>OX637304.1:1045491-3545491 GCA_951799385.1 Hyppa rectilinea
TACCAACACAATTTTGGAATATCAATAAAAAATAATAATAATAATGTAATGGATTAAAAAAAGAAATAATAATAATAATGTCACTAAGTCAATTAAAAAATCAAATGTCAAAAAAAAGAAATGTATTGTCAATTAAAATCATGATTAAATGAAAATGTCAAAATAATTTAATAATGTCAGAGTAATAATTAATATTGATAATTAAATTAGTGCATTGGCCAAATGTCCTATCAACAGTAAGTCCTTACATCTTCCATTAAATAATCTTGAACACTATAATAACATTTTTCTATCAAGAATCTTTTCAGTTTCTTTTTAAATTCTTCTAAGGATGAAGTTTCCAGTATAGACTTTGGTAAATGATTGTAAAAATCAACGTGTTTATGAACATGCCTCTTTATACAAACAATTCTGCTCGTGTTAAGGTACCGTTAAGAGGAGGAAGCGTTAAAGTACCACGCGAAAATGAAATATTCATTAGTTTTTTCTATTTTCAGGTAGGTGTAAGGTTGAACAATATAATTCGCGGCCGTAACAAGTACGTACATATTTACATAGGTATAATCATTAGAATAATCCATAGAACTCTCTTAGTTAGAAATGTATGAATTTCCGTACGTTCCGTCTTTGTTCGTGATATATTTTCTGTTTCTTTCTTCTCGTCTGTTTATATGTGTGTGGATTATTGGTTAAATAAATAAATAAATTGCCTTCAAAAGTCATGATTTCATGAAAAAATATTTTTATTTTTTATTTTATTATATATACCATACGGTAATATTAACCTAGAGGGTTGTGTTAACGATTTTAATGAATACAGCTTTGCTACGGTCCTGAATCATATTTATATTTTAATCAACATAAAACTTTATGAATATTATTTTTACGGATTGTTTTTTACAAGTTGTAATAAAAAACTGTAAAAATAATAATTTCATAGGCTACTTTGGCGCTTTCACCATTTTCTTTTTTTGACGGTGGAAAATCATCAAATTACGACTCCCGCTCTGGGTGGAGCGGAAGGGAGTGTCAGACTCTTACTGACTAAAACCCATCCAAGTTCCTTCCTTAGCTCTTTATGTTCCGGGGTAGCGACAACCCTTTCGGATAATCCCGCTGAGCGCTTTCACCTTAAGCTTTGGTTTCCTAAAAAAGCGGGTTCACGGTCACAAAATAACGATTGTTCAACGTGTCTAAATAACAATTACGAGGTCAATTATTACCAAATTAAAACCTGCGATAAAAGTAGCTATGATATGAAATGAAAGTTAGGTACATCGCGTTGTACTTTTATTCCTCGGTTAATGTAGATCTTACTTAAGCCAATTCAGAAAACTTTTGTGTCTTCAAAGAGCACGAGTTGTTTGTAATATTGTAAAACGTATTTTTTATATTACCTCATAAATAACATTTGAAGATTTTCCACCATAACTATATCTACATTGCACTATATCCCGTGCGAAGCCGGGGTGGGTCACATTATTTTTAAATGTTTTTAGGGTTCCGTACCTCAAAAGGAAAAAACGAAACCCTTATAGGATCACTTTGTTGTCCGTCCGTCCGTCTGTCAAGACCGTTTTTCTCAGGCACACGTGGAGGTATCAAACTGAAATTCATATCTAATACTCAGGTCTACTGTCCCTTGGAGCTGTGAAAAAATCGAACTTATAAGCCAAAGCAATCAAAAGATACAGCTGTTTATGCCGCAAATTTTTAAAACTCGCACGGGAATCAAAACCTACAGGGTACATCCCGTGAACTTAGAATCTTGAAATTTGGTACAAAGTAACGTCTTACAGTGCAGATAAAGGAAAAATTGCGAAAACCGTAAATTTTTAGTTACAGCATATATTATAATTAAAAAAAAATGTTTTTTTGTTCAAAATATAAAAATACCATAACTATGACTCGATTCTCGTGATGGGTGAACTTTTACTTATATACCTACAGGTTTGTACGGAACCCTCACGGACGTTCAAAAGTGCCATTCTTGTGCCTATTTGAAATAAATGTTTTGACTTTGACTTTGACCCTCGGTGTGCGAGTCCGACTCGCACTTGGCCGGTTTTTTTATATTTATTTAAAGGAGTATTAAAAATCTATACTAATATTATAAAGCAGAAGAGTTTATTTGTTTGAACGCGCTAATCTCTGGAACTACTGGTCCGAAGTAAAAAAATAGTTTTGTGTTGGATAGTCCATTTATCGAGGAAGGCTATAGGCTATGTAACATCACGCCACGACCAATAGGAGCCAAGCAGTGGGTGAAAAAGCGCGGGAGCAGCTAGTATATTATATAAGGAAAAAAGATGAATAAAAGAAATGAATTCAATCATGATTCGACAGTGGTGCCGTCTATTATCATAAGAACGTTATTGTTGTTTTCCTCGGGAACAGTACTTTTTTCGAGATAAAAGGTGGGTCTCCTGACAACGTATAATATAGAAAACAGGATGATCGGTTCAGTGGTTTAGGCGTGAAAGGTAACAAATAAATTAGTTAGGCTGTTTTGTGTTGACAGTAACGAAAAAGGTTATCGTAATAAAACGTTAAAAAAGTCACCCCGAAAAGAACAAATAAAAAAACCCTTCTTAAAGAAATTCCATATTTATAAGTACACAACCTAAAAACCAATAAACTTATTAAGGCTTAAAGTAACTGGTTACATTACCGTAGCAACTGGAATATTAAAGTGCTGCCCAAAACACTCTAAGCTGCTCGGACGATTTGCGATCTGACCCTTCTTGGCTCTCCAAGAACGGTCAAATTGGGCCGTAGATTTGAAGAGGAATACATACTTTTGTGAAATAATGTTCATAAAATGTTACATTTTTACCGTTTGTAGCATATTTTATAGATTGTTTGTTTATATGTTTATTTGCATACATGTACAATTTGTCATGTCCATAGGTCTTAGGATTTAATAATTTCTTCATTCTTGTTCGTGTTGTTTGTAAAATTTAACCTGGTGTCAGAGATTTTATGCTGCAAACTCAAAGTTACTCAAACTAAAAGTATTTATTCCAAATAAACCAGTTACAGGCACTTTTGAATTGTCAAGGGGTCGGTCAGTCAGAGAGATGAAGGCTAGTTGCTGCACATGAACCTCTGACTTAGCTTCACATACTGTTGAGAAATATCTCTCCTGCATGCCTTTTTCCTGACAATGTTTTCCTTCACCAATTTTAAGCAAGTGATAACTATACAATACGCACATGAAACCGAAAAATGAGAGGTTCTTGGGTTTGGACTCGAGACCTATGACTTTGTAGTCCGATGGTCACACTACTAGACTATCACTGCTTTAATAATAATTATAATATTTCTTTGTAACATCCTTTATCGCCATCTGCAGTGCTAGAGCCATTGAAAGAGCCTCTTTATCTAAAAGGTACTATACCAAGTATTAACCCGGCGCCCATAATCTCTACATAGTATAAAACAAAGTCGCTTCCCGCCGTCTAGCGTCGGTCCGTCTGTACGCTTAGATCTTTAAAACTACGCATTTTAATGTGGTTTTCATCAATAGATAGAGTGATTATAAGGAAAGGTGTGTACATTATATTTTAACTAGTTTTCGCTCGCGGCTTCGCCCACGTGATAGATTCTACATTGAAGCCGGGCGGGTTACTAGTCTTTAAATATATAAATCTTTGGCAGCAGAAAAAGGTATGGCAATACTTCCTGGAACGGAATTCAACTGTGTTGAAGTTTTGTTTTTAATTTGAACGTAATTCGTATGAGATAACGATAACATCCTTATCTGCAAGTTACAAAGTGTCGTTACTGTGAATAGTAATAATAGTGCCACTTAGATAACTTGACGAGACTATCACTTAACTTAGTAGTGTGGGTCAAGGACCTCTCCAACGCAACATTGGTTAATTATATCTTGGACACATAACATAAACATCACGCCTGTTATCGTCGAAGGGATAGCCTGATGTGTACCTACAGTAATTTTCACCCAAATTTCGCCATGCTACTCGAGAAGGAAAACCCACTAACACTTTGCGTCTTAATAAGGTCAACCCAGGACCTCATGCTTAACAGTATAGAGCTTGCGACCACAAAACTAACAAATCAGCTCAAGTTGATCGAGTGAGTATACACGACATTCGCTCTCGTCAATATTGTATCAAGTACCTTGTATGGAGGTTTTCACACCAGGGGCCTAGACAATGTCACATTTTGATTAATGATAACGAAATTAGATAAATCCAAAATGTTTGAAATTGGCATAAGCTTTCGAAATTTCACATGGTTAATCGTTTTCGATCGCTAAGTGCTAGACAATGTCAAATTGTGTAACGAAACTCGATCAATATTCCCATACAAATGCGTTGACAAGTGGCGTTCTTGACAATCCCAATCGCAGAGATAACAAATTTTTCGTTCAACAATTTTCAAACACAAATCGACACGGATCGATTGTCACTTGTCTATGCATTGTCTTGAATAGTCATGTGACCTTACAATCATTGAAACAATGAACGAGTCGCAGTCGAGTGAAGTCGCTGCAAGGGATTGGTCACTATGTGATCAGAGATTTAATCCGATAATTTTTTCTTAGCACCAGCACTTAGAATACACTTAGTATAAAATATCATCTCCACATTTTTAATATCCATGCTAATCTTAATGGAAAAACGTCTAGGTACAGTCAGCCACATAAAGATGTAGTATACGCGGACAAAGATATTTTATTGTCTACTTTCTTTGTTCCATAACATTGTATCAGCGTGTGGTGAAAAAACATCAACATGATAATGTTTAACTTAACTTAATTGCAGCTATAAACTACACGTTAGTAGTAAGTTGTAACACTCTAACTACAAAATCCATCACTACTTTACAGCAAACCGTGTCGCTGCAAATCAACGCTGCAGCCGTGTAAAAACAGTGATAGCCTATAGGAGTGACCGTCGGACTGACAAGTCATAGGTCACGAGTTCGAACCCAAGGCACGCACCTCTAATTTTTTGGATTCATGTGGGTATTGTATAATTATCACTTGCTTAAAAACCGGTGAAGGTAAACATCGTGAGGAAACCGCCATATCTGAGAGATATTTCTCAACAGTATGTCAAGGTAAGTCAGAGGCCCATGGGCAGCGTAAAAACTCTGACACCAGGCTAGTCAGTAACCACACGATAAAGAAAGAAAGACCGTGTCACTGTCCATAGCAATGCAGTTGACTGTATTAGTTGAATGAACTTACAAAGATGAGTGAGTTTAATATTCAAGATGGGGTATCTTAACCACTATCCGAGAAGTTTGAGCTCTCCATAATGTAAATATTGCTTGGTAAAAGTGTACAATCGATGTTGATGCAACATGTGGAAATTAGTATTCAGAACAGATGCTGCGAGCGGCATTTGATGACAGCTAGCACTCTCGTTTGTGTTCCAATATTGAAGCGTAGTCTGTATTGACTCTTTCATCTTTGAGTAAACTTTTCATGAAAAATAAGTTGTACTTAGAATTCAAACTCGGAACTATAATTTTATTGCAAAGTTCCCTGCAAAGGACATGATACTCAACACTCAATCATTCGTTGCATTCCACAATGTTTACTTAGGTGGAATCTCATAAGTTAATGATATCATAGTGGACGTTGTCGGGCGGGCATAGCAAAATAGTTGGTCTCCGGTGAACTCTGGGGAATCGTTCGGTTAAGGTAGAAAAATAACATTGCGTGGAAACACCCTATATAAAATTTCTTGTGTGTGAATCGACCCGATATCGACATTGGTTAATTAACATGAATAGTAAACTGACCTACCCTTGTGTTTAAAAAAAATGTGATAAATATTATGGAATATTATATTAATAACAAAATACGAGATACGGAGCTCAGGGCTATGTAATGAGGCACACGGCTAAGTAATAACAGCCGCACAGGTTGATTGATCAGGTTAAGCCACGTTTTCCGCGGTTGGTTCATAGATGGGCTGATCTTTACATACCGAGACCCCTCCGTGTCTCAGAAAAGCACGTTAAGCCGATAATCACGGCTGTCATTCGTAGATCTTTGACAGTCGTTACGGGTCATCAAAGCCCGAACTCTTGACAACCAGGCTTGCCAAAGGATAACAAATATTACCCAGTAACTGGGTTATGGAGGTCTGAGAGGCAGTCGCAATTTGTAAAATTCTTATAATCAGCTGCATCGGGTTAGACTGGACTCCAAAATTGATGATGATAATATTAATAACTGAATACTCACCGATCCGTTCTTTGTCCTGGCAAGTGTCGGAACATACTCTCTCTCCACCGTGGCCACTGCCAGCAACGGTGCGAATATTGCGAAGGCCACCAGCCACAGCCCTGCAAGTAGGCTGCAAGCTCCTCGCCTCGACGGCATCCAGGGCTGCCGGAGACTCTGTGTGATGGCCAGGTATCGATCCACAGACATCGCTGTGATTGTGAATACGCTGGAGGCTACTGCTACACCTGTGGAGAAGTGGAAGTGTTAAGATAGGTCAAGGCTAAGGCTCAGGTTTAATATAGGTCTAATAATACAGGTAGCTATTTACCGTAATTCGGCATTGATGTGGGTCCAATTAAACATAATAAACTGCACCACATTAGGCACAGAGGCCAGCACATCAAGCGACCCCAAACTGTCAAATTTCTTTGATAGATTTTTAACTTTATTACAAAAGGCTAAGGTTCACATTCAATTGGGAGTATTTGACAGTTTGGGATAGCTTAATGTCTGTATATAACATGGTAATAATTATAGACTAAATATCAGAATACACTATAGTATAGTAATTAAAATGGTGTTGGACCTGCAAAGATGTGACTGCGTTGTTCTCCTAATGATGAGAACTACGCAGTGACATCTTTGCAGGTTATATTAGGCTCCTAGGTTCTGTGATGGTGGACCAACCAGCGTTGGTCCGCAATGGCATAATAAAAATCTTCCTTACATTTTGACGTTTGACAACATAAAATAAATATTATTGAGCCATGTGTCTGAAGGGTAAAAGTTTGTCTCGCATGGTGAAGCAAATAAACAAAAACAAGTGTTCTGAATCATATTTTCAAAATAAAACTTAGCACTGAGTATCATAACTATACTAATATTATAAAGAGGAAAGATTTGTATGTAATTATGTTTTTAACGAATAAACCCAAAAATTACTTAACGTATCTGGATGAAACTTGGCATAAAGCTAAATTATAGTCTGGAATAGCATATAAGCTACTTTTATCCCGGTAAAATGTAGGGTTCCCGTGGGATAATTTCCTACATACACGCGGGCGAAGCCGCTGGCAAAAGCTAGTTAATTATATTGTATCGATTTGACCTTTTATTTAAGTTAGTATCGTCGCATTCCGTGGTTTGGCACTGTCGCCAACTATTCTAAGCCAATAAAGATTCTACTATCTCTGCCAGTATTAAACCAAATAAGTAGGTAAGTATATCAACCTGCCAGTATTTTAACCTAAATAAGTAAGTAAGTACCTATATCAATTGCAATGTTTGACAACATTCACAAACTGCAAGCCAGTGCTTCTAAACGTGGGATTGCCGAAAGGGTTACCGCTACCCCGGGAAATAAAGGGCTGGGTAAGGAACATGGATGGGTTTTAGTTAGTAAGAGTCTGACACTCCCCCTCCGCCCCCCTTACGCCTCACTCAGAGCGGATGGAGTCATTTGATGATTTCACAACCTCAAAAAAAAGGGTCTTTGCTACGCCGCTGGTTACGCTCTGGTTTTCATACATTTTTAAGGAGAATCATAACTCTCGTTTGTAAAATATGTAGACCTCAGTTCCGGAGTTGAAACGACGTGCCGCAATGACCGTCATATTTTTTATGTACTGTTGGTAGCATCCAAGAATGAATGAAATTGTGACCATACTTAATATAATCAATCGCGTTTCGTTCATATACGTTTAAGGCACACACTATAGAGTTAAACACCGGTATTTTACATGGGGCGACTGCTTATCTGACCTCCACAACCCGTTATCTCGGCAATACCCTTGTTTAGACTGATTGTCAGACTTTTGGACGACCGTAACAACGGTCAGAACATCACAAGCGACCGCCGGGACCAACAGCTTAACGGGCTTTTCGAGGCATTGAGGAGTCATTCATGGACTAACCCAGGCAAGCGTAGCTTATCCTAATGGATCAACCACCACGTATGATATTACTGAGCCACGAGCTCCACCTAGGTAAAACACTATTAAAATACCTATGTAAATCAATATTTAATTTTAAAGAAATAACTATATCTGACTGTCTTTGTCCGATGTTTTAACTTTTCATGCTTCCCACATCTGAACTGATCGTTATGAAATGTGGCAAACAGATAGCCTTGGACCTGAAGGACATAGTCTAATTGTCATCCTTTAAAAAACACGCATACAAAAACGTAGGCAACTGCTAGCACCTATGTCTTGAACCCAAATGACAGCTATCGGAAAAACGTTAGTAGAAAAAAATATGATATGTTGCCAAAGATCTCCAAATCCAAAACAGTCCTGATATTTATTTCAACATCCGAATAAAAACAACTAATATTAGTCTCGTCCGTGGCAATACTAAACCTAAAAATAAAGAAAAATAAAAAAACTTTCCTGTACGTCACAACATATTACATTTTTATGCAAAACACTGCAACATAACATAATAAATTTTAATATTTGTGATGCGTTACGATGCGTCACTTTTTTCATAACACGGTTTTTATTCAATCACGTCTGTTTCATATCACGAATTTCTAATTGCCCTTTAGTTAAATTTCAGTTTCAGTGTTGTAGTTTTGAGGGGGCCAAACGCCTCCTGCCGGAGGCTTTACGCGGGAGTCGTGCGGTCCATGGCCCTTTACGGGGCCCCGGTGTGGGCGCGTTCATTGCAGCGGCGTGCCGCCCACTATCTGAACGCGCCCCAAAAGGTGGTAGCCATTCGGCTTATCCGGGGGTACCGCACGATCTCGGGCGAGGCGGCAAGCCTCCTTGCCGGACTGCCGCCGTGGGATCTGGAGGCGATGGTCCTCGCGCACCTGTTCGAGTGGCGCGCGGAGGTACTAAGTCGGGGGGAAACTCCGTTTCTGCAGCAAATTGCGGCAGAGCGGACGGACCTCCGGCGCGATCTCATGGCGGCCTGGAAGCAGCGACTGTCGCAACCCAGCGCAGGGCACGCCACGATAGTGGCGGTAAGGCCCCTCTTTGAGGAGTGGCTAGAGAGGCGTTACGGCGCCCTCACCTACCGCCTGACGCAGGTCCTCACCGGACATGGATGTTTCGGGAGGTTCCTGCACATCATCAGGCGGGAGGAAACGCCCGGGTGTCACCACTGCGAGGATCGCCCAGTGGACACGGTAGAGCACACGGTGCAAACTTGCCCCGCTTGGGCGGAGCACCGCCGTGTCCTCGTAGAGGCGATCGGCGGCGGCGACCTCTCGCGCCCGGCCCTGGTGCAAGCCATGGTCCGGGGCGAGAGGGAGTGGGAGGCAGTCACCTCCTTCTGCGAAAAAGTAATGCTCGCGAAGGATGTGGCGGGATGGGAGAGAGAAAGGTCCTCCCGTCCCAGCCGCCGCAGAAGACGCCCCGGGATGGGACCGGGACGCGTCGGGAGCCACGTGACGACTCCCGGCCACCACAGGCGCGGGCCTGCGGACGGTGAGTAATGGGTGACTCACCGTCCGATCAGCACCAGACCCGTGCCGTACGGCGCGTATATGTTCCACGCGCGCCTCAAAGAGATGTCAGCATACGAAGGGGCCCCTCAGGCCCAAGCCTGCCGGGTAAGCGGGATTGTCCGAAAGGGTTACCGCTACCCCGGAACATAAAGGGCTACGGAAGGAACTTGGATGGGTTTTAGTCAGTAAGAGTCTGACACTCCCTTCCGCTCCACCCAGAGCGGGAGCAGTCATTGGATGATTTCCCAGCCTTAAAAAAATAAAAAAAGTGTTGTAGTTAAATTATTCGACAACATTCCACAATTCGTAGAACAAATTGTAAAAAAGACTATTAAGAAATAGTAGCATTTCCATAAACAAATTAAAAGTAAAAAAACAAATGAAATCTACAGTATAGATTGTTTCCGACCGACTAAACTATCGTAACGGAAACCTATGCCTTTTGCAAATTAATATAATTGACTTGCATTTCTATTAAAATTCTCTTTTTAGAAATAAGTTGCCTTCACATTTTTTATTATATCACGGATTATACGACTTATTTATAGTAAAAAAAAACATAAAAGCAAAGCATAATTCAAGCACATAAAATTTATTGCAAGCATCTTGACTATATTTATTTATTACTAGTTTTTGCCAGTCACGTTAAGCCGTTGGTCCCGGCTGTTATTTGTGCATCTTTGACAGTCGTTACAGGTCGTCAGAAGCCCGAAAATCTGGCATCCAGTCTTACCAAGGGGTATCGTTTTACCCAGTTACTGTTGTGGATGTCATGTCAGATAGGCAATCGTTCCATGTAAAACACTGGAATTCAGCTGCATCCGGTTAGACTGGAAGCTGACCCCAACATAGTTTGGAAAAGGCAGGCAGATTGATTATTAGCTTTTGCCAGCAGCTTCGCTTGCTTGATTTTCGGAAATTATTCCATGAGACAGAAGGTATTACCAGATTAAAAACTATCCTATGTTAATCCAGATTATAATCCATGTCCATCCATCCAAAACTTGTCCAAATCCATGCAGCTGTATTCGCGTGATTGAGTATCTAACAAACATCCATTCATCTTTCGGCTTTTGCATAGTATAAACAACTTGTTTTTATATTCCATAACTCCAGGGTATGGATGAGACCACATCAAAGAATCATCTGGCATGAATTATTTTTCAAATATAATTTATTTAAAACTGTCCATATCACAACCGAGATTCTTTGCCCGTTGTATGAAATGGCTATTATATTGCAACACATACGTTCATACCCGCCCACTTACACCGCTCTCGCCAATACAAACAAAACACAAACGTAAACTTCGAACAAATTAAAAACCGTATAAGCCGTGGCTCCTGAAAAAACAAAACCAATCAACCAGGCAATTCCCGAAAGTTTCTCAGATTTGCGAATCAGCTTATGAACGAAGTTGAATCTGCAAAATTTAATCAAGCTTCTCCAGTCTGTTATTAGCAACCTACTGTCGTGTACTTCAGCCAATATTATACAAGTTAAGACCCTAGCACCGCAAATTTTCGGGTTCAGAAAGACCACTTCAAAAAGGATCTTCTCAATAGGAGATGCTTGTTGGTTCCCAGAACTTAATATCCAAAAAGAAATGCTTGTTTTGTTTTTTGCTACACTTGTACCTATGTATATGACCCCGGTCCTTGTACCTAAAACGATTTCGGGTTTGTTTTTTTTCTTTAGGTATGGTACCTACTTGTTCTTAAGTGACCCTTGGTCCCGGTCCCAAAGTAATAATAGATACTTGTTTATAGGCCGTTTACTTGTTATTCCGTAATTTCAGTTAGAGATAGTTTGAGTTTTTCGCAAACACAAATAAATTACGCAATGCTACGAAAATTTTCTTATGGTAGGTAGATTTCACTTTTTGATAGAGACTGACTTTTCAATAGAGACCGCACTACGTCATAAAAATCCTTACAACCCTGTGCCTTATAAAATGATTTATTATTATGCAAAAGAGTCGAGAGTCTCTCTCTATTGCAGGATAATAACTAATTTTGCACTTGATTATGTTTTTGTGCAACTGAGTCAACTCATTTTATAATGAGTAATCATTATAATCTACACGACTTGAGAACACCCTGGTAAACAAAGTTCTTGCATTTAGCAAGTTAAGACATGTAATAGCACGAACTTTCATTATCACCCATAATGCTCTCCCTTAGCTCAGGTTCATTAACTTGTAGATCAGAAGTCAGAAAAGTCATTGACCTTCTCCACATTATATTTACACTGTACCAGAGGAGTGTACCGTTAATCTTAATTAAACCGTTTTTGTCATCTTGCTCCATTTGAGATGAAAACGATAATAATTGACGACTTGATTGAATCCTGGGATTTGGTATTCAATTCTAGAGCTGCTGATTTGGAAGGAACTCTGTATGTAACCTTTTGCTCCGTTTATTGAACCTTGGTAAAGGAAAAGTTGCATACCTAATAGATGCCATTTCTTTTGATATTTTGATACAGTACAGCAGTACATTTAAAAAAAAATAGCATTCACCACAAAACAACATCGTAATAAAATTGCAAAAAAAAATATAATAAAAAAAAATACAATTAAAAAAAAAAAAGTTAAACAAAATGATATTACCGCAAACTGTAGAAGGTATGAATGTGTTCATGCCATAGATAGATTCATTAAAACATGGTAACTAATTACTACTGATTTCATCATAAATCATTATCATCGTCATTCTGCTGCCTTTATTCCGTTTTATTTGGGCGCATTATCTCTTCTTCTATACTTCTCAATTTGTCGGTATCACAGTACGTAGTCACTCCTTCCAGCCCCATTATTTTTCTAACGGTCCATTCATTGATTCTTTCATCTTCGATCTACTCCAATAGCCCGTTTCTTAATACCTGTTCTTGGCACATTAATTTTCCGTTCACAACTGTTGACAGATCTCAAGAATACTCTTTGATTTATATTAACGGCCTAAACTTACTGAATTGGAATGAATGTAAAACTAATGAAAGTTTTCAATCAGAAATTCCAAATGCGAATATACTAAAGTATGCCCGAACAAGTTTAATATGGAGGCGATAAAACTGCTTTACATTGCGGGCTGATCGTACAGCCCCAGTCACGTGGTACATAAATCTTAGTTTATAGGCTCCAACAGCCGGAGTGTTTCTTTTCTCGACACTATTATTCTTGAAAGGGTAAGCTAAGACTACTAGGTCTAAAAATCCATGTAGTGAAAATTATTGATGAGACCATTACTTTTAAAGGTTCTCTTTAGTACATTCAGGCTTAGCACAAACGAGCCACCGACTTCAGCCATCGGTAGACCAGCGACAAGCCGTACCCTTGCTTTTCATATACTTTGTATGGATTAGTCACATATGTGTAGCCGGATAAAGTCTTGAATGAAATTATCCGGAAAAGAACCAGAGTTACCGACATAGCTTGCAGAATAAGCAAACTGAAGTGGCAGTGGGCTGGCCATGTTTGTCGAAGGATCGATGGCCGGTGGAGCAGACGAGTCCTGGAGTGGAGACCATGCATCAACAAGCGTAGTGTGGAACGACCCCTAGCTAGATGATCCGATGACCTTAAGAAAGTGGCTGGGACTGACTGAATGCGGAAGACGGAGGCCAGGGTTTTGTGGCGCAGCCTGGGAGACGCCTATGTCCAGCTGTGCACTGCGATAGGCTGAGTTGAGTGAGGTGGGAACTCCTGTAGCCTAAACTGCAGCAAGAGGCAACAAACAGGCCATAGGTCTGCTTATTATTATTAGGATTGTGATAAATCCTGATAATATATAATCTTGGGAGGCTATCATAAATACCAAGGTTTCCATAAATAGACACCATCTGCGTGGGTACAAGGCAGTACGTACGAATTGACCGGAAACTCAATTGAATTTTATTACATTCGTATTATTGCAGATAGGGAAGCTTAATGATAATTTGGAGGTGAATGACCTTATATTATCAGAACGGAAAAACCCGGAAATTTCACATTGTCTGTTAGCCTTAGTAACAAATTCGACTAGTGATGCCAGCGTCGACACAAACCTGAATCTACTACCGTTCTAATGAAACAATAAGCATTTAGTGTGGCTATCAAATAAATCTAAGATCGCAGGTGGTTACAATACATTCGTGTATTATGTAACTAAAATAACGGGTAAATAATAAGTTGAACCGATTCCTGTAAAACAATAACATCTCGTATCTAGGTAATCCAGTAAGATTATGTAAAAACTCAATTTAGTGTTACCGTACAATTTAGCCTAAGGTAATGTGTTTTTTACAATTTAAGCTTATAGCAGGCATCATCATCATCATCTCCTCAGAAAACCGCAAAAGATTCTAGCGCTAACATTATTTATTCATCGTTATGTATTGTTGGTAGTTGTTTCTTGTTAACTCGACTATGTCGTTGGACTAGTGATTGCAAGCGATACTGGTGAGCATGAGGTCCTGGGTTTGATTGCCAGGTCGGGCAAAGTTTTATTAGAAGTTTTTCAGCAGCAGGAGTCTGGATTTGTGTCCAGTTGATGGCAATAGGCTTGCCCCCATTCCACGGAACTAAAACAAAACTGGGAAAATATGGGTGTACCGACTATGAGCACACATGAGTACAACTCTGCCTATCTCTTGGGGGGAATGAGGCGTGATGTCATGTTTTTCTATTACCTAATTCACACACACACATACACCATCACGCCTGAATCCAAAAAGGGTCAAGCAGGGGTGTACCTATAGTAACACCCATTTCGCGCCCGTTATGGTTTAGTCCCATGTAATAGGGGGCGAACCTATTGCCTACAACCGGGCACAAATAAAATCTCCGGGCTGGTACTGATAAATTGAATTGAATTGTTTCCGTTCCACGGTCTTTCGTCGGTAGCTAGCTATTCCGTAAATAGCCTCTATCAAGGCGGTGCAATATTTGCGGATTATAAATAGCTCTCCAACAATGTACGAGCAATTATTATAATTGGCCAGCTCGTATTCTGCGTTGGTAGTCTTATGTTCAAAGTTGACAGTTGGAAGTCTTTGTTCTGGCAAGAAAATTGCTCTTTACTTTGTCCGTGTTTTACCTTCAACGCTTCAAAGTAGCGGTATTTTAAAAAGTTCTCCATTTTCTATTTTAAGGTACATTTTGTTATTGCCAGTTTTGGAAAATAGGTTTCAGATGCTTGATCAGATAGTGTCAAACTTTTCGGTAGCAAGTTTTTAGTGTAGTTAAAGCAAAATTTTTACGTTATAAATTGCTCATTTTGTATTATAAGTGGCATATCTTTTGACTTACTTTTAGAATTAAGGCATTAAGAAGTTACAATTTTAACATAATTTTTGACCTGTCGATTCAGTGAGGGACTTTCAGAAACCGTATTACCGTTAGAACTCTATCTACACTTAATAATTATAGTGACGATTATTTAATACCTACTCCTGTGTCGTCAGGAAAGTTTTGAGTATGAATGTGAATAGCTATAAAGGTAGAGGCAGACCAAAGAAACGATAGGTAAATTGTGTGAAAGATGATATGGCTATATAGGGAGTGACTACCGAGATGACGACTAATAGAGAAGTATGAAAGATAAAGAAATGTTGCGCCGACTACAAATCAAACGGGATAAGGGCAGGAGAATGTTGACTCCAAACACAATGGGACACTTAATATTGTGTTCAGCGTGTCCTGTTGTAGCTCACCCTCCGATCAGGAGCAGGCCCGTGCCGGACGGCGCGTACATGTTCCACGCGCGCCTCACAGAGATCTCAGTATATGAAGGGGCCCATTAGGGCCAAGCCTGCCGGGTAAGCGGGATTGTCTGAAAGGGTTACCGCTACCCCGGAACATAAAGGGCTAAGGAAGGAACATGGATGGGTTTCAGTCAGTAAGAGTCTGACACTCCCTTCCGCTCCACCCAGAGCGGGAGAAGCCATTGGATGATTTCCCACCCTCAAAAAAAAAGCGTGTCCTGTTGCCTGCACGTTACAGGAACTGATGGAAGCTACTGAAGGCGCCAAACTCGTAGTCAAGTTCTAGGCTGATTCTTTTTACGGCATGCTAAGAAGAAGTACGCAACATTATCTGGAGCTTACCTTGCAAGAAGTTAACAGTCTTGCACATGACCTCGCCGAAGTACCACAATAATGTGACGGCCTTGGCGATCTGCACCGGCATGCAGAACAGAGTCACCAGCAGATCTGCGACTGACAGGTTCACCAGGAAGATGTTCGTGACGCTGAAATCAAAGAAAACACTCGGTAAATAGTGAGTCCTGAACAAAAAAAAATAATGAAGAGGTCGGTAGCGATGTATGTAAAGTAGGTATATCCATTTTCGTATCTACGGTGGTCCTATCCTTCAGAGACATTATTAACATGCCATGGACTTTCAGGATCGTTCGTCTTCTTAGGAACATTTATGCTTAACTTTCTGACTGATCGACTTAGTTCACAAATATATTTTTTTCTATAAATATGTTGAAGTAGGGCTTAACCGGTAACAATTCTGGACTCCGGACTTCTACGGACATTTCATTATCATGCATAATTAGCCTATATTGTTCCCCCTGTTGGTACACACTCTTCGAGAGGGAGGGCTTTTTTTTTTTTTTTTTTTAAGGCTGGGAAATCATCCAATGACTGCTCCCGCTCTGGGTGGAGCGGAAGGGAGTGTCAGACTCTTACTGACTAAAACCCATCCATGTTCCTTCCGTAGCCCTTTATGTTCTGGGGTAGCGGTAACCCTTTCGGACAATCCCGCTTACCCGGCAGGCTTGGCCCTGAGGGGCCCCTTCATATGCTGACATCTCTTTGAGGCGCGCGTGGAACATATACGCGCCGTACGGCACGGGTCTGGTGCTGATCGGACGGTGAGTCACCCATTACTCACCGTCCGCAGGCCTGCGCCTACGGTGGCCGGGAGTCGTCACGTGGCTCCCGACGCCCGGGGCGTCTCCTGCGGCGGCTGGGACGGGAGGACCTTTCTCTCTCCCATCCCGCCACCTCCTTCGCGAGCATAACTTTTTCGCAGAAGGAGTTGACTGCCTCCCACTCCCTCTCACCCCGGACCATGGCTTGCACCAGGGCCGGGCGCGAGAGGTCGCCGCCGCCGATCGCCTCTACGAGGACACGGCGGTGCTCCGCCCAAGCGGGGCAGGTTTGCACCGTGTGCTCTACCGTGTCCTCTGGGCGATCCTCGCAGTGGTGACACCCGGGCGTTTCCTCCCGCCTGATGATGTGCAGGAACCTCCCGAAACATCCATGTCCGGTGAGGACCTGCGTCAGGCGGTAGGTGAGGGCGCCGTGACGCCTCTCTAGCCACTCCTCAAAGAGGGGCCTTACCGCCACTATCGTGGCGTGCCAGAGAGGGAGGGCTGACTGACATCTCACATGCGGGCCCTGGCCTATGCGTTATACATGTCACAAATCTTGGAATGTGTTTTTCTGAAAACTTGGCTTGCTATACATAATGTGCAGTAAATAGAAGTGAAAAGAGGTTCCCCTGGTCACTAACGATACTTATGTATGGCCGGTACATCCTGGGCACGCAGCCAAGCTTACTAGCTGGCTTATATTCTAACGACAGCATGACCCAACACAAGAGGATAGTACAGACGCCAGCACATAAAGCTATGCCTAATTGACAAAGGACAATGCTCACGAAGTATGAAAAAAAAACCCAGGCTTGGCGCAAATGAAACGTATCTCAGATTTTTAGTATAACTGTTTAATAAAATGCCACATAGGTGGCATCATCGAAATAGGTGGCTAAATGTAAGAAATTGCTATTTGTTTAGTGGCAGGGTTAACGTTCAGGTATTTCAAAATGTAATTGAAATATTTAAAATTAGCATATACTAGATAACAAAAACAAACTCTTTACATTTAAACTGATGACTGAATGCAAAAAAATGCTATTTATTTTATGGCAGGGGTAACTTTAAGGTACCTAAAAACAGTTACATCCGGCATACTTACTCGTCGAGTTCATGGGCACCATCAAAAATAACGGGAACGATAAAGTTCTTAGATAAAGTACTTAGAGTAAAAAAAAAAAAAAAAAAAAAAAAGTCTTGATTGTATGCGACAAGTATAAAACAGAAAGAGAATACTCAGTATTTTGAAGAATGAAGGAGATAACCTCCTGTTGCCGGTGCGCACACGCTCTCTCTCTCGCTCACGCTTCTTACTTAGACATCTTATGGAGCGCTGTAGTGATGCGTACGATGAATACGTACCAATAATAAAAGAAAGTCATGTGGTTTTACGTACTTTCACACAGAAAAACAATTAAGTAAAAATAATCCCTGCCACTAAACAAATAGCATTTTTTTACATTTAGCCATCGATTTTAATGATGCCACCTGTGTGATATTTAATAATAACAATAATAATATCCTTGGACATTTCACACAACGCCAAATCGTCCCAAGCTAAGCAACCTAATGCTTGTGTTATGGTAACGAGATGGCTGATAAACTACTTATATACATTTTTTTTTTTTTGTAAATACATACATATTATAGATAGAAAAACACCCAGACTCGTAACAAATACTTGCAGCTCGTACAAATATTTGTTCCGTGCGGGAATCGAACCCGCGACATAGTGCGCAGCAGTCAATCGCTCAACCACTGCGCCAACTGTGTCGTCGAATTTCATTTCACATTTATACAAAAAAAATGAGATCCATTCCGTTTGCGCCAAGCCTGGGTTTTTTTTGAGCATTGTCCTTTTCTCAATTAAAAATGAACCTTAATAGCTTTGCAATAAAGTTGAAATACTGTCAAAGAAATTTGACAGATTGTGGTAATTTGATGTGCTGGCCTCTGTACCTACCTAAATGATATAGGTACCGCAAATAACATAATCAGCCTATAACATTCCTACTGCTAGGACACAGGCCTTCTCTCTTCGAAAGGCAGTGGGCCGTAATCCACCACGCGGTACCCGTGCGGGTTGGTGGTCACATGTCTTCAAATTTTTGGTTCTAGAACATATCGGTTTCCTCACGATATTTTCTTTCACCGTTTTGATGAAATTATTTACACAAAATTGCCTGCTTGAGTTCCAACCCACGACCTACAACACGTCAATCGAGCTAGTTACCACTGGGCCACCATTGCTCTAATATACCGCAAATAAAAGTATTTTTTTCCTTCTTCTCTAATATTCGTCCACTTCCATTGAGGGGCAAGACAGACACACACAGAATATTTGTGTATTGTAATTTACATTGTTTTTGGTCAGCGTTATGTAATGCTAATAAAAAGCATTCTGGTTTGATAGTAAGCAGCATAATCTCCGTTTGTGAAACACATAATACATAATGTGTTTGTTTAAAATTCGCGTGCGTGCGTTTTGAACTATTACTCTTAAAACGTCTTGTGCATTCCAGGCTTTATAGATCGATAATTTTCGGGCTGGCAATTCAGGTTTTTTAAAGATTAAACATGCATTTACATATTCTATTTCTTTTTATTACTGCAGTAGAGAAAAGTTTCGATACTGAACGATATCAAAATAATTCACATCCGAATCCACAAAATTTTTATTTAACTTTCGCCGATGAGGAGGCAAAAATGCAAATTGGATAAGTTCTAAGTGATTAATGATAATGTAAGGGAATGATGTAGGGTTTAATAAATTACCTTTAGCCCTTAATCGACACGTGAACGGAGAACTTCGGAGTGGTTGAACACCTTGAGAACTAATTGACAATTTTTTATAAGGCACATACCTCTCTGACCGGATCGTAATTGAATTGGATCACTATTAGTCTTTTTTTTTCAATCTACAGACAGACCTGACAGAAAACAAAAAATACATTTCTATCATCACGCTTTGTTTCCCCAAAGTGTTGGGCAAAGATAGATTTACCAATTGAACACACATTTCGCCAGTTAACATTTGATTGTAACATTTCGCCAATATTATTCAAAGAGATCGACATAGCTGTATTAAGTATAATAAACGCTCTAGCGCTTGCGACCACATCAGGCTTATTTTACATACAGGCAGATAACTTCTTGAAAATCTGTTCTACTTTTACAGTTCTTTGGGTCCTAACACGAACGCGCGGAGTACCTAAACGAAATTTTAATTCGGTCGAATAGAAAATACTCGACCTGTATATAACACGTAATGAAAATTTTATTCAAATCTACAGGAGAAATTTATTGTGCTGTCGCAAAATTTAAACTTAGAAGCTATAGGATAGTTCTGTTTTCGGTTAGCTATATATTATGTAGTTCGAATTTACGTTACAATGAAGACACGCGTTCGCGCCGCAACTCTGGAGGCTATGAAATTGACTCTTTAACAATGATTAACTAAGTTTGGGAGATGATGTAAGTTAATTTGTATTGTCCCATTTGGCGCTTCAACTCGAATCTCAGACCATCTGGCAATATCCTAATAATAAATGTGAATGCCTACAATGTTGAAATATGTAGTCGTAGGCGTATCGCCTACCAATGATGCTGTGTAGGCGAAAACGTATCGTAATCCAGGTATAACTTGTTACCCTATTAGTCTACAGGTTTCTAAGTTTCTTGGAAACTTGGCACATCTGCTGAACCGAGGAATTACGCCGACAAATCATTGTCACCTGATTTCATTGAAGGTACGGACTCGAAATAGATCGCCCGTATTGTATGTGTAAAATTGAATTCGAACCTCACTCAATTGTCGTAAAGAGCAAACTAGCTGCTGCCCGCGGCTCCACTCGCGTCAATGTTGAAAATGTTTTCATAAAAACTTCCACCCCATAATTCACCAGTTTTAGAGGAGAGTTTTCAAAAAAAAATTCTTAGCTGATGTCTCCTGTCTGATTCATAATGTACCTCTGTACCAAATTTCATCTTCGTAGGTCCAGTAGTTTTTGAGCTTTAATCACTGAGTCCGTTATGTATGAATGAGAGACCTTTCGCTTACATATAATTATATTTGTAGAATGAACATAAGATAAAGACCGTACAAGTGAAACCATAACGATGCTAAAACCCACATCAATCTATTGCGTATTTTCGTAGATCTAAGGCAGACACGAAAAGCGACTTTGTTTTATGTGCCTATAGATAAAGCTACGATTTCAATCTGATGTGAAATTGGCTAGACAGTAAAGCCTAGCTTGAAGGACTTACCAGAAATCGAATTGAAACAACACATTCTTAGCAATCTATAATTTTTGTTTGAAGATCTCACAATCTCATATAAGCGTACCTAAGTCCAAGTCTGCACGGGCGATTTTTTTCGCACTCTGAATTTTCAACGTGGTATAAGTACCCCGCTGAAAATTCAGTTGAGTGAGCGCTGAAAATTCAGTTCAGTTGAGTTGCGCTGAGGGTTGAAAAACAACATTCTGTTTTTAAAATGAACATGGACAAAACTAAGGTTATGTCAACTGACCATGTAACACCTAGTCACATGAAGATCGGAAACGCTACACCCGAAGTTGTTGACGATTATGTTTACTTTGGACAAACTATCAAGTTGGGTAAGTCCAACTTCGAGAAAGACGCCAATCGTGAATCCTACTAGGCAGCGTTCGGGAAGCTACGAAATTCTTCTCGTCCGTAATCCCGCAGTCTTAAGATGCAAGTCATTGACCAGTGCGTCTTGCTCTAAAACGTGGTCAGTCACAATGGTCGTTATTAAAAGGCTAAAAATTACCCAACAGGCAATGGAGAGGGGTATGCTTGGAGTTTCTCAACGTAATGGAATCAAAAATCAAGTGATGTGCAGGAGAACCAAGGCAACCGACAAAGTCAAAGTATTCCAACAAAATTGCCAAACTTGAGTAGGTAGTAGTGGGCTGGGCACATTGCTTGCAGAACCGATTGACCGATGGGTCAAAAATATACTGGAGTGACGATCGTCCGCCCTGGGGGGGAGGGGTCTGTCGAACTCTTACAGACTAAAAACCACCCCAGCCTCCCCTCTCACATCTGCGCCGGGGGTCGCGGAAACATACGATCCTTCCGCAACATCCGGCTGAGCATTGGAAGGTCTCCCGCAAGGTGTAACGATGACCTTGTAAAGTACGCAGGAGTCCACTGCATGAGGAGAACACAGATCCGGTCGAAGTGGCGGTGCTTGGTCCCGGCCAATGTCTTTCGGTTAAAATGACAATGATGATGATGAGTATGTTTCGAGGCGCTGGGATACGTTCTGCTGGATTCTCAATGCTCAGCTCACTGACAAAAGTTAGAAGACTATTGCACCATAAAACCGTCGCGTTAAAAAATCGTCCGTACAAACAAGACCTTATACAGATTTACGCGTAAAATACCTGAGAAAACAAGATTACCTAACTTTCTCAACACACAACGAAGGAGCTTTAATACTTTATTGGCAAATCCTAACTTTTCGAATCAAATCAGCCGAAACATGCGATTTGATTTGATCTGAAATCCAGCGTATTGGAAAGAAAACAAGTTTTAAATGAAGTACAACTTTATTTTATAGATCTTCAGGTCCGATTTACGATAGCGACACGCAATTCTCTATTAAAAGCAGGCATAATCGATATTTTCCGATATTTATTTTATGCTGTAGTTTTTGATTTGCATAATTACATTAAGTAGGATATTACTGTTTATTTGTCTATGAAAAATGTTAGTATTTAGTTCAATTTTCAGACGCAATTTTATCCTTTTGTATAAACATTTATAGGTACCAGCATATGCGACATCCCTTCGTACGGCAGGTGGCGTGAATCCTGCAAACTGGTAAAGTTTATTTATTATAACTACACGTCTCATTTAGGGCGGTGTCTACTTGCTTGGCGTGATAGGGCCAGTGCCTCATTGGACACGGAAATTCTCCAGTAGTGAAGCATAAAGACATGCCAGTTGTGCGAACGGCTTCGAGTTCTGCATTGCAGTTTGGGAAATCATTAGTTGACCCCTCCCGCTCTCGGCGGAGCGGAAGGGAGTGTCAGTCTCTTACTGACTAAAATCCATCCATTTTCCTTCCTTGAAACGTAACTCGTACTCACCGTGCGCAGGCCCGTGCCTCCGATGGCCGAGAGGCGTCGCGCGGTACTGCTTCGTTTTGTAGCAGTGTGACTCATACTTCAGTGCTCTGGCGAATATTACACTTAGGTATTTTGAGTTTGAACAATGGTCAACCTTAATTCCTCGCTACTTGATGTTAAGAGCACGATTTGAGAATCTGTTGCAGAAGTGAAATGCGCATGATTCTGTCTTAGACGGGTTCGGCCGGAGAGCATTGCTGTCGTAGTATTTTCCGAGCAGGTTGAGTGCCAGCGATAACCTGCTCGGAAAATATGCTTCTTCTACGTCAGTGAAAGTTGACGATTGAGTCGCCAAACCCAAGTCGTCTGCGTAAGAATAGGCTGGTAGTTTGTGTAGGAAGATGTTAAAATGCGTTGGTCAACATTTTGTGTTTTTTTGTAACTATTTCCGTAATTAACTAAATAACGGTTTCATTAATTAGAGTAATTAATAAAACCGTTATTAGAAACTTGATCGCTTTGGATATAAGGTACACTACTCATGGATGTACCTCGCTGTTTTTGGGTGAATAGTCAACCCTTTTTTATTGTAATTCTTATGGTTCTTTATATACATCAAAGTCAAATCATTCGTGATACGTCAAAAGTCATCAGTTTAAGTATAGCATTCATAAACTTATAACCATACCCAACCATGTCAACCTATTCGTCTTGACTTACGTGTACGTTACCGCCTTCTGTTAATTAAAGTCGAATCACTACATTGAGTCTACACACCAATCACAACACTTTGCAATCGATAATATACCTTGTCACCGTAACTCGAGGGTATGAAATCCTTTGGTTGAACTAATCGATTAACAAAATCCCTCAGGAGCCTGTGACTGACATCTTTAGACGAAGGTATCAAATTAATTAAACGCTTACCACTATTTTGTTAAGAAAATTAGGCGGCTCTTGTATTTTGTTTGACAGTTTTGTTATGTACTTGTCTCAAATAGTATAGAAAGGAAGTTGTTTCAACGTTATGATATTACACACATAACCTTAAATTACGCCTTCTAACTACTGGGGTAGGTAGAAAGTACACAACACCACATGCTTCGATTTTTATATATTTGTTTACATGCATACATTGCCGATTGCGAGTATTACGCACTAGACCTTTCTGAAAAACTTTACCAATAATGACACTAATATAGTATTTTAGTCCCCTTCTGGCGTTTCCACTCACCTCCAGTTAATTGCCTTTCAAAACCATCTAAGCTTACACTATTCAATTTTGGTCACTACGTCATACTTAAAACTACAACCTTGCTTTATCATATCATTCATTCTTATGATATTATTTGAATGAAATTCTTTTTGATCATCATCATTATCATCATTTCAGCCACGAAAGACCAGCACTGCGTATGCCCAGCAGTGTACGTCTTCTGGCACAGCCACTTCGATCAGTTCTATGCTTCCCGCATCCAGCGGAATATTAGCTTTCCCGTCAGTTTAAATAATCTAACAACTTCCGCAAGAGATTAACGACATGAGTTAATATAGCTACATGTATAATGGAGGCGTCTCAGACACTATCAGGTCAGAGGAATCTCTATCAAGCTTCAAGAAGAGGAGCGTGAGAGGCGTGACGACTACGTGCCTAAGGAATCTGCTCTGGAGCATGACATCATTGAAGTTGACCCTGACACCAAGGACATGTTGAAGATGCTTGACTTCAATAACATCAATGGTCTGCAATTGATACAGCCTGCCACACAAGGCGGCGATAGTGGCAGACGTAATTAGGGATAATAATAGCTAATTATTATTTTGACTATTAATAGGTACGGTCTCTAACGCATCAAGTTATACCAAACTATCCAATTTCTTCAAACGATTTTAGACTTTAAAACGTTAAGTTCAAAATTGAATGAGTTTACTTTTTCTGATAAGTTACTTGTAGCTGACTGTATATATTAAACTAATTTACTAAAACATTAAACCTACCCTAGTTCAAGGTCATAATAAAATGTAGCCTAAAACGCGATAAAGCGCGTCCTCGGGGTCAGTTAATGTGACCTAGGGTTAACTGAGAGGTCACTTGACTATAATATAATATTCACAACATAATAATAATTATTACTGTTGACTTGGCCACTTACCTACAGACTATCTAGGTAAGTTGGCTTGGTTCGTGTTCCCTGAAACTTAGTTGGTTTTTCGTGATAAGGTGTCTGTTTTATCACAACATGTGAAAGCGTAACACAACATTGACTTAAATTTTCCCTGGCGGCTGAGACCATGTCGTGCTCCCTGTAATATCTTGCTTATGGTGGCGCATGTGTTGGATCATTGAGCTCCCATCAAAAAATGGTTGAGCTGAATGGTGTTAATCCATGCGTCGTGTTCGTGAACGGACGCCGTCTGGTAGGGACTGGACGATATATATCTCTTAGCGGCGCGGCTCTTTTAAAATTTAATTCAATTTTGATTTTTTTATGTTTTAATTATGGACGCTTTTTTACGTTCTGAATCGTTTGCACATGTATATTTCAACATTCTCGTTGAATGATGTAATGTAGTTTTTGTAAACATATTTTGATTTAAAAGAGTTTCCATGGAGTTTCTTGCTCCATAGGTACAATCGGACAAGTTGGCGCTCGACCACTTTTAAAACAGTTTCCTATGAAGCAGTCTGGCGGGCGATGCATACGCAAACTCCACCCCTTTTTTACTTCCGCCAATCAGGACGTTTTAAGCCGCATAGATCGGAAGCGATAATCTTTGTTTACTTTAGTTGTGATTTGCACTTTGCTAATCGACGACGCGCGTTCTTACTTCTGTGTTTTGCTTACAACCATTTTTGTTTACCGACTCCGATAATATCTTGCCCCACTGTTGACCCTTGCTTGTTTTACCGGACAGTTTTGTTGATTGCTCTCTTGTTGACCTGTGCTGTGTATTAATTGGATTGTTGGACGCTCTTCTGTGGATCTGTGCGCGTGTTTTATGGACTTGAACAATGAACCGAAATTTAACGAGAGATGAACGGAACCAAATCTTGGTTCTATACAATCAAGGATATAATATTTCCCAAATATCGCGGGAATTAAATGTTACGGTAAGTCAATATCATATTTATTAAAACATAATATAATTGGTATACTTACCGTCATGTATCTTGAGCGCTCGGTGTCAGAGGGGGCATTGGGTCTATTTCACTTAAAAGATAGGTAAGCGCTCAAGATCCGTGCTGCTCAGTTTTTTTTTTTCATATAATGTGTTCGGTTTTATTATTTACATAATACTTACTACTTGGTCAAGCTAAGTTTTCACCTCTCTGGAATGCGGTCGCCTATTCCGCTTCCCCGCTCATCTCCCTGTGATCGTCCTGTTAGACTAGATTATTTTCGAAAGACGTGTTAATTAAAAATAAAACTTCTAAAAATATGAGCGATAGCTCATTCGATGCGAAATGGTGTCTAGAAAAAATTATTTGACGGATTTCTTAATCACTCCGAAACTTTTAAAATTTAAGAAATTCTAAAAAAGATCCTTAAAGAGAAGGAAATTCCCAATAAAAACGTCACACTCCCGGAGTTCTATCTCTATTATTTATGACTTTAATTTAAAACTGAAAATACGGTGCCACAGGGTCGTTACGGCATAATAATATACGCAACACACTTAAAGTGACTACGCCACAGAAAATGTTATTTTATGTATTAAATATTGATTAATATTTTTTTAAATGTGGTGTATTCTATACACTTTAATGAGTAAATTCGTGTTTTTTTTAAATTCATCTTTCAGCAAGTAGGGCTAGGTATATTGTTAATTAACAACATTTATCCGAACCTTTGTTAAGAAAATAAAAATATTTAAATAATTGCTCTTAAAATGTGTCGCTTCTTAGAGCCCGTCTTATATATTAATTAATAGGATCACATAATTAAAGTTCTAAAAAGTCGTCTGTTTTGTTTATAATATCTTTTTTTATGTAACGAAAAATCTAATCTTAGAATCATAAGTCATATTATTATGGTTGTTTTTATGTATCAAAATCACAACATAAATAATGTTTTGAATAAACTTTTTACATCGTTTATTTATAAATATTTTTTAAATTAGCAGATGGTCTAGTAGAGTTATTTTTTAACTATCATCATAGTCTTGTCTTGAGAAAATATTGTTTCTTAAAAAAAAACTGTTGTCTTAATTAAATGTTTTTATTGTTCATTCGTTTTTAGACATAATTCCGCATCGAATGAGTTATAGTTCATATTTCTAGGAGCTTTATTTGTAATAAATACGTTTTTCGAAGTGATTTCTGGTCTACCATTCCACAGTCCTTGCCTATATTCAGTTTGACGTAATTGACAGGAGTTGCAAACTTAACTCAACAGTTTTTTGCATAAATATTAATTTATGCAAAATATTGTTAATTCGTAAATACACACATCAAAAGTGTCTAGGGATCAACATATATTTTTGCAATAACTTTTCTCTTGATTGATATTAATTTAAATTTTCTTTAAGGATTCATCAAATAAAGTGTTTTCGTTTGTCACAGTAACGATAAACCAAGTCACCTTTGCATTAATAAAGAAATTTGCCATTTTCCTAATAAAGGGATTTTTGACATTTGAACCACTAACATTAAAGTTCGAAAAAAAGACTGAAATAACAGTTTTCTTTAAAATTTTATTGGGTAACTTAAACAATTAATAATCCGTGTTTCTACCGCGAACACTAACAACACAAGAACATCGGTTTGGCATACTCAAAATGAGTTCATCCAAATCACGCTGTGGAATGGCCGCCCATGTTCGTTGCAACAACAAAAAAAGGTCTTCTTGCAACTGGATACCCTCCATATTCGGCAGAGCTCTTCTCTGTAGCATATCCCATGCATGCTCAATCGGGTTCAAGTCTGGCGACTGAGCAGGCCAGGGCAGGACATTGATGTTAGCTGCGGCGAGAGTCTGTCTTACAACTCTTGCGGTGTGCGGTCGTGCATTATCATGCATTAACTGAAATAAGGGACCGATTTGCACTTGTAGAGGAACGATGACGTCAGATACAATCGTCTCAGCATAAATTTGAGCGTTGAGGTTGCCTCTGATCCAAATCAACTCAGTTCTTCCGCCGATCCAAATACCCGCCCATACCATGATGGTTCCACCACTATAAGGATGGACTTCCTGGCAGGATTTTAATCGCTGTTGGCGTCCAGGGGTTCTCCAGTGTCGTATACGTCTTGTATCCGGTCTCATACCAAAACGAGACTCATCAGAAAAGCACACGAAACGCCATTGTTCTTCTGCCCAATTTCTGTGTTCAAGAGCCCATTGAACTGAGTTGATTTGGATCAGAGGCAACCTCAACGCTCAAATTTATGCTGAGACGATTGTATCTGACGTCATCGTTCCTCTACAAGTGCAAGTCGGTCCCTTATTTCAGTTAATGCATGATAATGCACGACCGCACACCGCAAGAGTTGTAAGACAGACTCTCGCCGCAGCTAACATCAATGTCCTGCCCTGGCCTGCTCAGTCGCCAGACTTGAACCCGATTGAGCATGCATGGGATATGCTACAGAGAAGAGCTCTGCCGAATATGGAGGGTATCCAGTTGCAAGAAGACCTTTTTTTGTTGTTGCAACGAACATGGGCGGCCATTCCACAGCGTGATTTGGATGAACTCATTTTGAGTATGCCAAACCGATGTTCTTGTGTTGTTAGTGTTCGCGGTAGAAACACGGATTATTAATTGTTTAAGTTACCCAATAAAATTTTAAGAAAACTGTTATTTCAGTCTTTTTTTCGAACTTTAATGTTAGTGGTTCAAATGTCAAAAATCCCTATATTAGGAAAATGGCAAATTTCTTTATTAATGCAAAGGTGACTTGGTTTATCGTTACTGTGACAAACGAAAACACTTTATTTGATGAATCCTTAAAGAAAATTTAAATTAATATCAATCAAGAGAAAAGTTATTGCAAAAATATATGTTGATCCCTAGACACTTTTGATGTGTGTAGTACAAACAACTAATTGGTTGTAGATTTAATATCCACAAAAAATTGTTATTCCTAAAAGAAAACGAAAAACGATGGGCCATTTTTTTTCAACATTTTTTGTTAATAACTTTTGCAATTTTAGCGTGCTAGAAAATTCTTCAAAACATTTTTCTTGACATCATTCCGCATCGAATCAGCTATCGTTCATATTTTTAGGACCTTTATCTCTAATTAACACGTTATTTAAGATGTGAACCAGACTATGTAGATTAAATCTCACTAGAGGTTGCCCAGTAGTCGAATTTCGACTCGTAATTATTATTTAATATTTATTTTAGCTTTCTGCACTCCTTTATAAATGCTTAATCTCATACTTCCCCGTGCACGCAATATACTTAAAAAGGGGTACAAAGTTTTCTCTTCACGTATTATTGTACAGATTAATAATTATTTCTTATATACAATTTAATTTTATCAATTAATGTTTTCCTTTTAATATTTTTTTAGAGAGCTACTGCCCGTCGGTGGATTCAACGGGACGCCGATGAGGGCTCCATTGCCGACCGACCTCGTGCTCACCCTCCGCGCATCCTAACAGATGCTCGTGTGGCACACATGGTTAATACCTACCAGGAGGAACCCTTTACCAAAACATCAAGCTTTGCACAGCAATACGACTGCAGCATGCAAGCCATTAGAACAGCGCTCCATCGTGCTGGAGTGCACCATAGGAGGCCGGCAGTTAAAATAATATTAGGCCAGGAACAAAAAGAAGCTAGAGTGCGTTTCGCCCGTGATTACAGAGATTTCGATTATTCACGCGCCATATTTTCTGACGAAAAATCATTTAAGTCTAGTCAACATGGTCGTCGGAATTTATGGCGTGTAAATAATACAAGATACGAGCCGAGAAACGTAAAGTCTAATAACGAATCTGGGAGAATAATAGTTAATATGTGGGGTTGGATGAGCGCTGATGGGCCAGGAGAATTACATTACATTAACGAAAGGGCGACTGGACAAGTATATGCGGAATTGCTAGAAGAAGTGATGCTGCCAACAGTGCGCGCGGTGTATCCTGGGGAAGAAGTTCCCCAATTTTACTTTTTCAAGACAATTGTCCAATACACCGTGCGCGCGTAGTTCAGAATTGGCTACTCCAGTATCCCGAAATTAGGACAGTCCCATGGCCCTCTCGATCTCCGGACTTAAATCCTATAGAAAATTTATGGGCAATAATGGTCCAAAGATGGGACAGTCGAAATGAGAGGACCAAAGCAGCGCTCGTCACCCATTGCGATGAAGTGTGGGACTCTATTCGAGGCTCGGATCTTTGCGAAGTACTCGTAAGATCGATGAGAAACCGATGCGATGCCATTATAGATGCGGGCGGAGCCTTAACAAAATATTAAATAAATAAAATATAGGTATAGGTGTATGTTGTTGGTGTTGTGTTGTTGTGTTTTTAGTTTTGTTTATTTCTCAATAACTTAGTTAAAACAAACCTACCGCTACCTCTTCAAATAAATCCCGACAATGACACAATGTTGATTTTATGACCAGGAGTCGATGTTTACCTTTTTACTGTGGATAAGTATTTTGCGGTGCGATACAAACAATGAACCCTAATAAAAAGCACTTTCTTTGAATTTATAAACAATACTTCTTTAAAAATAATTTTAGTAGGCTTCATTGCTTGTATCTCAATGCAAAATACTTATCTACAGTAAAAAGGTAAACCGCCTATTGTTATTTGCCGACTCCTGGTCATAAAACCAAAACAGTGTTATGGTCGGAATGTCTATGAACTTAATCTTTGCAGTGACAGTGATTGTTTTGTTTAAATTATGTTATTGAGAAATAAACGAAACTAAAATGTAGATTCAGTTAACGTAAATTGAGAGTTGAAAGTTGATTGAGTAATTTGAGTTGAGTGAGCACATACCCTGGAGAAATTGAGGGTTTAGCTAATAAAAAAAATATGTAAATAAAAATGTAAACATCTTTTTAGGCCTCCCTTATATTACGTGTTATTGTTGTCTCTCACTGTTATGATCACAAAAATTAGAAAGGTATTCATTCTGCATTGCTGTTAATTGATATCTCTGCATTTACTGACTGTGTTTACATTAATTAAGGATTGCGCCATCATTAGGATTTGTAAATGAAAATTGTTTGTCTAAGCTGGTAGAGACCATAAAATAAAAATTGTCATATTCTATTCAGTAGATATGATTAAATTTCCTATTACGATGGTTATGATTTTGTTTATGTGGAATATTTACTGAAGTCATATTGTTATTCAGATACCACCTATTGAATTTTTGTGATGTTTTTGTAAATCACTTGTCTCTATCCAGAACCACTATATCTACAACATTTAGGTAGGTATTGTATTATTAATATTTCATAAAAGAGTACTCAGTGGTGTGCAGTTTCTTTTAATAAATAATGTTATATTCTATTTATTAGTCATTTATTTATTATAAACAATTTCAAAACATTGAAATATTGCTGTATTATTTGTTATTCACAAAACAGTGCTGTTTATTTTTGGTAAATTTATTAAATTACTTTTTGAAAAACCTTCTTTTATTATAAAACTACCTGACCTAACAAACATTCGTCTGAAATATATTTTTTTCGGCATGGTCTATTCTCATTCCGGTCTACCAAATACATACAAAAATACCATAAAAATTGGTCAAACCGTTTTGGGGGTGTTCGACCTCAAGCACTGGGACGCGAAATTATATTAGAAGAAGATTAATCAGTTATCATAAATTAGTACTAATAAAAATTTTCACTTTTTTAATTAAATTTTAACAGTATTTGAAATGACACTAAAGGACTAGTCTATTTTTCTCAATTTTTTTTAAGTAGGACAAACACTTTGAGAATTCAATCTCTCCGAGGTTCTGATATTAACTAGGTAGGTATCTAAGGGACATAATACTCATTCCGAAAAACAAATTATTTCTTTAATGAGTTACCAAAACACAAACATAGAGTATATCGACAATATTACTCGTATCGAGCAAACAAACAAGAAAAATACTAAAATTTCGAATAACTAACGTACTGAAAATATAATTCTGGTCAAAACATATTTTAAGCAATGACAAAACACATTTCAATACATTGAGGCAATTATTGAATTCATCCAAATCAGTCACAGTTATTCAGCTTTGATTATTAAATAACACAATTAAGAGGAGCTCGTGGCTAAGTAATAACGGCCGCACGGGTCGATCTACAAGGTTATGCTAAGCTTACCAAGTTTGCTTCGTGGATGGGTGACCGTCCGTCATACCGAGTTGGTCCCGGCTTTCATTTGAATATCTTAGACAGTCGTTATGGATGAAGAAGAAGAAAATCTGACACCAGTCTTACCAAGGGGTATCATGTTACCCAGTTACTGGGTTGTGGAGGTTAGATAGGTAGTCGCTCCATGTGAAACCCAGCTGCATCTGGTTAGATTGGAAGCCGACAGTCCTAACATAGTTGAGAAAAGGCTAGGCAAATGATGATGATGTTAGATAACACAATAGAAATGTGTTTTTTAAATTGCCCATTAAATCATATTATTTACTAGGTCGCTGAACAATTTTTGTCAAAAAAGGCACATTTAACATTCTTAAAAATGTGGTTTAGTGTGAGCGAGGGAGATGCCAAATATGATAGCGTGGCTGTAAGTGATAATATTATACGTATTTATGTAATAATCACTAAAATCAATGTCCTATAATAATTAAGTAAACTAAGTAATAATTAATCATAAACATGGAAAACAAAAGAAGAAAAAAATATGTGAGCAAAACATTTTTTCAAATAACATCCTACTGAACGCAAAATATTCTTAAAAACTTCTTTTTCAAGTGAGAGCCAGTGCAATGCAACCTAACAATGCCATGCGCGTGCGCCGTGTGTGCGTGACTATCGATGTTATGCAAAAAAAGTTTTAGGGGGCGTGGCTACGCTCGCTGAGACTGTACGCTAGGTGCAAGCGAATATGGCCTTATGGGTGGTCGACCGGCGAGTTTGCCGATTGTACCTACTGCTTTGGAATGGGCAACTACCTCCATCTTTCTGACTGACCGACTGCTTGACAATTCAAAAGTGCCTGCATTTGGTTTATTTGAATAAAATGCTTTGTGTTTGAGTTTGAACAGATCTACGGGTCCATTCTGTAAAAATGTCGTCGAGAAAATTAAGGTGAAATGAGCTAACGTTCCACCTGATGCGATTGTCACAATTCACAGCTCAGTTCCATCAAGTTTTTACGGAGAGATTTTTACACAAAGATCAGTTGTAGTTTGGCATTTAGACTAGGTAGAATCTAATGTATTAAAATCCCAACATGAACTTGGATTTTAAATCTTAAATGGTTAATCATTTAAAGGGATGAACGTAACTGATTTCTTGGAAATTTGTCTGGCTTTTTGTGTATTATAGTAATTACTTCAAAACTGTTATTTCGTTTGTGAATTCTCTCTATTCATAAGGAAAAATAAAAAACGAAATAACGAAGAGAAATTGTTAAATAATGGAAACAAATAACTTCTCATTAGTTTTGAGTGAGTGAGCAATTCTGTTATGAAACTCATTTTATTAATATTACATAATAAACCAATGACTTGAGCTTTTTCAAATGGTAATAAGAAGGTGTTGGAGTGATATAAATGGTTTTAATATGAAACGGTTAGGTGAGTTTTAATTTTATTTAATATTTTTGCTGTGATTATGGAAAAAAACATTCAAAGAACCTTGAGGTTTCTTAATACTAATGTTGATGCTATACTTTGTTCTAAAACATTTTGATGATAATGTAAACAAATTAATTAGCAAACCTATCTGTCGATGTGTCAGTATTTTTAATTAGTTTTTAATAATGTTATTCAAATAATTCTTTTTGAAAAAGCTGGTGAGATTTAAAGTAGAAATAAACAGGTAAACTTCGTTACTTTAATAATTCCCTTTTAATGAGTGAGTGAACCAATACAGAATTGTTAAGAAACATTTTAATCAAAAAGTTTCGGTTATACATAGGTAAGTTGGCTTATTAAATCATTACATTATTTTAGTTATAACATTAAAATGTCAAAATAAAAGCTATTATGTCAATGAATTGACACGTTTGAGTTGTCAAGTAGTCTGTCAATTATACTCCAAACTGAATAGTGAAGAACGGACAAGAAGCGACTAGAATCAATTCTATATCTTGTTCATGTTGACGTTCAATAGTGCCTCTCTTGTGCTTATTTGGAATGAATGGGTTGACTTTGACTTTGAACTGAGAAAAAGCTCCAAGGGCACTCTCGTAAATCAAAATATCAGTCACTATACCCAATTCACTTTAGCGTGGCAATACCGGTCAGTGCCCTCTGCCTAATATCTCTCCGTAGGAACTCAATTATTAAACTATGCATGGTTTTTAGTTATTGGTACATATTGAATATCACAATAGATATTGATTAACACGTTGAACGCCAACGCGGTCACCGTGTGTCCGACAAACAATAGTTTTTCTATTGTGTCTGCTGCGTGGCAGTCAATGCCTTAAGGATGTTAACGGACTTTATTTCAGTTTTTGTAATAAAGAATGCTAGAAAATTTAGGTGGGTAAATGACCGCTATTGCTACGCTAAAGTGAATTGGTTATACTAAGATTGTCTTTCGATATTCACCGGGCTTACACCGAGTTCGCCTCTAGCGTAAACTATTTACAGGTCGAAATGTAGACCGACACGTTTGCACCATTTTGGTAAGCTTCCTAGAAATGGCTCATACATTACTGAGATTCGTTTATTTAATGAATGTAACATAAAACTGTAATGGGCGCTTCGTCTTCCCTGGTTATAAATAGAAGAACAATATGTCGGAGCTGTGATGAAGAACATTTGGTTGTGTCGTGTTACATCGCAGATTTGGGCAAGATTGGTTTAAGTAAGTCCGTCTTTGCTGTTTGAAAATCTGAATCTGGACCGAGATTCTTCTGGGCTTTTTGTAAATTGTACTTTCAGGAAAGAGGGTAAGTCGCATAATCGCATGCCATTATTCGCAAAGCCTTATGGCTTTACTGGTCCTGGCAAAAAGTACGCTACCGTAGAGAAAAGTTCATGAACTGACTTGCAAAAAAAAAATCCTGATTGTCTTTACTGTGAAAAAACATTAAATTGATATTGTAATCTGTATAAGCCATTTTGACTTGAACTACTGTATGTTTGAAGAGAGTGTTAAACACACAGCAGTTGAAGTCAATTATGACGCGTCATGGCTGATAAGTGAGGTAATTGCAATAGACAAAAACCAAAACCTTACAAAATCATTCTACAGAATTAATTTTATAGGTCCTTAAAATTAAATTGACCAAAATAAGTTTTTAATAAAATTAATTATTGTGATCATGTGAAAGTTTGATGCACATTATGTAATAAAAGAGATCTTGCAAAGACACTATGTATGTAAAAAAAGTTACCTATAGATATAATTATAGTCTTCATTACCTAAGTAGGCAAGAGTCTTGAGAATTAAAAGCACTATTTGAAATAACCTTGTGTCAATACATAGATGTGTCCTATTTTAAGAGTGTCAGCGTTAATTTTTATGTTTTTACTGCTCGCCTTACAACTAGAAAGCATCCTTATTCTGAACAAGCTTCTGCCCGCGACTTCGTACGCGGACCCTGTTGCTTATGCCAGCGACAACGGGGTCGCCATTTATGTTATTTTTTATCATTTTTCCCATTTAAATCTTTTATCACACTGAGCTTTAGTTTTATTTCATTCCAATAACCACCAAAACAGACAGTCCATTTGTCATCGTTTTCATTTTGGTAACCGCATTATTATATTCCTCCTCTAGAGACCTAGAAGTCAATGCGTAGATACGCTTGGAACTCAAGCGTAATTCTCTTTCCGTGAACGTCTCTGACTCGCGAGACAATACATGACGTTCACGATCAGTGGTCAGTCGCGCATCATATTCTTCACTGGTCTCTAAAGACCTAATGAATACGCTGAGAACGCAGGCGTGCTTCGCAACCCGAAGAGGTTTCCACGGAGCGAGTTGCAGCCTAATGTTCTCGAACAACATCAAGTGTCTCCTGACGCTCTTCGGTAGATTCTTGGGATCTTATGATCCTCAATCTTTTAGCTCTCTTGGAACATTGGGAAAGATTTGACCTCTTTCTAGGCATGGTCATAGTTTTATTGTGAAGATACCTACCTGATCAATAAAAATCTAAATTAAAATGACTGCTCCCCTGCGTTACCGGGTAGGCTACAGTGTCACGAAGATAAATGGAAAAGGAAATCAAACACTCAAACAACATAAGCCCGAAGGCATATTCATACGATAAAATAAAAAAATAAATAGGAGTTTTGGCCAGTAGAGTCAAATTTTCAATGATATACCATCGTCATCGAAAATGTTACCGCCATCACCGCGTGCAGGTACTCCCAGTTTATGTTATTTTATAATTACACAGTAAAATTAGTGATAGCTTTGATTTCCACATCAGATGTTTCTGATCTTCGATTTTTATAAGTCAACAGGAAATGCCCATCATATTGAACAACAAAGACGTCAAAGACGTCATTCCTATATGTGTTATGTTGTAGCTAGGCTCTTGGAGTTCCACAACAGGTGTTCCAGATCTTCGATTTTTATAAGTCAACAGGAAATGCCCATCAGACCGAACAACTTTTGCTAAGACGTCATTCCTATATACCTAATGTTATAGTGTAGCTAGGCTCTTGGAGTTCCACAACAGGTGTTCCAGATCTTCGATTTTTATAAGTCAACAGGAAATGCCCATCAGACCGAACAACTTTTGCTAAGACGTCATTCCTATATATGTTACAGTGTAGCTGGGCTCTTGGAGTTCCACATCAGGTGTTCCAGATCTTCAAATTTATTCTCTCAGCAGAAAATGCTAATCACATGGAACAATTTTTGCTAAGGTATCATTTTTGTATCTCTTATAGTTTAGCTGGTCTGTTGCGGTTCTGCATCAGATGTTCAAGTTTCCAAGATTAATTATAGCCTATATGTTGCCCAGACTTAATACCTATACAACAAAAAAAAATCATTCCAATCCGTCCAGTAGTTCCGAAGATTAGCGTGTACAAACAAACAGACAAACAGACAAATTTTTTTTTTTGGATTCATGCTCTATTACTGTTTCTAAACCCCCCTCAATTATTATTTTTTTAATATATTCAACGTACAGACACAGTTTTTTTACTGTTTTATTATATGTATATAGATTACACAGTAAAATTAGTGATAGCTTTGATTTCCACATCAGATGTTTCTGATCTTCGATTTTTATAAGTGAACAGGAAATGCCCATCATATTGAACAACAAAGACGTCATTCCTATATGTGTTATGTTGTAGCTAGGCTCTTGGAGTTCCACAACAGGTGTTCCAGATCTTCGATTTTTATAAGTCAACAGGAAATGCCCATCAGACCGAACAACTTTTGCTAAGACGTCATTCCTATATAATGTTATAGTGTAGCTAGGCTCTTGGAGTTCCACAACAGGTGTTCCAGATCTTCGATTTTTATAAGTCAACAGGAAATGCCCATCAGACCGAACAACTTTTGCTAAGACGTCATTCCTATATATGTTACAGTGTAGCTGGGCTCTTGGAGTTCCACATCAGGTGTTCCAGATCTTCAAATTTATTCTTTCAGCAGAAAATGCTAATCCCGTGGAACAATTTTTGCTAAGGTATCATTTTTGTATCTCTTATAGTTTAGCTGGTCTGTTGCGGTTCTGCATCAGGTGTTCAAGTTTCCAAAATAAATTATAGCCTTTATGTTGCCCAGACTTAATACCTATACAACAAAAAAAAAATCATTCCAATCCGTCCAGTAGTTCCGAAGATTAGCGTGTACAAACAAACAGACAAACAGACATACAGACAAACAGACAAATATTTTTTTTTGATTCATGCTCTATTACTGTTTCTAAACCCCCCTCAATTATTATTTTTTTAATATATTCAATGTACAGACACAGTTTTTTTACTGTTTTATTATATGTATATAGATGTTTAATAATTAAAAATAATAGATATTGTATGTAATTTTTTTTTTGTGAAATAGTGCTTTAATAACATTTAAGAAATCCGACGTTTTCTTGCACTATAAATTTGTATGCCCATGGAGGCTGACCACAGCATGAACTCACTGTGTCAAAACCTATTAATATTGTAACCTGTGTGTCACAAATAAACTGTTTGGTTTGATTTGATTTGACGTCTCCTCTCTCGGAGGTGGGCGCCAATGGTTACATAAGATGTGTAAGTCGGTAGTCAATTTACTAAACAATAAACCCTGACTTTCCCAAACTGTCTACTTGACTAACGTGTGCCGCCTTACAAAACAATGTCCCAATGGGAATCCGCCTGTAATTTGTAATCACCTAACAACTCGGCTACCCAAGGTTCCACCTGACTCTGGTGCATGTGGCTTGAAGCCAAGAATGCCAAGACTTAAGATAGCAATCCCTCTTGACACTTGATTTAATACAAGGCAAGTCCATTTGTATTGTTTTTATAACAAAGAATATTTGTAGGGTGAATGTTATGCATCGTGTATTTGACCTATATACCTATAAAAGTGTGAACCTCTTAATTTTGAAAAGATTTTTAGTATTGGTGAATAGTGTTAGGTTTTAATTCCCTTTCCTTGTTCCCTGAGATTCACCCCATCGCATCACATCACCCGGGCAGGTGCAAAACGTAACGCAATTGTGCAAAACGCAAAAAGTGCACAAAAAAACTTTCGCTCTGATTCGATCTGACTGAGACATAAATAAAATAGCCTTTCTCAGAATTGGGCTATCAAACGCAAAAATATTTTTTCAAATCGTTCAAACAAAGTAGTGTTAGGTATTTAAAATATTTTGACAGGAACCGAATTTTTGACACTGTATTATTCTGTTGTCAAAAAAAAAAACAAACAAACTTCGAAGATGACTGCAATAAAAGCTATCCAATTCTGATTGCTATTACCCGAAGTGAAACAGAACGGAGGTTTTTATAAAGAAAAAATCGTCAGGGGTGTAGTTTTTTGGAAGAGAAAAATCTTAAGCGTTCCTTTCACCGACACGCTGACGGCAACAGTATAACTTTAGCGACGAGTATGATGTGTTCACTGTGTTCAGTGGCCAGCAGTGTTATTTCATAGATGTGAGTTTTCTCTTATGTCGGCAGTCCCTTTTAAGTAAGTTTTTTTTTTAATAAGCAGTGGTCATTTAACTTAACGAATATCTGACAGCCAGTCTTAACAAGGGGTATTGTATTGCCTAGTTACTGGGTTGTGGAGGTCAGATAGGCAGTCGCTCCATGTAAAATACTGGTATTCAGCTGCATCCTACTAGACTGGAAACCGACCCCAACATAGTTGGGAAACGGCTAGCCAGATGGTTATTTAACTTCAACATCAAAATATCTATCTGCAAAAATGAAGTACCTAGCTTAATAATCCAAAGGCAGATACTTTTCATAAGCTATCCTAGTTCCCTAATTGTTTGTACTCGTTTCTTTTTCTGTGACGTAAATTATTTAGAAATAACTGGACCTAACATGCAACTTACATTTTCTTTTACGATTCTACTAGACACGCTGTTTTATAAAAATCGCATCTAAAGGATAAAAGGGACTCATGCTCCGTTCTGTTATGATGTGTAAAGCCTTATATTGGCAGATACGATGCAAAATCGAAAACACATTACGCGGATCCCTAACCAAACGCGATCGTTGCGTCACAATGTCAATTTTGCCGTCGAAAACGAGCGCGTGGTCGTGCTATCGAAGAGGTTTCAGTTTTCACCTGAAATTTAGATAACCTGAAAAGTATTCTGTGAAAATGTCAACTTTCTACTTATTATGGTTCATGATAGCCCGCTGACGGGCAGAAGGACGGACGAACGTCTGTTCGTCCGTCCTTCTGACGGTCTCCGGACGGATGGACAGCGAGCGGAGGTTTTTCACCGCGTAGTAATACGGTTTCATTTGGCTCTTCGGGTACGAAATCTTAAAAATTGCCAGCAATTTTTTTGTCATTAGCTGTCAATCTCGTAGTAATCAATAGCTTCAATTATATTTAACAATCAGTTTGCGCAACAATATAATTGTATCAATCTCGTAAACATTGAATTTGAAAATGATCGTTTCGGTATTCTTTATATATTGGGTAAAGAAAAGAGCCATCTGCGATTCAGACTCACGCACGAGAGATTGTCTTTTGTCTTTTATTATTTCCAGGATAAAGGCTGTACAGGAACTCGTGTCTCTGAAAACTTGGCTAGACTAACTATTATGATTAAAAGGTACCGCTCCTTTATCGACAGATACGGTGCGTAGGCTTAAAATAAGGTTCTACTTGTTTCGACACGGAACCCTGCAAACTTCAGTGTTTTTAGAAATGGAAAATATTTCAGGACTTTCATTTAAGTTTTAGTCTGAATATCCGTTAGTCATATTTTGGTGCACAAAGCAAAAAAATATTAGAACTGTATTTCAACCGGATAAAGAATTTTCAATATTCGTTTCACATTTTTCCAGGCAGACTATTTTAGGTGTGATTAAAAATGTGTGCGTTTTTGTCATCAGCTTTTAGTTTTGTTTTATTTTAGCTAGCAATTGTTTTTTGACAAAAATAACGATATGTCAAAAAAACAATTTTAAAACAGTAAAAATAAATACAGATGAATATAGAACTCCTATTATTTTGAAGTCGGTTAAAACAAAATTATGTACTAAACAGAACCTATACGAGGTTGTGAGGTAAAAAATATATCGTTCATCCTTTGTAAGGGTTTGTTAGGGTTTCTTTGTTTGAACAAAACCTTTTCCTCCGTATAGGTTCCTCTATTACCTTTTTTTTTTTCAAATCATAAATTTACTTAATACTAACACACTATGGGCCCTCGATGCCTGACAATAAACGATTTTTATTTTTTTTTTATTTTTTTTATAACTCTAGTTTCTATGTGATAAGTAATTACAATACTTTTTTATATAATTAAGGGCCGATTTTTCAATATTCAGGTAAGTTTTATTGGAAGAAAAAATAATATATGACAGTTTGACAGGTTATGCATAGAAAATATATCAAACCACCACTTCACTACATAGTATAAAACAAAGTCGCTTTCTCTATCCCTATATCCATATGTATGCTTAAATCTTTAAAACTACGCAACGGATTTTGATGAGGTTTTTTAATAGATAGAGTGATTGAAAAGGAAGGTTTATGTGTATAATTTGTCGACATATTATGCGGGTGAAGCCGCGGGCGGAAACTAGGATAATAAAATTCTTTACATAAAAGTTATCAAGCAATTGAAAAATCGTCCCTCAGTTCATAAAAAGACAAATCTCTCATCCTTATTGATCAGTTAACACAACCTAAATTAATGTCCCAGTTATGAAAGAAAGATAAGACAAATGACTCGATGATCAATTTCCATTCCATTGAATCTTCGTTTTTTGTTCGCGTTGAAATCGATTGGAAATGACAAATTGATGTAATGTTTCCGATTGATTGATTGCGTGATTTATGTTATCGTGACGTTTTTGATGTTTGCGTCCTACTTGTGGCGTCCAGGGTCTTACGTACCTATAGCAATCATATTATAATGCAGTATCGATTTCATAATCTTATGAGGGGTGAGAACTAAATCAAAAAAATATGATTCATTTAATTTCTCAAAAACTCTAGGTACTTTGGGAAAGCGCTTTGAACTGCCAAGCCAATATATTTTATTCAGTGTATAAAATAAGGTCGCTTTTCAATCAATCTGTAGGCAGATTGATTGAGGGCTTAGGGCCTTTGTCCATTCCACGCGCGCCTCAAAGAGATGTCAGCATACGAAGGGGCCCCTCAGGGCCAAGCCTGCCGGGTAAGCGGGATTGTCCGAAAGGGTTACCGCTACCCCGGAACATAAAGGGCTACGGAAGGAACATGGATGGGTTTTAGTCAGTAAGAGTCTGACACTCCCTTCCGCTCCACCCAGAGCAGAAGCAGTCATTGGATGATTTCCCAGCCTTAAAAAAAAAAAAAAAAAGGGCCTTTTTCCAACTATGTTGGGCTCGGCTTCCAGTCTAACCGGATGCGGCTGAATACCAGTATTTTACATGGAGCGACTGGATATCCAACCTCCACAACCCAGTCAGTAACTGGGTAATCTGACTGGCTGTCAGTCTTTCAGGCTTCTGACTACCCGTAACGACTATCAAACATCCACGAATGACAGCCGGGACGTTGGTCCCGTTGGTCCCGTTAAGCCGTTGGGCTTAACGTGCTTTCCGAGGCACGGAGGAGTCTCGATATGTAAAGATGCTCACCCATCCACGGACTAGCCCCAGCAAGCGCAGCTTAACCTGATGGATCGATCCGTGCGGCTGTTATTACTTGGCCACGAGCTCTTCATTAAAATAAGGTCGATTTTGTTCTCTAAATTACGGAATGGATTTTGTCGCAGTTTACATCATAAGTTTGAGAATTTATTCCCGACGGTTTATGTGTAAAACATAAAAAGTTGTGTCAAGCTGTAAAACCGTGCGCATGGGAGGGCTCTAGTATACCTACAAACTTATATTTACTTATATTTAGGAGTTGTCTTATGTGTATTATTTTAGTTTAAAATTATTCAAAACGGATGCCTCCTAGTTATTTAACAGACGTTTACTACCTGACGTAAATAAATTAATTAAACATCACGAACAAACACCATGAACCTCTTGAGATTCTGATCTTCAATAATTTCATCTCATTAGTCATACAAGATATTTAGAGTGCTGAATTATTAATTAAGTACGGAAGAGCGTACATGTTTCTAACGAAACCGGTGTAAGCTTGCCTCTTAGGTAAACGTCCACGGTCCGTACCGGCCGAAAAAACGCACGCAACGGATTTTGGTTCGTTCACCTAAGTATATTCAATTGAATCCGTACTCAGAGTCTTGCTCAAGGTCAATGTGCTAAGCTTAGTAGTAATCACTTACGTGCAGCCCACTGTACCTAACACTGAAATACCTCGCATTCTTGCAATAGGTAGGTAAATTATAAATGCTTTAAATAAGTTTTTTGTTTTATGCAAATCACGGATTTTTTAGATCCATGTTCCATGGACCGCATCGGACCGCTGGGCAATAGTCGCTACAAGGTGGGTGCCTGAGGATGGGTGGCGCCGTTGAGGCCAGCCCAGGAAGAGGTGGCGAGACAACCTAGACGCATACCGCAAAGGATGGATCGAGGCGGCTCAAGAGAAAGATTTGGAGAAGGATTTGGGGGAGGCTTTTGCTCAGCACAGGGACAGAGTGGCTAAATAAAAAAAAATGTTACATGGAACTTGAAGGATAGAATAAAATATAAAACACATAAATATTTTATCAAATACAGGTATAGTAAAATAAACCTGTATTTGATAGGAAATTGTCATCAGGAAATTTTGAATGTATGAATGTGGATGGTGTACGAGGCAGGAAAGACAAAAAAAAACGATGGATGGCCTGCGTGAAAGATCATATTAATTATGGTTAGAAAAAGGGCGACTACCGAGATGACGTCTAATAGAGTATGGAAGAACATGTTGCGCAGACTCCAAATAAATTGGGATAAGGGCAGGGGAATGATGAGGAAATTAAATTAAATGAAGGTAGGTTATCTGACACATTCAGCCAGAAACCTGTACAAGTCCAATCCATCAAACTAATTGTCCTTCAATTTATTATAAGAACGCCTTACGAAGAAAATGATTGAGTAGGAAATAGGAAATTTTCAAATATATCGAAAAATACGAAACAACAGGGAAACACGATTCATTAATTAAGGTAACTAATTAATTGAAACCCCGAAAGAAGCTTCAGCAAATCTATCCCTTGAGATTTAACTTGAGATTTCCAGGATCTTTTAAGGTAAATTCCCGAAAGACTTAACTAATCCTGATGAATTTGTTTAGGTAATGGTAAAAGTATATTCTGAAATAAGAACAATATTAAATTAGTATTATGATGAAACTATTAAACAAACCCTCATCAGGTTAAATTCATACGCAATCACTCCCAAGGGGACTTCAAAACATATTCATCTGTATTTAGTAGGATTTAACTTTATTATCTCATCTTTCACAACAATTATTGTTAGAATAAAATTGGTATAATTAAATTGAAGGTATTAATCGACGAAAATAAAAGTTATAAAACGATCCACAATTGTAATTTGAAGACCAGGATCTTCACTCTCCTGCCGGGTAAGCAGGATTGTCCGAAAGGTTCACGGCTAGCCGGAATATAAAGGGCTAATGAAGGAACATAGATGGGTTTTAGTCAGTAAGGGTCTGACACTCCCTTCCGCTCCACCCAGAGTGGGAGAAGTCATTGGATGATTTCCGACCTCAAAAAAGAAACGGGTCTTCACTCTAGAGCACCAGAGGAGTACTCGCATTATGATACAAAATGAGAAAACCCCCCAGTTTTCTCATAATATGAAAACACTATAAAAGTATTTAGTTAAATATATGTCTTCAAGAATAAATATTTCGTCAACTGCGACTAACATCAAGGTAGATATGTTTTCTGATATATTTGTTTACATTTTCATCAGATACTTTGGAAATAGACCATAGTTAGGCTGCCTGTCCACTGGAGTGGAGAAGAGAGGAGAGGAACAGAGCTAATTCGAGCGATTATAAAATATAAAAATCTTGTTTCAATCATACTTAACTGCTCGAGTTTAAATTAAACCAAAAGGCTACACTATCGTTACATTAAATCAAATCTGCCTAGCCTTTTTCCCAACTATGTTGGGGTCGGCTTCCAGTCTAACCAGATGCAGCTGAATACACAAACTTTACATAGAGCGACTGCCTACCTGACCTCTACAACCCAGTCAGTAACTGGGTTATAAAATACCCTTGGTAAGATTAGCTGTTGCAGGTTACGGGAACAATTTGTGACTCCCGCATTCCCCTTAAACTTAAGGGGAAGATTTATAAAAGCATGATTAGACCTGCCGTCTTGTATGGATCAGAGTGTTGGGCCACAAAAGGAATGAATGAAAGACAATTGCATGCAGCTGAGATGAGAATGCTAAGAGGGATGTGTGGTGTTACGCGAATGGATAGAATACGTAATGAGTATATAAGAGGAAGTCTGAAAGTGACACCGGTGACCGAAAAGTTGTGTGGAAATCGGTTGTCATGGTATGGGCATGTTATGCGGAGGAATGAGGAAAATGTTGTCAGGAAAGTTGTGAGTATGAATGTGGATGGCTATACAAGTAGAGGGCGACCAAAGAAACGATGGATGGATTGTGTGAAAGATGATATGGCTAGAAAGGGAGTGGCTATAGAGATGACGACTAATAGAGAAGTATGGAAGAAGAAGACATGTTGCGCCGACCCCAAATAAATTGGGATAAGGGCAGGAGAATGATGGTAAGATTAGCTGTGAGACTTTTGGGCTTCTGACTACCCGTAACGACTGTCAAAGGTCCAAGAATGACAGCCGGGACCAACGGCTTAACGTGCTCTCCCAGGCACGGAGGAGTCTCGATATGTAAAAATGGTCACCCATCCACCAAATCATGATCTCTGACCAACCCCGGCAAGCGTAGCTCAACCTGATGGATCGATCCGTGCGACTGTTAGTACTTAGCCACGAGCTCCTCGTCCGCTCCACTATCGCTACATTAATGATTCAAAAATCGTTCGAACTTGCATAACGTTTGTTTCGTGCTAGGGCTTCTGATAATTACAACATTGTGTTTGGAGTTTGATTTAGAGTGCTTTACTAAGCGTTTCCAATTGTGTCACAGAAATGGTATCGATAAAAACAGATGGCGACGTTAATTCCGATTTAATAACCACGCACTAAAATAACCTTGTATCTTTGTAAGACTGACATTCAACTGTACTATAAACAAGTTGTTTTTTTTAATGTCATACCTCTAGGATATGAATAAAACCCTTAAAAAAGGCACCTCGCGCACTAGACGGCCATGACTACAACCAATGGCCGCAACGACCAAAACTGGACCACTAGGTCCGCACGACTGGTCGTTGCGACCAACTTAGTTGCAACTATCTAAGTTAGCTGTGAGCGCTCGCGCAATAGATCTGCGACCGCGAATGCGACCCGGCTGCGACCAGCATGCGAATGTTCAACACAAGATGTAACCAGTAACGTCTTTTCACATCAAGTAAAGGCACACAATTTCTATGTCCATACTGTTCGAGCTCAGAACAGCAACTGCAGCAGCTCGACAAATGGCCGCTTTACGACCAGTCGTAGCGTCTGCGACCAAGGTGCCTTACAAAGAATCAACTGGCGTATGAATCATTTTTAATTAACATTATTTTTGTCCCGACCCGTATTTTCGGAGCAGTTTTTTAATTACTGAGGAATGACCGTGAAAGAACTAATCTTCATCTTGAGGGTCCCCAGCATAATATACAAAGCTGTTTAACGGCACGGTGAATCAATTTTGTTATGATATTATTTACACCAAAGATAATAACTAAAATACCAGAGAGGAATTTCTATGCACCGCGTGGAAACTTTTCAGAGTGATTCCAATGTTCTCAGTAGAATTGTCGTAAGTCAGTAGTTTCTTAGTACAATCGCCAGCACATCGAGTGACTGCAAACTGCAAAATTTTCTCAACCTATAAAGAACTTAACTATCAACGTTTTAAGGTTAAAAATCATTTGGAGAAATTGAGCAGTTTGGTATAACTTGATTCGCTGGCGACTGAACATTGGGAATATATATAGGTACAAAAGATAAATAAATTAATTAAAATCAGGATAAAAGTAACATTACAAGAATAGTATTTTACGTTAGTATATCAAAAACTGAAAAACAATTTTCGTAATATATTTTTTTAATGAAATTTAAATGATGTGTTAAAGTAACAGTGTTAATCTTGTTTCGTCGCTAACTGTACCTAGCTTATTTTTATTAGACCGTCAAAACATCAATTCTAAGTTTTCGGCTTCCAGACTCAATAGTAAAGCCAGGGATCCTACAACTCCATGGCAACTGAAGACCAACAAAAGGTGGCTTTAAAACGAAAAGAACAAACGCAAAGTAGACCCAAAGGTGCGTTTGTTCGAAGATCAAACGTACAGAGGTCAAACAAAAAATGAGTAGAGAAATACAAAGGAATGTAGCTAATGCCTTCGGGAGTAAGCAGAGATATTAGGTAGTGTCAGTGACCGGCGGGTGATCGATGGGGTTTATGCGTCTGTAAAGATATTTTTATCGCAAAAGACAGTCTATTGACTTCCTTGAGGTCAATAACATGTCCATTTTTAATAGCAATATGGAAGAGCTTCATAATGACAAAATTGTCCTGAAATATATTGGATATACGAAGACTACGTAAAGCATTTTTTTTCAATGTACAGACGCCAGCACATCAAGCTATCCCTAACTGTCATATTTTCTCAATTAAAAATGATTCTTATGTCTTTGCAATAAAGTTGAAATACTATCAAAGAAATTTGACAAATTGTGGTAACTTGATGTGCTGGCCTCTGTACAGATTTCAGAATCTGCAAAAATTCTATTGTGTGTGTATTGTGTTTGTGTGTTGTATGTACGAGTATTGCTGGTTTATCGATATAATTCATGGAAAAATTTCGAGTCATGAAAAATGTTTTTTAGAAGTAATATAATGTAAATTTTATTGAGTATTAGCGAGTAGATTTATATCCAACAATCGGAACTTTTGTTAATAAAATAGTATTGTGTATTACTATTTTTATTCTGTATCATATCTAAACTTGTAAATTATTGTTAGTACGGTAGGTACTCGTATACAAAACACGACGTGGGAACAACAGGTATAGTTTCTTTTAGGAGCCGCTACAGAACGGCTGCAGTTACAGTTGACATGGCAATAATGACAGCGGGGGTGATTTAACGGTGCCAAAATCGATCTCTTGGAAAACATTCCAACTTATTTTCATAAACAACGTTTCAGTGACGTAATTTACCGGTGAATTATGGACGCTATGTAGCGTTCACTGCTCTCTTAGGAAACTGTAGTTTTACTTACTAAACAATTGTTATCATACTCAAAGATAACAGTAGTTTATAGAGTGCAAACTTCTATCACAACTATTTCTTTTTGTGGATGGTGATAGTAGAATATTCATCTCATTATCAGCCTTTAATGTTCCCTAATACTGGTGGGGGACTGTCCTTCTCTCTGTGAGAGGAATGGGCCATAATCCAGTGCGGGTTGGTGGATGTCACATGTCTTCGAGTTTTTGGTCCTCGGACATACCGGTTTTCTCAGGATATTTTCTTTCACCATTTTGAGAGCAGTGGTGATGAAATTAAATACACAAAGTAAAGTGCTGAATTTGAGCTCACGACTAGTAAGTTGGGGCCGATATCACAGGGCCACCACTGTTCTTAGTAGCATGTTAATTGGCGAAAATAATATTAATTATTATTAAAAAAACATTTTTGTAACTAGCCCAAAAACACAGATATCAATACAACGACCTAAAGCATTTCTAATAAAGCTTTCCGTCAAAGTCAAGCAAATTAGGCCACTAACATTTCCCACTCGATCATTACGAGAAATGATCGGAAATAATACACGATACGTAACATGAGAACCAAAGAATTAAGATAAATGGTTACTTGAAACTTTGTCACGACACGTCATGCGAAGAATCCAATACAGAGATTGATGATCGTTCCCGAAACAGGTTCATATCATTAATTTAAGAAAATGCTCTTGAAAGCCATTTTCGGAAGTACATTAAACTTATTTGCTAGGGGTTATTGACATGAGGTTTTCATGAATCGCTGAAAACCTTTTTCGTGGAATCCACAAAAGGTATGTGACTCCTTTGGGGTATTTGAGATTTTTATTTTCTTACATCCCTTTTGTGGCCATTTAGAACACATCACATTACATGTGAAGGAGCTTTGAAATAGTTTGTACAAATTTAATTTGATATAAGAATTAAATACATTGAATTCCACGACATTCAGCAGCTCCATTTTAAAAATCCTCAAAACTGGCGACACGTTTAATTTTTTTTTTTTGTCTTTCGAGAGGTTTTTGAAGCAGAATTATTATTGTGACACGCGATAAGTCTGGTAGCAATTAACTACTATTGCTTACTATCTTAATTAATAATTCTATCAGCAATTCCTTTAGCTTTTTGATCAACCAGTTACATTCCGCCCCATGACATATACAATTTTTCGCAAAAAAAAAACAGCCCAAAATAAATTCAAAATACGAACAACGTAAAATCTCACAGCAGAGCTACCGAAATTCCGTGCGGATTGTGAAATTTCGTACTGGCCATACTTGATTTTATTTGTACCACAAACTCTAATAGAAAGTGCACGACGTGCGACGCAGTGACTTTTATTCGAAGTAAAATCCACTTCATCTTAGTTGCACTTAGTTTGCTGAGCTTGGGATGCTTCTTAACTTTTAGTTGCTTCAGATACATTTCAAAGTTTGTTCGCCGAAAGTTGAATCCTGACTAAAATCTCGCCTTTTAGTCAATTCTACCGAATGAAATGGAGTTCCCAAACTACGTAAAGAAAATATATTAATACAAAAAATTATGACTAACATTAATTGTCACGTCGCAATATGAACAAAGCATCACGTTAATATTAGTCGTTTTATTGGTGACGTCATCACATTTTGTTATATTAAAGTCATTCAAGTTATTGTAAAAGCTAACAGCAATATGTCAAAGTAACGCCCTCGCCGACATGATAATGGCCAAGTTCCAAATTGATGTTTTTATAATAGCTTTATTGAAATGACTATTGAATTAGGCGGTACCAGTGGTACCTGGCTACTTCGAAGCCTGTTACTGTCCTACTTCTTCTTCTTCGTGTGGTTAGTGACTAACCTGGTGACAGAGTTTTTATGCTGTCCATGGGCCTCTGACTTAGCTTCACATGCTGTTGAGGATTGTCTCTTAGGCCGGTTTCCTCACCGTTTCCTTCATTGATTTTTAAGAAAGTGATAGTTATAAATACAATACACGCTTCAATTCGGACAATCAGCGGTGCGCGACTTCGGTTCGAACTCGAGACCCATGACTTGGCAGTTCGGCGGTCATACCACTAGGCTATCACAGAAACCTTATGTTGAACATGGCTGGTAAAAATTTGACAGCATTCGAACCTTTGAATTATGAATAGAATAGTTTGATAGGTTTTTGTAAAAGTGAAGGGACTGTCTTTAGCCGCGGGGTTCGACAGATGTATTCGGTGCAAAGTTATAATATATAATTGGTTATCCGCTAACTGTGTGTTTGTATTACATACACACAAGCTCTACCACTGAGCCCCTACAGTGAAGGTCCTTTCACAGTTTTGTCCTACTGAAGAATACTGAAGAAAAAGTAGGGAGGTGTCGTGGGACACCCAGTTGGAACAAAGTTTCTATCGCGGTATATTTATTAATAAAAAGCCATCCAGTATGGTCACAAGTTAGCTAGTTCTGTATACTGTATTTAAAAACAAAAAGCTTCTGACACTTTAAACGGACTTTTTCATTAAGAGACGTATTCTGTCAGTTTACTTTTACCGTAATCCGCGTTAATGAACTTCTTTCCAAGAACGCTTCACAATGTCATTATTATTCAGACATACCACACAATCAAATCTAAACTGAGCTCAACTAAATAGGAAACTGTATTGTCTCCCTGCAGGGCACAGGCTTCCCTCTGCCTTTTCTACACAATTTATTCTGTCTTTGGTGTCATAAATCTTAAGATAAAGATAGAATTAAGTACATATTATGAATACTTAAAATATACATTGGCATGGCCGCATGTTTACGTATGTTTTCGAACACCAGCGTCCTAAAGTATTCTATTATGTTTGCTTGTTAAGGATCATAAACATTATGGAGTTATATATAGTTAAGTACAGAAATTGGAATAAGTATAATAAGTGTATATCACTTATTCCAAGTCTTATATTCACAATCACTAAAAACTTTCAAATGACACCTTTGAAAATTACATATTACATTTAAAAACCTAGCAGTTTCACACTATTAGATACATCTTTAATATTAATATTGATTTTATCGCTTTCTAAGGTAGTCAACAAGGGAATATTTTGAATAGTACACCAATCCTTATTGGTGATGTTCTTCACAAAGCTTAGGTGCGTAGTAATCTCAACTGGCGTACGAGTATTACCATAATAATATGTATGAACGTGAACGAAGGAAATGGAGTATGTTGGGCTTACTATGGAAAAAGAGGCAGGTAATGTATGTGTATAAACAGTAGCGTTATTCTGTAAAAATCTCACCAGTAAAATGTATAGGTGAAGAGAGTTTAACATGAGTTATCAATCCCTAGCATTACATGGAGCAATAGCTCACTCCACGCTCACTTCATCTAAGTTATCACGGTGGTATTTTAACAGAATCAACCGGCAGTAGTATTTCATGTAAAATGTTGGTATTCAGCTACATCCGGTAAGAATACGCTGAATCCAACAAAGTTGGGAAAAGGCTTTTTTTTTTTTTTAAGGCTGGGAAATCATCCAATGACTGCTCCCGCTCTGGGTGGAGTGGAAGGGAGTGTCAGACTCTTACTGACTAAAACCCATCCATGTTCCTTCCGTAGCCCTTTATGTTCCGGGGTAGCGGTAACCCTTTCGGACAATCCCGCTTACCCGGCAGGCTTGGCCCTGAGGGGCCCCTTCATATGCTGACATCTCTCTCATCATCTTTTCGCGCGCGTGGAACATATACGCGCCGTACGGCACGGGTCTGGTGCTGATCGGACGGTGAGTCACCGGGCGGATGATGATGAATGAAAGGTTGTAGGTTCGTCATTTTTACCGCAGGAAAATCTCATCACGCACACGGCTTGTGAATGGTGTAAAATAATATCGCTTAAATCTTCTAACTAAACAATGAATTTGAATACGGTTCTTACCATCAAAAGTTCATGTGTATAATAAATTCACAATTCAATTAAGTAAAATATAGAAATGGCGACGTTTTATCAAGTGGTAGATAAACAAATCAAAAGTCATTTATTGACTCAAACTGGGCGGGCAATCAGCACTTTTTGAAGGTCTAAGTTACATAAGACAGTCCCCCAAAAACGCCCACCCTTCACCACTTCCTAGTGCTTTAGCTGGGAAGAAGAACTGGCGCAACTAATTCCCTAGCAGCACAGCTGTCTGTTTAGTTAGTCGAAGCAGAGGCTAGTCGCTAGTTACATATAAGACATTGAATAGTCAACATAGCTACGCGAGCAAAACTACTTCGCCAGTTTCTAATAGCTACCGGTTCCACAAACTACCTAGGAGACAGAATGGAGTCCCCGTTAACAATTGTCAGTGCTCGTTACCGTCTCAATTTAATTACTTCTGTATGTCAACACCCAATTAGGAAGCTGATTCTTGAAATTGTACTTTGAGTCAGTTAGACGTTTGCATTGCAATTGTAGTTATTATAAATACGAATAAACAACTAGAGCGTAAGTACTCAACGTCGTTTAATCTTTTGAACCAGAGCATAAACGCACGCGCGTGCCCTCCACGCCAAGCTACAAATTTATTTCTTCTTGTTATCATGAATTTCCCAATATTCATGGTGTCTTTTAATTTGATTCATGTCATTAAATACGTACGAAAGCTTCAATTTTCAAGATATGTATATAAACACACACAAAAGTAATGATTTAATTGTTTATTTCGTGTTATAGTGTAGGTACATTGCATTGTCACATATTTGTGATCGTTGGCGTACAGGGCATGCGCTTCTTTGTCACGTTTATGTGACAATAGCGTTCAAAAGGTTAAATTCATAAATAACATACCTAAAGGTGCGTCTAGTTGGTGTTAGAGCCAAGTAATGCACCTTTGGGGACATAGTATTGGAATACTGTCACAATCACAAGTAACTGAGGATTCAATAACCTTAACTTTTAATATTCCTTCTCCTGGTAATTAGTATAATTAATTGCTAAATTCAAGCATATGAAAGGTATTGGTAAACTGATAAAACTTAAATTCAAATTGATTCATGCTGCTCTTGTAGTGTGAGTGACAGGCCGGTGGAAATGGCCGCGGCTTACGAGTTGTAGGTCGTAGATTAAATGCCTTCACATCACTTTATAGTGAAAAAACCGGCAAGTCCTAGAACCAAAAATTCGAAAACATGACATCCACTAACATGACATCCACTAACATGACATCCACTAACATGACATCCACTAACATGACATCCACTAACATGACATCCACTAACATGACATCCACTAACATGACATCCACTAACATGACATCCACTAACATGACATCCACTAACATGACATCCACTAACATGACATCCACTAACATGACATCCACTAACATGACATCCACTAACATGCCGTCCACTAACATGACATCCACTAACATGACATCCACTAACATGACATCCACTAACATGACATCCACTAACATGACATCCACTAACATGACATCCACTAACATGACATCCACTAACATGACATCCACTAACATGACATCCACTAACATGACATCCACTAACATGACATCCACTAACCCACACCTGGGCCCGGATGGTGGGTAACGGCCCACTCCGTCTCACAGAAATATTATGACAAAACTAAGAAAACTGTTGTAGAAAATATGAATAAAATCATAATTATTGACAGGAATTTACATTTCTACGAAGGTTTTCTTTAAGTACATTTAATAGAGTATTTCTATCGCAGTTATTAAATGTAAGGTGAAAGGATAGATCCTTATGTAATAACCCACTGAGATCACCAATCTATTTGCAGAGCCGTGTGAATGCGGCAATATTCACCTGCGACCCTTTATTGGCCCTCTATATCACCAGCCAAATGTTTACATAGGAACGTGTCCTCTATTAAAGCAATAACTCGAATAAATTGTCTAATTTACCTTTATTTCAAGCCTAAATAAATACGCAGACCAATGGAATAATAGAATAATACGTATTCGAACCTTTTTGTAAATACAATTATTTGTAACAAACTGTGCGTACCTTTTAGTTATTTATCCAATAAAGTATCTACACATTTAGGGGTGTTTGTATTAAACATGGAATTTATGACAAAGTAATTTAGATACAGTACATTTTAAACTAGATTATCTAAAATGTCCGAAGAGGAGCTCGTGGCTAAGCAATAACAGCCGCACGGGTCGATCCATCAGATTAAGCTACGCTTGCCGGGGTTGTTCCGTGGATGTGTTACCATCTTTACATACTGAGACTCCGCCGTGCCTCGGAAAGCACGTTAAGCCGTTGGTCCCGGCTGTCATTTGTGTATCTTTGACAGTCGTTACGGGTCGTCAGAAACCCGAAAATCTGACAGCCAGTCTTACCAAGGGGTATCGTATTACCCAGTAACTGGGTTACGGAGGTCAGATAGGCAGTTGCTCTATGTAAAATACTGGTATTCAGCTGCATCCGGTTAGACTGGAAGCCGTACCCAACACAGTTGGGACAAGGCTAGGCAGATTGATTGATCTAAAATGTTGGAAACGTTAATGATTTTATAAAGCCTAAGAAAAGTAGGTTAAGTATACATATTAGTTAACATAACACTACGCCTGTATTTCCAAAAGGTTAGACAGAGGTGTACCTATCTATGTTTAAGTACCATGTAATATAGGAGAGCCTTTGAGCTGCTACTGAGTCTGAGTATATTGCCAGATGGAAAACTCAATAACACTCCCGACCCGGGAATCGTACCCAGGAGCTCATGCTCAGAGACGCACTTGCGACCACATGACCAACAAGGTATGGGTGTGTCAGACGTAAAGTAAGTATTTATTTGCATAGATTAGGTATAGTAGGGTGCTTAAAATAAACTGTAGCGTGGGTTATTCTCGTTCAATCTACCTTAACTTTGGTGTGTAAACATAATAATAATATAAAATACCTTATAGTCATTCAAATTAAACGCAATTAATTAAGTGTGACCAAGTTACAGTAAATTAAGTATTACTATTAAAAATAAAACTACAGTAGACACGTGATATATCCATAGTCAAGACCTTGAATTGTTATAATATAAAAAATCGAAACAATGATAATATATAAATACCAACCTATTTTTACAACTACATCATTCAAAAACCGTTTGCAGAATTATTTCACTTAGGTACCTACTATTGGATACTGCTGTTAGCCTCAATTTAAAGCTTCACAATAGAAACTTAATTTTAATTAGGTATCGAAAACGTATCTAGCACATCCTCTTGCACATACCTACACAAAAGCTTTACAACCTATTTGAGCCATTGAATGGCATGCTGCATACGCGATGTGTAATCTATTGTTGCCAGTTCTCGCTCGACATGACGTAATACGTTAATCTCGATTCAAGACAAAAAAAAGGTCGATAGTTTTAACTTTGATTTTAAAATTGGAAGACGACTACATACATCAGAATAGTCCAATTACCTACCAATGGCGTTGACTTGACTTCTTGAATACACAGACCAATCAGAACCTTTCAAGTTTGAAGACTGCTTGATTAAAGGATTAATTAGCAAATGAACTTTGATGATGGATTATAGATCAAAAACCGATCCAATCTGTAAACATAATTATTATTGAAATTGTCACATCTGACAATACGGGTACGTTTTGCTAGAGAATTTCACGTGAACATCTACGAGTATATATCTATACAGTCCCGAGTAAAGATAATAATATGTACACAATTTCAAAAGCGGTTTTCTCCTTAAAACTTGAATGAAATTGTATATTGTCACACACATTGCATTTTTCAATTTCATAGGTTTATTGGACATGTCGTATCCGAAAGTTGAAATAGTTACTTTACGAGAAAGTCCCTTCTGAGTATCGGTAGGTGTATACATATTAGTGCCCATGACTGTACCTACATATTAAAAAACAAAGCCAATTGGTGTGTGTCGTTTGTATGACACGTTTCTTCTGCAATGGATTACGATTTGGTTTTATATTTTAGAAGTATGTTTGTATCTAATTATGTATATTCTCTTAGTGTATGTTTGTATTTAAATTAGTGAATTGATTGTTTATTTTTTATGTTTTCTCTTTTAATATTACACACGTTGTCTACATCTCTTCTATCTACTTTCCTATCGCAAGTATGCTGGAACAGATTTCTATAGAAATAAGCATCACCTTTGTACGTATATTCTTTTCCTTTCTTCTTGTCTGTTTTATGTGTGTACATATGGTAATGGTTAAATAAATAAACTTTGGTATATATTGTAGGTAACAAAGAAATCTCGGTGTTTTTCTAAGGCGGGACGCTAGTTCAAATAAAACAAGCACTCTATAGTACTCTGCCATTACTTGGACCATCTCTGAAAGAGTTCAAACATACGCAGTTCAAAGCTTTGTATCTTTGTAAAATAGAACTGTTGCTTATGCTACTTTATCTAAAATTTGATCCACTATCTAATACATACAAATATCTTGTTCACCTATCAGGAAAAAGGCACACAATCCAGGAATAAGACTGTTCTTTGTAACACGTACCGGGTCTTAAGAGCTGCCAAACACCTATAGGTGTAGGGTAAGAATATCCACGTATTGTAGGAAGACCTTCGGGTCGTACAAACATTCGTAGGTTGTACAAATATTGGTCCCAATGCGGCGGTATTGTAGCAAAGGTGATCCGCTATTGGCGTCCCACGTCCAGTTTGTTTAGACAATGGCAGCGGGGTGAAACATTATCAATGGCAATTTATATGATGTTCATTATTCTTGAAATTTTAAAACTAAGAAATAGTGGTAGTATTTCCATTCTCGGAAAAGTTGAAAAACCTGAATTATGAGCACAATCTTTTGAAAACTTTCACAAATATTATAATTGTTAAAATTTTAGATGCTTGATACACGCTGTAATAAATCGGCAACAGACTCAACACTTAACTTAATGTTTTGAGTAAAATATTCTGCACGTAAAAGGAAGACTTGTAAGTTAGAACGTAAGGAGATACATGTTCTAAGAAATATGAAAAACTAACATTTAAATTTAATTGAATTACTGTCTCGACTTCGACTACATTGTTGGGCTAGAGGTAGCAGCGCAAGTACCTTCCGGGGTCACGAGTTCGATACCCAGGTCTGGATAATATTATCATTAAGATAATATTTGCACTAGCAGCCCGGAATTCGATTTTGTAGTAGGTAATAAAATGTGTATACAAAAATAAATAGTTATTTAATGTTTTAAAGACCGACTTCTTTTTTCCTTCTACTTCTAAATGGTAAACACTCAGTATTCTGAAAGGGAACACTCGTTATCTGTAATTAACTTTCTAGACAATCTCGGTGAGTTAACGAAGTTAATTGCTCAACAGCACTTTACCGTTTGTGGGCATTGTTCACAAAGAACTCACGCAATTTGGAGACGAGTATTGCTTCGCTTTGACAAACTAACGATTTGTGAAGACGATTATTGTGAATCAAGCACGCGCGCCCAATGGGAGTTACCGTCGGCAAAAATTACGATCTTCCATACAAAGCTTCACTGGCTATTTTACCTCTTTGCCCATTTTAGGAACTCCTGTTCAAAATATCGTGCCTGTGATGGCTAAGTATTTTTTGTCAGTGAATTAAAGATTTTTATTAAAAATATATTTTTTATGGTTTTCTACTTCTTAGCGTGTAGATGGCAATCTAAATGTACAGTCACGAGCACCAACATGTATACACAGAGCAACTTTAAAAAGTGATTTTCTCCTTCTGCATTTGTTGTAATTATTTATGTTGTAACGGACATATTATTTGGGAACCCATACTAATATGAAAAGGGTTCTATTATCACAAAGTTATCGTTATTCCACGACAAAATCGCTCTTGAATGTTTCTAAGTGTATACGTATTAGTACTCGTGACTGTACTCGGCCCAAAATTCGGCTACGTGTTTGGCGCCATCACTAGCATCCATCAGTTCCTGTATCGTGCATACGGCAGATGCATGGTTATGTGGAGTACACCCCTGCCCAACCTCCTCTTCCTCTGTCAAGGAACAAGTCGTGATTAAAACCCATCCATGTTCCTTCCGTAGCCCTTTATGTTCCGGGGTAGCGGTAACCCTTTCGGACAATCCCGCTTACCCGGCAGGCTTGGCCCTGAGGGGCCCCTTCATATGCTGACATCTCTTTGAGGCGCGCGTGGAACATATACGCGCCGTACGGCACGGGTCTGGTGCTGATCGGACGGTGAGTCACCCATTACTCACCGTCCGCAGGCCCGCGCCTACGGTGGCCGGGAGTCGTCACGTGGCTCCCGACGCCCGGGGCGTCCCCTGCGGCGGCTGGGACGGGAGGACCTTTCTCTCTCCCATCCCGCCACCTCCTTCGCGAGCATGACTTTTTCGCAGAAGGAGGTGACTGCCTCCCACTCCCTCTCGCCCCGGACCCCTCGCGCCCGGCCCTGGTGCAAGCCATGGCTTGCACCAGGGCCGGGCGCGAGAGGTCGCCGCCGCCGATCGCCTCTACGAGGACACGGCGGTGCTCCGCCCATGCGGGGCAGGTTTGCACCGTGTGCTCTACCGTGTCCTCTGGGCGATCCTCGCAGTGGTGACACCCGGGCGTTTCCTCCCATCTGATGATGTGCAGGAACCTCCCTAAACATCCATGTCCGGTGAGGACCTGCGTCAGGCGGTAGGTGAGGGCGCCGTGACGCCTCTCTAGCCACTCCTCAAAGAGGGGCCTTACCGCCACTATCGTGGCGTGCCCTGCGCTGGGTTGCGACAGTCGCTGATTCCAGGCCGCCATGAGATCGCGCCGGAGGTCCGTCCGCTCCGCCGCAATTTGCTGCGGAAACGGAGTTTCCCCCCGGCTTAGTACCTCCGCGCGCCACTCGAACAGGCGCGCGAGGACTATCGCCTCCAGATCCCACGGCGGCAGTCCGGCAAGGAGGCTTGCCGCCTCGCCCGAGATCGTGCGGTACCCCCGGATAAGCCGTATGGCTACCACCTTTTGGGGCGCGTTCAGATAATGGGCGGCTCGCCGCCGCAGTGAACGCGCCCACACCGGGGCCCCGTAAAGGGCCATGGACCGCACGACTCCCGCGTAAAACCTCCGGCAGGAGGCGTTTGGCCCCCTCAAATTGGGCAAGAGCCGCTTGAGGGCGGCCCCAGTCCGTTCCAGCTTGGGGGCCAAACGTCGGAAATGCTCCACGAAATTCCATCGGCTGTCGAGGACCAGACCCAGGTATTTCATCGTGGTCTCGACGCCGATGTGAACCCCTCCTACCGTAAGTTGGGATCCCGATGGTGGCCTATTCCGAGGCCCATGAAAGGACATGGCCTCGGATTTGTGCAAAGCCACCTCGAGACCCAACTGCCGGATCCTCTCAACGACTGTCGCAACCCCACGTGTCATCGCGTCGGCCGCCGCCTGATGCGACCTCCCCTGCGCCAGGACCAGCGTGTCGTCAGCGTAGCAAACTACGCTGACGCCGTCAGGGAGGTCGGCCCGCAGCACCCAGTCGTAACCGATGTCCCACAGGAACGGCCCCAGAACCGATCCCTGCGGGACACCGCACGACATCTCTCGCCGGTTCCATTCCCCATCGCGACCGGGGTAGATGACGGCTCTGTCCGTCAAGTACGCCCCGACTATTCGACGTTGGTAGGTCGGCACCCGGTGATAACGGAGTGCTTCCCCAATGCAACTCCAGGGCAGGGTGTTGAAGGCGTTGGCGATGTCGAGTGACACCGCCACGACGACCCTACCCTGGGACACCGCGTCCCCCGTCGTGAGGGCTCTAACGCGCATGATGGCGTCCACCGTCGAGCGCCCCTTGCGGAAGCCAAACTGGCATTCCGCAAGGTCCGGCCCCGTCCTTCCAAGGTGCCCGACGAGGCGGCCCGCAATAATTCTTTCAAAGAGTTTGCCGACCTCGTCGAGCAGCACTATGGGCCGGAATGCGGACGGAGAGTCCGCAGGGCGCCCTGGCTTCTGTATGAGGACCAGCTTCCCCGTCTTCCAACGGAGTGGAAACTGGCCTCTCTCCATGCATGCGCTTAAGAGCGGCCTCCAGTCGGGGCCCGAGAGCCCCTGAGGCCAGGACCCAGGCTTTACCTGGCAAGCCGTCGGGTCCTGGGGCGGTATTCTTGGCCTTGAGCCTTCCAACCGCCGCTCTCAGATCTACCTCGGTCACTGCGGGGATGTCGTCGTCGTCCTCGTGGTCCGCTTCGGGCGGAGCCATAGGCGGGGGAGTATGCTCCCCCCGTAAAGGGAACAGAGCGCTCACCACCTCACAAAGACTAAGCTGTGTTCCTGTTTGCAAGAAATGGATGGCAGTGAAATTACGGCTCCGTGAAATGGAGCGTAAGATTTTTCACTTCTGCCTTTATTTGACGGCGCCATGTAACACAATGTACAGCTGTATTGTGGATGGACGTGACCACGAGATATTGCAAAATTTTACGTGTTTAAGTTTCTTTATTACTTATATTATTAACAAACATAGTTTCTTGCCAGTACGTACAGATGTATATTACCCCTGGATCTCGCCAGTTATGTTAAAATCCAGACAGGACACTACTGAACCAGTCAAAAACCCAATAACACCCAGTCCTGGGTTTCGAACCGAGGGGGTCTAGAAAAAGTGACGTTCCATCAGCGATGACAATGACGGAAACGTCAAAAACGAATTGGATTGACGTCATCAATCCTTAGTGAGTTTTGTTGAAAGTCGTTGTAGAAAAACAAAGGGCATGGAACTACCTAATGTTCAACGTGATTGTTAATTGCGCTAAGGACGCCCTGCTTAGCAAGCGTGTGAGGGTGGAATCAACGGGGCAGCTTGTTATAGTACTTAACATATACTAAAATTTTCGACCTATTGTCATCAACCGGGCACATATCCCGACTCTGGGTTGTTACTGATAAATTCCGTTAAAACAATGCAAAACCAAAGCAGCTTGAAGCTCTTGCGCTGTCTAGACCAAAGAGTTAGCCTCTATAAAAAGACTTAAATATAAGGTGACTGGTAATTAGTGACCGATATTTAAACACGTGATTGTACTCATGATTACAATCAACTTTCCCAAAGAAACTTTTTTTGTATACTCAATGTTTTATTTTTATCACAATAACAATACAACTGGCGCGCAAAGTTCAATGAACTTCGCGCCGATCAGCTGTTAGTAGCTATTGAGTATACAAAAAAAGTTTCTTTGGGAAAGTTGATTGTAATCATGAGTACAATCACGTGTTTAAATATCGGTCACTAATTACCAGTCACCTTATATAGTTATACAGCATAGTGAGCCGCTACTACTCAGCGGCGATCTTCTGCTTCTTGCACTCAGGCTCGTCGTCCTCCTCCTCGTTCGAACCCAAGCAGGCGCTTTATTTTGTGTACTTAATTCTACCACTCTCAAAACGGTGAAGGAAACATCGTGAGGAAACCGGCATATCCTAGAAGCAAAACTCGAAGACATGTGACATCCACCAAACCGCACTGGGCACGCGTGGTGGATTATGGCCCCCTCCCTCTCTAAGAGAGGAGGCCTGGGTCCCAGCAGTGGGAATATTATAGGCTGATTATGTACACCTCTGTCCAAATCTTCGAGGAAACAAGGCGTGATGTTACGCTATGTATACAACTTACGACCATTCTAACAATAACACTAAATAAGAACACAAACTGTGATAATGACTTCACCACTGATTACTAACTTACATTAAAGAGGCAATATCTAAGCCAAATGGAGCTATAAAATGTTAGGCTTACATTAGTATTTAAGTAGGACAGAAATAGAACTTTAGCACGTAGTTTTGGTCTAATGAATACCTCACGAATAGGTTTTAATTAGGCTTTTACAGAAATAGGTCGTGTTGTGATTTAAAATCATTAGCAATTAGTAGTAAAGTCGACTGACTTCAATAATGCGTAATGTATGTCAAAATAACAAAGTATGTACATATGTTTATTATATCTCGTTCTGGGGGCCTAGACAAAGTCCCATTTTCATTAACGATAACAAAATTAGATAAATCCGAAATGTATGGAATCCGAAATGTAGCATAAGCTTCCGAAATGTCACGTGATCAATCGTTTTTGATCGCTACGTGCTATATAAATTGTGTGACGAAACTCGATTATTATTCCCATACAAATGCGTTGACGAGTGGCGTTCTTGAGAATCCGTATCGCTTAGAAAACGAATTGTTCGATCAGCAATTTTCGAAATCGAATCGACACGAGCGATTGACACTTGTCTAGGCCTGGTTTGATACACGTCAAACCACACCGCGTTGCAAAAATCCTAGACTTTTGTATATTTTGTACGTACCATCGCACAATACAGATCAGTGGTGACTTACGAGTTGTAAGTCGTGGGTTCAAACCCAGAGGCACTTTACCTTGTGTAAATAATTTCATCACCACTACTCTCAAAATGTGAAAACTGTGGAAGGAAAACACCTTGAGAAAACCGGCATATCCTCAAAAATATGTGACATCTGCCAACCCGCACTGGGGCGCGTATTGTATTACGGCCCACTCGCTCTCGAAGAGGAGGCTTTTGTTGTAAACTACAGCCGCAACGCGATTTTTTGCTTGAAATGCGATGCTCTGTGACCTTTAAATATCCATTATTGAGTAAGTCCTATTCTTAACACGTTGAACGCCAACGCGGTCACCGTGTGTCCGACAAACAATAGTTTTTCTATTGTGTCTGCTGCGTGGCAGTCAATGACTTAAGCAACAAACGTGTTATCTACTATCGATCAGTGAATTAGAAACAATATTATAGGTACTTAACCAAAATTCATGCATTGCCGACAACCTATTAAACTTAACAGTAAACAATATTATCAATACTGTCCGTGAACGGTAGTCAGACGAGCACAAAGACAACGATCGTTAACAAACTGTCTGACAATCGAGCCATGAATTTTACAGAGACAGTTTCAAAGAAATATATACAAATACAGTTCGATCTAGATGAATGATTTCGTGGAAATATGATGAGATAGTTATAGAACAAAGTGGCTCATTTTTTTGCTCGTGTATTCACTTGTCCGGGTTGGTATATTCCATTTTGCCGTATTTATTGACCAACAAAGCGGAGCAATTAATACATAATTATAATTCGAATTTTCTGTCCAACTGTGCCGATTAATAACATTACCGCTCTGAACAAGTGAGTTTCTGATTCTGCGTACGACATGGCTATGTCTACTGGCGAATGTTGGTACAAAATGTGGGATTATTTTTCACTCTTTTTATGGTTCCGTACCCGAAGTGAGTCTGTCTGTCTGTCAGCGGGGTGCATCTCAAGAACCGTAATCTACCTATTGCGACTGAAATTGTCACAGGTTGTGTATTTTTATTGCCGTTATAACGACAAAAAATAAAATTAAGTGAAAAAAAGAAGAAGTGTTATAATGAAAGGGGGTTCTAATAAATGAGTTTTTTTTTTATACTGAAGTATTTTTTTTATGTAGTGTTAATATTGAACGGAGTGGTGCGAGACTAGTTTTTGGTGCCAGTATTTTAAAGGTGTAGGTCTCTTTAGCTTCAATAATATAGGAAAGTTAAATAATTATGCAATAAGGTAACATCATGTGTCACATGAGATAAATAACTTGTAAATATAGAAAACAGACACAAGTTCATCTTAATAAAGCCTTTAGAAATATTATCATGAAAACCCTAGTTTAGCTATAGCTATAGCCAATAAGATCCAATTTTGATAGAAAATTGCGCCAGCCTGTCTAAATGATTGATTTAAAGTTTCAACAACAGTTTGAAATTAAAACTATGTTGAAGTTCATTCAAGTCTAGAAGTTTCTTGTTATTAGAAGTTAAGAAGATTATTATATTCAAGAAGATTATTTCGCTATCAATTCTGACGACATTTCAAGGTCCTTTGGGGCGTCTGTTGGATTTTCCTATCTCTCCACAAATAGAGGAATATCGAAATTGATAAAACGTTGCGGTCTACGGCTTTGAGACGAACGGCCACTACGATTAGAATAATTTATTGGACTACTTCAAAGTCAAATCATTTATTTCAAATAGACACAAGAAAGGCACTTTTGAACAACTTATTAACGCCAATTCTCTTTAGAATAATAATACATAGACTTCACTTTGAAACTTACAAGTCAAATCATTCATTTGACTAGACTATAATAAATCAATACTAATATTATAAAGCTGAAAAAAAAGCGTGATAAATGATTTGTTTTTTTTTATTTGATTTTTTGAAGAGTTTGTTTGTTTGAAGGCACTAATCTCTGGAACTACTGGTCCGAATTGAAAAAATATATTTTGCGTTGGATAGTCCATTTATCGAGGAAGGCTATATGCTATGTAACATCACGCTATGACCAATAGGAGCCGAGCAGCAGGTTAAACCGTGCGGGAGCAGGTAGTTAGTAAATAAAATACTTTTGTTATAAATGAATATGAAATGTTATGCATAGGTTCTAGTAGAGATGAATTTGCAAAGTATTTCATTTGAAAAAATCCAATAATATTAAGCCCGTCCCAGCTTCCTACGGGTGCAATGTAGATACTATCGCGCGGGCGAAAGGATTAAACCAAGTATACGTTTAGACCTTCCTCTTGAATCATTCTATCTATTGATGGAGACTGTATTAACCTTTTTAAAGCCAGAGCATAAACGCCGCCACTACACGCCGAGCTACAAATTTATTTCTTCTTGTTATCATGGATTTCCCAATATCCATGGTGTCTTTTAATTTGTTTCATGTCAAATACGTGCGAGTGTTTCAATTTTTAAGACATCTATGTAAACACACAAAAGTAATGATTTAATTGTTTTTTTCGTGTTGATAGTGTATCTTATACTCGTAGTCACATATTTGTGTCGTTGGCGTACAGGGCATGCGCTTGTTTGCCACGTATATGTGACAATGACATTCAGAATGTTAAAATCCGTTTCGAAGTTTTAAACATCTAAGGTGTACAAAGGGACGCGGCGGGGATCAACTTTATTTTTTACTATGTGAAGATTTTAATATCTTGGATATTATTAGGAAATATCTCGCTTTCCTAATAATATCATAGAACTACTACACTAGAACATTTTAACTTGCTAAAGCTATCTTTGTGCTCAAACTGTAACTTGGTGTACAAATTAAAATAGAACCAAACCATGTAATATAACAATAGACCGCCTAACCCTGTAGGCCACAATAGACATGAGTCATGCTCCCCATCTCCCAGCTACCTTATCCACAAAAGGTAAATTATTTCCCATAATGAGCTTACAACACCCTTTTGCACAAGACCGCGGAATTCTTACTAATTCACAAACTCATTAGGGGTTGAAATTACTCGTGTTCACACGTTTAACAAATTTTTCGCACGTCTTACCTAAGAGGTAGTTCGTCTAACCTAATTCATGAAAATTTCTTCAGGCCGTTTTGTTTTTCTTATTAAAATATGATTATCTCACTTTTTCAGGATTTTCCTAGTTTCCGAGATTGTACCAACAGGTGTTTTCCTCCTTTGTTAAGCTTATTAAATAAGATACGGAAATAATTAAGTTTATATTGTTAAGACTATTTTTTAAGTTTTTTCCTCTCCTTTGATAAGGGTTGACGTGAAAAGGTAGTTTTCTTGGCTTACAATGAAAAGTTTATTTTATATTCGAGTACATTTCTCGAGAAACCTTCCCCGACGAAAATAGCGTCCTGACATGATCAAATAGGCCCTGACAGGTTATCACTATGAAATATCTACAACAAAGGGACCAAAGTAGTTTTTAGATACTATTTTTAACCGACTTCAAAAAGGAGGAGGTTCTCAATTCGGATGTTTGTATTTTTTTTTTAATGTTTGTTCGCGCATAACTCCGTTGCTTGCCAACCGATTTGAAAAATTCTTTTTTTGTTGGAAAGGGTATACTTCCCAAATGGTCCCATACATTTTTTTATCGAAATCGAATAAGCGGTTTTTGAAAAATCAACAAAAATCTAAAAACAAATCCTACTTAATATATGTGGACGATGTTCTAATAAGTTCCTGTCACTGTAATTTACATACCAGGTAGTGGTATTAAAATTTGGGGGGGGGGTTGTGTAGGTAGGTACCACAACTAAAAAGTGAAAAATAAAAACTTTTTTACATAAAATAAAACCGACTTCCAAAACAAACACTGCAAAGTGACAAATAATTTTGATTTCGGAAGTCGGTGGCAAAAAATTAAAATACAAAACCGAAGACACCGACTTCCGAAATCAAAATTATTTGTCACTTTGTAGTGTTTGTTTTGGAAGTCGGTTTTATTTTTGTGATACCATTTTTTTAATCATTATGAAACAAAACAAAATTCAGACATTCGTTCGTCATCGTGTATCTGAAATTCAGGAAATTATAGGAGGGGAGCTCGTGGTCAAGTAATTACAGCCGCACGTATCGATCCATCAGGTTAAGATACGCTTGCCGGGGTTGGTTCGTGACTCGGACACCACGTTAACCCGTTGGTCCCGGCAGTCATTCGCGGATCTTTGACAGTCGTTACGGGTAGTCAGAAGCTCGAAAGTCTGACAGCCAGTCTTACCAAGAAGTATAGTATTACCCAATTACTGACTGGGTTGTGGAGGTCAGATAGGCAGTCGCTCCATGTAAAATACTGGTATTCAGCTGCATCCGGTTAGACTGGAACCTGACACCAACATAGTTGGGAAAAGGCTAGGCAGATTGATTGTTGTTTGGTTTTCTATTTATGTATGTATTTACAAAAAAATATATGTTTATAAGTAGTTTATCAGCCAGCTCGTTACCATAACACAAGCATTAGGTTGCTTAGCTTGGGACTACCTATATGGCGTTGTGTGAAATGTCCAATGATATTATATTATAACTACCTACTTCTTATATTTGTATTACCTAGATATTTTAAAATCGTGTAAACAAACCAAAATACGTAGTTACCTAAATTACACAATAATTAAAGTGAATTGATATTTTCTCTGACTCATTGGACAAAATACAATCCCAAACAATGTAATAATGTAATTGAATAAAGTGGGTTGCATATTTTTAAATACTAAAAGTTATTTTACTATTAATTAAAATACAGGAATTAGTTTGAATGCAAATTGAATTTGCTTTCAGTGTCAGAACTCAGCCACGAACGTAGGAGTTAAACTTCCAAACGGTATATTATAGTGAACACATTATGTTTGTAACCTTTTGTATGCAGCGAATTAAGGTTAATGTTTTACTGTAACATTTTTATTATAAAAGATATGTATTTTAGTGTATCGTATTCCCGAAAATTATTTTTAAATTTGTCTACAAGCAAAAACTCTATTTCTGCGGCCTTTATTTTGAGACCTTCTATGGAATGTTAAATTGAACATAATTAAGTTTTCGAAGCAAAAAAAGGCTGTCTGTATACGTCATTCAACAAATCGTCTCCGTCGTCTGCTCGTTGATCTAGTGGTTGCAAGCACTACTGCTGAACATGAGGTACTGGGTTCGATTCCCAGGGCAAAGTGTTATTAGGGATTTCCATCTGGGATTTCTCAATAGCAGCCCGGAGCCCTGATTTAGACCCGATTGATGACTATAGGCTCGCCCCTAATTAGGCAAACATAACTTGTGTTCTATAGGTACACCTCTACCGGACCCTTCGGGGATTAGAGGCGTGATGTTACATAATGTTGTATTGGAAAAATTTGTCGAGAAATCTGAGGATATACACATTAATCAATCAGACTTATTCATGTTGTCTCCAGAGGCAGAAAGTTTACCTAAAGCTCTATTGAAAAAAAATAAAAATACTTGAAAAAGAAAAATCTTTTGAAGATTGGCGAAAACCCTCCCGTGGGGAAGTAGTTACCGCTGTCTGTGAATTTAACAGAAACACCAAGGGCTGCCTGAGACACCAAATGAAAGGGACGTAATCATTTAAATTTGGTAGTAATACGCGCATTGGTATACCAAAAGGTTTCTTTATACTGAAACAAAGAAAAGTTAACTTAGTGATAGAAAATATCTTTCAGTTCTACTTCTAATAAAAGGAACTAAGGCAGTACTTAGACCTGTTCTAAAAAAATAGGTTTTTACGTCATCCAACGGCTTACTTTATATCACCACTTTAAACCTCCGTAAAACTGTTAGCGTATGTAAAATACACAGCTCGCAGGTGAAAATCCAATTTGAAGTGGTTTGAACCAGTTCTCACCGGCTGGGAGTGGTTTAGAGCGGTGGCGGTTAGAATTATTTGCATTTATATTAAAGGAAATAAACAATGCTGAGTCTGTCAGTTATGTGATTGCACCTTATAGTGTTGTTTGTACCTGTTGGTTTTTTACCCAAAGTCGGACTTTCTTGTCATATAATAGTGCGTTCAGACGTAAACTATCGCAATACATAGGTGTGTAAGTATGTTTCAGTTATTGTTATTAATCAACAGATCAAAAAATTCATGGACATCTTCCCTAGTAGATTCTTCCAAATGTTCTTTATTTGTACGTGGACCATATTAATTTAACCAACGAATATATTGGGTTATCTTTCTTTAGGACTGAATTTTTTCGAATTACACACTAATAACAAAATTTCCTCAACCTGACTATTGTAAAACCGCCATAATAACTCCTTGTTTCGATGTTTCGTCCGCGGGCAGAGACGAAGTGAGATATTTTTTACCCAAATTTTAACATTTAAAATCTGATTTATTACCAAATAAGTGCCTCCACGCAATAAGGGTCTCCTTAGCGCGAGAAAAATTACACAATTAATCAAATAGTTCATAAACAAGAAAAGGGTTGTGAGAAACGTCGAAACTCATAAAAAAGTTAGCACGTAATATCACGTTAAAGTTTGCATAAGTACCAAATGAACATGCCTTCTATACTAATATTATAAAGAGGAAAGATTTGTATGTAAGTATATTTGTAACGAATAAACTCAAAAACTACTTAACGGATCTGGATGAAACTTGGCACACAGATAGATTATAGTCTGGAATAGCATATTAGCTTTTTATCCCGGAAAAATGTACGGTTCCTGTGGAATAATTTCCTACACACAGGCGGGCGAAGCCGCTGGCAAAAGCTAGTATGATTATAAAGGTTATTGCGTAGGTAAGTACGTATGTACGTATCTATTTGAGTTTGCGTTTTGCGTCGTTTCTTTTGTGAATTTGTGTTTGAGTTTGATTTTGAAATTCTAAAAAATCTTACCAAAGTCACTAATGTTTTTCACGATATTTTATTCTTAGTCCCACTGCTAAGCAATGGTACCACCTCGAACCATCCATCAGGGTATGTATAACGATTTAACACAAGTTCTTCCAAATTTCAAAGCTGACTCAAGATAAGTCATTCTTAAAGAAAAAGAAAAAATGCTTATTTATTTTCATGTCTTTCTACCGCAGCAATATACTTTAAGTGACAGTTACGTTTGAGAATTTGACCTTTAGAAAATATTTCCGTTTTCATCCAGGCTATTAGCAGAGAAATTGAAAATAGGCAGCTTATGCAACCAACTAAAACGGACGAGTTTTCGCAAAACTTTTACGAGTTCCACAAATGAACGATGGATTTCCTTTTATCATAAATTTGAATCAATCATCTTTCAATCTTTTTGCACTGACCGTTTTTACATTAGTTGGAAATTTAAATACAACTTTTTACAAACTTTTTCTCGGTGAAACGATATATTGTTCTACCCTTCTATCAGTTAATTATGTATGATATCCTTAGCAAGAGCGTTTTCACAACGTTCTTGAAATCAAAATGTTTTTTTTCCTCCACGAAGAAGATCGCTATCTTTTTAATGTTAGTCTTTACTTTGATATGACTTTTAGTGCTTTTGATAAAACTTGGCCTGTCTTGGGGCCAGATGGCGGATGATCACTGCAATGAATCAGCCGCAAAACTTGAACATTGACCTTACAAATACTTAAAACTTTTTGAACAAAAAACTGTTTCCTCTCGTTCAGTATTCATTGCTGTCCGTAGATCAGCAACCTTTGAGAATTAGGACTGATAGGTATTTAGATAAATGTCCACATATTGCGCCAAAAAATGGTACATAAAAAAACAGAAAAAAAATTGGTCCAGGTAAACACAACAAAAAATAAACACAGTATTGTGTGCCTCACGGCTGCAACAAATAGCAATAATCATAATCCAAGAAACAATTTTTTTTGTAGGATTCAAACTCATTAACAGACAGACGTAATTATATTCCTATCAAAAGTATTAAATTATTTTCGCAACCTCGACAATTTTTTCACAGCATAATTTTAAATGTGACGGTGATACAATTTTGAAATGCGTAGGTACGGAATTACGGCTCAATTTGAATTGGATTATCTTTTAAATGGAACATAAATTCCATTAAGGCACTGTTGCTGGATTAAGTTGCAAACGGGAATAAAAAATATATTATAGCAAGAGGTACAGAGGGTGACTAAGTTAAACGGTAAGACACTTAAAAAGCTATAGGAGGAAATTGCTTTTACCACGACACAATCAAGAGTTGACCTCACACTCTTCACATCTACACGGTGAATTTGCTAAAAATAGGGATAGACGCTATAATTAGGGGGCCGTATGTATGTTTTTTGACTGAGTGGAAGTGGATCTTCAACCTGTTTGCTCCGAGTGTTGGTTATTATAAATTATTATTTTAGTTTTTATCGTTGTAGAATAAAACAAACAATCTGAATAATTAGCTAGCAATGGACTTATGAGCTGTAGGCACATGTGTATTTTTGTTAATTATTATCAGTTTTTAATCATCAGTTGGTTGATTTTTTTTAAACCATATAATAATATTATAACCCAGCCAATTGCAAGCCAGACTTGCACACAAAGGGTTTCGTACCACCCGCATAAAATTAAACACTATATATTAAAAAAAATGCTTCAGTTCATCCTTTACTTTTTATATTTTTGTTTTACGTTTTGACGGCAATAGAAATACCTACACAATATGTGAAACTTCCAACTGTCAAGTTATTACGGTCCATGAGATACAGCCCGCTGACAGACAGATGGACAGACGGATTATCAGCGGTGGCTTAGTATAAGAGTTCCGTTTGGCGGCCTTCGGGTACGAGACCTTAAAAACCAGAAATGCGGTGCCCAGTACCTATTTGTATTCGACAATTTTAATACTTCGCAATACCACTCAAGATACACCAATGTAACTTTTACCTTGTATCCACTTCCAATCCCTAAAACATTTTTAGAGATGTTCTGTACTACAAAGGCCTCGGTGGCCACTTGATAAGAATTATAGCCTCTTATATCTCGAGCTAAAGTTATTTCACGATTTTATTTAAGATTTTGTATTTCTACTTCACTGGCTTAGTATTTGAATAAATTTGAAGCACACTTATTACAGGCGAATAAATATCATAATTGAAGTAGATTTAAATGTTTCTTTAATAATAATATTGTGATTAATTTAATGTAAGTTCAATAAAAATACTTGGGTCGTCTTCCATAAGTAATTGAGTTTTAATATAAACAAGATTGTACTAGTATAATAAAATAACCACTTCATAAGTGAATTAATTATTATCGAATTAATTAATTAACTAGTGCCTATGTTAGCAACCTGTAAACTTGGGAAATATATAAATTAGAACGAACAATTTATGTGTGTTGATACTGCTAAGATTTTCTAGATTACCCTAATTAATTGTTCTCAGTAGTAATATACAAGTTTAAACGGCAATTTCACAGGTCTGTTAGACTGGCGAATACTATTTCAACACGAATTAGTCGTGGATTTTAGAACCTACCCATTGAACTATTCACATGACACTCATAAGTACCTGTAGAGACTAGAGAGTACTATAGAGCCTTTTTTTTAGGCTGGGAAATCATCCAATGACTTCTCCCGCTCTGGGTGGAGCGGAAGGGAGTGTCAGACTCTTACTGACTAAAACCCATCCATGTTCCTTCCTTAGCCCTTTATGTGCCGGGATAGCGGTAACCTTTTCGGAAAATCCCGCTTGTGAAACTTTATGTGAAATCTAGGGTTGGTTGGTAAGAAAATAACTGACAAATCATGGAAAAAAAGAAATAATAAAAAAGAAATGAATAAGACAAGACTCTGTCAGTATCCATGCTGTTGGATACATGTATTCTTTAAAAGTAATATAATTCAATAGTTGCTGCCCATGTGTTTCTATTTGTAGGATTGAAATCCCTACACCATAACACACTACATGAGCTCTACCACTGAGAGCTCCCTCAGTGAAGGCCCATCTGGTCTTCAAAGTACCTAATGGTTATTTTAGCATCCCTAAAATATTATTATCTTTTGAAAACAAAACATGTTTAATGAATGACTCAAAATTTGCGAGAAACAAATTTCAGGGAAAACTGAAATAAGTGTACCCTACTGAGCGTTGAGGGTTGGCTCGTAAATAAGCAAATTACGCGTTGGGTTGCATTTTAATTAAAATTGTACTTTATTACAGCACGTTGCGTGTTGCTTTCATGTTTGCTTTCTTCCAAGAACTATGAAAATAAAGAACAGAACATATTTTTTTTGCTCATTACTAAAAAAGCACGTTTTTTGCACTTTGAAATCTTTGTTATTATTGGTAAGTAACAAGTGAATCACTACATAGTATAAAACAAAGTCGCTTTCTCTGTCCCTATATCGCTATGTATGCTTAAATCTTTACAACTACGCAACGGTTTTGGTTGCGGTTTTTTTTAATAGATAGAGTGATTAAAGAGGAAGATTTATGTGTATATAATTTGTCGACATATTATGCGGGCGAAGCCGCGGGCGGAAGCTAGTTCATTAATAAATTACATTCCATACTTTCTTATTCCAATTATAAATAAAACGACGCAAGTACCACCGAAATAGGTCCAGAGCCAGACAACATCAAAATTCCCTTCATCTCTAAATACACGGTCTTAGCAATGTACAAAACAGCTATATTTTACAAAATATTATTTACGAGCTACATAGACGCTTACACCAAAATGCATTATATTGCATTAATGTGTCCAATCTGCAACATCTCCGATTGTATCAACATAATGCCAGTCAAACTGTGCAATAAGTGTTCTCAGTTTGCAATTAATTGATAAACAGAATTGTTTGGTGCTGCGATAATGGATCAATTAATGGCTATTGTCGTGGCTTTGTGAGTTATGGTTCTGATATTGGATAGTCCTAGGTACAACGGCATTTCCCAGAAAATCTCGGCCACTTAGATGAACAGTGGGGCAAGAGTTCGAGTAGCAAGTAATATCACATTTGTTTTTGTTAACTGAACAATATCTCGTATTAAGAATTACATTGATTGTTTTATATAATGCTCGTGGCTAAGTAATAACAGTCGCACGGATCGATCCATCAGGTTAAGCTACGCTTGCCGGGGTTAGTCCGTGGATGGGTGACCATCTTTACATGTCGAGACTCCTCTGTGCCTCGGAAAGCACGTTGCCCCGTAAGCCGTTGGTCCCGGCTGTCATTCGTGGATCTTTGACAGTCTTTACGGGTACTGAGAAGCCCGAATGTCTGACAGCCAGTCTTACCAAGGGGTATCGTATTACCCAGTTACTGACTGGGTTGTGGAGGCCAGATAGGCAATCGCTACATGTACACTACTGGTATTCAGCTGCATCCGGTTTGACTGGAAGCCGACCCCAACATAGTTTGGCAAAGGCTAGGCAGATTGTTTTACACAAATAATGAAACAAAAATCGGAATTCATAAAAAATATAGCTCTTATCTACACTATCACAATTATGATTCGGATTAAAACTCTCAAACACAAGCCACCCTTATCATTGCTTTATCTAACAAAAAGCCATTGTTCCACAACAATAAAAAACAAGCCCCTCATTGTTTGTTTACAACAAAACACGACTGTTACCGACAGCTCCACCGCCTAATTAACAATTTACAAAAAAAAAAAGTTGAAAAACCTAAATCAGTCGGTTTGATTTCACGCGTCACTTATCAAAGACCTTTGGTCCCTAATACTGCAAGCATAAACTTTAGGATCTCCATAAATAAGGATTTTATTGGATGTGATCATGCATGTTATACGATGTGAATTTTGATGAAACCGGTCTGGAACACAACCCTTTGAGGATAGAATGATGCTTATTGCACCGTGGCTCCTGGAGTATGTTTAGAAAAGAGGTTTAATTCAGCAATTTATAATGCTGAGACCCTCAAGCGGCGTAAATACAGTAACCTGATGGGTAACTACAGTTTTGAACCGTTTGGGGTCGAAACTCTAGGGTCACGGGGCCCGGGGCACGGGGGTCAGTGCGCAACTCATTTAACACGTTGAGCGCCAACGCGGTCACCGGTGACCGCGAACAATAGTTTTTCTATTGTGTCTGCTGCGTGGCAGTCAATGCCTTAAGGAAATTTGTCGCCGATTGGTCGACTCTTCTCGTGACCAGGATTGTTCTTTGGCCAGAGAATTAGCATTTCCATTCAACGTGGTAATGCTGCCAGTCTTCTGGGCACGTTTCCGGACGACAGCGATGCGGATGAGTACTTCGACGCCTAAGTGTCCTTTTTGTTTTTGTTTTGATTTGTATAATATAGTTAGTTAGATGTCATTTAATTGAAGTATGTTTATAATAATATCCTTGAATATTTCACACAACGCTATACATTCAGTCAAAAAAGTATCGGGAATGGATGATTTGTTTATGGTTCCAAATTCAAATTTTTGTTTTTTTGTAGTTGTTAGATTGGCACAACTGTTTTCCATTTTGGCGCGGAGTTTGAGTTGCATCTGTTATTTATATTAAATACAGTGCTGGTTTTAGTAATATCATATATAGTGTGTATTGCGAATTTCATAATGGACAAAAATATCGAACAAAGAGTTTGTCTTAAATTTTGCATCGCCAATGGAATTTCGTGTTCGGAGTCACTGAAAATGTTACAGAAGGCTTACGGTTACGGCAACATTCATGAAACGCATTGTTACTGGTGACGAGACGTGGGTTTACGAGTTTGACATGCAAACTAGTCAACAAGCTTCGGAGTGGCGCCTTCCAACTGAACCGAAACCGAAAAAACCACGCCAAAGTCGATCAAAAGTCAAAGTCATGTTGACTGTTTTCTTTGACTATCGCGGTGTTTTGCACTCTGAATTCTTACCGGAAGGTCTAACGGTAAATAAAGAATATTATTTGAGCGTTAGCATTTAAGAGAGCAAATTCGACGAAAACGGCCAGATTTGTGGAAAGAAAATTCTTGGATTTTGCACCACGACAATGCGCCTTCGCACAAGGCTATCATTGTGAACGAATTTTTGACCAAACACTCAACAAATACCATCCAGCAACCACCATATTCACCTGATATGGCTCCTGCTGACTTTTTTCTTTTTCCTAAACTCAAATTTTTCTCAGTTTTCAATCGATAGAAGACATAAAGGAGAATCCGCGGCGAGAACTGAACTCAATTCCGGAAGCAGCGTTTAAAAAATGTTTTGATGAATGGATTATTCGTTGGCGCAAGTGTATCGTTTCTAAAGGAGCATACTTTGAAGGTGATAAAATAAATTTGGATGAATAACAGACATTTTGTGTATTATTGATCTTTTCCCGGTACTTTCTTGACAGAGTAGTATAGTCCCAAGCTAAGCAACCTAATGCTTGTGTTATGGTAACGAGATGGCTGTAAACTAAACTACTTTTTTTGTTGTTGTAAATACATACATATTATAGGTAGAAAAACACCCAGACCCAGAACAAATACTTGCAGGTCGTACAAATATTTGTTCCGTGCGGGAATCGAACCCGCGACATGCTGCGCAGCAGTCAATCGCTCAACCACTGCGCCAACCGTGTCGTCAAAATTTTTAAGTTTAAATGTTTAAGTTGTTATTATGTAGACACGTTATAAAAGTATAGATTTTGTTAATTCAGCAATTTTTCTTTCGAAGAATTTAATTATTTATTCGTTTCGTGCATACATGTTTACAATGTTTAATATAGGTATGCATATGAGATTTGTTAAAGCCCAAGTGCGATCTTTGAACCCTAATGAATTAATTTCATTAACTGATTTCGTTATGTACTTGTTTGCGTTTGAAGAGCAACCCAATAAGTTCAGCATCAGATTTTATATCAAACAAACTTTCTGTTTACCGAAGATTGGGCTGCCAAGGGTTTAATTAGCTTATAAAAACCTTTTGTTTTGGGAGGCCCTCGCCAATCATTTTGTACTAACCCAATTCGGGCTTAATTTAATCTTGCAAGATACACAACACAGAGTATTTGGAATGTAGGTACTTGGAAATCTTCTTGACAAATGCAATTTGTACAAAATAGCACATTACTTTAAGGGTACCTAGTGCTCATCCTAGCGATTAAATAGAACAGTGAATTACCTAATTGGTTTTATACCCAAAAGGTAAAACGGGACCCTATTACTAAGATTCCGCCGTTCGTCTGTCACCAGGCTATATCTTATGAACCGTGATACTTAGATAGTTTTCACAGATGATGTATTTCTATTGCCGCTATAACAACAAATTCTAAAAAACCGAATAAAATAAATATTAAAGCGAGCTCCCATGCAACAAACGTGATTGTTTTGCTGTTTTTATAGTTAATGGTACGGAACTAAAATTATTTTTTGAGTTTGATCTTTTTAACCCAGAAAGTATAGTATTTTAACTACATTATATGAAACGCTGTCGTCTCCCTATTGGAGGTGGGCGTTAATAGCTGCGAAACAGTTATGTAACTAATGAAGCTATTTACGTACGATATCAATAATTAGCATAACTAGTGTTTTATTGAACGTATTACGCTACTAACTTGCGCTTAATAAGAATATTAATTTATGATCCGCACGGCTTCATAAGGTCAATCTCAGGGTTTGTGTGAAATTAATACGATTTAAGACTATGACATTGGTCGTTCTAAAAGGGCGCTCAATAAATTGCAAAGTGAATAATTGGATCTTATGGTATTACAAGTAGATGAAGTTGATCATGAACATAATTACTAGTAGTAGTTAAATGCCTTGTTGGTCTAGTGGTCGCAAGCACTACAGTTGAGCATGAGGTTTCGGGTTCAAATTCCGGATCAGGCCAATTGTTATTGCGTTTTCCATCTGGAATACTTAGTAGAAACCCGGAGTCTGGATTTGTGCCCGTTGATAGAGCTACTGAAGGTGCACCCCTAACCCTTCGGGTTATACAGGCGTGATGGTGTGCTATGTGAAAATAATTATACTACGTAGGAACAACTATCACACTAATATTACAAAGGCAAACGATTGTGAGTGAGTGAGTGTGTGAGTTTGTATGTTTGTCACTTCTTAACGCTCAATCGGCTTAACGGATCCAGGGTGAAACTTGGCACAGAGATTCAGAGAGTTCATTATCTGGATGGATAACACTTATGATACTTTCTATCCTGGTGTACTTTCCTTTCGGATAATTTCAGACAATCACGCGGGCGAAGCAGCAGGCAGCAGCTAGCAATAAATAAAAACAATACAAGTGCGTAGTCTCGAGTATTAGGAATCCATCGAATACCTTAAAATTAAATAAAAAACAAATTGAAACATTCTTTTATCAATGCAAATTGTTTTTCCAGTCACTCAGTTAATTGGATATATTTGATTGAATTTTTGTTTGCAATTAGACTTGTAGGTTAAACTAGGATGTTGGGCCACAAAATCAATGAATGATACCAGAAATTTTATAGGTCTTGATTATCAACCCTATCTACTGATATTTTTGTACCACGTCACTAGATTTTCCCATATTTTTGTTGCTATATGAGAAGAAAGTAAATGATTTACGAGCAACTAAGATGTAACATTCTTAGTACCTATTAACGTAACTGATTCACATAATTATGAAAAACGACAATTTATAATTCATACCTCATCTTAGAAACCATTAAATTCATACAAACGGTATTCGGAAAGTGCCTTGCATTTCGTTTAGACGCCTGAATTCCTATTCTAAATCTAAAATAATGTCTTTTTCATTCAATTTCCCATAAGAATAAATAACCGCATTTACATTTGAATAAATTCCATTTCCGTAAATATGAATGGCATGAAATGAGATAACTTCTCTGGTGTTATTACGTTTCGTTTTTGCCCGAAAATACGTGCACAGATTCTATATAAACACATAAATGGATCGTAACTTTCTAAACTTGAAAGAACAATATATGTACGAATTTTCCCTATCGACGGTGTTCACCACGGTTTTGCCGCAAACATTCGTTGCGAGAGATTTTGTTACGCAGCGAACATTCGTTTGCAAAACAAACTCCTTGGTGAGTTAAATCCAAACATGAAAAACAATTTCTCTAGACGCTCTTGAAAATAAATGTTCAAATCAAATCAATCTTTATTTGTGAACATAAGTATAAAAAGGTGTTATTTATACATTTTAGCTGATCTGTATGTTCGGCCAATAATCGGCATACAAATATAATATTAATAAGCAGTTAGCGTAATAGTGGATACATATCTGGATTAGTAAAGTAATATTAAATGAAACACACGCGAACACAGGCAGCAGCATTTCCAGTTCATAAGGGTCGTCCCACGCCCACACGCCCTAACCGATGCGTTGTAACATAGGACGTCAAATGTATCATTTCATGTAACGTTTGAGGGAAGTCGGTCGATTTTGTGAAAATCTCACCGTGAAAATTTAGGTGAAGTGAGCGTGGAGTGAGCGTGGAGTGAGCGTGGAGTGAGCGTGGAGTGAGCGTGGAGTGAGCGTGGAGTGAGCGTGGAGTGAGCGTGGAGTGAGCGTGGAGTGAGCGTGGAGTGAACTGTAGTTCCGCCTAATACTAGCAATTATTAATAATAGACACTAATGACAGCTCACTTCACAAACGTCCTCACTACAGGTGTATCGGGTCCAACTTTTGATTTTAAGGTTGTCAGTTTGAACCCAGCCAGGCACTTTACTCTGTGTAATTTATTTCACCACCACTGCTCTCAAAACGGTGAAGGAAAACATTGTGAGAAAATCGGCCTGTCCTAGAACTGAACAATTGAAGACAATGTGACATGCACCAACCCGCACTTGACCCGCGTGATAGATTACGGTCCAGTTCCTCTCACAGAGAGAAGGTTTGCGGCTTAGCAGCGGCTACATTATAGCTTGATTATGCAGCGGGCTGAATAATCAACCTATAAAAAAACCTCACGCAGCGAATGTTTGCAAAAAATGTTGTGATTTGGAATGAAATGGGAATAATATACGTAGGGAAATATCTACGCAATAGCCACCTGGGAGTGAAACAAATGAAATGGCGAACCGTTCTTCTTTACATTTGCGTCTTTGCAGCTTGGGGAGCCATTATCACAAATTGAACTTTGGACGTGATGAACTCAAACTCAAACTCAAACTCAAACTCAAAGTATTTATTTCAAATAAACCAATTACAGGCACTTTTGAATTGTCAAGGTGTCGGTCAGTCAGAGAGATGAAGCTAGTTGCCCATTCCAAAGCAGTAGGTACCTATGGAGAAGAACGGGCAAGAAACTCCATGGACACTCTTTTAAACAAAATATGGTTACAAAATATTGGTTACATAGATCATATTATTATTATTATACATGTGAGAACGATGCAGAACGGTGAAAGCATCTGATATAAAATAATGTAAAAAAAAAAGTTCAAAAGTTAAATTAAAACAAGCCATGGCCGCTAAGAGATGACCAGTCTCTACCGACAGCGCCCGTTCACGAACATGACGCATGGATTAGCACCATTCAGCTCAACCATTTTGAAGGGAGCTAAATGATCCAACACACACGCCACACCAGCGAGACATTAAAGTGAGCATGACATACTCTCAGCCGCCAAAGCACATTCAAGTCAATGAAAGACGTACCCAGTAAATGGTCACTTTATATTAGGTACATAGTACTCACATATGTGCTAAGCAATTATACAATATTAAGAAATTGAATTTATACAATGCAAATATAGTTTTTATTGTTGTTGACCTTCCGCAGCTCCAACAGATTTTTAAGAAGTCTAATGAATTAGGTGATACGCCCTTGTGGAGCAGGAATAGCATTGACCCAAGCGTTTTTATCAGCGATGTAATCTCCCAATGTATAATATGCTTGGCTGCATAGTGTGCGTTTTATACAGGATTTAAATTTTGTTTCATTAAGTTCAAGAATGTTGGGAGGTATTTTATTGTAACATTTTAAACAGTACCCCATGAAAGATGAATCTACTTTAGCCAGCCTGAAACCTGGTTGAACTAATTGGTCCCTATTTCTAGTGAAATAATTGTGTCTTTCACCTCTTTTACTAAAAAGATGTAGATTTTTCCTTGCATACATGATGTTTTCATAGATATATTGACAAGGTACAGTCATGATGTTAATAAGCTTAAACCGTTCCCTTAGAGAATCGCGCCTACGAAGATTATAAATGGCTCTGATAGCTCTTTTCTGCAGAATAAAAATAGAATCGATGTCTGCAGCACGTCCCCAAAGTAAAATACCGTAAGACATAATACTATGAAAATAGCTAAAATAGACCAGTCTCGCGGTATCTACATCAGTATATTGACGGATCTTTCTGACAGCAAACTTAGCCGTCCTGCAAGAGATGTTAAATGAGGACCCCATTGTAGCCTTGAGTCGAGCGTGATCCCTAGGAAAACAGTTTTATCGACAAATTCTAGTTTCTCTTGATTCAATACTATCTCACAATCACTACTTTTTACATTTGGTAAAGAAAATCTAATGCACTTAGTTTTTTTTCCATTTAATACTAAATTATTTACAGTGAACCAATTCTGGACCTGCAGTAGGGCGTTATTTACGTCGTCAAAATTTTTAGCACGTCTATCTATCTTAAAAATTAAAGAAGTGTCGTCGTGTGTCGTGTCGTAGTGTCGTCGTGTTTTAATAAATGGAGAAGATCATTAATATATACTAAAAAGAGGAAAGGACCCAATATTGAACCTTGTGGCACACCCATTTTTACTTTTAAACCGAGTGAATTGACACCTTTTATTTGAACTTGCTGTTGTCTGTCATTTAAATAAGATTTTACTAAACTAAGCGCAAGTTTTCCAAGTCCGTAATGCTCTAGCTTCAACAGCAAGGTTTCGTGATCAACGCAATCAAATGCCTTGGAGAGGTCACAAAAGATTCCTATGGCATCTTGAGCCTCTTCCCACGCATTGAAAATGTGTTTTAATAAGGTCACACCGGCGTCAGTTGTACAACGTCCTTTGGTGAAACCATACTGTTGATCGTTAAGGATTTTATTAGTGTAAAAATTATTAAGCATTTGGTTAAGCATTATCTTTTCAAAGATCTTGCTGAAAACCGGCAGCACGGATACGGGTCTATAATTATTGGTATCTTTATTGTCCCCGGATTTGAAAAGTGGTATTACCTTGCTGTATTTCATTAAATCCGGGAAGATACCTTGATCCACACATAAATTAAATATTAAGGCTAAGTAAGGTGCTATTGTCTCAATATCGAGGTGCAGACTTAAGTAGACATTCCCCAAAGATCTTCGGTTAATTTTATTTTGATTTGTTTAAAAGTTTTAATTACTGTTATGGGGTTAATATGCTTAAAGTTGAATTCAATTAAGCAGGCTGAAACGTTCGCCTTTAGTAAATCAAAAGAGAGGGAAGGCGATGAATTTAAGGTTTCAGTAGTTTTTAGTGGAATACTGGTAAAGAAATTTACAAATTCTTGAGCAACTTCTTTGCTATCACAAATGGGACCACATGACGTCTCCAGAATGTAATCAGAGCTATGCCTTTTGTTTCTGTTCGTTTCATTATTGATAATTTTCCAAACCGTCTTTATTTTATTTTCAGCTGATTTTACCTTGTTGCTAATGTATTTGGCTTTAGCTGCTTTACAAGTGTTCTTAAAATTTTTTGAGTAGGTAGCAACATACTTATTAAAACATTCTGTGTTAATAAAAGGCTTAAGGCCATAAAGCTCGAAAAGTCTTTCCCTACTTTTCCTGAGTCCTTTAGTGGCCCAATCACTAAATAAAAATTTAGGATTTATAGTTTTAGTGGTCTTCTTAAAACAATTATTAAACTCGTTTTGCACTACCGTAAAGAATTCCTTATACAAAATATTTATATTTTTTAAAGAAAGTGCTTGAGCACTTAACTTACAATTTAAGGCGATATTAAATTTATTTAAATTAACAGTTGTTATGGGTCTGGATTGTATTTGGATTTTTTGTATTGGTGTGTTGGACTCAAAAGTTACAGTTTGACCACTGTGATCGGAAGGGAGATAATTAACGATAGCTTTATCTAAATAGTCGCAGCAACAAAAAACATTATCAATGCAAGTAGCAGTAGACATAGTTATTCGGGTAGGTTCTACAAACACATTTGACAAATTGAATGATTTAAACAAATTTAATAGTCTACTCGTGTTTGAATTATTTTCTAAAATATTAATGTTAAAGTCACCACAGATAACTACTGATTTATTACTGGAAGCAAGTTTTGCCAGAACATCTTCCATTACTGCCTCAAATATTGAGTAGTTCTGATAATTAGGGGGTCTGTAAACGCACACTATAACATGCTTATCCAGCTCAACACAAGACAATTCAATGCTATGCTCAACTGATAGTTCAACTATGTCCTCACGAGTTTTTGATTTAATACAATTTTTGATTAGGATTAGTGAACCACCACGCAGCATTGATTTGCGGTTAAAGCAACTGGCCAAACTATAATTCTCGTAATTAATCAACATTTCGTAATCTTTTAACCAGTGCTCAGTAAAACAAATAATGTCATACATTGTTTTTTCTAAAAACAATTCAATCTCTAATTGTTTGGAAGAAAAACCTTGAATATTTTGATGAAATAATGTCAAGGATTTCTGCTTAGCCCCTTTTTTACAGTTATTTTTGGAGCTAGAAGATACCTTTTTGTTATTAAGCGAAACTATACTGTTAGTGGTATCTCCTGTTGTCTTACAAACTAGTTTAAAGAATGTGAGCTAACCACATTAACATTAGTACTATTACTAATTGTGGTGCTAATTAAATATGACTTCGACATATTACTTATGTCTGGGTTAATATTAAAAGCTAATAGCCTAGCTATTTGACGTCTAAAACTAATGGGCAGATACACAGTATCCCTAGTCGACCTTAATTTCTCAACAAAAATGTTGGTGTCAAAAAATATAAACTTGTCACTATGGTGACTCACTAAGAAGTGCATGTAATTATTTAACTTGTGAATGTTATTGTTCTGCCTGTTTGACAAGTGCTCAAAGTAGGGAAAAGCACACAGAATAATTTTCTTACAATTTAACTTTAATAGTTCAGTGACACTATCAGCAATGTCATATGTTTTAATATTAAAACTATTACCTATAAGAACTGTTATAATGGCATTAGGATCATATTCATTACTAGTTATTGAAGTCATAATTTTTTTGTATGAAGTCTGAGGCATACAAAAGTTTTGAGAAGAAAGACTCAAGTTGTTGCTAAGTAATTTACCTAACCCTTTTCCAAAACTATCTGAAAACATAATAGAGGACCTACACTCTGTACTACTGCAAGGGAGAGAGTTAGCTTGTGTCTGGACTACTTGTAATAAATGATTTACACTAACCGGTGAATCCAAATTGATAACAGAGGACCGGGATGGATCCTCCGTTGCCTCAGGCTGGAGAGCCTCAAGGTTGGATTTTGTTTGACACATACATTTAGTGGTGTTGAGAGTCTGTGGGTCCACTCTGTCTGTCTCATCATTACACATTTCCACTAATTCATTTGCAGCAAGGATGTGTTCCTTAATTTGGTTTTGAGAGCTCACATACTTAATATAAAGTGAATGTAGTGACTCTTCAAGTACATCAATTTCAGACTGTAATCGATGTGTGTCTATTTGGTAAATATTTTTACTATCTTCTAATTTAATATGATAGTTTTTTAATTTATTTATTAGAAAAACACGCTCTTTCCTTAATTTAATATTTATAGAACTGTGTTTTTGCTGTTTCTTAAATTTATTGCATCTATTAATTATTCTATTAAGTTTTGCATACTTTTTCATTTTATTTTGACTAACTTTATAACAACTATTATTATGTTTCAATATTGAGTCTTCAGTTAGGTCTATTGTTATCATGGAATGAGGGTGGCAGTTACTTTGGAATAATTCATTATATAAGTTATCTGTTTCCTTAACTTGAGTACATTCTTTATGTTTCTGTAACTTAGTAATTCGCACATTTGCATGAATTAATTCCTCTTCTAGGTCCCTAACCTTACACAAAGCCTCCTCATAAAGATTACTACAGTTGTTGAAACCATCCGTGACCACCCGCAGTTTGTCCCGTTCATCAGCAACATCCAGGTATTGTTGATGTAGGCCCACAAGCTCCCGCTTCAAGGTTGTGTTTTTGTGAACGACCTTCTCGACCTCCTTCTCACTTTCGTCTATTTCCTGCAACAGCTGTTGGCATTTGCTGTCTGAGGCCTGAAGTTTTTGAAGGGCCGTTTTCAATTTAAGCTCCAACTCCTGAGCAGCCGCCTTACGGGTTATCACAGGCATGGTTTCAGGAATAAGTGCTGGAAATAGAATTGAAAGAACGGTGAGAACTAAATAGATAGACAAACAAAAAGAGGAAAGCTAAAAATGAAAGGAAAATGGGAGAAATAGGTTTGGCTTTAAAAAGAAATGAGGCGGATTATTAAGACTTTCTAATCAAAATGCAGCTAATATCATCAAACTAAGTACAGAGTTGCATTAATTCTATTGTTTTATATTCATGAATTTACATTTGCATATGTGGGTAGGATACCTAGACTAGAAATAATTTAGATCATATGCTGATTTTCACTGAAAATAACGATCAATAGCGTTATTTTTATTATGTTTATACGCTATTACAATGACAGTAGTAATTAGTTAAATATTTCACTAAATTAACTTTCGTTAACCATCCTAAACCTACCTACACTAATTAACTTACGATCTAGTGCAAAGTGCCAAGTCACGATAAGACGACACTGAAAGACTCGAATGTGTTATTGAGTCCAAATAACAAATGTGTGCTAATTAGATAATAAAAATAAACAATACTCCCCGTTTGAATCCACTGGGCCCTGTTTAATAAACATTACAATTCTACAATTTTGTAAATAAGTGACATATTTGTGAAGTTTTATGACAAGTGCTGTTTAATAAAACTTACAATTATGTAAGAGTTTTACAATTAAAACCTTACAAATTTTAACATTACAATTGCTGTTTAATAAAAGTTTATATAATTATGTAGAAAACGCCTGTAGATTTCGATGACAATATTGCATGATCTTTAGATTTGCAATAGTAAGTTACAAATTACATAAAATGTAAGTTTTTTGTTGAAGATTCTAGAATCAAGGGGAGATTTAAGAAATCTTAGAAACTTTAAACTTCATATTACATATTTCGCAGCATCGGGCAATAGCTAGTTCTAACTAGCTATTGCCCGATGCTGCGAAATGAAGAAGTCTACTATACTAATCTATTAGTGTGTGGCAAAATCACCAAACTACTGGGCGAGCTTACACAATAAGTAAGCCACATAGAATTGCCCGTGTGTATATTTTTTTTTTTTCAAGTCTATTCCCGCAAGTTTTAATGTTCTAAACTAGTGCCATGCTAGTGCAGCACGGCACTTGATTACAATAATCTGTTACGTCACATTTTTATATTTCATACATATCTCGTAAGTATGCACAAATTCCGATTATTCAAAAAAAGGAACGTTTTTGAGTACCCTGTGGCGTGTGTTGAATCATCTAGCTCCCTTCAAACATTGGTTGAGCTGAATGGTGCTATTCTATGCGTCATGTTCGTGAACGGGCGCCATCAGTAGGGACAGGCCATACCTTAGCTGCCACGGCTCTTTTAAAATTTAATTTAATTTTGAATTGTTTTTTTAAATCTTTTAATATGGACGCTTTTTTATGTTCTGCATCGTTCTCACATGTATATTTCAACATTAATGATTTAACCCAGTTTTTGTAAACATATTTTGATTTAAAAGAGTGTCCATGGAGTTCGTTGCCCGTTCTTCTCGATCGGTACCTACTGCTTTGGAATGGGCAACTAGCTTCATCTTTCTGACTGACAGTGCCAAAAGAGCCTGTATTTGGTTTATTTGAAAAAAAAAATGCTTTGAGTTTGAGTTTGAGTTTAATAATTATTAATAAAAAAAAACATTCAAACAATTGTACTAATGACTGCAGTACTCCAACCCCTTCCTGTTCAAATACTTCCTCCCCGTCACTACTGGCAACTTCGTCATCACGTTCACTATTTTGTCCTGAGTAGGGAGTATAACGCTGCGATCCTAAACGTTTTTCAATATTGTGCAAAACTATGCTTGATAATATAATTCTGCTTGCAATAATTGGCTGTACTCTTAAATGATTGAGACATGGAAATTTTTCTTTTATTATACCCAGTGCATTTTCGACCATTCTTCGTGTTGATTTAAAAGCACGTAAATATCTTTCCAGTGCTAACGTTCTCGGTATTTGTACCGGAATTTTAGGTGTCATTAGCCACTTTGTTAGGCCATAGCCACTGTCTCCCAGTATTATGGCATTTGGAAATGGTCTCCATCCATTTCCCCATACTCGTGCTAGCGAAGAGCACCTAAGTACCCTAGCATCATGGACAGACCCTGGCCATCTTGCACTTGCGTAAAATATTTCTAAATTTGGTCCACATACTATCATAATATTAATGGAATGATCTCCGTTTCTGTCTACATATGCAGCTTCATTCTGGCGAGGAGTATCCATCTTGATTAGCGAACCATCTACAATGCCTGCTATTTTAGGTATATTATGTTTCATGAACAATTTAGGAATATCGAGACAATTAGTTGGCAGCGGACTTCTTCTCCAAATAATTTACAAACCACAAATCTAGACACATTTTTATGCAGTTATGTATCGTCCCTTTAGTTACACCATGTACGTCTGCTAAAACATGGTATTGTGAGCCACAGCCCATCCAATGCAATGCACACAAAATGTGCTGAGTGGGAGTAAGGGCTGCATTTCTCTTAGAATCGTATTTAAGATTATGTCCGATTTTCGAGATCAAATATTCAACGGTAGTTTTACTGAGCCGAAACTTTTCGTTGAACGTAAAATCCGACACATCAAAAGTAAAATTTATAGTCTTGTGGAAAACACGCCGTTGCCGTACACTCATAAATTCATCATCACTACTGTCACTACTTTCACTAGTAGGTGTTAGAACCATTTTTTAACCCAATAAAATTAAATTTTACTTATTATATTGAGCAAAACACAATATTACTAGAATTGTAACAAAATTGTCAAATCCTGACACAAGACGAGTCCACCTGTCAGAATTTTTCTACAATTTACTTATGTATTTTTTTTTTTACAATTGTGCGTTCAATAAAACAGTTTACCTTACAAATATGTAAATTGTCACTTGTAAAGAGAAAATCTTTATTAAACAGAAATATGTAAAATTGTATGTACAATTTTACAATTTTGTCAGTTTTCCGTCATGGTAAATTTATAAGTTGAATTCTTTATTAAACAGAAACTTATAGATACAATAAACATATTATCACATTTATTAAACACGGCCCGGAATCTTTCTACAATATACAAAATATGTATATTTTTAATTATAATTATGCGTTAATTCGTTCAATTAAACAGTTTTCCTAACAAATATGTAACTTTTCACCTGTAAGGAGAAAATGTTTATTAAACAGAAATTTGTAAAATTGTAAGTACAATTTTACAATTCTGTCAGTTTTTCACCATGGTAAATTTGTAGATATGTAACTTGTAAAATACAATTACAATTTACAATTTGTAACGTTTATTAAACAGGGCCCAGGGCCCTGTTTAATAAACGTGCTGGTCGCGAACATCAGCTGTTCGTAATAGGTTACCGGTAACGGTGGGCAACAAAACACTGACTTTTACGTTGTTATTTTGCAGGAAAACAATAATCCTGAGTATTTATGTAGATATTTTGCATTTAGTTAAATTATTACACCTTAATTACACTTAAAATTAAATAAAACTATTTTTAAAATACGGAGCAAAATTTTGACATGTCAGTTGGGCAGTGTTGCCACAGTGTTTCAAATGAAGTTTGGTCGAAAACTACGCTGACGATGTTTGTGGTAGCAGGGTAATGGCTAGAATACGTGCAATGATCCTCGAACGTCCCGCAATATTGAAAGAAAAAATGTTTGTTTGCAGTAAACATGACGCAGAAAAGAACACAAACAAAAAAAATATATGGATGGGCCGAAGCCTGCCGAGTAAGAGCCGGTCCACACGGCGCGGTGCATCAGCGTTGCGTCGACGTAGCGCAGTCGCTGTGTCATTTTACACACTAATAATCATAGTGTACACACGGTGCGAAGCGTCAACTCAACGCACACCCGACTGAACTGCAGGTCCCGAGACGAAGCGGGCGGGGTGTAGGTACTCATACGCGACGTCAGAACGCGAGCGCTCAGTTGTGCGTTGATGAGGGAGTACACGCGCAAGCTCATCTCGTGTTTCCAAAATGCTCGGCGCTGTTACGACAGCACGTTACAACTGCGTCGTAGTAACACTGAGATGCCGCAGCGCCTGTGTGGCCGGCTATGCGTCAAAATAATTCCGTTGCGACGACGCAACGCAACGCACCGTGTGGACTGGCCCTAAGCGGGATTGTCCGAAAGTGTTACCGCTACCCCGGAACATAGAGCGCTAAGGAAGGAACATGGAAGTGTTTTAGTCAGTAAGAGTCTGACACTGCCTTGAGTGTGATTTGATGATTTCCCACCCTCCAAAAAAAAGGGTACAACGAAAAATTTGCAATATGTGTTAATGACTACATTTTCGTATACGTATTAAATGGGCATCAAATCACAAGTAACTAGATTTATCTCTTATTCCCTGATCTATTTACTAAATTAATCTCCTTTGAAGAAACATTGGTTAAGCTAAGCTGTAAGCCTTTAAGAGGCATTGCGGCTTTGAAGTAGGCAGGTGACCCCCGATCGAACTATTGACTTGAAGCTAACTGTGGGTCAGAATGCTGCGGTTTTACACCACAAGGAATAGAGACTCTTGATTGGTTTATTAGCAAAGTGAAACTAAGATGGCCGACTAACGCGTATTAATGCCTAAGTAAAGTCAGGGCAATTAATGGTTAAGCAAATTTGCTCATTTAAATTGTTCGTATATTCATCTTAAAACTGCCACTCTTTGAAAGATATCCGAAACGAAGCCTGTTTTTTTTTAAAGTCTTTCCTTTACTGACTGTAATACCATCTATCGTCAAATAGCAGAACCAAGAAGACGCTATTAGTACACAAACAAAACTTTCAATGTTTTCAGGAATAAACTAAAAAAATATATAATAGGAATTTATAGAATTGGATACACAGTTAATACGTAATAAAATATGCAATATTCGTCCGTCTTGTTCCCGCTGACAGTTTTTTTCTATATCTGTCTGTATCGTAACTCGTTGTACAGTTGGCTTGCTCTCGTCCTCAACAACCAGTACTTGATGACCTACAGTGACGTCATAACGGGGTCACTATTATAATTATGAATTTTTAGTTCCTGAATATGTCGTTTTGACGACGAGTTATTTGTTTTTTTTTGTTGTTAAAAAAAATATATAAGTGTATATTAGTAAAATTACAAGCTTTTAATGAATAGTCGTTTTTGTTGTTTGAATGTTCTGGTAAATTAAAATACTCAAATTTTATTTGCATTCATTTTTTTTTAAATTCCCGTAGTGTATATTTTTTTTAAAGTAGACACTATTGATTTTTTCGAAAGCAGAAAGAAAACTTGGGGTTTAAGAACTTTAATATTCCTCGTTAAGAATTAACAATAATTCACTTACTGAGAAACTAAATTTTTTTTTTTTTTTAAAGTTAACTTGTTGTAACTTCAAGAGGGGAAGCCTGTTGGAAAATAGTGAAAAACAAAACAGGTTGAAAAATTTCGTGATTATAAAATATCTGTTCAAAGGCAGATCATCAATCTGACAATGAAATCCAAATCTGTTATTCGATGTTCCACTTTGCATATTTTTTGGGAAAGATTTCTATAACCTAAAGTAATGCCAATATTTGTAAAAAAACTTTTTAACGATGAACATTCATTCTCATAACTCTAGGCAAATAGAAACCGGAAATCATGAAGTTTGGTAGCTTTCAGTAAAAACGCCAAGTGTTAATTCGTAATTTTCGGGGTAGTAAGAAAATAAATCATTTAAGTCCCTTAGCACAATATTTCTTTAATTATAATATTTAGTTTAATTTATGAATCAAAATATAATAACAACTTAGACATACTTAAATTAAATGACTATCTAACTAACTATATAAAAATAAATGCAAATCAAAAACGACACTTAGGCGTCGAAGTACTCATCCGCATCGCTGTCGTCCGGAAACGTGATTTTTAAAATAATACTCACAGTTACTTAAAAATTAACAAAATGGGTCTCATTAGAAAGCTGAAAGTCACCCAAAGGGCAATGTAGAGTGCTATAATTGAAATTTCCCTCCGTGATTTAATCAGAAATAAAGAGATCCGCAGGAGAACCAAAGGTCATTGCCGTAATAATTAAAAAAAATTAGTAGTAGCAGGCAGCGCACATTGCTCCCAGAACAAAATTAAATAGCTGATTGGGTCGAAAGGTTCTGAAGTAGTGACCACGTACCAGAAAAGCATGGCTGGAAGGTCTCCACAAGATGGACCTATGACCTAGTGAAGGCATGAATCCACTGGATGCGAGAAAAAGAAGACAACAGAGCCGATTGGGGGAGCCTTGCTGAAATGATAATGACGACTTATAAATTGCCGAAGAGTCTTTAGCCCACAGTTTTATTTTATAATTATCAATAGGCTCACGGTTGACCACTATCTCACCTTTTTTTATTTTTGAAGGTAGTCATCAAATGACTCCTCCCGGCCCCTTCATATGCTGTCATCTCTTTGAGGCGCGCGTGGAACACGTACGCGCCGTCCGGCACGAGCCTGGTCCTGATCGGAAGGTGAGATACCCATTACTCACCGTCCGCAGGCCCGACCACTATCTCATCTGATGCTAAGCCATGATGTGATCAGTAAATAAGTCGAGCATGCAGTCCGCACTCGTTTTTGTTTCTGGTATATCTCTTTTCTTCTGCCATATATTTTGTGGCCACACTGTTGTTGTGTTGCAAACAGCCGATTTTTCCAATATGTAATTTAATTTTTATTTAGTTTTCAAAGTAGTCAATAAAGTGAACAAAACGTTTTTTATCATGATGAACAAAAAATATAATAATTATTATCTAATAGTTATTATCGGTTTAGAAATCACCGGTTCACACAGTAAACTATCATTTGTATCTGTTCAATATAGTCTTAGTATAGTGTATTTATTTTCATAACAAATAGTCATCTCATATAAATTATAGTTATCTATTAAAGTAAATAATATTTATGTATGTTATCTATCATTGTATAAACAGTTATTTTAAGGTTTTAACCTCTTTACGTAACTATTTTATTCATAAGTCTCAATGTTTTGTATGTTCCTACTCTATAAAGCACCCACCCTCTAATCTCTTCACCACCCTTGGTTGACTGGTAGAGAATGCCTAAGGCATTAAGTCCGCCTTTGTACCTTTATTGTGTGCGAAAAGTTTAAAGAAATAAATAAATAGTTCAAAACTAGACAGTTTGTTTGTGATGAGCCTGTTGAAACTTTCTGGTTTGGGTTTCTATTTTCGTTAGTCAGTAACACGTCTTACTATCTGACAGTCTGTCTGTAACACTGCAAAGGACATCTAACATCCTCATGTATTTCTGAATGGCACACATGACGAAACCCTAGCTCAGGAAAATGTTTTCCTTGTGACCTTATTGGTCACACGCAAGAAAAATAGTTCAATGCCCAGCATTACAATACCCAAGGGTAAGAAAGGGTTTTTTCACAAAACATTTGTTAAATTCAAGAGAGTGTTACGGTACCTAATCCTTGCCGACACAAAATACCTTTAGTAAGGTGTGTTTTTGGAGGGAGAGTATTTTAGAGAATATGGTCTTTGCTTTGGTCTTTTAGTCTTTGGTGGGAAGGAAAAGCTTTTAATTAGGCAAACAATAGATATAGATAGAAATTTAGACTAGAACTATTTTCGTCAAACATTTCCTTTCGTCGTAGTCCTCGTTCAATAAGCAGTGCAAAGAGAAAACTAACTTTAATTTCGAAAGTCGGTGGCGAAAATCGAAAATACAAAACCAACTTTTAGAATTATAAAGTTATTATTCGCTTTGGAGATGTTTTTGGAAGCCGTTTGTTTTTTCTTTTTTTATTCTTCAATCGCATAAGTGAGTCAGTAGCTCATTCAATAACGGGGTTAACTATCCAGGGAATTATTAACTATTCGACACACAATTTACGAGTTTACATGAACTAAATCAAATAAATAAATCACAATTCAAATGTTTACACGATGTCAAACCCAATGAATAAATTCAATTTATTTATATCCCAACATTAAACATTTTAATCCGCACACATTTCAAAATTCCCTCATTAATGTTCTCGCGATTTTCCCTTGCCAGTTTTAATTTTAATTGCACAAGGTCGCTCAAGGTCACATCTCGAGCGTTTGCTTTGCCGGTCACATTAAAAGTTGTGTACCTAAATGTAGGTACAGAGGCCAGCACATCAAGTTACCACAACCTGTCAAATTTCTTTACTAGTATTTCAACTTTATTGCAAAGACATAAGGTTCATTTTTAATTGAGAAAATTTGACAGTTAGGGATAGCTTGATGTGCTGGCGTCTGTACATCGTACCTATACGAAGACCAGGGTTCCGTCGTCCCTAAAAGCCTCTTTTAGTAAGCCTACGCCGTGTCAGTGCACTGTGTACCTACCTGTCACTTGGCTGGGCAAACAACAGATATAGGTACATCAAGAAAATCTTTTTATTGTTCCACTTTATTTCTTTCTTTGTTTTAATGAAAGGTGGTGTGATCGTCGGACTGCCAAGTCATAGGTTGACGACACGGTTGGCGCAGCGGTTGAGCGATTGACTGCTGCGCAGCATGTCGCGGGTTCGATTCCCGCACGGAACAAATATTTGTACGACTTGCAAGTATTTGTTACGGGTCTGGGTGTTTTTCTATCTATTATATTATGTTGTATTTACAAAAAAAAATGTATATAGTTTATCAGCCCTTTCGTTACCATAAAACAAGCATTAGATTGCTTAACTTGGGACTATATGGCGTTGTGTGAAATGTCCAAAGGATATTATTATTATAGGTCTCGAGTTCGAACCCAAGGCACGCACCTCTGGTTTTACGGATTCATGTGCGTATTGTATAATAATCACTCGCTTAAAAATCGGTGAGAAAACATCGTGAGGAAACCAGCATATCTGAGAGATATTTCTCAACAGCATGTGCCGCTAAGTCAGAGGCCCATGGGCAGGATAAAAACTCTGACACCGGGTAGTCACTAACCACACGAAAAGAAGAAGATGAAAACGGTGAAACTGATGTCAAACTTAGTCGGATTTTAGTGACAAAAAACGACAAAAAAGCTGACTATCATTTTGCTAGTACGGAACCCTTAGCGCATGAATCTAACCCGTATTTAGCCGTTTTTTTACAATATTTTTTAGTTTTCAGTCTGCAAGTCGACTGCTTATGGGCTTTTGAAAGGCGAATACTCAAATGTTTTTGTGTCATATTTTGCTACCAGATACATACCTAGTAGAGAGTTGATGTGATGTTTGACACAAGATTAAAAAAGTTTTAGGGCAAAGGCTGGTATTTTTTGGTAATATCAGTTTGTAGAGTTTTCGTGTTCGACCAACCGTTGTGGTTTTAATTACGAGTGAAGCCCTAATCCACAGTGCAGCGTGTTTTTTATTCATTGTAAGTAACTTTCGCAGGGAAAACCTACGAACATTTTTTACAAGAGAACCTTTATACATACTTTATTGAAGAAATTGTTTATTTACTCTCATCATGATTAACCTACTGCAAAAATTAGGTACTCTTTGGGTGATAATATTTTACATTCAATATTACGATGTACTAATATCTAACCTATAACTTGTATGTTTAGTGCACACGGTTAATAAAAGTTGGTTATTAAATAAATAAATAAATATTTTTATTGATTACTATAATAATATCATTCTAAGACAGCCGACGTTAAAAGTTGCCGCTGACAGACGTGGCGCGACATCACGACGCGAATCTAGTAGTTCAGCCGCTTGTTGGAAAACTTAATAGAAATTGCAGAATCGCATAGCGCCTGTCTGTGGCAGTATTATTTGATCGTTATTCAGAAATAGATACATAACATCTATATAATCAGCCTATAATATTCCCACTACTGGGACAAAGGCCTAAGCATGCTTAAGGCCTATGGCATTAAGTCCGCCTCTGTACATTTCTGTGCTTAAAGTATTAAATAAATAAATAAATAAATAAAGGCCTTCTCTCTAAGAGAGAGGGAGTGGGCCATAGTCCACCATGTGGGCCTAGTGCGGGTTGGTGGATGTCACATTTAGAACGTGCCGGTTTCCTGACAATGTTTTCCTTCGCCGTTTTGAGAGTAGTGGTGATAAAATTAAATACACAAAGTTAAGTGCCTTCTTGGGTTTGAAGTCACGACCTACAACTCGTGAGTCGAAGCCGATACCACTGGGCAAGCACCGCTCATGATTGCACTTATTGTAGATCCTACTACTATTATAAAGGCGAAAGTTTGTAAGTATGGATGTATGGATGTTTGTTACTCTTTCACGTAAAAACTACTGTATAGATTTGGATGAAATTTGACACAGAGATGGTTTATATCCTGGATTAACACATAGGATATTTTTTATCCCGGTAGAACATTCCTGTGGGATAATTTCCGACCTCCACGCGAGCGAAGCCGCGGGCAGAAGCTAGTAATTAATATATCATTGACGATTGCTTTTACAGCACTATTAAAACATCAAACATTTAATTCGTTTGTTAACTGCCCATTTTCGCCTCTCGATCCAGCATAGAAACAAAACAGTACACGTGTTCCTATTTACATCGCTTACTTAAATAAATAATGAACTGACTCATCGAACTTTCTGTTTCAGTTCAAGATCACGACTAACAAGTAATGACTCAATTCTCAGTACTAACTACAAATAATAGGTCTTTTTATTAACTGCACTAACTGTTGGAGTTATTCCGGTTCATGGACTGTTTTACACGATCGTAAACTTATAATTATAGACACAACGACTTCATTACGTCATAATTGTATCATCATGGCTTTGGATTGTTTCTGTAGGCGCTTGATAATTAAGTTGGTTGTTTAATTTGTTGCTGAGATTGGAGCTGGGATTATGGTGGTTCTCGAAGTCCAACTTATCATAGGACAGGCCTTCGTATCTCTTAATGATGGTAATTGCTTTGGTCAGTAGGAACGTCGTCCTAATAAATGTTTTCCACATCTTGCTGGATGATTTCAAATTATTTTGTCATCCACAAACTAAGTACTATTGTTACAATGATAAATATAAATATGCATGTATTTGAAATATTTGCACGACTGATTGTAAGTCGAATATAGTGAGATTACAACATTTTACTATGGTATCTTCTTAGTACCTATATTCAAACAAAGAAATAAAAAAAATATATGTACAAGTACATACAGGAAAAAAAAGGGAAGATCTCATAAAAACTTCGTTGGCAAAAGGCTGGCAGCATTGCCACGTTCGGTGGCAATGAAGATTTACCAGTATTATTAAAAAAAAATGTCTCAAAATGTGGAGCAAGTGCAAATCTGTCTTCTTAATAACGCACGCAAAATGTCAACAAACAGTTCTTGTCTTTAGATTGTTAATAAACCAAATTCTTCAACAAATTGTTCTCTCGTACATGCATGAGCATACATTTAAACTTAGCTTCACGAAACTTTTCCAATTAAGCATCCGGAAAAGTTCGACCTGGAAACCCAAATGAGTCAGCGATATGTACCTATATACTACTCTGTCAAGAAAGTACCGGGAAAAGATCAATAATACACAAAATGTCTGTTATTCATCCAAATTTATTTTATCACCTTCAAAGTATGCTCCTTTAGAAACGATACACTTGCGCCAACGAATAATCCATTCATCAAAACATTTTTTAAACGCTGCTTTCGGTATTGAGTTCAGTTCTCGCCGCGAATTCTCCTTTTTCGGTTTCGGTTCAGTTGGAAGGCGCCACTCCGAAGCTTGTTGACTAGTTTGCATGTCAAACTCGTAAACCCACGTCTCGTCACCAGTAACAATGCGTTTCATGAATGTTGGGTCCGAACTGACTCGTTCTAGCATGTCCTCAGCGACTTTCATGCGATTGAGTTTTTGGAGAAAATTCAGATCTTTTGGGACTAGCCGAGCAGCAACATGTTTCATACCCAAATGATTAGTTAAAATGGTACGGATCGACTCGTGAGATACAGAAAGTTCGGCGGCTATCTCTCTCAGAGTTGAATGGGGATTTTCAGTCACTATTGTCTTCACTTTTGCGATGTTAACTTCAGTTGCAGACGTTGACGGCCTACCAGAGCGAGGCAAATCTTCCATCACATCTCGACCGCTTTTGAACGCTTTGAACCACTCATAAGCACGAGTTTTTGATAAAGTCGATTCACCGTAAGCCTTCTGTAACATTTTCAGTGACTCCGAACACGAAATTCCATTGGCGATGCAAAATTTAAGACAAACTCTTTGTTTGATATTTTTGTCCATTATGAAATTCGCAATACACACTATATATGATATTACTAAAACCAGCACTGTATTTAATATAAATAACAGATGCAACTCAAACTCCGCGCCAAAATGGAAAACAGTTGTGCCAATCTAACAACTACAAAAAAAACAAAAAATTGAATTTGGAACCATAAACAAATCATCCATTCCCGATACTTTTTTGACTGAATGTATAACTTCGGTGATTGAATTGAACCTTACCTAATTTGTTGACTGTACTTTCCGTGGTCAGATTTTATGCTGACAGGTCGCTTATTCATTAATTTCTGTACACGAATGTATTTACTATCGATTAAGCAATTACTAGTGACTAAGAAAAGGAAACAAAATATTGATTGTGAACCAAAATATAAAAGGCTGGACCCAGCCTTTTATATTTCACTTTAGATGCAAAATATGAAAAACATTGAACTAAATATGCTATTCTTTATAGAAACTACGTTTTGGAAGGGGCGACTAGAATCAATTATATTTCAAAAGTTATCTTTCTTCTGCCTATTTGAAATAAATGATTTAACTTTGACTTTTTGACTTTATTGCTTCATTATTATTGTTATTGTTCCATTATTATATTTTCTGGTCACCTCTGGCCAACCCTTCGAGGATACAAGACTTTTGTGATGTTATATTTCCTGGCTTCCAGCCGATAACTTGAGCTGGCAGGTATAGTGAAAACACTATCAAATAAAATCGAATCGGTCTATGACAAAAAATAATAGAAAAAAACTTTCAACTGTGAAAATTTCTCTGTAGAAATTTACAGCCATGTTGTTAGCTAAACTTAATGCTTGACATAATTATGACAGTTGTCTTGACAAAAAATGTCTTCATTTTGTCATGCTTGACAGTTACCTAGAGTGTCATTTATTTTTTTAATCCGAAGCCTAATTCTATGCGTGATTAAGGGCTGATTTTTCAATAATCAGAGAAGTTTTATTGGAGGAATAAAAATAGTAGTTTGACAGTTTTTGCAAAGAAATTATAATGTCTAACCGCCATTTTGTTTCCTCTGATAAAAGTTGTCTGGCTATTGAAAAATCAGCCCTAATAGTGTTTATTAATTCTATGCGTACACATTCAATAGGGTATTTTAATTTTGACAATTCCTTTAGAAAACCGTGCCCTCTGTAACACAATGGATGTTGTTGTAATATCAAAATGAAAGATGTTGTTATTATAAAATCATGTTTTAAGGTAATGAGCTGCTAGTTCCAAAGCCCAAAATGACAAGTTTAACTAAGTTATTGAAACTTTTAAAATAACAAAATGGCTTGTAAAACATTTTTCTTTTAAATACCAACTTCTAATATGTGAATGTTAAATAAGTACCATCACGTGTCAATGAGCTTAATTTAATTAAGGAAGGAATTGTAATAAATTGATGGGATAAAACCAAGTGAGAAGGGTCACTTAGGGTACGTTATTCTGGCTATGCGGGCTACTAATTCTTGTGTCGGTAAAATGTGAGGCTATTAGCCTTAATTTTGCTCCTTCACAAGGTCTAACGTGTCTCAGAACAAAACGGTAGGTCCGTTTTGTTAAACGCGTTGAACCTTCATAATTATGAAGCTCACTAGTTATTTCACCCAAGTTATAGAGTAAGATTTCTATGGCATGGATGAATAGTTGCCGTTTGTCAAACTGAAGGGTTATTCATTACTACAAATCTGGAATATAGATTCTAGAGTAAATGTACAATAAATAATACTGGCTAGTAAACAATCGTTTTTTTTTGAGGGTGGGAAATCATCAAATGACTCCTCCCGCTGTGGGAGGAGCGAAAAGGAGTGTCAGACTCTTACTGACTAAAAGCCATCCATGTTCCTTCCTTAGCCCTTTAAGTTCCAGGGTAGCGGTTACCCTTTCGGACAATCCCGCTTAAAACAATAGGTTTGCCTGTCTAAAAGGAGAAACATTAATTTAGAAATTACGTTTTTGTTTTCTAGCTTTTTTATAGACTAATAGAGGATTTTTCATTTCAAAATCCACGGAATTTAGTACAGTAACGGAGTAGCGGGTTCTTTACAAAAAAAATGCACTTAGTCGAACTCGCTAGTATAGTACAATTATAAACCAACTCTGACGCCTATTTACGTATATAAGTACGTGTATGAGTTTCACGTGATATTGTTTAAAATCGCTGCTCCAATGATATTAATGGAATCGCCAATGAAATGTTTCGGATAGAGTTTTAAGTAAATTCTTGTGCTCGATGTTTATGTGAATGGAAATCGGATGTTATTGAGTCTTCTAGTATTCCATTGCTGATGCAACATCATCAAGTTTTTTTATCTAAAATCTAATAAGCAAAGATGGCAGCATTTTATATTTTTGACGTCGTAAATCGTTGAAGCTCTTTTTATAAAAACTACCTTATGGAAGGGCTGACAGGAATCAATTCTATTCTTGTTAATTTTTACGTTCAAAAGTGCCTTTCTTGTGTATATTTAAATTATTTGACTTTGACTTGCAACTTTGAACGCAGAGTGTACGTTTCATATATCTGTATTTATGTATCTATATCACAATAAATATAATAAAATATACTTATAAGTATTATGTACGTCAGATTTTTGTTGGTCCTGGGGCCTTTTAAGGAGATGTCCTTTGCATGATATTTTTTTTATTAACCTTTTGACATACATACGTTGTTTACGTAGGTGTGTGCCGAACACCTATCACAATCATTCTGCACGCAGTCACTACTAAACGAAATCTTGGTATTGTTCTGCTTGGTATCTAAAGATAATACTATTTCACTGTCTTAAATAGAGCAATGCAGTCTGTACGTTTTCTTGAAATCCACATATTCCACCAACTCATCTTCCACTCAAATCTACTAAACAAACAGGAGCACGTCTTCCTAAACACTAATAAACTGACTGTACCTGCTAAACTAACTTCGACTAACGCAAGCACGTGCCACCTGCACCACGAACATCGCCCCCTGGAGATTAATATACTGAGCTAGTTGGTCTGACACCGCATGGCAACATGAATCATGTGCTAATAGGTTCTATGACGGTAATTTTGGAAGCTAATTTTAAATAATAAGCTAATATTACTGTGATCGAGGTCAAGGGACCCTTTCAGCAGTAAAATAAATATTACACAGTTGTTTAAAACGCACGATACCTACTTCTTTTTTTTAATGATAAGAAATCATCAAACGACTGCACCCGCTCTGGGTGGAGCGGAAGGGAGTCCCAGTCTTTTAGTAAGTAAAACCCAACCATGTTCCTTTCTTAGCCCTTTGTGTTCCGGGGCAGTGGTAACCCTTTCGGACAATCCCTCTGACCCGACAAATACGAATACTCTGATATGGAAAGCGTAACAAAAAATCAGCAGACATTATTAATTGTCAAACAGGTCTAAGAATTTCAGGCAGCTAATTCAGAGTTGGACTACTCGTCAGCAAATTTTGCCCCGATTAGCCTTTCATGAACCCCGGGTGTAAAGTGTAAGGACATAATTCTACAACGTAACAGAATATAATAAAACTCTGGCTAAATTAAGGCGAATCCCGCAAAGATGCCGAATGAAATTTGCTGGCGCCGGTCGTGTCAACTAAATTGTAAGGAGGTGTTCCAATTGATGCGAACAGTTGCGTGACTTCTAAATCATTAAAACAACAAACGCGCGTAAGTACGTACAATCGATCTACCTTGCCTTTTCCTATGTTGGGCTCGGCTTCCAATTGAACCGGATGTTGCTGCGCCATATTTTACGTAGAGTGACTGCTTATATCCTTGGCTAGTCTGGTTGTCAGACTTTTGGACTTCTGACTTCCCAAAACGACTGTCAAAGACCTATCAATAAGAGCCGGGCCAAATGGTCTAGCGTACTTTGCGAGGCGTGTATGTCTCGAAGTGTAATGGAGAGGCACCTATCCATGAACCAACCGCGGCAAACCTAGTTTAACTTTCGATTGGCCGGTGCGGCTGTTATCGTAATTATAGCCACGAGCCTCTCAAGTAAAAACAATGTTATTTATCTTTTAAACAATCAAACTATTAAATAGCGACAAGCCATATAATATTAATGATTCTTGCCTACTTTGCAACATCAAAGTGAGGAGCTAGAAGTGAATATTCATAAATAAGGTGACAGAATTATTTAAAGGTGACGCTGAGATTGTCGTCTGCTCATAATACTCTACTTCATTACTTTATTCAATTTATTTTTTTAATCAAAAACGACGGTAAATAAATAGTTTTGTAGTATCATAAATCTGCTAACTCGTGTTGGCTTTCGGCAGAAGTGACTAAGAGTTTTCTTCGAGAGAAAAGGTTTACAAACTTCGAATGGATTCAATAATAACCTATCTGATAGCAGTTAAAATCAATTTAGTATGGACGTTCCTTTTTCTCATCTTTTCTTTCAATATTACTTTGATAGACAAAACCGAGTAACTATAAATCATAATATCAGTAATATTGGGATCTTTATCCCGAGTCCTAACCAAAGCGACCGGTCGTGCGAATTCGCGGTTTTCGTGTTCAATTATTTGTTCGGTAAACTGAAAAGTATTTTCTGCCGACACGATGGCGCTTGCTTCAATTGTAATTATACAATCTATTAACAGAGACCGACACCGTAAGTCAGTATTCATTAAACGGGATTGTCCGAAAGGGTTACCGCTACACCGGAACATAAAGGGTAAGGAAGGAACATGGATGGGTTTTAGTCACTAAGAGTCGAACAATCCCTTTCGCTCCACCCAGAGCGGGATGATGATTTTCCACCTTCAAGAAAAAAAAAAGTCAATACTCATGAGTTCATCCGTAACCCGCATCTAGCTGGACCCGAGAGAAAGAAGAGAGTGCGTAGTGTTCCACACACGCCTCTCTAACACGTAACCGGGTCGTTTAACACCTGACTCCCCATATGGGACGGGGCTCACAGCACGAGCTTTCAGTCCACCAGTCCGGGTCAGCGGAAATCAAATCCGCAATCGCAGACCGGGGGTCTTGAAGGGGCCCCTCAGGGCCAAGCCTGCCGGGTAAGCGGGATTGTCCGAAAGGGTTACCGCTACCCCGGAACATAAAGGGCTACAGAAGGAACATGGATGGGTTTTAGTTAGTAAGAGTCTGACACTCCCTTCCGCTCCACCCAGAGCGGGAGCAGTCATTGGATGATTTCCCAGCCTTAAAAAAAAAAAAAAAGGCCGGGGGTCTCCTCGCAAGTATGCGAGGCAACAGCGGGGTGGTTTAATTTAACAGGAATCTCTCAGATCCCTTCTGCCCACCCCTGGGCGGAGGACATCCATGAGGATTTCCACCCCGAAAAAAAACGGCTCATAAATTAACCCTCGATTGCCGTGGACGTCGACAACACGTTAATTGCTGTTACACATTCGTTAAAAGCATTTTGGATGGACGATGGGCCTTATTTAAAAGAAGATTTAAGGACCTCCTTTTTACGTTTTCGAATTTAATTAAAAGTATTTAATTGATTGGGAGCCTTTTTTATTGGATCCTCTTTTAAGTACTGGAATAAAAATTAATATCGGTTCGAGGTGCCTTTGATTAATTTTCCAAACAGGTTTGAAATAATCTATGAAATTATTAACAATAACACAAATTCTCCGACTTCACCCTACACTAAGCTAATCGAAAAGTATAATGTTATGATGGTCACCCAATGTATGCTGTATATAACTATAAGCTAAACATAAGCTTTTTGAGATAAGAAAAGTAAGGTAAACCAAGCGCAAATAAAACTAGCGCCATTCAATTTAGACGGCACTAAAAAAAATAATAACACCACTCATTTATAATAAGCCTTATTCTGCATGCATCTGTTTACTGGTAACTGTACACGCAACGCTACCCAATAATTCAATACCCACACAAAACAACTCTACGCACTCGAAGCTAATTTATTACCGATATTTGAATTAATATTACAGTCAATAGAAAAATCAAATAGCTTTAATATCTTAATTCAGCACTTGATATCAAGTAGCATTCGATGCTAAGTCTGACATTTTTATTACTTTGTTTTTCACCTGCTAGGAAATAAACTTCCAATTCAATCAGCGTTTGGCATAATAAAAAAGTTATAAAACGAAGGCAATTTGCAAATTAAGATACATCATTACTGTTCACACCCAAACTGTAAAAGCTTCATAGTGCTCGGAACAAGATGCCGACGAAAATTTTGATGGTTAGGTACTGTCGGTAACACAAGTTGATTTCCACTGTTAGTATTATACAATAGGTATCTAAAATTCCAATTCGAATTAATTTGTTAAATTATCATTGGATTTTTCCACCAGGAATGTCTCAGTAGTAGCTGAGAGTCTAGATTTGTGGCTGGTTGATAGCAATACGGTAGACCTCTATTACTAAGTACTAACTAATAACTTAACTGGCTTAAATGGGTGAACTATAGGTACACCTCTGCCTGGCACTTAGAAAACAGGCGCCATGTTATGTAAAATGCCACACAAACTGCTTTTCAGTCAATATTTATATTGGTGTTTTGTTTATTATAGCCAGAACTATGCACGGGTTACAGACATTAGAATCGTGTCTCGGGACTCGTCCAACTTCATGCAATTATCTCGGTACTTTTCTGGTTGTCACTTCTGTTGATTCTGCATGGGAGCTGCAGTGGTTGGGAGTAGAATGTCAGGAAACAGATTGTCCCAAATACAAATAGTACTTTTTGGCAATGTTCAATTGTTTTGTTGCGATTATGCGTCACCATTGTTATAATAATCATGACTCCATCATAATACTTTAGAAGGTTCTACATTAGATATGCTGGCAACAGATATTTTTTAATTACTGATGAAGATTTCTATGCTGCGAGGTCTAAAATTATTTGTGAAATCATGATAAAAGATTTCTTTTCTTTCTATTTCTATTTTTCTTTCTTATAACAACGTGTGTGGTCTCGAAAAGGGAAAGTTCACTCACATTCACAGTTAATAATCAGTCTAGAGTCTAGGGTGCATTGAAAGAAACTACTCAAGTGAAACTGATACTCATACCGGAATGGCTGAATTAATTGGTTTCTTCTTTGTATTTGTAGGTTATCTGAATTGATTTTGTTCCTTTGAGGGGTTTTGTTATTCATTATCACTAGTTGCTTATTAAAGAGTATCATCATCATTATCATTTCAACCAAAAGACGTCCACTGCTGGACATAGGCCAACCCTTAAACACTGTAACGTCCACCGGTTCTGTGATTTCCGCATATGGCATTGACAAGGTCATCGGTCCACTTTGTGACAGTTTTTCTAACGCTATATCTTCCGGTATGTTGTCGCCAATCCAGGACCTTTAGGCCCCATCGGTCATCTATTCTGCGAGCAATGTGCCCTGCCCACTGCCACTTAAGTTTAGTAAATTTTCGGGCTATGTCAGTGACGTTGGTTCTCCAATGTTTCTCTTCATTTCGGGTTCAATCACGTAGGGACATAATACAAAAGTAGACACCACAAAGATATGCCTTTGTGATATGTGCGATTTAAAATAGATCTTTTTAACCATAATATTTTGGTTTCGATGAAGCTCAATTTCAAGAAAGAGGTATTGCATCAAAGTTATTTCGTTCCAGTCGTTTAAATATTTGCATTCAAAATAAATAAATTTAATATTTAGTAACACACACAGGATTCCGGTTCAAGAACCTTACTTACTAAAAGATATCCAAATACTTAAAGTGAATCAACGGTCAGCACTCCGTCTACTAAGAGTGTACTTATGATAATTTCTCTTTTCACCATTCATTTTAGAAGCAATAATAGTAACGCATTTTTATCATAAAGTTTTACGGTTCAAAGATACTCTTCTTCTATCTTTTCGTGTGGTAAGTGACTAACCTGGTGTCAGAGTTTGTATGCTGCTTATGGGCCTCTAACTTAGCTTCACATGCTGTTGAGAAATATCTCTCTCACATGTGGTTACCTCACAAAGATTTTCTTCACCTATTTTTAAGCAAGTGATAATATTGTACAATACGCCTATGAATCCGTAAAATCAGAGGTGCGCGGCTTGGGTTCGAACTCGAGACCTATCATATTCCGACGGTCAGACGCCCGAAAGTCTGACAGCCAGTCTTACCAAGGGCTATCGTATTACCCAGTTACTGACTGGGTTTTGGAGGTCAGTATCAGTAGCTCCTTGTAAAACACTGGTATTCAGCTGCATCCGGTTAGACTGGAAGCCGACCCTAACGAAGTTGGGAAAAGGCTAGGCAGATTGTTTAACTTTAAAATTTGATGTAGAGATTATCTTTCAAGGTGATAACTACTGAAATATTATAAAACTTTATTTTGACATCCTCTTGAACCTGAAGGGCGACCGTCCCAAACTATTGCCGCAAGGAATAAGCCACTTCATATGTAACCAATAGTATTAAATATTCAACTTAAGGAAAATTGATATTTTTTGATCCCAAATAGGCTGATATGAACGTCCAGAGGGACTTGTAAAAACAACTTTATTTTTTTGAAATTACTTTTTCTCCCAAAAGGTTTGCCAATATTACGGAAAATTATCCTCCTCCTTTATATCTTTATCCTTCTGAATTCATAATGATTCTTGCTGCTGCAGCTGTCTAGTCTTTCGCGAAGTTTTGTCCAATGATTATAACCTATGATTATAAATTTAAATACTCCTAAAAATAAACTTATTTCGCTAAGTTTACACTTAAATTTGTTCAACTCCTTGACCTCAGACTAGGCTGCCATGTGTTGTGAGATCCAGGATCCTTCGTTCCGTTAACAATTTTATATAAAAGTTCATCGGTCTCATCATTCTGCTGCCCCTATCCCAATGTATTTGGGGGCGACAATGCTTCACTATTAGTCTTCATGTCGGTAGTCACTTTCTTTCTAGCCATATCATCTTTCAAACAATCCATCGTATCTTTAGTCTTCCTCTAATTGTGTAGCCATCCACATTCGTCCTCAGAACTTTCCTGACCACATTTTCCTCATTCCTCCGCATAGCATTCATTTTAAATAAAACGTATTTAAAAAAATGCAATAACGTTCAGGACCTAGTTACTTAAACAGCCGATAATGTTCTTACTGCTGGCTGAGACACAGGCGTAGTCTACTCCTCTCTTCCACTATGCGGCCCAGTGCCAAATTGTAGATGTCTCATATCATCAAATTCTTGTTTCTAGTTAAATCAAGAATGAAATTATCCAGAAAAGAACCGAATTTACCGACATACCTTGCAGACTAAGCAAACTGAAATGGCAGTGGGCCGGCCATGTTTGTCGAAGAACCGATGGCCAGTGGAGCAGACGAGTCCTGGAGTGGAGACCGCGCATGGACGAGCGTAGTGTGGGACGCTCCGCAGCTAGATGGACCGATGACCTTAAGAAGGTGGCTGGGACTGACTGAATGCAGGCCGAGGACAGGGTGTTGTGGTGCAGCCTGGGTGAGGCCTATGTCCAGCAGTGGACTGCGATAGGCTGAGTTGATGTTTCTAGTTGATGCCTCTTTAAGATATTTTCCTTCATTGTACCCACGTAATACTGCGATTATACTAGAGATATTATGTGTAAGCAGGATTGTCCGAAAGGGTTACCGCTACCCCGGCACATAAAGGGCTAAGGAAGGAACATGGATGGGTTTTAGTCAGTAAGAGTCTGACACTCCCTTCCGCTCCACCCAGAACGGGAGAAGTCATTGGATGATTTCCCAGCCTTAAAAAAAAGACATTTATGTATGCTTGCATTTAGTTAATAATGTTGTATGTCTATTCAGAAATGCTATGAGAATGTTGGCTGATCTATTCAGTAATGCGGACTTGTTTATTTTGTGTGTCGTAAATAAAATACGGGTCAGTTGCTTACTACTTAAGCCACTAGAGGGCCCTTGATGCGCCGAGGCCATTAAAAACCAACAACTCTACAAAGGAAAAGAGGCCTTACATAAATAGTGAAAATATCATATTTCTATGTTTTAGGTAGCTTTTCCGCATTTTGTTTACGATGTGTTTTGAGGGTGGAATAAACGTTACAGTGAATTATCTACTTCTAAGCGTAGGGTGGTTGAAATACACTAATCATTTTGTTGTTTGCTGTGCTTGTTTTTTCTGATTTTCATTTATGGAATTGACGCGAACATTCCAAGCAAGGATAGCATTCAAAATATGGTGCTGGGGGCGGATGCTTCAAATACCATGGACAGCCAAACGAACAAATTTCCATGGTTAACAAAATCACAGACAAGAGAGAGATATACGTAAACAAATGTAGGAGGAAGCCCAAATGGGTTGGCATACTAAGTATGTGAGCCCATTTACATACCTATCCGCTGAGTTTGATTCGAACATTGTACGAATGTTTGAACGCATGTGGTGTTAGATTTATTAAAGGATCTGAACTGTACGGAAGCCATTTATTAATAAATTGGAATAGCGTGCAATGACCAGAAACGTGACGTCATTAGTGAATGTATCGGATCGGAGATAATAACTAATACATCTGCGTAGGAGTGTAATTGATTGCTGTATTGATTTTTGTGTTTTTTTTCCTATTTTATTTTCATTGCAAGGCAAAGGAATTAGTTGAATTCACTACGTACGGGGAAGCCAACTGGAGTCACACGCAATCTGCACGATTTATGCCTTAACCCATTCAGGGACACTGAACGAGATACAATTGAAGTTAAATTATAAAATGCATGTAGGCGTTTAGGGCCCGCAAAGTGTTAATTACATGACATGTTTATTAATGTCTAGGGGTATACGAAAACCTATGTTTTCTTTAAGTTTATTTATAAAAATTCGCCTTTTCTTGTTGTAGTTTTTTTTCGCAAACTTTATCACTTCTTCTTAGCGTGTCGATGGCAATCTATATCTCCTCGGTCCAGAATTCAGCTACGTGTTTAGCGCCATCACTAGCGTCCATCAGTTCCTGTAACGTGCATACGGCACGACACACAGGACACGAAATTAAGTGTCCCATCGTTTGTGGAACAGCACCACATTTACACTCCGTACTCCATATCACTAACAAAGTCATAAACATTCTGCTTTTTGCATTATTACATATTTGCAATTATCCGTAGTGATGAAAATCGTATTCGTTAATCGTAATGACTTGTGAAAAACTTGGGTCTTGTTTTTCTAGAATTTCATGATAGAATTGCTTAGAGTATTACGGTCTTACGGTGTTCATGGTCTTATTAATAGGCTGTGATGGGAGGCATTATGAATTTGTTAAATTTTTGTTACTCAAAGATATATACCGAACTACTGCGAAATTTGGCGAAAATAGTGGCTAGAAAACGTTGTATGTCATTGTACATCCAAGCTCATTGATTTCGATTTTCCCGCCAGGATACGCTACGAATTTAGGTAAGATGCTGTCATCATAACTAATTACCTACGTAAAATCTATCATTCTTGTAAATGCCAAAGATGTCAACAGCCAGCCGCTTGAAATTCATTTTAATAGTTTTAAGTTCAGTGGGGTAATCATTGCGTAACACACTAACAGTAGCAATGGCTTTCGTATTGAATGTTCAAAACACATTCATTGCGTTATTCACGTGGTTGAGCAAACAATTTTTTCGAACATATGAAGCAATGGGTTAGCAATATCCATCAAAATTAATCGGATTGTGGTTGAAAGTGTACTACGCAATAAGGGTGCAGATATTATCGATGTAACAATTTAATTCTTATTACATAATCTCCACGCATAGGCTATAACGATTGAATTTTTGATAATTTCGGTTTGTTTTTGTTTTGTTAAAGTTTACTTTGATATTCATCAAGGTAAACTTTATTGTGTAAAATAATTAATGTTGAGTCACATCATAATAGAATTATTTAAGTGACAGATTAAATTTCGACGAGGCAAGTAGTATGACATTTTTTAAATAATTAAATAACAGTTCCAGATTTTCGTTATTTTTGATGACTTATATTTATAACAACACAATAAATTAACTTTAGGGACTTTGAACCGGTATCTTATTCATTTAAATTTAACAAATATTATTTTAATTATTGCTTGTTTAGGAGAAGGGACATAAAGCTAATGGATTTTATTCAAAATGATTTTATTATAATCTATTTTTTCTATCATTGCTCCTTTCGATGAAACCACCTGCCATCTAATCTCTTCACCGACCTAGGTTGACTGGTAGAGAATGCCTTTTTTTTAGGGTGGGAAATCATCAAATGACTCCTCCCGCTCTGGGTGGAGCGGACGGGAGTGTCAGACTCTTACTGACTAAAACCCATCCATTCTTTAGCCTTTATTTGCCGGGGTAGCGGTAACCTTTTCGGACAATCCCGTTTTCCCGGCAGGCTTCGACCCTAACGGGCCTCTTCACATGCTGACATCTCTTTAAGGCGCGCGTGGAACACGTACGCGTCGTCCGACACGGGCCTGGTCCTGATCGGAAGGTGAGCTACCCATTACTCACCGCCCGCAGGCCCGCGCCTACGGTGGCTGGGAGTCGTCGTGTGGCTCCCGACGCCCGGACTCCCGCGGCGGCTGGGACGGGAGTTCCTTTCTCTCTCCCATCCCGCCACTTCCTTCTTGAACATAACTGCTTCGCAGGAGGAGGTGACTCCCACTCCCTCTCGCTCCGGACCATGACTTGCACCAGAGCCGGACGTCACGAGGAGGCATTTGGTAGAGAATGCTTAGGTATTAAATCGGACTTTCTAAATTAAGTTTAATAATAAGTGCCTAATAAAGAGAACAGGAAAATCACTTAGCGCACAAGTTTCCCGACATCTTGTTAAGGGACAAAGTTAAGAGAGAGTCTGACTTACGTCAGACAGTTGATGTGACTTAATTACTTAAATACAACATTTTCTTTCGAAAACATGATCAAATCAGGTTTACAAGATTATATTTTGTTATTTTTATCAATCTATCATAAAAAGTTATTTTAAGTTTGACAGCATAAAAGATTGGATATTCGATCAGGCACTCTGAAGCTGGAAAAGCTTTTAAATACATTTATGTTTTCACTGTGAACGCTTCATGCTACCATCACATTTAAATTGGTAAATTATTTTATCAGCAATAACAAAAGCACTTGTTTCTGCCAACGGCTTCGCCCTCGTAGATGCCAGAAATTATACCACGGGAAGGTACTACCGGGATAAAAACTTATTTACGTATAATCCAGGTTATTTACTATCAGTGTGCCATTTCATCCAGATCCGTTCAGCAGTACTGACGCGATTGAGTCACATCACATTCACTCAAATTTATTATTAAGGATGCATTTATTTAGTACAGACGCCAGCACATCAAGCTATCCCTAACTGTCAAATTTTCTCAATTAAAAATGAACCTTATGTCTTTGCAATAAAGTTGAAATACTATCAAAGAAATTTGGCAGATTGTGGTAACTTGATGTGCTGGCCTCTGTACTAGCTGCTCGCAGCGGCTTCGCCCACGTAGATGTTGGAAATTATCCCAAGGGACCGTACTACCGGGATAAAAAGTATCTAATGAGTGTTAACCCAGGTCACAAACTACCTCTGTGTCAAGTTTCATCCAAATCCCTTCAGCCATTTGGGCGTGAAGGACGGACAAACATACTCACACACACACTCCCTTCCTCACAAATTTCGCCTTTATAATATTAGTGTGATAGTTTGATTAAAACTGTTGATAAGTATGTACTAAGAACTCACACAAATCTATTTCTCATTATTTATATTTGGCGTCTGGGTACTCAGGTACAAGTAACGGCTATTGCATTTTGTTTAGCTAACAAAACTCATTTCTGAATTTACGTTTGACTCCTCGCAGTTCAATGCATAGAATTTCTCGTACTGTCATTTGCATAACACAAAAAGACATTTTTTTTCTTTGAAAAAATACTTACGTAACAAGCTAAACATCGGATATCTGCGAAGATATCATATTTCGTTCAGGAATGCAACCTGATGCAGCTGTATTGTGAAACAAATATTATGATATTTTTGTAGGTGTCAACAGGCGTTCAACAGGTCTGTTGAAGGCCTTGAAGTTACACGTTTGAGAAAATGTTTCTAGAAAAAGGAAAAACAAAAGATAACGATAATATTTTTATGTTCACTTGAAAATATCAACGTTGGAAGTGTTTTAAAGTGTCGCTATGAAAATGTCTAAGTGAGTTTATTTTGTTTATTTGATTTTGCAGCTGCCTTGCAATTGAAAAACCTATCTGATCTTTATAATAGCCGTTACTAAACCTTGTTTTCTTTAAATTATCTGGAAAATTTTAATGTTAATGTCACAACTTGACTGTAGGCAGACTAAATAACTTAATTTACGGGAATATCTACTTAGTAAATTTACAGTCTGCACATTACAGTTCTTACACTAATAATTAGAGTAAGAACTGTAATTAATTATTAATTATGAGTAGTAGTAGTAGTAGTTGTATATAAGTAGTTTATCAGCCATCTCGATACCATAACACAAGCATTAGGTTGCTTAGCTACTATAATGGCATTGTGTGAAATGTTCCAGGATATTATTATTATTAATTATTCGCGTTATAATCTCGTCTACTGGACGTCCGTACGTGACTGCAGGCATATCAGCGTCAGGTATACTTCCCTGACATAATTATACTGTTCCAATTAGTGTAAACTTGAGATACTCACCAACAATTGTCAACTATTATCACTTAGTATTAGCTTTTACCGTTTTGTACATTGTTTTGCACCACCTCAGCATATAAGTGATGGATTGTATTTATTATTTCTTCCGACTCTGTAAAATTTAATGTGTTTGAATGTTAATATACATTTTAATCTTGCCGCAAATAAATTATTAAAAAAATATCTATCTAAAAAAAGACCTGGTAATTTAAATTTTGATTGAATCAAGATTTACCTTTAAACGTTATCTTTAAGATGTAACAATTACCGAAACATTTAAAAAATGTGAAGGCGAAATAGTTTTCCTATTCAGAGTTACAACAGAAATAACAGAATAACTCGACCATTTTATTCTTAAAATCGTGTCAAACTCTTTGCAAGAGACTCAGATATTCCTTCCAATGCAAAATATCTCAGCGGATTTAAAATAGGAACAGCGAGGAAATAATGCCTTTTATGTGTTTCTGCAGTTTGTGCCGGCGGCCATCTTGCTAAGACGGATCTAATTTATGTAGAGACGTTGTAAATCGTGACTTTGTACCATTCAGAATAAGAAAGCTAGTCTTAGTAAAGTATTCAATAAGCTAGCAGTATAGGAATTTGTCTTTAAAAACGAATTCTTTTACAATTCAAAATAATAAGTGTATTTCAAATAAATGCTTTAAGTTTGATACAGACGCCAGCACATCAATCTACCCCAATCTGTCAAAATTCTTTGTCAGATTTTGAACGTTATTAAAATTAGATAAGGCTCACGTTCAATTGGCTATGTTTGACGGTTTGGGGCAGCTTGATGCGTTGGCGTCTGTACAATTGTTGTTGACATAGATTCTATTTTAATAAAATTGAAAAGTAAGTATTAATAAAAATCAAATCAAATGAATCTTTATTTGTGAACATAAGTACAAAAAGGTGTTATTTATACATTTTAGCTGATCTGTATGTTCGGCCAATAATCGGCATACAAATATAATATTAGTAAGCAGGTTATTTTTACTATCATAATTAATAAAGTCTAGGATAAAAAAAATTTACCAATTGAAAAAATGTCATGAGCCACATAAAATAAAGTAATTGAAATAAAGTAATAGTAAATTGAAGTAATTATTAAGAATGTCAAGAAAGTTAAAATTAGTCATAATACTTTAGTAGAATACTTATTATGGCTTATTATTGTTTAAATAGGAACAGGCTTCCTTTTGAAACGTTTTCTATTAGAAGGTAAACCAATCGGCCTTAAGTTTTCATACAAATTATTTATCAGAAAATTGTATGAAGTACCTACCAACGTAAAAGATCAAAACCCAATCCCTTCGTCAATTGTTTTCAATGACTTTCGAAATCTTCTTTTTCCCTTCAAAGAAGATTAGAATTTTATGTTTTCGAACCAAATAACCCTAACCTACCCAACACGGTCCAAATGATTTACGACGTTCTAAATTAAACCCGTTCACAATCCGCATATCAACGTCACTGACATTTGTCGCTTCGACTCGTAACCGTAAAACTGAATCGATAGTTTACGATTTAGCCCGAAACTACTTCATGAGGTATGGAACTTGAAATAACTGTTTAATGCTTAGTTCGTACTAAACTTTACTTTTATCTTACCTTTGGGGTACCAATGGTATATAAGTAATGATTTGAATGTTGTGTGAATGAGTACAACAGATTATGAACGCTTCAACGGGATTGTCCGAAAGGGATACCCCAGAACATAAAGGGCTAAGGAAGGAACATGAATGGGTTTTAGTTAGTAAGAGTCTGACACTTCCCTCCGCTTCACCCAGAGCGGGAGGGGTCATTTGATGATTCCCATTCTCAAAAAAAAGAGCATTAACGCTAAACGTTTACACTATAATATGTATAAGGTGACGAAAAAGTGCTGATCAATGCAGCCGGCGCGTCTCATCTATATACATACTCGTATAATAAAACAGTAAAAAAACTGTGTCTGTACATTGAATTTATTAAAAAAATAATAATTGAGGGGGGTTTAGAAACAGTAATAGAGCACGAATCCAAAAAAAAAAAATTGTCTGTTGGTCTGTTTGTCTGTATGTCTGTTTGTCTGTTTGTCTTGTTTGTACACGCTAATCTTCGGAACTACTGGACGGATTGGATTAATGTTTTTTTTGTTGTATAGGTATTAAGTCTGGGCAACATATAGGCTATAATTTATCTTGGAAACTTGAACACCTGATGCAGAACCGCAACAGAGCAGCTAAACTATAAGAGATACAAAAATGATACCATAGCAAAAATTGTTCCACGTGATGAGCATTTTTTGCTGAGAGAATAAATTTGAAGATCTGGAACACCTGATGTGGAACTCCAAGAGCCCGGCTACACTATAACATATATAGGAATGACGTCTTAGAGAAAGTTGTGCGGTCTGATGGGTATTTCCTGTTGACTTATAAAAATCGAAGATCTGGAACACCTGTTGTGGAACTCCAAGAGCCTAGCTACACCATAACACACATACGAATGACGTCTTAGCAAAAGTTGTGCGGTCTGATGGGTATTTCCTGTTGACTTATAAAAATCGAAGATCTGGAACACCTGTTGTGGAACTCCAAGAGCCTAGCTACACCATAACGCATATACGAATGACGTCTTAGCAAAAGTTGTGCGGTCTGATAGGTATTTCCTGTTGACTTATAAAAATCGAAGATCTGGAACACCTGTTGTGGAACTCCAAGAGCCTAGCTACACCATAACACATATAGGAATGACGTCTTTGCAAAAGTTGTTTAGCCTGATGAGCACTCTCTTTTGACGTATAAAAATTGAAGATCTGGAACACCTGTTGTGGAACTCCAAGAGCCTAGCTACACCATAACACATATAGGAATGACGTCTTAGCAAAAGTGGTGCGGTCTGATGGGCATTTCCTGTTGACTTATAAAAATCGAAGATCTGGAACACCTGTTGTGGAACTCCAAGAGCCTAGCTACACCATAACACATATAGGAGTGACGTCTTAGCGAAAGTTGTTTAGCCTGATGAGCACTCTCTTTTGACGTATAAAAATTGAAGATCTGGAACACCTGTTGTGGAACTCCAAGAGCCTAGCTACACCATAACACATATAGGAATGACGTCTTAGCAAAAGTTGTTCGGTCTGATGGGCTTTTCCTGTTGATTTATAATAATCGAAGATCTGGAACACCTGTTGTGGAACTCCAACAGCCTAGCTACACCATAACACATATAGGAATGACGTCTTAGCAAAAGTTGTGCGGTCTGATGGGTATTTCCTGTTGACTTATAAAAATCGAAGATCTGGAACACCTGTTGTGGAACTCCAAGAGCCTAGCTACACCATAACATATATAGGAATGACGTCTTTGCAAAAGTTGTTCGGTCTGATGGGCATTTCCTGTTGACTTATAAAAATCGTAGATCTGGAACAACTGTTGTGGAACTCCAAGAGCCTAGCTACACCATAACACATATAGGAATGACGTCTTAGCAAAAGTTGCTCGGTCTGATAGGCATTTCCTGTTGACTTATAAAAATCGAAGATCTGGAACACCTGTTGTGGAACTCCAAGAGCCTAGCTACACCATAACACATATAGGAGTGACGTCTTAGCGAAAGTTGTTTAGCCTGATGAGCACTCTCTTTTGACGTATAAAAATTGAAGATCTGGAACACCTGTTGTGGAACTCCAAGAGCCTAACTACACCATAACACATATAGGAATGACGTCTTACCAAAAGTTGTTCGGTCTGATGGGCATTTCCTTTTGACTTATAAAAATCAAAGATCTGGGACACCTGTTGTGGAAATCAAAGCTATCACTAATTTTACTGTGTAATTAAAAAATAACATAAACTGGGAGTACCTGCACGCGGTGAAGGCGGTAACAGTTTAGGACCGATTTTCGATGACGATGGTATATCATTGAAAATTTGACTCTACTGGCCAAAAGTCCTATTTATTTTTTTATTTTATCGTATGAATATGCCTTCGGGCTTTTGTTGTTTGAGTGTTTAATTTCCTTTTCCATTTATCTTCTACCGGGTCTTCGTGACACGGTAGCCACCGTGTCACGAAGACCCGGTAACGCAGGGGAGCAGTCATTTTAATTTAGACTTTTATTGATCAGGTATCTTCACAATAAAACTATGACCATGCCTAAAAAGAGGTCAAATCTTTCTCAATGTTCCAAAAGAGCTAAAAGATTGAGGATCATAAGATCCCAAGAATTACCAAAGAGCGTCAGGAGAGACTTGATGCTGTTTGAGAACATTAGGATGCAACTCGCTCCGTGGAAACCTCTTCGGGTCGCGAAGCACGCCTGCGTTCTCAGCGTATTCATTAGGTCTCAAGAGACCAGTGAAGAATATGATGCGCGACTGACTGATCGTGAACGTCATGAATTGTCTCGCGAGTCAGAGACGTTCACGGAAAGAGAATTACGCTTGAGTTCCAAGCGTATCTACGCATCGACTTCTAGGTCTCTAGAGACAAGTGGGGCACGTGATGTGCGACTGACCGCTGATCGTGAACGTCATGTATTGTCTCGCGAGTCGGAGACGTTCACGGATAGAGAATTGTGCTTGAATTCCAACCGTATCTACGCATTGACTTCTAGGTCTCTAGAGACAAGTGGGGAATATAATAATGCGGTTACCAAAATGAAAACGATGACAATTGGACTGTACTGTTGGAATAAAATAAAAATAAAGCTCAGTGTGATAAAAGATTTAAATGTGAAAAATGATAAAAAATAACATAAATGGCGACCCCGTTGTCGCTGGCATAAGCAACAGGGTCCGCGTACGAAGTCGCGGGCAGAAGCTAGTGTACAATAAATGATTCGTACAGTTACCACATACGGGTAGTTTATTGAAAGTAAGTAATTTATTTTTTGCGTGGCATGTGCAATATGTGCATAGTGTGTGGCATAATAGCTATATTTGGCGGCACACAGCACACACTAGGACCAAAATCAAGATATAAAAAGAAGTAAGTAGTAGTCGTAAGTCAAAGTCAAAGTCAAATCATTTATTTCAAATAGGCACAAGAAAGACACTTTTTAACTTCAAAATAAACAAGAAATAGAATTAATTCTAGTCGCTCCTTCCTAAAAAAAAGGTGGTTTTGTATGGAGAAGAATGGGCAAGAAACTCCACCGTTACTCTTTTAAAATGTTATGTATGCATTAATTATATAATTATATGTGAAGACGATGCACCCAGAATAAAATATTAAATTACACCACTAAAGGTGAAAAGAAAAACAAATATATGAATTTCAGGTAAAATAATTATGTCATAAATACATGGTGCTCACATATTTACAAACATTCTAAATGTTGATAAACCTTTAGTATTACAAAATGTTTTATTCATAATTCTTTGTTGTTTGTTTTTTTCTTTAGGTTAAGGTTTTATTATAATTTAGTTAAGGTAGATTTTTAGTATTATTAGTTGATATTTTTTATACCTGTGATAATGTTAGCCAACCACCCACTATTGTATTAGGGTGACCGATAAGGAGGATAGTGGGCGTAACTTTAAATAAACTAATAAAAATAAATAAATTTAAAAAGTGTCCTCATCTCTACACATGACCTTTCATAATCATCATTCTCCTGCCTTTAACCCAATTTATTTGGGGTCGGCGTAGCATGTCTTTTCTTCCATACTTCTCTATTAGTCGTCATCTCGGTAGTCACCTGACAATTGACCTTTCGCAATATGGAACAATAAATAATATGGTACTAATTGCAATCCAAAGCTATTCCAATAATAATTTCATAATCAGCTTACACAAGTAAAATTGATTGTGCAGTCATCCTACACACTTTATATTAAATGAATGAATTACCAACAATTCAAATCTCAAATGAAATGAAATCGTTTATTCTTTAAATAGGATATTGCAATCACATTTATGAGTCATAATAAGCTAGATGGAGTCGAAATTCCTATCAAACCCACTCAGCTCCTTTAATACTAGAAAATTCAATTCAAAATACTAAAATTATTTGCTGAAATATCATTTCACCTAAGCTATTGATGTTAATATCAATCAATTTATTCACATTCTAAAGTACGTAAGTAGTATTGTACGTAGAAATAACTCTAAAAAGTCATTTTATAATAATTATTATCAATTGATGTTCGAATGGTTTTCAGTAAACTCATGTTTTTTATTTAATAACACAAGGAGTAATTTGTTTATGGTATAACGATCTTTTTGCTATCTCCCGTCTTTGTTTTTCACATAAATGAGGACATGAAAACATTGACGGTTAAAATTATTATTGTATTGTACAGTCAAGAACAATCGCGTTACAACGCCATGAAGTTTATTTTAAAACTAGCTTTTGCCAGCGGCTTCGCCCGCGTGTATGTAGGAAATTAATCCACGGGAACCAAAAAAGCGGCGGCTTATATGCTATTTCAGACTATAATCTTTCTTTGTGCCATGTTTCATCCAGATCCGTTAAGTAGTTTTTGAGTTTATTCGTTACAAACATACATACAAATCTTTCCTCTTTATAATATTAGTATAGAAGTATAAATTTAGAATTCAAGTGCAGATCTTGTCGACCGGCCAAGGACGCTAATAGAGCGAATGTATGGCATGCAGTATAAGAACTTTGCAACTGATCTGAAAATATATGACACAAATATTTCGTGGGTATCTACAACATACATGTTTTGTAATAAAGGTCTCAGTCAAAAGTCGTAACTTTTAATGACTAATTCAAACAATAAAACAACAAACAGATAACTTAATTGCAACTTCAATTAAATTTAAACAATACCCTTTAAAACTAACTTGAACAAAGCAAAGTTCGATAAAACTAAAGAGCGTAATATTAGTTGCTCTTTCAAGCCACAATCTAAGTTAAAAACATGAATGTACCAATTAACATTAAAATTTAATTTAATTTGTTAACGTTTGCTTTACTAATTAATTCTGGTTATTGCGCGTCGGTAAAGGAATATTTTGTAAAGTTTGCTTTCTTTATGTATTGGCCTTAGCAATTTAGTTTCATTAGGCCTTATAACGCAATTATTATATTTGGAATAAGAAATATTAAATCACTTTTTACTATAAGAATCGTGTCTATTATGAACTAAATACAAGGTCTGCGAAAAAGTTTTTAGGGACACCATGTATGTCCAGAAATACAAGGCTACCGGCTGATACCTTCAAGAACTTACTTTGTTCTTTCCTTTTTTTTTCATTTTGTTATTTTGTTTATGGAATATAAAGCTCATGATTTTAACACCTTGATCTTATGGAACCCCATAAGATCAAGGTGTTATGATTCTTCAAATATTCACCCAAGTACAGTACCCGGCGATAAATATTGAACAGACGCCAGCACATCAAGCTTTTCCTAACTGTCAAGTTTTCTGAATTAAAAACGAACCTTATGTATTTGCAATAAAGTTGAAATACTATCAAAGAAATTTGACAGATTGTGGTAACTTGATGTGTTGGCCTCTGTACATCGTCCCCTATGGAAAGAGACAATCGGCTAATTGTCAAAATGTTCAAAATATATTGTTAGAGTTAAAACCCATAATACACAGTTGTTACAAAAATTTAAAGTTGTACTATGGCATCTTTAGGAAAAAGAGGGAAACCTTTACGAGGTCAGTCACAGAGGTCAATGAGCAATATTTATCGCCGGGTACTGTAACTAAAATATATTGCAAAGATCCTTTCTTCATTTGAGAATATAAAAAAGATTCCTTAGACCATATTTTATAAAAGCCTTCGATTGTGATATATTATTGTCAAATGTTTTACCGAAGATAAGTAAGTTTCATTTCAACACCTTATTTCAGATGATCCTGAGAAATGGCGACTGCAGTCGATGAGGGTCGAGAACATTATTATTTATTGGACCATAGAACTGGCAAATTGCCCAGTTTATAATGTATTTTATCGTACCTTCCCACCGTCAGGTAACCCTTGAAGTTTAATTTTAACTATATTTTACGTAGACATTTTATTTTCTTTTCAGCTGAATTTTACCCATCTTTTGTATATTACAGAATGGAAAACAAGTCTCAAAGGACCGTATTTTCAATTTCAACCTATTACCATTTTATTCTGAATTGAAATTTAAAGATATTGGTCCCTTATTTGATAAAACAATGTCTCTCTTAATAAATCTTTTGTCTATTTTGACGTGGATTACTCAAACACCTTATAATTGAATTAGATTGTAAAATAGATGCAATTTAAATAGAAAATACGTACCTATCGTACGTCTGTCCTATTTAAATTTTAGTCGTAAACAATTTTCTTATAAATTATTCAAGAGTTGACATGATTGGTCCTTACTCGATCCCAGCAGTTTTGTGCTCACCAGTACCTCAATTTCTTCGGAACAAACGTTTTCGTAAACAAAGAGGGTGTAGTTATGCGTCGTAATGGTCGCCAATAAATTTTCGGCGCGATTGTACTAAGTTGGTTATTGGCATTCAAGTGTTAACAGGCGGATGGCCAATAAAGACAAATAAAGGAAGAAAATGGAGGATAATTTATTTGTGTATGTACTTGTTAGTTTGTTTACACCAACGTTTGTAGTTTGAATTAGGTTCAGGCTTTGGAAAAATTTTACTTAATTACCTTAGCCACAGTTTTACCAATCATAGCTATCATAACATAAGTTTTAAACAAATGATTAAAAGAATAGCAAACACAAACCTAGATAATTACTCTACAATGGTTTTGCTATTAGGTAACAGTACTGGTATTACCAGAAAAGGCATAGTGGATGGTGTGAACACCTTATTAAATTTAAATATAGGAAAGCTGATGTTGTGTGCTTTTCCTTATTGTGATACTCTGTCAAATGACGAAAATAATTATATTTTTAAACTAAATAACACAATGCACAAACTGACATTATGTCACAGTGACAAATTATTGTACTTTGACACTAACAATTTTGTTAGTGGTTTTAAATTAACTCAGAGAACTTTGTCTCTGTCTTGGAAATGTAGACACCAGATTGCTATGTTGATAGCATATAATATTAATGAGGTTATAGCCAATATAACAAACTCTAGTATTAGGGACGACTCTGTGTTGCCTAGTTATACTAACAACATAGGGATTAATTATTTTTCATCATGTTGTACGAAGGAGGATCTACCTATAGTACCAACAACCTTGGAGGCCATGAACACTCAGGTCGAGTATTCTCTTCCTGCTAGAACTCAAATGGACATTCTAGACTCTTCGGTTGTAGTTGTGGGGGATACTCTGGATAGTTCTTTAAACTAGTCAGTAGGACAACAGAAGTTACCACTTTTAATAACCAGTTATTATTACTACAAAATAATAAAAAGGTATCTTCTGGCAATATAACTCTCAAAAATAATAAACTGAATGGAGTGCAACATACATTAAAATTATTAAATCAAAATATTCAAGGTTGCTCTTCCAAGTTACTGGAAATAGAATTGTTTTTGGAAAATACCAAGTTTGATGTCATTTGTTTAACAGAACATTGGTTAAAAGATCATCAAGTAGTATCAATTAATTTTGAAAATTATTGCGTAGTTAGCTATTTTAGCCGAAAACAAATGATACACGGTGGGTCATTAATATTAGTTAAAAATTCAATAAAATCTAAAGAACGAAAAGACATCATCGGACTATCTGTTGAACACACCATTGAATTGTCCTGTGTTGAGCTAGATAAGCATGTTATAGTATGTGTGTACAGACCTCCAAATTACCAGAATCTATCTGTGTTTGATTCTGTAATGGAAGATGTGTTAAAGAAACTAAGTACTAGTAGCAAGTCAATAATCATATGTGGAGATTTTAATATTAATTTACTAGAAAATAACTCGAATACTGTCAGATTATTAAGTCTTTTTGGGTCATTTGATTTGTCCAACGTTTTTATGGAACCAACCCGAGTAACTGCCTCCTCTGCCACTTGTATAGATAATATTTTTTGTAATTGCGAATACTTACATAAAGATATCTTAAATAAGTTGCCATCTGACCACAGTGGACAAACTATAACATTTTGTTCCTATATGCCTCTACAAAAAATTCAAATAAGATTTAGGCCAATTACATGTACAAATTTAAACAAATTCAATAAGTCTTTGGCCAGTAATTTATGTGTTCAGAATTTTAATAATATATCTGACCCAAGTGAGTTCTACGCCGAGTTCTTTTTACTATTGAATAAGCAATTTAATGACTCTTTTCCACTACAAACTAAAAGCATTTTCACAAAGTTTTTATTTAGCGATTGGGCGACTCCTGGTATTCGCAAAAGCAGGGCAAAACTTTTTGAACTTTATGGCCTCAAGCAACATACGAATAATACAAACTTTCATCAGTATGTTGCAAAATACTCTAAAACTTTTAAAAGTGTGTGCAAAATAGCTAAAGCTCTTTATATTAGCAATAAAATAAAATCAGCTGATGATAAAATAAAAACTACCTGGCAAATAATAAATAATGAAACAGGTAGGAAAAAGCAGCGTAATACTGAGTTTAATTTAGAGACTGCACATGGCCGCATCAACTCAGATATAGAAATAGCTCAGGAATTTGAAAACTTTTTTGCTAATATTCCTCTCAAAACTACTTCATCATTAAATTCCTCAGCCGCACTTTCTGCTGCCTTACTTAGAAAAAATGTAAAGGCATGCCCTTTAGAATTTACATTTCAGCATACAAACCCCCAGGCTGTTATAAAAGCTTTTAAAGATCTTAAAATCAAATCAACAGAAGATCTCTGGGGAATGTCTGTAAAAGTCTGTAGTTCTATTATCGATACCATTGCGCCCTATTTAGCTTTCATATTTAATTCTAGTGTGGACCAAGGAGTCTTTCCGGATCTAATGAAACACAGTAAAGTAGTGCCATTGTTCAAATCCGGTGATAGTAAAGAACCCAACAATTATAGGCCCGTGTCAATTCTGCCAGTTCTCAGTAAAGTGTTTGAAAAGTTGATGCTCAATCAAATGTTACGTCACTTTAATAAAAATTCCATCTTGCATGACCAACAGTTCGGTTTCACCAAAGGGCGTTGTACTACTGACGCTGGTGTCACCCTAATAAAGAACATTTTTAGCGCCTGGGAAGAAGCACAAGATGCCATTGGAATCTTTTGCGATCTCTCTAAGGCGTTCGATTGCGTAGAACATGAGACGCTTCTGCTGAAACTAGAGCACTATGGAATTAGAAATACAGCCCTTGATTTACTTAGATCATACCTGAAAGATAGAAAGGTTAAAGTTCAAGTAAATGGTGTGAACTCGCTGGGGTCGGAAATGACAATGGGCGTTCCTCAAGGTTCGATATTGGGTCCATTTCTCTTTTTAGTTTATATTAACGATTTACCCCAATTACTTCAAAATCAACCGAAGATGGTGTTATTTGCAGATGACACTTCATTAATCTTTAAAATTAATAGACGCTCACAAAATCTTGACGACGTGAATAACTCTATTCTTCAGGTCCAAGATTGGTTTACGGTAAATAATTTGGTACTAAATGAAAAAAAAACCAAATGCATTAGATTTACATTACCTAATGTTAAAAGTAGCGATTGTGACATCATATTGAACGGAGAAAAGCTGGAATTTATTAAGCAGACGGTTTTCCTGGGAATCACGCTAGACGACAAGTTGCAATGGGGTCCCCACATAACAACTCTTGCGGGACGGCTAAGCTCGGCCGCTTATGCTGTTAGAAAGATAAGGCAGTTAACAGACGTAGAAACCGCGCGTTTGGTCTATTTTAGTTACTTCCATAGTATTATGTCGTATGGCATTTTACTGTGGGGTCGGGCTGCTGACATTGAATCCATTTTTATTTTGCAAAAGCGAGCGATCAGGGCTATTTACAATCTTCGTCGTCGCGAATCGCTTAGGGAACTATTTAAAAGGATTAATATTATGACAGTACCTTGCCAATTCATTTATGAAAATATTATGTATGTAAGAAAAAATAGACATCTTTTTAACAAAATAAGTGATAGGCATAATTTTAATACTAGAAATAAAGATAAAATAATTCAACCATTTTTTTCGATTGTCAAAAGTACATACATCTTTTATGGGGTTCTGTGTTAAATGTTACAACAAAATACCTTGTGACATACTGCAATTAAATGAAAGAAAATTTAAAACTCATATTAAAAGTACACTTTGTAAACAAGCTTATTACAAATTAGAAGATTATATCAAAGATAAGGATGCTTGGAAACATGCTGGTCCTGCTCCACAGGACAATCTAGTGTCTAGACAAAATCAAACTGGTTGCTAAGTAAATTAGGTAATTTGTACCATATTATTTTATAATATTGGAATAACATCTCACACATTGATTAATTTATTATTATTAACTTTTAGAATGTTTGTAAATATGTGAGCACCATGCACTTATGACATAATTAAGTTTACTTGCCACTGCTACATGTGTTTTTCTTTTCACCTTTTGTGATGTATTGTTTTTATTCTGGGTGCATCGTCTTCACATATAATGTTATAATACATGTATACAAAACATTGTGAAACATTTTAAAAGAGTAACGGTGGAGTTTCTTGCCCATTCTTCTCCACACGAAACTACTTTTTGGAAGGGGCGACTAGAATCAGTTCTATTTCTTGTTCATTTTGACGTTCAAAAGTGCCATTCTTGTGCCTATTTGAAATAAATGTTTTGACTTTGACTTTGACACCAAGAGCATTTTCATATTTCAAGGGAAAATTATTAATATTCTTTAAGAGTTTAGATAAAGTCTGGTTTTCTCTTTGATCATTGGATTGTAAAATTAAGAAACGATGGTCTAGATAACAATTGCTTGTCGATTGGGCTCTTGATAGCGACACAGGATATTATTCTGGCGTTCTGCTTTCTTCTTCTTTTCGTGTGGTTAGTGACTAACCTGGTGTCAGAGTTTTAATGCTGCCCATGGGCCTCTGACTTAGCATCACATGCTGTTGAGAAATATCTCTCAGGCAAAGCAGAACACCGGCTTTGATGTAATTTATCTATCTATATACATATAATAAATTTGTAGAAAAGTGGTGTCTGTACAATGGAAATATATAAAAAAAAAGTAGCAGGGGTTGTTATTATATCGATGCCGAACCCGAAATTGTAATTAATTTTTTTTTGTCTGTTTGTCTGTTTGTCTGTTTGTGTGTTTGTCTGTGTGTTTGTGCACGCTAATATCAGAAACGGCTTATTCTATTTAGATACGGTTTTCACTAATATATTGTAGTAAGCTTCACTTAACATTTAGTGTGTATTTCATGTCAATCGGTTCATAAATAAAAAAGTTATGTCAATTTAAAGAATCACGGCAAACATTTGTTAAGGTATTCTATCAGAGTACGTATACGCAACGCGCCTGCGCGTCCGTGGCTATATAAAGCGCGCTGAGAGCCGCGCCGCTGTTACATCAGTCTGCTCAACGTGCTCGGCAAAATCTACGAGAGGCTTATTTATAAGCGTCTTAAGGACTATGCTGAGGCGAAGAGCCTGATCCCGGACGAGCAGTTCGGGTTTCGTACCCAACACTCGTGCGTCCAGCAAGCGCACCGCATAGTCGAGCACATCAGTGCCGGCTTCCAGCGCGGCGCTATGACTGGCGCCCTGTTCTTCGACATAGCGAAGGCTTTCGACAAAGTCTGGCACAATGGTTTAATATATAAGCTATACCAGCTCGGCGTGCCCGACCGTCTCGTGCTCATCTTACGGGACTTTTTGTCGAACAGCACCTTCCGCTACCGCATCGAGGGCGCTCTCTCCTCCCCCCACCCGATTCGTGCCGGAGTCCCCCAGGGCTCCGTTCTCTCCCCCCTAATCTTTACCCTGTTCACTAGCGACATCCCTAAGAGTAAAAAGGCCCAATTGGCGTTATTCGCCGATGACACGGCCATTTACTACACGGGGACCAGTCCGCCAGCTATAGCTCAGACTCTCCAGACCTCGGCCAACGTTCTCGGCGCTTGGTTCCGGAAATGGAGAATCGAGGTCAACCCCGATAAAAGCCAGGCTGTTCTCTTTAGGAGAATTCGTAGGGCCCTCCCCAACCCTCCTAATCCGATCACCATGTACGGCAAGCCGATCCCTTGGGCGAAGCATGCCAAGTACCTGGGTGTCACTCTTGACCAACACCTCAGTTTCACAGAGCACATAAAGCAGGTCCGTTCGCGGGCCGCTTTCGCTCTCGGTAGGCTCCAATTCATGCTTACAGAACGCAGCAAATTGTCACTCCGGTGCAAACTGCGTCTCTATAAGGCTGTAATCCGTCCCATTATGACATACGCTTGCATCGTCTTCGCGCACGCCAAACCCAAGTATCTGCATCGAATGCAGACACTTCAAAACCGGTTCCTCCGTAGGGTCTCAGGAGCTCCCTTTTACGTCCGTAACATGGACCTTCATGTAGATTTTAAACTCCCCACAGTTCAGCAGTTCATGAAACGCCTCTCGAAGCGTTTCTTTGACACTGCCATAAAGCACCGCAATCCCCTGATTGCGGCCGCCTCCCGATACACCCCGTCCCGCATCAGTAAGGTTCGCCGTCCACGGCATACCCTCGTTGCCCCCGACGATGCCACCACTCTCCTTCAGGAGAGCAGCCCGGCCACTAGCACTGTTAGATCAGCATACAGACACAAATTTCCGTCGTTCCGTCCTCGCCGTCGAGGCCCGTCGCGACGACCCTGTCCATTACCATCCCCCCGACCCTTGCTCGAGCCAGCCCGCGTTGCCGCTGAGCCAGTAATTTTAAAAACCCCCGATCCAGCTGTCCCTTGCTGTCCCCCCCCAGCGACGCCCTAAGCCGAGGTCCGAACCCCGCAGGGGGTTCCCTTAGCGTGTAGTCGCTTAGTTTTGTAAGTTAGCTTTAGTTTTTATTAAGCCCTGGCTGGAGGCTACAATTCTTTTGTGGCAGCCACAGGCAAGCCCGGTTAAGCAGTAGACAACCCTTTGGTTGAACTGCGAGATGCCATTTCCAAAAAAAAAAAAAAAAAAACGCGCCGCTGTTACCCCGATCCAGCTGTCCCTTGCTGTTCTCCCCCAGCGACGCCCTAAGCCGAGGTCCATACCCCACAGGGGGTGCCCTTAGCGTGTAGTCGCTTAGTTTGTAAGTTTTTATAAGCCCTGGCTGGAGGCTACAATTCTTTTGTGGTATCCACAGGCAAGTCCGGTTAAGCAGTATACAACCCTATGGTTGAGCTGCGAGATGCCACTATCAAAAAAAAAACACCTCGCTGCCATAAGGATTCAGTTATTCGTAGCGAACGCACGTATCCTGGAGAGTATAGGCGAATAGTGGCATTCGATTATTGCGATTCACTTGAATACTGACTGTTTGCATATTTCATTTATTTATATTTTAGGGTTTTTAGGTTAGGTTCTTTTAATAAATTTTCCTTAAAATCTATCTACAGGGTGGAATTTTGTAATGCCCCCTGGAGGGAAAGTACTCTTAATACTGTAGATAGAACATTTTACTCAAAGGAAACATTCCTTTATTTTTTAATAGAAAGAAAACTGCATTCAAAGATTTCCAAAAAATCGCTTGCCACACCCGGGAATCGAACTGACTAAAATCTGCAAAAAGTACACACTGTACTTTTACTGCCGCGATCGTTAGTATCAATTATAAGGATGAAATCTCTCGAACAAACTTGATAAATTAAATGATAGGAAAACCATGAAATCTTTAATTATTTACAAAAAATTGTAAACTAATTAATTAGTTGCTCGAAATGGGCTCCATTTTCTTGGATACACAAATGTATTCTTCTAACAAATTCATTTCTTGTAACCTTTAATAACGTGTTGTGGTGAATATTATAAATCGTATTCTGAACTTCAACTCTCAACTCGTTTTCATTCGCATAAGATTTCATGTAAATTTGGTTTTTAACATATCCCCATTAAAAAAAAATCTAAAGGGGTGAGAACTGATGATCTCGCAGGCCATCTGATTGTGCCGTTTGTACCAATCCAGGTATTAAAGGTATTTATTTAGAAGAACACATTTGTGTATCCAAGAAAATGGAGCCCATTTCGAGCAACTAATTAATTAGTTTACAATTTTTTGTAAATAATTAAAGATTTCATAGTTTTCCTATCATTTAATTTATCAAGTTTGTTCGAGAGATTTCATCCTTATAATTGATACTAACGATCGCGGCAATAAAAGTACAGTTTGTACTTTTTGCAGATTTTAGTCAGTTCGATTCCCGGGTGTGGCAAGCGATTTTTTGGAAATCTTTGAATGCAGTTTTCTTTCTATTCAAAAATAAAGGAATGTTTCCTTTGAGTAAAATTTTATATCTACAGTATTAAGAGTACTTTCCCTCCAGGGGGCATTACAAAATTCCACCCTGTATAATAAAATAAAACAGTAAAAAAACTGTGTCTGTACATTGAATATATTAAAAAAATAATGATTGAATGGTTTAGAAACAGTAATAGAGCACGAATCCAAAAAAAAATTCGGTCTGTTTGTCTGCATGTCTGTTTGTTTGTACACGCTAATCTTCGGAACTACTGGACGGTTTTGAATGATTTTTGTTGTTGTGTAGGTATTAAGTCTGGGCAACAAATAGACTATAATTTATATTGGAAACTTGAACACCTGATGCAGAACCGCAACTGACCAGCTAAACTATAAGAGATACAAAAATAATACCGTAGCAAAAATTGTTCCGCGTGATGAGTATTTTCTGCTGAGAGAATAAATTTGAAGATCTGGAACACCTGATGTGGAACTCCAAGAGCCCAGCTACACTATAACAGATATTAGAATGACGTCTTAGCAAAAGTTGTTCAGCCTGATGAGCACTCTCTGTTGACGCATAAAAATTTAAGATCTGGAGTACCTGTTGTGGAATTCCAAGAGCCCAGCTACACTATAACATATACAGAGTTGATACGACAGAGGGGCTTTCCTTTAAACAGCTTATACTAGGGACCATTTTAAAGCTCTGTACCAAAAATCAATTAAATAGGAGCAGTAGTTTAGTCGCAAATGTTTTTTTAAGTTTTTGCCCCGTTTGAACACGATGTATCTTTCCTAACAGCGCTCCGGCGTGCACGCGTCGGTGCCGCTGCGTTACAAGGTCAGTTTTTATTTACAAAGGGTGGTTGCGTTTTACTCTGATTTGTAAGCTATTTAGTTTGTTTGAAAAAATAAAAACCTCATATTTTTTTATACCCTACCGAGTTAATACTAAACACGTATAGTATACGTAGTGTAATTTAATGCCCCTCTGTCATATCGACTCTGTATAGGAATGACGTCTTAGCAAAAGTTGTCCAATCCGATGAGCACTTTCTGTTGACTTATAAAAATCGAAGATCTGGAACACCTGTTGTAGAACTCCAAGAGCCCAGCTACACTATAACACATATAGGAATGACGTCTTAGCAAAAGTTGTTCGGGCTGATGGTCATTTCCTATTGACTTCTAAAAATCGAAAATCAGAAACATGTGTGTGATGTGGAAATCAAAGCTATCACTAATTTCACTGTATAATTATAAAATAACAAAAGCTGGGAGTACTTACACGCGGTGAAGGCGGTAACAGTTTAGGACTGATTTTCGCTGACGATGGTACAGACGCCAGCACATCAAGCTATCCCTAACTGTCAAATTTTCTCAATAAAAAATGAACCTTATATCTTTGCAATAAAGTTGAAATACTATCAAAGAAATTTTACAGATTGTGGTAACTTGATGTGCTGGCCTCTGTACTTATATCATTGAAAATTTGACTCTGCTGGCCAAAACTCCCATTTATTTTTTTATCTTACCAAATAAATATGCCTTCGGACTTATGTTACTTTAGTGTTTAATTTCCTTTTCTATTTATCTTCGTGACACAGTAGCCTACCCGATAACGCCTGGGAGCAGTCCCTTAGATTTTAATTGATCACTTATATTCACAATAAAACTATAACCATGCCTAGAAAGAGGTCAAATCTTTCCCAATGTTCCAAAAGAGCTAAAAGATTGAAGATCATAAGATCCCAAGAATCTACCAAAGAGCGTCACGAGAGACTTGATGCTGTTTGAAAACATCCGGCTGCAACTCGCTCCGTGGAAACCTCTTCGGATCGCGAAGCACGCCTGCGTTCTCAGCGTATTTACGCATCTACATCCAGGTCTCTAGATACCAGTGAAGAATATGATGCGCGTCTGACCGCAGATCGTGCAAGTCATGCATTGTCTCGCGAATCGGAGACGTTCATGGATAGAGAATTACGCTTGAGTTCCAAGCGTTTCTACGCATCGAGTTCTAGGTCTCTAAAGACAAGTGGGGAACGTGATGCGTGACTGACCGCTGATCGTGATTCAGATCTTCGATTTTGACGACCCCGTTGTCGCTGGCATAAGCAACAGGATACGCGTACGAAGTCGCGGGCAGAAGCTAGTTTTAAATAAGTATTGATGTTGATTTTAATTTTTTTTTATTAATTTATTATTTATTTGATGACAATGTTAATTTGTTTTGTTCATCTAATTTAAATAGGACTGTATTTATCAAGTTATCTAAAATAAATACATTGTATATTTCTTTATTTTGCTTACATAGGAACTAATGTTTTTTGAAGACTATTCGCGTAACTTGCAAAATTTATCAAGACACAAAAACGCGTCAACCACGTTAGCCTATTTTGAAATTCGTATATTTTCTCTTCTAAGCCTATTTCAAGTTTAGATAACAATCATATCCGACTAATTCCAATGTACAATCTAATATCGTATCCGACAAATGGGACCACTAATTAGTGAAAAGATTAAAATCGGTTACTATAATTGCTACCTGACAGCAAAAGATCCCTGTTTAATTGGTCCTAAGCCATCTATTAATTGGATTGGGGAATTAGGTAAATGAGATAGTAACTTGAAAATATTATAAATAGCTAACATAAACCATTTCATTTTCAGGACGTGTTAATTTAATAAATTATTATAATCTTTATTTCAGAATAAAATTCCATATAAGACAATAGTTAATAAATTAACTGAGTTGTGGAGGTCAGACATGCAGTAGTCCTATATTTTTTTCGTTTGGTTTTTGGCAAACCTGGTGTCAGTTTTTATGCTGCCCATGGGCCTCTGCCTTAGCTTCACATGCTGTAGAGAAATATCTTTTAGGCATTCCGGTTTCCTCATGATGTTTTCCTTCACCGATTTTTAAGAAAGTGATATTACATAGTTGCTCTATGTAAAATACTGATAGTCAGCTGCATCCGGTTAGACTGGACGCCCACCCCAACGTAGACGGAAAAACGCTTGGCAGATCGATTGAATGTCGTATTAAATTCTAAACATTTCATCTCCTAGCGACATACGAATTACAACAAGCTCTATCGATTGAACTTTAGATTGAAAATTCCGTATTAAATTGTTACTTGTATACTAGTTTGCTTGGCTTGTTCGCTTAAGGCGTAACGTTGGAATACATAAAGCCTCATTTATGTTTCAAATACGCCTTTAGATAGCTGAAGTCCAGGCCTGCGGGCGGTGAGTAATGGGTAGCTCACCATCCGATCAGGACCAGGCCCGTGCCGGTCGGCGCGTACATGTTCCACGCGCGTCTCAAAGAGATGTCAGCATTTGAAAGGGCCCATAAGGGCCGAGCCTGCCGGGTTAGCGGGATTGTCCGAAAGGATTACCGCCACCCCGGAACATAAAGGACTAAGGAAGGAACATGGATGGGTTTTAGTCAGTAAAAGTCTGACACTCCCTTCCGCTTCATCCAGAGCGGGGGAAGTGATTGGATGATTTCCCACCGTCAAAAAATAAAAACAGAAAGTTAAAGTAAAAATAGTCCCTTGCTGAGACTCGGCAAGTTTTACGTAAGCTTCCGCTGCACCGCGGCAAAGTGCCTTAGATGTACGGAAATAATAATTATGCTCGTGGACAACGTTTTGTTCACCTATGAAGCTTGTGTAATCTATTTGTATGTGAAATTATTTAGAACGTGCTCGAAATGGCTATGCATTTTACCGCTTGGATTTTGTTCTTAACCAATGATTATTATGATTTACACACGAAACGAAAATACGAATTAGTTGCTGTTCCTTAGCGCATACAAATTCTACCTACAAAATAAATAAAAATTGTCATCTTATGACACGTCAGAAGCTAGGAGAAGCGGATCGAATTGATCATTTTCTATGAAGAAGACCTGGCAAGAAACGGTTACTTACTCTTTTACAAATAATTGGCTTTGTAATATTTGTAAGTTACAGTATAAACTGGAACGGAAGACAGTGTTAGCCTGTCAACAAGTACGAAGTACTGAAAAAAATTGAAAATAAGTACACAATTATAGTAGTATAACCTATAGTATGTAACCTATCCAACCGGATAAAATTCAAGATGTCGTCAGTTATAATTAAAGATGGCGTCGCCAATGTGTCATATCAAAATCAGGACTTAGATTAAAGTAAATGACATCTCCATAGGCGTCAGGCAACACACATTTACATAATAATTGCATGTCTCTAACAGTCGTGTGGTGGCTTTTAATATCATTTGATCGTATCTAAGGTCAGAGTTTGTTGGGACGTGGGCCGTAATATAATATGTAATATGCATTATACGAGCTCATTTACATAATTATCTACATTATGCATTATGAGAGACAAATGTAATCATGAGGCTATGCTTGGAATTTTTTCAGTTGGATTTTCAGAGCCATTAATAGAGGTGTCATTCGAAAACCATTACTTGGATAAACTTATTCTCTGTAATAGGCACAGAATGTTCATTCGAAGAATAGCTCTCACAATAGTAATTGATGTTGTGTTGTGTATATATGCAGGATTTAATATAATTATGTTACAGGATTTTGTGTGATGTCAGTGGGACACGTAGTTCCTATGTGGCAATATAAAAAAATCGGTGAAGGAAAACATCGTGAGGAAACCAGCATGTCTGAGAGATATTTCTCATCAGCATGTGAAGCTAAGTCAGAGGCCCATGGGCAGCATAAAAGCTCTAACACCAGGTTAGTCACTAACCACATGAAAAGGAGAAGAAGAATGACGCTACAACAGAAAGGTACACCAAAGGTTTATGTGTATTCATTTGTTTACGTGCAGTATCTGGTTTGACTGGAAGCCGAGCATCACATAGTCGGAAAAAGACCTAGTAGATTTATTGACGTAGCCAAAATAAAAATGTGGCTGTCCCACATTTTGAACATCTACCTAAACGTTTTTTAATGAAAGTAAAGTTTAAAAGGCAATTAAAAGCTACAGGAAGTGTGTCTTATTGAGTTCCGTTCACCGTACTATGCTTTCATCTCATAATGCCAACTCATTACCCCCTGTCGGATGTCTGTCAACCACAGCTCTGATGCCTTAAGTTCTTGTCCAAAACTGACTTGCATTCTTAACTAAAAGCCTCATCAGTATGTGGTAGACTCCAATGAATCCCGGAAATACAGCAGGCAAGATTATTACGTTTGAACGCTAGAAAAACCGATAAATAAGGGCTGATTAGAGGACCAAATATGCTCTGATTAAAGGAAATAATATACAGGGTCTGATTAAATTAGCTGACAAAACTTAATATTGTACGTGATCTAATGACGCCAAGAAAAGAGATTTTCTTAACTCATAAGGTTTAGTACGGATCGAATTAATCATTTCCTATGAAGAAGACCTGGCAAGAAACTACTCTTTTACAGATAATAGGCTTTGTAATATTTGTAAGTTACAGTATTAATTGGAATGGGAGACTTAGCCTGTCAACTTAACAAAATGGAAAATAAGTACACAATTTCATTTTTTTTTCAATTTGGGTTCAATTTCCACGTCGGGCAAAGTGTTATTGTTGATGGCAATGGGCTCAACACATGGGACTTATACATAACTGGCGAAATGTGGATTTACGACAGGTACATCCCTGTTCAATCCTTCGGGAAAACAGGGCGTGACGTTATGTATAATTTTGAGTACCCACACTTACACGTTTGTAGGCCTAGTAGACTATTTCATTATTTTCTAATTTATTTAGTACCTGGTTATTGTTAAAAGGCCTATCAGTGTCCTCCCATACCTATTAACTGTAATATTATAAAATATTGTGAAGACCAGACATTATTTTTATAAACTGTAATATTATAAAATATTGTGAAGACCAGTAATTATTTTTAAAAGAGCAGTTAGAACCGTGCACCTAACTTCTGAAACTTCATAAGTGCCCATGTCGGTTTATGTGAAAAAAATTTTTGAAAACTGAGTTTGACAACTGCGGACGTTGAACCCACCCAGCAGTTACTTAAAATTTTTGGGTTCTAAAAAAGTTATATTTTTAAAGCTTCCGTAGTCAACAATAATGGAACCCTAGATACGCCATGTCCATCCGTCTGTCTTCAAATTAGTTAAGAGATTTAGTACTAAAAGCTGTAATTTGGTATGGATATATACAGGCACGCCAAAAAGTGGTAAAATCTTTTATAGTGCTAATAATTGTTAGAGTCTAGACATGCCAGCTGATTGGTTGTTTTAGGATATGTAAAAAAATCACGGTAGTAGTGTGTACATACCAACTACGGACTCCTTTATTGTACGTGGTCCAACACGCACTTGGCAGATTTTATTTGTTTTATCGTCATTAGATATCGACACACTTATGGTATGTGGTGTATTGCTAGCTAATTTTATTAGTGGTATATTAATACCTGCCTTTACTTATGTTTAAACGATACTCGGAAATTATTCCAATTTCAAATACACGCTATCTTCTGATCTGCTGTTATCTATTAATAACCCGACAGCCATTCGAAAGTCATTACTGTTACAGGTAACACAATATCCTTAATGATTCTGTCACTTCAGTGTATTGAACATTGTCGCCCTATTTCAATCCTATATGGTAATTATTTACACTATTCATTCCCCATTAACCTTAAACTGACGTCATTCACGTCAGGGTTCACAGATGACGTGTCGCTATGAACTAATTATGGTTACAGAACGAGAACATCTAGAAAAGGATCACGTGAAGCTCGAGCTTGTGACGTCACGAGAGATGAAGAAAGTCAAACACGATGTTGTTTTTTTTTTAAATGCTATATCAGTCACTATAAGGTTTTCATTAGTCCTTATTGGGGCCTATTTAATAAAACCATGGCCATGGTGACCATCCAACAAATTGTCAATTTTGCAGATTTTCGTAGTTTATGAATTGCTTTATTTAACAATAATATTGTCAAGAATATGTAACAATTTTATATTATGTTGACAGCTGCATCTAGCATATTAAATTTGCCATTTTAACAGTATGCATTTCAACAAAATCAGCTGAGATTTTGTTTCCTTTATGCTGAGCGTGCCTGCCAAGCGACTGAACTTTGTGATCAGTAGCTTAGTGTTCATTACCAAGGTGATGTGTAATAAACTCAAGTGGGTTCAGCAATCATAATCATCAGGCTGTAATATGCTCACTGCTTGGATACAGGCGTCCCCTCGGTGAGAGAGAGTAGGCCGTAACCCACTGCACGGGCACCGTGCTTATTGGTGAATGTCAAATTTCTCCGAATTTTCGGCGTTGGAATTCAATTAAGTCGCCCTTCTACAAGTAACTTTGTTTATGACAAACGACGTCATAGGCCGTCAATGATCGTAACGTTATATTACGGCGCGTCCATTGAGACCGGGCGTAAGTGGGCGACAAATAGTTTACGATGCCTCATCGAGTTTTATTTCGATAAACACGTCCATGTGCGTGGAATGTGTTGATCGGGGGTTGAGGAAAACATTCGATGCTCTCGAGCATGCAATATTGAGCCATGCATAATATTTCTTAGCAGTGTATAGTGATTATTCGCAATACCGCACGCTTCAAAGTTAACAGCCCTTTCCCTCTTACAGAGAGGAGGCATGTGTCCTAATAGTGGGAGTAATTATAGGCTAATTATCCTTGCGTGAATTGACTATTTGAAACGGTCAAAAATAAAATATAAAATCACATAGACAAAAGACCGCACGTCTTAAAAACTTCCATCACCGTACAGAAATTAAATATTTTGCGAAGATATAATTGTAAATTTGAATTTAACGTTAATAAGTACTCCATTTGATTCTAAAAATCTGTGACGTCACATTGTTATATTTCATACAAATTACGTCCAAATTCCGCGTTTTGACAATTCATAAAAAGTAACGTTATTGACTACCCTTTCAAATACCCAATTGATTTTTCTTCCAAAAGATGCCAGTAGTGGTGTTCTGTAAAAATCTCACCTGTGGGTGAAGTAAGTTAATAGTGAGTTGTCAATAGTGCCAATCCCTAAGGTCTTGCTAGCCGATGCCGCCTGGGCGGCCGTTTAACTACGATTTTTGCGCAAACTACCCGCTACTTACCTTATGTTATTATAATACAATATAATAAAGCGTACATTTTGTAAACCAAACATTGTAAACATTATGTGGGTCCATACTAAGACTTGCACATACAATTAGTTTCATGATCTCCAATAGATATTAGTCAAGTCATATAAATGAAACATTTTGTAATCAAAACATGTTTTAATGTTTATAAAGGCGATAAACAGCCTATGTAACGTCTTTTATCACGATTTGTAAACAAACTGAATCAGATCGTTTGTATACAGAAATTGTAAATTTAATTTAATTAATAAAGACCTTGAAAAATCAATCAAATCAATCCCTAAGGTAGTACGATAGCTCACACCACGCTTACTTCGCCTAAGTTTTCAGAATGAGATTTTTACAGAAAGGTTTAGATTGTACTAAAGCTAGACATGGCCTTTTTTTAAGTCTGGGAAATCATCCAATGACTTCTCCCGCTCTGGGTGGAGCGGAGGCGAGTGTCACACTCTTACTGACTAAAACCCATCCATGTTCCTTCTTTAGCCCTTTGTGTTCCGGGGTAGCGGTAATCCTTTCGGACGATCCCGCTTACCCGGCAAAGCTAGACATGGCCTGATAAACCTGTTAAGTTCTTCAATCAACAATTTGATATCTATTAATCATCTTTCTCATTTCATCGCAAAAGCAGTTGATGTGTGATGTCCTTCTTGTATTAATCATTTTGCAAATAAGAAGTTATTTAGCACTAGTAACGTCTCGCGGTTTCACCTGCATAAGTCTTGATCTCGTAAGAATATCGGAATAAAAAGCACTAATCTAGGTTATTAACTATATCTGTGTGTCTAATTTCATCCAAATCCGTTGAACCGTTTTTGCGTGACTGAGTAACAAACATCCAAACTTTTATATTTATAATATTAGAATGATAATGATAATATATAATAATAATGCCTTAGTCGAAGAGAAAACAACAGTATCAAAACAATACCCAATGAAAATAAAACTGTAACTTTACAACCAGATATCCCCACTTCAAAAGTTATGCAACAAACGCAAACAATGTGCCGGTAAAGCTGCCGTCCCACAGCCCGCTTTCTCATAGGCCATATCGCGCCAAGACAGGCCGGCCGCAACGGCGTGGGAAGTGTCGCATCCGATGAGGCCTTCGGTAAGTTCAAAGGCGCGGCGTGTACGGGCGCGTGTCTTCTGCTCTCTCTTTGCTTTTTTTTATCAAAAGTTATTTAATAAAGAATAAAGCCACAACGGCAGTACACGCAGCCGCTGCGTTCAGTATCACTTAACAGGTTGTAAAAGCGGTCAATAGGCAACATTGAGCTGACACATGCCGTGGGAATGCTCAGCAAGGGTCGCTTTTTTTTTTAAGGCTGGGAAATCATCCAATGACTGCTCCCGCTCTGGGTGGAGCGGAAGGGAGTGTCAGACTCTTACTGACTAAAACCCATCCACGTTTCTTCCGTAGCCCTTTATGTTCCAGGGTAGCGGTAACCCTTTCGGACAATCCCGCTTAGCAAGGGTCGCTACAGGCCTGGAGAGGTGTGGCAACGTCTGCCACTGCCTCCCAGTTAACGGCCGTGGGACCGCAGCTTAAGACGGTACGCGATAAACAATAACATATATTTTCAAGCGCGTTCAGACAAGCGGAGTTATGTGTCTGTTTGCCGAGTAAACAGTGACCGAGTGAGCTCGTACCTTTAGGGCTGCCGGCGAATTATGTATCATGCATACATGCATCCATTGAGCAATTGCGAATCTAGGACCATGTTTGTCGCCTTAACGCGGCCGTTTGCACTGGGCAGCTAGGCTAGGCTTAGCACATAGGCCTTTTAATTTGGGTAAACTATTTCGTCAGGTCATAACACAAATTATTATTAAAAAAAACATTGAGAGGAAACCAGCATGTTCTAGAGCTGAAAATTCGTAGACATCGACTGGGCCCGCGTAGTGAATTACGCCCCACTGCCTCTCGTTGTAAAGAGGACGTATTTCACCTAATAATAATTTACAGTATATTTCCTGAAAACATTAAAATTTAAAAAAAAAAACATAATTATTTAGCCTTTTCCCTCTTAGGTTGGTGTTGGATTCCAGTTTAACCAGATGCAGATGAATACCAGTATTTTACTTGAAGGTACTGCCTACCAGACTTCCACAACCCAGTAACTGGGTAAAACTGATGACTGATGATAACGACTGTAAAAGATCCACGAATGATGGGTAGGACGACCGGCTTAGCGTGCTTTCCAACGCACAGAAAGGTTCAACCTTACATTCATCTTTAAAACTGAATTAAGTCTCTCTGACCTCAATTAACAAACTCATGTGTTTTCAGCTTTAATCCGAACAAATTAAGGTCACTATTTGTTTGATCGCGGCAAACAATGGTGGAGAAAGTTCAAACACGACTTCACAGAAATTTTGAAATGGTGGAAAACGGACACTGATAGTGCGGAGATCTCCGTATGATAGCTGAAGAAGTGGGTGCACCTCTGTGTCTCTTAACTTTGATATACACAAAGATGCAATTGAGGTTTTTAAAGTTGGCAAGTTATTTTTTAAATGAATTGGACCACGGAACTCGCAAAAGGTGCTGTGGTCCAACTATTTTTAAAGTTGGACTACTGCCCCTAGTAAGGACCCGTGGTCCAACTAGTTGGACGGAGCAGTTGGACCACTGCCCCGCACTCGATTTAACTTTGTAAGGGGTATTCATGATTTAAGTTTTTCTTTGAAAAATAGTTAATTTGCCCTGCTAATTTAATAAGACTTCCTCGTTGATCTAGTGGTCGCAAGCAAACTGGCGATAGTCCAGGGATCAATTTCCAATTTGGGCAAAATTTTATTCAACTTTTACATCAGGAATTTCTCAGCAGCAGCCCGGAATCTGGATTTGTCCGTGGTTAATAACAATAGGCTGCTCCCTATTACGTGGGACTTGAACTTAACTGGTGAAAAATCTAAAAAGTTTCTTTAGCAGTTCCTTTGAAGGAACTACTGATATTTTCTAGTTCCTTTGAAAAAGCTAAAGGAACTACTGAGACTGATAGTTCCTTTAGCAGTTCTTTTAGCTTTTGCAAAGGAACTAGAAAATATTAGTAGTTCCTTCTACTACTACGTAGGAACTACTGATCCCAAAAATTCTCAGTAGTCTATTTATTCATTAATTTAACCATTTATGTACACTCATAAGGACAGACAAGAAGAAAGGAACAGAAAATACGTACAAAGGAACTACTAAAGGAACAAGTGAGCTCAAAGGAATTCTGGGTATACCATGGGTAAATCTCTCTAACCCTTCGAGAGAATAGCCACGTTATGATAAAGAGCCATAATAATGACATGTTGTGAGAATGTTTCATAATAAACCCAATATTATTAAAACCGAACAAAATAAGCAATGCGGTAAAAGCGACATTTTTTGGCATAAATAAATAAAATATTGACTTTGAACCAGAGTCAACAGTCGCGAAACAACTCAATTATAATAATGAAGAATAATTTTTACAAAAAATATATAACAGAGAGCGTTTATAGGGTTGCCACGTGTCGGGATCACTAACATATAAATTATAAGATGGATGGATATTCTTGTCCAGCTTATTATTAGTCTAAAATCTTCAAACCTGTCTTGAGCAAGGGTGGTATTAAATGCTCGGGCGTTTCCTGTATGGGACCAGCCTCCAGTAGGACAATAAAAAACTGGTATTATTATTATTTATTTGGAAATGTTCGTGTCCTTGAGGCAAACCCTTATAGGTACCGTAATGTTTGTCACGTAATAATCAACTGTCCCTTATGCCATTTTTTCTTATACCAAGTGCCAGAGCATCATGCTATACCAAACTTTCAAATTTCAAAATTATTTTAAACCTTATCCGTTGTATGTTACGTCCAAAATCGATTGAGAAAATTTTGACAGTTAGTGGTAACTTGATGTGACGACTGTACAGAGGCCAGCACATCAAGTTACCACAATCTGTCAAATTTCTTTGATAGTATTTCAACTTTATTGCAAAGACATATGGTTCCTTTTTAATTGAGAAAATTTGACAGTTAGTTAGTTAGTTAGGGATAGCTTGATGTGCTGGCGTCTGTACATAGATCGACGATGGACGTTGGTTATTCAGGACAATGCTGTGTAAAAAGTAGCTGTTTTACAGAAAATGCAAAACTTTATCTTAGAATTGTATAACGAAGGATTTTACTTATTATTTGCATGACTATTTATTTTCTGCTGCAACCGTAACAGCTAATAAAAACAAACAACCACAGGGATGCACAATAGCTTGAATAACAGCTGTTATTTGCAATATCGGAACAGCGAGCTTCAATTAATTAGGTTGGTCGGGTATTTTCTTTTCCAGAATACTACATACTTACAATAAAAAATAAAGGCGTACGCAAATAGGATCACGAATAATAAACAACCTGCTACTTTGAATGTTCCTGAAGTATTTTTATTTTTCTTTGTACCACATTTTTTTTAACAATCTTTACATAGTTTAAAACAAAGTCGCTCCCCGTCGTCGTATAGCGTCTGTCCCTCTGTACGCTTAGATCTTTTAATCTACGCAACGGATTTCATCAATAGATAGATTGATTAAAGAAAAATGTTTTTACGTATAGTCAAAGTCAAAGTCAAATCATTTATTACAAATACTTAAGCACAAGAAAGGCAGTTTTGAACGTCAAAATGAACAAGAAATAGAATTGATTCTAGTTTGATTGGCTTTCGCTAGCGCTATAGTATCAACAATGGACCCGTAGGAAGCCGGGGCGAGTTACTAGTTTATAACTTTACTTATATGAGAAACACTGTCCCCTAAAAACTGTTACACTAAACTATACCTGAAACATTGTGGGTAGCGTTAATATACAGTGCTTTTAAGTACAAAGCACTCTGTGGCGCGAGTTGGCCCATAATGAAACTAGATAGTTATTCAAAAGTAACTGTTGCGTAAGACTTTATTCCCACCACCTACAACCCATTAAGAACAATGTTTAAGTTTTAATGAAGAATTTTCTTAGTAAGAGCTCCTCTAAACCCCTTTTCCCATGTTTCGTTGTGCATCTTCTGTCAGTCACAGAAATATTCAAATTAAAATTAATTTAAATATTAAAATATTTGTACACATAGGTATAATGTTGGTACATATCACTATGTGCTACCTAGCAAAGCATACAAAAATTGCATACACAGTTGGTTACAGATGTACAGGGGACCTAGACAAGTGTCAATCGCTCCGTGTCGATTCGATTTCGAAAATTGTTGATCGAACAATTCGTTATCTCGGCGATTCGGATTGTCAAGAACGCCATTAGTCAACGCATTTGTATGGGAATATTGATCGTGTTTCGTTACACAATTTGACATTGTCTACCATTTAGCGATCGAAAACGATTGATCACGTGACTTTTCGAAGCTTATGACAATTCCATACATTTCGGATTTATCTAATTTCGTTATCGTTAGTGAAAATGTGACTTTATCTAGGACCCATGGTCGAATAATTTATGAAGTAGAGATTTAATATATAAAGATCTAGTTCGATAGAAGAAACATACTTCAATCATTCAAATCTACAGAAATGAACGAAAACATTTACTGGCTCGGTTCGTTTTTATATTTTATCAAAGTGAACTGGAATAAATAGATTCTTGCGCTGGTTCTGGGTATGTGAAAGGCTATATTCAGTCAGTCAGACGAGAGCTCTTTTTCTTAAAAAAAACACATGTATGTAAAAGTAGGTCTTCGTCCTCGTATGATTAGTTACTTACTAACCACACGAAGTCAAAGTTTTTATGCTGCCCATGGGCCTCTGACTTAGCTTCACATGCTGTTGAGAAATCAGGCATGCCGGTTTCTTCACGATGTTTTCCTTCACGAATTATTAATCAAGTTACATAATACGCACATGAATCCTAAAAATCAGAGGTAGATAATTTAAATGCAATTGGAACCTATAAAATAAAAAAAAATATACAATTTCTGTAAGGCTATTTACATTACAATGATAAAGGAATCAAACGTGTCAACTGTCAAACTAAATACAGCATTAACAAAGAAATACTTTAACATTTCAGTAACTGCTGCGGTCGCGGTGAAGCACTCTTCAAAAGCTTTTAGTTTTCTGAAAGACTCTCTTTGAGTGTGTTAAACAAGATGATTGGTTTTGGCATTAAGATGTAAAATCGAGACGAAAACACAGATCTGTATCTATCAGTATTATACCTAATATAGTATTGTACTGGTATTAATACTTCTCACATTAAATACTATGCCAGTTAATATTGCTGCCAGTTGGTGAGGAAAAAAATGTATGTTATGTACAGACGCCAGCACATCAAGCTATCCCTAACTGTCAAATTTTCTCAATTAAAAATGAACCTTATGTCTTTGCAATAAAGTTGAAAATCTATCAAAGAAATTTGACAGATTGTGGTAACTTGATGTGCTGGCCTCTGTACCGATAGACAATATTTTGTGGGTTTGCCCTCTTAATTTTTTTTTTAGTGTGATTAGTGATTATTATCTATTCTTGGTCCTCTTTTATTTATTTTCTTTATAAATAATATTGGTAACTGTTTTCGCAACTCAAAATTTTTGTTATATGCAGATGACCTTAAGGTATACAGACCCATTCGAAATATAGAGGATTGCTATCTCCTCCAAGAGGACTTGAACAGACTGACGGACTATTGTTACACAAGTAAGCATTCTTCTAAGCATTCCCAAGTGCAACCATATAAATTTTACCAAAAATAAAAACATTATTAGGTTTGTGTACTCCTTATGTAGTATCTCTCTGAATAAAGCTGACTCGGTACGTGACCTGGGTATATTGCTTGATGCTAAACTCTGCTTGGATTTACACATAGAACAAATTATCAATAAAGCATACAAGATGTATGGGTTTATAATGAGATCGACCCACGACTTTAAACGGACCTCTTCGTACCTCTGCCTATATAAAACTCTAGTCCGCTCACAGCTTGAATACGCGGTGCCCATCTGGAACCCGTATTATAAAAAATATATAGATATGCTAGAGAATGTACAACGCAAATTCCTTTGTGTAATGTCTTACAGATGTCACAGAATGTATTTGCTTTAATACCAATTGCTCGATAAATACAAACTTCTGACGCTCAGTTCCAGACGCAAACAATTAGAAGCAATGACCTTGTATAATATTGTTAATGGCAAATTTGACTGTATCGACCTGAATAATGTACTGTGTTATGTTGTCCCTAGAACTGTTCAAAGACGCCAGGTGCGTGCAGGTACACTATTTGCAATAGGTACCTGCCGATCTAATACTGGTGAACGTTCACCAATTCGGCGAATGGCAGCATCATACAGGAACTCGAACACATAGATATATTTACATGCTCCATGCAGAAGTTTCGCAGCCTTTTGTATGAGACACTTAAGCTCTTAGATTAATGTTAAGTATGTGGTTTAGTAACTTCAAAATTAGTAGGAATAATACTTTATTTTATTTTTTCTTTTTGTATTTGTAATGTTTTCTAATTGTCATGCATGAACAGCTTTTCCTTGCAATTTAAGGTTTATTCAGTATTGTAATCTGTGAACAGCGTTGTGGGCTACATTATTATTTAAGTTATTTATGTTATTATGTTGTAATATTCCATAATGTAGCTGTTTGTTGTTCCCATGTGATAAAAAAAAAATATCTTGGTGTGAGAGTTCTTACGCTGCCCATGGGCCTTTAATTTGCTTCATATGCTGTTGAAAGATACCTCTCAGACTGCTGGTTTCCTCACGATGTTGACTATTGTAATAATTGGTAGTCTGCTCCACTATAATGTGTCAATGTCATCGTGATCGCCAAAGTTAAGGTGTAGTCTCTACGTATTTTAACACTGAAAACTATTGTACTGCCACACTATCAACACACTACTGAGCCACTACTCAAAGGGCCATTGAAGTTTTTGCAGAATACCAAAGCAACAGTCGCAACATAATGTCTGTAGTGTGTATTTAAAAGAGTAACGGTGGAGTTTCTTGCCCATTCTTCTCCATACGAAATCTACCATTTGGAAGGGGCGACTAGAATCAATTATATTTCTTGTTCATTTTGATGTTCAAAAGTGCCTTTCTTTGGCTTACTTTGGCTTTGTGTCGTTACAGTGGTAATGTTGGTTAACTCAAAATTATGCATGTGACATTATTTTGATTTTTGAGACAGTATTTTGTGTGAGAGATAGCTGAAATGTCTCACGTCCATGTATGTTTTCTACTATAGGTACCGGGGTATGGTAGGTAAGTTCAGTGGAAAAGTGTTAGCTTCCAAACTAGTTACGACTCTAGAAGGCACTAAAAGGTGTTAATGAAGAGGGTAGCGCGATAATTCTTGAAAACCTTTTAGGATTACTCTAGTTCTTTAGATGTTGTGAAAGAGATACACAGTAGTCGACTTATTTCTTGATTACTAAGCTCTTGCTTTGAAGGGTCGTTGGAAGTAATTTTAAAAAGAAATGGAGCTGTCTCCTCCTTTCTGATTATGATAGACCTATAGGATGAAGGGAAGGAAATTGAATATTGATAAAAAATATTAATTAATAAAATAAAATTATGTCGTCTATTTTCAACTTGACTGATTATGACATCCGTCAATTCAAGAAAGGAAAAATGAAATAGAAAAACTTCTTTTTTCTAAATTCATAAGTTGCTACAGACATGATGTTACGACCAAGAACCTATTTTTGGAACGTAGTTACTGTTGGGAAACTTGTATTAATATTTTAATTAACAAAAAATGTAGATCGACGATACAACGTGTGCTCCATAATATTCTCTTTGTGACGGTGGCAATCACACTCATATTATAAAGGCGAAAGTTTGTGTGTGAGTGTGTATGTTTGTGAGTTTGAATGTTTGTCCGTCCTACACGCTCAAACGGCTAAACGGATCTGGATGAAACTTGGCACAGAGGTGACATGGATTAAATCAAAGTCAAATCATTTATTTCAAATGGGCACAAGAAAGGTACTTTTGATTATACGGCTGTATGGACATAGTACAGCATTGCACATGTTAGCGGGCACGCCCTTTTACCTGGAGGCTCTTTTTTTTTCTCTAAATTTACACTTGAGTATAGTCAGTTTCTAATGTTTTGATTGGTATATTGGCGTGTGCTAGCTGACATGTGGCAAACGATTGATTTTAATGTGATGTGTTTCGTAATGTTAATTACTTCTCATATGATAAATGTGTAAAGTCAAGTTCTTCCTACTAAACAGACAGCTGTGCTGCTGGGGAGTTTGTTGCGCCACTTCGTTCTGCGTTTTTGGGGGACTGTTTCAAAAAGTGCTGACTTTCAGCCTAATTTGAATTAATGACTTTTGATTTTGATTTTTATAGACACGGCAAGATTAACACATAGGATACTTTTGATTTTGATTTTTATAGACACGGCAAGATTAACACATAGCACGGCACGCCAGCATTAATGACATAATCCGTCGTGCTCTTGTCACCGCCGGGGTGCCAGCTGTTTTAGAACCCAAAGGCTTGGCACGCGACGATGGGAAGAGACCAGATGGAATGACACTAATGCCTTGGAAGGTAGGTAGGCCTTTGGTGTGGGATGCAACGTGTGTCGACACCCTTGCGCCATCCCATCTTCCTTGCACGGCGGGTTGTGCTGGGGCAGCCGCTGCAGGTGCAGAAAACCTCAAACGGCGCAAGTATAACAACCTTATTGGAAGTTATATATTCGAGCCGTTTGGGGTTGAAACACTAGGGCCATGGGGTCCGAGTACCCACTATGTTTATCGAGACATCGCCAAGCGATTGGTCGACTCTTCACGTGACCAGAGGGCTGGCCTATTTTTCGGTCAAAGAATCAGCATTGCCATACAACGTGGCAATGCTGCCAGCCTTTTGGGAACTTTTCCTGTTGACAGCGATGTGGACGAATTTTTTGATGCCCTTTGATTTATTTTATTTTGTTTCCCTCCTGTTATATACTTGTAAGTAGTTATTAGTAATGTTTTAGGGACACATAGGATACTTTTATTCCGGTAGTACGTTACCTTGGGATAATTTTCGATATCCACGCGGGCGAAGCCGCTGGTAGCAGCTAGTTGACAATTAAAATCAACTAAAATGTGGTATTGCCAACATTTAGTTACGGTTTTTACGTTTTCACAACAAAAACATCTGGGCTGTATGCTGGCCAGCCTTAGTGAGTTGTTAATGGATAAACCTTTCTCATGGATATTAAATTCATAATAAACTGTTTGGTAAATTATCTAAGTCCTCTTCTACAAAGAAAATAAACTTCGCGAGTGAATTTCCTTTCTTGTTAAACTTATTAAAAGCATTTTCTAATTAGAATATTATAATCTTAGTAAAAGCAAATGAATTAGTTTTTAATAGACTATGAGTAATCAGTTTTGTTGTTGTTTTTGACACTCTACGAGTCTTTACTAATTAATAAATTAGATAAGTTGATTAGTCTGCTTTGGTGTAAACTTATATAAAAACTTAAGTAAAAAATGTGTTTAGAATTTAAATTATTATGGCATCTAACGTATCTTCGCATAATTAATAAAATTTTAAACAAGGAAACACTTGGACCTTAAGCTGGCTTAGCATAGTTCGGAGTTTCTACATAATAAGAGGTCAGGTTGTACTGGTTTTGTTACTGCAGCCTTTTGAAGCTCTAAATTGACATTGAACAATTTCTGAGTAGCTTTTGCCTGTAACCCTTAAAGGGTTAAGCAGAGAGTCTACCTCTATTAGTACAACCACGTATCGCACAGTTATGTTAAAGTCCCACAAAAGGGAGCGAGCCTATTTTGCCATCAATTGGCACATGCAAATTCCTGATAGAAAACTAAACAACCGCTCGCTTAGCCCAACCTGTAGGAGCGAGCCTGCGGACGGTGAGTAATGGGTAGCTCACCCTCCGATCAAGACCAGATCCAAGCCGAGAGGCGCGAACGTGTTCCACGCGTGCCTCAGAGAGATGTCAGCATATTAAGGGGCCCGTCAGGGCCGAAGCCCGCCGGGTAAGCGGGAATGTTCGAAAAGGTTACCGCTACCTCGCAACATAAAGGGCTAAGGAATAAACATGGATGGGTTTTAGTCCGTAAGAGTCTGACACTCCCTTCCGCTCCACCCAGAGCGGGAGGAGTCATTTGATGATTTACCACCCGCAAAAAAAAAGCCCGACCATTGAAATAAAACCCATGATCTCAAGGCAAAAGCCCACTTCATGTTCAATAGCCAAAAAAACTATAATAATAATAATAATAATATCCTTGGACATTTCACACAGCGCCATATCGTCCCAAGCTAAGCAACCTAATGCTTGTGTTATGGTAACGAGATGGCTGATATACTACTTATATACATTTTTTTTTTGTAAATACATACATATTATAGATAGAAAAACACCCAGACTCGTAACAAATACTTGCAGGTCGTACAAATATTTGTTCCGTGCGGGAATCGAACCCGCGACATAGTGCGCAGCAGTCAATCGCTCAACCATTGCGCCAACCGTGTCGTCAACTATCAGCACATTGACTGCCGAGTCTTCTGCTATTATGCACTTGCAACTTTTAAAAAGTAGGCAATAGCGTGGTGAATATTCTACATGTTTTCAGAAACCTATGTGAACCAAAGTCGTTACTAATACATAGGTTCGACTAACCTACTACCGACCGCTAATGAGGATATCAAGTTCCGTTATAATCATTAGCAGCTGGTAATTCGCTAATTACTCTAGCGTTGTAGAGAAGACTTGTTGAATCCAAATTCTATTAAAATTCGTTGAATAATCGAAAATAATTGATTATGTACTCAAGGCGTGTTGTTATTTTAGTTTCTCGTGTTTTATTCTAAATAACAACCGCTCATATTTGTGCGAAAATGACGACATTTTTCACGATGACATTTTGCGAAAGTGACGTTATGTCACTTACTTGTATAAAAACACTTTGATTATGTCACGGATTGAATTCATTCGTTTTTCATATTTGATTGGCAATTGTTTCGAACGAGGTAGATTGAAAGGGTATAGCGTAACAGTAGTTAGGTTCTATTTGAAGTTATAGTCACTTTCAATTAGTGTTTGGTGCTGTCCTGGTGTGCCACTAGGGTTTGTAGCTTAAGTCACTCAAAGACAAAATTTGGAAGTCACATTTCACACCACACTTAAGACACTTGATTATAGATTACACCAACATCCTAATTGCGTCACAGACTTACAGACAATGCCCTACATTTTACCAATTCAACAATAATCATTTCGTTATTAACATTGCCGAACAGTTAAACTTTACTAACATAATTATTATCTTCTTCTTTTCGTGTGGTTAGTGACTAACCTGGTGTCAAAGTTCTTATGCTGCCCGTGGGCCTCTGACTTAGCTTTAAATACTGTGCAAACCAGCATGTCTGAGAGAAATATCTCTCAGACATGCTGGTTTCTTCCGATGTTTTCCTTCACCAATTTTAAGCAAGTGATAATTATTCAATACGCACATGAATCCGAAAAATCAGAGGTGCGTGCCTTGGGTTCGAACTCGAGACCTACGACATATTATTATGATGCAATCATTTTGGAATTTCCTTCAAAATTCTTTGAACTGTGAGCGTTAATACGAGGTTGTTGCGCAATTGTAGTGCGATGCGGCATCCAGAATGGTACGTACAGTCACGAGCACCAATATGTATACACTGAGTAACTTTAAAAAGTTTCCAAGTGTAAACATATCGGTGCTCGTGACTAGTGTACAGTCGTACATCACCGAACAAACTCATTTATATGAAGCACACAGATCACCTGGCATAAAAAAAATTGAACTGGTGTATTAGTTACATAATAATATGTACCATATTTTCTCGTCCGAAACATAGACAAAGCCTCTATTATCCGCTTTATTTTAATTACAGTACCCATAAACATGTTACAGACTAATTAATATAACGCGAGCAGCGTAAAGGCAATTTTTGCATCCCATTTTCTAGCCTGGCAGCATTGTAATTGAATTATCTTTGCATGAAATTATGGTTGTGTAATAAACAAACACACACACACTGACTCGGACTCTTACACTGTTTTTATGGTAAGTTATCGAGAAATGTTATTTTATACAAGAAAAAAAACGTGTAACATGTTTGTTAGTGATACATAATTATGTTCAAGTTTCCTTCATTTGGAAATTTATTTCAAAACAGATCGTTTGGGAGCTGACCAAAAACTACCTTAGGCGATTTACACACGGCACCGCGCTCCGCCGCGGCAGGCGGTGAAGCCGATCTCATGTCGCATTGGTCTCTAAGAAATCCATTGATGCCTTACACACGTACACCGCCCAACCGCGCGGTCGAGCGGTGCTCGTTTCTACCGCAAACTGTTCCGCTGTGCCGTGTTATTCGTCAAAATTAAGTGCAACCTCAATTAACAGTTCAAACTTCTTTTCATATCTATCTATTTTTTTTAAAGAAAAAAATCAGCTGTTTATCTAAATAAACAACAGGACCTACTGGAAATCAGCTATATACAGAGGATCAGGATTTTAATGTCTGAATGTTCAGTACCGAACTGAAAATTGTTTACAACTCTTTTCCGTAAACAGAATTGGAGGCACTTCTGTGACCTTTAAACCTTTTAAAAATTTACAAATAATTTAACAACATTGGTAGGGAGTTGGTGCAGGTTTACACGTGCTGCAAACATTTATAAGGTTTTGTTAAACATGAAAAGTTTGTATTGCAAATAGTCAATTTATTCCTCGAAATAGAACGAGGGTATTGATTTAATCTGGTTTTGATATTTTGAGCTGTATTTAAACTGCTTTAGAAATCAAAACTGATAGTTAAGTGATTATATCCTGTAATGTGTTTTGATTTGCCTTTAAAAATAACAGTAAAAATAAACATATTATATTATACACCTACGTAACAATCCAGCGGAATCGCTTTGATATTTTAACTTACTATATACTATCTAAGTGACAATTAATATAGGCAAACATGTCAGCCAGAGTGACGGCCCGTTTGAGATCATTTGTGTAATCAATAGTCAGATAGATATCATTAATCACAACACTAAAACACAGAAAGATGTAGTGAATAACTGGGTTCTTCCTACCAGAAATCAATTAAATAGAACACAACTAATTAATCCAGCTATACGTAGTTGACTGTTTTGAATCGTATCCGTTGTCGTCACAATAATCTATGTGATAACATCAGACGCCACTAAATCACACGGAACGCATTATTAGTTTTCATGAGGATTACCGGATATGACCACTATCTACGTTAGATAATTATGGAGCCCATAACAACTCGATAAAATACCGTTCGGTTTTAGTTTGTTGAATAAGCTTCTGTCAGAAAACAATGTCACTAAATGTTATGTGATGGAATCCTTTTTTTTTTGACGGTGGGATATCATCAAATGTCACCTCCTGCTCTGACTTCAGCGGAAGGGATTGTCAGACTCTTACTGACTAAAACCCATCTTTGTTTCTTCCTTAGCCGTTTTTGTTCCGTATTGGCGGTAACCCTTTCGGACACCGCTTACCCGGCAGGCTTCGGCCCTAACGGGCCCCTTCACATGCTTTTCCTCTCCCATCCCGCCACCTTCTTCGCGACCAGTGAGCGTGAGCGACGTCTAATGAGATTATAATGAAAGACGTGGTGGGACGGCAACGCGCGTGGCCGCGCGAAGTGGTGTCGTGGGCGTGGCTGCCTCAGCGGAATGTCTACGCAGGCACGGCGGGTCTAAGTCCCACCTTAGTGGGCATCTGGCGATGGCGGGGTCCATTAAGTCTAAGATATTTCCAGTTTTACAGGCTGCAGATCGTCACAATTTGAGGTAATCGTCAAAAAATATAGTCGGGCACATCACGAAACTCACCAATGAGCAACCGTTTGAAGAAAGAGGAGATGTTCCTTGCACACACTTTTTCACAAAGTGTCCTAATTCTATGACCTCAAATAATAATGGGTCGCCCCCATATGGGATGCTCCTAATCTCTGCGTGATATCCGTTGGAAGTGATAAAAGGATTATTATTATCAGATTAATGGACAACCTCCTTTTTTGGAAAGTCCAGTAGTTGATAGCGATAGGCTCGGTTGATTGATTGAGCAGCTGTTTTGCCTCGGATCTAGTTTAGGTGCCCTGAATTTCACGAAAAGTTATCGAGAGATATCTAATAAGACGAAGATTTGTTATCAATATGATAAGCAAAAACAGCCCATGAAGAGCGTAGAAAATAGTATTTTTTACATGTACAGTGTACAAAATGCTAAAAACCAGTATGTAATCTATATATATAAAAGAAAGACGGGTTTGTTCCCTTCGTTATAACTCGAGATCTGCTGGACCAATTTTCATGGTTTTTGTTTCGTTGGATTTGTTTCCGCCCTGAATAGCAGAATACATTTTTTTTTTTTTTTAGGTAGGGTAGGGTAGGGTAGGGTAGGTAGGTAGGTAGGGTAGGTAGGTTGGGTAGGTAGGTAGGTAGGTAGGTAGGTAGGTAGGTAGGGTAGGTAGGTAGGTAGGTAGGTAGGTAGGTAGGGTAGTTAGGTAGGGTAGGGTTGGGTAGGTAGGTAGGTAGGGTAGGTAGGGTGGGTAGGTAGGGTGGGTAGGTAGGGTAGGTAGGTAGGGTAGGTAGGTAGGGTAGGTAGGTAGGTAGGTAGGTAGGTAGGTAGGGTAGGTAGGTAGGTAGGTAGGTAGGTAGGGTAGGTAGGTAGGTAGGTAGGGTAGGTAGGTAGGGTAGGTAGGTAGGGTAGGTAGGTAGGGTAGGTAGGTTGGGTAGGTAGGTAGGTAGGGTAGGTAGGTAGGTAGGGTAGGTAGGTAGGGTAGGTAGGTAGTGTGGGTAGGTAGGGTAGGTAGGCAGGTAGGTAGGTAGGTAGAGTAGGTATCACAGTTAAGACAGGACAACGTCTGTCGGGTCAGCTAGTTTTATATAAAGTGTAAAAAATTAACTCTAAGCTGAGAAATCCCCATCCCATCTATGAATTTCGTGGAAGCATTATCCTCATTACTAACAACTTTGATTATGGGATGAACTCCTAAATTATGAAAAAAATATGTGCTGTCCTAATGAAAAGTTCAAGGCTAACGCATATCGCTGAAAGGCGAGCAGAGTATTTTACTTAGGCAAATTACTATGTAATGGTAACAAGATACAGCTTCCAAAGCTCAGAGACCGGCCACAGAGCATCAAAGGGGTTTCACTCTGCGGTATTGAAGACCGCGCTGAAGGCTACCGCCATGCTAAGGTACGGAACGGTATACACTGGAGTCCGTCCTAGGAGACTGACGATTTTCGAGGCATGGGAGTTCCTGAAAATCCAGTTGAATGTAGAGCAATAGGAGAGGCCTATGTTCAGCAATGGACTGATGTAGCCTGATGATAATGATGATTCATGGATATAAAGGAATTGCCAGTGTTTACCCGAACGGACGCAACTTGCGCATTTGGTATGTTGAACATCGTCATTACAGCAAAAACTTCCGGAGAACACAAGATACTGTAAATCAAATTAGTAGGTACTGAATCATATTTATTTCAAAGATTAAATAAATAATTAAAATACCAACCCAGTTGATCCATTAATTATTCCCAAAAACAGGTAAACTTAAAACAAACTAACAATTACCCACGTCAAAATAAATAGGATTGACAACAGATAAATAAAGGCACAATCAATTTATTTGTACAATTGTTTAAACAACCAACATTAAACTGAATAGTTAGCTCAAACATTTCAAATAAACATAGAATTGTTGGAATTTAATCTGCAAAGTTATTAATAAACGCAAATCTACAAACAAACTTCGGTTTGCTAACCTATAATTAGGAATTGTCTAGCGTACGTAGGCAGTAGGTACTAGCTAGCGTTTTGCGTAGTTTGGGCTAACAGGAGAACTAGATTGCGAGAAGAAATTGCTCTTTTTCCGTTATATAGATTCACTGCTTACATGCCTTTATAAAGTTAGGCTTCAGCTCTCTTAAAATAATAATTTAAAATACTAATACTAATTAAATAAACTAATCGTTTAGTAATTACTGCCACTATGCTACTTATTTAGAGTGCCGTCGGTGTCGAAAAGCGTGCCCAGCAGAACACTATTATCAAGCTATATTGTCAAGCAATATTGTATTTCTCTACCCACAAATAATAAAAATAAAATAAACACGTTTCTTGTTTGAGGACCCCCACAAGAAACGTGATTTTTTTGAAACTGAAGTTCTTTTTATAAATAAAGTGTTGTGTTAAATATATTATAGTAGGTAGGATGCCCTTTGTGTGAGAGTCATCATCTGCCTAGCTTTTTCCCAACTATGTTGGTGTCGGCTTTCAGTCTAACCGGGTGCAGCAGAATACCAGTATTTTACATGGAGCGACTGCCTATCCCCACAACCCAGTAACTGAGCTATACGATACCCCTTGGTAAGACTGGCTATCAGATTTTCGGGCTTTGTGTGAGTCCAACTCGCAATTGGCCAGTTTTCCATTAAGGCTTTTTTTGTCATTGTCATCTAATCCCTGTATTATTTAACCCTTACAAGCTGTTGTCAGCTGTTTTCTATCATCCTTTGGAAAATACCAGCCATTGAACTCACAAACATCCCAACACTTAAATTTATAATATTTATATGATTTTCTATGTATTTTCAACAATAACCGACGCCCTATTTCATGCACTTATCCCCATAAATCCTCTGACCCACTTTTACTAAATCCAATAACAAGTTTTTCTAACGGTAATACATATTTTACTCTCATAAAAACTGTCACTGTGGACATAAATCAAATACACAAACATCCAGACAGCCATCGACACTCTCGACCAAATCGTACTCGTGCCCGTTACATCATTCGGTCGTTATTAAGTTCTTTACAAGTTTTTTTCATTTGTTATGCCTGGCAACAAAATGTTCATAATAAGTTTTAGTAAAAAAAGCAGTAATAGCCTAGTGGTGTGACCAAGTCATAGGTCTCAGACTGCCAAGTCATAGGTCTCAAGTTCGAACCCAAGGCACGCACCTCTGATTTTTCGGATTCATGTGCGTATTGTATAATTATCACTTGCTTTAAAATCGGTGAAGGAAAACATCGTGAGGAAACCGGCATGCCCGAGAGATATTTCTTAACAGCATGTGATGCTAAGTCAGAGGCCCATGGGCAGCATTAAAAATCTGACACCAGGTTAGTCACTAACCACACGATGAAGAAGAAGTAAAAAAACAGGTAAGGTAAAAAAAAATGGTGTTAAAATGCGTTATAGTCCTGGCTTTAGCGCATTTTATCATAAAAAAAAAGCTAACTTACAAAAAGCTAATCTTACTGCAATGAACACAAATCTTAAATACAATATACAATCTAAGACGAAAACATAATTATATTATACATATATTTATGGTATTCACAAGAATAAAAAAAACCCCCCAAATTGAAAAAGACTACCTAGGTGACGAAACGGCCGATTAATTCCTATGGAAATGTGAAAAACATAATCAAATGTTTGGCATACTTATGTGTGCATGTTACCTAACATGCATAAATAAGTATGCCAACAATTTTGATTTATAAGCTAATGTTTTACCAGAAGTCGTAAAGGAAATTCCTTTACAAGTTTGTTACGCAATTATCTGCCCGTACGGATATTTAGTAGGTAAGCAAATACGCGCTACTGTTTATAATATTTTCTAATTAATATTGTAAAAATGGTAAAACAAAGTTTGCTGTTCCGTTCACATTTTCGTCGAATTACGCGAATATAAATGTATGGAACACCAGATTTTTTTCCGCGGTTTCAGATTTTTTCCATTTGTTAATATTGTTCATATTGGAGTTCCTACTATGCCTCAATGCCCCATTTTCATTAATTTCAATTACACTTTTTTACGCGGCATAATAATTATGTAATTACAAATCGCACGCGCAATTCTTTTCGCTTCAAATTTGCCGGAGTAACACATAAAATCAACTTTAACAAATGTGTTAGAATGCTTTAATAAACAATTAATTACCATAGAGCCTAAAGTAACATTGTTGTTCATCAATGCTAACAAAATGTTGTAATATTAATAAGTTAATTATTTGTCAAAATATTGATATAGACAAGTTAACAACATTTTGCCGTTTCAAGCGATTTTATTTTATTTGTATGAACCAAACGAACTTGTTTCATTAAAATAATATTTTATTTCCAAGTCCTCTGTAAACCCAGAAGTGCTGCGCCATGTTTGTTAACGAGAAGGGGAACAACACACACACACACACTGTTTTAACATTCTCCGCGTTTAGCGGAGATTTTCAAACAAACATTAGGTAGTTAATGAAAAAACGCAGCGGACATGCTAATAAATGTTTAAAAACCAGGTTTTGATAACATTGGGACAGGGGCTTTAAAAGCACAATAACAACAGTCTAACAATCTACAGTAGGATAAAATAATAATATTATAGCGATAGCACTTGAAACCATTGACTTAAGCCATTCGAAACTGCTTGTTTCATTGACTACCAACTTTCTGTTTCCCTTTGTCACACCCGAGTTTTTCTTCCCAAACGAATACATGCATAATCAGCCTATAATGTTCCCACTGCTGGGACACAGGACTCCTCGCTTAGAGAGAGAGTGGGCCATAATCCACCACGCGTGCCCAGTGCGTGTTGGCGGATGTTACATATCTTCGAATTTTCGGTTCTAGGATATGCCGGTTTCCTCACGATGTTTTCCATCACCGTTTTGAAAGCAGTGGTGATGACATTAAATACCCAAACTAAAGCGCCTGCTTGGGTATGAACTCACGACCAATACAATTCGTAAATGGCGGCCCATGCCACTGGGCGACCACTGCTGTGCCCAAACGAATGCCATCTCCAAAATAACATAAAAAGTATTTAAAATACCACTCACCTCCTCATATACTGAAACTTGATCACAATAAAGATGAGCAGCGTGTTCGCAGACAGCGAGGCCGTCAGCACCACCACGTACAACACTATGATCACCACATCAGGTCTGTAGAACACATCCAGGTCGAACTGGGGAACACCCCACGCGGCTGTGTCATTCCACCCCACTTCAAAAGTCGTGTTGAAGTTCTTCATACTTATGAGTTTGAGTAAACAGTCTCAAGTTGTCGCGATGGGAGACGGTGCCGCCATCTTTAGGCTCTGAAATTTAAACAGAATAAGGAATTGTAATGAAAATACTGGTGTGATGTTGAAATGATATTTATTTTTTTAATTTGACACATATTCAAGTCAATATTTTAAAAATAAGGTTTATAAGAAATTGGTTAATGGTCGCTTCGGGATTAATAACGCAAAGGCGTCTTACTTAGTGACTATAGTGACAGTTCTTAGTCGTAGATACCACTTCCAGCCATGCTCTGAGTATGTTTGTTTACTCTCTGGTGGCCTACTTCTTATCAACACGTGACCTACACTTTTAGAAAAAATATTGTACGGAATATTTTTTGTCAAAACTATATCGGTGCGTGACTTGAAATGTAAAATGTAAATTAAATGTGTATGGAAATAAAATTATCTTAAATTTCAACCCGCAAATAATGGTTCGACTGGTGAAAGGTCACGGTTGATCGTTCTAAAAGATTACGCGTTTGCAATAACCAGCGACTGTTAAGGCATACACCGATTGTCAAAAGTATCTGTAGGTTCATGGAAATCTATAAATTTTTGGTTCTTCAGCGTTTTTCTTTCCGTGTGATTTTAAGACGAAGCACTGCACAGACTGCACTCTTAAAAACAGACGTTCCTAATTGGTAATCAATCTTTATTGTTTATCAGTTTCTCAAACCGTGTTGAAAGGTGTGTTAAAAATAAATATTATGATTCCACTTCGAAAGGCATATGAGAATTTCAACCATTTCATGCTATTATCATACGAAATGGTTTTCAGTATAAATGGACAAAAATATCCTAACAATCGTTATCAACTTTTGGCACTGGATACGCGCAAACGCGCCAACAGTTCTCATTCAATATGACGAGCTTTGCATCATATATGAATAAACTATATGCTCACATATTTCACATTTTATGTAACTCAGTGGAATTCCGCTATTGATAAGGAAATAGTTGTTATCACACAGGACGTACAAGCTTGAGTTCTCAGGACTTTCTTTCTTTTTCGTGTGGTTAGTGACAAACCTGGTGGCAGAGTTTCTAAGCTGCCCATGGGTCTTTGACTTAGCTTCATATGCTGTTGAGAAATTATATCGCTCCCGAATACCGGTTTCCTCACGATGTTGTTCTTCACCGTTTTATAAGCAAGTGATAATTATACAATTCGCACATGAATCCGAAAATTCAAAGGTGCAAGCCTGCGGTCCGAACTCGAGACCTAAGACTTGGCAGTCTGACGGTCACACTACTAGACTATCACTGCACTCAGGACTGAAATGTAACAACAACATTCACCTTTTCAAAGAATTTTTCTACTTTATTCTAAAATTCAAATTCCAGTTAATAGTATAACAGACAAAACGTTTCAAGCTGTCCGTGAAACTCACGCTTCTACATTACGAAAAGAAAGAATAATAAAGTAAGAATATAAAAGTGTCATCACACATATAAGTCATAGACACAAAAATCCAGACATTCCACCAGACATTACGATGCATCATAAAAATAATAACATAAAAATATCGAAAATAAAAAAATGTTAAGATTATTACGCCTCTGATGCAAGACGATCGAACTGCTCTTCACACAATAAATTCAGCGAGTTATTTATACGCGGAAATAAATAGTCTGTTTAAAAATACATGAAATATCATCATGGAGTTTCCACTTGCTTGTCTGCGCTAACACTGTGTGGCTTACAATAAATGTAGGTAACAACAACAACTTCCTCAAAGGATATAACGCGAAAGAGTTAAAGATTAAGTGATTGTGAGTGTTGATGGTGTTGTTGTTGTTAAAAATCAATCTGCCTAGCCTTTTCCCAACTATGCTGGGGTCGGCTTCCAGTCTAACCGGATGCAGCTGAATACCAGTATTATACATGGAGCGACGGCCTATCTGACCTCCACAACCTAGTTACTAACTGGGTAATACGATACCCCTTGGTAAGACTGGCTGTCAGACTTCCAGGCTTCTGACTACCCATAACGACTGTCAAAGATGCACGAATGACAGCCGGGACCAACGGCTAACGTGCTTTCCGAGACACGGAGGAGTTTCGATATCGGAAGATGGTCACCCATCCACAGACCAACCCCGGCAAGCATAGCTTAACTTGATGGATCGATCCGTGCAGCTGTTATTACTTAGTCACGAGCTCCTCCTTGTTGTTGTTCAAAATGTCTTACAAAATGGTGTAGGTCTTATCACTTGTTATTTTTATATTTAGACCAGCAGCTTATGTCCGTGTGAGACTTTCTAGTTCCGTTTTCTCTTTTATGCTGTGATCATATCGTCGCAATAAGACAAACTACACTTCGCGCTTCCTCTCTCGCACACTGCTCAATTCCGACGTCTCGTTGTAAATGGAATATGTGCTACATGCATTCGCTTTATCACGACAATGTGGCCGTAGCATAAGAGGGATCTTACAGGCTTTGCATAACATTGCTGTTTATTCTCAAATCCTTTACTTTGCACTTAGCTGTGGAAAGAACAAAGACAGGATTAACTTTAAATGTTTGAGCCAATGTGTTAGTGTATAGTTCGAATATAATGATTACTTTGCATTACTGAACCACTGTAATTTCAAGCTTTCTATCACTGCAGAAACAAATTATATGTTCATAACAAGTGATACCAGGAACCCCACGTGATACGTTAATACCATCTCTATGTTACAGAAGTGGTCTTAAGCAAAATCCTAATTGTTCACAAACCTAATAGAATTCATACCTTAATTGCTTTAGTACCAGCACAGTAGCTTCAACTTTAGTACCTCTTAATATTGTGGGTACGTTAAGCCCCATTCCATAAGCATTTGCAGCTGCAGGGCAAGTCAAGGTGACAGTTAAAAGATGCCTCACATATGGTACAAAATCGCAGGACACTTCGCATGACATTGAGGTACTGTTGCCCCCCCCCCCCCCTGGTTTAGGTAAAAACATAAATCTACTATTAGTTATCACTTTATTTTTCTCTATAAAATTGCATTAGGACTACGCCGAAAAAAAATATTTGTGTATTCGACCGAAAGATGATGAGAGTTTGAATGTTTGTAAGAGTGCCGAATCCATGTTTACGAATTGATTTAAATACTTTTAAACCGTCATAGATTATAGACCAAGATGTGTCAAGGTTGGTAGCTCTGAGCATAAAAAACATACAAATAGATAAGAAAATATTAAACTCGAACATAAATAAAAAAATATGGAACTGTTTCTGTTACTAATGGGTATTCTTCTCCAGAGCAGCTGTAACTTAGAACATATAGGGCGTTGGACGTCAGTAATGATCCTATTAACCCTTAGGAAGCAGACCTAAATGTACCTACTTTATATTGTCCATCTAATAATGGGTTCACTGCTATAGTTCAACGACATTTAACCTCAAGAACTAGATTTCATCAGGTTAAATCTCGTTCAAGGATTTCAGAAAATTTTAAAGGATTTTTTTTTCACATGGTATGGACATGTGATTCACAGGGATGAAAAGAATGTGGCTAAAGTGATGATGGATGGAGCGGGAGAGGATGGTCAACGAAAGATGGATGGGTTATGTGAGGAAATATTTGAAAAAAGGGAGTCAATGATACCGTAAGTAATAACAGCCGCACGGATAGATCCATCTGGTTAAGCTAAAGCTATAGGGTCCTGGTGGGGCTCCCACGCTGCTGTAGTGCGTCTGCGATGTTTGCGCATGCGCACACAGACGGCTTTCACACTGTGCTGCGGCGCCGCATCCCTTCGCTGATGTTCCGCACGCGTGGGAGTGCCAACACCATCCTGAACGTGCTCAGCCACAAGCTGGACAGCCCACTTCTGGGGCACTGGGTTCAAGCACAAGTGCGTGTGCCCGGGGCCCCAGTGTGCGGCAAATATTTAAATTTAATGGGATCAAATTAAATCTTACAAATTAAATTAAATTCGACTGAATTAAATTAAATTATAATGAATTGAAGTGAATTGAATTAAATTAAATTAGATAATATTTTTTTTTATTAAATTAAATTAAATTAGATTACATTAAATTAGAATAGATTAAATTAAATTAATTTCCAATTCAAATTTTAAATTTAACATAGTTTTAAGTCGTACTGCATACTAACAATATTATGGACCATATTTGTCCGAAATAAAAACATTTTATTTTTATTTTATTTTATTACTAGCTTCTGCCCGCGGCTTCGCTCGCGTGGAGGTCGGAAATTATCCCACAGGAATGTTCTACCGGGATAAAAAATATCCTATGTGTTAATCCAGGATATAAACCATCTCTGTGTCAAATTTCATCCAAATCTATACAGTAGTTTTTACGTGAAAGAGTAACAAACATCCATACATCCATACTTACAAACTTTCGCCTTTATAATAGTAGTAGGATTTTTAAGCTACGCTTTCCGGGGTTGATCCGTGGATGGGTGACCATCTTTACATATTGAGTCCTACGAGACTTGGAAAGCACGTTAAGCCGTTGGTCCCGGCAGTCCTGGATCTTTGGCAGTCGTTACGGGTAGTCAGAAGCCCGAAAGTCTGACAGCCAGTCTTATCGAGGGGTATCGTATTACCCAGTGACTAATTGTGTTGAGGAGGACAAATAACCAGTCGCTCCATGTAAAATACTGGTATTCAGCTTACGGTTAGACTGGAAGCCGACCGCAACATAGTTGGGAAAAGACTAGGCAGATTGATTTTTTTCTACTGTGACGATTGACAGAGAAAAATGGAAGAAGAGAACGTGTTGCACCGAGCTCAAGTAAGATACCACATGAAAGATAAGGATAACTCTTGAATGATTAATTTAAATATAAGCTCGTATTAGCTTTTAAGCAAACGAAAGAACTACATTAAAAACACTATCGTAAGTAGATCAAGGCTTTGCCAATGACAACAAAGTTAGAAAATAAATTCTTTCAAACGTTTTCGCAGCCAATACAAATATTGTCTGCTGCAGTATTCTTTTATCTCTGTTAGTTTTACAAAGAAAGCTAAAGAATAAATTGTCTGTTAGAAACATTGTGCAGTCAGAAAACGCCAAAGTTCTAACTCTGTGTGATGTTTTTTTAAGAAAACTAGTTTTGAATGTAGCCACTCTCCCCGTTCCATTGTATTCAAGTACAATGCTTTGTGTGTTACATTACGCACTGCCTAAAACAGCGATTTTTCAGTATAAAAAATAAAAGTCGTTCCCCAGCAAATGTTATTACTTTGTTTGACTAGAGAATGTGTTACTTACGGCTTTGTGATGGGTCATTCTACACCCTGTATAGTAACAGTGATAGAAATGCATAAACTTATAAGGTCTTTGGACTGGAATTGATGAAGAAACCTTTGTTACCGTTATAAGAGGTAAGAGTAGGTGAATGATGATACCTAATTCAGAAAAATCGTCAATTAATTAATCGATCGTTCCATAGGTCTGTTATCGTCAGCCTCCATTGAGTCACTCAAAAGCAGTGATAGATAGTGGTATGACCATCGAACGGCTAAGTCATAGGTCTCGAGTTCGAACCCAAGGCCTCTCATTCACAGATTCATTTGCGTATTGTATAATTATCACTTGTTTAAAAAATCGGTGAAGGAAAACATCGTGAGGAAACCAGCATGTCTTAGAGATATTTCTCATCAGCATGTGAAGCTAAGTCAGAGGCCCATGGGCAGCATAAAAACTCTGACACCAGGTTAGTCACTAACCACACGAAAAGAAGAAGATTAAGTAAATCTTATGAATAATGCTCTTACCAATATAAGATTGGTTGAATATGCTTTTCTTACGAAAGAGCATTAATTACAAGCGGGTATACTTCATACTGCGGGTAAACTCCAAATGCCAATAAGAAAATGAAAACTTCTGTGGAGTTCATAGTAACGATGCATTATACAGAACTTATGCTTTTACTGATAGATCAGAACCGAAACAATCGTAAGATATTATATTTAATAAACCAGACTTAATACATCGGTTTTATGCAGTATCACTGTATCTTCGAAGTTCATTGAGATTACAACACGCAGCATGTAACTGACGATGTAATGTTTGCATCTATATCAACACTCTTTGATGGTAAGTTCAAAACCACTTCCGCGACAAAGGAGTCCGTTTAGTAAAGTTTTCTTTACTAATCTGGGTTCTCATGGAGACGAGGACTGGGGTTTCTATCTCAGTATTGAGTGAATTCATTTCAATTGAAGTTCAATGCTCCCATTGAATTGAAATGTTTGTTTTAGTAGAAATCAATCATGTGTATGCAAAACTTAATAGAATAATTAATAGATGCAATAAATTTAAGAAACAGCAAAAACACAGTTCTATAAATATTAAATTAAGGAAAGAGCGTGTTTTTCTAATAAATAAATTAAAAAACTATCATATTAAATTAGAAGATAGTAAAAATATTTACCAAATAGACACACATCGCTTACAGTCTGAAATTGATGTACTTGAAGAGTCACTACATTCACTTTATATTAAGTATGTGAGCTCTCAAAACCAAATTAAGGAACACATCCTTGCTGCAAATGAATTAGTGGAAATGTGTAATGATGAGACAGACAGAGTGGACCCACAGACTCTCAACACCACTAAATGTATGTGTCAAACAAAATCCAACCTTGAGGCTCTCCAGCCTGAGGCAACGGAGGATCCATCCCGGTCCTCTGTTATCAATTTGGATTCACCGGTTAGTGTAAATCATTTATTACAAGTAGTCCAGACACAAGCTAACTCTCTCCCTTGCAGTAGTACAGAGTGTAGGTCCTCTATTATGTTTTCAGATAGTTTTGGAAAAGGGTTAGGTAAATTACTTAGCAACAACTTGAGTCTTTCTTCTCAAAACTTTTGTATGCCTCAGACTTCATACAAAAAAATTATGACTTCAATAACTAGTAATGAATATGATCCTAATGCCATTATAACAGTTCTTATAGGTAATAGTTTTAATATTAAAACATATGACATTGCTGATAGTGTCACTGAACTATTAAAGTTAAATTGTAAGAAAATTATTCTGTGTGCTTTTCCCTACTTTGAGCACTTGTCAAACAGGCAGAACAATAACATTCACAAGTTAAATAATTACATGCACTTCTTAGTGAGTCACCATAGTGACAAGTTTATATTTTTTGACACCAACATTTTTGTTGAGAAATTAAGGTCGACTAGGGATACTGTGTATCTGCCCATTAGTTTTAGACGTCAAATAGCTAGGCTATTAGCTTTTAATATTAACCCAGACATAAGTAATATGTCGAAGTCATATTTAATTAGCACCACAATTAGTAATAGTACTAATGTTAATGTGGTTAGCTCACATTCTTTAAACTAGTTTGTAAGACAACAGGAGATACCACTAACAGTATAGTTTCGCTTAATAACAAAAAGGTATCTTCTAGCTCCAAAAATAACTGTAAAAAAGGGGCTAAGCAGAAATCCTTGACATTATTTCATCAAAATATTCAAGGTTTTTCTTCCAAACAATTAGAGATTGAATTGTTTTTAGAAAAAACAATGTATGACATTATTTGTTTTACTGAGCACTGGTTAAAAGATTACGAAATGTTAATTAATTACGAGAATTATAGTTTGGCCAGTTGCTTTAACCGCAAATCAATGCTGCGTGGTGGTTCACTAATCCTAATCAAAAATTGTATTAAATCAAAAACTCGTGAGGACATAGTTGAACTATCAGTTGAGCATAGCATTGAATTGTCTTGTGTTGAGCTGGATAAGCATGTTATAGTGTGCGTTTACAGACCCCCTAATTATCAGAACTACTCAATATTTGAGGCAGTAATGGAAGATGTTCTGGCAAAACTTGCTTCCAGTAATAAATCAGTAGTTATCTGTGGTGACTTTAACATTAATATTTTGGAAAATAATTCAAACACGAGTAGACTATTAAATTTGTTTAAATCATTCAATTTGTCAAATGTGTTTGTAGAACCCACCCGAATAACTATGTCTACTGCTACTTGCATTGATAATGTTTTTTGTTGCTGCGACTATTTAGATAAAGCTATCGTTAATTATCTTCCTTCCGATCACAGTGGTCAAACTGTAACTTTTGAGTCCAACACACCAATACAAAAAATCCAAATACAATCCAGACCCATAACAACTGTTAATTTAAATAAATTTAATATCGCCTTAAATTGTAAGTTAAGTGCTCAAGCACTTTCTTTAAAATATATAAATATTTTGTATAAGGAATTCTTTACGGTAGTGCAAAACGAGTTTAATAATTGTTTTAAGAAGACCACTAAAACTATAAATCCTAAATTTTTATTTAGTGACTGGGCCACTAAAGGACTCAGGAAAAGTAGGGAAAGACTTTTCGAGCTTTATGGCCTTAAGCCTTTTATTAACACAGAATGTTTTAATAAGTATGTTGCTACCTACTCAAAAATTTTTAAGAACACTTGTAAAGCAGCTAAAGCCAAATACATTAGCAACAAGGTAAAATCAGCTGAAAATAAAATAAAGACGGTTTGGAAAATTATCAATAATGAAACGAACAGAAACAAAAGGCATAGCTCTGATTACATTCTGGAGACGTCATGTGGTCCCATTTGTGATAGCAAAGAAGTTGCTCAAGAATTTGTAAATTTCTTTACCAGTATTCCACTAAAAACTACTGAAACCTTAAATTCATCGCCTTCCCTCTCTTTTGATTTACTAAAGGCGAACGTTTCAGCCTGCTTAATTGAATTCAACTTTAAGCATATTAACCCCATAACAATAATTAAAACTTTTAAACAAATCAAAATAAAATTAACCGAAGATCTTTGGGGAATGTCTACTAAAGTCTGCACCTCGATCATTGAGACAATAGCACCTTACTTAGCCTTCATATTTAATTTATGTGTGGATCAAGGCATCTTCCCGGATTTAATGAAATACAGCAAGGTAATACCACTTTTCAAATCCGGGGACAATAAAGATACCAATAATTATAGACCCGTATCCGTGCTGCCGGTTTTCAGCAAGATCTTTGAAAAGATAATGCTTAACCAAATGCTTAATCATTTTTACACTAATAAAATCCTTAACGATCAACAGTATGGTTTCACCAAAGGACGTTGTACAACTGACGCCGGTGTGACCTTATTAAAACACATTTTCAATGCGTGGGAAGAGGCTCAAGATGCCATAGGAATCTTTTGTGACCTCTCCAAGGCATTTGATTGCGTTGATCACGAAACCTTGCTGTTGAAGCTAGAGCATTACGGACTTGGAAAACTTGCGCTTAGTTTAGTAAAATCTTATTTAAATGACAGACAACAGCAAGTTCAAATAAAAGGTGTCAATTCACTCGGTTTAAAAGTAAAAATGGGTGTGCCACAAGGTTCAATATTGGGTCCTTTCCTCTTTTTAGTATATATTAATGATCTTCTCCATTTATTAAAACACGACGACACTACGACACGACACACGACGACACTTCTTTAATTTTTAAGATAGATAGACGTGCTAAAAATTTTGACGACGTAAATAACGCCCTACTGCAGGTCCAGAATTGGTTCACTGTAAATAATTTAGTATTAAATGGAAAAAAAACTAAGTGCATTAGATTTTCTTTACCAAATGTAAAAAGTAGTGATTGTGAGATAGTATTGAATCAAGAGAAACTAGAATTTGTCGATAAAACTGTTTTCCTAGGGATCACGCTCGACTCAAGGCTACAATGGGGTCCTCATTTAACATCTCTTGCAGGACGGCTAAGTTCTGCAGCATATGCTGTCAGAAAGATCCGTCAATATACTGATGTAGATACCGCGAGACTGGTCTATTTTAGCTATTTTCATAGTATTATGTCTTACGGTATTTTACTTTGGGGACGAGCTGCAGACATCGAGTCTATTTTTATTCTGCAGAAAAGAGCTATCAGAGCCATTTATAATCTTCGTAGGCGCGATTCTCTAAGGGAACGGTTTAAGCTTATTAACATCATGACTGTACCTTGTCAATATATCTATGAAAACATCATGTATGCAAGGAAAAATCTACATCTTTTTAGTAAAAGAGGTGAAAGACACAATTATTTCACTAGAAATAGGGACCAATTAGTTCAACCAGGTTTCTGGCTGGCTAAAGTAGATTCATCTTTCATGGGGTACTGTTTAAAATGTTACAATAAAATACCTCCCAACATTCTTGAACTTAATGAAACAAAATTTAAATCCTGTATAAAACGCACACTATGCAGCCAAGCATATTATACATTGGGAGATTACATCGCTGATAAAAACGCTTGGGTCAATGCTATTCCTGCTCCACAAGGGCGTATCACCTAATTCATTAGACTTCTTAAAAAACTGTTGGAGCTGCGGAAGATCAACAACAATAAAAACTATATTTGCATTGTATAAATTCAATTTCTTAATATTGTATAATTGCTTAGCACATATGTGAGTACTATGTACCTAATATAAAGTGACCATTTACTGGGTACGTCTTTCATTGACTTGAATGTGCTTTGGCGGCTGAGAGTATGTCATGCTCACTTTAATGTCTCGCTGATGGTGGCGTGTGTGTTGGATCATTTAGCTCCCTTCAAAATGGTTGAGCTGAATGGTGCTAATCCATGCGTCATGTTCGTGAACGGGCGCTGTCGGTAGAGACTGGTCATCTCTTAGCGGCCATGGCTTGTTTTAATTTAACTTTTGAACTTTTTTTTTTACATTATTTTATATCAGATGCTTTCACCGTTCTGCATCGTTCTCACATGTATAATAATAATAATATGATCTATGTAACCAATATTTTGTAACCATATTTTGTTTAAAAGAGTGTCCATGGAGTTTCTTGCCCGTTCTTCTCCATAGGTACCTACTGCTTTGGAATGGGCAACTAGCTTCATCTCTCTGACTGACCGACACCTTGACAATTCAAAAGTGCCTGTAATTGGTTTATTTGAAATAAATACTTTGAGTTTGAGTTTGAGTTTGTCATTTAATGGAAATCTTGCCCAGGTTATTTACGTTTCCGGAATCTATTTTTATGTGATTGAGATGCCAAATTATTCCTGGTTTATTATTGTGTATTTTTTCAGAATTAGATCCTTAATAGTCTATTTCGCCACCTCGATATAAGTCCTAGTTCTTATCTGACATTTCTTAATAATTCTATTCCATCTTTCCTATTTATCTAGTCTATAGTACCCACTGCATCTATGAGTATTATATTACAGCTTCGTGCTATAAAATATTAATCATCTTTGACGCTGCGTTCCCGTATAGATAAGTGGTAATTAAATATTTCCGCACACATGAACATAATCCAATTAAATTGGATTAAGCTCTCTTATAAGTAGTTCCATCATGCTCTTAATAATGTATTAAGCGGTTTTTTGTACTTCAATTAAAAACATGTAATCCTGTTCATACTTGATATTATTTTATTCTAAATTGTCAGACACGAGAATATCATTAAAGCTTGAAGCTTATTAAAGCCACCCGGGACCCACCCCGCACCGCCTCGTCGCACGGCGTCCACTCGTTGTCGACAGGTGGTCCAGAGGTGGACGCCACGACGACCAGTGGACCACGCACGGGGTTGAAGGGGAGGGTGGGGAGCGGCGCATCGCCAACATATTGTCCTCGCGTGAACCATTGACGAGCAGCGCGCGGTCCACTCGGGACCCGCACGTTGGCAATGCACAATCAACGTAAGGCAAGCATGCGAGCAGTGAGTTGACACCGAGTGGTCCACCCGCCAACCGAGCGTGGACGGTTTACGACCGAGGCGATCCGGTGAGGCCACGGAGTTGAATTATTGAGCGCATAACCATACAAGTCCATATAAAGAATACTAGCCGCAGGAGGCGAAGCATTGCGGAGTGGTTGCCGGATGGCTCTAATGAGCTGTGACCTTAACATTAAGATAATTACAATTTCTTTGCTCAATTTCATCGGTTTCGATATTAACTCCAAAAGTTCCGAAAATAATATATTAAGTATCTCTGTTTGTCCTTACACCAAAAATGATTAGAGTGTATGCAGCGCTATAGTGTGAAAATAATGGCACTAAAAGTTATTAAAGTGTATAAAAGCAATGTTGTGGAAAGCTTGTGCCCTAACACTCCACAAGAACCTATTTTTTAGGTCAATCTACTAAAAAAAGCACATGTTATGAAACGCTGAGTCAAGATAGGAATAAACCAACTGTAAAAAAAATATGGACCGTTAGGAATTTGTATTAAGGTGTGTGACTTCATAGCCAATCTTCATATTTAGTCAAATTGAATTTGTTCCTTTCCGTTTTAGTACACTTTATCTACTGTCTCATCTTAATTAAACAATTTTTTTAAATTCCTTATATCGACCACTTTTCATAACAACTTGCAATAGTTACGGTGTATTTCAAGTTGTAACTAAACGTATGTGTGTGTGAGTATAAAACACGGTTGGGTGCTTGATGAATTTACAATAGGGCTTAACTCATTGAAAATTACACTCTATAATGTCATAAACCGGTTTACTTTTGTTAAGGGCATTGTCAGTACTGTCCCCATTTGGTTTTGTTACAGCTGCATTTGTAGCATCTGCTATATTAGATTCTGTTTTAGTTTTCTCTTAGTTGGTTTGAAATGATTATTGGTTCTCATCATTTCAACCAATAATATATAACAACTACAAACTTTGATTAACAAGGTTAGTATAATTTATTTACAAACAGTTATGGAAAGCTACAACTTTACTAATATCTTTTTAAGAACATATACGTTTAACCTTTGTTCAATGAAGACTATGAACCACCTGCTCGTAAATAGGTACGCTGGCTAAAGACTTAGCGATGAAAAACTGATGCCTCTTAACCATAACGATTAACTATTACTGTTACAAAGCTTGGACGAGTTCGAAAAGCCACGCCGTTCGGGAAGCCGTTTCCTCCATATAAAGTAGGAATTGTTGCGTGAATCCACCAGACGTTGCGCCGTGAACGGGTTCTCCTAAGTCGCCAACAGATGCCGCTATCCAAAGACTTCAAGTTTCTGAATCGCGGTGTTAAGATTCTCCGTCGATGAATGACCTTCGCGTAGTTCTACAGGAAACTCTAACTTACCTGGCATAAGGGATACCGTGATCCCAGGCAGTTCCCCCAGAGTGAAATGCCTGCAATGGAAAAATCTCACTTTGGGGGAAGTGCCGGAGATCACGGTATCCCCTATGCCAGGTGAGTTTGTATTTACTGCAACTAGGTTGACCTCTGCAACTATCCCTAATGCGGATAACTCGCACCGTTCCCCCAGAATTCAGAATAAGCTAGTTTCAGGCACTTTCAGGACTTATAATTCACGGCAATTGTTGTATACATGTAATCAATTAGTAGCACAAGAGCCGCATTCGTCGGGAAAAAGTTATTTTTCAATGTTTAAAAATATTTCCGAATGAATGAGTGATAGGAAATGACATTAAAGGTCGAGCTACCACACATAATTATGTAACATTACTAAAATCCTAGCTCATTACAATGTGGACTGCACAAACGAACCAATCCGTTTTGAACATTCCCAAAACTCGCGCGGCTCGGGACCACGCGAAGAATGTTTAAATCAGGTGACAATGCGACCCGATGAGCCAAAAATGTATATTGGAACCGGGACAGCAAATCGTGACAAGAATTGGCGAAATATTTCTAAAAACGTAACTTCAAGTAGGAATTGATTTCAACAAAACGTCCTATAGAAGTAACAATTTCTTGGATCCTTGGGTTCTTACTATTACAAAAAATTGTATGTGACAGGAATATACTTCTGTGTTGGTGTTTTTTTTTAAAGATTTTTCATAGCTTTCCAATTTTGCGTAGTTGTCAGAGGTAACGATGTCTTTGTTAATGCCTAAGGCATTCTGTCTATAGTCTTCGCTAAAATCCATCTGATTCTTTGGATTGATTACATCACCAGTAATTGAAAGGTCCATGAAGTCCCCATCCTGACTATTGTAATGCAATTGTTGGACTACAAAAGAGACTGATATATGAGTTATTTATTCTGGCTGCAACTGCCGATGTCATCTGTAAATTGTGTCATTGACACACATGACAACGTTCAATTGAATCGGAGAAGTGTTATATTAAACCAATTTACAAAGAAAAAAATCAGTAACTGATAACAGACTGATCCAATAGAAGCCGTATGTTCGTATTTTTATTTTATCATCTACATATATTATCTGCAGACCAAGAATGTGTTTATCAGCAGAAAATACATGTTTTTATCAATGAAAAGCTGGTTATATCCTAAGTATCCTTAAAAATATAATAAATATCTTCAATAGGTACCATCTGTTTCAAGATGAAAGAAAAAATGCTATGTAATAAATGTTTGATAGACGGAAGATCAAATGTTACGAGCACTTTTTGTCAGCATTTTGTTAGTTCTGTAGATTTGTAGACCTATAAAATATGATACTTAGGTATTAGAGACAATACCTACGACGTGGTCGTGTAGGGAGACCCTTTACAAAACCGTCATCCAAGCATTGTGTACATCGGGAGGTTCCTGCACATCATCAGGCGGGAGGAAACGCCCGGGTGTCACCACTGCGAGGATCGCCCAGAGGACACGGTAGAGCACACGGTGCAAACCTGCCCCGCTTGGGCGGAGCACCGCCGTGTCCTCGTAGAGGCGATCGGCGGCGGCGACCTCTCGCGCCCGGCCCTGGTGCAAGCCATGGTCCGGGGCGAGAGGGAGTGGGAGGCAGTCACCTCCTTCTGCGAAAAAGTTATGCTCGCGAAGGAGGTGGCGGGATGGGAGAGAGAAAGGTCCTCCCGTCCCAGCCGCCGCAGGAGACGCTCCGGGCGTCGGGAGCCACGTGACGACTCCCGGCCACCGTAGGCGCGGGCCTGCGGACGGTGAGTAATGGGTGACTCACCGTCCGATCAGCACCAGACCCGTGCCGTACGGCGCGTATATGTTCCACGCGCGCCTCAAAGAGATGTCAGCATATGAAGGGGCCCCTCAGGGCCAAGCCTGCCGGGTAAGCGGGATTGTCCGAAAGGGTTACCGCTACCCCGGAACATAAAGGGCTACGGAAGGAACATGGATGGGTTTTAGTCAGTAAGAGTCTGACACTCCCTTCCGCTCCACCCAGAGCGGGAGCAGTCATTGGATGATTTCCCAGCCTTAAAAAAAAAAAAAAAAAAAGCATTGTGTACATCAAACTATGGAACTTTGTACAAAACCTTTATTTCTTTTTCGTGTGGTTAGTGACTAACCTGGTGTCAAAGTTTTCATGCTGCCCATGGGCCTCTGACTTAGCTTCACATGCTGTTGAGAAATATCTCTCAGGCGTGCCGGTTTCCGACGTTTGGCCCCCAAGCTGGAACGGACTGGGGCCGCCTTCAAGCGGCTCTTGCCCAATTTGAGGGGGCCAAACGCCTCCTGCCGGAGGCTTTACGCGGGAGTCGTGCGGTCCATGGCCCTATACGGGGCCCCGGTGTGGGCGCGTTCACTACGGCGGCGAGCCGCCCACTATCTGAACGCGCCCCAAAAGGTGGTAGCCATTCGGCTTATCCGGGGGTACCGTACGATCTCGGGCGAGGCGGCAAGCCTCATTGCCGGACTGCCGCCGTGGGATCTGGAGGCGATAGTCCTCGCGCGCCTGTTCGAGTGGCGCGTGGAGGTATTAAGCCGGGGGGAAACTCCGTTTCCGCAGCAAATTGCGGCGGAGCGGACGGACCTCCGGCGCGATCTCATGGCGGCCTGGAATCAGCGACTGTCGCAACCCAGCGCAGGGCACGCCACGATAGTGGCGGTAAGGCCCCTCTTTGAGGAGTGGCTAGAGAGGCGTCACGGCGCCCTCACCAACCGCCTGACGCAGGTCCTCACCGGACATGGATGTTTCGGGAGGTTCCTGCACATCATCAGGCGGGAGGAAACGCCCGGGTGTCACCACTGCGAGGATCGCCCAGAGGACACGGTAGAGCACACGGTGCAAACCTGCCCCGCTTGGGCGGAGCACCGCCGTGTCCTCGTAGAGGCGATCGGCGGCGGCGACCTCTCGCGCCCGGCCCTGGTGCAAGCCATGGTCCGGGGCGAGAGGGAGTGCGAGGCAGTCACCTCCTTCTGCGAAAAAGTTATGCTCGCGAAGGAGGTGGCGGGATGGGAGAGAGAAAGGTCCTCCTGTCCCAGCCGCCGCAGGAGACGCCCCGGGCGTCGGGAGCCACGTGACGACTCCCGGCCACCGTAGGCGCGGGCCTGCGGACGGTGAGTAATGGGTGACTCACCGTCCGATCAGCACCAGACCCGTGTCGTACGGCACGTATATGTTCCACGCGCGCCTCAAAGAGATGTCAGCATATGAAGGGGCCCTCAGGGCCAACCAAGCCTGCCGGGTAAGCGGGATTGTCCGAAAGGGTTACCGCTACCCCGGAACATAAAGGGCTACAGAAGGAACATGGATGGGTTTTAGTCAGTAAGAGTCTGACACTCCCTTCCACTCCACCCAGAGCGGGAGCAGTCATTGGGTGATTTCCCAGCCTTAAGAAAAAAAAAAAGAAAAAAAGGCGTGCCGGTTTTCACACGATGTTCACCGTTTTTAAGGAAGTGATAATTATACAATACGCATATGAATCCGAAAAGTTAGAGGTGCGTGCCTTGGGTTCGAACTCGAGATCTATGACTTGACAGTCCGACGGTCACACCACTAGGCTATCACTGCTAAACAAAATTAATTGCTGAAAAAAAAGATTTACTTTTGGTGCGATTTGCTGTTTAGTGCGTAACGCACGTGTTCTGCATATGGGTGTAAGCATCTGTACAGGGGCCATGGGTAACTAAACAAAAAGGTCAAGATAAAAAAGGCGAGACATTAAAAGATACACGTGTCAGAAAACTCGGTCAAAAGACTTTTTTAAGGAAAGGTCTGCCTAAATATGCCGACCCACAATCTCTCATTAATTCCGTGAATTACGTTAAACGAAACCGTGAAACGAATCCAACATTCCAATCATTGTGCGTATATTAGATACTAATTACTATGAATCAAGATCAATCCCATATACGTCCAAATCGAAGGCAATTACTTCGCAAAACGGCAGATAATTTTTGACGTTCATTGGTTGGTTAGTTTTGGCAGAACTAAGCTCAACTTTTTTTTTATTTAGCCTATGCTGACCCACTTCTGGGCAAAGGTCTCCCTCTACTCTTTCAATCTTTCGCTAGCCCGCGTGTCCTCCTTCCAGGTGTGACGGAATCTATCCAGCTAGTCCCGCCATCTCCTACGTGGTCTGCCGCGACCCCAGCTCACTGTCTCAGGGCACCAATTCTGTGCTATTTGGACCCACCGTCAGTTTTGCTTATTAATCAAAGCAAGCTCAATTAGTTTTGCATATTATTCTGTTTTGTTAAATTTTAAATCAAATTAGTAAACTAAACTGAAGAATTATTTTAACCCATAAGCCGCGCTTGACTGAAGAATTAGGTAATGAAATAGACCACTGGCACTTTCGAAGTGCCATACCCAATATGAATAATAGAAACTCAATCTACCTAGCCTATTCCCAATTAAGTTGAGTTATTATGCACCATGCATGCGACTTCCTCCACAACCCGGTTACTGGGTAACACAATACCGCTTGGTAAGCTACTTGGTACTTTTAGGCTTCTGACTGTCAAAGATCTACGAATGACAGGCGAAACCACCGGTTTGCAAAAACATGCAATCCGAGGCAAGTAGGAGTCTCGATATGTACCCATCCATGAACCAACCTTGGCAAGCGTAGCTTAACGACCCCTGCGGTGTGTCGAAACTTTAGTAGGTACTACACTTCGGAGACGTAAAACTAACTTAAAAGAAAATAAACCTTTTCGGTAACCTGCATCCATCATGAACCCCCCGAGACAACGGCTTAAGTTTGGTGAGATGGAAACAACATTGTAGTTTTTATAAAACGTTTATAAACAAATGTCTAGTTCTTCTAAGAAGGCTTAAATTTATTCTTCAGCGACCACAGGACCATAGTCCTTTTAGGTAAAGGTCAAGCTAGTCAATAATGCAAAATACTCGTTGGAAAATATTAAGTAGGTAGGTACTTAAGTTTGAGCTAAGGTCCCCAGTTGCCACATTTTTGCTAACGGTTTCATGCAATTAAAAATGTATAACCTAGGGTTTTTAAGCTATGTTGGGGTCGGCTACCAGTCTAACCGGATGCAGCTGAATACCAGTATTTACATGGAGCGACTGCCTAACTGACCTCCACAACCCAGTAACTGGGCAAAACGATAACCCTTGGTAAAACTGGATGTCAGTTAAAATTACAATTAAGAAATTTTATTTTCTCGAAATTGTTTATTGAAAATGTGTTTTCATACACTGCACAAAAACTGTCATCATCTACCTGACTTGCTAAGTCAATTTAAGAAAGGGTGAACGAAAACACCGCGAGGCAGCCGACACACTCTTGAACCATTGAAAACATGACAGGTTAATATGACACCCACTAACTTCGTCTGGGCCTACGTGCTTAATTACAACACAGGGAGGTCTGAGGCTCGATGAAGCGTTATACTCGTATGCTGATTATTTATGACACTAGTGAAGTGTTCCCGCTGGCATTTCTTGTCGGCAAAAAGTCGCCAAATTTCATGCAAAATTAAAATAAATAAATATATTTTCTCTTGATCTCATGCTCTTTCCCTTTTTTACCACTTGTACATAATGGATATATTTTTTAGTTTTAGGTTGTATATAGTAAGTAATTAATTCTTCATGTATTTTGCTAATTGCACTGAATAAACCTCCTTCAGTGGGAACTCTTGTCCAAAATGTTGTGCTTCTAGACCGATACAAGATCTTTAAATGTACCCAGACGTCTTTTTATAAAATGTACAGTATTATGCCTGTAAACTTGCTGTATGCTGCCTTATTGCGCCTTGGTTTTAGCCGTGTGTACACGGTTCTACTTAATTGCCTGTGGCATACCACAAGTAAGAAGCAACATTAAACAGTGTTTAAGCGATGCAAATAATTTGTTGATTCAATTTAACTGTATGCCATAGGTAAGAAACTTGCATCGTGTAAATGGGTCTTTAAAGATTACACAAATGATAAAGATTCATCTTAGATTTTTATAAGTCATAAATTTACATAGAAACAATTCACCCGTACAAAATCACTTTTTAACAGCTTACCTTACGTCAGACAATCGGAATATATCTCGGTATTGTTTAATTTTTTAAGACGGTAGCATATGGAAAAGTAATTAAACATCGCACGGCTATTAAATTGATTTAAAAGAAAGTTGTTATTTTTCACAGCTGTTACATAATAGTTTTATAAAGACCAAGGCTGAGTTCAGATGGCATCTTGTTGATGGAAAAGGTTATAGGAATTTAAGTACCTAGTTGATGCATTTTACTGATATATTTTTGTTTGCTACAAGTTTTTTTTTCCAGTAATTTTGCGGTAATAGCTACGTGCGTAGGATGACGGACTGGTCAGAGTGGGGTTATATGTTCGAGCTTCGGTTGTTGTAACTTTGTATAACTATGACCAACTTAATGCTTAAGCAAGTGAGCTTAGTAAGACTATGTAATTTTTTAGATTTTATTTTGGTTGAAATGATTTTAATCTGAAAAATATGTAATCCCGGAGCTACCATTTTCATAGTTATTATGGTTTAGTTATCTTAAATAATATAAATGGATGTAATTATTACCTTATAAGTGTCAAAACCAAAATAGCTGAGAATTTAAACTTATCACACTTCTGAAATAGTTTTCTTTTAGGAATTTATTTGACGCACAAAATTCACTTTTACAAAACACTTTCACTCCTATTTACTAATAAAGAATTTGCAATTATTCTCGGAAGGTCTGTTTTTTTTAATCAAACAAAAAAAACACTTTTCCGGTCTCAATAAAATCACAAAGTAGATGATCATAAAGCACTGAAAACTTTTCCCAATTTATTTTATTTGTTAGTTTCGTCGTGAAACTTTCATGACGTCACCTCGCACCGCGATGCGTCGTCACGGACGCCCTGCTATCGCCCGACTGAAAGCTAAAAGCTGTAACCGAAACTTGTTTACATGACTTTACGATCATATTTATGTATTTTAAATATATTCCTGTATTCATTGTGAATTTTGTGAACGTTTTCTGCAAATATTTATTAAATGGGATGGTGTTTACTTCCGTTTTAATGCTTGCTTTTATTTTAAGGGTTGTTTTTATTATAATTTTACTTTCTGATTTTTATGAAACTCCGAGTATTGCAGTCTCTTTTGTGCTCCAGCGTGGGTGGCGGTCGTATATTTATTTATTAGGACACGCTAAAATAAAGTATGCAATACTACTCAACAGTCATAAAGCTACACTTCTTTTTTTGAGGGTGGAAAATCATCAAATGACCCCTCCCACTTGGGGTGGAACAGAAGGGAGTGTCAGACTCTTACTGACCTAACCATGCGTATCCATGTTCCTTCCTTAGCCCTTTATGTTCCGGGGTAGCGGTAACTCTTTCGCACAGCAATCCCGCTGCTCCGGCTGGCTTCGGCCCCTTCCTTCATGCTGACATATCTTTGAGGCGCGCGTTGAACATGTACGCGTCGTCTGGCACCGGTGTGGTCCTGATCGGACGGTGAGCTACCCATTACTCACCGACGCAGGCAGGCAGCTTTCATGCGGAGCTACAAATTGCAAAAAAAAAGTAAGAAAATTGGAATCTTGGAATCTGGGCTATCCTGGCGCTTCTGCCAGGGGGCAGGGCAGGGTCTAACTCCAGCAGTGTCGGTCTTTCAACTGAAAGTTAAATGAATAATAATCAAAGATTTTTTTTAAATTATAATGCAATTGCCATTATTGTCTTAAAGTGTCAATATATTGTCAGGGTAATTATTTTATTATCAAATTAATACCCAACGTCAAATTGCCGTGTTATAGTAAAACTACATAATTTTCAAAGAATAGCAGTAGTGATTTCAACGTACGGGTAATTTAAGATAGCAGTTATACTGATAAACAATTCACTTCCCTGATGTGAAATACAAAAAATATGTTTCCCAACAAATCGTGCCTTACAAAAGACTGCCACAACTTTTATATCGTGTAAGCTTAAAACTAATATCTACAATTATCTCCAGTAACTTTTAATGGAACCTTTGATAGTTTATGCTCTTTACTTCGTTGGAAGATTTTTACTAACGTGTCACTTTTGACAAGTTTTACTCAGTTGTCAAGGTGCCTCTTAAAATCAACATCTGTTTAAATATTTTATCAACATTATCACTACGACGCCACGCCACTTAGGAGTACATAATTTGGCGCATTGCATTAGTTGATTCACACGAATTTACTCGCGCGTAATGGGGCACGGCTCCCTGTCGTTTTGAACGGCCATGTGCTTTTGGGGCATGGCTACTTCGGGAAGTTCCTGTATCAAATAGACAATTATGGAGCCGGACGCTCTGTTCATGACTGCGTCCACAGTGGGGACGATACGGCGTTGCATGCACGTGCCGAGCGTGCTGCATGGAAGAAGCCGCGCCGTGACCTCGTTTTGGAAATCAGAGGAGAGGTGTCGCGGCCAGCCGTACCTCGTTCCATGGTCAATAGCGTCGAATCGTGGGATGTGGTGATTTCCTCCTGTGAAACTTTCATTTCATCCAGCAGGACCCGGGGCAGCGCGTAGTAATCACACGCGCCCGGCGCCCCTACTGGGCGTTGCGGGGGAAATATAACACCTCACTCCCCCCACTGGCCTGAGCTGGACTGCAAAGGAAGGCCGGCTATCGCATACATACTAGCATATATACTAGCCGGTGATCGTGGACAAGTTCCCATGATCCCCGGCCCAAGTGGGGAAGGGAACACTGGGGTGGTTTTTAGTCAGTAAGAGTCTGACAGACCCCTCGTCCGCCCCAGAGCATAAGACATCCATGAGAACAAAATAAAAGGACTATTGCAGGATATGGAAACCAAGATATTGACAAGACCCCAATAGTTCTCACAATCAATGGAGTTTACAGCACACAATAGAATTTTCAATTCGACGATACTGAATGGAAATGTGAGATTTCAAGGCTTTTGAATAAAACAGGCGAATATAAGTAGTAGGCCCATACCTTGGCTTGTGATAAGACGTTCGTAAAAAATAACGTACAGTACTAGTACAACAGTTTCAAACTCCTGAATTAGATTTCTCTTTTGAAACAAGGCGTGTCTCCGATGGGATTTCACATCGGCAAAAAATTAAGAACTTCCATAAAACTTTCGTCCCCTATTAGATGAATTTTAAAATATCATTTCTTTGTGCTCACCTTCGTTATAAGGAAAACTTGTGCGTAAAAAAGTATTAGTATAGTTTACTCCAACCTTATTGGGACTTACATGTTCGAGCCGTTTGGAGTTGAAACACTAGGGCCATGGGGTCCGAGTGCAAACTATGTTTTTCGAGACATCGCCAAGCGGTTGGTCGACTCTTCACGTGACCAGAGGGCTGGCCTATGTTTTAGTCAAAGAATCAGCATTGCTATACAACGCGGCAATGCTGCCAGCCTTTTGGAAACTTTTCCAGTTGACAGCGATGTGGACGAATGATGATACTCTTTGATGCTCTTTGATTATAACATACATTTTATTTCTGTACATATTATTATGAATATTTAGCTTTTAAATGTAAATATGTGTATAGTTTTTGAAAAGAGGCCACTAACCTGAAGTTTCGCGTAGCGAGGTTATTATAGCGAGTTTATATCATCTTACGAAATTGATTGAAATGCCTATCTTCAATCTTAGATGAAATCGTATGGATTAGATCTTCTTCAGACTAAATTGTTTGATCGTGCGGGACCCGCATCGATGTTATGCGATCTATTGTGTAACATCAATGGAGGGGTAAAACGCTTGGCTTTCAGTAAAGTATAGGCCAGGGACCATTCAAAATCTATTATATCGAGAGAAGTATAAAGTACAAAAGAAACGATAATGTTATACGAAATATTTACCACTTTACCCGCCCGTGGAAGTAACAGACATTTCTAATCTTTCGCAATTTTTGCACATAAGTAATAGAAAAAGGGAGACAGATTGTAATCTCTTGCCGACCTATTATTTATTGTATATCTAAGGCACATTTTTATTCTGTTCTCCAATGTATTGTGTAATCGGGAAATATACTTAGGTCATTCATCGTTTTCATAATTTAGTCTAGATTTCATTCGGTAAGTATTTTTGTAGAATAATACTATATCGTGTGAAAGTTATTCCTTCAAAATAGGTTTTACTAATGTAGGTACTACGTAATTAGCGACAATCTGCCCTCAAAAGTAGACTTCGTTCTTAAATTTCAGGTGAGAGAGTAATAACTTTATCTGTAAAGGTCAAAAGAACACCACAGCAAAGGATTTTTAAAGCTAAAGTTGTTTTGGATTCTTATTTTAAACGTTCGGCATTCATTTTTCACCGCGCTGCGCATACCAAAGCGATGGTAATTGTCGAAAAAAAGAAACTCAAAGGAAGTTCGCCTTTAGAAAAATAACAGCTATAAGTACCAGGGACCAACGACCACATCTAAAAGCTCTTAGCAATATTTTAATATTACTTCCAGTGGGTCATAAATGACATAACCATATTTTGTTTAAAACAGACCTACTGCTTTGGAAGGGGTAACTAGTTCCATCTTTCTGACTGACAGTGCCCTTGACAATTCAAATGTGAATGTATTTGGTTTATTTGAAATAAATGCTTTGAGTTCGAGTTTGAGTTTGAGATAGTGTGAGGGTGAGGTGGAACTATACAGCAGTATAGCTCCGTGTCGTTCTCACAATAAAGTTATATTCAAATAATGCTGCTATAAGAGGTGATTGTTCAAGCCCAGTTGTCTACAGCTCCAACTAACTACCCACATTCCAACGGAAAAGTTTTTTTGTCTGTTCAATCAAATAGTCGATTTTAAAATTAATTGGTTTTAGTTAGTTTTATTAATTTAAACTGACAACACTATCAGTTGGTAGGACACATGTTGTCCATTGGTTTTTTTTTCAACCTCGGTGAAGGAAGATGTGATTTTTTACAAGCATCGAAGCCTTTCATTTTTTACAAGCATCGAAGCCTTTCATTTTTCTCAATCCATTTAATACACATAAAAATCCTCAACAGTGTCCATTACCCAAACTTAACAAAATATAAGCCTTTAGTGTTCCCACTGCTGGGACAATAGCCTCCACTCTGTAAGCCGAGGTCCAACACCCGAGGCCGGTGTGATGGATTTGGATGACTTATTGATGTGTCATTCTCGGACAGTTTTTATCAAGATCAATCTATTTGGCAAATTAATGAAACTCGTTTCATTGATGTCAAATCCAACGCCAGCACTTGTTGCCCCAAACGACCAAGACGGTGATAAATATTGTCTGTCAAGACCTGCAACTTCTAAAATAGCATATTTTTCTTTTAGTTTGACACTAGCTGTAAAATCTAGCTAAAAACAGGAGAGTAATGGTTCTGATCCATTACTCTCCTGTTTTTAGGTAGATTTTTTCAAACTGAACCGAAAAGATATAAATCATGTCTCTCGACTGTATTTTAGTTTTTAGAGATTTTTCTGATGTAAAAGTTAGTGACTGCTTTGTTAGAGTACTGTTCGCATGCTCTACTGCGAATTATGAGCTCCTGGTTTCGATTCGCAGGTTGCACTAGGTATTATTGGGTTATTCGTCTAGTTTTTTAAAATATGAGTGACGTAAAAAGAACAAACTTACTTTCAGACATAAAATCATTCATTATTCCTATCTGAAACTCAGTAGCAATCTGGAGTCTGGATATGAGCTCGGTTGATGGCAATAGGCTCGCCCTATATTACACGGGTCTAAAATATCACTGACGAAATGAGTGTGTTAGTACTACCTATAGGTACTGTGAAGGTCAGGAGACCTTCAGTGACGAGTCTTAGTGGTAGAGCTTGTGTAATCTGTGAAAGTAGGGATTTCTTATGCTATAAATGCAACGGTTGGATTCAGCTGAATACCAGTATTTGCACAGACTGGAAGCCGACCCCAACATACATCATCAATACATCTGTCGAGCCCCACGGCTAAAATGAAAGAATCAGTTTTCTTTTGTAAAACCTATCAAAGGAGATTGTTCTAGACCGACCTATAACCAACAAACATTTGACGTGTACGTTAATTTTAATTATATTTTAATATGCTTTTTAAAAATAATAAATTGAAGCGGACACTGTTTAATTATTAATAGGTTTTTAAAAGTGACCTCATTGATTTTATTACCAACTGAACTCACCATCTTTCAAGGAATTGTCAATGTGAATGTCACAAAAGATTTGACAGTGTCGCTATTACATAAATATCGATATCGACGACGATGTCCATAATATCTAGTGATAAATATGTTTATGTTTTATAGTGTTTGATATTTATCACTTCCAAAACATTGAAAATGTGCAACATAAAAGTTTTTCATGCATATTTTTTTAATGGAATTAGTTCCGTGAACACTTTAATGGAACTTATGATGAATAATATGGCCTAGCACGATTATGATGAAAATATAATGAACAAAACAAACTCACACTACTAACTAACTGAGTTAATGAGAAAATCCGTCAATCGACTAGTAATAGTCGAATGACGGATTTTCTCACAAGTGAGAAAATATTAGTTCAAAAGACGCGTTGGTAAAAAATACGTCACTGTCTCAGGTTTTTGACATCAAATAAGCTTTCTTATTTACGGATCTTATTTTTGTTATCAGTAGCCAGTAAAACAAAGACGTATTTTTTAATAAAGACTTATCTTATCTTACCCACGCCATCTATTGAACTATGTTTTTTCACTTGTCAGAAAATCTCTCATTTAACGATTGAAATGTCATTTACGACGCAACTCTAGTGAATTGCTCTCATAACCATTTCACGACTTCAATAGCCATATTTATACTTTTTAAGTACTTAAACTCTATTTTTAAATGTCGCAAACTAAAACCACATTGTTCTTTGGGAACAAAATATTTTATTTTAGCATTAATTTAATTGGAGTAGAATCATAGCAACGACGTGTTTATGTTTGAAACGGAACAAATTAATTTACATTTGACATATTGATCTGTCATTTTGGTCTACTAAATTAAAACCACAGATTAAATAGGTGGTCATTGATAATCGATTATACAATGATTGATCTTCAAGAGAGCATCTCTACGTCACTACGTCAGTCGGTGCCTGTGGCTGTGTTGTGTTGTTGTGAATACCTACCTATTTGGCGATTTATTTTGGCGGTTTTGATTTTGTTTCTGTTTAACGGACTACAATTTGGATTGCTTTCAACGTGATCTGGCTTCGAATAACTAATTCTGTGATCTGCCTAAACGACACATTAGCATTTTGACAACGGATAACGGACTTCGCAAGTAAACTTCAACCAATAAATAATAACTGTACCTAAAAGGCATAATACAACTGTATTTACGGTAATATTTTACCGTATTTGAAGTTTAATGCTTTGTAGAAACCAGAAATAGCGATTTTAGAAGGAATTACTTAAGCTTTCTTTTATTAAAAATAACCTCAAAATCTGTTCCTTTTCTTTAAATAAATCTTTTCTCTAAAGTGTCCGTCAAGAAACTTTGTTCTTATGGGCTACTAAGGGCAGTTTACAAATAGAAAATGATTTTTTCTATGCTGTTGGCTCCAGGGCGAACAATGTATGGGCGTAGAACAATCTCCTTTCAAAGGTTGAATACTGTCAGATATTTACCAACAATGTTCGACATAAGGTTTTACTTACGCTCTACAGTACACATCTACCTTACCCTTCGAAGAAATAAAGCGTGATGTTGTGTTCAAAGTCAAGTACAGTTTTAAGTTTTTCCACAGAAAGTTTATACAGAACACTATACTATATTTTTGAGGAAAAAAATTGTGTTTCAGATTGACAGAGAGATGATAAATCAATCATTAAGATTCCTCAGTTATTAGGTACCTATTGCTATAACCAATCTGTGTCACAATCTCTTGATCACTGTTATATCTAACGGTTAAATCGAACTAAATCTGCTATTGGCAATCCAGATTTCAAATCATCCAGTAAATTGTTCCGGAAAGCGCATCTCTACGTGACGTAAGACATTGCCAATTCCGTTGAATTTTAAAACGGAGCTGAATCGAAATCTAAGCGAGGAATAAAAATCAGAATAAGAAATCTCGAGTGATTTTCGACCTACGCGAGTTGTAAAGTGGGGTGAGAGGAGTGGTTACTCGGCTTATCCATCTGGAATCTTGTAATAAGGGTGCTAAGAGGTATTACCCATGCTTCCTACTTCTAACTTTTGCCAATTAACTGATAAGGTGCTCATTTGAATATTCACATTTCAACGCAATCTTTTAGTACATTGGCTTTTATGTGTAGGTTAGATATTATAAAACTTTTCCAATACTTGGCAATTTTACACAATATAAATACACACTACATATTTAAATAGAAAAACAGAAATACCTACGCACTTAGGTTTTACTGGCAAGCAGTATTTCGGCCGAAATGATGATCGGAAATACACTACAAAATGAAAATAACTTTAATTTCGGAAGTCGGTGTCTGGTTTTGCATTTTCGTTTTATGTCACACGTTGTTTTTCACTGTATAGTGTCTTTTGGAAGTCGGTTGTTTTTTTTTAAACTTATTTTGTTTTTCACTTTTCAGCTAAAAGTACCTACCCCAAAGTTCTTATACCACTACTATGGAAACAACAGTGACAGGAAGCTATGATCTTCTAACGCAGTAGATACTAATCAAGAATACATTATCAAGATAAACAAAGTGGATTAAATACGTTTTATTTATTGAAGATAACCCATATACTGGTCCAGTAAAGTTAGTAAATGGGGCCAGCGCCCTCTACAAAAATATTTTTTAAAACCAGTCCACAATTTTATTGATGAAAATGTCGATGAACGTACTTTTAGAAACATATAGACGATCATAGAACCCCCTCCATTTTGGAAGTCAGTTTTATTATTAAATAATTTATTTCCGACCATAGTGTCCATTTTGTTAGTAACCATGTTCTTATATAAGTACTTGTGTTAGTAATTCTCATCTCGAGTGTCTCACGAAATTCAAACCAAATATCCTATTATTCCCGATGCTCAGCTTAAATTGCGGTAGACAAGACCTTGTTATAGACTGAAATCCATTTGCTACCTTCAATGAGTAAAATACGTTTCTGCCTCCAGGGGCCTTATTAGTGCCCACTACGTGCACTTACGAAGCACTGGCTTCTATTTCAAGGTCAAGAAACTTATTTCTCGAATCGTATCGAACTTTTACAAGAATCTCGGCACTTTTGCGCTTTGAGCCGAGTGATAAACTCGGCCCTTGTCACGTGGAACCCAACGATATGGGACGAAACTAAGGCCTGTCGTCCACGGCGCAACTCAAATGAAGAGAGAATGCCGCAAAACTAGGCGTTCAACATATACAACGCGTGCATATACATACTTACTAGCGCGTTAAGATAAGACAAGAATAACCGAATATTCACACAAACTCGAGTACCTACAACATAATTGTGTTACGTTAAGCGAGGGACATACTTTCAGGTTGTATAGTACTCTTATGAATCAACAACATTGTCCATGGGACCAACTCTGAAATATGAAAAAAAGTATCAGCTGTTTTATGACGAATTATGCAAACATAAATTAATGTACTGAACAGCTGATTTTTTTTTCATGATTTCAGGTATAGTTCCATAATCAAAGTTGTTCATTTTCATGAGTATAGTAACCCCTTAAAGTATTTCCTTCGTTTAACCGACCTAACCTGTAATACAATACAATGCTAGAGATGTTAAAAGAAAAATAAAAACAAATCATCACGTTTGCCTTAGATGACATGCAAATATGTAATATTTAGCTAACTTCATGTGATTGGTTGGTTGGTTGGTTGGTTGTGGTGGTTGGTTGTGGTGGGTTGTTGAATAACATGCTGTTTCTACTTATTGCTAATTTTGTTGGGTAATATTGAGCGTCGTGGACGATAGAACTTACTATTTTTTGAAGATTACGTTAGTAGCATGATATGATGTTCAAATTCGCTAGGCTGAAGTATTCGTAACTTTTTATTAGGTACTAAACAAAAACAGTTATTGGTCGTTCTGTTGTCTGACTTCGTGCGTAAATTGTCCTTAATTCGTATTGAATAACGTCGGTTCTTCTTTAAGTGTGCCATTATCTAGGTTGAAACTGATGCGAATACCAATAGAATAGATGCTTTCTTAAGCTAAACGCACATTATAGCTGCGGTGGAGCCGAGAAAAGCGTACCACAACGCAAAAATCGTTTCAGACAGATTCGGATTTCGAATTTGAACTGTTTCCACTGGAGTGTAATGAGGCTCGCGCACATTTGGACGGGCCGCGTCACGTCGCAACGCATTGCCAAATTCCTCCTACATCAAACGATAGACGAGGATAGCAAAAATACGCCTGGGGAACGAAGCGCCCCAGTGCGTTGTGCTGCTGCCCGGTGCGGCCCGCGTGTAGTGTGTGATGGTTCATACATAATGTACGAAAGTGATTTAGGAGGATTCTTCCAAAGCGTTGCGTTGCGGTGCGGCTTGCCTACATGTACGCAAGCCTTTAAGTGTGTACATTAACTCAAGGAGACATTTCATTAGTATGCACGTGTCTCTAACCCTCCGCTCCATTAAGGATGCAGTCGAATGGAAACTACGTGTACTATCGATTTTCAATATAATAATAGATAATGGCGTTTTAATTAGGTAGTAATCGTGTTATCTACAAAGAAGAAGGTGAAGCAATTACGAGGTCGACTATATTATCGATGTATTCTTAAAACTGTCCGTAATAAAACCACTACATAAAAAGGATGATCCTCAAAATATACAAAACTACAGACCCATTGCTCTTCTTTCAATATTTTCCAAAATAATTGAAAAGGTTATTTCTAACAGTATATATATATTTCTTGAAAAAAATGGCATTCTAACTAAAGAGCAGTATGGTTTTAGAAAGTGTAAAAACATAAACATGGCCATTTATAAATTGATCAATGAAATAGTTACAAATATGGACCAAAAAATACCTGTAACAGCTTTATTTATGGATATGACTGAGGCTTTCAATTTTGTTGACCACGGAATCCTTCTAAATAAGCTGTATAAATATGGTATTAGGGGCAAAGTCTTGCGCGGAGGTACTAAGCCGGGGGAAACTCCGTTTCCGCAGCAAATTGCGGCGGACCGGACGGACCTCCGGCGCGATCTCATGGCGGCCTGGAAGCAGCGACTGTCGCAACCCAGCGCAGGGCACGCCACGATAGTGGCGGTAAGGCCCCTTTTTGAGGAGTGGCTAGAGAGGCGTCACGGCGCTCTCACCTACCGCCTGACGCAGGTCCTCACCGGACATGGATGTTTCGGGAGGTTCCTGCACATCATCAGGCGGGAGGAAACGCCCGGGTGTCACCACTGCGAGGATCGCCCAGAGGACACGGTAGAGCACACGGTGCAAACCTGCCCCGCATGGGCAGAGCACCGCCGTGTCTTCGTAGAGGCGATCGGCGGCGGCGACCTCTTGCGCCCGGCCCTGGTGCAAGCCATGGTCCGGGGCGAGAGGGAGTGGGAGGCAGTCACCTCCTTCTGCGAAAAAGTTATGCTCGCGAAGGAGGTGGCGGGATGGGAGAGAGAAAGGTCTTCCCGTCCCAGCCGCCGCAGGAGACGCCCCGGGCGTCGGGAGCCACGTGACGACTCCCGGCCACCGTAGGCGCGGGCCTGCGGACGGTGAGTAATGGGTGACTCATCGTCCGATCAGCACCAGACCCGTGCCGTACGGCGCGTATATGTTCCACGCGCGCCTCAAAGAGATGTCAGCAAATGAAGGGGCCCCTCAGGGCCAAGCCTGCCGGGTAAGCGGGATTGTCCGAAAGGGTTACCGCTACCCCGGAACATAAAAGGCTACGGAAGGAACATGGATGGGTTTTAGTCAGTAAGAGTCTGACACTCCCTTCCGCTCCACCCAGAGCGGGAGCAGTCATTGGATGATTTCCCAGCCTTAAAAAAAAAAAAAAAAAAAAGGGGCAAAGTCTTAAACTTAATAAAGTCATACCTTACTGCCAGAAAACAGGTAACTAGTATTTCAGCAGTCGATGTTCAAACTAAAACTAAAATTAATTACCAATCGAGAGAGAGACAAATTTACTATGGTGTCCCTCAGGGAAGTGTGCTTGGCCCTTTATTATTTTTATGCTATATAAATGACCTTCCGAAAATCATACTACAACCTATGACGCTATTTGCTGATGATTGCACTATAGTATTTTCCGGTAAAAATAGTGATTCATATGAAAATGACATAAACAGTAGCTTAAGTCTAATAATTCAATGGCTAAATAATAACAATTTACAGATCAATTTTAATACAACTCAAATAATGACATTTAAACAAAGAACTAATCTACTAACCAACTAACTAACTAATCTTCTTCTTTGGAATGCGCTTCCTCTCGATATCAGGACGGCTACCAGTCGTTATGCATTTAAGCGGAAATTGCAGAGTTATTTTCATAACAAATAGCGTAGAGTTATCTCACCACCTGTCTTCCTTGTATCTATATATATGTATGTATGTATATATGATATATATATATTATAGTTATCTATTATAGTAAATAATTATGTATGTTATGTATTATAGTATAAACTGTTATTATAAGGTTTTAACCTATTTATGTACCCATTTTATTCAAGTCTCAATGTTTTGTATGTTCCTACTATTTAAAGCACCTGCCATCTAATCTCTTCACCACCCTTGGTTGACTGGTAGAGAATGCCTAAGGCATTAAGTCCGCCTTTGTACCTTTATTGTGTGCGAAAAGTTTAAATAAATAAATAATAATAAACTAATCCTAAAATTCTTGACATTAATTATGACCAAAACAAGATTGTTAAAACGGAACAAACCAAATTTCTAGGTATTTGGCTAGACGAAAACATGACATGGAGAAAATGATAAAAAAAACATCAATTTTGCTATGCTCTACACAATTTGAATAAGGTTGCAAATCGTAATACTGTCCTTACTGCATATCCTACTAATATTATAAATGCGAAAGTTTGTGAGGATGGATGGATGGATGTTTGTTCCTTTTTTGGGCAAAAACGGCTGAACAGATTTCAATGAAACTTCCCAATAATATAGCTTATACATCAGAATAACACATAGGCTACAATTACTACAGTCTTTGCGTGATTTGGCCATAATATAATGATAAGTTTCGAGTAAGTCGGCAAAATTTCTGCCCTCTGTGAGCTATCTTGGCGTGCGCTGCCTAAACCGTTAGAGTTACACGAAGGTAATGTATTGTGGGTCTGTTGATCTTAAACAGTTCTATGTAAAAGTCCGCGACAGCATATGTCTACCTATTATGTGGAAGCCATTATATACAAAATAGTGAGCCATAAATACATTTCTATGTGATACTTTTTATACAATACACATTTTACATGGCAAAAACGGCTAAACAGATTTCGATGAAACTTCCCAATAATATCCTATCCTACTAATATTATAAATGTGAAAGTTTGTGAGGATGGATGGATGGATGGATGGATGGATGGATGGATGGATGGATGTTTGTTCCTTTTTTGGGCAAAAACGGCTGAACAGATTTCAATGAAACTTCCCAATAATATAGCTTATACATCAGAATAACACATAGGCTACAATTTACATAGACTTTGCGTGATTTGGCCATAATATAATGATAAGTATCATGTAAGTCGGTAAAATTCCTGCCATCTGAGAGCTATCTGGGCGTGCGCTGCCTAAACCGTTGGAGTTACACGAAGGTAATGTATTGTGGGACTGTTTGTCTTAAAAAGTTCTATATAAAAATCCGCGACAGCATATGTCTACCTATTATGTGCAAGCCATTACATACAAAATAGTGAGCCATAAATACATTTCAATTTGATACTTTTTTTACAATGCACATTTTAGAGTACTCAGTTAATTCTTATCGAATTAAATACGTTTCTCACTGTTGGTATTTAATGAAGATAAACTTTGTCTTTTACACTAAGCAATATGGACAAATAGTTTAAAAGTTATCACGATCAGATTGATATGAGTGGGGCGCCATGAAATGCACACTATTAGTCGGCGGTGCGCAGAGCACAGCGAGGACTCCAGAGGGTCCAGGCAATGACGCGCATTGCCGAGTCCACTGCGTAAAGGAGAGCTGTCAAATAATTTGATCAGACCTTTTTTTTTTGATGGTGTGTAATCATCAAATGTCCTGACCTCCCGCTCTGGTAGGAGCGGAAAGGAGCGTCAGTCTCTTACTGACTATAACCCATCCGTGTTCCTGCCTTAGCCTATGATATTCCGGGGTAGCGGTAACCCTTTCAGACAATTCCGCTGACCTGGTAGGCTTTGGCCCTAACGGGCCCTTTCCTTAATGCTGACATCTCTTTGAGGCGCGCGCGGAACAAGAACGCGCCGTCGGGCATGGTCTGGTCCTGGGGGTCTACTCCCTAACTCCGTCAACGAAGCAACGGGCCCGTCCGACAGTAGTCCGTTACGTCGTAGCGAACCCTACTCCCTAACGATTTCGGATTCATCAGAACGGGACGGAATCATAGACTACTTACGGACAATATTCGTGAACGAACGACGAATGCCAATAGAGTTGCGCCATTTTATCGGTCGCTTACCGGTTTACATATTCTGTAGTTTCGAAACATACTAAACAATTTTTTTTATTTTTGTTGTAAGAAAATGACCACATTATTAAAAATACACTTTTTATTATGTCTTTAAATATATAATTAAATTATTTTGCCTTTTTTGGTTCGGCAATAAGGCATTATCCTGTCGATACCTTTGCGTTTTTTCTTTTTACGCCATTTATCAAACGACATGTCAAAGTTCTTAGAGTTGTCAAAAAGTAAAAGGTCAGTTTTGACATTTGAGAATGACCCTAGAATGTAACTTGGAACGAAACAGAAAAAAGCAATAAACTAATCATTAATTACATATAGTGTTTTTAAAAATACATAAATATTTTTGGCGCGTTTAATAATATGATGGAAGATATTGCTGATATTGCTTTTTGCGCTAACTTTATAGTAGCATGCAATTTCTAATGAATACGAAACGTCTCAAAACAGTTACGTGCTCAGTCCTTATTTTCTTAATACTAATGTTGTAGCCAATTAATTACTTAATATCACCAGCTTCATTCGATTTTAATCTCGACTCGGCTTTGCTTTTGGACTATTTCTGTTTACTATCACGTTGATCCTGGCTCTTCTATTTTGGACATTGATTTAAACAGTGATTTGAACTCGATTTTGGTGTTTGTTGTAAATCATACCAACTGTTTCAACATGTCGAAAAGAGGACGTACAATCAACAGCCAGTCACGCGAATTAGTTGTGAAGTTAACCGAAACCTTTATTGCTCGTAACGCAAGTGCAAGATCGTGTCGCAGAAGCACTTGAATTCAGCAAAAAAGCTATTCGAACCATCTTGAAGGAAAAGTATGGGCCTTCCGGTACTGAAAAAAATGTATTACGTACGCCTAAAATGGGAAAGAAAAGCAAGCCCGTAACAGGTATTGACACATTTGACGCAAACGCTATTCGAGAGACGTCCATATTGATAAAAGAAATGAAAATGAAAAATGAAAAAGTAAATATAATTATTTCATTTTCATTTGGTGGTTTTCATAGGTGACGATAGCTCAACTGACGATTTTGGCTCATCATCCGAAGAAAATGATTGAATGATGATTCAGTCACTTTCGCTTTCTCTTGATTTTTTTGTGAATGAGTGGATATAATTGTAACTAAAAATATTAAATTATAGACAAATTGACCTTTTGTACCACTGTTTTATTTCAAAATACCTACAAAATTAAAGTTTAAGTTATTTTTTTGTTACTCAGAACTTTAATCCAATGCACTTTAGAATAGGTATATAATGAAATCGATCAAATACTCATACAAACTTGAATCGATTAATTGTGAGTATCGAGTACCGAGTCGTCTGGTTGCTTCCTTACGTCGCGATGACAAATGAGAAACGTCAAATGTCCATTTTTTGACATTTTACACAAAAAAATTATATAAATTTTCTACTACAATAATAATTATTTCCAACACATTCTAGGAAGAATCATTCATGGAGCCTTTGCCCAGCAGTGGGATGACTCAGGCTAAGAGCCCCCTCAGACTACAGACTTTTTATCGGCCGATAGTATCGTCGGTTTCTTAATCAGAATGAAGATGTACACCTATGCAAGAGCGCACATTTTAAAATAAAACGACTAGAATAAAAGGAAATCTATGTTTTGATTGTAATAGTATATTGTTGTGTGTTGAATTTATTCGGATTTACTTGGTGCTAAATAAAATAAAATACATTTTGTCATAGTCAAATCAAAGTTTATATTTTTATAGTTTATACATACGATCATCATCATCTGCCTAGCTTTTTCCCAACTATGTTGGGATCGGCTTCCAGTCTAACCGGATACAGCTGAATACCAGTATGTTATATGGAGCGACTGCCTACAATGCGGTCAACTACGTCTAGCATATTATTTTGTTATACAATCTGTAAACATACAACTTACTAAAGTTAAAAATGATACTATCTATTTTAGTGCACTTTGAGTATAAGTAAACACTCTTCAAAGCATAGGTCGTAGTCAGTATTTAACACCAATATTTATCGTATTTACATAATATAAAATAACCTTAAAACAAATATCAAGATTTTGTGAAGTTACAATGTTTACTATACATTTTCGCTTATAACTTCCGAACCCTTTAGTTTATTTTGATAATTCCACAGGATTTATTCGTTTTAGGCTTAGAAATACCCCATAAACCCTAAGTTACAAAAATATTCCCATAAATAAAAAACCATGTTTTCAAGTTACGTAATTTGCCCTATACATTCAAAAATTCTCTTAAATTCTTATAATATCAGTCTTATTGACTTAAACCCTATATATTAATCATAATCTAAGATGAATTCAACAAATATAAACTAATTAGCACTTAACAAGGCTTAATTAGAATCTAACCAGAAATGTTCACTTTTCACATGTTAGACTCACTGCACTTCACTTTTAGTAGCGGTCCACCCATTACTTGGGCCACGTTACTCAGATAGGGTCTCTTCGCCGACACTGTTTTTTTATAAGGTTCCTCTCAGCAACATTTTGTGGAAACCTTACATATTTTTGCAAAATTGAGGGGATGTTGAATGCATTTGTGAAATGCCGCAGAGAACGTGACACTGTCTGTTGTGCCACTGGCTCATGACTGCTTAGGCTCACTGCACCTTGGTAGCTCCCCCGGGCATAAAAATTAAGAGCAGCGAGGATCTAAAAGTAAACTAAGAAAACAGTAGGTAAATGGGTGGGACGGATTGGTAATATTGGTGTCAATAAGTTGCAGAATCTTTGATATATCCTTACCTTCATTATTGAATCAACACTTCGTCCTATATGTTGAGGCAAAAGAGGTATATAGTCCTTACACAGGTCCTCGAATAATTCACGAGTGAGCCGATAGTTCCCTATGAACTCGACGTCGGGAATACTCGCCAAAATAAAGTTCTAGCGTAAATATCGTCGGCGACACCTCCGCTCTTCCCGTAATGATCATTCTAGCAACAAAAAAGCAGCCATAGTTCGAAATTACACTTTAAATTATAATTTTCGTCAACAGCACGAGAACTATTTTGATGTCGTATGAACTGACATAACGCTCCGTCGAAACAAGTGTCAAGTTCAATTTTTAGGACGGAAAAAACACGTCGGGAGTAGGTACAAATGTCAATTCGTGTTGTAGTTCATTCTTCGTTCGGGCCACGGACGAATCATCCGTCCGACGGTGCTAGGGAGTAGGAAACGCCCGTTACGAAGGCCGAAACTACGGACTTCGTGCTTAGGGAGTAGACCCCCTGATCGGACGGCGGTGAAGCGTCTCCCGCGGTTGTCGGGACGTGAGGCTCTGTGCCTCAACCATCCCACCACCTCCTTCACTAGCATAACTGCTTCGCAGAAGACGGTGACTGCCTCCCACTCCCGCTTGCTCCAGATCATAGATTGAACCAGGGCCAGACGCGAGACGTCACCGCCGCTACGAGAACATTGCGGTGCTCCTTCTAAACAGGGCAGACCTCCACCGTATGCTTCACTATGTCCTCCGGGCGATCCTCGCAATGGTGGCACCTGAGAGTTTTTTCTTGCCTGAGAATGTGCAAGAACCTCCCGAAACATCCGGTGAGGACACCCGATGCGCCTCTCTAGCCACTCCTCAAGAGAGCTAAGCTACCATACCACCTTATTAGACGCTCACGTTTGCGAAAATGTGCCACGTCTGCAACCCGAGCGGAAAGAGATTTATCACAAAATATTACAACGAGTTGAGAATGGTGAATGCGGGCTTATAACAGGCAATACTTTTTTGCTTAGTTTGCTTCTAGCTAAAAACGCAAGGATGGAAGGACTTCCTATGGAATCGCTGCAACATTGCTAAATGGTGAACTGACGGTCTTTAAATTACCTCTTAATCTGGCAAGCGAAGAAACCCCTTTTTTTTTTTTTTTTGAGGCTGGCAAATCATCCAATGACTGCTCCCGCTCTGGGTGGAGCGGAAGAGTGTCAGACTCTTACTGACTAAAACCCATCCATGTTCCTTCCGTAGCCCTTTATGTTCCGGGGTAGCGGTAACCCTTTCGGACAATCCCGCTTAGCGAAGAAACCCCTGCGTGCAACATCAGTAAAATCAACGTGGTATCCTGTTCCAATTGTGCAAGCTGATCGTGTGGGTCGAGTGCACTACCTATGTGATGTGACACAAACGCGCAAGCTCTTGATCGCTGTCTACAAGACAGCAATCAAACGGTGTGGTGGTTTTACTGGCTGCCTATGTTAGCATCTTACACCTTCCCGGCCAGCCCGGAGTGATCTAAGTGATTGTTGATTGTACAGCGTGGCCTGGTGCTCATTCCAGCATCCGGCGGCACACACTTTACTCTTATTCCCTATAATTCGGTCACTAAATTATCAATTTTGTAGTATAGTTTCTAAATTGTGTTTATTAAAACTTAACTATTGACATGTCCTTTAATTTACATCCTAAAATGAATCTCAATCATCAAATCATTTAACATAGTTTACAGGAGTATAATATTGCAGTAAGTAGAACCATCAAAACATATCGATCATTACTAACGTACTTTATTCTAATCCTTTCAGTTTTTATTGTTTATTGCTACCATACGAAAGTGAAACCGCTATATCAAGTAATTATAAGCCACTGTTATCCCACTGCAGGACAAAGGCCTCACTTTCCACTTTTCCCGGTCTACAGCGATTGCAGGCCAATCCTTTAAGAAGGAGTCCAGCTCATTTCACCATCTCTTTCTGGGCCTGCCGCGCAAGTAATCCTCTTCAGTAATAATAGTATGCGTACTAATCCTTACCTGACATTATAAAAACCGAAAGTAACTTCAACTGTCTATCCGTTTGTGTATCTATGTGAATGTGTGTTTTACGGTTAATCTGCTGAGCCGTTTATGTGGATGATCTGAAGTCTGTGGAAGAATATAAACTACTTTTCCAAAACACAGTGCGGGCGAAGCCGCGGGCGGAAGCTAGTCATGCATATATCTCCTCAACTCTTCGTTACGGCATTGGGGCAACTCTACCAACAGAGAAATGGCATTTAAAGCCCAAAAACAATGTCTTTGAGCCGTATGTTTTTTAAAAACCACCGAAAGTTGCAAACCATTTTTCATTAGTTTAAGAATACTTACGCTTCCATCTCTCTATATTTATGAAAATTCAATATTTGTTAAGGAGAATCTGTCTAAATTTGAAAAACTTAATACTAGACGTCACCAAAGTACATTAAAATCAAAAAAACACAATAGTGCACTTTTCTCAAAGAGTTGTCTCGCCATGGATCCAAAGATTTACAATAAACTACCAAAAACTTTAAAAAGCATGACCAACATAAACCATTTTAAATCGCAACTCAAGAAATTCTTAATTGAAAAGGCTTACTACTCTATCAATGAGTTTTTAGACGATAGAAGCATAAAATAAAAAATGTCCGATCCACTTGTTATGACTATCTTGTTTACGACGTTACTTGCATGAAATAGTTTTATTTAGTTTTTACGCCGAATTTGTACGCCTCGCAAGGCAAAACATAGTGATACAACACAAATTTTATACCATGTACCATATTACCTATGTTTAACAAATAAAATGCTTTGACTTTGACTTTATATAAGGTGTTAAAAAAAATATGAGCAGTTCCATACATTCATACACACGTAACTCAATAAAATGTATGGAACAGCTAATATTTTTTGCGCGATTTCACGGTTCATCTCATTGTAAAAGTTTTTCGTAACGATGAGGACAATGCTATCACGAAATTCTTAGAGTTAATTTTTTAACACGTCACTTACAAGTAATAAAAGGACAAGTTCCATTTGTCTATTTGACAGTTAAATAGTGGTAACCTCAGTGAAATTTTAATTTAGTGGGATTTATTGTAACTGTGCTGTTCTTGTACGATGTTATTCCACGAAAATATCTTATCTACATCAAAATGTTAGATACTGTTCGTGTTAAAATGAGAGAAAACTAAGTTTAAACCAAGCTAGATTACCGTTATCACCTGTAGAGCAAAGTTATAATATAGACGGGTACCTGTTTATCTCGTCAGAGAATAAATTCAAGGGATTTAATTATTTAGCAAGTTGACTACCAACTTAATATGTCCGTCTATTGAAATGACATTGTCATTCTTGTCAAAGTAATTCAATGACTACAATTAGAGGTATAGGCGCATCATCATCTGCCTAGCCTTTTCCCAACTATGTTGGGGTCGGCTTCCAGTCTAACCGGATGCAGCGGAATACCAGTATTTTACATGGAGCGACTGCCTATCTGACCTCCACAACCAAGTAACTGGGCAATACGATACCCCTTGGTAAGACTGGCTGTCAGATTTTCGGGCTTCTGACGACCCGTAACGACCGTCAAAGATGCACAAATGACAGCCGGTACCAACGGCTTGACGTGCTTTCCGAGGCAGGAAGGAGTCTCGATATGTTGAGATGGTCACCCATCCACGGACCCACCCCGGCAAGCGTAGCTTAACCTGATTAATCAATACGTGCGACTGTTATTACTTAGCCACGAGCTCCTCAGTGTATCAATTTAATATATAATTAATTTCCTTGACTGTACCTGTAACAAAACTTTTACGGTCTCCAATTCCCGTTGGGAGTTAATTAAATGAACTCGGTCACACGGAAAAGTGTTTATTATTGACGTTATCAAGTTGTCAATCTTGTCGGTCAATATGACCTGCCGGAAGGGTTTATGATAATTCTCTTGTAAAATAGGACTTTCCGGTGATCAGCATAGATTACCTGGTGGCTGGAAAGTGTCTCTTTGTTAGGCATAGCTCATATAAAGTTGGGAAAATAATTATTTAGCAAATTGACTACCAACCTTAACTGTCCGAATATTCAAGTATATCTATCATTTATCGGCAGATGTCAAGCATCTATAGATAGAACACGGCACATTAATGTAGTGTGTCAATTTGATAAACAACTTCTGTGATTTGAAGATCGGTGGCTTTGTTCAATATATATACATACTTGCACATAACCGTAACATCTCGCAAGTTTTTCCCAAAGGGTCAGGCGGAGGTGAAAGTATAGGTAGGTTTTAAAATTTAAAAATCATTTATTCAACGTAGGCTGAGAAGTTTTTCATGTCAAATTACTCAAGACGTATCCCAAAACTCCCTCCCTTAACCAAGTGGCGCAACAAACTGCCCAGCACTGAGTACATAATAATGAGATCATTACGTAATGGTAATTGGACAGTGAGCTAAACCATGTTACTATTAGGTATAATATCGCGTTTATTATGAGTCTATCAAAACCTTGATGAAGGGCTAATGAGGTCTCGTACATGAGTACTGGCGGGGACAAAACTGTTATATTAGGAGTGAAATTATTATTAGCTGGTAAATATTCCGAATAAATTACAGTCAAGTTAGACTAGAGATTGAGCAGTGCTGGCCTAGTGATACAAGAGATTTATTCCCTGTATCTTAAAGCTAGGTGGAGCCTCTCGTTATTCAAATCCAAGATGTTTTTATTAGGTTGACCAAAATAATAGATGCAGCTTACAGAAAGCTAAGAAACTGTAGTAGCATTTCTGCTTAAATTGATGATTGTTATTTTAAACTCCATTTTTCCGGTCCGCTGTATCACACATAATATTTATGTACAGAGGCCAGCACATCAAGTTACCACAATCTGTCAAATTTCTTTGATAGTATTTCAACTTTATTGCAAAGACATAAGGTTCATTTTTAATTGAGAAAATTTGACAGTTAGGGATAGCTTGATGTGCTGGCGTCTGTACTAAAGTTATTTAAAAATTTATTCCAAAATGTCAAAGGATTGTTGCCCCTATTACATGGGATTTAAACATAACTAGCAAAATGTGGGTTACCACTTCTATTACTTACTACTCTGCCTAGCCATTTGAGGAATATAGGCATGATATTCAGTTACCGTAGCACTTTCGATTTAAAAAATCATTAAAATTTCCATAACATTAACGACGTGTGTCCATGCTAGGGCTTCAGGTAGGTACTTGGTTTGTAATCTGTTGATATTGAAATTCCAATCGATCACCGTCGGAAACTACAATGTGCATGAAATATTCATTTTACTTCCAAGAACCAAGTACATAAAGTATCTTTTGTGTTCTTCTACACAAGACATGACTAATGATGACACATAATTGAAAAGCCGTTTCCGTGTTATACGTTGATAAATAGGAAGATAAAACAACCTTTATTTGTAGGCATACCTTTTTTTTCCGCGCCCTGCTTTTCTATACAATTTACCTACTAACAAAATAAAATAAATGACAAGGTTCCATGACTTTCCTTCAATGAATATCGACATTGTGGTTCACGTTAATATAGCAAAAGAATATTTTGGGATTTCCAAAGTCACGTAGCTGAGCTGATCTGAGCAGTAGTGGACCAGCGGTATCGGATCCGACTGACTAGTCAGGTCGTGAGTTCGAGTCCAGGCAGACACTTCTTTATGTATTTAACTTCATCACCATCACTCTCAAAACGGTAAAGGAAATCATGGTGAGTAAACCGCGTAATTTCTTAAAACCAAAAATTCGAGGACATTCTGACATCTACCAACCCGTATTGGGCCCACGTGGTTGATTATCGCTCACTCTCTCTCACAGAGAAGAGACCTGTTTCCCAACAATGCAATGGGCAGATTATGCAAAAACGCTGAGACAGGGTTCAACTCCTGCGGCCTGCGGACGGTGAGTAATGGGTGACTCACCGTCCGATCAGCACCAGACCCGTGCCGTACGGCACGTATATGTTCCACGCGCGCCTCAAAGAGATGTCAGCATATGAAGGGGCCCCTTAGGGCCAAGCCTGCCGGGTAAGCGGGATTGTCCGAAAGGGTTACCGCTACCCCGGAACATAAAGGGCTACGGAAGGAACATGGATGGGTTTTAGTCAGTAAGAGTCTGACACTACCTCCCGCTCCACCCAGAGCGGGAGTACCTAGTCATTGGATGATTTCCCAGCCTTAAAAAAAAAGGGTTCAACTACAAAATGCCGTTTTTCTCCAATATAAAAATACACGATAAAACCATTTCGCCTTACCTTAAAGAAATCTTGTTAAACGTGTGCTACTTTTCCTTATTTTTGTAAAATTCACAAAATAAGACAAAGTCAAAGTTGATTAGAATATTATGTATGAGAATAGAATTGGAAATAAAATGCCGAGTAAGGGGAAACACGGTTTTGTTTTCATTTTTAATCCGAAGGAATTGGAATTGTTAAATCGTTTTAGTATGGAGAGCACGTCAAGCCAATGCAACAGCTCCTGGAAGGATATTTAAAAGATGTCTCAAGCTGTTGAAGGTCAGGAAAGCGCTAACTCAATATTGCAATTATGTTTTAAATATTTACCGGGTACCGTGTGTTTAATGTTGACTCAGTAAAATTCAGAATCTCAAATCAGTAGGCAGTTTATTTTCGGGTTAGTATAAATGAACATAAAAATTGTAAAAACTTAAGACATCTTTTTTTTTCTCATTTTTGACATTTTGACATAAACAAACTTAGTTACTATGGAGACCACTTATTGTTCTAAGTTCACCAAAAAGTATCTTAACACCGTGTTAATTATGAAAAAATAATAAATTATACTTTTGCGGAGGAGAAACATTATAATGAGAATGAAGGGCAATGCTTGTTTATCGTAAAGGTTACGGGCTTTTATTATGACTACATAATTCGATAATAATTATACATAATATTATTACAAACTTTCAGGAAAATTTAATTTTCCTCAAAGGTTCCCTTTGTTATTTGACCTTAAGCACCATAGTTAAGTGATAAATAGGATTTTTTAATCTATACCAATATTATAAAGCTTGTTTGTTTGTTTGAACTTGAACGCGCTAATCTCTGAAACTACTGGTCCGAAATGAAAAATTATTTTTGTGTTAGATAGTCCATTTATCGTGGAAGGCTATAGAACTCTCAAAAGAGTAAAATTTTAATATTTAAATCAGGCAAACAACAGCCTACCCATGTGCCTCCTGTATGTCTCAATGGAACAGCTCTACAGCAGGTTCAATCTTTTAAATATCTGGGTCACATTGTAACAGATGACCTAAGGGACGATGAAGAGATTGAGAGGGAGCGCAGGGCTCTGGCGGTAAGAGCTAATATGCTCACACGCAGGTTCGCACGATGCACAAAAGAAGTGAAAGTAACGCTATTCAAAGCTTATTGCCAGTCTTTCTACTCAAGCGGCCTGTGGGTGAGACATACGCAGCGAGCCTACAGAGCCCTGCGCACTCAGTACAATAATGCGTTCAGAATGTTGTTGGGTTTGCCGTGGCGGTGCAGCGCGTCTGGGATGTTTGCTGAAGCGCGCACTGATGGGTTTCAGGCCATCATGCGCAAAAAATGCAGCTTCCCTGCTGGCCCGTATACGGGGTAGCAACAACGGCATTCTGAACGCAATAGCAGTACGTTTCGACTGTCCCTTCCAGAACCAGTGGGTCATGTCGTGTATAGGTGTAGTCATGCCAATACATAAATGTGGGTGTGGGGTGTGTGTGTGTACTAGCTTAAGTTTTATATGGGTCTATGCCACCCGAAATAAAGTTATTATTATTATAGGCTATGTAACATAACGCTATGACCAATAGGAGCCGAGTAGCGGGTGAAACCGCAAGAGAGCAGCTAGTATTTAAATAAGATTAGAAAAAAGGCAGCTAGAGGCTTTTTCCGCGCCTGTACCACCATTACTAGGTCTGCAAACACATCCGGCGACTTTATGGTGATGAAGCCTACGATTGTTTCCAAAGCAATACCTTTTATTGACAATGTAGTAAAATATTTACGAGGTACGTGCCTTCATTGAAGTAAATTATGTAATCACGGTGAGATTGATATGAAAGGTCAATCTGGCAGACGTAAAACCTTCGTTAAACTATATTAACCCATTCAATGTCCAATGAACCACATATGGTTCATGTTGATTGTTTAACTATTGTGTCTAGTTTGTGAACAGGGAACGTGTTAAATATGTGCAGAATATACCAAATCTTAGTCTGTGAATCTGTGATAGTGTCACGACGGCATCGTGAGTATCTTCGTGTCGAAAGAAGAGTGTTCGATTCACGAACCACGATCACCATAACGATAATTAACTAGGTGATGGAGATTTCTTTGGGTGATTTCGGGCCTATGGATATTATAATTAAGTATAACCTATATACTTAAATACATAACAACAACTTATACATAGTTAAAATAAATGACTATGTAACCAACTATATACAAATAAATATAAAAACAAAAAAGACACTTAGGCGTCGAAGTACTCATCCGCATCGCTGTCGTCCGGAAACGTACCCAGAAGACTGGCAGCATTGCCACGTTGAATGGCAATGCTAATAACCTTTATTAACATCATTTCTTTTACTTTTATAAATATATATTTTTTAAATTGGTGGTGGTCGCTGTTGTGTCTATAATATTGTATTTTTTTTTAATTATAGCTATGTCAAAGGTACAACCCTGGAAACTCAGTCAACATGAATAAACAATCAGCCATGCACTCAACTTTTTCAATCAACGCGGTGGAAACAATTTCTGAATACAATGCTTCAATCACGAATGGATGCTCTCTCTAGAGGCGCTGGCACTCGGCTCCATCCAACTAAGCGATTGACTGTTTAAGTGTAGTGCAGAGTGTTGCATTTACCATACAACTGTGGACGGAAAAAATATTTTGGTGTTTGACCCTGTTCTTACCTACTGTCGAATCGATACACATAATAGTATAAACTTTTCTCTCTCTATGTTAAAAGTGCACGAACAACGAGCTGATTTTGTGAGAAACTAATGTATTCTAGCGGTGTTGACACCACCAGAATACACTCACTCTAAAATCAATCTGCCTAGCCTTTTCCCAACTATGTTGGGGTCGGCTTCCAGTCTAACTGGATGCAGCTGTATACCAGTATTGTTTCATGGAGCGACTGCCTGTATGACCTCCACAACCCAGTAACTGGGTAACACGATATCCCTTGGTAAGACTGGCTGTCAGACTTACGTGTTTCTGATTACCCGTAACGACTGTCAAAGATTCACGAATGTCAGCCGGGACCACGGCTTAACGTGCTTTCCGAGACATGGAGGAGACTCGATATCTAAAGATGGTAACCCATCCACAGAACAACCCCGGCAAGCGTAGCTTAACCTGAAGGATCAATCCGTGCGGCTGTAATTAATAAAAATAAAGCCACCAGAATACACTACTAACTAATAAAAACCTATATTACAGACCAAATTACAGGTATTTATGTAAATACCTGTGATTTATAGCTTAAGATGAATTAAGGGACTTATTACAAAAAATAACAGGCCCCTTTTAAAAAAATACGAAAGGAAAACAGTATCTTAAAGTGTTCTAAAATGTGTTGTAAAACAGAAAATATTTTTGCTAAACGAACCACGAACAATAATTTTGAACGCTGAAGTACTTACATGAAAAACCTTCTAATACGTATGTTCAAAGGTTAGGTTAGAACGAACATTTATCATAGGAATAAGTACCTACTAATACTCCGTCGCTTAATATTCCTCCTTCATACGTGAAGTGACCTAGGATAATATATGAATAGTTAAAAACCTCTTTAGAATTCCAAACTACACACTCCATTAAAATGCGCTTTGCTTATATTATAATACATCCAATATGTGTGAGATATTGTAATAAAACCACTTTATATTTTGCTTCAGAACATAAACTGGAATAAATAACTATTCCTGCCGCTAGCTTTTGTAAATATGACGATTAGATATTTCTCAACAACATGTAAAGCTAAGTCAGAGGCCCGTGGGCAGCATAAAACTTTGACACCAGGTTAGTTACTAACCACACGAAGAAGAAGAAGAAGGAATTTCTTCATATTAGAAAAATAGGCATTAAAGGAATAGTTTCTCAAAAGGTTGTGTAGAATTTTACACAACAGAATTAGCACAAAACAAAAATACGCTAATGATAAAACAATTTCAATTCTAAACAAAAACTGCTAAAAACCATTTCTGTTTGTTGCAAAATCGTCTCAACATCGCATCAAAAATCCCATCCCAACGTTAGACTCATCCACCTAACGGACCAAATTAAATTTTAATAAATACTCTCACAGGCCGGTATAGCTTCCTACAGATTTACGATATAATAGGTAACTCTTAATGCATGTTTACGTAATAAATTCATTGGTTTTTACTGTAACGTTTACACTTTTAGTTTTATGGGCGTAACTACTTTGTAGTTAAATTACGTATCTGACCAGTCGGAACTTCTTACAATTTTGCTGAAGTAGATGTCGAAATGTATGACTTTTTTTTTTATTTGTATTTAATCATGTTTAGTTATCGAGGAGCTTGTGGCTCAGTACTAACAGCCGCATAGGTCGATCCAGGTTAAGCTACGCTTGCCGGGGTTGGCCGTGGATGGGTGACCATCTTTACATACCGAGACTCCTCCGTGCCTCGGAAAGCACGTTAAGCCGTTGGCCCCAGCTGTCATTTGTGCATCTTTGACAGTCGTTACGGGTAGTCAGAAGCCCGAAAATCTGACAGCCAGTCTTACCAAGTGGTATCGTATTGCCCAGTTACTGGGTTGTGGAGGTCAGATAGGCAGTCGTTTCATGTAAAATACTGGTATTCAGCTGCATCCGATTAGACTGGAAGCCGACCCCAACATAGTTGGGAAAACGCTAGGCAGATGATGATATCATGTTTAATTATCGATACCTCTCGCGTGTGCGGAGGTTAGCTAGTAAATGAAAAATAACCCTGTATATTACAAACACTGAAGAAAAAATGCTATCATTATTTTGCATTTCTTCTGCTCAATGTCGCTCGCTGTTTGAACACAAAAACCTTTCATTGAATGATGTCATTTTTAATGAGCGGAAAAAACAAAAAATGTTCTGTAAAGGAAGTGGTTCGACGTTGCAAGCGAAAGAAAGCTGTGTTCACACTGAACAAAGGAACTGTTTACTTTTAAAATGAAATCATATTTGTCCATTTAAAACCCTTAAAGCTTTTAATTGAACATTTTTATAAATACAGTGCAGTATAAATTGAACTCGAGATAAGCGATAAAGCATGGATATTCTTTATTTATAAAGTGTGGGATTCTTGTTTTATACTGTAGGTTTAGGCATTATTTATTTTACTTAAGCTCAAAAATTTACAAAATTTTTAACCTGTACGAGAACAACTGCCGACACACTGTTATGCAGTTTGGCAGACTTTATTGTGAAACAGATTTTGAAAAAAAAAATATATAATTGCAGTACATAGGAAAATTGCGATACGTATCTGAATATTGCACGAAATGTAACGGTTACATTCTAAACTAACTTCTGTATCAACATATTGCATTGGCACAAGGTTATGAGAGTCGACGCGAGTGCCATGAGTGTCAAGAGTAACGTCGTGTGAGTCACAAGTGTCACACGAGTGTCACAATTGTCAGATGAGTATCAGGAGCATCGACGCGTGTGACACTCGTCTCACACTCCTTTAATTTAATTTATTTATTGATGTCAGATTACAATGATCCATTGGTTAGTATTATTGTAGTACTATTGGTTAATTGTAACTTATAAACTATGTTAGTAAGATTACAAAAACTGTAACTTACGTTTAACCTGAAAATATGTATTCCTATGACGACACTGAACAATCCACTTTCGAGTCGGACACACATTTTGTTACATCCTGTATATTTTGTTAAAACCCCAGATCAATCATCTCAAAAATAAAGTGGAATGTCTCAGGCACCATCAAACAGGAACACAGAAAGTCTACCTTCCTCTTGTGATCACCTACCTCATTAAGAAACTCCCATAAAAATAAATATTTAAGTCGTCAAGTAGGTACCTTAAGCGGGATTCTTCCGAAAGTGTTACCGCTATCCCGGCACATAAAGGGCCAAGGAAGGAACATGGATGGGTTTTAGTCAGAATGAGTCTGACACTCTCTTGCGCTCCACCCAGAGCGGGAGAAGTCTTTGGATGATTTCCAACCCTCAAAAACAAAAAGTATGTATTTACCTACTAGCTCCAGAGAGGTGAGACGTTTTGACATTCACCCTTGGGTAACACAGCTTAGGTTACATAATAATCTAAATCCGATATGGTTATAGTACAGAGGCCAGCACATCAAGTTACCACAATCTGACAAATTTCTTTAATAGTATTTCAACTTTATTGCAAAGACATAAGGTTAATTTTTAGTTGAGAAAATTTGACGGTTAGGGATACCTTGATGTGCTGGCGTCTATACAAAGCATGAGATCTATAATTGTACGCATGTTTCAACAAATCTTTGAATAAAGATCAAACAAATGTAGAAGATATCGATATTTTGAAACACGCATTGCCTGTTTATTTTTCAGTTACAGACTCAGTTTACTGACTTTTCTCTTGGTCTACATCCTATAAGGTCGGTTGAAAGAGTTTTGCCTTGCATATTCCTTGTTTGGTATCGAATTTATTTACGTGTCTGACTTTTCTTTTTTTTTTGACAGGGCCATTATTCTCAGATTAACGTAACGAGTGTAACGACCATCATTCTCTAGCTCGTGTTTCAAATAATTTGGCGTCGGCGTAAGATTTCTCATTACTCCATGCATACCTATTAGTCGTCATCTCCGTAGTAAATTAACGTTACAACTGTGAAAACTTTTTTCATATTTATACCGGTTGCCAGACGTAGAAAACTACTTCTGATACATAATCTGACACATTAAATATAGCAACATAAAAGTACCAAGCAATAATGGATTCAGCGGGATTGTCCGAATGGGTTCCCGCTGGCCCGGAACACAAAGGGTTAAAGAAGGGACATGGATTAGTTTTAGTCAGTATGAGTCTGGCATTCCCTTCCGCTCCACCAAGAGCGGGACGGGTCATTTGATGATTACCCACCCTCAAAAACAAAAAGCATTAAATTGGATACAATAATATTTTGAGTCCCCATTCATGGACTAACCGTGTTTAGCTCTAAACCTAGCATGTCATTGACCCGAAAACCAAAATTCTGGCCTTAAATAATAGCAGAAATGTCGCCAAAACTTAACAATTGACAATCAATTTGTAATACACCATTGTTATTTCTCAGCTTAGAAATAGAACGACGTTATAATTTATATTAATTGTGTTACGTTTCCAGTTCAATGGATCCAATCATAGCTTAATGAGTCCTGCCGAAGGTCCAACAATTATTTCCTACTGTTATTCAATGAACTATACTGGCACCTACATATTAACTGATCTGGACGAATAATTTCGAAGAAAACCAACAATCAAAAGTGATTATTTGGGCAAACATGGGAAGAAAAAATAAAACTTTAATTGTATTAAATCACACCGGGTTGATCTCCTCATATTTTCTTAAACTTCCAATGCCTACGAAAAAAGCACGAAAATTCCAAATATTAGATAGGCCTAGAAAAATGTTTATCTTGTTTACGTTAGAATACAATGCTTCACCTAAAATGAATAAAATATTACCTCTACATCAGCTTACAATCCGAGTGTTTCATCGACCATATTTTTAACAAACTATATTGCCGACTTTAAGCAGTTTGCTCACTGGATTACTAGTATTTTTGTTAGGCTCAACAACATAAATGTTTCGGAAAACTTTTCCAAATATGAAGTGATGAGATAATATTATGAAAGGTGTTATTCGGAAAATATTCTCCATTATCTGAAAAAAGGTTTTATCATATTTCTTTTTTGCTGACTGTAAAAAAACTTTTTAGTTGTGGTACCTACACAACCCCCCCCCTCCCCCCATAATTTTAATACAACTACCTGGTATGTAAATTACAGTATTAGAACATCGTCCACATATATCAAGTAGGAATTTTTTTAGATTTTTGTTCATTTTCAAAAAAAAATACACTACACATACACTAATATACATAGTATACCCTTTCCAACAAAAAAAGAATTTTTCAAATCGGTTGGCAAGCAACGGAGTTATGCGCGAACAAACATAAAAAAAAAATATATATACAGTATGAATTTTTAGTCACCGTCCAAATTTTGATATATTATTATTAATCCTTTACGAAAATCATTGAATACGTGTTTTTCCTTTTAGTATCACTCAATACAAAAATATTGAGGTATCACATCACAAAGTTATCTATAAAAAGTTGATGTTTCTGGACACCGCCGCGCCGCCGTGCGTACGGGCTAGGTAACAACGCGGGCCGCCCCGCCTCGCGCGCCGCCGCAATTCATTGATAACACAATAAATGAACAAAGTTGCAAATCCCTTTATACTTTCAAGGGCTTAGGACCGGCAATTAGCAAAAGGTTTGTGCTATGTTCACCATGATTAGAAAGTAAAAATAAATGAGCTAAATAAGAACTTTAACACCTTATTAAGTCATTGACTGCCACGCAGCAGACACAATAGAAAAACTATTGTTCGCAGCTCACCGGAGACCGCGTTGGCGCTCAACGTGTTAAAACTGTACCAAAACTTTTTGCTAATAGGCGTATTTAAAAAATTTGAATCAACTTATGTACACATAATTAAAAATCTAATCAAAATCATCTTAGAACAATCACATTAATAATAATTAACAGTACTTTAATAAATGTTCAAAATGCATACCGTTTTTCTCTAAACAGAGTCTTGCACGTTTTTGCACATTATTTTTAATTTTGTTGAGCACTACAGTGTCACTTTTCACTTGGTCGAATGCACGTACAATTTGCGCTTTGGCCCCAGTATTCTGTTGCCAACAATTCCAGCCCACACATTTGCGCTAAACCGCACTTGGTGATATGTTTCTCGTATCATGTGTGGGTTTCGAAATGACCACCAATGTTCATTATGCTGATTATACAACCCCACTCGAGTAAACATGGCCTCGTCAGTCCACAAAATATCAGCTTCAGGGTGTGCGATCAGCCACTCGCAGAAGGCTCGACAGGGAACGGCGTCTGCGTCGTTCAAGGCCTGTACCTTTTGGAAATGGTACGGGTGCAACCCAGCAACATGGAGAAGTTTCCACACGGCATATTGGCTTACACCGAAGCGCCGCGCTGCATCTCGTGTACTCGATCTAGGGCTCCGTTCAAAGAAATCGAAGATAATCGTCTTCGATCTCTACTGCGAGTCTCGGCCTGCCACGTCCTTGAGCGTGTGTAGGAGCTATAAATTGGCCATGGTCTAGTAGCCTCTGATTCGCGGCCAAAATCGTTTGGCGATTAGGTACTAAAGGATTTATTATACCTTGATAGCGAATGCGAGGAATACTTTCTGCTTCGTACAGTCTTTGGGCACCGTTCAAGCTTTCACCACTAAGTAAGTAAGATCGCACCATTTCGTAATACTCGCGGTAGGAATACATTGTAAACAAATTCACGATAGCGCGGGGCGCCGGCGGCGGGTTGCGCGGGAACACGGAAGTAAGCGCTTGCGCCGCAAAAGGGTGCGCGGGGCCGACTAAAGAAAGGATAGATCATAGATGTGCCGCGCAGGTGTAGCGGGGCGGGGGTGGACGGGGGTAAGCGGGGTGCGCGCTGCCCTTTTCATTGAATGTTTGCGCGGCAAGTGTAGTATTATTAACGTATAACTTAGTGACCAAGCAGAGCGGATAATTCTTTCGAGAAAATAATTTAAGATGAAAATTTTACGTATTGTTTTTTTTTTTTAAATAGACTTAGTGAATGATACCTAATGCCTAGAATTAATTTGGACGGTGACTAAAAAATCATACTGTATATACAGTCGAATTGAGAACCTCCTCCTTTTGTAGAAGTCGGTTAAAAATAAAAATATTTACAATTCGAAACTGTTTCCTGGTATTGTGATTTTATAATGTGAAAGATTTTTCGGTGCTATTGCCGATTTGTTTTGAAAAAATTAATTGTTGTACAAATAAATGACCTAGTTTGCACAAACGCTTATAGTTTACTTCTATTCTTTATATAATGTCACTCGCCTTTGATCCTTTCTCCTTTGTAATGATAACATGAAAACTTTAATTTAGGGAACTTTATATCTCATCTTAAGACTAAACAAACTCCATACTCATTAAGGTGGCAAATATTTGAGACTGTCATATTCAGGCTTCTACATTTATGATCCTTCGGTGTCAAGAGTATAGTACACCCGAGTAGGTACTCGCTGGCCGGGTTTGCTTTATAAATGACTAGCTTTTGCCAGTGGCTTCACCCGCGTGTATGTAGGAAATTATCCCACGGGAACCGCACATTTTTCCGGGATAAAAAGCTTATATGCTATTCCAGTCTATAAACTATCTTTGTGCCTAGTTTCATCCAGATCCGTCAAGTAGTTTTTGAGTTTATTCGTTACAAACGTACATAAGTATTAAGTTTAGATTATACCACAATTTGCTTTAAAAATAAGTTAATTTAATTTTTAGAGGATCAATTAAATTCTTCCTTATTCATTGCAGCCTGTGAAAGAGACAGACTTGTAACGGGTGTTCACATAAGTTATCATAGATAAGTTATACGTTGCATTATGCATCTGTGCCTCGTCCATGCCTCGACTCGGACCCGGAACAGTTCAGCATAAATCATCCTTTATTTCAATTAGGTCATACACACGAACATCACGGCTGAAATTTGCATGCACTTTAAAATAAGTTTACAAAAGTCTTTGTTGTAAGTTCTTATTATTTATTTTTTTAAATTCTAACGTTTCTTATACAAAAGTGGCCTTAGAAGTTGTAAGCTGTCTAGAGATAAGCTTAGAGTTATGTTATACCTTCCGCAAAGGCATATATGACACTAGCGACCCGCCCCGACTTTGCACGGTTGCAATGTAGTCGCGTGTGAAAGCTACTTAAACCATATATTTGTATAAAATGTGCTCTTGAATCATTCTATCTATTGATGAAAACCGCTTGCCGTGGTTGGCCGTGTATGGGTGACCATCTTTACATAGGTACCGAGACTCCTCCGTGCCTCGGCAAGCACGTTAAGCCGTTGGTCCCGGCTGTCATTTGTGCACCTTTGACAGTCGTTACGGGTCGTCAGACGCCCGAAAATCTGACAGCCAGTCTTTTATTGATTTATTTATTTGTTGACACATCAACGACTTATTCACTAAACCATTACAATAATATATTATATGTATTCTATTTTAACAGTTTTGCGGTGAACTCGTCACTTACCTATAGGTGTGCACAGCACTTGTATAATCAAAAATAAAATTAAAATCGAAATTATACAATAACATTTTTGTTTTAATTTTTACATTGAATTTAAAATGTCAAGTGATCAAAAAAAAAAGTGATTAAATTAAAATACAGTATAAATAAAAAAAGTTAAAAACATCAATTAAATTGGAAAAGCAAAATATAAATTAGGACACATTACATTAATTACAATTAAAAGAATAGAATAAATTAAAATATGAGTTCAAAAATTAAATGAAATTAAATTCTACAATATTAAAAACATTGAATGGAGTCACGCAAATACACAAATTAACATATTTTTGTAACAGAAATACAAACAAATCGATCAAGAACTGAGCACGTATCGTCTGAACTCATTCAGACTGTTCGAAAATATGTCCAAGTTGTTAGTACGCGTGCTCAGCTTATTGTAACTAGACAGAAACCGGTATAAAGGAGCTGAACGACCAAGATTAGTTCTATTTTTAGGCATTTGAAATGTTTCGGTTTTAAAATTGGATCTGTATGAGGTACGGCGGGGCACATTTAGACTGATCTCAGAAATCAACTCCGGTACATTCGCCAAATCATGAAGATACTTATAAAGAAAAATTAAGTCTGAGCAACTTCTTCGTTGCTCCAAGGAGCTCATCTTGAAATGACAGAGCCTTTGAGGATAATCAGCTTCGCGATCACAAGTCTGTTATCTGTAGCGCAGGTATCTTGTAAACTTTTTTTGGATGCACTCTATTCTGTCGATGTGGACACGATACGCTGGATTCCATACAGGAGATGCATATTCCAGTATACTCCTCACCAGAGAGTTATAGAGAAACTTAAGGGTGCTACTTGCCTGGAATTCCTTGCAAGTTCTTTTTACAAATCCGGACATTTTATTTGCTTTGGCGACAATAGTGTCAAAGTGATTTATAAAGGATAATTGACTATCAAATTGGACTCCCAAATCACGAATGGTATCGACTTTCTGAAGTGTTTGGCCATTTAAGTGATATGCTGAAGGACGAATCAACTTTTTCCGTGTGAATGTTGTATGATAACACTTTACGGCATTGAGAGTCATCATGTTATTATGAGACCACTCATAAATTGCGTCCAAGTCCTTCTGAAGCAAAGCAATGTCGGTACTTGATTCAATTTCCTTGTATAGTTTTAGATCATCCGCAAACATAGAGTTTTTGATGGAGTGTATGATGTCGTTGACAAATACCAGGAAAAGAATAGGTCCAAGATGCGATCCCTGTGGCACCCCAGAGGTTGAGTAATGAAGTGGCGACTGATAACCCTTTATAATAACTCTCTGTTGACGGTCTGAAAGATATGATTTAAACCAGCGTAGCAAATGACCATGCATACCATAGTTCTCAAGTTTTTTAAGTAGAAGCACATAATTTACTTTGTCGAACGCGTGCTGAAGTCAGTGTAAATTGAGTCCACTTGCACACCGGAGTCTACAGATCTGCTGATATCGTTAATGTAGTGAACTAAGTTGGTGGTAGTAGATTTATTGGTGCTGAAACCGTGCTGTTGCGTAGCCAATTGGGTTTTAATGAGAGAAGTTAATACAGGACAGATTAATGATTCGAACAGTTTCGAGAAAATTGAAAGAAGAGATATGGGCCGATAATTTTTAAGATCATTAGGCTCCCCTTTTTTAAATATTGGAACTACGTGTGCGATTTTCCACTGCGTGGGAAACTTAGAAGACATAAGGGCAGCGCTGGATTTACCCTAGGGGCAGTTGGGGCGAGTGCCCAGGGCGGCAAATTTTTTAGGGCGGCAAAATTTCGGTAGTGAAAAAAATTGTTTTAGTCTTATCAAGATACCTCAATATAAATTAAAAAATTCTATGAATTAATACTTTTTAATCATTATAATTAATAATACAACTCTTTGTATTTACATTTAAAAGCTAAATATTCATAGTAATATATACAGAAATAATAAGTATATAATCAAAGAGCATCAACCGTAATTTGAATTGGAAGACACATATTGAGACTGTTTGTAAAAAGATTAGTAGCAGTGCATTTGCACTGTACAAGCTATCATGGACACTTAATATAGATGCTTTGCTAACAGCGTACTATGGGCTAACCGAATCAATTTTAAGATACGGTGTGATCTTTTGGGGCAATTCAACCGACAAGGAAATTGCTTTTAAAGCCCAAAAGCGATGTATTAGGTCAATGTTTAGATTGGACATTACAGATTCTTGTAAGCCGTATTTCATTCGCTACAAGATTCTGACACTACCGTCCCTTTACATATTAGAAACAGCTTTATTTGTAAAACGGAATCCAAATCTATTTCCGCGTATGGCAGAAAGTTTTCCCCGAAATCGACGCGATAAAACTAAACTTTGTTTGCATGCGTCTAGGACTGCACTTATGCGCAAAAGTGTTATTTGCATGGCTCCAATTGTTTATAATAAATTTCCCAAAAGTTGGAAAGATCTAAGTAGCGACCAATTTAAGCAAAAAGTAAAATTATTTCTTGTTGAAAAAGCCTATTATAGTGTAAGTGACTTTTTAAATGATAAATTTGGTTCGATATAATTTAATACCCAATTAGACAAAAATAATAAGATTTAATATTATTATAATTATAAATATACCTTGACATTATATACATTAATTTAGAGACTGAATATTATTACTCATTAATATATAAATTTATATTTGCACGCCATTGTTCATGGCAGACATGTCTAGAACTCTCTCCAATTTAATATCTTGCATGCGACTGTTTATTGTATGTACACATGTGTTTAAGCAAATAAATAAATTATTATTATTATTATTATTATCAAAAAATTCTTCCACATCGCCGTCAACAGGAAAAGTTCCCAAAAGGCTGGCAGCATTGCCGCGTTGTATGGCAATGCTGATTCTTTGACCAAAAAATAGGCCAGCCCTCTGGTCGCGTGAAGAGTCGATCAACCGCTTGGCGATGTCTCGGAAAACGTAGTGTGCACTCGGACCCCATGGCCCTAGTGTTTCAACCCCAAACGGCTCGAACATGTAAGTCCCAATAAGGTTGGAGTATTTGCGCCGTTTGAGGTTTTCTGCACCTGCAGCGGCTGCACCAGCACAGCCCGCCGTACTAGAAAGGTGGGATGGCGCAAGGGTGTCGACACACGTTGCGTCCCACACTAAAGGCCTACCCACCTTCCAAGGCATCAGTGTCATTCCGTCTGGTCTCTTCCCACCGTCGTGCGCCAAGCCCTTAGGTTCTAAAACAGCTGGCACCTCGGCGGTGACAAGAGCACGACGGATGATGTCATTGATGCTGGCGTGCCGTGCTAACCGGCCTGCACTCTTACTGCAGGATAGGCCATGGTGTCCGAGGCAGTCGACATCTTCACCGCATTGGCAGCGATGCGGAGCCACGCAAGGAGCGCCTAGACGCAGACAGGTAGCGACCCGGAAGGTGGTGTCACACAGCATGGTACCTATGTTGGGTGACGGTAGTGCCTGAAGCCAGAGGCCCGACTCCCACTCACCCACAGCCAGCAGGCGGGCACGCTCAGCAGTATTGGTGGACGTATTAATAAGATTATTCCGTACCAACCTGCAGAGCGGCTCATCCCACTGCCTCTGGGAAGATGGGTTCACGGGCCGATCAGTGTTTGGGCAAGCCATTTTCCAAGCGTTCACAGCGTCGGTCAAACACGGCACTTCTGAATCAACCAGGGAAGGTGCTAAAATTTTCCCGGTCAACTTTTCAGTGCTGTGGACAGAGGACAGGAACGCCGGTAAGCTAATACTGTTAATTTTGCGGACGCCGAGGCCGCCAAAACGAATGGGCAGTGTGGCTTGCAGCCACGCTCGGTCGTCCAAGGCCACATTTAAAATGGATGTTAATGTGCTGCGAATAATTTGGTCAATTTTGTCCAAGAAAATACATAAAATTTGGGCCAAAACAACAGTATCTAACACCCTGAGGTGAATGCCGAATGCAAATTAATTTTGGAAAGTCTGTCCGAAATATTGTTGAAGTTTTGAATTTTTTCGTTTATGAAAGGAGAAAAACTGTCTTCCAAAATTGGGGAACCTAGGAGGTGTAGTGAACTTTTTTCTAAAATTTTGATTTGTGGAGCTATGGCATTAAATTTTTGTAGGGTCAACTGTCTGTCGGTAATGTCAGAAAGGTAAATTTCACACTTTGATGCGTTAAGGTCCAAGCCAATAGATTTAAATTGTTCTTTTAGGAGTCGTAAATCTTTTAAAACCGTGTCTACGTCACCTCCTAGCGTTCCATCATCCAAATACCACACGTTAAATTTCGAATTTAGTTTCTGGATAATTGGATGAATAGCCAAACTGAAAATGACTGGCCCAAGAGGGTCACCTTGTTGGCAACCAACTGCAGATTCCAAAACATTTTCTTTGTATAATAATTTGGACGGGTACCTACAGGTACCCGTCCAAATTATGTTACAACATTGCCACATAAAACCATAAATTTCGGGAAGTTCATTTTTGACTTCGGCCAACAAGGTGTCCCTGTTGACAGAGTTAAAGGCATTCTTAACGTCAACCTTGAGGATGACCTCACCTTTATTGTACTTTAAAAAGGTGGAAAGAGCATGCACGGCAGCCTCACAGCCCCCTTTCGAGCCAAAACCAAGCTGCAAGGGCTGAAACTTAGCTGTAAGCTTTTCGCTATACAGCTTACAGCATATTTTGGCTGCCGTACGCCTGTAGGTGCAGCCAACAGCAATGGGACGAATACCGCCGTCCCTCTTACGCAAGGCACACAAGTTGGCCCCGTATAAGACGTCGACGACGGCCTCGTTTACACCGCCGGTGAGCATGAGGTTAATCAGGGCCGCAAGCTCCTTCAAAAGCGACTCACCAGCTTCCCCGGCGCCTGAACTCAAAAGATCCTTAAGATGTTGTGGAGTTAGGCCGTCGAGGCCGCCAGCGGAACCACTTCGGAAAGAGCTTACGGCTGCAATTAACTGGGGAGCCGAAACGTTAAGAAATGTTGAATTTAGGTCGGGAGGATCGGGGGGGTCGGGATAGGAGAGATCATCCGCAGGCGCTGGGTGTTTACTCTCTAGCGCTGTTAGCGTTTCTGGAGAGTAGTTTCTGGAGAGTAAGGCGCCACCACATCGCTGCTGAAAAGTATCCTGGCTGCTCCCCTGATGTCACCTTCACTTAATTTGGACTCTACATGTGAACATAAGCCTTTTTGTGAAAGATGATTAAATGCAGGTAATTTAGGATCTAAAGTAAGGGTCGAATTGTTACAGTTTTCTTTAATTTGGTATGTCAATGTTTTTTTAGATGCCAAATTTTTTTGAACATGTAGAATCCTATAAGGGAAAGTGAGTAATTGCTCCCAGGCACTTATAGAGTTCTCCTGGGTCGCAAGACGGAGACATCGTGCCAAACTCAATGCAACAGAACGTCTTGCACCCCGGGGAACTCTCTTTAAAACAGGGGTAGAATTTTTGAATTTTGCTAACGTTTTCCACAAACTTTGATCTGGAGTTGTTGATGCTGGGGATGTGGCTGGGGGGCATAAAGGTACACTATGAGGTTTGTGAACCTTACCATAGTGTATACGTAGCCCCCGTTCGCCTTTAAAGAAGCGTGGATGGGAGCAATGGGGACATCTCACCTGGACACCGAGCGATGTGGCAGGTTGACTGGCACCAATTCCGGCATCGCTACAGTCGGCATTTAACATTAAAATAATAAAAACACTTACCTAAAAGAAAAATAATTACAAAACACTACACTTAGCTTACTATTTACACACCACACAATAATAATAAAAAACTAATATACACAAAATTGTCTGATGACACTTAGTGTCAGCTTGGTGACGGCCGCCCGCGCGTCTGCGCCAGGCTCGGCGCGCCACGACGCCGCGCGTGAAGGGCTGCTTTATAAAGAATAGGGTTCCGTTGGAGAGAGCGAGTACTCTGTGAGAGAGTGGTATCACCTGGTAGACGGGTTTCAGGTTTTTATTTATTTTATTTCTAGTCTTCTCCAAGCCATGCCGAAGTTCCTAGACGCTCGGTGTCTTCTCGAAAGTCCCGAAGTTAGTGAGCGCTTCGTTCATACGTGTTTTTTTTTTAGTAGGCTTACAAATCAGAAGCTCATTTTATTATGTGGAATCCATGTACGTTTTCTGATTTATTTAAATTTTTGTGTTAAATAAATAATTTAAGATTTTTCGGATCGATTTTTCGTCTGGTTGTATTTTTTTATGTACTCATTAAGTACTATACTTTTTTGAAATTATTTTGATTATTGTGACAGTTGTCAATATGTCGAGTTTTATTAAACGCGTTTTTACATGACAAATATGTCAAGATTGCAATAACCCGTGTCAGTGGCGGATTTACAGATTTGCCGCCCGTAGGCTATTCCGTTGTGCCGCCTACAAATTTTGATACCAAAGTCCACAATCAAATAACAGTTTTCTATCAATAAAATTCCAACTTTATGATTTGTGCTCCATCATCCCCGTTACATCAACTTTTCCCGTATCATTGTGAAATATGGTACTGTGTTAGATCCTCTCTAGCTACTCCTCAAAGAGAGGTCTTACGATCACTATCGTGGTGATCACTATTTGTTAGTATTATAATTTTAGTTAAATTATAAAAGCATTATAATACTTTTTTGTGTATAATATATATTTTTTTAATTTACAAATCGAAATATAAAAGTTATAGTCACGTAACTTTGGCACGTGACTTTGTGTCTGAGTCACGTGCTTGTGTGTCTGAGTCACGTGACTGTGTGTCTGAGGCACGTGACAGTGTGTTTGAGGCAAGTGACTGTGTGTCTGAGGCACGTGACTGTGTCTGTAAGGCACGTGACTGTGTGTCTGTGGCACGTGACAGTGTGTCTGAGTCACGTGCTTGTGTGTCTGAGGCACGTGACTGTGTGTCTGAGTCATGTGACTTTGTTTCTGAGGCACGTGACTGTGTGTCCGAGTCCCGTGACTTTGTCACTTTGTCACTTGATTGTGTGTCCGTGCCACGTGATTGTGTGTCCCAGCCACGAGACGGTGTGTCTGAGGCACGTGACTGTGTAACTGTGTCACGTGACTTTGTTTCCGAGTCACGTGACTGTGGCACGTGACAGTGTGTCTGAGTCACGTGACTGTGACTGAGACACGTGACCATGTGTCTGAGTAACGTGCCTGTGTGTTCAAGTCACGTGACTTTGTGTCTGTGTCACGTGGCTGTGACTCACGTGTGAGTCACGAGCTTGTGTGTCTGAGCCACGTGACTGTGTGTCTGAGCCACGTGACTGTGTGTCTGAGGCACGTGACAGTGTGTCTGGGTCACGAGACTTTGTCACTGTGTCACGTGATTGTGTGTCCGAGCCACGTGACTTTCTGTCTGTGTCACGTGACTGTGTCTCTGAGTCACGTGCTTGTGTGTCTGAGCCACGTGACTGTGTGTCTAAGGCACGTGATTGTGTGTCTGAGCCACGTGACTGTGTGTCTGAGTCACGTGACTTTGTTTCCGAGTCACGTGACTGTGTGACTGTCACGTGATTGTGTGTCCGAAACACGTGACTGTGTGACAGAGGCACGTGATCGTGTGCCCGAGGCACGAGACGGTGTGTCTGAGGCACGTCACAGTGTATCCAAGTCACGTGACTTTGTTTCTGAGTCACGTGACTGTGGCACGTGAGAGTGTGTCTGAGTCACGTGACTGTGTGACAGACACGTGACCATGTGTCTGAGTCACGTGCCTGTGTGTTCAAGTCACGTGACTGTGTCTTTATCACGTGACTTTGTTTCTGAGTCACGTGTCTGTGTGACTGAGGCACGTGACAGTGTGTCTGATCACGTGACTTTGTCACTGTGTCATGTGATTGTGTGTCTGAAACACGTGACTGTGTGACTGAGGCACGTGATCGTGTGTCTCAAGCAATTGACTGTGTGTCCGAACCACGTGACTGTGTGTCCGAGGCACGAGACGGTGTGTCTGAGGCACGTGACTGTGTGTGACTGTGTGTCCGAACCACGTGACTGTGTGTCCGAGGCACGAGACGGTGTGTCTGAGGCACGTGACTGTGTGTCTGAGTCACGTGACTTTGTTTCTGAGTCACGTGACTAAGGCACGTGACAGTGTGTCTGAGTCACGTGACTGTGTGACTGAGGCACGTGACAGTGTATATGAGTCACGTGACTTTGTCACTGTGTCACGTGATTGTGTGTCCGAAACACGTGACTGTGTGACTGAGGCACGTGATCGTGTGTCAGAGGCACGAGATGGTGTGTCTTAGGCACATGACTGTGTGTCTGTGTCACGTGACTTTGTCACTGTCACGTGATTGTGTGTCCAAAACACGTGACTGTGTGACAGAGGCACGTGATCGTGTGTCCGAGGCACGTGACTGGGTCTAAGGCACGTGACTTTCTGTCTGTGTCACGTGACTGTGTCTCTGAGTCACGTGCTTGTATGTCTGAGCCACGTGACTGCGTGTCTGAGGCACGTGACTGTGTGTCTGAGTCACGTGACTGTGTGACTGAGGCACGTCACAGTGTGTCCAAGTCACGCGACTTTGTCACTGTCACGTAATTGTGTGTCCGAAACACGTGACTGTGTGACAGAGGCACGTGATCGTGTGTCTCAAGCAATTGACTGTGTGTCCGAACCACGTGACTGTGTGTCTGAGGCACGTGACTGTGTGTCTGAGGCACGTGACTGTGTCCAAGGCACGTGACTGTGTTTCTGAGTCACGTGACTAAGTGACTGAGGCACGTCACAGTGTGTCCAAGTCACGTGACTTTGTCACTGTCACGTGATTGTGTGTCCGAAACACGTGACTGTGTGACAGAGGCACGTGATCGTGTGTCCGAGGCACGTGACTGTGGCACGTGACAGTGTGTCTGAGTACGTGACCGTGTGACTGAGGCACGTGATCGTGTGTCCGAGGCACGAGATGGTGTGTCTTAGGCACATGACTGTGTGTCTGTGTCACGTGACTTTGTATCTGTGTCACGTGACTGTGTCTCTGAGCCACGTGCTTGTGTGTCTGAGCCACGTGACTGTGTCCAAGGCACGTGACTGTGTGTCTGAGTCACGTGACTAAGTGACTGACGCACGTCACAGTGTGTCCGAGTCACGTGACTTTGTCACTGTCACGTGACTGTGGGTCTGTGTCACGTGACTGTGTATCTAAGGCACGTGACAGTGTGTTTGAGGCACGTGACTTTGTGTCTGTGTCACGTGTTTGTGTGTCCGTGCCACGTGACTGTGTCTGAGAAACGTGACTGTGTGTCTGAGTCACGTGACTTTGTATCTGTGTCACGTGACTGTGTCTCTGAGCCACGTGCTTGTGTGTCTGAGCCACGTGACTGTGTCCAAGGCACGTGACTGTGTGTCTGAGTCACGTGACTAAGTGACTGAGGCACGTCACAGTGTGTCCGAGTCACGTGACTTTGTCACTGTCACGTGATTGTGTGTCCGAAACACGTGACTGTGTGACAGAGGCACGTGATCGTGTGTCCGAGGCACGTGACTGTGGCACGTGACAGTGTGTCTGAGTACGTGACCGTGTGACTGAGGCACGTGATCGTGTGTCCGAGGCACGAGATGGTGTGTCTTAGGCACATGACTGTGTGTCTGTGTCACGTGACTTTGTCACTGTCACGTGATTGTGTGTCCGAAACACGTGACTGTGTGACAGAGGCACGTGATCGTGTGTCCGAGGCACGTGACTGGGTCTAAGGCACGTGACTTTCTGTCTGTGTCACGTGACTGTGTCTTTGAGTCACGTGCTTGTATGTCTGAGCCACGTGACTGCGTGTCTGAGGCACGTGACTGTGTGTCTGAGTCACGTGACTGTGTGACTGAGGCACGTCACAGTGTGTCCAAGTCACGCGACTTTGCCACTGTCACGTAATTGTGTGTCCGAAACACGTGACTGTGTGACAGAGGCACGTGATCGTGTGTCTCAAGCAATTGACTGTGTGTCCGAACCACGTGACTGTGTGTCTGAGGCACGTGACCGTGTGTTTGAGGCACGAGACTGTGTCTTTATCACGTGACTTTGTTTCTGAGTCACGTGTCTGTGTGACTGAGGCACGTGACAGTGTGTCTGATCACGTGACTTTGTCACTGTGTCATGTGATTGTGTGTCTGAAACACGTGACTGTGTGACTGAGGCACGTGATCGTGTGTCTCAAGCAATTGACTGTGTGTCCGAACCACGTGACTGTGTGTCCGAGGCACGAGATGGTGTATCTTAGGCACATGACTGTGTGTCTGTGTCACGTGACTTTGTCACTGTCACGTGATTGTGTGTCCGAAACACGTGACTGTGTGACAAAGGCACGTGATCAAGTTCCCCCCCAGCTCTCGTGGCGGTCGGATCGTTTTTGCGTGCGCTCCGCGTTCAAAAAATCGAAGTAACGGGTTTATTTTTGAAAAACACCAAGTGTTATACATCAAAAGGTGCGCGCTCGCGAGTGCTATCCGTTTGTGAAAAAAGTGTGAAAATCGGATCATCCTGTGGGACTTCAGACGCAAAAAACGGATTTTAACCCCAAAAGTTGGCATTCCTGACGCAACGCTGCTTGATTTACCGCGGTAACCCACTTTTTTCGGACTGCAGCTCGAAGCGCACCAAGGGCAGCTACAATCCGGCGAAATCCCGGAAATCCGAGCTACAGGGTAAAAACTAGAAATCACGTCAACACGTGCTCCCGGTTCCCGACGCTGGGGAAAAATTCCACCAGCTGAGCAGTGTGTACTACACCGAGACCAGTCAGCTGACACCTCGAACTTCGAAATCGGAGCACCCCCCTGGAAAATAGAGGACCCAAAACGCAAAGCGAACTTTGACCCCATCCAGAGCTGAAACGAGAGCGGTGACGTCATTTTTTCTGGATTTTAAAACATTGCTCACCTCTAGCTCAATAAGTGTGCAAAATTTCAGAATTTTTGGACAGGTAGTTTTCGAGCTACAGCAAAAGCAGAAAATAAGGAGAAACCAGTGACGTCACGCAGAACCGAAAGTACCTGTGACATCCTGCTTCCAGCAGTACCCGAAAGAAAAATCCCTCCAAGGAAGAATACTCTTCGGGACCAACCCCCTAGGACCCGTAGTTTCTGCACTAGGGGCTATTTGCAGAAAATTGTCAGCCACCCCCAACTTCGGCAGGCTCCCGAGGGCGGTGCAGGCAACCGAAGACTTCCAGACAAGCGGGACAGCAAAGACCGGTTCTTCCCCTGCGGAACAAAAATTTTTAATTTTAAGTAGGATTAAGATTAGATTTTATATAGATTTTAAGGTGAAACAAGGGTCCCGGGCGGCATTACCGCTTAAGTTTGTACACCCCCTGGAGCCTCAGGGGAGCGAGATATCGCAAAAATAACATCAAATCGGTTGTCTCTGCGACATCTGCGACAAACGATCATAAGGTCGACCTCCACATTAGCACCCTTAAAAACCACCCCCGACGAGATTTTTTGGGAAAACAGGGAAACTTTTGAGTTTCTTGATTTCCAAAAAAGAAAACTAGGGACTTGACAGTAAATTTGGACCGCGACCGACACCCTAGTATTTTTTCCCGTTTCGATATCTCGTTCCTAAGGGCGAAACCAGGCAAACGAAGTTGGCAAAAACTACCCCATAGTTTGAGGGCAAATAAAAAACTAGATGAAGTGACCCTCCCCCCGTGGGATTCAAAGAACCAGACGGCCAAACTAAATACCTGTAATTCAAATCTTCTTCTGGCGAAATCGGACAATAAGGAAATTTTTGACAGGATATTAAAAATACCCCTCGAAGCCGAATGACGGCAAAGAGATTAAATTGTTTAGGTATTTATATTTCCAAAAAATCCCTCGTATCTCGAAAACCGTGCGTCCTAGCTCAAAAATAACGAAATTTTTCCACCCCCCTCCCTAACCTACCCCCCTTGCTCCGCAAACCCTAACCCTTGAAGACCCACCCCCCCCCGCACCAAACCCCTTGGGTCCCAACCCCCTACCCCTAAAAACTAACTTTCGTTTTCTGGATTTAGAAAAATTTGACTAAAAATTTATACAGATTTTAGGAACTCATCTTACTTTATTTTTTGGCTTATTCTTAAATAGCATTACACAGTATATTTATAAAGGCCCTTTCGGGGTAGCAACCCCCTAAACTAAAAATTGTATTATCTTACGAACGGAGAGAGCTAGAGCTACGGAGTTTTTTGCATACGACAGGTCTCAGCCTGGAGAAGATTTGGGATAGAGTCTAGAGACTCTACATAGAGTCAAAAATATTTTGTTTAAAAATTGTATTTATTTTTTGTAATTTTAGTATATAAGTAGACTAAGAACACTGCACGGCACACAAGGGCCATAGTAGAGTTGACTCTATTAATTTGACAAAATAAAAATTTATTTTATTTAATTTATTTGACGGAGTTGTAGTTATAGCTTATAACTGTTGTAAATTTAATTGTACAAATTGGCGCAGCCAATTGACTCTACATAGAGAAAATTTTCCGCCTATTATTTACAATAGGTGTACTCAAAAGACACATATATTGCCGTTGTACTTTTTTCTCTAATGAGGGTGCTTGTATATTGACCAGAGTCAGTGACTCATTAAATACAAATCTATTGTCCATTTGTGTGATCTTTTAGCGGTTGCAACAAGGGGTAGCTTTCTACAACTTTTACAAAACTAACAGCCCCTCCGCATCACACTACCAAAATGTTCGGACACCGCACCCCCATGAAACAGCAGGGCATAACTCTGAGCTTCGATAAGTCACCCCAAAAGGTGACCGTCCGCAAAAGTATAGACAGGTGGGAGGCCGCTGAGCAAAGTGAAGAACTGACAGCAAAAGCAAGTGCAGGAACATTGCGAACTAGCGTGACATTGCAGGCAGGCCCTGCAGAGACAACCAAGGCGGCCACCAAACCAGCGGTAAATACCACCGCCGCGCGCAGGACATCGACAGGAAATGACGAGTCCCCTAAAAAACACTACGTCAGTAGAAGAGCGGAAGCGGCAGCCTGTCTGAATAAGGCGAAGGCCCAATTGAGGGCCTCAAAGAACCTCAGGACAGAAATAAAAGAAGGGGTCGAAAAGGCACTCACACGACTCCTTGAACTAGTCAAGGAAGCCGAAACGGAGCTCATGACAAAAGGAAGTACAGCGGCGGGAGGGCGGCCGGGGTTCGGAGTGGGAGCAAGTGTTGCTCCACCTCCCGACTCTGCCTTCTCTCCCTCCTCTACCTCCGGCGGAAGCCTACTCATGGCACGTATAGAGGAACACACGAATTTGATACGGGAAAGCGGCAGAAAAATGGAGGAGCTGAAGGCGACGATTGACAGGCACGCTGAAAAAATGGAAAGGCCAGAAACACCCACCTACGCCGAGATGACCGCGACCCAGAGCGACAAGGCGCTGCAAAAGCGCACGCTGCACTCGGTCGCGGTCACCTCGACTGTGGAGACGGAAACAGGAGAGGAGGTGCTCGAAAAAGTTAGAAAGGCCATAGACGCCAAGGAGGGATGGGTAAAAGTGGAGAGGGTGAGAAAGGCCAAAAATAGGAAAGTTATAATGGGCTTTGGGTCCAAGGAAGAACGGGATAAAGTCAAGGATAGAATAGGGAAAGAAGGAGGCAGCCTCACCATCGAGGACGTGGAGAACAAAGACCCGCTGGTCAGGCTTGGGGATGTCTTGTCGGTAAATACCGACGAGGACATCCTCAAGGCTCTTCGTAACCAGAATGGGGCCGTTTTCCACGGCCTCGGTGAGGGGGAGGATAGGGTAACCGTAAAATACAGAAGGAGAGCCAGAAACCCCCACACCAGCCATGTGATTATAAGTGTGTCGCCCAGTATCTGGAGGCGGGTGACGGAAAGGGGCTATGTATACATAGATCTCCAGCGGGTCAGAGCGGAAGATCAGACTCCACTAGTCCAGTGCACGCGCTGCCTGGGGTATGGCCACGGCAGGAAGTACTGCCAAGAGACTGCAGACGCATGCAGCCACTGCGGCGGACCCCACCTGAAAACAGAGTGCGTGGACTGGATGGCTGGAGAGCCACCCGCCTGCAGAAACTGCAAAAAAGCGAAACTTACCCAAACAGAGCACAATACCTTCAGCTCAGAGTGTCCTGTACGCCGCCGTTGGGACGAATTGGCCCGGTCGACCGTCGCGTACTGCTAACGCCAACGTTGCCACCACCACATATAGCTATATGCAAGCGAACCTCCAACGGAAAAGGCTTGCAACAACCGAGCTGCTGCTCGAGGCTCAAAAACAAGGGGTAGCCGTAGCTCTACTGCAAGAACCATACATTGGGGGGACCAGGACTATGAAGAGCCACAAGGGAGTAAGGATCTTCCAGAACACTAAAGATGGAGAAGGGCCCGTTAAGGCTGCAATTGCTGTTTTTGATAGCAAGCTCAATATAAAACAGTACCCGAAACTCACCACAAACAACATCGTCGTGGTGGGGATCCAGACCATTGCCTGGGAGATCACCCTGGTGTCCGTATACTTTGAGCCGGACAAACCAGTGGAGCCCTACTTAGTCCAACTAAAAGAAATAGTGGCCAAAAACGGCTCTAAGCCCATAATCGTTGGAGGCGACGTAAATGCAAAAAGCACCTGGTGGGGCAGCCCGACGGTTGACCGTAGGGGAGAAGATGTATGTGGGACTCTCGGGGAGCTCGGGTTGCATATACTTAACGCAGGAGAAATCCCAACCTTCGACACAATAAGAGGAGGACAACGCTATAGCAGCTATGTCGACATAACAGCTTGCTCGACAAATGTTCTCGACAAGGTAGCAGACTGGAAAGTCGTCGAGGGCCTAACCAGCGCCGACCACAACGGCATCGTCTTCAAAATTCTACAGACAAAATCAAAAGGGCTAAAGGTAGAAAGAACAACCCGAATATACAACACAAAAAAGGCTAACTGGTCTGATTTTCATGCGAAACTCATCCAGCTGAGCCAAGAACATAAAATGACGAAAGAAGAAATAGAAAAAATTAATCAAGTAGAGCAATTAGATACAATAGTAAACACTTACACACAAATGGTTACAGAAGCATGCAAAGTATCTATGCCGATTAAAAAACAAATAGAAAAACTTACCTTGCCGTGGTGGTCGGAGAGACTCGAAAGCTTGAAAAAAGCGGTAGCAACCAAAAAGAGGAGGATTAGGTGCGCTGCTCCAGTCCGTAGATCCATCGTCGTCGAAGCGTACCTGCAACAAAAAGAAGAGTATGAGTTAGAGGCAGCCCGAGCCTATACCGAGAGTTGGAAGGAGTTCTGCTGTAAACAAGATAAGGAGGGGGTATGGGAGGGGATTTACAGAGTGATAGGAAGGACAGCGAGTAGGGTGGAGGACCCACCGCTGGTGAAAGACGGGGAGGTGCTGGATGCAGAAGAGTCCGCCCGGTACATAGCGGAGACCCTATATCCAGAAGACCACCTAGCTGCGGATAACCCCCACCACAGCCGTATCAGACAAGAGGCGGAATCGGTGAATGAAGGCGAATATGGTGAGCCATACGACCCTCCATTCACAATAGCCGAACTAAAGGCGTCAAGCGAGTCCATCAACCCAAAGAAAGCTCCGGGGATGGATGGCCTCACAGCCGATATTTGCAGTCGTGCTATCAGCAAAGACCCAGAAATTTTCCTGGCAATCGTCAACAAATGCCTTGCTTATAACCACTTCCCAAGAGCATGGAAAGAGGCAACAGTGGTACGGAAGCCAGGGAAAACTGATTACACAACACCAAAGGCGTACCGCCCAATCGGTTTGTTGCCAGTACTCGGAAAAATCTATGAGAAAATGTTGATGGCCCGACTCAGGTTCTATATAGCACCGAGGATGAGTACTCGCCAGTACGGATTCATGCCACAAAGGAGTACCGAAGACTCCCTCTATACCCTCATGCAAAGAATACGCAATAAGCTGAAACAAAAGAAAATAATAACATTAATATCGCTGGACATAGAGGGAGCCTTCGACAATGCCTGGTGGCCAGCTATAAGGATCCGACTGGCTGAGGAAAGGTGCCCGGTTAACCTGAGAAGGGTCATCGACAGCTATTTGCGCGATAGAAAAGTACGAGTAAGGTACGCCGGCGCTGAGCATCAGAGAAGCACGGAGAAAGGCTGCGTGCAAGGCTCAATTGGAGGCCCCATTCTATGGAACCTCATACTGGACCCCCTCCTCAAAGACCTCGAGAGAACAGGAGACTACGCGCAAGCCTTCGCCGATGACGTGATCCTGTTTTTCGATGGAGACACGGCACTGGAAATAGAAAGACAAGCGAATGCTGCCCTCGAACGTGTTCGGGCGTGGGGCGTGGAAAACAAGTTAAACTTTGCACTACACAAGACCAGTGCAATGGTCATAACAAACAAGTTAAAATACGACGCTCCACGCCTGAGCATGGGCGGGGTCGATATCGCTATGTCCAAGAAAATGAAAATTCTAGGTGTCACCATCGACGACAGGCTCACGTTCAATGCGCACATCTCAGAGGTATGCCGCAAGGCCGTTGGAGTTCACAAACAACTGTGTAGAGCGGCAAAAGTCAGTTGGGGACTAAACCCTGAAGTTATACGGGTCATTTATGTGGCAACCGTGGAGCCCATAATACTCTACGCTGCAAGCGTCTGGGCACCGGCAGCCAAAAAGTTAGGAGTCATAAAGCAGCTTGGGACTGTCCAGTGAGGAATCACCCTGAAGATATGTAAGGCATATCGCACGGTCTCCCTGAACTCAGCACTCTTGCTGTCAGGAATGCTCCCACTAGACCTCAGAGTACAGGAGGCGGCATCATTATATGAGGCCAAGAGGGGAGTAACCTTGGTGTCACTGGGAGACAGGGAGATTGAGCGAATGACCGCCGCAATGGAGGATCCCCACCCCGCGACACGCGACGTCTTGCAGTTCGATAGCCTGGTGAACCAAGAGCAGCTGGACCACTGCAATTTCGACGTCCGCATCTTCACGGACGGGAGCAAGATTGGAGGAGGGGTTGGCGCCTCATTGTCTATATGGAACAGTGAGGCCGAGACCAGAGCCCGCAAACTTGCTCTATCGAACTACTGCACCGTTTACCAGGCTGAACTCCTAGCAATAGCACGGGCGACCAGAGAAATAATGAAGCTCAAGGCATCTACTTTTGGAATTTTCAGCGACTCAATGGCGGCTCTTCAAACAATAGCTAATCCTGGTTCGCACCACCCGCTTGCCGTAGAAGCTAGGGATTATATTAAATCTGCATCCCGCCAGAACAAGGTGGTAAACTTGTTCTGGATTAAAGCACACGTGGGGCTACAGGGGAACGAAAGAGCCGACCAGTTAGCAAAGGAGGCCGCTGAAAATTCCAAGAGGAAACCCGACTACGACCAGTGTCCGATCTCATTCGTCAAGCGCCACATACGCATGGGGACGCTGGACGAATGGAATCGGAGATACAAGTCCGGACAAACAGCAAGCATTACGAAGATCTTTTTCCCGGATGCGGTGGCTGCGTATAGCACAATAAGAAAGATAAAAATAACCAACATCAGGACACAGGTTATGACGGGGCACGGTGGATTCTCCGAGTACCTAAATCGCTTCAAGTGCAAGGGGAGTCCATCATGCATCTGCGACCCAAATATTGACGAAACTGTGCCACACCTGATTTTGGAATGTCCTGTACACGCCGCGGACAGATATGGACTGGAACAGGCACTCCAAATAAAACTGGACAAAGAAACAGTTGGGGAATTGATGCGAGGGAAACATAGGGAGAAGTTTTTAGATTATTGCACAAAGATTGCACAAAAGGCAATAGATAGAAATAAAACAGCTTAAGAAAATATGCTGATAGTATATTTAGAGAATATATATATTAAGCATAGAAATAAGTATAAATATAACTAGAGTATTGTAAGATAAGAAAACATAAAGATATTGTATTAGTCTAAGAATAACCGTGTTACAAATAAAATGGAAAATTGGTAATTCATTCCCCCCTACACTATAATAAATAAATAATAAAAATAAGAAAATAGATAGTCAGATCAGGTTCTGAATCGGAATCCCACCCAGTACAAAGAAAGAAAGATATGATGAATGCAGAAAGAAAAAGTATGCGGCATGAAAGTGCGAGAGGCAAAATAGCGAGAACTGGAATGATAAAGAGAACAAGGCTCAGCATAGGCTCCGATAACGTCGGAGGTAGATAGAATTTAAAAAAAAAAAAAAAAAAAAAAAAGGCACGTGATCGTGTGTCCAAGGCACGTGACTGGGTCTAAGGCACGTGACTTTCTGTCTGTGTCACGTGACTGTGTCTTTGAGTCACGTGCTTGTATGTCTGAGCCACGTGACTGCGTGTCTGAGGCACGTGACTGTGTCTGAGTCACGTGACTGTGTGACTGATGCACGTCATAGTGTGTCCAAGTCACGCGACTTTGTCACTGTCACGTAATTGTGTGTCCAAAACACGTGACTGTGTGACAGAGGCACGTGATCGTGTGTCTCAAGCAATTGACTGTGTGTCCGAACCACGTGACTGTGTGTCTGAGGCACGTGACTGTGTGTCTGAGGCACGTGACTGTGTCTCTGAGCCACGTGCTTGTGTGTCTGAGCCACGTGACTGTGTCCAAGGCACGTGACTGTGTGTCTGAGTCACGTGACTAAGTGACTGAGGCACGTCACAGTGTGTCCGAGTCACGTGACTTTGTCACTGTCACGTGATTGTGTGTCCGAAACACGTGACTGTGTGACAGAGGCACGTGATCGTGTGTCCGAGGCACGAGATGGTGTGTCTTAGGCACGTGACTGTGTGTCTGAGTCACGTGACTAAGTGACTGAGGCACGTCACAGTGTGTCCGAGTCACGTGACTTTGTCACTGTCACGTGATTGTGTGTCCGAAACACGTGACTGTGTGACAGAGGCACGTGATCGTGTGTCCGAGGCACGTGACTTTGGCACGTGACAGTGTGTCTGAGTCACGTGACCGTGTGACTGAGGCACGTGATCGTGTGTCCGAGGCACGAGATGGTGTGTCTTAGGCACATGACTGTGTGTCTGTGTCACGTGACTTTGTCACTGTCACGTGATTGTGTGTCCGAAACACGTGACTGTGTGACAGAGGCACGTGATCGTGTGTCCGAGGCACGTGACTTTCTGTCTGTGTCACGTGACTGTGTCTCTGAGTCACAAGCTTGTATGTCTGAGCCACGTGCTTGTATGTCTGAGCCACGTGACTGCGTGTCTGAGGCACGTGACTGTGTGTCTGAGTCACGTGACTATGTGACTGAGGCACGTCACAGTGTGTCCAAGTCACGCGACTTTGTCACTGTCACGTAATTGTGTGTCCGAAACACGTGACTGTGTGACAGAGGCACGTGATCGTGTGTCTCAAGCAATTGACTGTGTGTCCGAACCACGTGACTGTGTGTCTGAGGCATGTGACTGTGTGTCTGAGGCACGTGACTGTGTATCTGTGTCACGTGACTGTGGGTCTGTGTCATGTGACTGTGTGTCTGAGCCACGTGACTGTGTGTCTGAGTCACGTGACTTTGTTTCCGAGTCACGTGACTGTGTGACTGTCACGTGTCACGTGACTGTGGGTCTGTGTCACGTGACTGTGTATCTGAGGCACGTGACAGTGTGTTTGAGGCACGTGACTTTGTGTCTGTGTCACGTGTTTGTGTGTCCGTGCCACGTGACTGTGTCTGAGAAACGTGACTGTGTGTCTGAGTCACGTGACTTTGTATCTGTGTCACGTGACTGTGTCTCTGAGCCACCTGCTTGTGTGTCTGAGCCACGTGACTGTGTCCAAGGCACGTGACTGTGTGTCTGAGTCACGTGACTAAGTGACTGAGGCACGTCACAGTGTGTCCGAGTCACGTGACTTTGTTACTGTCACGTGATTGTGTGTCCGAAACACGTGACTGTGTGACAGAGGCACGTGATCGTGTGTCCGAGGCACGTGACTGTGGCACGTGACAGTGTGTCTGAGTCACGTGACCGTGTGACTGAGGCACGTGACCGTGTGTTTGAGGCACGAGACTGTGTCTTTATCACGTGACTTTGTTTCTGAGTCACGTGTCTGTGTGACTGAGGCACGTGACAGTGTGTCTGTCACGTGACTTTGTCACTGTGTCACGTGATTGTGTGTCCGAAACACGTGACTGTGTGACTGAGGCACGTGATCGTGTGTCTCAAGCAATTGACTGTGTGTCCGAACCACGTGACTGTGTGTCTGAGGCACGTGACTGAGGGTCCGAAACACATGACTGTGTGTATGAAGCACGTGACTGTGTGTTCGAAACTCGTGTCTGTGTGTCTGAGTCACGAAGGGACTTGTTAAAAATAAGTTTGAGTGGTAATTATAAATATTTGGCCTATTGCCTTATTAAATGCGGTGGTAGGCCGTCAGGCCCTGGACCTTTGCAGATATTTAGTTTTTTTAATTGTTTGAGTACGTCTCGCTCTGTGAAATAATGGCTTCCTAGTGCAAGCTGAGGGTACTTTCTTGGCTTTGTTTGTACCGTGAGTGTTCCAGCTGGAGATGCAAAGGTAGCAGAAAAGTGTGAGGCAAACAGTTTACTCACTTCTTCACCAGAAGTTGCCACTTGCCCGCTCCAATACATCTCAGATGGAATGTCATTGGACTTGGCTTTTTTGGCTTTAACGAATGACCAAAATGCCTTCGAATTCAGTGTGATGTTATCTTCAGTGTTATTGAAGTATGTGCTGTAGCAATTTTTGATCATATTTTTAGAACGTTCCTCCAATATACGGTATTCATATTAATTGTCCCTTGGATTTTTGTACTTCTTAAAACGAAGTCTTAGTTTTTCCTTTTCCTTGAGGAGTCTGATCAAACATTTTGAGAACCATATAGGAAATTTGTTATTGCGGTGTCTTAAGAAGGGGTATCGTATTGCCCAGTTACTGGGTTGTGGAGGTCAGATAGGCAGTCGCTCCATGTAAAATACTGGTATTCAGCTGCATCCGGTTAGACTGGAAGCCGACCCCAACATAGTTGGGAAAAGGCTAGGCAGATGATATTGATGAAAACCGCATTCAAATTCAGATTCAGGGTCGTAGCACAAATATCAAATCGAAAAAGGATCATAATCATAATCATAATCTTTATTGACATAAATTAATCCAAACATTTTTATGAATTCCCTAGCTCCTGCGCTAGTGTACACTGTATTACAGGAGCTAGTTTCTTCCCCTAACAATGTTACATTTTATTTATGTTATGACATACAAAGATTACAGAGACAAACAAAAGCACTAAAGAAAAAAAAAAATAATGTAAAAAAATTAAATTAAAAGTAAACTAACATGCATAGTTATTGTATTGTGTGGGCGGGCAACATGTGCTCGCACGTGTTAGTTGTGGTGTGTAGCGTTGTGAATGTGTAAGGAATAAGGGAAGGGAAGGGGAGGGATGTGTGTGTGTGAGGGGGGTGTGTGTGTGTGAGGGGGGGATGTGTGTGTGAGGGAGGGGGAGTATAAGTGTTTCTCTTCATAACAACTTAATGAGATTTTCTGTGGCGTCATAGTCCAAACTTTTTAGCCAGGGCAGTATAACTCTCTTAAGCTGATTTAAGTTAATTTTCCTAACTTTGAATTTTTGATTTATAATGTTATAAATGCGAGGAGCCAGTACAATAAAATGTCTTTGTGCAACTGATGTTTTATGTCGGGGCACAGGGTACCATTCAACTCTCTTGGACAGTACAGGAAGAGTAGGAACGATTCTTTTGTGGTATCTATTAATTATTTCGAAAATATACAGTTTCCTAACCGATAGCACATTAGTCTTCTCGTACAGCGACGTAGTTCCGTGCCGGAATGGCAGGTACATGAGCACTTTGAGTACTGCCCGTTGAGCCCGTTCAGCAGTAATAAGCAACGATTTTCCAGCACCACCCCAAGCACACACACAATACCTAATTAGGCATTCACACAGCGCCCTGTAAGTCTGGATCAAAAGTTTATGATTAGCCACTTTTCGTAAATTTTTAAATATGTAAATCATTTTTCTGATCCTTACCACCAGCGACGCTATGTGGACATTCCAATTAAGCTTCTCGTCTAGTGTTACCCCTAAATATTTTATAGTGGTAACGCGAGCCAGTGTTGCGCAGTTACAATTTTGGTGTTCGGCTTTTCGGTTACATGGAAACGTGTGTATCCTAAGCCCAAGTTCAGAACTGGCACTCCCAATAGTGGATTTTGTAAAACAGACATATTTTGTTTTACTTGAATTGAGGGACAGAAGACTGTTTTCAAGCCATGTGGTCACCCCAGCCAAACCCGTTTCAGCCAATTTAAAAACTCGTTCCCAGCTGCTTTCATGAAAGATAAGAACAGTATCATCCGCAAACATAAATATGTCCCCTCCTGGCACCGCCAAACCACACAAATCGTTGATGTATAGAAGGAATAAGGTGGGTCCAAGGGTGCTGCCTTGTGGTACACCGTATTTGCATTTATCATCATCACTGACATGCTTCTCAACACGTACTCGCTGTTTTCTACCAGTCAAGTAGTCCCTGAACCATTCAAGAGGTAATCCCCTGATTCCAACGTTTTCAAGCCTTGCAAGTAAGATTGGAACGGAAACTGTATCAAAAGCCTTCTGAAGATCTAGAAAAACTCCTATACATTTGTCTCCCTTGTCCAGGTAAGTTGTTAAAGCCGTGGTAAGGGCAAGAACCGCGTCCTCAGTTGACTTCCCCACTCTAAAACCATATTGGTTTCTGTTGAGTAGGCTGTTTTTTTCCAGGTAGTTGATTACCCTCTTGTTAACTATTTTCTCGAGTATTTTTGATAGTGAAGACAAGAGAGAAATAGGTCTGTAGTTGGAGGGGCTTTCCTTGTCTCCAGCCTTGTAAATTGGGCAAACAACAGCCCTCTTGAACAGATCAGGGAAGATACCGGTCTGGAGACTCAAATTACAGAGATGTGCGATAGGCATCGCCAAGGACTGGACATTCCGCTTGAGGATGTCCGTAGATATCTTATCCCATCCAGGAGCACTATGAGTTTTGAGTCCCGAAACAACTCCTCTCACCTCGTAAGGGTCAGTTGGAGTGAACGACATTGACTTATGCGGGGAGTTTGGTACTACCGCTTGTCGTGCCAAAACATGTTCGGATGTGCCTGTTTGTTTTAAAATGTCGCCTGCCAGAATACCTCCTATTGATGTAAAGTAGGAGTTAACGGTATTAAGTGACTGTGTCGGTGAGCTGTTAATACAAAGAAGCTCCTCCGAAGATACTTTATTTTGTTTCATATTACAAACCTCTTTAACTATTTTCCAAGTGTTTTTCAAGTTACCATCGCAGCTAGTTAATTTTTCCTGATAATATTTCGTTTTAAGATTTTTAATTAGATTACCACATGAATTTCTATAGCGTATATATTTTTGCAAAATTTCAGTGTTATTTGGATTTTTTTTAACACGATCGTCACCGTATCGCCTTATTTGGACGTATGGTATCCAACTCTGGGGCTGTACTAAACAGAGCAACCTCAAAAAAATACAACAATTCCAGAATAAAGTACTCAGAGATGCTGTAAAAGCACCTTGGTACATCAGAAATGACGACCTCCACCGTGACCTTAAAATAGAACTCGTCACCACCATCATTCAAAAATTTGCTGAAGCCCACGAACACAGACTTCACCGACATGTGAATGTTGAGGCAATTCAGCTGTTAGACAACACGGACCTAGTGCGTAGACTAAAGAGAACTAAACCTTTTGAGTTAGTGTAGTGTTTAAAGTTAGTGTATAATAGTGATCATTGCTGTGCTATGCATATAACACATGGACAAAGTGTTTTTATCAATACCAGACTCTAAGAAAGTGCTATGGACTTGTATAAAAGTGCTAAAGGACGCTATTCTTAGTTTTAACAAAACCTTTACCGTATAATAATAAGTTAGAGTTAAATTGCTTATTAGTCTTTTAGGCTAGATTGTAATCATTTATTAAGAAATCTCTTCTCAATAATAAGGAGGAAAAAAAAAAAAAAAAACCGTATCGCCTTGTTCGTGAGCTTATCCCGAGGCGAGGCGATTACGTTACGATTCCGGTTAGTGTGCGTTGCAGTAAGGAGTTTCATATAAAGAAAAAAAAAAAAAAAACCTTATCGCCTTGTTCGTGAGCTTATCCCGAGGCGAGGCGATTACGTTACGATTCCGGTTAGTGTGCGTTGCATTAGGGAGTTTCATACAAAGAATACTCCACGGCTCGAGTTGATACGGTGACGATCCTTTTCCAAGCTGATATGTGTGCTACGACCTTTAAGCGTACAGAGGGACAAACACCAGGAAGCTATGTTGTTTTATACTGTGTAGAAATTTTGGTAAAAGAGTGTTTTGTTCTGCAACCAGCTCCTTGAAATGTCGTCAACATATAATTCGAAAAAAATATGTTTTAAGGCATAATTTAGTATACCTAATATACCCTCTTAGAGTGAGTTAATAATTGGCTTCCAAAGTGACAGTTATTCAATATGAGAGGTAAAAAACTACAGCTTGTGAAGAGCATATAAAATGTACAGGCACGTGATGCTCTTCAATTTAGATTTTGGGTTACAGAATCAATGCAATGACACGTACCTACATTGTAGGTGGACGTGACCAACAAGGTACTGCAAGAATAATAGGCCGTTGTTACTGTAGACGTCACTTAACCAGTGATGTTATTGACATAATGACAACATAACGCACGTATTGCCTTTACACTGTGAAATAATCCATACTCCCGACTTGCACCAAAACATTTTCTAATGAAAAAACACAATACCTTGGGGCTTAGCAGGCGCTTACAAAAGCTTAACCAACAAGTAAGTAACTATAACAAAATAAAAAATAAATAAGTTTTAACACTTCGGGTTAACATTAATGCCATTAGAAATTTCTCTAAAACTACTAATTTTATAGTTAATTATCTGAATTACTGCTCAAAACCACTTTAATTATTAACTTTGCCTCCATTTTGTTTCTTGCCTATATCTTTTTAGTAAATATTTAAAGTAAAAGAGCTTATTTAATGTTAGTTGTTAAGTCTTTGGTCTATTGCGAGCAGTTTGTGGTGGATGGTCTTAATGATGTTAATTAGATCACACTTAGGGGAATTAGTTAGGTTAAAGACCAAAGACAGATCTCAGCACGGGATACTGCAAACTGCTGTGACAATATAAACAGGCAGTCAGGGTAAAATTTACCTATCTAATATACAGATAAGTGGTAGTTATTGACAAAATACTAGAGGACTTGAAGTGTGTTCATCATCATTTACCCGAGAGACAGAATTTGTTGGTGACGCATAGCGAAGGCCAAAAGTCACAAAAAGTCTTGTCGTGTGCTCGGTTTATGGTAGTAGACTAGTCCTATTACTCGTGAAACATGAGGCTTACCTAAGGTTTCTGAATTGAGTATTTGAAGTTGAGAACGGCTTAATACACACATCAAAAGTGTCTAGGGATCAACATATATTTTTGCAATAACTTTTCTCTTGATTGATATTAATTAAAATTTTCTTTAAGGATTCATCAAATAAAGTGTTTTCGTTTGTCACAGTAACGATAAACCAAGTCACCTTTGCATTAATAAAGAAATTTGCCATTTTCCTAATAAAGGGATTTTTGACATTTGAACCACTAACATTAAAGTTCGAAAAAAAGACTGAAATAACAGTTTTCTTTAAAATTTTATTGGGTAACTTAAACAATTAATAATCCGTGTTTCTACCGCGAACACTAACAACACAAGAACATCGGTTTGGCATACTCAAAATGAGTTCATCCAAATCACGCTGTGGAATGGCCGCCCATGTTCGTTGCAACAACAAAAAAAGGTGTTATCAGTCGACTTTGGACACGTTACCGAAGCACTGGTACCGTGGCTGAGCGCCATGAAGGACGGTATCGCTGCACCACACGGAGACAAGACCGATACATTCAAATCTTAACTCGAAGAGCTCCAACAATAACCGCCATGATGTTAGCCGTGAGGCTTCATCACTCTTCAGGGAACTTAATTAGCGACCAAACAGTCAGAAACCGCTTGCATGAAGTGAACCTTCATTCCCGAAGACCGCTACCGGTACCACCTATAGCAATGCACAATCGTAGGATTCGATATCAATGGGCTCTTGAACACAGAAATTGGGCAGAAGAACAATGGCGTTTCGTGTGCTTTTCTGATGAGTCTCGTTTTGGTATGAGACCGGATACAAGACGTATACGACACTGGAGAACCCCTGGACGCCAACAGCGATTAAAATCCTGCCAGGAAGTCCATCCTTATAGTGGTGGAACCATCATGGTATGGGCGGGTATTTGGATCGGCGGAAGAACTGAGTTGATTTGGATCAGAGGCAACCTCAACGCTCAAATTTATGCTGAGACGATTGTATCTGACGTCATCGTTCCTCTACAAGTGCAAATCGGTCCCTTATTTCAGTTAATGCATGATAATGCACGACCGCACACCGCAAGAGTTGTAAGACAGACTCTCGCCGCAGCTAACATCAATGTCCTGCCCTGGCCTGCTCAGTCGCTAGACTTGAACCCGATTGAGCATGCATGGGATATGCTACAGAGAAGAGCTCTGCCGAATATGGAGGGTATCCAGTTGCAAGAAGACCTTTTTTTGTTGTTGCAACGAACATGGGCGGCCATTCCACAGCGTGATTTGGATGAACTCATTTTGAGTATGCCAAACCGATGTTCTTGTGTTGTTAGTGTTCGCGGTAGAAACACGGATTATTAATTGTTTAAGTTACCCAATAAAATTTTAAAGAAAACTGTTATTTCAGTCTTTTTTTCGAACTTTAATGTTAGTCGTTCAAATGTCAAAAATCCCTTTATTAGGAAAATGGCAAATTTCTTTATTAATGCAAAGGTGACTTGGTTTATCGTTACTGTGACAAACGAAAACACTTTATTTGATGAATCCTTAAAGAAAATTTAAATTAATATCAATCAAGAGAAAAGTTATTGCAAAAATATATGTTGATCCCTAGACACTTTTGATGTGTGTATATTCAATGTACTCTGTGGTCTTAATCTGTACTTAAGTATGGCCTAACTCTAATCAAATTCAAATGTAATTTAACAGAGCTCTTATTTGAGTAATAACTCTAATCAAGATTGATTAGAGCTCTGTCAAATTTGTGTAAATTATGTTATATTTGCAGAAGGTACCTATGCTTAGCTCATGCTTAAGGTCGTCAGTTGCGTTTCTGATTTAAGAAAAACGTGTTAGACAATACTCAAAACAATATCAACGTCAAGTTGAGCAGTTGAAAGTTGACACACAAACGGCTACTCATACTGTAATCAGCTATACAATTTTGCTTTAGATAAGTAACTTTGTGAATAAAGTACACAGTACATGTCTATTTACCCCGTCGTAGAATAAAGCGGGGATGATGTTATGTTCAATATAACTCCGGGGTAATCCACAACAACTAACAACTACTTGCTATTTTGATATAACACCGGATACTACTTCCCTAACCGTATGAAACTAATCTGAACAATACCATATTGAAGCATACATCGGTAAACATACAGAATTCTACTAAAATAGTAATGTTTAGAATGTATTGCAAACCGTAGTAGTTTATTATAGACCATAATATTCGTAAGATATATTTATATATGTAGTTACCCGAGAAGAGGTATACGCTTGGGTAATCCTCGAGTTTCCAAATAAGCATGAACCTCACCCTACAGCTTAACGCCCATAGAGGCAAGGCTATGAAGTCTTTTAGGTACTTCGCAATTTGTAGCGCACCTTATCACTGTGAAAACTTTTAATAAGACTTGCACAGTTGTTCACGTTCGATGAAAACTTACAGATACAATCGGCGGGTTAATATTTTGTAAATAAAAACTGAAAAACGTTTCTAAAAGAAAAGGAAAACAAAATGAAAAACCGTCCAAAACAATTTTGATGAGAACCTATTGTAGGTTAACTATGTTCACGATGTTAATTCATTAAACTTTAGTGTCAAATGAGCCGACAAAATTACAACTAGCCTAACTCACTGAAACAATTGAATTTTCCATTAAAACTAACTGAGGCGAACAGTTAATTACAATTGAATATACTATTCAACTGGAATAGTCCTTGATTAGCTGAATTTATTGGTTCATTTCAACTAATGGCTATACTGAATTCATTGTTTCCTTATTTTGTATTGAAAAAATAAGATATTATTATTTTTGTTATTGTGTTCAGTCGCCGTAATGATTTGATTTGTTATTGTTTCCGGTAAAGAAAAATTTACCGACTTTATTTGTGAAAGCGCGAAAGGCAATATAGGTATTGTCTCGATAAAAAAAGAAGCCTTTGATTCGCCTGATAATAATAATAATTTATTTTGAGCATGGTGATTATCAAAATGCTTTTGTAAAAAGATTTAGGTCGGAGAGTGTCCGGTGTAAAAAAAATACAGTCAATAAAAAGTATTTCAACTAGGATTGTTGAAACAGAAATTTGTTTGAACGAATGAAATAGACAATTTATTTACATTATGTATTTAAAACTCTTGTTCGCTCGTCACAGTCACAAAATGCAAGAATTTCATCAGATTGGTACATACGTCAATAGATGTATATAGGTAGGATGATGGATAGGTTGTTTGCCAGCACCCTAACTGCGTAACTCTCAATCACAATCTGAATGATTTTGAAGGATACCTAATGTTAATTCAAGAACGTAAACAACGCCATGAATATTGTTGAACTGTCAAAATAAACTGCCATTGCTACTTTAAGTGCGTTACACAAATACCCCGCACTTATTATATACACAAGAAAAATTAAGGTATTCCTATGAAACGCCCATTCGTTAACTACCTACCTTAAGAAGAGCGGCCCTGTGGTAACTGCCCGGACTTAAGAGTTGTAGGTCGTTCTAACCCAGCCAGGCAATCACCACTGCTCTCAAAACGGTGTAGGAAAACATCGTGAGGAAACCGGCATGTCTTATAATAATATTCTATGACAAATGACATCCACCAACCCGCACTGGGTCCGCGTGGTGGGACAGCTCACTCCCTCTCACTGAGAGGAGGTCTATGTCGTAGCAGCAACATTACAGGCTGATTATGATTATACCCTGTATAGGTAAACACTCAACGCCAAGCATTTAGATTTTCGGGCTACCAGCGCCACAACTTCATATGAAGTTCTTCATTTTATCTATCTTGTTCATTATGTATTTAAATGTACGTATGCATTATACGTGTACGTTGGCAGTAAAAAGGTTAAAATACTGATAATAGAAACCATGTTCAAATAAAATTATTCATGTTAATTTAAGAAATACTCAAAAGCAACTGGATTCCTGGACCTGGCAGCGCTCTAGAAACGCTTTGTTTAATTATTCTTTTATCTTTTATTCATAAAAGATATTAACAGATCCCAGTCCCGTGTTTCCTGTTTTAACAACATAACATCACGCTTTGAGTCATCAGTTGTTTGAGTCATCCAAAGGAGTGGGCAGTGAGGTATACCCATGTTATAATACATAAATCAAATCACCAAAAGTAATAGAGAATTTCATGCTGATGCTGAGATTTTTTTGTATTGAATTAAGTATATAATATTAACCCAATATTATTTAGCCAGACTTGGAGAAAACAGGTTACAACAACTTAATGAGGTAGTTCACTTTGAGGAGCGGCACATACATACTTAAATAATATGGCACCTGTATTCCCTGAAGAGTTAGGCAGCGGTGAAAGAAAGAAAGAAAGAAAGAAAAAACGTTTATTCTGCACAGACAGACAAAACGCACTTTTCTAAAAAACAAAATTGCTTAGTAACTAAATACACCCGTGCAACCGGCTAAAAAACCTCGTATTCAGAGCCACGATTGACAATCTGTATCTCGGCCATGGACAATGGATGGACCACTGACACTTAGTGTCTGTCTATAAACATAAACATGAACTTATCAACAAAAACTAGATTAACAAAAACTAAAAAGTTATTTTAAAAATAAAAACATAAAAAAAGGCACGAGAAACTAAACTGCCGATTGCAGAGTGATAACTACTATTTATTCTTACAAACTAAACTAACACAATGAAGCCGTGCGTCGCATCTGCGCAAGAACAGGTCGTTGCTCAGCAAAATGCTGTGACCTCAGACGAACCTATCGTCAACAGCGCTGATTTTCAGCAACTACCACTCGAATGACGTAATGACGTCCCCCTGTGTGACTGAATTATTTGGGTAAGTGTCATATTATTCTTGATTTCCACAGAAACAAATGTGATTCTATCTGCACATAGTATCTATAAACAAATAATTAATTATAATATTATATTATATATTGATAGTTATCTTGTGTACCTACTTTAATAAAATGCCCATTATCTAACACATTATTTTTTTTATATATATGGTAATTGTGAATAAGTCAATTTAAATGCATCATACTAACTAACCACAGCAGGTAAGTACCTATATGTCATGCATCATGGAAATCACGATGGCGGCCATTTGCATACGCCATGCACTAGGGCATGGCGCTGGCTGACGAAGGCCATGCTTTTCCGCCCAAACTTATAAATTAGCTACTTGGTACAGCCTGACAGTTATTCTCTATTGCATCTACTAACATTATTATCATTTTAGTGGCCGAAAGGAAAAACAAAAATCGATCTTTAAATGTACGAAGGCGGAAGGTTTAACGGCGTAGTTCCCAAACAATGCAGTAGCCAAGCCTCTCAGTGGGTCGTCTTAGGGCACACCCGAATACCCACAGAATACTACAAATCCTCTTGTGAGAGTGACCGGACCCCAAAAACCTACGGTGCACCTATATTCACATGCTTAAGTCCAATGAACCGAGCAACCATCATCCGGGCAGAAATAAAGACTGCGGGGTACTACAGAGAAATTCTGTATAGAAAAACCCAGTAACAAAGCCCAACACGGCAATAAGGGTGATGATTCTAAAAATGTTTCAGTCCGCCGCGCCGGCTAGATTATTAAAGTGGACAAGTATTTTTCCTTCTTTCCGTAATCAAAAGAGTACGTCGGTAGATTGAGTTAAAATGTCGTCACACGTATGTAGATTTTGTTGGTAGGTACTTACTTTTGACGAAGCGAGCCTCCACTCTCCAACTTAAATGCGTTTTATATAAGTGCCTTATTAATATGATAAAGCAAAAAAATACGTGTCTAATTTTTTTTTATTATCTGACTGACGGACTAACCAACCTTTTACCCAAGCATCATCCCCAATAACCCAAGAACTAAGTCTCAGAAGTAAAGCTTGTGACCACTACACCCATAGGAACCTCATCCTTTATTAACCAGTAAAGATTTAAATAATATCTATGCTAGAACATTATCAACCACCCAGACTTACACCTACGACAGAACGCTTTCTCACATTATTTTTAGATCCTTCAACACTTATGAAGCCATCGAGGTTCGTTCAGCCATTCACATCAGCGAATCTGAAGTGGAAACGAATAATTAATGAAGCAACCTCACCCACGACTCACGAGCACTAACGAGTGTTTTAGCAAAACAGGATAGTATCTACGTTAACCTAGACTTTATTAAGAGTAACTACTTAATTATGGTAAATAATGTGTGGAACTCTTTTCAATAAAAACTTTTATATGACAAAAAAAGATTATACTTGAATGAGATTGACGGTGTTTCATATCCTACTACTGACAAAAAACACCTCGCCAAGTTCAGAAGTCACAGTCTCTTTAAAACCCGAAAATTTGCATGGTCAGACCATAATGAGACATGCATTTTCTAAGATGGTCTTTTAAGAACCAGACAAATTTGAGTAGACTTGTTTAGTCCGTGCACGCATATTTATCATCATTGACCGAGCTGAACAACTTTCTTCTATGCGTGTGGTTAGTGACTAACCTGATTTCGTGGTGGTGAGTTTTTAACCGAACGTCTAAAAAAGGAGGAGGTTCTCAATTCGACTGTATACATTTTTTTTTTTTTATGTTTGTTCGCGCATAACTCCGTTGCTTGCCAACCGATTTGAAAGATTCTTTTTTGTTGGAAAGGGTATACTTCCCAAATGGTCCAATGGTCCTTTTTATCGAAATCGGATAAACGGTTTTTGAAAAATCAACAAAAATCTAAAAAAAATCCTACTTAATGTATGTAGATGATGTTCTAATAAGTTCCTGTCACTGTAATTTACATACCAGGTAGTGGTATTAAAATTTGGGGGGGGGGTGGGTTGTGTAGGTACCACAACTAAAAAGTGAAAAATAAAAACTTTTTTACAAGAAATAAAACCGACTTCCAAAAAAAACGCTACAAAGTGAAAAATAATTTTGATTTCGGAAGTCGGTGTCTTCGGTTTTGTATTTTCATTTTTTGCCAAAGTTTTTTTATGCTGCCCTGACTTACTTTCACATGCTGTTGAGAAATATCTCTCACACATGCTGGTTTCCTCACGATGTTTTTCCTTCACCGATTTTTAAGCAAGGATAATCATATTAAACGCACATGAATCCGTAAAATCAGAGGTGCGTGTCTTGGGTTCCAGCTCGAGACCTATGACTTGGCAGTCCGACGGTCACACTACTACGCTATCACTGCGTAGCTGAACTGAAAAGATGGCTAATAGATGATAATGGGAAAATACAGGAGGGTAAGACAACATGGTTGTCGAAACGTAGTGACTGAGCTTCTTGCGTGTTCCATTACCGCATATATAATAAAATATTTGTTGTTTGTTGTTGACCTTCAGGCGGTTTTAATAGATTTATTTAAGTGTTTGTGCATGACAGGTTTGTTTTTTAACAAAACGGACGAATTCGTAGTGCAGAAAACGTTTTAAATCATAATAACATGCCTGTATACTCCGACGGGTGAGCAGAGGTGTATAGTTCACCCTCATGGCACCAGTGCTGGGACACAGGTCTCCCTGATTCCTATACATATTTTTTCACGTATAAATAAATAGTAACTTCTTATGATAGGGTCTCATAAGAAGTTACTATTTATATAAATAATACAATACAATGTATATAAATAAGAAAATAGTGATACGAAGTGATTTGTACGTTATTCGTGAGTGTAGTCGCGGGCACAGCTGCTAATATAAAATATATATACTAAAGCACTTTTTAGAAGAAGTAAGAATACCATTCAAGGTCACAGTCACAGTCGGTTCACATTATTAAAATGTAAGTAACATATTATTATTCTATACAAAAGTCTAGACATGAAAATTTTCGCGTGACAATCTACATTTTTTATACCATGTGAAGTAAAATTTTATTGTGCTCTTATATGTACGAGTATGTAACATTACTGTACCGTTTTTGAAAATACCAACACCGGAGATACTATGTAAGCCACATGTGATTGAAATCTCAGGGAAAATTTGCGGAGAGATACCTTACTGGCGCCCGAAGAAAATAATACGTGTTTTTCCAAAGATGAGCTCTTCGAAAAAGGAACTAATTCTACGATCAACCTGCCTAACCTTTTCCCAAACATGTTAGGATCGACTTCTAGTCTAACCGGATACAGCTGAACACCAGTATTTTACATGGAGCGACCGCCTATCTGACCTCTACAACCTAGTAACTGGGTAATACTGTACCCCTTGGTAAGATTGGCTGTCAGACTTTCGGGCTTCTGACGACCCGTAACGACTCTCAAGATGCACAAATGACAGTCGGTGCCAACGGCTTAACGTAATTTCCGAGGCGTGGAGGAATCTCGATATGTAAAGATGATCACCCATCCATGGACCAACCCCGGCAAGCGTACCTTAACCTGATGGAGCGATCCGTGCGGCTGTTATAACTTAGCCACGAACTCTTCCGAGGAACTAATTCTACGATTCTATCAAAATATTTATCAAAAATATAGATTTTAGTGACGCCGGGCAATTTTTTTTTTTTTTGGTAATGGCGTCTCGCAGTTCAACCATACGGTTGTCTACTGTAAGCGGGATTGTCTGAAAGGGTTACCGCTATCCCGGAACATAAAGGGCTAAGGAAGGAACATGTATGGGTTTTGGTCAGTAAGAGTCTGACACTGCCTTGCGCTCCACCCAGAGCGGGAGAAGTCATTGGATGATTTCGCTGCCATAAAAAAAGTGGACTTGCCTGTGAATGCCACAAAAGAATGTTTCCTGAGGCAATCGGGTCAGGAGCAATAAACAGTCATAGCCCGATAGCTTAACTGAGACCGTTCCTGAGGTGCGCCGTGCGGGTCACCATACCGCTTCCACATCGGCAATTACCTCGGGAACGGTCTCAGTTAGTACAGACGAATATTTTTGCATTTCTTAATAATTAAAGTTCACGAAAACCATGTTAATTTCATTTACTAATGCTTCTTGTAATAACTGCAAAATAGCAACCGATCGTTTGAGCTCTACATAGTGTTTGTACACAACTGAATACTTTAGCCGAGTCGCCACAAGCTCGGAGTTTGTCAACAATTTTTATATGTAAATTTTTTGCACGAGTCAGCAGCAGTGAAAATGTAGTTAATAAAAAAAGTTTTGCATGTTCAAATGCGGTTTCAAAACGAGTTTATTAAAGTATTATACGTGTTGTTTCAACTGTAAATTGCCCATTATCGCTCGTGTGGAAAATAAGCTCGAACTGGAACTAGTTATCTATTATAGTAAATATGTATGTTATCTGTTACAGTATAAACAATCACTATAAGGTTTTAACGTTTTTATGTACCTATTTCTTCAAATCTCAATGTTCCTGCCGTCTAATCTCTTCACCACCCTTGGTTGACTGGTAGAGAATACCTAAGGCATTAAGTCCGCCTTTGTACCTTTATTGTGTGCGAAAAGTTGAAATAAATAAACTGGCATTTTCATAGTGAAAGTTATGTAGGTACCTATATAATATGTGGCGGTTGCCTTACCATCCAAATGAACAGGTATAATTATAGTTAATAATATTGGTTTAGTAAATATTTAACACAGCGATACGACTCCAATGTTTAGTACAACGTGGCGCTACAATGGTGACATTAATTTAACACACATACCTATACGTTTTTACATTTTTGTTTCATGAAAACAATATATTTCCTTTAAATGTAATTATTTACGGATATAATTCAAATGTTAGAAAATAGAATCTTACGTAGAGCAACCTGTACTTAAACAAGTGTCGCACAGCGGTCATTTTCCGAGGTCACGGATCGTGACATTCGCATCAAAGGATGAAATAACTGCAAAAATTATACGAATTGATTTTGTTAAATAGTTTGTTAGGAAGGTTTTTTTTTTATTTGCGATTTATTTATCAACATTTATATAATTAATGCTCTACTCGTGTGTTAAATTAATGTCACCATTGTAGCCCCCCGTCATAATTTTATTATTATAATGTAGCGTAACTTTGAAAAGCTAACATTTACCATTTTTCGCAACATTCGCATTTCCCTTATATCTGCGATGTGATTACGGTATGCGAATATTGCGTAGGGATTATACCACTAGGCGAAGGATCGTTTGCTGTACAGCCTCTCTTTGGGGAGGCTTATCCGACGTACAACCTTGTCGCTCAAACTCGCTGGATTAACTAAAGCCGGCTGCGTGTCTACGTAGGGAAAACATTTATTTACTAAAAAACAAACGGTGCAGAAGTCAGACAGAAGACAAATATTGTTATTAAAAGTTCCAAATAGTAAATGTAGAAACTAACGTAGAAACTGGAAGTTTCGTCACTTAAAATACAATCATATTCATAGTTATATCAATTTGAAGGCAAATTCATTTAGGAGACATTGTTATTTTAAAATAGGTAAGTAGATATTTAATAAATAGGTAGATTATGAAAATTGTTATATTTGTTATAGTTGTTTCGTAAGTTTTTAATAATAGGAAATATTTTATAGTTTTGTAGTACCTACCTAGTACCTAATCATGTATTAAAACTTATTTGCGTGCTCTAAGCAAGCACAATATAGATTCTGCAGTATTCACTATTCTTAACAACTGGTAATACCTGTTTTTTCTGCAAATAAATTATTCTTATTTTTATTGTTCATAAAACACTTTTAAAAATATTTAAATATCGATTTGTTTTTCATTGAAGATACTGAATGAAAAAGGTTTTTTGCTATTATTCTTGTCTATACGTAGTATCTAATCTAGTGTCCGTCCAGAACATACTTCCAAACTTTCCATAAAATCAAGACCGCACTTTAATTCTCCGTCTACACAAATCAAAAATTACATTTTCAATTGAATGGCACATCCTCAATAACTCATACAGAACAAACTTCCTATACAAAACAAGAATGTTATCTAACAGACAAAAATTGCATTTTCAATTCGCAATATACCAATCGATCAAATAAACAACGTAAATCAGAATCACTGAATAGTTGGCGTCACGCCAGCTGTTCATTCACACCGTAGGTATCCACGGAGTAATGTTACGGACGATAGAATAGATAAATATGCTATCATTGGGAATAAATAGCTGTTGATGTTAGTGTGCGCTGTTTTTCTATTTAATACATGGAAGTTTCTATGAATTGGATTTGGCTATTCATACAGAGGCTGCATAGTGGTGTCTGCACTAAAAGCCGTGCTGCGAACGGGATTTCCCATAGGTATGATGACTAAAATGTATTTTTTAGTCCGTCAGTTAGATTATTAAAAAATAGTGGACACGTAGTTTTTCTTTTTTGACGTAATCAAAAGATTACGCTGATACATTGTGTTGAAATGTGGCATGACGTAACGAGTATGTAGTTTTTATACTTACTTGTGACGTAGCGAGCCCCCACTCCCCAACTTTAATGCGTTTTATCTCAGGCATTTTTTCTTATGTTGTTGTCCTTTTCCTTTTGGGGGTGAATTTAGATTTCTAGATTTCCTGTTCGAGCCACCCCGGTTTAGGCTGTGCATTATCTGTCAGTGAGTGAAAATATAATTTAAAAAAATACTTGGTGGATGTGGTGTGGGTTCCATTTCAGGTAGGGTTTGTTTGTAGGGCCTATAGGTAGGTGTCTACTTTTTGTGTACGTACTTTAGGACGGAGTATTAAAAAAGAACATGAATTTGGATAGGCCAGTAGTTTATTTTAGGATAGGCCATTACCATATTGATAAAATAGTGCAAAATCAGTTCAAAGTAGGTAAAACAGATCACAAAGCATTGTCTTACACGCTTACGGGTATGTTTACAAAGTATCATTACAATACCTAGGTATATTTCGAAAATGTGCCTACCTTTTCGAAATATAGGTATTCTTCCCCACTTCTCCAACCGTTCAAATAATCTCCCATATGTGAAGCAGAACTACTTCATTCAATCACAAACTGAATGGTATAAATGACATTTAGGGCGTTGACACTATCATTTATCGATCACTGCTCCAGGCCTTGCCTGTGATGAAGGGCGTCCTAACTTAACAAGATTACATACGATTTATTTAAGAGACAGGTTTTATTGACAAACGAATGAGTAATTAAGTTCAACAATAAAAGCTTCAATGTGTCTCAAGTACACCTATAACTTAGCAAATCTTCACTGGGTACGAAGTACTTACTGCATAAAATACGAATTCACAAAATTCAATCTAATTTCCACCTTTGTTTTAGGTGGCTAAGGTGGAAAATCAATCGTGGCTTGTGAGCTATATCATTATTTCGAATGAACCAAGGACATAATTTATTGCAACATCCAGATTTACAATTACATATAACGTGTGTATACAATGGTGATCTTAACATTTGAACCTTCTGTCGTCAGCACAATAATTTACATTGTTCGATACCTACAGAGTGTAACCGAAAGACCACAACTTTTACTTTGGGACCAACTCCGAAATCGCAAAAAAAAATCTGCTGTTTTGGTGACGTAACTCGTCGAAATGTAGGGAACAGCTGATTTTTTTTTCACAATTTAGGATTTGCTCCCATAGTAAAAGTTTTTCAGTTTGGTGGTCTGTAGCATATGCTTTTGTATGTATATACCATTTTGGTTACACCCAGTATACATATTAAGAAATTTAATCGCCTTTGGTGTCTATTTGTGTGACCGCGTTGATCTTATAAACTACGCCACTTCGGGATGTTAATTTGATTTTCAGCATCATTTAGATTATTTATTCTGAAAGGCTTCTGTGTATCTACAGTAAACACCATTTTTGTTATCTATACTAATGTTATAAAGAGGAAAGATTTGATTGTTTGTTTGTTTGCATTGAATAGGCGCCGAAACTACTGAACCGATTCAATCTTTCGCTGTTCACGCTATCCCCGGATGACATAGGCTATAGCATATTTTCAAAAAAATAGGAGTACTTACTAAAACTCGAATAATGTAACAATTTCCGACAATATAATGAAATAATCATTATTTCGGCCGAAACACGTCCACTGTTGGACATGTTCTGCCTCCAAGCGCCGCCATAATTATCAACCGGATCTGTGCTTCTTGTATGCAACGGCCTTCACAAGGTCCACCGTATACCTACTGGAAAGTGCAGCGTTGGAAGGCTTCAAAGTAAATAAAATTCTATTAACAAAAAAGATATAATTATACATGTATTACACTCTGCACAGCTTGAATTTTGTTACACAAGATACTTAAGCATTATTTGAGTACCGTCAGCAGGGACTGCCATTACATATACTTTAACAAACTTTGTTTTTTAAAACAATACAAGTGGCCATTGTACAAAGTTTTGTTACAAAAAGTTTCGAGTTCAAAGTTTGGCAGAAATGAAATTGAAATAAAATCTGCTTTTGTATGCTTGCTTCGGTAGCAACAAGCCCGTGTTACAGCGTTTCTGGGCTTGCAAATAATTAAACATGACATGAAATAATTCCCGCATGTACAGTAGGGCAGACGTCAGAGGTAGCACTTTGAAACTGTTTTAGTAAAGCATTTCAATAAAATAACGAACACAGCATTTTGTCTTTTGGTTCCCACCTATGTTGCGTACCGTACCATAATATTGTGGTTTGTGCACGTGGCACTGTATCTTCGTCCATGGGGAAAAAAGGCAAACCATAGACAAACATGCTATCAAAAGTAAAGCCACAGTCACATGAAGGAAAAGCAAACAAATAGCTGTTTGTCCCAACAATGTCAGCATAGCAATGTCGTAGCCTGTCGTAGTACCATCGTAGCAAAGTCGTAGCTCCCCGTAGTACCGTCGTAGCCTTTCGTAGCCCCACTACGCAATTTGCATACTTTTAGCGCTGTAGCGGTCTCATACTCGACAATATTCAAAGGAATTTTTCGCGGAAATGCTGACGTTGCAAGAACTAATTTGCTATAAAAGTGATAGTACTTCTATTTCTTGGTTTTTTAAAAGGTGTAGTTAAAATGCACCTAACCTGTAAGTTGAAGGTAGGGTGAAAGCAATGCTTGCTTCTGCATACAATGCTTTTAGAAAAATGACTAGTCATTTTTGCGTGTACAACGAAATACTCGTTTGTTCCCCGTGGTACTACCAGTATTACTACCAGTAGTAACACGGGTAAAAAAAAAACCCGTAGTACTACCTGGCGTTCCAGTAGTACCACGGGAAGTTTTTTTTACCCGTGTTACACTCTTTATCACGTTTTATAGTTTGACACCTGTACCTTTGGTATTTGCCATTTTGAAATTTCCCTACCTTAACACTGGTGTGAAGGCTCAGTGCGAGGATGGGTCAACGGCGAACAGTTTTAATAATAAATTTAGGTCTTTCAAGTACATACATAATTATTTTTTCTTTATAATATATACTAATATTATAAAGAGGGTATACGGTGTATACGGGTAGTACCACGGGCAACAAACGGAAATACTTCATTATTTACAACCTCTTTTAGCTTCATTATTTTCGTCGTTTTATGGTTAAACCTGGTTCTCCGCATTCATCGTCGTTCTCCTGCTCTTATACTAATTTATTTAAGGTCAGTACGCGGCGCAACATGTCTTTTTATTCCATGCTTCTCTCATCATCTCGTTAGTCACCTCCCATACCCTATACATCGTTTCTTTGGTCTTCCCCTACTCGTACAGCCATTCACATTCATACTCAAAACTTTCCTCATATTTGCTGCAGTTAGTTTTTATAAATAATCAGGTTATTTTTAGCGCCTAGTATAGAACGTAATTATCAGATATTGGCTATAAAATTGATCTCAATAGTTGAAGTAAGTAGTTGAAAGACCCTTCTATCTTGTTAGGGAGCTAGTTATGTTCATCAACCTATTTGGTAGTAGTATCAGAATACTATTGTTTTGGTTTACGACAAACAACCGACCGACTATTAAGTACCTACGTCATACTAGTACGTAGTTCGGCTAAAGAGAGTTCATTCTCAGAAAAGTGTGACTGACTCACGTTATATTCTATAGAATTTAAATTAATAACAGATTCGAGTTTTTATAGTTTTCAATAAACCAAAATGATCAAAAGATGTTTTATTTTCGCAGAGAGACATTTATTAATTTATACAGCAATCGTAATACGACATTGTAATTATAGAGTTTTTATACACTATATTATAAAATAGTTTATAATAATGATAAAATAGAAAGGAAGCTATTTCATAGAACTTTTCAGCGGTTTTTACAGTTACGAGCTGGCAAACAAGCAATTACATGCAGGCACCTGAAATCGATAGAGAGTATATTTTTAGACTCTATCCATGTTATAACTACAAGATTAAACTTCGGAACCAGATTTAAGCTATGGTGCTATTTTTGAATTTCAAACTTCATTCTGGTATTCAGTTGCATCCGGTTAGACTGGAAGCCGACCCCAACATATGTAGTTGGGAAAATGCTAGGCAGATGATTCTGCTTACGGTAAAGTTCTTAATGAAGTACTGATTAGCTTAGTAGCGGACAAAGTTGTCAATTTTGTACTAAGACACATCACGAGTGTCACAATCACAGTTACTATTTAAATTATGGTTACCTAAACCACGCCAAAGTTTAAAAAAAAACTCGTTTTTTAATAGGACTGTTATTATAGATATAAGTTTAAAATAATGTTTTCTTGGAAATAGCAAAAATATAAAATAGTTTTTCCATGCTCACTCACCTGAAATACAAAATTGACACGCTAGCCTGAGGCTTCACAGCGCATAACATTACCGGGTTACCGAATCAGTGGAAAGGTAATGGTTACAAGGCTATCGATTTACAAAGTTATACCAACGTGTATAGAACGAACGATTTATATGGAAACATACGATATGACGATGGACAATATTTTTTTTTTTTTTTTGGTAAGTATTTTAAAAATCAGAATCTATTTTTTTTTATTTATAAAATAATAAACTGTCTCAATATCTGTATACCTATATAAAAGAAAATCGTGATTGAACTAATCTATCAACACACAGCTCAAACCAACCTGTAAATTAATAAACGTGCCCGCAAAAACAAACCTAGTCTCCGACAATAACAACTTTAGAATGTATGTGTGCAGAAATAATGCAAGACACCAGAAGTGCGCCCTAATGAAGATGTACCTACAATTAGGTACACCCACATTTCGCTGGTTATATGTAAGTCCCATATAATAAGGGGCGAGCCCATTCTCATCAACCGGGCACAAATCCAGACTCAAGAATACTATTGAGAAATTCCTAATGGAAACACCCAATAACACTTTGCTCGACCTGGGAATCGAACCCAGGACCTCATGCTCAGCGGTAAACTCAAACTCAAAGTATTTATTTCAAATAAACCAATTACAGGCACTTTTGAATTGTTATGTGGTCGGTCAGTCAGAAAGTTGAAGCTAGTGCCCATTCCAAAGCCGTAGGTAGGCCTATGGAGAAGAACGGGCAAGAAACTCCATGGACACTCTTTTAAATCAAAATTATGGTTACATCCTACTAATATTATAAATGTGAAAGTTTGTGAGGATGGATGGATGGATGTTTGTTCCTTCTTTGAGCAAAAACGGCTGAACAGATTTCAATGAAATTTACCAATAATATAGCTTATACATCAGAATAACACATAGGCTACATTTTACATAGACTTTGCGTGATTTGGCCATAATATAAGGATAAGTATCATGTAAGTCGCCAAATTCCTGCATTCTGAGAGCTATCTGGGCGTGCGCTGCCTAAACCGTTAGAGTTACGCGAAGGTAATGTATTGTGGGATTGTTTGTATTACAAAGTTCTATATAAAAGTCCGCGACAGCATATGTCTACCTATTATGTGCAAGCCATTATATACGAAATAGTGAGCCAAAAATACATTCCGATTTGATACTTTTTTTACAATGCACATTTTAGAGTACTCAGTTAATTCTTATCGAATTAAATACGTTTATCACTTTTAGTATTTAATCAAGATAAACTTTCTCTTTTACACTAAGCAATTTGGACAAATAGTTTAAAAGTTATCACGATAAGATTGATATGAGTGGGGCGCCATTAAATGCACACTGTTAGTCGGCGGTGCGCAGAGCACAGCGAGGACTCCAGAGGGTCCAACTCCAGGCAATGACGCGCCATCGCCGAGTCCACGGCGGCGTAAAGGAGAGCTGTCAAATGATTTGATCAGACCTTTTTTTTTTTTGATGGTGTGAACCATGTCAAAAAAATGTCCTGACCTTTCGCTCTGGGTGGAGCGGAAAGGAGCGTCAGTCTCTTACTGACCATAACCCATCCATGTTCCTTCCTTAGCCCATTATATGCCGGGCTAGCGGTAACCCTTTCAGACAATTCCGCTGACCTGGTAGGCTTTGGCCCTAACGGACCCCTTTCTTAATGCTGACATCTCTTTGAGGCGCGCGCGAAACAAGAACGCGCCTTCCGGCATGGGTCTGGTCCTGATCGGACGGCGGTGAAGCGTCTCTCGCGGCGGCCGGGACGTGAGGCTCTGTGCTTCAACCATCCCGCCACCTCCTTCACTAGCATAACTGCTTCGTAGAAGACGGTGACTGCTTCCCACTCCCTCTCGCTCCGTATCATAGATTGAACCAGGGCCAGACGCGAGAGGTCACCGCCGCTGCCGATCGCCGCTACGAGAACATTGCGGTGCTCCATCTAAACAGGGCAGACCTCCACCGTATGCTTCACTATGTCCTCCGGGCGATCCTCGCAAAGGTGGCACCCGAGCGTTTCTTCTTGCTTGAGAATGTGCAAGAACCTCCCGAAACATCCAGTGAGGACACCCGATGCGCCTCTCTAGACACTCCTCAAGAGATAAGCTACCATACCACCTTATTAAACGCTCACGTGTGCGAAACTGTGCCACGTCTGCAACCCGAGCAGAAAGAGATTTATCACAAAATATTACAACGAGTTGAGAATGGTAAATGCGGGATTATTACAGGCAATACTTTTTTGCTTAGTTTGCTTCTAGCTAAAAACGCAAGGATCATAATGTTGCATTAGTTGTGACTTCCTCTGGAATTGCTGCGACATTGCTAAATGGTGGACTGACGGCGCATTCGGTCTTTCAATTACCTCTTAATCTGGCGAGCGAAGAAAGCCCTGCGTGCAACATCAGTAAAATGAACATGGTATCAGGATACCGGCCCACACGATCAGCTTGCACTGTTGGAACAGGTTCCAACAGGTTCAAGCTGATCGTGTGGGACGAGTGCACTACCTATGTGATGTGACACCAACGCGCAATCGAAGCTCTTGATCGCTGTCTACAAGACAGCAATCAAACGGTGTGGTGGTTTTACTGGCTGCCTATGTTAGCATCTTTCACCTTTCCGGCCAGCCTGGAGTGATCTAAGTGATTGTTGATTGTACAGCGTGGCCTGGTGCTCATTCCAGCATCCGGCGGCGCACACTTTACTCTTATTCCCTATAATTCGGTCACTAATTTATCAATTTTGTACTAAATTGTGTTTATCAAAACTTTAGTATTGACAAGTCCTTTAATTAACATTATAAAATGAATCTCAATCATCAAATCATTTAACATAGTTTACAGAAGTATTTTATTGTAGTAAGTAGAACCGTCAAAACATATAAATCATTACTAACGTACTTTATTCTAATCCTTTCAGTTTTTATTGTTTATTGCTACCAAACGACATGTGAAACCGCTATATCAAGTAATTATCATTGTAGTTATAAGCCACTGTTATCCCCCTGCAGGGCAAAGGCCTCACTTTCCACTTTTCCCGGTCTACAGCGATTGTGGGCCAATCCTTTAAGGAGTCCAGCTCATTTTGCCATCTCTTTCTGGGCCTGCCGCGCAAGTAATCCTCTTCAATAATAATAGTATGCTTACTAATCCTTACCTGACATTATAAAAACCGAAAGTTACTTCAACTGTCTATCCGTTTGTCTATCTGTGTGAATGTATGTTTTCGGTCGTCGGTTAATCTGCTGAGCCGTTTATGATGTGGATGAACTGAAGTCTGTGGAAGAATATAAACTACTTTTTCCAAAACACCATGCGGGCGAAGCCGCGGGCGGAAGCTAGTAATTCATATTATTATTATACATATAGCGTGTGTGGTAGCGCTTACGAGCACTGGACCAACAAGGCAGTTTAGATATAATAAATGGATAAAATAATTCTTTATTTAAATAGTAATTAATATCGTAATTGTTGTCAGTAAGTACGTTTTTATTTACCACGAAACCGATGAAGCCTCTCATCAAACAGCCAATTATTATTACGCTCACGGACACATACCATACACATACATACACGGACTTTATACCATCATTATGAATATTTTCGAGGAAATTGCTTATTACTTTATAACTGTAAACAACATAGAACAAGAAAGTCATTATCTTCACGCATGTGCTCATGTAAGTATGATAACAACTCTAATCTATACTAATATTATAAAGAGGTAAAATTTGTAAGTTTGTATGTAGGGGGTAATCTCCGGAACTAATGATCCAATTTCAAAAAATTTTTCACTGATAGAAAGCTACATTATTCCTGAGTGCTATAGGCTATAAATTATATTTATATCATACATATTAGCCGAGCTATCGCAATTTTCAAATATTATTTTTTAAAATACCTCCGAAAACAGAATTATTTGCAGTATTGCCGAGTATCATAGGATATATTTAATGTTAAATAATGAAATTCTCCGCGGACGAAGTCGCGGGTAGAAGCTAGTAACTAATAAAACCAAGTCACTGTTCATGTTTGTCTGTCTGAGGGCTTTTTCTTCTAAACACCACAACGGATGTTGATACAATTTCACAATTATAAAGATAATTTATTCAGAAAGGTTTTTGTATTTAATACAGTATTATTAAACTAATATACAGTGTGTTAGCTTAGAAACGAGGGACATACATTCAGGTTGTATAGTACTCATGGAAATCAACAACTTTGTCCATGGGATTGGTCCAACTCTGAGATGTGAAAAAAATTTCAGCTATTCCATAGATTTTGACAAATGCGAACATAAATGTACTGAACTGATGATTATTTTTTCATGATTTACGGTATAGTTCCATAGTCAGAGTTACATGAGTATAGCACCCCCTATTTTTTTTTTTTTTAAGGCTGGGCAATCATCCAATGACTGCTCCCGCTCTGGGTGGAGCGGAAGGGAGTGTCAGACTCTTACTGACATGAGTATAGCACCCCCTGGATGTATGTTGCTCGTTTAACCTAACACACTACACACTTCACTTTGACAGCAGTGATAGCCTCGTGGTGTGACCGTCGGACTGCCAAGTTATAGGTCCCGAGTTCGAACCCAAGGCACCTCTAATTTTACGGATTCATGTGAGTATTGTATAATTATCACTTGCATAAAAATCGGCGAAGAAAACATCGTGAGAAAACCAGCATGTCTGAGAGATATTTCTCAACAGCATCTGAAGCTAAGTGTGGGCAGCATAATAACTTTGAGACCAGGTTAGTCACTAACCTCATGAAAAGAAGAAGAAGACCTAACAAACTGTATAATAAAGAAATAAATTTATTATCAAGTCGTAAAATGGCGCAAAGCAGGGGCGGATCGCTAGTAACAACTAGCGACACGTCCCTGCATTGCGCCGTTAATGTAATAACATAACAACAAAATTATTAAGAGATCACCACCCCGGAGGTGAGAAGTTTATCCATAATAAACCTGCCTTTAGCAAGTTAATTTTGACTTTGACTTAATTCTACTGTACCACGAGTTAGAGGAGTTCATAATATGAAGTTCATTTGCATACATTTACATTTGACCGTGTGGTGCTGAATCATGTTTAGTGGGAGGTATCTTCTTTGAAACAAAGGGTTTAATGTTTTAATGAGGTAACAAAACATTTAGATTTTTCTGCTTCCTTTTTTCGTTAAGCCTGGCACATACAAGAGCAGGGGTAACCCAGTGGTAACTGCCCCGACTTTTTTTTTTTTGAGTGTGGGAATTCATCAAATGTCGCTCTGGGTGGTGCGAAAGGGATTGTCAGACTCTTACTGACTAAAACCCATCCATGATCCTTCCTTAGGCCTTTATGTTGCGGGGTAGCGGTAACCCTTCGGACATTCCCGCTGACCTGGCAGGCTTCGGTCTTAACGGACCTCTTCCCTTATACTGACTTCTCTTTGAGGCGCGGGCGGAACATGTACGCGCCGTCCGGCATAGCCATGGTCCTGGTCGAACAGTGAGCTACGCATTACTCACCGTCGGCAGGCCCGCGCCAACGGTGGTATGTAACATCCACCAACCCGCACTGGGCCCACGTGCGTGCGTGTTGTGTGGATTACGGCCCACTCCCTCTCGAAGAGGGGAGGCCTGTGTCCTAGCAATGGTAACATTATAGGTTGATTATGCAGACACATAAGGTATTTTTTTCAGGCAATTGGTTTACAAAATTGCACCTAAAAAGTAAAGTAAATATAAAACGTGGAAATCTCTAGAAAATTCCCTAGACTAATTTAACAAAAAGCAAAAATATTTATCTTGGAAGTTGATTTCAACTTTCTAGAGTAAAAGGACATGTTTGATCTTAGAATAATAATTACATCAAAAACTATTTCCAAATGAAACAAAAAATCTTTAGACACGGACCCGCTCCCACTAAGACATTTCGTATATTTCCACAGAGTTTTCGAACCGGCAATTCAATTTAATTGCTCTTAAGATTTTAACAAAAGGCGATCCACAAAAAGCCGGGCTAACTGATTCAATAATATCTATCTTTTCTATTAATCCTCAAAGTAACCGCAGCCTCCCGGAAGCGGCAAAAAAAGGTTTTATTGGTAAAAGCTTTCATTTCACCCTAAAAACGTTCTCGGGTGAACAAAGGCCTTGCAATAAATATGACGATGGATATATACTTTATTGTAAGTTACCGCAGGTACTATGAAAGAAAGAACATCGGTATGGCCAGCTATTTCTTCCAGACAACCCTTGTATGCGCTTGGGCGATAGTAACATTTCGAAGTTATTATTCGTGCGCAATGATCTTCCATCTCGTTCCGTTGTATAGGGAATCTAGGTATAGGAAAGAATGTATAGCTCAAATCTGCGTTCGGAAATTGTAAGTGGCAAAAACTTATAAATGAAAACTCGCGCGAGCAGGCCCAGTCGAGTTCCAGGCCCAGTTCAAGGCGATCAGAATGTACAAAATGGTCTCAAACTCAAACCATTTATTTCAAATAAACCAATTATAGGCACTTTTGAATTGACAAAGGTTCGATCAGTCAGAAAGATGAAGCTAGTTAGCTAGTAGCAGTAGGGCCTTAAAAATAAGTTATTAGCACGTCAGTGATAACTAAGCAAAATACGTTGGCTTTTGATTGATTTATTATTATCAACTTTTAGAATGTTCATAATTATGTGAGCACCACGTATCTATGACATAATTATTTATCCTGTCATTGTTATATTTGTTTCTCTTTTCACATTTTGTTGTGTAGTATTTTTATTCTGGGTGCATTTCATTCACATTTCTTTCCCATCCTTCTACATGCAAAACTACATTTTGGAAGGGGAAACTAGAATCAATTCTATTTCTTGTTCATTCCGACGTTCAAAACTGCCTTTCTTGTGCCTATTTGAAATAAATGATTGACTTTGACTTATTTTATTGAAATTCCATATGTGTACTACGCTAGTCCAGCTCAAGAACCAAGTGTTGTCCCGCAGCCGCCGACGACTGTTGGCGGCTGCGGCAGCCTCTGCCCGTGGTGTGTGCCGCCCGTGAATGTGAGCTTAGTAATAGTAATGTAAAATTTGAGTAAAATGCTCATAGGCACATCAAAAAATCAAACTCTTAAATTCTGTAATTCACTCGCAATGCACAACCCAAACTGTTGGGTTGTGCATTGAATTTTCATTATTCAAAAACATTAAATTTTCCAAAAAAAAACCTTATAATTATAACGTAAGCGAGCACTGGGGGCCACCATCGCTTAGACCAGTAAGTATTATTTCAATATTACTTAACAGTGGGAGAGAGATCATGTTTATAGACGTCTCATTATGACAATGAAGTTATATTGAAACAATACTCGTATTATGATCTTAAATTTAAGAGGTGGCACTAGGTTGGTCACTAGGTTGGTCACCACACGAAGATGACGAGGTGGTTCTAGTCCAAAGGAAAGATTTAAAACGTACCTATCACCTAAAGAGGTTTTAAAATATAGAATTAAAGTTTGTACGGGACTCCGTTATTTTTGCCAATAGGAAATACCACCGGGCACACCGCACACGGCTTGTTGTAGCTATAAAACTATACTGCGTATCAAAGTAGCCAAAACTTTAGCAAACGCTTTTTCTCGACACAGTAAAGTCAACAAAACCAGAAGCGAAAAGCACAGAATTATTCTAATAGAAATTCGCCCACGGTTTTCGGAACTCCAAACTGTAATAAAAGCTCAATGCATTGCTATTGTTTTAGAACCGAGATGTGCAGGTCTTGAAGAAAAGTTGGGCCAAGTTTTAAAATACAAGAGTGAAGCCAGAAATTAGGGTTGTACTCTATCGCAGTCTCTCGGCCACAATACGAAATGCGAACTCGGCAAGTATTTAGCAATATTCATAGTCTTCGCTTTATTTCATGCTAGCTAACCCGACAGACGTTATTCTGTCCTAATGTCATATTTTTGTAATTCATACAAAATTCCTACTCTAAACGCGCTTTAAGTTTTCTCGAAATTTTCTGTACTACCGGCATTTTTTTTTAAATTCCGTAATAACCTGACCACGGTATCTAAAAGTAATCTATCTTCATACAAATGGTCGAAACGTGATTCATACGTACGCGCCTCGTGGTGGGCATGCACTCGGCAGGCGAACAGTCGCGAATGTGCCGCAGTGACGAACGAACTGTATGATAATTTTGAAAGCAGTGAGCGTGCGATTTGTGATTAATATTCCATTATTAATATTTCAAATAATATTTTATTTAAATATTACTTAATAATAACTGTAAAGAGCATTTTTATAGACTATATTGTGCTGATTTTGGTTGCTTGTATCGGTAAATATCAATTTTTGACGAATACAAGCACTTTTAATGGGCGTCAGGCCTTTAGTTTTTTACCAGTCAGGTCTTTAGACGGACTAGTTTTTACTAGTCAGATCTAGAGCCGGACTAGTTTTTTACTAGTCACGTGGTACACCATGGATACCACAACACGTAGATACAAAACTTGCCCTTAAATTTTTCCTCTAAGATTCATTTTTTCGGAGAAAAAGTGATCCCAAAATTTAAATACTACACACGCGTGGTAATATTATCACAAAGTGGCAATTTTACACGACGGTGGCAATATTATCTTAACGCGGAAATTTTACACAGCCGTGGCAATATTATCTTGAGGTGGCCAAATTATACACCCGTGGCAATCAATTTTACACTCCCACGGCAATATTATTTTAAGGTGGCAATTTTACACAGTCGTGGCAATTTTACAAATCAGTGGCAATTATACACACCTGTGGCAATTTTACACATCCGTGACAATATTATCTTGAGGTGGCCAAATTATACACCCGTGGCAATCACACAATCGAGGCAATTTTACACTCCCACGACGGTGTTTGTGCTAGAGCCGGACTAGTTTTTTACTACACAGGTCTTCTGACGAACTAGTTTTTTACTAGATCTACTAGGTCTTCAGCTCATACACATATCATAGAAAATTCAAATCACCGTGTAGACTTACATGAAGTGAGCGTCACGTGAGCAGCCATTCTTTGTAATGCTAGGGATTGACACTATTGTCACCTCACTTTAAACTCACTTCACTTACGTCAGATTTTTTTAGAATAGCACCGCAGATTTGGACAAATAGAAACATTTTAAAACATAAATTTGCCATAGTATTTATTATATAGAAGACAAAACCATAGAAACTTTGAATCATTGTTAGAAATCCAAGTCATTACTGTCGGTATTTTAATTTGAAGACATAATGTATGTATCTTCTAACCTAACCTGTCCGAGTCGGTGTGCCCTAAATTCCAGATTGTATCTAGTTTCTCCCGGTAACATTAGTTGAGGGTGGCAGGTGGAAGGATCTTTAGTAGATTTTCTAAATTATATTAAAAGTTACTTATGGATTTTGAATATTACAGCAACTGAATATTATATTAATTGAATATTATTTCAAATGTGCATTATATAAACTGTTCATTATACCATATGAAATTAGGTAAAATGAAATTATATTAATAATTCATTATATCATTTGATCGTTATATTAAAAAAAATATATATTAAATGAAATTAGGTCTTATGATAATTAGAACTTTTGTTATTATGTCAATCGTTACACACCCGTTCGCCACCATCCTACTAGAATTATTTTCTAACAGTATTTTCAAAAACGACACACAAAATAATCTCCCTACATTCCGAGGCATCATTGAAGTTAACAGGTGGCCACAGGAGCTACGAACTTAAATCTACTTAACTGGCAAAGTCTCTTACGTAAATACTTGAGTGTATCATCATGTTAGCACATTAACATAAACAACAATACATATTCCATTAGCAGATTAGCGTAAGATGCTTTCCAAATTATCTAAAAGGTCGCCACTATGAATGCGGCGCAGTTTTGCTCAGTAAGCAAGCACTCATTACAGGCGGGCCGAAATGTATACGAAACTGAGCGACCTCATTCCGAGCACACCGTATGTTTCCAAATAAACACCCGCACGTATTGCCTTCTTATTGTGTGTTGCAGTGGAAACACACGGAACACACTGGAGAATTTCTGCCACATTACACCGGATTCCTATTACTATTTATTAGAGACCGACTGAATTTCGTTTCGTTCGGTTTTCGGCAGCTATCGAACGAAACATTCATTTTTGGCAAATTCCATTTGTTCAAAGCAAGTTACAACTAAAAACACATGATGAAAAATATTGCTTTTGTCGCGTCATCAAATTGATATATTTGCGGAAACATTAAGTTTCGTGGCAATCAAGTTTATAACGATTAAATATATTCATTAAATTATGGGCAATGTATGTATTTCTTTTAATGTTACTAAAGCCTATTTATTAATTTATTATTAATTTGATTTCATTAATTTGACGAAAACCGATTTTCGTACAAAATATAATTAACCATTGTTTTCAATTCGGGTTTTTGGCTGAAAATGTAAATCAGATCGAATTTCGTTTCGGTTTGGGTTGAAAAAAAAAGCCATTCTCGGGCGGACTCTACTTTTAATTATTTTAATATTAATTAAGCAAAACATAGCCATTTTAAAATGGTTTTCCCGTGTCTGCGTGCATGCACATAATAAAGTCTAAAAACGGGGCTATAGTTACGATTAAATGAATATCATTTCGAACTGTCCAATCGAGATTTCAATTTCTACTTAGTACCATGTCCCAAAATGAGATTCTTCTTTTTGTGTGGTTAGTGACTAACCTAGTGTCAGAGTTTTTATGCTGCCCATGGGCCTCATAAAAACTCTGATACTAGGACATAGCTTCACATGCTGTTGAGAAATATCTCTGAGGCATGCTGGTTTCCTCACGATGTTTTCCTTCACCGATTATTAGCAAGTGATAATTACACAATACGCACATGAATCTGTAAAAGTCAGAGGTACGTGTCTTGGGTTCGAACTCGAAAGTTTCAAGTTCGAACCGAAAGTCATAGGTATCGACTGTCCGACGGTAACACCACTATGCTATCACTGCTCCAAAATGAGCTGAAAGGTTTGTATCTTTTCACGATAAGTTGCATATGACTTGCCCATAATATTTTGGCAAAGAACTGCAACGTTAGTAACTGATGATAAAAGAAGAAAATAGTTGTGTAGATGGGTGAAACAAAGGTAAAGTTTAGCGAGCAGTGCCAAGTCCAGATTTATTGCCAAAACTAATTTGCTGATCTATAAACCAGCATTTTATAGGTTAAAATAAACAGCGAGAATATCAAGTCAAAACTGAAAACTATTCATTGTGTCATTTTTTTATATTAGATCATGACTGAACGAAAAACAATGTTAGCCTCTTTGCGAGCCTGCCGGGTAAGCGGGATTGTCCGAAAGGGTTACCGATACCCCGGCACATAAAGGGCTAAGGAAGGAACATGGATGGGTTTTAGTCAGTAAGAGTCTGACACTCCCTTTCGCTCCACCCAGAGCGGGAGAAGTCATTGAATGATTTCCCAGCATCAAAAAAAAAAGCCTCTCTGCTCAGTGCGTAAGTATGGTAAATTTGCAATTGACAAGGTAACTAGAGTTTTAAAGGAATCATGCTACGACATTACCATGAAACGAATACAAGCAAAGGTCATATCATTACTAGAGTCAGTGTAAACGCAAAAAAAAGCTATTTGGATTATCATCATCATTTACCGTATATCGCAGTTGTCTTTCGTACTTTGCACCCAGGTTGAGGAGGGATGAAATGCCAGTACTAAATGAGTGTAGATGATTCATAGATGGAGAAGGAGAGGAAGTCAAAGAAAATATGGATAGGTTGTGCAAGGAATGGCATGAAAGAAAATAAGTGAATGATAGAGTGACTGTTTATAGGAGACAATTCAAGAAAAAACGTATTGAACCCACGGAACATGAGAAAAAGAAGCAAACCCAAAACAACCCTTTGCAAATACAAAACCTATATGTGTACAACTCACACGTTACCTATTCACGTACGAATGAATGCTTATTTCTAGTATTGAAACCTAAAACTTTTCCATTAACCCTTTTAGGCACACAATATTGTCAGCAACTACAAAATCTCTTAGTTCTTCAGCTCTTGGCTAAACTACGTATTGGTAATGAATGTTTTGACACGGATTTAACAGTGTATCAGGAACTGCTTTATAATAATATAACATGTTCGAAAGCTGGGGATCCCAGCCTCATCCGTGCCTGGTACACAGCAAGAAGATATATTGTACCATCGAAAGGAAATTGCCTCCGCCTCGTGTGATTTATCATAAATCATACAAATAAGCTAGCAAATCCAGCTATCAAAAAGCGCCAGGAAAGATCCATATAATGTGATATTTTTGAACTGCGATGACTTTTTCAAACATGATGGCGGCAAATATAAAAGTACAAGACCAGGAAATAAAAGAAGAGTGATCCTGTTGTCATCGATATTTGTGCCCTACAAACTCGATTTTGAGCATGGGTATGAATATTTGCCTAGTCGGCTATCGACTACTGGCATGACTACATCTGCCTTGTACACATCGCTTGCCTATCGACTTGTCAAAATTTATTCACTTACAAGAGACGAAATCCTTGATCTCAAATGATTCCCATCCATTTTATGATTTGCTGGAGATTAATTTTTCCTCCTCTTCCTTTTTGGACTGCCCGCATATTAGAGAGAGAGAAGAGATGAAAATTTTCTACTTTTAGAGACGTTTTTATCATTTCTTATTCATTTTCTAACTTTTGAACCAAGGTATTTAGTAGGTATTTGCAACGTAGTATTATAAGCTCTCAATTTGTATGGTGTTACTAATAGTAATAAATATTTCACTTGCATAAAATGTGCTTGTTTACTAATCCTACTAATATTATAAATGTGAAAGTTTGTGAGGATGGATGGATGGATATTTGTTCCTTTTTTGAGCAAAAACGGCTGAACAGATTTCGATGAAACTTCCCAATAATATAGCTTATACATCAGAATAACACATAGGCTATAATTTATACAGTCTTTGCGTGATTTGGCCATAATATAATGATAAGTTTTGAGCAAGTCAGCAAAATGTCGGCCCTCTGTGAGCTATCATGGCGTGCGCTGCCTAAACCGTTAGAGTTTCACGAAGGCAACGTATTGTGGGTCTGTAGATCTTAAAAAGTTCTATGTAAAAGTCCGTGACAGCATATGTCTACCTATTATGTGCAAGCCATTATATACGAAATAGTGAGCCAAAAATACATTTCAATTTGATACTTTTTTTACAATGCACATTTTAGAGTACTCAGTTAATTCTTATCGAATTAAATACGTTTATCACTTTTTTGGTATATAATGAAGATAAACTTTGTCTTTTACACTAAGCAATTTGGACAAATAGTTTAAAAGTTATCACGATAAGATTGATATGAGTGGGGCGCCATTAAATGCACACTATTAGTCGGCGGTGCGCAGAGCACAGCGAGGACTCCAGAGGGTCCAGGCAATGACGCGCCATCGCCGAGTCCACGGCGGCGTAAAGGAGAGCTGTCAAATGATTTGATCAGAGCTTTTTTTTTTGATGGTGTGAAATCATCAAATGTCCTGACCTCTCGCTCTGGGTAGAGCGGCAAGGAGTGTCAGTCTCTTACTGACTATAACCCATCCGTGTTCCTTCCTTAGCCCGTTATATTCCGGGGTAGCGGTAACCCTTTCAGACAATTCCGCTGACCTGGTAGGCTTTGACCCTAACGGACCCCTTTCTTAATGCTGACATCTCTTTAAGGCGCGCGCGGTACAAGAACGCGCGATCCGGCATGGGTCTGGTCCTGATCGGACGGCGGTGTAGCGTCTCTCGCGGCGGCCGGGACGTGAGGCTCTGTGCTTCAATCATCCCGCTACCTCCATCACTAGCATAACTGCTTCGTAGAAGACGGTGACTGCTTCCCACTCCCTCTCGCTCCGTATCATAGATTGAACCAGGGCCAGACGCGAGAGGTCACCGCCGCTGCCGATCGCCGCTACGAGAACATTGCGGTGCTACACCTAAACAGGGCAGACCTCCACCGTATGCTTCACTATGTCCTCCGGGCGATCCTCGCAATGGTGGCACCCGAGCGTTTCTTCTTGCCTGAGAATGTGCAAGAACCTCCCGAAACATCCGGTGAGGACACCCGATGCGCCTCTCTAGCCACTCCTCAAGAGAGCTAAGCTACCATACCACCTTATTAGACGCTCACGTGTGCGAAACTGTGCCACGTCTGCAACCCGAGCAGAAAGAGATTTATCACAAAATATTACAACGAGTTGAGAATGGTGAATGCGGGATTATTACAGGCAATACTTTTTTGCTTAGTTTGCTTCTAGCTAAAAAAGCAAGGATCATAATGTTGCATTAGCTGTGACGTCCTCTGGAATTGCTGCAACATTGCTAAATGGTGGACTGACGGCACATTCGATCTTTAAATTACCTCTTAATCTGGCGAGCGAAGAAAGCCCTGCGTGCAACATCAGTAAAATGGACGTGGTATCCTGTTCCAAAAGTGCAAGCTGATCGTGTGGGACGAGTGCACTACCTATGTGATGTGACACAAACGCGCAATCGAAGCTCTTGATCGCTGTCTACAAGACAGCAATCAAACGGTGTGGTGGTTTTACTGGCTGCCTATGTTAGCATCTTTCACCTTTCCGGCCAGCCCGGAGTGATCTAAGTGATTCTTGATTGTACAGCATGGCCTGGTGCTCATTCCAGCATCCGGCGGCGCACACTTTACTCTTATTCCCTATAATTCGGTCACTAAATTATCAATTTTGTAAAATATATTCTAAATTGTGTTTATCAAAACTTTAGTATTGACAAGTCCTTTAATTAACATTATAAAATGAATCTCAATCATCAAATCATTTAACATAGTTTACAGAAGTATAATATTGCAGTAAGTAGAACCGTCAAAACATATCGATCATTACTAACGTACTTTATTCTAATCCTTTCAGTTTTTATTGTTTATTGCTACCAAACGACTTGTGAAACCGCTATATCAAGTAATTATCATTATAATTATAAGCCACTTTTATCCCCCTGCAGGGCAAAGGCCTCACTTTCCACTTTTCCCGGTCTACAGCGATTGTAGGCCAATCCTTTAAGGAGTCCAGCTCATTTTGCCATCTCTTTCTGGGCCTGCCGCGCAAGTAATCCTCTTCAATAATAATAGTATACGTACTAATCCTTACCTGACATTATAAAAACCGAAAGTAACTTCAACTGTCTATCCGTTTGTCTATCTGTGTGAATGTATGTTTTCGGTCGTCGGTTAATCTGCTGAGCCGTTTATGATGTGGACACTGAATGAATGGATGAAGTCTGTGGTAGAATATAAACTACTTTTTACAAAACACCGTGCGGGCGAAGCCGCGGGCGGAAGCTAGTATTTTAAAAAGCAAACTTTTACGTGTCATGACAATAGTAGGTATAAAAATTGTCCTTAAAACTCAATAGGATCTATGTCACATTATCTCATGACAGAAATAATTGTATTATTATAATATAATCCAATGTCAAATTATGAGAAACAAAGTTATTTACAAACATAAAAAAAAATTATTGCCGTAACCCAAAAGTTTTTCGCCTCTCCATCAAAGTGCGTCATAACAGACTTGAAACGTATTCATAGTATCGTCGATGATATTGATCAACCTTCGTTTCAAACATCATCCATTTGATTCGATTATTCTATAAACAACATCGCGGTAAGTGGATATAAGTTATTTACATAAACCTTCCCAAAGATATTTGCGTACATCAAACTAAACATATTACATACCCGATAAGTCAACCTTTTATAACATTTCCTATATCTTTTGCCCGTGACTTCCTTAGCGTGAAACTCATAGGACAGCTGATTGTGATTGCATGAATTGATTTATTATTATTTTACCTGCCATTGTTATATTTGTTTTTCTTTTCACGTCTTCACATATAATTTTATAATTCATGTATCAGAACACTTTAAAACATTTTAAGAGTAGGTAACAGTGGAGTTTCTTGCCCATTCTTCTCCATACGAAACCACCTTTTGGTGGGGGCGACTAGAATCGGTTCTATTTCTTGTTCATTTGACGTCCAAAAGTGGCTTTCTTTTGAAATTTGAAATAAATTATTTCGGTTTGACATGATAATATGAAGCCAATAAGTTGACCAGACTTTTAACAAATATTTGTGCAAAATTTTAACAGAATCTATTTTAATCCAGAACATACATCCAGACAAACAAACAGATAAAAATTCTAAAAACTATATTTTCGGTATCTGAATTCGTTAGTAGTATTATTAGCATCCCGTAGTATTATTACTTTTTCAAAAATATTTAACGTACAGTTTCGACTTCGCTACGATTTTATTATATTATGTGTAGATGGAAGATACATTTTCCTGTCTCCCTCATATTTGGGTGCAATAACAGATGATATTGGAGAAACATATTGGCAATACTATATTTTTATGATACAAATATCTTTTATAATAAATATGGTTTGTAAGTATCGGTTGTTTTTCTAAATTGTGGTTTTTATCAGAGTAAAGAAATGCTTAAGTATAAATAAAAACTTACTTTTATTTTTTTCAGAAAATTATCAAATGGGAGGATTCATTTGCGGGAATCAACATTTGATGTTTTCCCACCCTCAAAAAAAATTAAAGTAAGTTCCCGCTCTGGGTGGAGCGGAAAGGAGTATCAGACTCTTACTGAGTAAAACCCAACCATGTTCCTTCCTTAGCCCTTTATGTTCCGTGGTAGCGGTAACCATTTCGGACAATCCCGTTTCCCGGCAAATAAAAAAAAACAAACTACAGACTGAGAGCCCATAAAAGACACAAACCAGCTAATTAGATACACTCTATAGGGCATTTAGGTAACCCAAATACTAAAACTGTAATCAGGTATCTAAAACATAGATTTACACGAAGATTTTTCAACGAAACACGAATTTAAACATAAACATAGCTAACTTAATCAGCAGGTTAATACATAAACAAATATTGGTTCCAGACGTTTCTCAAAAGGCTTGCTAGTCTCGAAACTTAATTACTAATTAACAGAATCCTATTCCAAAGTATTTGAAATGCTGAGATAATAATTTGTTTAAAGATGTTATAAAGTCTTTAATTATTTAACTGAACAGCATTTGTCTGTTTTTAATTAGATTTGTAAATAGACATTTAATGGTAAACGGAACCCTAAAAAATATGTTTTCACCTCACAGGCTCGGAAAGAGTCTGTTTGTCATTCGAAATCTGAGCCGAAAATCGATTTTTGCTCTCTAGCGTGGAAAGAGTTTTTAAAATTTGAACCTTTCTATTTAATAATTTTCTATACTGCCAGTCCACTGAAAATGCATGACACGGTCTAAAATAAAATATTAAATAATAACGCTCACCTTAAAAACTTCCATCACAGTACAGAAATTAAATATTTTGCGAGGATATAATTGTAAAATTGGAATTAATGTTAATAAGTATTCCATTTGATTAAAAAAATCTGTGACGTCACATTTGAATATGCCATAAAAATACTACCCTGTCAAATACCCAATTGTGTAGTAATTTAAGTTAATTTTTTTAAATAAAATAAATACTAATATAATATGTTATTTAAGGATATTATTATTCTTTTATTTATTCCATTTCTTATCTTATATATTTTTAAATATTTTTATAAAATGCAAAAATAAAAAAAAACATTTAAAAATATAAAAAACTAGCTTCCGCCCGCGGCTTCGCCCGCACGGTGTTTTGGAAAAAGTTGTTTATATTCTACCACAGACTTCATCCATTCATTCAGTGTCCACATCATAAACGGCTCAGCAGATTAACCGACGACCGAAAACATACATTCACACAGATAGACAAACGGATAGACAGTTGAAGTTACTTTCGGTTTTTATAATGTCAGGTAAGGATTAGTACGTATACTATTATTATTGAAGAGGATTACTTGCGCGGCAGGCCCAGAAAGAGATGGCAAAATGAGCTGGACTCCTTAAAGGATTGGCCTACAATCGCTGTAGAAGTGGAAAGTGAGGCCTTTGCCCTGCAGGGGGATAACAGTGGCTTATAATTATAATGATAATTACTTGATATTGCGGTTTCACATGTCGTTTGGTAGCAATAAACAATAAAAACTGAAAGGATTAGAATAAAGTACGTTAGTAATGATCGATATGTTTTGACGGTTCTACTAACTACAATATTATACTTCTGTAAACTATGTTAAATGATTTGATGATTGAGATTCATTTTATAATGTTAATTTAAGGACTTGTCAATACTAAAGTTTTGATAAACACAATTTAGAATATATTTTACAAAATTGATAATTTAGTGACCGAATTATAGGGTATAAGAGTAAAGTGTGCGCCGCCGGATGCTGAAATGAGCACCAGGCCACGCTGTACAATCAACAATCACTTAGATCACTCCGGGCTGGCCGGAAAGGTGAAAGATGCTAACATAGGCAGCCAGTAAAACCACCACACCGTTTGATTGCTGTCTTGTAGACAGCGATCAAGAGCTTCGATTGCGCGTTTGTGTCACATCACATAGGTAGTGCACTCGTCCCACACGATCAGCTTGCACTGTTGGAACAGGATACCACGTCCATTTTACTGATGCTGCACGCAGGGCTTTCTTCCCGCATTCACCATTCTCAACTCGTTGTAATATTTTGTGATAAATCTCTTTCTGCTCGGGTTGCAGACGTGGCACAGTTTCGCACACGTGAGCGTCTAATAAGGTGGTATGGTAGCTTAGCTCTCTTGAGGAGTGGCTAAAGAGGCGCATCGGGTGTCCTCACCGGATGTTTCGGGAGGTTCTTGCACATTCTCAGGCAAGAAGAAACGCTCGGGTGCCACCATTGCAAGGATCGCCCGGAGGACATAGTGAAGCATACGGTGGAGGTCTGCCCTGTTTAGGTGGAGCACCGCAATGTTCTCGTAGCGGCGATCGGCAGCGGCGGTGACCTCTCGCGTCTGGCCCTGGTTCAATCTATGATACGGAGCGAGAGGGAGTGGGAAGCAGTCACTGTCTTCTACGAAGCAGTTATGCTAGTGAAGGAGGTGGCGGGATGATTGAAGCACAGAGCCTCACGTCCCGGCCGCCGCGAGAGACGCTTCACCGCCGTCCGATCAGGACCAGACCCATACCGGAAGGCGCGTTCTTGTTCCGCGCGCGCCTTAAAGAGATGTCAGTATTAAGAAAGGGGTCCGTTAGGGTCAAAGCCTACCAGGTCAGCGGAATTGTCTGAAAGGGTTACCGCTACCCCGGAATATAACGGGCTAAGGAAGGAACACGGATGGGTTATAGTCAGTAAGAGACTGACGCTCCTTTCCGCTCTACCCAGAGCGAGAGGTCAGGACATTTGATGATTTCACACCATCAAAAAAAAAAGCTCTGATCAAATCATTTGACAGCTCTCCTTTACGCCGCCGTGGACTCGGCGATGGCGCGTCATTGCCTGGACCCTCTGGAGTCCTCGCTGTGCTCTGCGCACCGCCGACTAATAGTGTGCATTTAATGGCGCCCCACTCATATCAATCTTATCGTGATAACTTTTAAACTATTTGTCCAAATTGCTTAGTGTAAAAGACAAAGTTTATCTTCATTATATACCAAAAGTGATAAACGTATTTAATTCGATAAGAATTAACTGAGTACTCTAAAATGTGCATTGTAAAAAAAGTATCAAATTGAAATGTATTTTTGGCTCACTATTTCGTATATAATGGCTTGCACATAATGGGTAGACATATGCTGTTACGGACTTTAACATAGAACTTTTTAAGATCAACAGACCCACAATACGTTGCCTTCGTGTAACTCTAACGGTTTAGGCAGCGCACGCCATGATAGCTCACAGAGGGCCGACATTTTGCCGACTTGCTCGAAACTTATCATTATATTATGGCCAAATCACGCAAAGACTGTATAAATTATAGCCTATGTGTTATTCTGATGTATAAGCTATATTATTGGGAAGTTTCATCGAAATCTGTTCAGCCGTTTTTGCTCAAAAAAGGAACAAACATCCATACATCCATCCTCACAAACTTTCACATTTATAATATTAGTAGGATAGTGGTCCGCCGATGTCGGGAGCAGAGTCCAAGGCACCGATGGTTAGGGCTGCAGAGACAAGAACCTCCTCACAATGCGAGCCGTATCGAGGAGTACTGCCTTCTGAATCTGGCTCTTGATCCAACCGCCTAACGAGAGCCTCGAAAGATGTTGGTCGAGGCTTTTGGCTATCAGGCCATTGGCTGTTACGACAATCGGTACAATGACAGCCGAGCTCACATTCCACATGTCAACAACCTCGTGTGCTAAGTCGAGATATTTTATTTGTTTCTCTTTCTCAGCTTTCACAAGGTTCTCGTCATGCGGAATAGTAACATCGACTATCATTGCAAGCCGCGCTAATCGATCTATCACTACTATATCAGGCTTATTGGCGACAATAGTCCTGTCAGTAATGATAGACCGATCCCAGTACAACGTATATATATTATTATTATTATTATAATCCTTTGCTTGGCAAAAATAAATATGAATTAAATTAAATTAGTTATTTGTATTCAATTAGTTTTTTTCTTTCATTCTCCTTAGAGGACAAGTAGGATATATACAGGGTTACTGGTAACTCGACGTATTCCTTGCAGGACGTCATAGTAGGGTTAAAATGCAACAAATTAAGCCACCAAATGTTGTACCGAAATTCAGTAGTTTTTGAGTTAGTTCGATTTTTAGAGTTTTTATGAATAATCCCAGATTAAATCATTTGAAACCAATTTAAAAATTATTTACGGCGCGACAGTACAGAAATTTTAAGTTATTATCGTAGTTGATGCCGTAGCAGATCTTTGTTAATAATTAAAAGTTCAAAAATGCCTTAAACCTTGGCAAATATCACTAATCAAACATTTTTTTTTTTGTAATTTTTGTTATTACTCCATACAAATTGTTGTCTAGTGCAAAAATAAAATACTACGCCTGATGTACAAATTACTAGGAAAATATCCTTATCTTATCAGCTATCCAAAAAGGTATGAATGTTAATACAAAGTCATGGACTACATTATGAAAATCGTTTTTGATTTAGTACAGGAAGACGTGCGTCTCACAAAAAGGTGATTATTCGGAAAATCAAATAAAACAATTTCGTGAATGTTATTATTATTTTTAATAAATTTCAATTTAATAACTTTTATGACATACATTTCACACGTCTTGTTCGATGTGCTGCCCTCGGTTTCGAATACATGTTCTTATTCGCTTCCTCATTTCAGTTTTTGTGATTCTTGATGTGATTGTTGCCCTCATCTGGTCCGCCGCATCTGTTATTCTCTCCCTTAGTTCTTCAATTGAATTTACTGGGGTCACATAAACTAGGTCTTTCATATGACCCCAGACGTAAAAGTCTAGGGGCGTCAGATCAGGGCTTCGCGCAGGCCACGGAATCGGCCCACCGCGCCCTATCCATCGGTTTGGATAGTTTTCATCCAGCAATTGTCGAATTGTGATTCGGAAGTGGGCTGGACATCCGTCATGTTGATAAATCATGTTTGCTCTTCTTTCTTCCGGTACATCCGCGAGCAGTGGTGTTAAATGATTTCTAAGGAAATCTTCATAAAGTTCCCCATTTAGTGTTCGGGGTAAAAAATGTGGGTCGATTAATTTGTCGTCGATAATACCCATCCAAACATTAAGCGAGAACCTACGCTGGGATGCGGTTGGTTTCAGTTTTTTAGGGTTTGCTTCTGCTTTCGGTGCCCAGTAATGTAAGTTGTGGTAGTTTGTGATACCATCACGGTCAAAACATGACTCATCGGTCCACAGAATGTTTTTTAAAAAGTTTTCGCCTTCGGCGTCGGCACTCAGCATGAAACGACAAAATTCAAGCCGTCTCGGCGGATCTCCCTCTTCTAATGACTGGACTGGTTGGTAGTGATATGGATGTCGGCCTGACAAGTGAACTACAGACCAGACTTTCCACTGTGACATACCAAGCTCACGCGCTACGATGTTTGTCGATATGTTGGGGTCGTCAATAAAACGTTGAAGAATCAGCTCTTCGTCGTCAGCCGTGTATCTCCGGGAACGACCAGTGTCAATTTGCCTGGTTCTTTGGACGCTGCCAGTTTCAGATATTCGCCGATAAGTCGATCCGAAGACACTAACGTGTGGGAGTCGGCGGTTGGGAAAGCGAAGTCCATATTCTCTCCGCGCTTCAGCAGCGTTACCGTCACAAAGTCCGTAACAGTAAATTATGTCAGCGTATTCTGGATTAGAATATGCAGCCATAGTCAGCACTTATGAAGGCACAGCACAGCACGAGAGCAAGATACGCGATAGGGATAGCCAGATAACAAAACACGAGCTTACGCGACGTAGAGTTGAGACTGACTAACGCTGACGACCAGAAAATCGCACCCCGAGTCATGCCGAGAGAACAATAGTAACCAATCACAAAGCTTACCGTGTGTTTGGAGTTCAAGCTCAGGTAAAACTACGAATACTACGAATAACAAACAAAATGTTGATTGTCTTACAATTTTACCTGCTCCCCATAAAACTCTTCTCTACCCTGTCATACATGCAAAAGTATTGACAATCATACCTTTCTGAATAGCTGATAAGACAAGGATATTTTCCTAGTAATTTGTACATCAGGCGTAGTATTTTATTTTTGCCCTAGACAACAATTTGTATGGAGTAATAACAAAAATTACAAAAAAAAAAATGTTTGATTAGTGATATTTGCCAAGGTTTAAGGCATTTTTGAACTTTTAATTATTAACAAAGATCTGCTACGGCATCAACTACGATAATAACTTAAAATTTCTGTACTGTCGCGCCGTAAATAATTTTTAAATTGGTTTCAAATGATTTAATCTGGGATTATTCATAAAAACTCTAAAAATCGAACTAACTCAAAAACTACTGAATTTCGGTAGAACATTTGGTGGCTTAATTTGTTGCATTTTAACCCTACTATGACGTCCTGCAAGGAATACGTCGAGTTACCAGTAACCCTGTAGAACAAAATACAGGGTATTTAATTTTGGAGATATTCTATGTAACTCATAAGATACATTGCCAAGTATCTGTTATTTTCTTCACATGAGTCAATGTATCTGAGACGCTCGAACAAAATAAAACTCAACATATAACACCTGTTTTCTTGCACCTAGCAGTTTCCTCGCTGTAGTGAGGTGAAAAATTGTGTGTTGCGCTCGGCAGCAAAGCTTTTCTGCGTCTCGTACCTTTGAAACCTTCGTTACGCTCAGGATTCTATATTTGAACCACTCGCTTCACTCATGGTTCAACCCTAGAATCCTTCGCTTACTCAGGTTTCAATAGAAGTACTCGCGCCAAAAATCAACTTTCCAGTCTTGCATAACAAATAACTATTTCTTATACCTACAAACACTACCGGATTCCTAAACAGTCACTGTGCATTCTTATGTTTTTAGGCCTAAGAAATCATAGGCGCATTCATTAATTGCACGCCAAACCGCATGATGGCCGTCATAAATTATACTTTTGGTGGCAAGAACTAAATAAACGCTGTCTCTATGTAATTTTTTTTTTCAAAGTTCCGCTAATTTTGCCCCTGAGAAACGCAAAAGGTGACTGATTGCAATTGAAACTGTTTTTTTTTGTATTCTTATTTAATTTGGTACAATGAGAAAGGGAAATGATGACGGTGACTGGCTGCAAAACTCTATTTTCTTTACCTACCATTATTTAAAAAAATAAACGTAACCTTTAAAAAAATGTAGGTATGCAAGGAGGCTTGATTCAGGTATCCTGGAGAGTATTTCAGTTGTAAACAAGTGTCGAAAACTGTCCCGTCGGAAGTCAATTCCTAGCTACCTACTACGTAACATCAATAGCAGGCAATTAGGAGATGAAGTGCTGGAGCAATTTGTCTGAAATAATTTCGTTTCTATAGCAAATACTGGCTTTTTTTTCTGCAATTTTATTGAATGAATTGAATGCGAAATCAAGACCTTGCTAGATGGGTAGGTACCTATAATAATGGTTCTATTAATGAACGCCCTTACTAATAAACGTTGTATAGCGTCTGTATAGAGTCTGTATAGAAGAAACAACCGGTTTGTCTTCTTCTTTCAAAAATTTCTGAGGACTGAAAGAGAAATCGGTGTGTAAGTACCTATTCTTCACCTTATACAGGTGAAAAAAAATATAAGTCGTCCTATACAAAACTTTATATACAGTAAAACGGGGTGAATAGGGATGCAGTGGTGAATCGGAACGAAACTTATAAATGGATTTTAACATTGAAATAATATAGTTTGTTGTCAACCAGAACAATTGATCATTAATTAGTGTGCGTTTCGACCGCGCGACCATGGCGTCATATTAAAAAAAAAACCATGCCAAGATTTTGTAAAAATTTGTCAAAGTTGATTCCCAAAACCATAAATTTGTCAAAGTTATGGTTAAAAAGTTATAAGGGTTTGAACGTGGCCGCGCCATCGAAACGCGGAGAACCGCGCGGCCACGGAGATCTCTAAAACTAAACGTTGCAGAGACCTGAAATTCAGGTAAATAACAGATTGAATTTGTAAAAAATTTGTAAAAATATAGAAAAAATTCCCAGGTCAATATTTTAGGAGCTATAAGACTAAAACTCCATGGCCGCGTCATTGAAACGGTGAAGAACACGTTATCGCCGATATCTCGCTGAAAAAGCTTCGCAGAGGTCTGAAGTTTTTTGTAAAACCTAGATCTGAATTTGTCAAATAGTGTAAAAATGCACAAAAAAGTCCTAGGTTAATATTTTAGGAGCTATAAGACTAAAACTCCATGGCCGCGCCATTGAAACGGTGAAAAACACGTTATCGCCGATATCTCGCTGAAAAAGCATCGCAGAGGTCTGAGGTTTTTTGTAAAACCTAGATCTGAATTTGTCAAATAGTGTAAAAATGCACAAAAAAATCCTAGGTTAATATTTCAGGAGCTGTAGTACGGTATCGCGTAGAAATATGTCGTGATTATCTACCGAAGAAAGTAAGAGTAAAGCGAGTTTTTTATTGTAAACAACACCTATTATTATGTAAAACTATATAAAACCAGGCAAAATGATTTTTTTTTCGGTTTTTATAACTGTTGATACGTCTTGAATATTTCAATAGGGTGACCATGGCGTTTTGTTTACAGAAAACTTTCCACCTATCGTTTTGAAAGTTATAGCTCAAGAATTCTAAATTAAATTCAAACGATAACATTCAAAAAACATATGTATATTTTTTTTTAAATCATATAAATCACATTATTTACTTATACTAGCACATAGTAAGTATTGCTTTCAAAGTCACAAATCATAGATTAAATCACATTATTTACTTATACTAAGACATAGTAAGTATTGCTTTCAAAGTCACAAATCACAGATTAAATCACAGTCATTATTTACTTATACTAAAACATAGTAAGTATTGCTTTTAAAGTCACAAATCACAGATTATTTACTTACATGACATATAATATGTTATATATATATATATATATATATAACAGTGCGCAAATCAAGTCCGTGGGCATGTCAAAATTTAAAACACAAACGAGCACTCCGTGCGAATTAACAGGAAGTAAAACGACGACTGTACAACAAAAAAAGCCTTTGGTGGGAAGACGGGGTGCGGCGCGTTCCGTTCGCTCCTGTTGTACTGTAGTCTGTGGCATTATGGTTAATTCCTTCAGTGCAATTCAATGTTGAAAAGCATGAGTTATTTCTGATATAATACTGCTAATGGTGTATTTATAGGGTGTTATTTCTGGCAGATTTTAGTCTTAGGCAAAACTTATGTGTTTGAGTACACAATAATTCATCTTACAGAAATTACGAATATTGTGTAAAGTTATTTGTTATGGTTCTCGTACTTTTACTCAAAACCACAGTATTGTCAGCATCAAGCAATGATTTAAGTGATTTTAAAAGAAATCTATAATATCTAAATCCATACTAATATTATCTATAAATGCGAAAGTAACTCTGTCTGTCTGTCTCGCGTTCACGGCAAAACTACGGAACCGATTTAAATGAAATTTGGTATCTACAGAAATAGTCCATAGCCTGAGAAAGTACAAGAAGGAAAGTTTTTATCCCAAAAATCCCACAGGAACGGGAACTACGCGGGTAAAACCGCTGGGGACAGCTAGTATATAGTAAAATCGTCAAAAATATAGTTTTTATAATTTGGTCTGTCTGTTTATTTGTCCGGGATAAACACAAAAACTACTGCATAGTATTCATTCGAATTTTGCATTAAGCGGGTGAAACTGCGAGGAACAGTTAGTGATTTCTAAAACGATAGGTGGAAAGTTTTCTGTAAACAAAAAGCCATGGTCACCCTATTGAAATATTCAAGACGTATCAACAGTTATAAAAACCGAAAAAAAAATCATTTTGCCTGGTTTTATATAGTTTTACATATTAATAGGTGTTGTTTACAATAAAAAACTCGCTTTACTCTTACTTTCTTCGGTAGATAATCACGACATATTTCTACGCGATACCGTACTACAGCTCCTGAAATATTAACCTAGGATTTTTTTGTGCATTTTTACACTATTTGACACATTCAAATCTAGGTTTTACAAAAAACCTCAGACCTCTGCGATGCTTTTTCAGCGAGATATCGGCGATAACGTGTTTTTCACCGTTTCAATGGCGCGGCCATGGAGTTTTAGTCTTATAGCTCCTAAAATATTAACCTAGGACTTTTTTGTGCATTTTTACACTATTTGACAAATTCAGATCTACGTTTTACAAAAAACTTCAGACCTCTGCGAAGCTTTTTCAGCGAGATATCGGCGATAACGTGTTCTTCACCGTTTCAATGGCGCGGCCATGGAGTTTTAGGGTTCATACGCACTATGCGGGTAGCCGCATTGCGGCTAGCCGTCCGGCTGACCGCAAGCACAATTATGTACGTAATATTCATTTCTATGCGCACTGCGATGCGGCTACCCGCAGACCGCTCCGGTCGCTCGGAGGGCTGCGGCCCGAGTGACGGCCAGCCGGACGGTTGCTATACGCACTGTGCGGTTTAGTCTGCGGCTGCCCGCCATTGAGTGAGTGTGTGCACGTGGTACGTCTGGTAAAATGGAATTCGATACCGAAAACCTTTTTTTCTGTTTCTTTTTCTTTATATACCGCGAGTAAATATAATAAATAGCTGCGACTTCTTCGACGTCCATCTTGGAAATGAGTCGATCCAACCGCAAAACCACGACGGTTTCTAACCGCACGTTCCGGTTGCGCTTGCGGTTAGCCGGCACCCGGCTAACCGCAAGCGCAACCGGAACGTGCGGTTAGCCGGACGGTTGGCCGCATTCCGGCTAACCGCATAGTGCGTAGGAGCCCTTAGTCTTATAGCTCCTAAAATATTGACCTGGGAATTTTTTCTATATTTTTACAAATTTTTTACAAATTCAATCTGTTATTTACCTGAATTTCAGGTCTCTGCAACGTTTAGTTTTAGAGATCTCCGTGGCCGCGCGGTTCTCCGCGTTTCGATGGCGCGGCCACGTTCAAACCCTTATAACTTTTTAACCATAACTTTGACAAATTTATGGTTTTGGGAATCAACTTTGACAAATTTTTACAAAATCTTGGCATGGTTTTTTTTTTAATATGACGCCATGGTCGCGCGGTCGAAACGCACACATTAATTACTATACAGTAAACACATTACGAGTCCTTTTTGGCCACAAACAAAATTATTTAATGCTTAGATCGGTTTTAAAGTTTCATTTCGTTTCACCCCTGCATCCCTATTCACCCCGTTTTACGGTAATACCTAGGTACATGACAAAATGTATGGGATGACTTATTTTTTTTTCAATTACGATGTTTGTTCCCGGGTTCCGTTTGATGGTCTGTACCACATACTTAATTTCACACCTTTCTCAGACACATTGTATAATACGTTTAGTAAGGGGGATAGATTATAAGTTAACTAAAATCATCGAATGGGTCAATGAATAATTGAAACAGTTTTACCCAAAAATAAAATATTTATTTTTCAATCACATGGTCTGGTATAGTAACAATCAATATTATAAAGAACTCAGTTATACATCAATATACAAAAAAAAAACACACACATTCACACACGCATAACCACTCATATATTCTATAAATACATATAATCATTGTTCAGCTTTTGGCCGAAGATATATCTATATTATTATCTATATAAGCCGTCTTGCATGTATATCCGTACATTGGCGGATTTTTTTTTTCTATGAATATTATTAGACTACGAGTTGGCTTTTACAAAGCTTATGTTTAGAAATGGGCATGATAACGAATAGACAAAAAAACTTGTTTCTAAAAAGATTCCGTTGTTTCTGACATTTCCAACATTTTAGCTGCAGGGCAGTAGTGTAACGAATTAAAAGCTTGTCAATAGAACACATGCTATTTTACATCATCTCTTTGATAATAAACCCTAAGAAGGAATTTAACCTAATTTCAGCATCTGGAATTTCATTTATATTTAGACTGTTGGTTTTATACATTCCAAATCTAAATCTAAATTGGTCGTAGGTGTGATTTAATAAATACTCGTTTTCTAAGACATTGTGTCTCACAGAAAGGTGTACCAGAATTTTTGTTATGTATTATTAATTAACTCCTCCGTTCCTTTCAGTTTCATCTAATTTTTAACGGGTGACTGGCGTTTTCTATATCTAAATATTCAAAGCAAATACTCCTTTATCTAATTTCATTTTATGAACAAAATTTAATTTCTATTATTGAGAGGCTCAATTCTATAATTAAATTTTAATAGATCTATCCAATCTGGATTTCATAATGGCTTGACAACAAGACCAGAAACCTCTTAAGAGGTCATTGTACTCATCATTATGAACAATTTTTACTATGGGACCAAACCTGAAATCGCGAAAAAAATTCGTTCGTAATGATGAGTACAATGACCTCTTAAGAGGTTTCTGGTGTTTTACAAATAACCCTGTATAGGAAGCAAATTGTGTTTCCAGAGAAAAAAAATATTTCCAGAGAATTGATGACGGGTAGATAGGTAAGATAGTCGGTCGACATAAAATTATAAATAAAGAACATGATCAGAAATTAAGCAAACACAATGACAAAAGATATAAACCAAACTAAAGTTTCTTTCTAAATCGTTAACTTGTATAACTCCTGGGTAACATAAGTTGGACTTAGTTAGTTTGTTCCGTATTTATTAAAGTCAGCCAGTAGAAGTTACATTGTTACCTGACCCTTTCAATTTTAATTAACTACATTTAGAAAATCTAATTGGATTAATTTACAATTTAAAACTCTTGATCAAAGGAATATTCCATATCCCAGCAACAACCTAATCTCGTTACAAAGTTGTAAAACTCCCATGAGACCTCGAGGTAACTACAAAAAATGGAGCTAGTTGGCTGTCGTTGGCGTATAAATAAAATTAAAGTTAATTAGGTAAATAAGAATGTTGGTATAGCCTAATGAACTCGCGTCGGAGCAAACAACCCAATTAGGTTCAAAGCGAGTCTCCCTGCAAGTCAAGTTTTATAACATTAAACATGTTGACACCGCAGAAGCAAGAATTGAAAACCCTACTCTCAGTTGTGGGAATGTACAGTTTTCAGTTCTAAGGCCCTATATCATTTTTTCCCCAACAAGTCTTCCAACAACTGTTCATTAGTCATATTCGCGTCGCCAAGTAAATTGGACCTAGATTCTTTAGAGTTCTGTCTACCGGAAATCGACCGTTTCCTGCCCGCCGGCACCACGTCCGTAAATACTTGATCTGTCAACATTTTAAAGTTATTATTCAATTCATTCAACGCCGATTCTGGGATTTCGCCGTTGGCGTTTACTAACTCATTAATTTTATCAACAGCTTCTAACTGTTCCACTAATTTGTCACTTTCGAATCGTGACTGGTTGAAACATTTTATATGTTTATCAATAACTTCGCTGCTTTTCTCTATATCTTGAATAATACCTTTGCAATACTTTTCTATGGGTTTGCCAGATATTTTGCGTTCTAATGCACTGCTTTCACGTTTTACCACCGTTTCTCCTTGGTGTATTGCTACAGTTGTGACAGAATCTTCAACCACTGCTTGATCGAAAAATGACACATTGGAATTCCGTCTACCTCTAGACTTAGGGCGTCCAGGTTCTTCTGATTCAGATTGTTCTTCGATAGAGTCTTCTATTGAATTTTTTCGTCTTAATGCACTAGATTTTCTAGACGCAGATTCTTCACTTTTTATTCTATTCATTAATTCTGTTTTCATAGCTTCCATTTTTGTATGAAGTTCATCTGGAGAAGTTTTTAAATTAAAATCGTCATCGTATATTGAAAGGTCTGCCATTCCATCTTGAACTGTTTTGGCTAACTCCACGATTTCATCTGAGGATTTTGAGTTCTTCCTTGTTCCTGGGTTAGGAGTAGATCGAGAAATGGTGGAGTTAGATCGGCTTCTAGCGTAGCGCGAGCGAGGTTCAGCCGATGATGAGGTTTCTTCGTCATGTGATAGTACGCTGCTAAGACTGCGGGAGTTTTCGCATAATTTCGCCATTATGTTTTGCTCCACCTGAAAATTTTAATCTATAGAGTATTTACGCATATACTAGCTAAAAATGTTTCCAAGTTTTCAAATTACGTTCTTTATTACAATGCGTGCTATTAAGTGTAAAACGCTGCAACGGTCTTTAAACAATCATTTTGCTTCGTGTACGTTGTTGTAATCCTATACATCTGGTCATTCGTCATTCGTCTCACTACCTTCCTGAAGAACATCAGCAACTCGGGTATTTACTTAAAACAAATATTGATACCACACATTATTTTGTAGATAGAATGCATAGAATTAACACTGGGTGGATGAAATAATGGCAGGTCACGGGAACAATTTGTGACTCCCACATTCCCCTTAAACTCAAGGGGAAGATTTATAAAAGCATGGTTAGACCAGCCGTCTTGTATGGATCAGAGTGTTGGGCCACAAAAGGAATGAATAAAAGACAATTGCATGCAGCTGAGATGAGAATGCTAAGAGGGATATGTGGTGTTACCCGAATGGATAGAAAACGGAATGAGTATATAAGAGGAAGTCTGAAAGTGACACCGGTGACTGAAAAGTTGTGTGGAAATCGGTTGTCATGGTATGGGCATGTTATGCGGAGGAATGAGGAAAATGTTGTCAGGAAAGTTGTGAGCATGATTGTGGATGGCTATACAAGTAGAGGGAGACCAAAGAAACGATGGATGGATTGTGTGAAAGATGATATGGCTAGGAAGGGAGTAACTGCCGAGATGACGACTAATGGAGACGTATGTAAGAAAGAGACATGTTGCGCCGACCCCAAATAAATTGGGATAAGGGCAGGAGAATGATGATATTATTTTGTAGATACAGCTTCAAGTAATAACAATTAATTTCTATTTCAAACGAATTACTCATCATCACAAAAGACGTAAAATAGAAATCCGTTCGTCAAATTGGCTTATTCATCAATCCAGGCTAAATAATAGGGGACATGAATACATGTAGGATTTTAACAATGGGCTCTCGAAACAAAAGGATCCTCCGGGGAAATAAATGTATGCAAACATTTAGGTACGCGTTCGTAAATTGGACTAGACTGGAAATGTCAACGTAATCTCAATACAAACACTAAAATCTGGGAGGCTTTGTTACAGCTTTCTGTTACTTAGGGATCCTCACCTACGTCATAACAAAGCCTCATACCCAAAAAGAGTAAGTAGTGTATTTAATCCTTACTAACAACAGAGGTAAAAAACAGGTTTTGTGTTATTATAATTTTTTTATTAGAGCCTTTCGACTCATGATCTATGGTCAAAAAACTGAAGCGAGAAGCTGTTTTCGTGTGCTCTGTTTAGGCTAAAAAGTATAGTTTCTTGCCGGTTCCTTTCCATAGGAAACGACCAATTGGAACCGTGCACCTAGCTTCTAATGTTTCTTAAGTGGGTTTATTTTTTTCGATTCCTATAAAATGCGATGAGAATCTATTGTACGACACATCTCCTTAAACAACGAGTTTTACCTTTTGGTGATTACTAATGGCCTGGTTCACCAACACCGGTTAGGTTATCTTGGATATAAGCTCATACAAATTCTGTTTCCGAAAAACACTATAAAACACTATAAAAGTGTTGAAAAAAGTAAAGATGAAAACGTAAAGTAGTGATAAAAAGGGAACCTTATAATTTCGTCATGTCCGTCTGTTCGGATGAAAAACAGCCATTTACTATTTGCACTATATCAATAAATAATGGGACAAAAGATGTGTTCTGTCTACCGCTAAACCATGGTCTAGTGATATTACGAAAAAGCATTAGAAGTGGCACAACACGCAACACATTAAAATTAAAAAAAAAAAAGTTCAATGCACATTGCACATTAGTTTGTGGGGTCTTGTTGAATCCATTATTGTTACTTTTTAATTATGGATCCAACAATACCAATATTTTTTTTGTGTTTGCTATTTATGTCAATTGTTTTTATAAATACGCGATATTTTCGATAACAACCGCTGAAAACCAAGCGAACGATTTACAGTACTCCCAAATTAATAATGCACATGCAGATCTTCGCTAATTGTCGTATTCCCGGAAACACCCGAATCATTGAATCGTTCGAGTCCCTTGCATTTTGAACCTTGTTCGAAAGAAATAGGAGTCAATTTCATGTGTACACAATCGAAAACAATTCGGGCGGTCGGCGGTCAGTCAAAGGTCCGTCAGTCGTCTTGTCATATTGGTGGTGACTGCACGTGTTCTCTTTGTCTGGAATTATATAGAGCTACTATTACACACCTTTCTTGGTTTTGTTTTAAAGGTGAATTTAATTTCAACTTTAATTATCTTATTCAAATTGAAATACACACATCAAAAGTGTCTAGGGATCAACATATATTTTTGCAATAACTTTTCTCTTGATTGATATTAATTTAAATTTTCTTTAAGGATTCATCAAATAAAGTGTTTTCGTTTGTCACAGTAACGATAAACCAAGTCACCTTTGCATTAATAAAGAAATTTGCCATTTTCCTAATAAAGGGATTTTTGACATTTGAACCACTAACATTAAAGTTCGAAAAAAAGACTGAAATAACAGTGTTCTTTAAAATTTTATTGGGTAACTTAAACAATTAATAATCCGTGTTTCTACCGCGAACACTAACAACACAAGAACATCGGTTTGGCATACTCAAAATGAGTTCATCCAAATCACGCTGTGGAATGGCCGCCCATGTTCGTTGCAACAACAAAAAAAGGTCTTCTTGCAACTGGATACCCTCCATATTCGGCAGAGCTCTTCTCTGTAGCATATCCCATGCATGCTCAATCGGGTTCAAGTCTGGCGACTGAGCAGGCCAGGGCAGGACATTGATGTTAGCTGCGGCGAGAGTCTGTCTTACAACTCTTGCGGTGTGCGGTCGTGCATTATCATGCATTAACTGAAATAAGGGACCGATTTGCACTTGTAGAGGAACGATGACGTCAGATACAATCGTCTCAGCATAAATTTGAGCGTTGAGGTTGCCTCTGATCCAAATCAACTCAGTTCTTCCGCCGATCCAAATACCCGCCCATACCATGATGGTTCCACCACTATAAGGATGGACTTCCTGGCAGGATTTTAATCGCTGTTGGCGTCCAGGGGTTCTCCAGTGTCGTATACGTCTTGTATCCGGTCTCATACCAAAACGAGACTCATCAGAAAAGCACACGAAACGCCATTGTTCTTCTGCCCAATTTCTGTGTTCAAGAGCCCATTGATATCGAATCCTACGATTGTGCATTGCTATAGGTGGTACCCGTAGCGGTCTTCGGGAATGAAGGTTCACTTCATGCAAGCGGTTTCTGACTGTTTGGTCGCTAATTAAGTTCCCTGAAGAGTGATGAAGCCTCACGGCTAACATCATGGCGGTTATTGTTGGAGCTCTTCGAGTTAAGATTTGAATGTATCGGTCTTGTCTCCGTGTGGTGCAGCGATACCGTCCTTCATGGCGCTCAGCCACGGTACCAGTGCTTCGGTAACGTGTCCAAAGTCGACTGATAACACTCTGACTTGTATTCAGAGCTAAAGCCACAGTACGTTGCCGGGAACCAGCTTCTATCATACCCACGGCTCTGAGCATTTCTTCCCTGCTTAAATGACGTCGCCGCTCCATAATAACGTTGGTTTTAATCAGTAGTAGGGAAACAGTAGCACTAATAATGTCTTCAATGCGTTGTATGTTTTTATAGGGAAAATATTGACAGCTGATTTTCATCTTTTACTCGAATTTGATTGACAGTTCCTGTTTCAAATTATGAAATGCACCAAAAAGGATCCATATAAATTTATAAAATCATAAATTTATTACAAAGCCACATCTCAATCTCAAGAAATCCGCATAAAAATGCTTGATCCCTAGACACTTTTGATGTGTGTAGTTAATTTTGTAAAATATATAAATATACTAACATTTTTCACGTTTTTTCAATACTAAAAAATTAAAAATACCAACGTAAAATACATATTAAGTACTAGAAAAAGCATATTAAAAATCAGATTTAGGCTTATATGAATTATAGCTCGCTATTTACTTGACATGGAAATATTGAATCAAATTTCGTTACTGATAAATCAATATTTATCTCTTTTAGGACAAAACACATAATCACACTAAATTATGCATGAAGAAAATGCACTTAACCACTCTATATACATATCGTCTTCCGACGCTCGGGAAATACGACCGTTGCCGAACAGTGGCGAAGATTTCTATGCGCATTATCACTTTTGGAGACCTGTAAATTGTTTGCTTTGGCATATTTGAGTGAGTGAGAGAAAAAGAGAGAGAGAGAGACTTCAAACTTACAATTTGTCTATCATCCCTGCCCCGAGTGACACTAGTGTCAGTATCAGACCTGTTCCTGCTGGGCTGCTTCGGCACATTGATGTGGGTGCCAGACCCCGTCTTCACCGGCGACTTGGCGGTCCTACTTGCTGCCGTGCTCAACATCTTCTCTTTCATCTAGAACAAGGAAAAGCCTTCAAAACAAGAGTGAACAGGCGCTTTCCGAGCACGCATATGTGATACGTCGCTGATTAGCGAAGGAAAAGCCTTCAAAGCAAGAGTGAACAGGCACTTTCCGAACATGCTGATATGGAATCAGCGACGTATCACATATCGTCTTTACAAAGTCAAAAGTCAAAGTCAAAACCTTCATTTTCAAGGCACTTTTGAACGTCACATTACATTATTTTTATTTTGTCAATTTCTCATGTTCTATGTTTTTTTATTCCCGTTTGTTTGATTTAACTATACAACGCCTTAGATTATTTAAATCTGTTATGTTGTATATGTTTCTTAAATAAATAAACAAATATGTTGGTACATCGGTTTCCGTCAAGCGAAATCGAAGTCAAAAGCAGGATCCATTTAGGATTTTACTAAAATTAATTAATTTACCTTTAAAAACTCTTAATTTAAAATCTTACAACCCATTTTTTCTCTATAATATTTTCTACTACAGACAACACAACTTAATTTCTATGAATGCCCATCTTATCTAATATAAACAAAAAGTATTTTTTATATCGTTCGGTTGATCGAGCAGTCGTATATTTTTTCTAAAAACTAGTTTATTTAAAACCACCCACAATTTCCTAGGTATTACAAAAAGCCCATCAAGATTACCGAACCTAAGACCACGGACTTCACGCTTAGAAATCGCTACCGACCTTAACTCAAACGAGGCAGGCCCAACTTTTATGTTTTAAAAGTTCAAGTTTAGACATTTCAGACGAAAATTAATGTCAAAATGACAAATATGTCTGAACAAAGCGTTGTTCAGATATTTTTGGCGACGCTTACGGCAACAATTAATTATTCGAAACACATTTAAAATTTTATACGCAAATAGAATACCAAGAAAAGCCTTTATGACTCCTGTCTAATGAAACAACCTCAAACGAATAATTTACGAGAGAACAACTGATTAAGAACAAGAATGGAACGTTGATTAGGAAAATTTTAATTAGTGATGAATAATTGAAAAACGGAGGGCATTAATTGCAAGGAAGAAACAAACAATAAGAAGGGACTAAAGATACCAAAACTTCGCATGCGCTGTTATTGTTTATTCATTGCAAGAATACGCGAGTAACTGTTATTTTTACTGAAGGAAACTATAATTGAAAGACATACAAAGAAAATATCAAAGTGACAATATGAAAATGTGAATATTTTACTAATAACTAGAGTTACATACGTAGATTAAAGTACGATAACATGGCGCGCCCCTCCAAATTACTGTTTCAATGTAGAAGTAGTAGTTGTAAGTATTGGTATTCAGTAGCGGGCCGGTAGCAACATGCGTTGAGTTGTTGAGTTACAAATACTTTCAAACGTTTTCAGTTACGGAGGGTCGGGCCATGTTATCGAAGTTTATCTCTCTACTGGGTATAGACAAATTCAAAAGTTTTTTGTCTATAATCTATACTAATATTGTAAAGCTGAAGAGTTTGTAAGTTTGAATCTCTGGAACAACTGGTCCGAATTGAAAAAAAAAAATTATGTCGGATAGTCCATTTATCAAGAATGGGGATGATGACAATGTTTTTTTTATTTAGTCCTTAAGCTGGATTATTTAAAAGCTAGGCACGTTTTTTTTCTTTTTTTACGTAATCCAAAGATAACTTTCATACATTAAGTTAAAATGTGGTATAACGTCACGAGTATGTAGTTTTTATACTTACTTGTGACGTAGTGAGGCCCCACTCCCCAACTTTAATGAGTTTTATCTAAGTCATTTTCTATTAATATGATAATTAAAAAATATTTGACACGTATTTTTTGCTCTATCTGATTGACGGACTAAATATATTTCTTTTTTACCTATAAACAAATAGCCAGGTACCAACCTCAATAATAGTAGTCAGCTTATCCGCATTATTAATGGCGAGGTCTAGGTCGTGTCTCGTGTCCTTATGCTTATTGATCTCCATCTGCAGTTGATGCTTGAAGTTCTTCGCTTCGAGTGCTATGCGACGTTGCAGCATCGTAATCGTATCGTTCTGTTGCTGCACTTTGGACGACAGTTCTGTCACTTGAGCCTGGAGTTTCTCGCGTTCGGGGAGATTTCTGAAACATTCTCAAGAAATAAGTAGGGATATCATTTTACAAGTAGGTAGCCCAGGTCTTATTCTATATGCAAGTTTCTAAACGGGATTAATCGCGTAATAAACAATATTATGTATCGTATGATAAAAAATAAGTGTCTCTGTTTTAGGTAGGATTATAGGCAAACCCATAAAATCAATATTTTTAAAGGAGAATAGACAGTTAATGATGTAAACGAAGCTCAACAAAGCCGAGTATTTAAAAAAAGAGGATGTGTTTTTTTATAGCCGGTTGCAATAATGTATTGTGTTTATTAAAAGAACTCTTCTTTACTTCTTCTTCAGTGAGACTTTACCTATATATATCTATAAAGGTTCGTTGCTTACCTATCTTTGCTAAGCTCCAACAAATGATGGTGCTCATCCCTTAGCTGCTGTAGTTGCATGTCTCGCTCCTTCAATTTCATCGTCGCCTCTTTGTACTGCAACTTCAGCTGCTTGAACTTTGACTGCTGTATCCTGATCTCTTCACTGTGTGAGCTCAGAACTTGAGGCAGTTCTGCATTCGAGTTTTCGTATCTGTTATGATTTCAAAAACGAATTTAATTAACATATGATGAAGGCAGAGATTTCTACTTGGTTATAGATATCTATGTATCCATGTCTTCGCGAATTGCGAGAACGGTGAGCAAAAGGGTTAAATTTAATTATTATGTTGCTAATAATATTGTTCTGCCACTATTTGTAAACCATAGCCACTTTCCAAGTTATGTGTTACTATTATTCTCGTATATCTCAACAGTATAACTGGTTTATTACAGTTCTGGTTGAATAAACAAAATAGGTCTGTGACACCATGTAGGTTCTAAATTAATCAACAGAAAGAGTTCCGACAGCTATTCGGACATATGTCTCTCACAGGCTGTGCCACAATACCTTGTCCTTCATCTGCCGTATCCAGTCCGTCCTAGCCTTTTTAGGTTCGTCGGTCCAGCTAGCTGGGGAGTAAGATCGATTTACAGGAAATCAGTTCTTACCTATGCAATGCTATTTCTTGTTTCTTCTGCATGGCACGTAATACTTTGTTCTCATTACTTAACTCCTGGAAAGTGCAAAACATTGATAATATCAAATTATAAATTGAACACCAGTTTTATTAAAGTTTGAAAAGTCATTTACTTCAACGTATTTATCTGAAGACATACTTTCGTCACCAAAGACCACGGTTTTTAACTGTAAAGTATATTATGTCAGAATCACTCATATTAGCCTTTTTTTTTGAGGGTGGGAAATCATCAATCAATCGTCCCGCTCTGGGTGAAGCGGAAGGGAGTGATAGACTCTTACTGACTAAAACCCATCCATGTTCCTTCCGTAGCCCTTTATGTTCCGGGGTAGCGGTAACCCTTTCGGACAATCCCGCTTACCCGGCAGGCTCGGCCCTAACGGGCCCCTTCATATTATGCTGACCTCTCTTTGAGGCGCGCGTGGAACATGTACACGCCATCCGGCACGGGCCTGGTTCAGGACAATAGAATCCACCTAAACATTTAGAATCCACCCTAAAACGTACCTGCAAATGATAATGTGCATCAGACAGCTGGTTCTGCAGCTGCTTAACCCGGTGCGTCTTAGCCGACAACACACGCTGCGTCACGTATTGGTCACCTCTCTTGTTCAGTGATGTGGTGGACATATCCATTGTCAACGGGTTCTGTCGCTTGCGCTTCGTCAACAGGTTCAAGCGGGAGTTGCTGCTGTACACGCTCTCCAGGGATTCTTTCCTGGAATTTAAATTTGCCAGTATTTTAGCCCTATTAGAGCGTGCAAAGATAATGCGTTCCTGACACCGAAGAACAATAATTATTGTTTTGTAATTTTGATACTCTACTGAAACTTGGCTTTTTTATGTAAATACGTGTTTCTGTGACAAAATAAACATTTCTCTTTCTTGCTTAGGTACTCCGCACTTGAATTTCTTTCAAAATTGTAATACCTCTGACTTTGAATCGCAGTATGTAGTAGATATCAAATAATTGTGAAACGCAACCGCAACTGTATCAGGAAGGCACCCAATAGTAATCGAGTAATCATTATGGTGTAGTAGGCATCAAACCCTTACGGCAATCGCAGTTTCCATCTGCTGCTATTTCCAGCGAACACATTGGGGGAAAGCAACTTTACTTCCTCCAGGATTGGCTAGGCTGAGCCCAGGTATAATTCTAGTGCTGGATGTTGAAGACGGCCATAGTCTGTCAATCGTTAGCAGTTCCTACATACCCCTTACTTGCAATAAACGGAGAATATTCTTAAACACGTTCGATCGAACAAAAACGGAATCACATTGGATATGTTACATAAGACACTGCTGAGGTACAACTGAAGTCTCACGAACCGCCGTATGAAACCATGACATTTAGCTATACCTTTTAATACACTATAAAGACCTTCAATATAATATAGATATCTAACCACAGAAATATCAGCCTAACCATGACACAGAAAGCGAGTCAGAAGCGAGACAATTGCAGAAAATAAAGTATTTATTGGCGAACGACTACGCAACGCACAAGTGGGTCCCTTAAACCACAGCAGAGCTTTGAGTGTAGAGTCGGCCCTATTGAACCGATTAGCATGAAATGGCATCGTATACATATAAAGAAAATAACGATTCTCATTTATATGAGACATAATTTTCTTTAAGTTTGAATTTGCCGCGTTTCGCACAGAGTTATAGACTCGGGTTATCGATGGTAAAAAAATGAATACTCTATGGTCGGGATTCTAACCTAAAAATACCGAACATTGAAGATTTCAATTATTGTTTTAAAAGTTATTAATTCAATTAAGGAATAATAAGTAAATCACCTGGAGTAAAAACTTTTAATGTTGTTTTCTGTTTTTATTGCAGGTAAGAGTATTTCTAACTGTCTCTTGTAATTTTATCTTGTAAACAGAAAATAAATAAATGAAACTGTTTTTATTGCAGAAACCCAACTGAGTTTTTATTTCGAGGAGTGGTATATAATAACCTTATTACAAAACAACATTATTGTGAATACTTCGTGAAAAATGGAGAAACTAAGGTTCGGCTTTAAAATGCGAGGAGCGTCAGATGGAAAAACTACAATACTGTGCCTAACCTCAATCGGCACACCAGATGGTCGTTCTTTTGCAGTACCGGATGAATACCAGCCAACAACTTTACACAAAGAATTGATAACGTCACAAGTGTATGGTAGAGTGAAAAACACGTTGGGAAAAAGAAATCAATTCAGGAAAGTTTGGATAACTTTAACTGAAAATATGAAAAAAGCGTATTTAGATGAGGAAAGTAACTTATTATTTGAGGCACAAAAGAAAAAAAAAGCGATATACCTAGAATGTTTAGCCATAAAAGAAGCAGTGAAATATTGGCAACACTGGCTGCTTGGGAAACAATTCACGGTATACACGGATCACAAACCTCTAGAAAACTTGAACATAAAATCAAGGACAGATGAAGAGTTAGGAGACTTAACATATTACTTATCTCAATATGATTTCACGATAAAATACAATCCTGGAAAATCAAATCAAGAAGCAGACTGCCTAAGCAGGAATCCAGTTTTAGAACCAAACGATAACACAGATGACATCCTGGAAGTCGTAAATCTAATAAGTCTCGAAGACATAAGGAAGGACCAAAATGAGAACATGTCCTTTAAAGAAAAGAAGAAAGACATTGTATTAAAAAATGGCATTTATTACAAAAAGTTAAAAGGAAAAGACAAAATACTATTGTCTGAAAACCTCAGTAAAATATTGATAAAAGAAATACACGACACTTACTGTCATTTAGGAAGATCGCAAATGATCAATAAGATAACTCCATTTTATTCAGCGACCAACATGATAATGAATATAAAAAAAAAATGCGATAATTGTTCTATATGTCAAAAAAACAAATCAAGAAAAAAATCAAAATATGGGTTCCTATCACATTTAGGCCCAGCTACCTACCCATTCGAAATTATGTCCATCGATACCATTGGTGGGTTTGGGGGATCGCGATCAACAAAAAAATATTTACACCTTTTGGTTGATCACTTTACTAGATACGCTTATATTTTAACGTCGAAAAACCAAACTGCCAATGACTTTATAAAATTAACAACGAAAGTGACAGAAAGTAACGATATAGGAACAATACTAACAGATCAATACCCTGGCATAAATTCAAAGGAGTATAAAAATTTTTTAAAGCAGAAGAACATAAAAATGATTTTCACTGCCGTAGACGCCCCATTTTCAAATGGGCTTAATGAAAGATTAAATCAAACTCTGGTAAATAAAATAAGATGCAAAATAAATGAAAACGAAAATAAAAACACATGGTCAACAATAGCTCAAGAATGTGTTAGAAGATACAATGAAACGGAACACACAGTTACTGGATTTGCGCCGAAATACTTAATGGAAGGTGAAAGTGTCAATATTTTGCCCCACGAATTGAAGACAAATTGTACAAAGGAAGATCTAGGAAGAGATCGACAATTGGCATATGAAAACACCAAAAAGTCCCATAATCAAAATGCAGAACGATACAACAAACACAGGAAAGAAATTACATTGGATGCCGGAGACTTGGTGTATGTGGAAAATGGAAACCGCCTCAATAGGAAAAAGCTGGACGAAATAAGAATCGGACCATACAAAATACTAAAGAAAATCTCAAATTCAATCTACGAGGTTGATACCGGACACAAGAAAACAGAATCAAACCTTTTTCATATAACAAAATTAATTCCGGTGGCTGACGATACGACTTGACGAACAATCACATATACATATGGTGATTGTTCTCCTTCGAAGGGGGGAGATATAAAGAAAATAACGATTCTCATTTATATGAGACATAATTTTCTTTAAGTTTGAATTTGCCGCGTTTCGCACAGAGTTATAGACTCGGGTTATCGATGGTAAAAAAATGAATACTCTATGGTCGGGATTCTAACCTAAAAATACCGAACATTGAAGATTTCAATTATTGTTTTAAAAGTTATTAATTCAATTAAGGAATAATAAGTAAATCACCTGGAGTAAAAACTTTTAATGTTGTTTTCTGTTTTTATTGCAGGTAAGAGTATTTCTAACTGTCTCTTGTAATTTTATCTTGTAAACAGAAAATAAATAAATGAAACTGTTTTTATTGCAGAAACCCAACTGAGTTTTTATTTCGAGGAGTGGTATATAATAACCTTATTACATACATTCAAGGATAGCTTTGATTAAAATATAACAATTGCCGATGACGTGCATTTTTGCGTAGAAACTGCTTGCGTTACCTACCTATCGATCTACAAATAAATGGTAGTACTCGATATTTAAAATACTTATATATTTTCTATCAGACTTAGGTAAAAGAAGTATACCTACAAATAATATAGTCAATACCTACATAATATTAACCTTTTCACATTCAACGTTAACAGGCCGCGATGCCTCGCCCAGCACTTTCTTTTTTGCGTGTGGTAAATCATCAAATGACTCCTCCCGCTCTGGATGAATCGGAAGGGAGTGTCAGACTCTTACTGACTAAAACCCACCCATGTTCCTTCCTTAGCTCTTTATGTTCCGTGGTAGCGGTAACCCTTTCGGACAAGCCCGCTTAGATTGCTTATCGAAAAAGGTAGTTAAAATGAAGAACTTCATATGAAGTTGTGACGCTCGCTGGTGGCACGAAAATCTGGAACTTCTATTCAAGAGCTTGGCGGTGAAAGGTAAAAAGTCATTTTGATGACTGCCTTACAACAAGTATAAATATTTAACGAACCCATTGCTCCAGAAACCCTTCTTTGCCTCGCTCAGCATAATGTGTCACCTTGTCAGAGCAATAATTCGCACAGTTAAAATAAAACTCGTACCTGCTACGGAAAGCCGTACGCAGTATCGTTTTACGATGTAACTCCATGTTCAGTTGATAGCATAGCCGTAGTTACAACAAAGCAATTTAAGGTCCGTGCTATCATAGAAAGGGTTACCCACCTATCTGATCTATTGATAGATAACACTACGATTAGTTTCACAGAACATCACTACATAGTATAAAACAAAGTCGCTTTCCCTATCCCTATGTATGCTTAAAACTACGCAACGGATTTTGATACGGTTTTTTTAATAGATAGAGTGATTCAAGAGGACGGTTTATGTGTATAATTTGTCGACATATTACGCGGGCGAAGCCGCGGGCGGAAGCTATTAACATCATAACAAAACAGGCGCGTAGACTGCAGGTAGGTTCCATAGACCTTATACAGGGTGGAATTTTGTAATGCCCCCTGGAGGGAAAGTACCCTTAATACTGTAGATAGCAAATTTTACTCAAAGAAAACATTCCTTTATTTTTGAATAGAAAGTAAACTGCATTCAAAGATTTCCAAAAATTCGCTTGTTACACCCGGGAATCGAACCAACTAAAATCTGTAAAAAGTACACCCTGTACTTATATTGCATCGATCGTTAGGATCACTTATAAGGATGAAATCTCTCGAACAAACTTTATAAATTAAATGATAGGAAAACCATGAAATCTCAAATTATTTACAAAAAATTGTAAACTAACTAATTAGTTGCTCGAAATGGGCTCCATTTTAGTGGATACACAAATGTATTCTTGTAACAAATTCATTTCTAGTAACCTTTAATATCGTGTTGTGGTGTGGATGTGGATTATAAATCGTGATTCTGAAATTCAACTCTCAACTCGTTTATTTTCGCATTAAATTTAATGAAAATTTGATTTTTCTATGAGGTGCCTAGCCTTTTCCGAACTATGTCGGGGTAGGCTTCTTGATTTTTCACATATTCCCACAAAAAAAATCTCAACGGGTGAGATCTGGTGATCTCGTAGGCCATCTCATTGTACCGTTTGTACCAATCTTCAATCGTCTTATCTAAATAGTAACTCGTCATTTTCATGGATAAATGACGTCAATGATAAAATTATTTATTACTAACATAAATAAACAGATGGATCTTTAACTTAAAGAGCTTTAACTTGACTCATTAAATTTATAAGTCCTGATTTCATGGTTTTCCTTTCATTTAATTTATCAAGTTTCTTAGAAAGATTTTATCCTTATAATTGATCCTAACGATAAATGCAATAAAAGTACAGGTTGTCATTTTTACCGATTTTAGTCGGTTCGATTCCCGGGCGTGGCAAGCGAATTTTTGAGAATCTTTGAATGCAGTTTTCTTTCTATTCAAAAATAAAGGAATGTTTTCTTTGAGTAAAATTTGCTATCTACAGTATTAAGGGTACTTTCCCTCCAGGGGGCATTACAAAATTCCACCCTGTATATAGTACAACCACATTTCTCCAGGAAGAGCATTTTATTAAAGAACTATGGTGTTAGATTTATGTACAGATGCCAGCATATCAAGCTATCCCAAAACTGACAAATATTTCCAATTGGACATGAGCCTTATAATTACTACATAGTATAAAACAAAGTCGCTTTCTCTGTTCCTATATCCCTATGTATGCTTAAATCTTTAAAACTACGCAACGGATTTTGATGCGTTTTTTAAATAGATAAGAGTGATTTAAGAGGACGGTTTATGTGTATAATTTGTCAACATATAATGCGGGCGAAGCCGCGGGCGGAAGCTAGTGTTGCAATAAAGTTGAAAATCTATCAAAGTTTGCAAGATTGGGGAAGCTTGATGTGCTGGTCTCTATACATACATAGGTAAATACATACTCATAACTTTTGCCCAAGGAGGTAGTCAGAAACCACAAGACGACACTTATTTAAGAGGTACCTACGGTGTACACTGGTAATTAATTAGTACACCTAATTTATTTCCTTTAGCAGCAAGTTTTGCTACGACAAACAGAATTTAAAGCACCTACCATCTAATCTCTTCGCCTCACTTGGTTGACTGGCAGAGAATGCCTTAGTGCATTTAGTGGGTGCGAAACGTATAAATAAATAAAGTAACTCGCAACAAACGACGTAGAGAAATTCAAGAGCATTATTTTGAGCCCTAAACCTTCATATCGTCACAGTCACGGCATTCAGTAGCCACATGGGTCTTTTATCACCACGCTTAGCAAACAGTCATGGAAATTTGGAAATCACAGAAGAACATAGGTACAAGTCAATTCTGAAGTATTACCCTTGCCTCATCCACTTTTATGTGACACAGCCCCCACTATTATCACCGCCTTGAACCTAAAAACGAGGCTTGCTACTAAGAAAGTACCTCCAAATACCTACTATTCAGCCTGGGCAATTTTCATTTGCACAATAATAAACTCAACTAGCACCTACATACTTATCTAAGATTCCCGCAAACTATATTCAAAACCTACCTTTGGTACTTAGGTTTATCTTCGGGGATCAAACTCAACACTGACATCCTTTGTTTCACATTCAAAACACCATTTTTATACAAAATAGGAACGCTCGAAAAATGAGCAGTATTTATTGTTTAAAATAATTCCATCGACAGTTGGATGTTGTTACGCTCGTCGCTATGACAACCGATAACATTTCAATCGATAGATTCGAAATTCGTAATGATACTGGCATGTTGCGGCATGGAATCTCTATTATCTATTATAGATTTGTGTCGATGACTCGTATGTGTGTCAAATGAGGTGGAAAACGAACTGTATTCGCGATGCCGCGAATAGTGGTGTTGGTACCGGGTGACTTGCGTACTAAAAGCCACAGCAGTAAGAAGTTATTCAAAAACTTCTTACTGCTGTGGCTTTATTCAAATAATAAGTTAACCCAGTAACTAAGCATTTTCTAATTTCCATGGAACCTCATGTTAGTTACTGTTTTAAAGTTCGAACACTCATGTTTGATTGTGATATTGATATACACGCTTCATGATAGCGCTTTCAAACTCGTGGACGGCTCGTGGCTAAGTAATATCAGCCGCACAGGTCGATCCATCAGGTTAAGTTACGCTTGCCAGGGTTGCCGTGGATGGGTGACTATTTTACATACGGAGTACCGACACTCCTCCGTGTCTCGGAAAACACGCTACGCCGATGGTCCCGGCAGTCATTTGTGAATCTTTGACAGTCGTTACTGATCGTCCGAAGCCCGAAAATTTAACAGCCATGCAGTCTTAGCAAGGGGTAACGCATTGCCCAGTTACTGGGTTTTGGAGGTCAGATAGGCAGTCGCTCCATGTAAAATACTGGTATTCATCTGCATCCGGTTAGAATGGAAGCCGACCCCAACATAGTTGGGGAAAGGCTCGGCAGATTGATAGCGCTTTCAGAGTTAGTGGCGCCCAACAGAGCCCAATACACTACTTGCACAGAGGGTCAGGTAGTTCAAATGTGAATAAACATACGTCGTTCGTGAATCAGGGTTTCAGGGTCAGGAAATCGAGGTTTTAATTTTAATAAAATAAAACACATTATATGTAACCAAAATAATATACTTAATTAACAAGTTACTGTACATTGTATCAACTTTTATTTACATAAACATTTCACAATTCTCAACATTCATTCAATATAGTCTTGTGCCAGTTTACCTGATATAGAAGCCTTGATGTCGCAAAAATGGCCTGATCCATATTGGATGCTTAGTAGCCGTAAACGGTAACCAATTACCTTGAGTCAAAACATTGCCTACGTTAGTATTCGACAAGAAAGGACGTAACTGCGGTAGATTGACTAGACTTACTCTGTTGTTTTCTTGTTATTGAAAATTACTGACATAATATAATTTGTGCATATTTACCTCCTCTTTATTCGGTTTAAAAGTGAAGGTAATATGCTCATAACAATTACTCGTTTTATATATTTAACAAATTAGAAATTATACCTACTCAACATTATGAACGTAAGGCCAATTTTCGACGAACCAGGGACTTGTTAACTTTAGTCTGGTACACATGCCGAAATAACTGTCACATTAAGGCATGTAACATACAACAGCTAAACGTATACATAATAGCTTACATTACACTGATTATTCAAATTAGCTACCAGTGTGTTGTAGGCCTTAATAAATAATTAAAAAAAATTAACAGAGTATGTAGGACGTACCGCGTTTTACGCACGTAATTCACACAAGTGCGGGAATACGAGGTATCTTATTTCGCTCAGTATGTAATACGCGCGTGATATTTTACCTAATGGTGCCAATATTATAAAATAAAACTTCATTTACAATAACAGGACCGTCATACTTCACACTAGAATAAATTTGGTATCTATTTTAAATAGGTAGAAGTTATTATATCGTGCTAAAAATAAAAACGTTAATTTGACATTCCTGACGTCCATACGTCATAAATTTCAAACAAATATTTTTATTTTACATCCTACATTTTTGGTGTTTGCGTTAAAAAAGAAGGATGAACATGGAAGAAACTAATAGTACTGCTTCTCTAAGTTTTGATACATTTAAAATACTATTGTCTCTCTCTTTGAACTGAATATCAATGATAATCTAACAGTCGTGTCATCGCATCGAGTATCACCAACTACCGAGCTAGTCCCTTCATAAGAAAAAAGGACTTAGAATTAAAAATAGTCTGCAAAACTGTGATCAAATGTTTCCTCGCGGGTGAAGTCAAAGATTTAATCGTAGATTTCGCGTTGAAGACTGATTACGTTTCTGTTAGGCAGACCTTTGAATAACAACAATAACAATAGTATCGTCTCGCTCACTCATAGTGAAAATCGAATCTCCCGCCGCCCGTTGCGCGGCGCTAGTGCTGGCAGCCGCTGTGGTCCTGCGGGGCGGCGGCGCGGGCCGCTTGGCCGGGCGGCGGCGGCAGCTCGCGCGGGGACTGCTTCTGCTTGTCCCACAGCTTGGAGTACAGCGACTGCGGGTTGCCGAGCAGCTGCTGGTGCGTGCCGCGCTCGCTCACCGCGCCGTGCTCCAGCACCAGGATCTCGTCCGCGTCCGCCACCGTGGACAGGCGGTGGGCGATGCAGATCGAAGTACGACCTACCGTCGCCGCTTTTAATGCTTGGAGAATGGCCTGCGAAATGAAGACTTATTTCATTCTGTGCTCTTTTGACGAACCGTTACTTACAAAAATAATCGAGATAACCAAATATTATAAACACACCAGTTCGCAACTTTTAAAAAGTACATCAAGTTCTCAAACTAAAAACATTTATTTCTGTTCAATCATTTACAGGTGCTTTTAAATTTTCTTTGAAGGAATTTTCATTCTCAATGGAATAGAACGGGAAAAACTCCATGAACACTACGCGTATCAATCGAGATTAATACAAATTAATTAAAAACAAAAACTGGCTACATTATTTTAAATTTTAAGACAGTCAAATATTAAGATGTTCGCGACTATTTTAATACCAAGAATCAGTATCTAAGAAAAAAAATACGTCTGATAAATGTATCAGACGTATTTTTTTTTTAGATACTAATTCTTGGTATTAGTGAAACAGATAACGCTCTTCGAAACCGAACTTCTTCTAAATACAATGGTTGCATACTATATGTAACACGACTATGGGTATGGTGGGATATGGTTTATAACCGCTTGCACTAACGTCATCGCGAGTGTCTTAGGCAGAAAAGACACCGAATAGGGCTGATGATGAGGGTTTCGTAACGATGCAATGGAGGAAGCGCTGATCGCGAACGAATAGGAAACGCTGCGGCAAAGATCCTACGAAGCCCGCAGTCAGCTTGCGTGCCGGAAAGCCAATCACTGGTGTACATCTCTTGCCCACACTACTCCACTACATCGTGGAGTACGTGCGCCAGAAAACGAAGTACACCGTACACGCCGAGGGTGCAGTTACTGGAGTTCGTGGTGTGTCTACCTAATTGTTATCTGCCCGTCGTCGTCATGGAAGAGTTCTGGCCGCAAGGCGTGGTGATCTGTTCCTTCCGTGGGCAAGAACACAAAAGGTAGGTAGGGTAGGTAGGTTGGGTGGGTAGGTAGGTAGGGGTAGGTTGGGTGGGTAGGTAGGTAGGTGGGTAGATAGGTAGGTATTAAGGTAGGGTAGGTAAGCAGGTAGGGTAGGTAGGTAGGTAGGTAGGCAGGTAGGGTAGGTAGGTAGGTAGGGTAGGTAGGTAGGGTAGGTAGGTAGGTAGGGTAGGTAGGGTAGGTAGGTAGGGTAGGTAGGTAGGGTAGGTAAGTAGGAAGTCGGAACTTCGACAGCGGTACGCGCTCGTTCAGTTGATGTTTTATTGTCTTAGTGATTAGTTGTGCAAAAAAGATTTCAGAAATTGTTGATTCTGCTGCTGACACCCAGTACTTTTTTTGTTATCTGCTTGCTTCGAGCGTCTTCTTAACAATAGCAGGAGCAGAATACGTCTTGTGCGTCCATATCTAAAAGAGACTGCTATTTCACAAGTTCATGATTGAAAGATATACTGGAATTTTACCAAGCACGATTACGTGTAACGTTGCGGCATCATGACTTGTATTTTTACGACACAGTAACGTAAATTTGCGCGTCACGTCAACGTGGCGCGGCACCACACCGTTTCACGGTAACAAACGTCGTCGTGACGTGGTGATGTGGACAAGGCCTACAGGGATTCAGGCATGATGATGTTCAAAATTAAACCGACGTTTGTAGACTTCATAATTCGATCTGGTCTTATTTTGAACAAGCTATTTGTTGCATACAATAATAATAAAAAAAAACATTTATTTATTTATAACAATCTTACCTACACTGTCATTACAGATCTATGATCCAATGCGACAGAGTGGCCTTACTAACTAAATCCTAAATCTACACCTTATACCTAGTTAAAAAATATCTTAATCTAAATAACTTATTACATATAGTGTAACATTTGCGAATTCACTCAAGTTGCACCACAATACATCAACCCTCCCGTGCACCTCATTCACCACGCGTATGGCTCTAGTGACAGTAGTCCTCGCCAGTAGGTTGGTCCTGGCTGCAGTCCTCCACACGTACCAGGCGGGCACGAACAACTGAAGGTGTCGCAGCACTCCCGGGTTATGCGCCCCGAGAGTGCTGCGACACCTACAAAAAAATAAAAAAATCTCCATCATCACTCTCCTGCTCTTATCCCCATTTATTTGTCGGCGCGACATGTGTCTTTCTCCCTTACATCTCTATTAGTCGTTATCTCGGTAGTCTCTCTCTTCTATCTCATCTTTCGCACAGTTCATCCAACGTGTCTTTTGTCTTCCTCTACTCGTATAGCAATCCACATTCATACTCAAAATTTTCTTGGCGACATTTTGCTGATTCCTCCGCATAACATGCCTTACCATGCCTATCATACCATGACAAACGATTTTCAACCCAATTTTCTATCACCGGGGTAACTACTTAACTGTGCTGTGTAACAATTAAGTAGTTGTACAATACATGACTGTGAATTTAAATTAAAAACCCAACTAAGGGTAAGGAGCAAACACAAAATTTTAATAACATCTCAGAATGACTTGACGACAAAACTAACATTCATTCGGCCTTCACAATCATTCGATACTGTTGCATGGACCGTCTTCGCTCCTCCCGTGTATGGAAGCATCAACGACTTCTAGAAAAACCGACTCGCGAACGAAGGCTTCCGTACCATTATCTATAAAAACGGCAAAAAAATCACGTTTGTTATATGGGAGCCCCCTTAAATATTTATTTCATTCTATTTTTTAGTATTTGTTGTTATAGCGGCAACAAAAATACATCATCTGTAAAAATGTCAACTGGCTAACTATCACGGTTCATAAGATACAGCCTGGTGACAGACGGACAGACAAGCGGAGTTTTGTAATACCCGTTTTGCCCTTTGGGTACGGAACTTTCAAAGTAGACCAAATTATGAGAAACACACTAACTTCTATCCTAAATGTAGCCCTGGATTACCGAGCTTAGCAAGACACACTTCCGATTCACCTGGGTGATGTCGGCGTCCGCAAAACTTCTAGTATAAGTTTACCTCTCCTCGTTTCGACTAATAAATTATCGAGGCAAATTTTATCACCCTCACTGCTCGATCTTCAGGTACCGTGTTTGACTGATGCGTTGAACGCTTGGAAATTGGCTTGTCCCAATACGGATTTATAATATCTTTGGCCATTCCACACAACGCTATTAGTCAAACCTAATGCTTGTGTTATGGTAACGAGCTGGCTGATAAACTATTTATATACACTTTTTTTGTACATACATACATATTATGCAGGTCCAGAATTGGTTCACTGTAAATAATTTAGTTTTAATTGGAAAAAAACTAAGTGCATTAGATTTTCTTTACCAAATGTAAAATGTAGTGATTGTGAGATAGTATTGAATCAAGAGAAACTAGAATTTGTCGATAAAACTGTTTTCCTAGGGATCACGCTCGACTCAAGGCTACAATAGGGTCCTCATTTAACATCTCTTGCAGGACGGCTAAGTTCTGCAGCATATGCTGTCAGAAAGATCCGTCAATATACTGATGTAGATACCGCGAGGCTGGTCTATGTTAGCTATTTTCATAGTATTATGTCTTACGGTATTTTACTTTGGGGTCGTGCTGCAGACATCGAGTTTATTTTTATTCTGCAGAAAAGAGCTATCAGAACCATTTATAATCTTCGTAGGCGCGATTCTCTAAGGGAACGGTTTAAGCTTATTAACATCATGACTGTACCTTGTCAATATATCTATGAAAACATCATGTACGCAAGGAAAAATCTGCATCTTTTTAGTAAAAGAGGTGAAAGACAATTATTTCACTAGAAATAGGGACCAATTGGTTCAACCAGGTTTCAGGCTGGCTAAAGTAGATTCATCTTTCATGGGGTACTGTTTAAAATGTTACAATAAAATACCTCCCAACATTCTTGAACTTAATGAAACAAAATTTAAATCCTGTATAAAACGCACACTATGCAGCCAAGCATATTATAAATTGGGAGATTACATCGCTAATAAAAACGCTTGGGTCAATGCTATTCCTGCTCCACAAGGGCGTATCACCTAATTCATTAGACTTCTTAAAAAACTGTTGGAGCTGCGGAAGATCAACAACAAAAAAACTATTTGCATTGTATAAATGCAATTTCTTAATATTGTATAATTGCTTAGCACATATGTGAGTACTATGTACCTAATATAAAGCGACCATTTACTGGGTACGTCTTTCATTGACTTGAATGTGCTTTGGCGGCTGAGAGTATGCCATGCTCACTTTAATGTCTCGCTGATGGTGGCGTGTGTGTTGGATCATTTAGCTCCCTTCAAAATGGTTGAGCTGAATGGTGCTAATCCATGCGTCATGTTCGTGAACGGGCGCTGTCAGTATAGACTGGTCATCTCTTAGCGGCCATGGCTTGTTTTAATTTAAATTTTTGAACTTTTTTTTTACATATTTTATATCGGATCCTTTCACCGTTCTGCATCGTTCTCACATGTATAATAATAATATGAATTATGTAACCAATATTTTGTAACCATATTTTGTTTAAAAGAGTGTCCATGGAGTTTCTTGCCCGTTCTTCTCCATAGGTACCAACTGCTTTGGAATGGCCAACTAGCTTCATCTTTCTGACTGACCGACCCCCTTGACAATTCAAGGGGGTCAGTCAGTCAGAGAGTCAAGTGCATGTAATTGGTTTATTTGAAATAAATACTTTGAGTTTGAGTTTAAAGACCCGTAACAAATACTTGTAGGCCGTACTAATATTTGTTTCGTGCGGGAATCGAATCCGCGACATGCTACGCAGCAGTCAATCGCTCAACCACTGCGCCCACCGTGTCGCCACGATTTGCCCGACAAGTCAATCCGTCGTCCTAGAAACGGTGGGACGTGCCGCTCTGCAGTATTATATGGAATACACAGGTATACACGGCACTTGAGCGTGCCCGTCTGATAGCTGTAAGAGAATTGTAGACAATCTTGCAGCTTCAGGTACTCTATAGGCACTATATCAGATGACTCATCGTTTCGGTTCGCTATCTGTCTCTGCTTGTGCGCACCTAGTCTTGCTTTCCATCGGCGTCACTGGATGTACAGAATGCTATTAAGAAGTAGGTAAGCATATAAATACGTACATGTTCGGTGATGGAGTCGAGGCTGGAGGTGGCCTCGTCGAAGATGATGATGGGCGAGTCCTTGAGGATGGCGCGAGCGATGGCCACGCGCTGCTTCTCTCCGCCCGACAGCTTCAGGCCGCGCTCGCCTACTTGCGTGTCGTAGCCCTGCGGACAATCAGAAATAATAAATTAAAATTCAGATTTCTAATCTCAAAATAACATTTACATTTCTCATTCACATATATCATAATATCACGCCTATATTCCTAAAAGGGTTAGACAGAGGTGCACCAATAGAAAACCCACATTACGCTAATGCATAGATAGAATAAAGAAGAATTTAAAGTAGATTTTCTACTTAAATCAAAAACTGATATTATTAAAATGACTATAACAACAACAATTTTGTTACTCTTATTTAATTGTAAAATACATTTTCTTTTTATTAAAATTAACTATTTAATCCACCAGCTGTTTTATTTCATAGGTTGAAATAAATTTCCGGATGAATATGTATATCAATAAAAATCCATGGTACGGACTTATCATTGCGAGCGAGAGCACTTATGCCAATCCTCAGTTTCATACTATCTAAGGTGCATCAGCCAAGCTACGGGCTACGGTTAATACGTACCTATGTATTTAGTCCCTTTATAAATAAACTAGCTTCGGCCCGCGACTTCGCCCGCGTGCATGTCGGACATGTTGGACGTTTAGTAAGTATCCCCAATATAGCCTATGTCACCCGGGGATAGAGTAACTTCCCAACAGAGAAAAAAAAATTCAAATCGGTTCCCTAGTTTTGGATCCTATTCAATGCAAACAAACTAACAAATCTTTCCTCTATATAATATTAGTTTAGATGATATTCTGTAACAATAAACATACCTTAGGCCATGTTTGCACATTTTCGTGCAGCTCGGCCATCTTGCTGGCCTCGAATACTTTTTCGGGCGGCTTGCTGAGGTCGCCGTAGTGCAGGTTGTGGAAGATCGTGTCGTGGAATAGCACGCAGTCCTGGAGAGATTAAGATAAGGTACTGTAACTTGGCCTTATCATCATTACCAGATACCACAGATATTGTTGACTGACCACAGACTGTACAACATACAGAGTATTGTAAAACCGACCTGAGGGACAATAGCAATAGCCTTCCTCAAGCTAGCGAGGTCGAAGTCCCTAATGTTCTGTCCGGCAATGTGGATAGTGCCCGACTGTGGCTCGAAGAAACGAAATAGGAGACGCACCATTGTGGATTTCCTGTGGAGGATAATAAATTGTTAGTGCTATCAATAAAATTTTAGTTTTTTGAGTTTACCGAAGATGAGGACTAAGTTTGGCAATAAAAAATGTTAAGTTTTGAAGGAGCACAATCACTACATAGTATAAAGCAAAGTTGCTTCCCACGTCTGTCCTAATGTCTGTACAGGTCTCCAAAAGTGATAATGCGCATAGAAATCTTCGCCACTGTTCGGCAACGGTCGTATTCCCCTAGCGTCGGAAGACGATATGTATATAGAGTGGTTGAGTGCATTTTCTTCATGCATAATTTAGTAAGATTATGTGTTTTGTCCTAAAAGAGATAAATATTTATTTATCAGTAACGAAATTTGATTCAATAATTCCATGTAAGTAAATAGCGAGCTATAATTCATATAATCCTAAATCTGATTTTTAATATGTTTTTCTAGTACTTAATATGTATTTTACGTAGGTATTTTTAATTTTTAATATTGAAAAACGTGGAAAATGTTAGTATATTTAAATATTTTACAAAATTACCTATTTAAATTTGAATAAGATAATTAAAGTTGAAATTAAATTCACATTTGAAAACAAAACCAAGAAGGGTGTGTAATCGCAGCTCTATATAATTCCAGACAAAGAGAACACGTGCAGTCACCACCAATATAACAAGACGACTGACGGACCTTTGACTGACCGCCGACCGCCGCCGACCGGCCGAATTGTTTTCGATTGTGTACACATTTATTTTATTTATTTATTTAATACTTTAAGCACAGAAATGTACAGAGGCGGACTTAATGCCATAGGCATTTTCTACCAGTCAACCTTTGGGTGATGCAGAGATAAACAGTGGTAGGTGCATTAGAAAGCAAAGTGCAACTTTTATTTAATTGTAAATACAGATACACATATACAAACTATAAATATAATAATAAATACATATCTAATTATATTATATAAATAAATTTAATACTATACCTACTATAATAAAGAAAACGAGCATTAGGAGAACATTACCGGCGTGATGATTCTGCCAGCTTCTTGCGGATATGCTCGCGAACTTTTAATTTAAAAGCTAAACGGTTGGTTGCCATCCTGATTTCCTGGGGGAGCGCATTCCACAGAGAGATAGACTGAATGAAGAAGGAAGAGTGCATGAAGTCAGTGCGGTGAGCGGGACAAAGAAGAAGGCGATTATTTGAAGATCGTAGATTTTTGTTGTGATTAGCACAAATGTACTGAAAGTGGGAGGCAAGGTAGCTAGGGGAAGAGGGCGAATCAAGAAAGGAAAACAAGGTAGTCAGCGCCCTTTGCTCTCTGCGCTGACGTATGGGGAACCATTTCAGAAGCGACCGATGCGCAGAGACATGATCATATTTACGCAGGTTGAAAACGAATCGAATGCAATAATTGAGAAGACGGTCAAGTTTGTCGAGAAGATCTGCATTCAGGTCGTAGTAGCACACATCAGCATAATCGATGATTGGAAAAATTAAGGTCTGCACAAGCATTGTCTTCGTGCTCGATGGTAATAAATTTTTGAGTCTGTACAGAGCCCGCAGCGTTCCAGTTACCTTCTGGCTGACCCTAGCGACTTGAGTACGCCAATTCAAGGTGCTATCAATGTGCAAGCCTAAGTCCTTCACGTCAGTACTAAATGGTACGATTGTACCATTGAAGAGGACCGGCGGCAAGGTTGCACCATCCACCTTACTCATACTCCGAGAACTACCGATGATAATGGCCTGACACTTGTTAGGGTTCACAGCTACACCAAATGCATCAGACCAAGTTTTAATAGCCAGCAAGTCCCTGTTTAATTGGTCGATGGCTTCAGCTATTTCGTCAACTCTCCCCTGACAGTACAACTGCAAGTCATCAGCATACAGATGATACGCACACTGAAGTTCGGTGGTAATTAGATTAATAAAAATAGAAAACAGAAGAGGAGAAAGTATGCCGCCTTGAGGAACGCCAGTTTCCAAATCACACCAGCATGATGAAGAATCTCCAATATGAACGGACTGCTGACGCTCCTGAAGGTAAGAGGAGAACCATTTGAGTGCATCAGGAGAGACCATAACATGGGACAGAATGGCTAATAAGATGTCGTGACTGACGGTGTTAAAAGCATTCGAGAAATCGACCAACACTAGTATAGTGACTTTGGTGTCTTCCAGGCCTGCCCTTATATCGCCAGTCACTTTAAGGAGGGCGGAAGTAGTGCTGTGCCCGGGCCTGAACCCCGACTGAAGAGGGCTGATGAGCGAGTTGCAAATGACAAATTTGGAGAACTGTTTATGGACGCAGGCCTCAAGCACTTTGGATAAGAAGGGAAGGATAGAAATGGGGCGGAAGTGGGAAGGAAGAGAGGGATTAGACACCTTAGGTAGTGGACGAACATAGGCTTTACGCCACAGGGAAGGGAATACCCCGGTGTATAGGGAAAAATTTACAATGTGCGTAATCGCGGGTAGGAGGTGATCCAGAATTGTTATAATCATACCACGGGTGATGTTGTCACATCCCACCGCTTTAGATTTAATGGAAAGGATTATCTTTTTGATCTCTCCCGGTTCAACTGGGATGAAACTGAAAGAATTAATATGAGGACGCGTTAGACCAGAAATTAGGGACAAAGTTTGTTGCTTGGCTAGACGATCCATGGTTGGAACAGTGGAGAAATGTCGGTTGAGATCGTCCAAGTCAATAGAATTAGGAAGGTCCAAATGTCGCGGCTTGCCGATACCAAGAGTTCCAAGAAATTTCCAAATATCGGCAGAAGAAGAAGAATTAATAGTATCAAGAATGTGGCGGCGTTTAGCGTTGCGTATCATCTGATTGCATCTATTCCTTGCAGCTTTGAACAGTGACCAATTGTCATCAGTACGATCCCTCTTAAATTTCATAAACGCGCGGTCCCTACGTCGCATAGCCATCTGTATCCCTCTTGTCATCCATGGTGCAGGTGGGCGTTTAACCTTCACTTTTTTGACAGGAGCATGGATGTCATAAAGGCTGACCACAATATCATTGAAGATTGCGACCTTGTCGTCAACCGAAACAGCTTTTGACATTGGCTCCCAGTCCACCACAGACGCATCCTGCTCGAGTTTCCCAGCGTTCATTCGCGAAAAACAACGCCTGTACAGAACCTTGGGTTTAGGTTTGGGAGGTTTCAGGATATAGGAGAGGAAAATCATGTCGTGATGAGAAAAGCCAGGAGCGTCATGTTGACCATGAGAGGAAACGAGGGAAGGATTCGAGGTGAGGATCAGATCGAGCCAGGTGTCATCTCCGACCGTGTTGTGATGCGTAGGTTGGAGCGGCAGCACATGCAGACTAGCAGACTCGATAAGATGGAGGAGCTTACGGGATCGAGGGGAGTTGTGGGCAAGGAGGTTTGTGTTGAAATCACCCATTATTATGTGATGTGCATACTCAGAACCCAAAGATTCAAGTAATGATTCGAATTCAGTGAAGTAATCAACAGTAGGAGGACAGTAGACAACACCAATGATGGTTTTGGCTCCCTTGACACTGACTTCAAGGAAAATAAACTCAGCGGTAGCAGAATAGTGTGAAGAGGAAGTCGCGAGAATTTTATAAGGGAAGTCACTGCGAAGGTATATGGCAACACCACCCCCTCCTTTACCAATCCGATCATTCCGTATCAAAGCGAAACCAGTAAGAGGATAGGTGGCGGTCAAGAGATGCGGTTTGAACCAAGTTTCGGAGATCAGGATGGCATGAACGTTGCTATTATTAAAAACGTCGTATAGCTCACTGTAGTGGCTAGGAACACTTTGAGCATTAATGTGACACACATTCAATACCCGATCAGACTGATCTTTAAATTGACTTTGTAAAAAATCACTGAGGGTGTCACTGAAAGAACAAAAGCTTTCATCGCTTGAAGAGGCAGAAGATGCGTTTGCGGAAAAATAAGACTCATTGTCTGACATTAAAAAAAAAGTAGGTAATAATTTAAAATAAATATATATAAGCAATAGACTATTTCTAATAATACGGCAACTAACAGGTGCAAAACACTGCACCACCCACCAGCTAACACCAACTTAAGAAAGCACAAAACAAACAACAAACACAGAAATAACATCTGAGCTCACAATTTCAGGCTACTCCACTTGAAGCAAAGCGCCAAGTCCCAAAAATAAATAAAAGTTTACAAAAAAAAAACGAATTAATTTACAACCATAACTAAAAATAAAAAAGAAAAAAAGAAAAGTGGTACACCCAGCTACAGATTTACCGATTAAGCTTTTTAGGTGGAACGAAACGTTAGTAGAATTTTGAGTGCAGCTTTAAGCGAAACGTTCAAACCAAAACATTTCCGAACGAAGTTTATAGGTGTCAAGTCAACAAAATGTTACCAACGTCAATTTGACAAGCTGTCATTAATTACAAAATATAATATTATTTCACCGTTGCTAAACTTGCTAACCATTGAGGGTATAAACAAACAAAGCACATAAATTAAAACATAAAATGAACAGGTAAATAGTTGGGGCATACAACAAAACAAACAGAAAGGATAACTATGAGACAGGACAACTACAGTACGGTAAGCAAAGATTAAGAAATTTTGAGACTACGAGAATAGGACATTAACAAGACATCAGACCTTTAGTTAACATTGTGTTTTCAGGCTCCCGGCAGTTTCAACACTTCATTTCGTTGGTGCAGTCCCACCTGGCGCCTTAGGATACCTGGCCAACAGGGGCTTCAGCTCGTCGAACGAAGTAACTTTGTGGCGACTTCCATCAGAAGCCTTTATGCAGATGATGCCGTCTTGAGTCCAACACGAACGCATGCTGAAGTGCTCTCGCGCCTTTCCAAAGACATATTGCCTGGCCCTTGTCAGGAATTCCTTGATTGAAATTTTGGATCCTTTCAAACCTGTCTTTGCTTTCCATACTGAAGCCTTGATGTCCACACTGGCAAACCGCACCAGTATAGGCCTGTGATGCTCCTTGCCTTGGGCTCCAAGTCTATGACAGGCTTTAATTGAAGATGGTGAGAGATTCTTGAGAGCAAGCTTGGTATGGAGAAGATCAAGAATTAGTGCTGAGCTGTCTTCATTCTCCACATCAGCAATACCTTGAAAAACTAACGCTTTCCGTCGGTGCCTGGTCTCTATGCCGTCTATTTGTTTGGCACACTCACCAATCTGGCTTCGGAGCAGGCCAAGCATAGAGAAGATGAGCTCACGGAAATTTCGAAACTCTTCAGCAATCTTGGCCACTGTGTCTTTGGCAGGTCCGGCGCACTGGATTTGTGCTTCAAGCTCCCCCATCTTCCTCAGGAAGTTGTCTTCAAGGGCCTTTTGTGCAGCAAGGACTTCCGCAAATTGAGACATTCTGTGATGTGTAGTGTTGAGCAGTGTTGTGTGAGTTTGCAGTTGATGAGCCAGCAGGTGGTGTCAAAAATATGTTTATGTCACATGTAATTAGCCACAAACGTGAGTACTTGCTAATTAACTATAGAAAACTAAGTACTGACGTAAACTTAATCAATATTTACTATTAATTTAATATTCAGTAAAATTCCAGATTCAAAAAACGTCTTTACTTTTTTAACACCTACCCCCGACCGCCCCCGACACATGATATTGACTCCTATTTCTTTCGAACAAGGTGCAAAATGCAAGTGCATTGTTAAGGACTCGAACGATTCAATGATTCGGGTGTTTCCGGGAATACGACAATTAGCGAAGATCTGCATGTGCATTATTAATTTGGGAGTACTGTATGTATGCTTAGATCTTTAAAACTTCACAACGGATTTTGATGGTTTTTTTTTTAATAGAGTGATTCAAGAGGAAGATTTATGTGTATAATTTGTCGACAAATTATGCGAGCGAAGCCGCGGGCGGAAGCTAGTTAAGTATACAATAAAATACCCTCATTTAAGTATAAAAAATTAATGCATTCAAAACTCAATTATCCAAATATATAGTCACAAATAACACCTTTCCTTAAAGCCGAATGAAACTTTATAACTATTTATTTTAAGTATTGTTCTCATGTAAGTGACTTTGTGTCTTTTTTGAGAATAAATATCTTTAAACATAAATAATATGCACGTGGCGTTCTTAAGTGGTCTTTAAACTCAAGCTCTGTTTGAATAGCTCTCACCCACTCCCCGAACCACCAACGATCCCGATCTTCTTCCCCGCCGGTATACTGAAGGTCAAGTTGTTGAAGATCGGCTTCCCGTTAATGTACTTGAAGCTCACGTCTTTGAAGTCGATGGTCGCCGACTTCGCGTCGCATATGAGGGGCGGTGCTTTCGGTTTCTCCTGGAAATGGGAGAAAGAAAATAAGTATGCCTTGCTAGGCAAAACATGTACGTAATTAATACTTCTTTCAAAATGTTCAATTCAACTTATTTTCGTGCCTACAACGCATTGTGACAAACAAATTATCTTCTACCTTTAATATACAAAATATTGTAACCATTTTTAGAGAGTAACAGTTAACAGAGAACAACAGTGAGTTTCTTACCCGTTCTTCCCCACACGAAACTACCTTTTGAAATAAAATTAACGTTTGACAGTTTTTGCCCGGAAAACCTGCCAAAAATATTTCAACAGATAGGCATCTTTTTTTTATTTTTTGAGTGTGGGATCATCAAATGTCCCCTCCCGCTCTGGGTGGAGCGCAAGGGAGTGTCAGACTCTTGACTGACAAAAACCCATCCATGTTCCTTCCTGAGCCCTTAATGTTCCGGGGTAGCGGTAACCCTTTCGGACAATCCCGCTGACCAGGAACAGACATCTAGCCATGGAAAAACCACCCTAACATCTTGACACGTTCGTACCTTTATCCGGGACTGCACAGTCATAAGCGTGAACATGGTCTGCATGTCGATGAGCGCCTGGCGCACCTCCCGGTACACGGAGCCCAGGAAGCCCAGCGGGATGGACAGCTGGAAGAGAAGGCCGTTCACCATCACCAGGTCACCTACTGTCATGTTGCCTGGAAAGAAAGGGAAGCTTAGTCAAAACTTTTTCTCACCAAATAATATAAAATAAAAACAATTCTTTGTGATTTGATAGAGGTGATTTTTATTTCGAGCCTTTTTTATGTTTTTTTGGTATTATTTTAGAAATAACTTTTTAGATTTGATAGTCTTAGTGTTTGTTGCCATGTTCATGTTCATAGACAATAAGTATCAGTGTTTTTTCTGTGGTCCATCCATTGTCCATGGCCGAGAAACAGATTGTCAATTGTTTTAATGGCTCTGAATACAAGGTTTTTTAGCTGCTTTGGACGGGTGTATTTAGTAACTTAGTTAATTTTTTAGAAATGTGCTTTTTTTGTGCAGAATAAACATTTTTTCTTTCTTCCTTCCAGTCTCACTTCATTAGCAATTTCATGGACCAGTAGATCTTCCAAACGTTCTCGATATAGTGGTGTATTTCATTATTGTGCCTGTTTTGAAGGAGACTTACTGGACCAAGTACATGTACCCTTGGGCGTAGAGGATTTCTTGTCCATCTACCACAACCCTACTTTATTTGCTTTTGGTTATGATTTCAGTCTTTGCCTAATTCATCACTGGTCCAACCTCAAGGCTTGCTGTGCCCAGATCTTGGAGCATAATGTTGTAATTCGGCAGCAGTTGTGTTATTAAGACATGTTGATATATATATGCGTTTAGGATAATGAGCTTTCTGATGTTATAACTTTTCTGGACTGTAAATCTGCCTGGTTCATGAATAACTGTTCAAGAGTAGTAGTAAATAATTTAGGAGAAAGCAGATCACCCAGGCGAATGAGATATACTGAGTGTCAAAATCCAACATTGTTGGAACGGGTTTCTAACAAATGGGTTCGAATAAAAAGCAAAAATGAGCAAAAAGTGAAGTGTCTGATAGCAGCTTCAAGGAAAACGTCATTAGCCTGGGCATTTAGATCTCATTTATTCATTTGGAGGAGCTCGTGGCTAAGTAATAACAGCCGCACGAGCCGATCCATCAGGTTAAGCTACGTTTGCCGGGGTTGGATTGTAGATGGGTGACCATATTTACATACCGGGACTCCCTCGTGCCTCAGAAAGCACGTTAAGCCGTTGGTCCCGGCTGTCATTTGTACATCTTTGACAGTCGTTACGAATCCTCAGAAGCTCGAAAATCTGACAGCCAGTCTTACCAAGGGGTATCGTATTACCCAGTTAGTGGGTTGTGGAGGTCAGATAGGCAGTCGCTCCATTTAAAATACTGGTATTCAGCTGCATCCGGTTAGACTGAAAGCCGACCCCAACATGTTGGGAAAAGGCTCGGCAGATTGATAGCTTTCAAACAATTAGTGGCGCCCAACAGAGCCCAATACAACACTTGCACAAAGGCTCAGCTACATCAAACGTGAATAAACATACGTTGATCGTGACTTGATTGTACGTATTCATTAAGTACAGTTTTCGTTAGCAGAAATTGATTACCTTGAGCGATCTGGTTAGCAGCCATGATCATGATAATGCTGAGTCCTCCGCTGAAGATGGCGTGTTGTCCGAAGTTGAGCACGGCCAAACTGGACGCTGTCATCAGTGAGGCTTCCTCGTACTTCTTTAGGCTCATGTCGTACTTCTCCAGCTCATACTTCTCATTGTTGAAATACTGGAAATATTGTAGGTAATCATTATTATTTGGAAAACTTTATGAAAACTGAACTTAATATTTTTTAATGACTTGTAAAACTTGGAATATGGAATATGGCTGGATTTGGTTAAAGGTGTTAAAAGATATCAGGTAGGCAGATCATTCATTATCTATAATATAAAAATGAATCTCTGAATGTGATGCTAAGCGCAAATCTCAAGAGCAGCTGAACCGATTTCTCTAATTCTTTTTTTGTTGTGTTTGTTATTTTTAGAAGGTTCTTACATATTAATTTCATTCAACATTCAAAAATATGTAGGTAGGTAGGCTAGGTAGGGAAGGTAGTGTAGATAGGGTAGGTAGGAAAGGTAGGGTAGGTACGGTAGGTAGGGTAGGTATCATAGTTAAGACAGGAGAACGTCTGTCGGGTCAGCTAGTTTCAATTAAAAATAACATTCGAATCTTTAAAAAACGAACATAACATCTGTTACAATCAACTTTTGACCCTTTCTCTTTAGCTTTTACATAGTAGAGAGAGACACGGGACTCCTCTCTGTGAGAGGGAGAGAGACGTAATCCACCTTGCGGGTCCGGTGCGACTTGTTGGATGTCATTTAACTTCGTAAAATAAATATAGCATACAAACCTTAACAGTTTCATAGTTGATAAGCGAGTCGATGGCCTTGTTACCCGCTTCGTTCTCCGCCTTGTTCATGTACACGCGGAACTTGGTCCGCCACTGGGTGATGGCCAGAGTGAACACCGCGTACACTCCCACGCAGCCCCATGCTAGACCTGGAAAAATAATGTAGATGATTTTGTTAACACTTACTAAAGTAATGGCTACTTACTACATTACTACATTTGACAATATAATGAAAAGAACAAAATAAGTTTTTAACTTTCACATGGCTATTTGAAATATATCATTTATTTTACTTCGATTTATTTATTGTCATGACAGTTTATGGCGGCAAAAATATGCTGCATTAAGTGTTTCAGATTTGACCCCAGTCATCATTCAAATTATCGGCAGGATGTAGAAATCAGAGCATTTACACAGATGTAGGTATAGGGAGTAGTGTGCCCAGATTAAGCAATTCAGCCTCTCGCAGTCCAGTCCCAGGCAAAGCCACAACACCCTGTCCTCCGATTTTCGCAGTAAAAGGAATAAAGGGGTGGCTGGGACAGCCGAGATTTTTAAAGACGTAGATCTATCGACATTATATTATTTTTGAGGAAACATTACGGATTACAAAAACATCGTGAGGAAACTAGCATGTCTGAGAGATATTTCTCATCAGCATGTGAAGCTAAGTCAGAGGCCCATGGGCAGCACAAAACTCTGACACCAGGTTAGTCAGTAACCACACGAAAAGTAAGTAAGTACGGATTTACCGTGCCAAAGAACTTACCAGTAAAAGCCAATCCTCCTTTAAGTCCCAGTATAGAGGAGACGAGCACCAACTCAAAGATCGTGGGCACAATGTTGAACACCATCGCTGATAACACGAAGTTTATAGCGCGGGAGCCGCGGTCTATTGTCTGTGGAAATAATAAAACTGATTCACTTGGTAGTATATTGCTGGCTGGTATACCGGTTCCGACTACTGAGCGTCACTAGATCAGTAGTCTTTATCTGAAATCTGTCTTTATCTGTTATGAATTTGTCTGAATTTGTCTTTATCTGTTATGGTCCTGGGTCACCTGGGTGGATACCCAGGACCATAACAGGTTTTTCATCAAAAAGTTCTCACTAGCAGCTCGGAGTCAGAATTTGTGGCCAGTTGATAACCATAGACTCGCCTCCTATTTCCTATGTCCTTTCTGTGATCGCTTGGGGCTTTAATGAGCGATTCGTGTAAATACAGAAAAAAGAAATCTGCCGAGCCTTTTGCCAATTATGTTGAGGTTGGCTTCCAGTCTAACCGGAAGCAGTTGAATACCAGCATTTCAATAGCAGAAAAAACAAATATGGTTCCGAATATAAACTTAATAAAAGATCATGAAAAATTTTGCAACGCTAATCGCTCTTTTGGTACTTAGTAAATCGATAAACGCAAAGCAAATTCTATATCAAATATCTAGTCTACGTGGATTTATTTATCAGAAACATAATAAACAAATGCAGTTAAAAACTGATGTCTTTTTGCAACCTCCTTTACCTTTTATCAAAATGTTTTTTAATCTGCGAAAAAGAAGTACTTAAATCATAGTAGTGCGTACTTAGTTTAAAAGACCTAAATGTACAGAGGGACAGGGAAGTGACAATGTCATCATTTGTCTAGCCTTTTCCCAACTATGTTGGGATCGGCTTCCAGTCTAACCGGCTGCAGCTGAATACCAGTATTTTACATGGAGCGACTGCCTGCCTGACCTCCACAACCCAGTAACTGGGCAATACGATACCCCTTGGTAAGACTGGCTGTCAGATTTACGGGCTTCTGGCGACCCGTTACGACTGTCCAAGATGCACAAATGACAGCCGGGACCATTAGCGTGCTTTCCGAGCCACGGAGAAGTCTCGGTTCGTAAGATGGCCACGGCCAACCCCGGCAACCGTAGCTTAACCTGACGGATCGACCTGTGCGGCTGTTAGTAGGTACTTAGCCACGAGCTCCTCGTTTATTTTAAACTATGTAGAGATTTATTTTAAACATCCCATACACTACTATACAGCCACGAACACGTACGTGTGTTGAAGGTTAAAGGTTAGAATAGCACAAAAACGAGGCAGTTTTTGTGTTAAAATTTACAAATCACGATGTTGGTCAAGACGTAAAAAACCGTACGAAGCCGGGCTGTATGAATGAACTATAACATACTTTCGACAAAGCGCCAGTCTGTCTCCCGAGATGGAAGCTCAAGTCCAGATTGTGCAGATGCATGAACACATTACAGGCCAACTTCCTGATGGAGTGCTGAGCCACTTTAGCAAACACCGCGTTCCGGAGCTCGTTGAAGCACGCCGCTGAAGCGCGGGCTATGCCGTCTGTAATGAAAAGGGTTGATTGTTACTATGTTGATGTAATAAACATTCAAACTCAAAGCAAAACTATTTACAGGCCCATTTGAACTACTTCTTAGCGTGTTGATGACAATCTAAATGGACTCGGGTCAGAATTCGGCTACGTGTTTTGCGCCATCATTAGCATCAATCAGTTCCTGTAACGTGCATACGACAGGACACGCAGGACACGATATCAAGTGTCCCATCGCAGCTTTGAAACTGTCAAAGGCATATATTAATGGGCAATTGACTATTTGAATCGGTCAAAAATAAAATATGAAAACACATAAGTAGATAAAAGACCGCTCGTCTTAAAAACTTCCATCACCGTACATAAATTAAAAATGATGCGAAGATGTAATTGTAACATTGCATATCTATACTAATATCATAAAGAGGAAAGATTAGATTTTTTGTTTGTTTGTTTGAAATGAATAGGCTCCGAAACCACTGGACCGATTTAAAAAATTCTAAAAAATAGTTTTCTAGGTAACATAGGCTACTTTTTATCCCGGGAAAAATAACGGGCCCCACGGGAAAGACCACGGGAGCGAAGCGGCGGGCAAAGTGCTAGTAATGCTAATAAGTATCCCATTTGATTCTAAAAATCTGTGACGTCACATTGTTATATTTCATACAAATCACGTACAAATACCGCGTTTTAACGTTATTGACTACCCATTCAAATACCGACAGCTTGAAGTACACAGGCCAGCACATCAAGTTACCCCAATCTGTCAAATTTCTTTGATAGTATTTCAACTTTATTGCAAAGACATAAGGTTAATTTTTAATTGAGAAAATCTGACAGTTATATGTAGGTATATTAGGATAGCTTGATGTGCTGGCGTCTGTACAATTGATTCTGTTCATTTGATTCTAAAAATCTGTGACGTCACATTGTTATATTTCATACAAATCACGTACAAATACCGCGTTTTAACGTTATTGACTACCCATTCAAATACCGACAGCTTGAAGTACACAGGCCAGCACATCAAGTTACCCCAATCTGTCAAATTTCTTTGATAGTATTTCAACTTTATTGCAAAGACATAAGGTTAATTTTTAATTGAGAAAATCTGACAGTTATATGTAGGTATATTAGGATAGCTTGATGTGCTGGCGTCTGTACAATTGCCTACAGTTGTCATAGCTGCAGTGAGTTGTATGGGGCGTACTCAAACGAATACAATAAGGTGTAGATCTCCTACTAACATCCAAGCAGTAAGGAGAACGCAGTAGTTCCCAGCGCTTGCGGCACGGTCGCCATGCCGAGCAAAGCGTCTCCCGCTGGTGTGACCGTCGCCGTATTGATCTCGTCTACGGCGTACTTGAATAGGAACGGCACCGTCACATTCACCATTTTAGCGCCAAATAGTAGGGAGAGGGACAGCATCACGCGGCTTCTGATCATTACGTTGTCCTAGAACGGAAAATAATAGTAAATAGTAGTGGAAAGTACAGGGATGATGCCTTTGGTAAAAAAAAGAAATTATATTTTAGTCCGCCAATCTTAAAAAAAATATATTAGACACGTATTTTTTTCTGTACCATATTAACAAAAAATTACTGAGATAAAACGTATTAAAGTTGGGGAGTGGGGGCTCGCTACGTCACAAGTAAGTATAAAAACTACATACTCGTGACGTCATGCTACATTTCAACTTAATGCATCAGCATAATCTTTGGATTAGGTACGTAAAAAAAGACAAATACGTGTCCAATACTTTTTGTAAATCTCCGTACCTAACGGACAAAAAAATCTAGTCATCATCCCTATTGGTTGATACGTGAAATAAAATAATGTAGGTAAATTAACACATTATACTTTCAAACTAAAACTAAATGGAGTATTAATGGACTTGCTATACTAAATATAATATGATAATAAATAAAATACAATGTTCTGTAATTTAATGAATTTGATTATCCATACCTATTCAACCTTACCTTAGACATTTATGATGAATCCTATGTAAAATGACATTGCATTTGGAAAAAGATTCAACCATGAGTGGATATTCGGACTAATCAACATACTGATGATTTCAAAATGTAAAGTAAAATGTCTAAGTCAACAAAGTGGAAACCACGTCATCAATGTGAGTGTAAAAGATTTTTACTATAATTTTTATTATCAATCAATTATATATTCAAGGCCAATACTTATTTTAACAGTTGCTCCAGACCATCTGTCTTATATCAAACGGTTAAACATCTTACCTTAGGCCATACATACTCCAACATCCCGCGGATCATATCCACCCCGGTCACCGGCTTTGCATCCGCCAGGTTTATATCTTCACGAGACAAAACAGAAGCACCTGGGTGAAAACAGTCTCTTTTTTGGATACCTAAGGAGGGGAAAATATAATCAGGATGTTTTAAGGATATACATAAGGGAGTAGGTCACAAGCGGGCAGGATGAAAAGGATATGAAAGGAATAAACAAAGAGCTGCATTCCAACCAAGTATTAGTAACAAAAAAATACACAAAAACAACAGTAGCAAGTTGCAATGTGTTTTAAAAAGCTGAAACAAAAATGTTTGTGCATATTCTACACACTACGAAGTATAAAATGTAACAGCAAGTTTTGTTACACAATTTAATTTACAGTGGAAAACAAAAGGCTTTTGCTTAGTACATGTTGCTATGGGAGTTATTAATCAGTATACATTCACAATGAGAAAATAATAATGTAGTATCCATTAAAAAAACAGAAAACATCACAAGAGAATTATCTACTTTGAATTATAAAAATTAATGCTAAATGTACCTAAAACTACTGTGATAGGTATAAGGGTACAGGATAAAAATTCCTACTCAACTGAGATTTTGATAAACTACTTTTAAGAGCACAACTCAAACACATTTGACACATTTTACCAGTATGTATAAAGAAATATTGCAATGATCACCATTCATCATGCTTGGAAATCAACTTAGTAATATACATCATAGAATATTCTGTCATTTCCAGTTTCCAAACAAAGACCCTAATCATCATCACATCTGTTGCAAGATATCTACTGCTGCACATAGGCATAGCATGACAATAACACCATCAGATGCCAAAAGTTCACAAAGTTTATAAGTACACCCTTGCTGTCTTCATGTTATAAGTATAACCTAGATTTCTTTTTTAATAATATCCTCATTTAAGCTTTTTTTTTACTAGGCATTGCATACATCACAGTGGAATATTGCGACTCAAACAACATATCACAGGAGACATATTTGAACAAGTATTAGTATAAGTATTGCAATCTGTTGTTAATATTTAACAGAAATTGTATTAATAATTAAAATCACTTAAATAAATGAATAATCACTTGATTGTTTTACTATCAGAATACTGTTATATCGGTAGTAAACATAAGTTTATTTTAATGCTTATCATTCAAGTGTGCTTACACTGTGTCTAGTGATTAAATTAGCACTCCATACAAGGTCATTACCAAAATATTATTATGTAACTGTCTCACTTCCTTATACCTCAACATGTTAAAGTTCAACAAAAAATCTTTAATTAGAATTTTATATGTATAAATTATTTCATAATAATATCCGAATTGTTTTATTTTGCTTACCAACAGGAATTTTTCCCTTTTTTGGTTTGTTTGCCAACACCGCTGCCAACACATTGTTCGCTGTGTCTGAACTTCCAGGAGGGTTCGGGCTTGAGGAGGAATAATGCTACGATCAAAGGAATCTAATTAACACAATTGTTTATTACAAAACCTGCTAAAACAACGAGAATTGTAACCAAATGAAAATGAATTGTTAGACGCAAAATATTACCCTGTAATGGCTCGTAGCTGCACATTGTTGGCATAGTAAGTTGAGCGATGGTTTGTTTACAATATTTGTTGTGAAATAAGGTAAAGATTTTGCGAAATTAACGTGATGTCGAATTAATTTGCTCAATTGCTTGTTTGACAGCAGTGTGGCCGCCATGGTGGTAAACTGACAACTCTGACTGACAGAATAGCACAGAATTGACAAATGACAGCTGACAAGAAGGAAATGTTGCCGCATCAACCTCAACTAATTCAAAAAAGTCTTTCAAAATACTTTGGAATTTTTCAAAAAGTTTTCAATAGATCTCTTGAACAAATGGGGCCGAGCCGAGAAATGTCACCCAACCCAAATATAATGGAACGAAGTTGATATTAAGTTCGATTGTCATTCTTAGGCTAATAACTGTGAATGTGCATAGTGTAATCAAATAATTCAAGTCAATGAGACGTCATAACACAAAAAGTGAAAATCATAACTCAAATCCGAATCATAATTCGTTAGTTTTGGCGTCTTAGAACATAAACCCCCACGAACCAATCTGACCAAAATATGAAAACAGTGTCATCTAGTGACGAGTAGAGGTACGACTTTACGAAACTGACAATATAACCACTTTGACATCCAACAAACCTCCGTTCCACGAAAATAAAAATATATTTTAGCTGTAAAATGTTAAAGTAACGAGATTTGAGAAGTGTTCAACAATATTCAAAAACTTGTTTAAAGTTTGAACATTGAAATAAACTATTTACTTCAAGCAACAATATTTAATTACTAATGTCATACAGACTGGCTTAAAGGAAGTTTAACGGTCGAACTGAAAACTAAAATGTTAAACGGTTGATGGTAATAGGCTCGCCTCCCTTATAATGGGGCTCAAACAACTGACGAAATGTGGGTGCACTATACGTACACCTCTGCCCAACTCTTCGGCAAACAAGGCATGAAGTTATGTTATCTATACCTACTAATATTATAAAGCTGAAGAGTTTGTTTGTTTGAACGCGCTAATCTCTGGAACTGCTGGTCCGAATTGAAAAATTCTTTTTGTGTTGGATAGTCCATTTATCGAGGAAGGCTATAGGCTATGTAACATCACGCTACGACCAATAGGAGCCAAGCAGCGGGTGAAATCGCGCGGGAGCAGCTATGTGTCTGTATGGCGTTACAGGACTGTTATGTACTATAGATTGCTCTTAGACATTTTCTCTGCAGGACTACGAGTTACCCCAAGGTTTCCTTCGACAATGGTAAAAATTAGTACCAACAACAGTGTTGGAATACTTCTATAGTAAATTTTTTTTAACGCATGTGATAACTAAACAAGTGCTGAACAACGAAAAGAAGGGTGGATTGTCTGAGGGAAGATAATGTAAGAAAGAAAAAGCCGTGAATGCAAGTGACGGCTGACGGGGTACTGAGAGATGGTGGTGGAATGAATGGACATTTTATTAAATAAAATTATAGAGAGGACGATAAGAACAGGCTATCTAGAATACTAGCTGTTGTGTTTGGTTGCTATTGATTTTATCAAAGGCATAAATAACAGGTAATAAGGACATAAGGGCAAGAGTATTATTTTGTTATTTTTTAATATTATGGTACATTTAGACATGCTTGTTGATATACAGCTAGAGTTAGGCCAAAAAAAGAAAACCAATAACGCCTTTGTAAGTAGTAACGGTCAGCTAAACAATAAAATATATTTTACTAAATCCGCACAGACCATTTATCTTAGAGCTTCTCCCGCTATCATAATATTTACAAAGGTTCTAACGCATAGGATCGATATCGCAAACGAGGCAAGCGTGAGCGCGATCGCAATAAATGGTTCTGAAGATAGAAATAATTAAATGAGAGGGCTTTTGGTTTATGTGTAGGTATTATTATGACGACCACATCATCGCTTACCATCAGGTAAGATCGTGGTCAAGCGTGAGCCTATTGTCAATAAAAAATAATAAAGTAGGTAATCAGAACTGGGTAGGTACAATATTATCTTGACCTTTGTAGATCTTATTATACCTGAGGAAGACTAGAATAAAAGTGTGCAAAATCAATGTGCAGGTCATATCTTAAACATACTAAGTGCTTTTTAATCATATCTAACGACTCCTCATTATCTTAAAACTCACCAAGCCCTTTAGTTTATGCTACAGAGAGTGCTAAAGAAATAGACATGCTAACATGCCATAGTCTCTAAAAACCGCCTTCCGGGCAGTCGGATTAAAAAAAAACCGTTTCAAAAACTGTAGTGTAAACATATGCTTACTGTACAAAATGCCACAAAAAAAGATTCTTTATCACACAAACTGAACCCCAAAACACTAATGGCCCGTTACGTTGTCGACTCGATAAAATATCTATATGCAATAGTCTTCCGCATCCGCGTAATACCCTTTGATCGTTAGCGTTATATTTAGATGGTGTGCTAGATTTTTGAGACATGTTATATTAGTCAGCCTATCGCCAGGTTAGTGTGCTGATCTTAGATCGTGGCGTCTAAATTCTATACTGATATTTTAAGTTCTATGGGAAAATTTCCAGGAAGCGTTTATGAATGGCCAGGACCTGCCAAGTTCCTAGGCCACGCGTAGCATCATTGGTAAAGACTGTAAAGAGTGTCATTATTTGACTGTATGCATCAGTTCTACATGTTGCTTTTGATTTCGTGGAGATAGTATGAAATCGCCATGTAGAAGACAAATTTGGCTCATCTCCTGTATTGCGGTTTTACATCATCTGCCACTGCACACCTGAACATTAAAAGACTTGTGCAACTGTGCAAATTCACAATCCATCATATTGAAGAGTCCTATTAAATATTTGACAAGAACAAACGAAAAAAATCAAGCAAGTGCAACAAGTTTACCAACAACAACAACCCGTAAACAGACCTAATCACTCATTCTAGCCATAAAACAAAAGCCCATCTTCTAATCCAACAGACATCGTTAAAAACGTTGCAGTAACACTCGCAGTCAATACAGAAACCGCACCTACAACAAACAAAAAGAGGCTTATAAAACACCATATTTTGACAACAAAGCACCGTACAGGTGTATAGATGTTCTATTTCTGTCACACCTACTACCTCGGGATAGCGAATCGGGTCAGCCGTTAACGATGTACTGCTGTAGTGGTTCCCTGGCTCTATTTTGGTGTTTTATGTCTTTAAGTTTTTGTTTTGAAGATTATGAGTGTAATGGAGGATGATGGGGTCCTGTCTGTGAGGATGGTGCTGGATTTTGGACACTTGCTTATTAGAAGTTTGCATTGTGTGGCTTGGAGAAGTGGTTTAGTGTTGACCTAGCGATTGTAACAATTGTCAGGTTAAGTTACTTCGCAATCTGCTACTTATGACTGTTTCCAACTTTTCCCTTGTACAATATTATAGGTCTCTTCACTACATAGTATAAAACAAAGTCGCTTTCTCTATCCCTATATCCCTATGTATGCTTAAATCTTTAAAACTACGCAACGGATTTTGATGCGGTTTTTTTAATAGATAGATATATCACGGTGAGTTTTTTACAGAATCGACCGATTGTTCAGTAGTTTAGAGTGATTCAAGAGGAATGTTTATGTGTATAATTTGTCGACATATTATGCGGGCGAAGCCGCGGGCAGAAGCTAGTGTATTATAAAGGTCAAATTGGCATGACTTTTTCTAAGTTTAGTACTTAGATTTCTGTCTTGATTTCTGAGCTAGTCCTATCAGACTTAATCATGAACGTTACAATTAGTACAACAAAGATAATAAATTAAACGCCGGTTAACTAGTTTAATAGCAGTAATAAATGTCTAGAATTATGTATGTAAGTAGATTCCTACTTACTGATCATCAATTCGCTTCATTTGCATGCTATTCTACATGTTGAGGTGGTTTATGACGTAACCTTCTGTGTGTTGCGGGTCCAATAACTGGCATGGACCTTCCTGATTTTCCAAATGTTTTATTTATTTTTTGTTATAAACGAAATCGCTGATGATGGTAAAATTAAGGTGTCTTGAAAACACCTGGATTAATATTAGGCACTAATGAAGAGTCGTGACAAAGCTCGTTTCTCCTCTTTTTATTAATGGTGGGAAATCATCAAATGACCCCTCCCGCTCTGGAAGTCAGACTCTTACTGACTCAAAGCCACCCATGTTTCGTCCTTAGCCCTTTATGTTCCGGGGTAACGGACAATCCCGCTTCTCCTCTTAGAGTCCGGATGAGGAAATACCTACTTATAACACTAGATAATGCTAGGTCACTACTCAATGGTACCGTAAAAGGCTGCTTTAGAACCGCTAGCCCACCAACTGCATTTCGCATTAGCTAAACTACTTCCCAAAATAAACACTCAGAATCATTGACAAAACTGCTCAAGCAACTTGCCCTTAAAATATTTGTGAGTAAGGTATGTGGCCCAGATATCGGGCGGTACAATTTCACTGCGCCCTCTCTTTTAATCAAAATAATTAACTACACATATGATTTATTGCCTTAGTGCGGGGAGGGGGCATGTCTACCCGCCACTTTTTACCTTGCCGATAATGTACAGGCGAGTGCGAAAGTGTTTGCGATTTTGCATCTTAATAAGTTTGAACTATCTTACCAATTGTTTATTATGCTTGGGCTACCTAGATTATTTCCTATCATTGGCCTCATAATTTATTTAAACTTCATATATAAGTACAACAGTTATATATCGCCCATTATAGTATGCTTAATTTGAGATCAAAGCACAAATGTTGATAAGCTATACCTATGTAAAGGGCATCGGGAGTTGACAGTGTCATAATAGCAGCCATAATGTAACTCGTAAAAAAAATCCGGGCTAAGAACTGAACCCTGTGGAACTCCTTCCACACCGCCACATTCCAAAGATATTTTGCCTATTGTTGTTTCAGCAAAACAGAACCAAAGCCATCAAGAATCCTGGTAATATCTTTTCATGATGGATGTGATGCTTTTTTACTGGCAATCTGGCATTCACACTGCCTTCCTTTTCTTCGACTTTTCCGCTCACCGGTACATGAGTTTGGGAGAAAAAAAAGCGCCGAATGCCACCAACATCGCAGTACTGTTACGGTGATAAGTCTGTGTAATTTTTTTTATCTGCTTCGGTATAATTTAGCTTTGCCGTTATACTTGAAGGAAACTGTCTCAGGTAGTCATTGACTTTCATTTTGGCCGATCGATAGAGTAATTGAACTTATTTGGGTGTTTTTAATTATTTTTTAAGATTTATTTTCTGCATTCTCAAGGTCACTATAATAATAGAAAGAAACAACATGAGATACTGTATTTATCATCAGCCTATAATATTCAGATCCTATTGCTAGGACACCAGCTGCAGGGCCCATGCACTGAGACATTATTAATTTTGTTTTTTTTTTGCAAAATATCCTTTATCGTTTCTTCTGTGATAGTGCCTAATTAATTTGACGAATGTACTGGAATGAGAATGATTATAATATGTATATTAAAGGTAGGTAACTAGTACACCAAGTAGAGGGATGGACCAAAGAAACAATGGATGGATTGTGTGAAGGATGATATGGCTAGAAAGGGAGTGACCGAGATGACGACTAATAGAGAAGTAGGTACCTAAGGAAGAAAAAGACATGTTGCGCCGACCCCAAATAAATTGGGATACGGGCAGGAGAATGATGATTAAAGGTAGGTACACAAAATCTATGAAGGGTGAGATCAACACCCAGCTCTAGTATCTAGGACTGAATGGTCATTTCTCCTATCTAGAATCGTGACAGGTACATCTACCTTCCATGGTTGGAAAATGAATGACCATTTACCAATACCTGAGCTTGACTTTATTAATCTTGGTAACAAAGCCATGCGTTCTGCAAAAGTGCGAAAAGGATTAATGACCATATCGTCTAAACGACTCGCGCAGGTTCCACATGTGAGGATAACATCATCGGTGCTGCTTTACAAATACTGCTGTCAGGCGCAGTGAGAAGGACCATCAGGTTTAATAAATATAGGTGGCTATGAGTAAGGGCATGTATACCGAGTACCATTCATCTAAGAATTTAATAAGTATTTTTTCAGAGTTTTTAGCTAATCAGTGTTTTGATTGTCTCCTTATTTATTTAAGTCTACCATGCTACCTGTTCTTTCCCGAAATGCTGTGTGTTGGAAACAGTAGGTCAGCTACAGACGATTAGTAAAACTAAAATTGAATTTGATATTTTTGAGGAATTAGATAACATCTCTCCAAATCGCAATTCGCCCACAGAACCTTCAAAAACATCACACTACATCTTCGAAGTTGGTTAGTAAATAAATAAACATACAAGTGATTACCGACGACCGCCGGGGAGTTGCAAAAAGTCGAAAAAAATACAAAAAAAGTCCGCGAAAGCCGTACAACTCAATTTTGGAGGCACAACGCGATGGAAATAAAGTTGAAAAGAAGTCGTGCGAGTCTTTATTAGTGTGCTGGGAAACGGTATCGCGGATTTGAGCGCTTTATTTTATTGTCCTTCTAAGAAGTTCTGCTATGGCTATCGGTGCGGTGTGGTGAACTTGTGAACCTTTATTGAAGTTATAGCCAGAGATTTATTAATTTAACCAAAATTATTTTGCCGTTTTTAATAAATTACAATAGACGCGTTCTGTCAGTTTTGTAGGTAGACTGATGGTTATCGTAATCCGGTTTTTTTTTTTTGAAAATGGCATCTCGCTGTTCAACCATAGGTTTGTCTACAGCTTAACCGGACTTGCTATCGTAACTCCTAGTGTCTCCTTTTTATTTATAGGTACGATCCCGACAGCAAACGCCTAGCCAAGCGTGCAGAAGCCCAAAACTGCCAGAGTTGCCTTTTATTTTTAATAAATTGATCTGCTTAGCTTTTTCCCTACTATGTTGGGGTCGGATCCCAGTCTAAACGGATGCAGAATCATCTTTAATTAATTAAAAATGTCTAAATTAAAAACCTTTTCGGAGTCGCTGCCCTTTTCGAATATTGACTCCGTATCCCTTTTGCACACGAACAAAGACCCTGCGCAAAAGCCCTGCGTTCATATTACAGTGGTCGCGAGCCGCGTGCGCAGCGGTGGTCTTCCCTCCCCCCACTCCTCGCGTCGCACCTAACGAGACCTACTGCACAACTCCGATTAATTTGCTGGACTTGTCTCGCCCGATTAAGAGGCACACCAGAGGAACAGTTCCCGTATTTTTTATTAAAATTCTAATCTGTCTGGTAAAAAATACCTCTAATTTTTCCTACATTTTTTTATGACAAGTGTTTGACATTTATTGTCATTCATTTAATTGTTGTGAACAATTTTAAATACGAGAAATTGTCCTTCTGGTTTACATTTGCCTTGTCACTGGTACTGGCCCACCCTAATTCTTCGCGATGGACATAATTTGGAGATGATTATGTCAAGATTATGAGATATCTCTGGTTGAACTGTGCGCTTACGACTGTCACTGGCGGGTAACGTCCGAATTTCTGAATGTGAGAGTCCCGCAGGGATTTATTTTTTTGTTTTCTATGATAACGCGCCATTATCATACCTTATGTTCGTGGACCACGTCCTTTCCTTAAAAAAGGTTCATAGTGGTGAGCAGAGCGAGTAAGGAATGGAACACATAGGTACTTTGCGGTACCTAGCAAAATATTTGCCAAGGTACTTAGTATTAACCGTGTCAACTTAATAAGCAAAAAGCTTTATAACCCACTTACCAAAATGCCGTCTAAACTGCAGCAGTCGAAAAATAACCTTAGAAGCATAGTTCAATACCTAACAAGACCTACCTAAAAAGAACGGTCCAACAGTCCTACCTTAACAAAAACACAAAAAAAAAACTACCGGTCGACTTTCGCTACGATTCCCACATTACGTTGCAGTCAATTCGTGACTTCCGACAAACGGAGTAGCGCCCAAAAAAATGATCATCAATGACAGCCCATACAAACGTGTTCCCGTCGGGGTTTTAATGCAAAAGGTATTATTCGGCATGGGGTGGTTCCCGGTAGTGGGTCCAATTTTATTTTTTAATCCCTTCAAAGTGGGTACAGACACGTTTTGGGTTGCGACTGGCACTCACGTAGATTCTTAACTCCCTTTATAGCACCTTAATTATTTTTAAACGATCATGTGGAATTTGAAATTGAGTGACTTTGGCATTAGTGTTAGGGGAATTATTATCTGCTTGTGGATATTTATTGCACTCATATTGCCGTTCAATTAGGAGATATCAGTCATCACGGTTATAAGCTTCATTTATTACTTGTTTATTCATTTGTCTATTTGCGTTAGGCACACATCTTCCTAAGATGTAGTCTAATACGTTTAATGTGGATTCAGAAACATGACGCATCGGGCAGAGAAAATGAACAGCAGTAGCTAAAGCAGTGTTTATTACTTGAATATGATAAAGTATTGAATCACCTGAAAAACGTAATCAAATTCTGGGCTGATTCTATCCGGTTTATCATCGACTCGCTAAGAAGCATAGAAACGCATAGTACAAGTAGGATTGTTGAATACCATTGCGTATTTAAAGGCTGCACCAGAAGACAGAAATCAATTACAAATTATAACACCACCTATTAGCCAAACAAACAATCCCGAAGTAATGACTACCTACAAAGAATCGTAAAGCGCATTACCAATATCCGTGGAACATCTAGGTGCGTATCAGAGATAATAAAACGACACACAATACATACGAGCCGCGTCCCAGTAGAGGCTGTGCCGCGTCCCAACTCCATTCGATGCAAATTCTCACATCGGCCGTTTTATGGTGCGGTCCAATGTGTCGGAGGAAGAGATGGTGGATGGTGGAGTTGCAAACACCAGTATGGATATAATAATCTAAGACTGTTGACACAATATTCGGATGACTAATTTATTTCTGAATGTTTCTCCTTATGTGATTGCATTGGTGTCAGTGAATACTCTAACGATTTTGGTGTTACCAATAGCAGCTGATATCTGAACACATCTTCCAACTTTTGCATATCTATACATATCGTTTCCTATTACTTAAATTACAATCAAATTGCTACTTTAAAAAAAATGTCCTTCTCATTCGAAAGAATTAGATTGCCATTGGGTGGCGTCTCGTCGTTGTTGAGTGAATACCCGTATCTTCGTCTTATCTTAGCAACAAAACTTTTGCCATTGTTTTGAAATAATTAATTGCTAGTTTTCGAAAAATTCCTTCTGATTTTCCAGAGTTGGATAGTCTTTGTAAACATGAAGCAAATGTGACATTAATCTAACATATAAGCCTTCAAGAAAAATCTAACAAACAGCTCAAGACTTGACAAAATACTGTACTAACAACCAGAACCACAATCTAGCTAACATCGTGTACCTTGCACCAAGCTCCAAGGTATGCAAAGAATGCAATATTCGCTTCTACGGTGTAAGGGCCGACTTTAAATAGCGTCGCGGACGAGTGAAGGATTATGGTATCGTACGGTTCCAAGTACGTGGTGTGTGTGAACAGATTTAAAACGCGGTAATTATGTCGATATTACCAGTGACGTATGTGGTCACATATTTGTTCTGTTCGATCATTGGTCTAGATGCTGGATGTTAATGATATAATGGTAGAGAATTGTTGGATCTATTGGAATTACTTTATTCTGTGTCACGGCTGGGAAGTGTTTTTTATGTATGGAACCATTTATCTCTTACTTAAAATTAAAAAAAGAAATTAAATTACCTAATAACCTGCTTCTGCATTCTATCTACATATACATTTCATCCTTTGTTATGTAACAAAGCCTTGGCAGCAGCACTAACGGAAGAAAGCATTTCTAGAAGATGTCTGGCGATACTGATAGAACTTAGTCCTAAATTGAACGAATCTAGAACATCCACTATATTACTAACACAATGACAGTTAGTAAACCGCTCTATTTATTTATTGCAGTAATAATTATTATTAATTACGTTGTCATTATTGACACTTACAATGACTTTGTCAGTTATTATCTACCGTATTTGGATTCCACATCCAAAACAAGAAAGATAGAAGAAAAACAGCCTTTGTGCACCAAATATAGATTATTATTTTTCATTGTCAGTTCTTTATAGGCGTTAATTATAACAAATTATATTATAATTACTTTTTAATTAGAGCACTCACGCAATAAGATTTGCTTTTAACTTTTTATGTTAACTATTCATTAGTTACGACAATCTTTGTTCCTACTTCACTCTATAAATCGTGGTATAATCTCTTAATGATCTTCCCATAGTATGCGACAGTCTGTTTATAAGCAAAAACAGCTCAAAGACATAAATAAAGTATGCAAAGTGGCGGGAAGCATCGACCGATGGATTAATCTTACGGAATCTGCGAGTTCCCACGCTCGCCCGCGTGGCTTGGACGGCGCTGAGGACTTTCGATTCGATTGCGAATGTATTATCTGAAAATATTTGTCTAATGAGGTAAGGGAAATGGTCATAAAATATAAAAATTAAGCAAGTTCATCAAAATAATGACAGCTGCTGAGATGTTTCTCAACAGCATGTGAAGCTGCATAAAAACTCTGACACCAAGTTAGTCACTAACCACACGAAAAAAAGACAAAAAAACATGTTTCGTTAATTTTGCAAACGCAAATACAATACTAAAGAGAAGTATTTTTATCTGTATTTCGGTAAGCAAAACTACTGCAAAAAGTGTATGGTTCACAATTTTGAAAAATCCCTTGAGACGGCAAAACTTGTCGATTATTTGGTTCAATTCAATACGATCGCCTCTACAAATACAGTAAAACATTCGCTATCGAACAGCGCAAACGCACCCGGTAGCCCGCCAATAAGCATACGCACACAAGTGTAAATTGCTTGGTCGACCGACACCGGACAATGGCGTTGGGTGGTCGGGCGCTGGCCGTTTCCAGCTTTGCCCAATTTGAGCGTTTCACCGCCACATACGCGTATATAGATGTGGGAAAGTTTAGGTTTTATATAAATTCGTTTTAAAGGGAAATACGGTTGATACTTGTATGGGAGTTGCGAATAGTAATGAAGGGGTGAGAAATGGTGACGCCGAGTGTCGTGGGAAGTTGGGCTTTGAGCCCAGAACTGCGTATGTTGAAGACGTAAAGGGAAGCCGGCATCATATGTTATTATTACATTGATTCTTTCTTATATTTTCGTGTTTCGTAATGGTCCTTTGTAGGATTATAAAAATAAGTCTTCGTCTTCAACTGCCATCCTGTCTAGATTAGGTGGTACAAGACCAATAAACTTTACATGCAGCGATTAGTAGCAGTTCTTCAAATGAAATGCCAATGATTCATTATCATTTAGCAATGCCCAATTAATCGTAAATTGAATAAATATAGATATATCGGAGTAGCTTTATTAAGTACCTTAACGGAAACTAAATCAGCTTGAAGCAACTGCTTAACAGGAACGTCTTAAAGCAATTGAGAATGTGAGATGACGACTATCTCGACCGACTGGTCGAGATAGTCGTCATCAGAAAGTCGTCGTCAGACCAGAAAGTATTAGTCATCCCTTCATCAGACGGCTAACTTACAAAGTTAACAATAAAACCAGAGCATTGAGTTGTCAAAACTAATTTGATGAAACATTTTAACGACAGTATCGTTAAACCTGCCACAGGCAAATCGTTAACGCCGTCAATAAACTCACTGCCAATATTATGGGTAATGCGCAGGGTATAAAGTTGCTGTTTAAATTCACTATAATGTTGGCTATAACGATGTGGATGATAGTTTGGCTGGAAGGGTCCCTCATCCTTTCTGATTCGACTACGAATTGGTATGGGATTGCACAACCAGTAGTTATACATATGTCTCAGAAACAATTGTTTAATATACAAAATTATGAGAATAGGTACCTACTATATGGTACTAATGATTGTAAGTTTATTTGAAGCATTTGATGAATAGGATACGTACATCGTTACTACCCTCATAATGTACCTCAGTGATAAAAATTGTTAAGCTGTCTTAATAAGAGTTTTTCGGTAAAACAAAAACAAGCTTCTTTTATCTGGAGCTAAAGAAAATATCGTATCAAATCAGAGTGGTCTATTTTAAAGGTCAAATAGATGCTTCCCATAAAAATTAAGAATATACTATAATCAGTAAAGCCTAAGCATTATCTTTATCCGTCTGAATAAACGAATCTTTGACAGTCAAAAAGTGCCTGTAATAGGTATTGCTATCTACAAAGCAGAAACCCAGACTCCAGGCTAGAACTAAGAAATTGTAGATGGAAAAACACAATAACACTTTGCCTGACCCGGAAATCGAACCCGGACCAAATATTCAGCAGTACCTAGCGCCTGCGACGACTTCACCAACTAGGCAGTCAAATAAACTTAATTGAAATAATATTTTGATTTATTTTGATTTATTTTTTCCCTCCTGTTATATACTTGTACATAGGCTTCTGCCCGCGACTTCTTACGCGGACCCTGTTGCTTATGCCAGCGACAACGGGGTCGCCATTTATGTTATTTTTTATTATTTTTCCCATTTAAATCTTTTATCACACTGAGCTTTAGTTTTATTTCATTCCAACAACCACCAAAACATACAGTCCATTTGTCATCGTTTTCATTTTGGTAACCGCATTATTATATTCCCCACTTGTCTCTAGAGAGTCTAGAGACCTAGAAGTCAATGCGTAGATACGCTTGGAACTCAAGCACAATTCTCTATCCGTGAACGTCTCCGACTCGCGAGACAATACATGACGTTCACGATCAGCGGTCAGTCGCGCATCATATTCTTCACTGGTCTCTATATAGAGACCTAATGAATACGCTGAGAACGCAGGCGTGCTTCGCGACCCGAAGAGGTTTCCACGGAGCGAGTTGCAGCCTAATGTTCTCGAACAACATCAAGTCTCTCCTGACGCTCTTCGGTAGATTCTTGGGATCTTATGATCCTCAATCTTTTAGCTCTCTTGGAACATTGGGAAAGATTTGACCTCTTTCTAGGCATGGTCATAGTTTTATTGTGAAGATACCTGATCAATAAAAATCTAAATTAAAATGACTGCTCCCCTGTGTTACCGGGTAGGCTACCGTGTCACGAAGATACATGGGAAAGGAAATTAAACACTCAAACAACATAAGCCCGAAGGCATATTCATACGATAAAATAAAAACATAGTGTTTTAGCCAGTAGCGTCAAATTTTCAATGATATACCATCGTCATCGAAAATCAGTCCTAAACTGTTACCGCCTTCACCGCGTGCAGCTACCAGTTTATGTTATATTATAATTAATTACACAGTAAAATTAGTGATAGCTTTGATTTCCACATCAGATGTTTCTGATCTTCGATTTTTATAAGTCAACAGAGAGTGCCCTTCAGACCGAACAACTTTTGCTAAGACGTCATTCCTATATGTGTTATGGTGTAGCTAGACTCTTGGAATTCCACATCAGGTGTTCCAAATCTTCAAATTTAATCTCTCAGCAGAAAATGCTCATTACGTGAAACAATTTTTGCTATGATATCATTTTTGTATCTCTTATAATTTAGCTGGTCTGTTGCGGTTCTGCATCAGCTGTGTTCAAGTTTCCAAGATAAATTATAGCCTATATGTTGCCCAGACTTAATACCTATACAACAAAAAAAAACATTCCAATCCGTCCAGTAGTTCCGAAGATTAGCGTGTACAAACAAACAGACACACAGACAAACAGACAATTTTCAGATCAGACAGACACAGAGAAGACAGATTCGTGCTCTATTGCTGTTTCTAAACCCCCTCAATTTTTTTTTTTAGTATATTCAATGTACAGACACAGTTTTTTTACTGTTTTATTATATGTACATATGTATGTATAGATAATAAACCCAAAATATAAATTATATAACATACAGAGATAGAGTTTGTATAGGTACTAAGTAGCCTTTTTGTTTTTTTTTTGGAACCGACAAGCCACTTCCAGTCTTCAGCATCAAGGTAGTAGTTAGATAGTAAAGCCGGTCGCGTCGCCGCGGCGCCTGGTTGCTAGGCAACCACCGGCGCCACGGAGGCTGGCACGCTGTCTGTACCTACATGCTACCCTTTGAGCAGATGAGCCATATTTCCTAAACATGGGAACAAATAAGTGTATTCATTACTAAAAAATATGTTGGAAGGTACCGCAGTTTTGTTTGTCATGATAAAATTAGCCTGAAAGCAAGTTTTGGAACGCGGCTGATCCAAAAACAGTTTATGCAGGAATCAAACCCACGCTCGCGAATCCGTACCGTTCTGCCACTGAGCCACTGTGACATGGGCAATCGCTCTACCTTGGATTTTGGCGTTTGAGCCTTTAAAATTATTTTATTTCAAGTTTTTTTTATGAGGTCACTGGAGTAGTTTACTAACACTCATTCATTTTAAATAGTTTTTATTTTCTTTATTCAGATTTTTTATATCTTAGATAAACATTACGTCATAGCATGTTAAATTTAGGTGTATTATAATACCAAGCCTGTTTGCCGTTTAATTAAAATAGTTGTTTGCAATATTATGTATGTGGAAACCCTAGTTACATGAGTTAATACTTATATCACGTAATTTGTAAGCGATTCGGTAATTTATGCCGAGAGTAGGATGAAAAGGGCAGTTGTCTGGCAAACGACAATGTTGTGCAAGCTGCGAAGTTCATCGTCACTGCCTCGACAAGGTTTATTAACCCTTAATTATCTAACTTTTAAACTATACGTGAAGCCACCGCAGAAACATCACCAGCAATACACAACCAGGTTGTAAAATCAAAAAGATAATCAAAAGATTTCATCTACTTCCTCTTTCTGAACGTAGAATAATTTGGCGGTTTTATTTAGAATTGCTAACGGGTCAACGGAGCTTCCTGAATTGCTGAACAAAATAAGACTGCGGGTTCCTTCTGTTTTCCTGCGCAATCCTTATCTATTGCATACTTCTGTGGTAGGAACGAATTACAGATGCAATTCATACTTAATCAGAGCGAGTCACACGCATAATGCGGTCTGCCGGGACGTCGACATCGATGTTTTTAATACTGGTGTCTCTAAATTAAAAAAGACTCTATGTAATTTCTTTTTTGATCACGTAAAGTAATTGCTTAAAGTTTGCGCTGTTTCATACATATAAGATACTGTCTTTACTCAACTGTCTACCTTCTCAAATACTTTGTTTATATGTTCTCTTATAACCGTGAAAACTTTTAATTGCCCTTATTTGTTACTAGCACTTTGCCCGCGGCTTCGTTCCCGTGGTCTTTCCCGTGGGACCCGTTATTTTTCCCGGGATAAAAAGTAGCCTATGTTACTCCTAGAAAACTAAGCTTTCCAACGGTGAAAGAATTTTTAAAATCGGTCCAGTAGTTTTTGAGCCTATTCATTACAACCAAACAAACAAAGTTTTCCTCTTTATAATATTAGTATAGATTCACAATCGTGCAAAACTGTTTAGCTGTAAGTTTCCAAAAAACTGTAAAATATAATGAAATAAAAAAGACACATTTTCAATGACTAATTTCCCTTGCCCCTGACGGCAAATAGCTATACTGGACAATTTCATACAAAGCAAAGCATCAATTTGTAGTGCCCACAACATGTGCTCACACCATGTACAGAGGCCAGCACATCAAGTTACTCCAATCTGTCAAATTTCTTTGATAGTTTTTCAACTTTATCGCAAAGATGTAAGGTTCATTTTCAATTGGGAAAATTTGACAGTTTAGGATAGCTTGATGTGCTGGCGTCTGTACCTACAATATTTGGCAACAAGTTGATCGGCGCTAGTTATCGTAAATCCGTTACAAAGCGGTAATAATCCAAAGTTATTTATTAAATGTAAGGCTAGTTAAAATTAAACCTATTACCGCTGTACCACTCACTATGATGCCAGCTATGATATCATAACAGCACAACTAACTTAAAGATAGTTACAAAATAATGGATACCTACGATCCGTTTAGCGTATTTCAGCAAATAACAAAACAACTCTCCTTTTTACTCGAATAGTAGATAGATAGTATTGTGAAGTTCAGCATAGATTGAACTACAAACTGAAGAATAACGAATCAACCGGAGGAAAAAGAAAATATGTCTAGCAGTGAAAAACACCGGCTAAGTTAGTAGATAAGACAGCATCATAAAGACAATTCGATGTATTGAGTACCTAGTGAAAAAGAAGCAATTTATGCTATAACTTCATTCTTCTTCTTTTCGTGTGGTTAGTGACTAACCTGGTGTCAGAGTTTTTATGCTGCCCATGAGCCTCTGACTTAGCTTCACATGTTGTTGAGAAATATCTTCCTCACGATGTTTTCCTTTACCGATTTTTTAAGCAAGTAATAATTATACAATACGCACATGAATCCGAAAAATCAGAGGTGCGTGACTTGGGTTCGAACTCGAGACCTGTGACTTGGCAGTCCGACGGTCGCACCACTAGACTATCACTGCTGTCAAACTTCATTGTTACTGTATAGCTTAATTGGTTTCCATTGACTCATCACACCCCGGAGTGCGGTGTTTGAGGTCGGCCTATGTCTTACAACCAAGTGCCCGTGCACTGTACACGATCCAAAAGTCATTAACGCTGCGATCTGCGATTAATGTGGTCACTTCCAAACAATATAAGTTGTTAATTCGACACGAGCCTTTTCCTTATTTGGGAAAAAGCTACGCAGTAGACGATTCGACACGAAAAGAAAAGGTTGCTTTGGACTGTGCAGGAGGCTCTTTCAGCCAAAAATTACCATAGAAACAGCTCAAAACTTAAGCCCCATAAAAAGCTTCAATCAAGTCCCACTTTCACATGCGATCTTGATGCGCGTCACGGTTAGTGCGTTCTACGCGTTGGATGTTATCGCCAGTAATTAGTTCGTCTGGGGGCGAGTGCTGCGGAGCGTGGAGAGGTCGCGATGTGTGACCGGAGGACCGGAGGTGAAGAGTCAATGTGAACTGGGAGTGGGATTGTTTTAGATCTGCTGGGTCACATACAAATAGACTACCATAGAAGCAAACGTCGCTGACAGAAATATATGTAGGTATGTTGGCTCAGTAGCTGATAACATGAATTTCATCGGATATGGTACGGTCTATGATGTTCCACATTTGCCCAAAAGGTCATAAATTGATAGTTGGTACTACTTATTAGTTTATGACTTGAAAACGGCAAGATTATTGCTATCAAAAGCTGGACTGTAAGTAAAGCCTTGCATAGCCACGTCACCTGCAAGCAACAAGAACTAAACAACCCGTCCCTGAATGCATGGCGTTTTGCGGGATTGGAGTCCAAGTCCAAGTTCCAAGGCCGTACAGTTGATTTGCAAAGCACAATTTTTTTATTTAAAAGCTTAGTGGTTCAAAAATCTTCTTATCGTGTGGTTAGTGACTAACCTGGTATCAGAGTTTTTATGCTGCCCATGGGCCTCTGACTTAGCTTCACGTGCTGTTGAGAATTATCCCTCAGACATGCTGGTTTGCAAATAACCAATGAGGAGTGTGAAAGCGTGAAAATTATTCACCGATTCCTTTAAAAGAAGAAACAAAATTGTTTTCTGCAGTAGCACAAATGCAGGCCGACGTTAATGTTACCATTGCCAAGGTCATCTACAGTAGTATTCCGCGAACACTCATGTTCAGCGTAACATGTCCCCACCCGTATAGGTATATGCTTTAAGTGAAAGCTCCCTACCCCCAATTGTTCCATTGTGCGAGCTATCTTTATTGCAAATCTACCCCAAGCTGTTCAGCAGACCGCGGCGCCGTATCACAAGATACCACCGATCGTTATAATCGTTCTATAATTGCCGTGTTTGTTTATTAACATAATAAAATATCGTGGAAGGAAAGCAATATTTGGAGGTTTAATCATTTTTGAATTTTAAATCTGAAAATTCCGCGAACAAATACCTAGCTACCTACCCACGATTGCACTCGTGATGTCAACTAAAGTGACTTGTAGACCTATCACTACATAGTATAAAAAAGTCGCTTTCTCTGTCCCTATATTCCTATGTATGCTTAAATCTTTAAAACTACGCAAGGGATTTTGATGCGGTTTTTTTAATAGATAGAGTGATTCAAGAGGAAGGTTTATGTATAATAACATGCAATTTCCGTCATCCACGCGGGCGAAGGCGCGGGCAGAAGCTAGTTCTTATATAAAGGAATGAGGGTGTCGATGAAAAGAATAATCACCTATTTGAAATAAATACAAATGAGTCACAATACGGCATCGATCCGACTCCCACGCATTCCCGTCGCATTTTGCCAAATTTTTATTTTTACCCATTGTATATGCATTTTGTTCTTTGATCCAGTCTTTGTTGTTAAGGCGACGATCTTGAGTTTGACCTTAAGAAATATTTATGGCTTTTGCCACTGATAAATTTTGAACACTGTAGAATTATTGTTTTTAATAACAATTCATTATCCACTACCGATTTTTTCATTCTACGAATATAATTGCTCATTTAGCTCATGTTTAAAATACCTATTCAATGGATTTGGCGAGAAATAACACTTATATACAGCATCCAACTGCAGTAAGAAAGGAAGGGTATAAGGAGAGCTTCCCCTTAACAGCCACTGATGCATGCATGCAAAAAGTTAAGAGCGAAAGATTTATTGCTTAATAACAAGACCTAGTTTTGGCTTTAAATGACCCCTGATTCCAAATACTATGCCTGGAATTTGCCCATAAATTAGAACCATTAGATTTTGTGCAATACATTTTGAATGTTAAAAAATAACTTAGGTATTAGTTGCTTGCACACTACTTCGTGTAATTCTTCCGAAAATTGTACAAGCAGTAATGAGTTTAAAAGTAAATGTGTCGACATGCAGAGGTCGTGAGTTAAACACAACATTACTCGTTGCCATATTGACATAACTCAATAAGATTACCACATACATTCTAGAGTCTTACCTAAAGCTTTTTAGACTGTAGATAACCGATTCAGACCAGAACCATGGCACTGTCTAGATACATCCATTCTGTGCGCATTCCATCCGTGCGTTACACATTTACGAAGGTATTCTATGAATGTCTACGAACTTGACGCTAGCTTAGAACGTGCTAACTAAAAGGTGAAAGAGTATAAAATGGCTCCAACTCTGTTATTCCCATAATTACGCCGGATTTTGCTAGATTTTTAGTTTATAGTTCTAGGTAGCAGAAATTGCAATTTAATACAAGTTTATTACATTGCTGGACATAATAACAATAACCCTCAATAAAACGTAAAAATTAAGGGATTTATAGAGCTTTTAACACAGAAATCTAAAAACCACCAACCAAGCATGGATAATAGTTTATTACAGGAGGTTTGTGTTCCAGCAGTGGGAACATTATACGCTGGTTATGCTTAAAACAAACTTTTTTTATTTTTATTTATTAATAAAACCTCATATTTACAATCTGCACCACACATTTATGTTGTCGGTCAATACCTACTAGTAATTATATCTAAGTACAATCATATAGGTAGGTTACAATATAACTTAAAAACATACAAAGTTTGAAAAACCAAGTCATCGTAAGTAGTCTCTAGTTCCATGTGTTTAGTAGACCAGCCTTGTGCTAACTCCACTTAGCACGTGTAAATAATCCATCGCCAATCACGATTAAAAGGAATAATAGAAACTCAAACAGGGGTCCGACTCCCGGCCACCGTAGGCGCGGGCCTGCGGACGGTGAGTAATGGGTGACTCGCCGTCCGATCAGCACCAGACCCGTGCCGTACGGCGCGTATATGTTCCACGCGCGCCTCAAAGAGATGTCAGCATATGAAGGGGCCCCTCAGGGCCAAGCCTGCCGGGTAAGCGGGATTGTCCGAAAGGGTTACCGCTACCCCGGAACATAAAGGGCTATGGAAGGAACATGGATGGGTTTTAGTCAGTAAGAGTCTGACACTCCCTTCCGCTCCACCCAGAGCGGGAGCAGTCATTGAATGATTTCCCAGCCTTAAAAAAAAAAAAAAAGGGGTCCGCCTAAGCATTTAAATTCTTAATTTGTTAAAAGCAAAAATCTACTGCCACCTAAGTTGAGAAGTTCTATATTTTTTGGGATCGCTAAGGATATGTTTCTGTTACAATGAAGTATTTTAATTAGTGCCTAGTGTCAGAATGATGTGGGTTTAACTAACAAACTTAGGTTTTTTGTTATTTGTATTATTTTTATTGTGGAGGTGATTCATTTGTTAAGAATTGTTAGCGGATTTCTAATAGTTTGGCGTTACTTAAAATGGGGTGATCTTACCAAGTGAAGACAGGAAAATCCAGCCTTGAAAATCTGAACGAAATCTTTCACCAACTCGTCTTAGTAGCATCTCTCTGCCAATCTTTTAATTTTTTTCTAAATTCCTTCACACCTATTTAAATACAATATACCTACAACATAAAACTAAGATGTATATAAATTATGTACAAGTATGATATATTATTATAAAGGAAAATAAAAGAGAGAGAGCTCATTGGGTATCAAAATATTCGTCTCCAGAGCTGTCAGTAGGAAATGTGATCAAAGGGCCAGCCCTTTGATCACATTTCCTACTGACAACACACTGTACTGACACATTGTACTGACAGCATGGCAACGCTGCCAGCAGCGTTGCCATGTTGGATGGCAAAGCAGATTCTTTGACAAAAATTTACCAGCCCTCTGTTCACGTGTAGAGTCGACCAACCACTGGATGATATCTAAAAATGAGCACTCGAACCCCACCGGCCCTAGTGTTTCAACCCTGAAGGGGTCAAATGTATAGCTCCCAAAAACGTTGTTATATTTGCGCCATATGAGGTTTTCTGCACCTGCAGCAGCCGCTACCCATATTCATCGCGCGAGGAAAATAAACATAAGTATGATAGCATTACTTGCTTTTATGACCCAAGACATACGACTAAAAAGTTCAATAAAATGCTCAAAAGACTGGCCAGAGGGACATTGGCATACTTTGATTAAGATAAAGACCACACCATTGATTTAACAGAATAACCCCCGTATTTTAAACACTTAATAACATCATGTCAAGTATTTGGGGCGATATTCAACATCGCACATTAAATCGATACAAAATTCAAGTAACTATAAGTTAACACGATATCGATTTTAACAATTTTAAATGTCGATTCGAATCACCGCGCGATTATAATCTAAAGTAATGATGACCTCCCAAAATTTTAGGAATGTGCACACATATTGCTTAGCTTTGTGGCCGCTTTACTTTATATTATTTATTTGCAAAACCTTGGCATGAGATAGCTACGATATGACGTGAATGTTAGATATTTTTTTTATACAGGGTGGAATTTTGTAATGCCACCTGGAGGGAAAGTACTCTTAAGTCATTGACTGCCACGCAGCAGACACAATAGAAAAACTATTGTTTGTCGGACACACGGTGACCGCGTTGGCGTTCAACGTGTTAATACTGTAGATAGAAAATTTTACTCAAAGAAAACTTTCTTTTATTTTTGAAAAGAAAGACAACTGCATTCAAAGATTTTCAAAAATTCGCTTGCCACACCCGGGAATCGAATCGTCTAAAATCTTTAAAAATTACAACCTGTATTTTTATTGCATCGATCGTTAGGATCAATTATAAGAATGAAATCTCTCTAACAAACATGATAAATTAAATGATGGGAAAACCATGAAATCTTAAATTATTTGAATTATTTACAAAAAATGGTAAACAAACTATTTAGTTGCTCGAAATGCGCTCCATTTTCTTGGATACACAAATGTATTCTTGTAACGAATTCATATCTAGTAACCTTTAATAACGTGTTGTGGTGAATATTATTAATCGTATTCTGAACTTCAACTCTCAACTCGTTTACTTTTGCTTAAGATTTAATGAAAATTTGATTTTTCACATATCCCCACAAAAAAAAAGCCTAAAGGGGTGAGATCTGGTAATCTCGTAGGCCATCTGATTTTACCGTTTGAACTAATCTTCAATCGTCTTATTTAAATAGTAACTCGTCATTTGAATGGGTAAATGACGTCAATGATAATTATTAATTACTAACATAAGTAAACAGATGGATCTTTGAGTTAAAGAGTTTAACTTGACTCATTGAATTTATAAGTCCAGATTTCATGGTTTTTCTTTCATTTAATTTATCAAGTTTCTTAGAAAGATTTCATCCTTATAATTGATCCTGACGATCGATGCAATAAAAGTACAGGGTGTCATTTTTACAGATTATAGTCGGGTCGATTCCCGGGTGTGGCAAGCGAATTTTTGAAAATCTTTGAATGCAGTTGTCTTTCTATTCAAAAATAAAGGAATGTTTCCTTTGAGTAAAATTTGCAATCTACAGTATTAAGAGTACTTTCCCTTCAGGGGGCATTACAAAATTCCACCCTGTATAAATAATTAATTATTTATCATTATTCAAGTAACATGACGTATTTTTTTTGTAAAAATATTCCTTACCCTAACAAAGGGGTATTCCTATCCTAATCACTTAACCTAAAGCCATGAATACATGTGAATCACTGCCACACGCCTAACACTGAAGCGGAGAGCTTTCAGCAGCGATTCACAATCGAGTTTGCTCACCACACAACTTAGAACACAAGATACATAACGCTTTCACTGCAAGTTAAGAACAGAAAGATGTATGATGCTCTTTTTGTGGAACTAGATATCCCAAATTCTCAGTTTTTTGGAGATAGCATTGATTCTCAGATGTCCATGTGGACACTGTTACCCACTATCCAAGAAAACTGTCCAGTACATAGATTTGTATTAAATTCACTTATTGCTTGTCGAAATCAAAGTAAGAGTAACAGGCCTGCTTGACTTCGGGTTGAACGACATTGGTCAAGGCTGATATTCGTCAAATCGGCCATTCGACAAATTTGATTTTGGTCAAAGCTGTAGTTCGTCAAATCATGTTTGTCTAATTACGAAAGGACATTGCTCTGCGTCCATACATTGTTGGCCCTGGAGCCAAGAGCATCGGATAATTATGTATTGTATTCTCTATCATTATTAGATTCTTAAAAGATCTTGTATTTATAGCGGACTAGCTGCAAAAAAGATATATTTCAAAAAAAGTATCAGATTTTGAGGTTATAATCTAACCATAACAACGAATATTAAATGTAGGTACCTACGATTTTTCATAGCTCTGAGTGATTTTTAACCACCAAAACACTGAACACAAGAAAAGAACACAGGAAAAGCACAGCACAGGAACTGTAACTTTGCCAAAGTAACAAATTGACAATAACGGATGACGCAACGTGACGTTCACAGCAAAACTAGGGATGTAGTACGACACCACACCAATAATCGATTTTTTCGATTAAGATTTACTGTGGTCTTAAATTATTTCAAACTGTCTGTTACATCACCTTTGTCATATAAACATTACAAGTATGTATGACAATGGTTTATTTTACGCCGAAAAAGAAATGTTATTTTTGTATTAATTGTCGTAAAAAATGAATTAGATGTTTGAATGATTGTATAGAAATAAAAAGTTTTGATTGCTGTATAGTATTATTCTTACTACCTATTTAAATTGGAGTATGACTGCATACATAAAGTATTCTTATTAGGTTTTTAAAAATACACTTTAGAAAAGAAAACACAATCGATCGATTAATTAATCAATCGATTATAATTGATTGGACATCCCTTTTTCACTTCTGACATTAGGCATAGATGGCGATCTAATGTTATTAGTCGCGTTAAATTCTATTAAAAGTACATTTTGGAATACAGCTAGTCCGTAATACAGAAGTATTTGCAACTTAAATAATAAAATAGGCGATTAATTTTCGTTTAATCAGATACTCTTTATTGCACAGGGCCAATTTGGACATTGTCTTTTGCCAAATACGCATATGGTCAAAGTCCATGTACAGTCGATGAAAACATGCGTTTTGAATTTACTTAACTTACAAACTTACTTGTAACTTACAAAAACTTTTTACAAAAAAGCAACCTACTTTATTTATTTTTCACTTTTGAGATTTGGTACCTACTCTCAAGGTCCCAACACCAATTCATATCCACTACTAATTTGGCTATGTAAATAGTGACCTGAAGATATGTATGTCATCAAGATAAAAAGAGTGTTTTAAATACGTATTATCGAAGCTAACTCAAAACCTCTTCGTAGATATAAACCGCAGCACTTAGCTTGCAGTGCACAAATTCCCAGCGCATGTAGCCCGCGGCAGCAGTACCACTGTCCGCTGAATTTATGAAAATAACATCTGATATTATAAGTATGCGAGTACATTCCAGCCCTCATCATTCAATGTACAGGTGTATTTGAACACACAGGAATGCGTGGAGACGACATGCTTTACTAAAAATTACATTTAAATAACAGGGCACATGCGTAGAAGGTTTTTGGAAATAGGTAACACATTTTTTTTTATGAAAATCCATTCGTGGCTGAATTTTAGTCAAAACTTATAAACATCATTTGGAATCATGCATAAGACAAAGAAGAGTAATAAGTAAGTACATGCGTTGTTGTTTTGATTGAGTTAATTTCTTGTTATTTTTTTTTAATGCTAATTTTTTTTTATTTAGACTAACAATTCTACTTAATCATACATCTTAATTACAATATATACAACCTAAAACTAAAAATAAATCTATTATTTAGAAGTGGTAAAGCTCATAGGGCGTCAGAAAATTCATCACACTGACAGCGATGGGCTGTCAGTGGGAAATGTGCCCAAAAGGTTGACAGCGTTACCACGTTTTATGGCAATGCTGATTCTTTATTTCTTGCTTAATTCGAACTACTGTTAACTCACCCACCTATGTAAGAAATTTATTTTTTTGCAAATCAGTAAGTTGCGTTCTAACCTGGTTCTTATTAAATGAGACTTGTTGAGGACATTTTTTTTAAAACGATGTTTTCGGAAACGCTTAAGTGTTTGGAATATTTGTTTAAACTTTTGGACGTGTGAAAATAAATGTTATAATAACAGAATCTGTTGAATCGAAAATCTTGGTTTATTTTAGAAGAAGAAAGTTAACTTCTGGAACTGGTAGAGGAGATTTCGACATCATTTAATATCTCTCACAAAAATTATCCATCTATGCAAAAATGTATGGGGACAATAGGAAAACAAAGCCATGGGTGAAAAATAACTTTTGGACTTCACATGTCACACTGGACAAACGATTGTTAACAATATCCTTCATTAAATACGAGCACTTTCTGCGACTACAAACGTCAATGTACAGGTGTATTAAGACCGTTTGAAACAGTGGAATACATGGAGAGGACTACGAAACTACAATATTCAATATATTATACACAAAAAACCTGTCTAAATGAATACTCGTAGAAACAAATAAGAGACTAGTATATATATAGTAGTACTAGTAAGTATTTTTATGTGGTTTGCTTTAGCTTTTATATTTTGCATGAAAAACTTACAAATGTCAAAAGTTATTTATTGCCTTTGGCGGTAATCCGATCAAATTAACTGAGACCTTTATTTTACGTACAGGTGTGTGGCGATTGTTTGAGAACAGCGTTTACCATGGAGACTCTTTGCAACTTTTATGATAACAAACAGGAGCAAAGTATTTTTTTCTTTCGATCTTCTTATCCTGCCTTGCTCTTTTTCTTTTCATTTCTTGAACTAGCCTACATGTCAAATAAAGAATTATACATTCTGAATGTATTTAAGCATATTTATTACCTATATAAACTACAAATTCCTGAAGGAATACGCGTAAACTATAGTCATTATAAACCCAAAGATCAATTACATTTCACATCAAGTTTAGGCATAAAAAGCTTATAAACGAACAAACAGAAAAAATGTTTCGTCAAAAGTCGTCTCCACACCTTTCGTATGGTGGTATCTAATTAAGTCGGCCGGCGAGTGCGACACGCGACCGACCGCAGATGCGCTGCCGCCGCCCGCCTGTAGACGCCCTTACGGTGTTTATTTTTTAATTAAACGCCAGTCTGGAACGACAGACGATTTTTTTAAGACGATATTTCTGTATGCGGGTTTGTAAGTGGTATTAACTTTATTACAACTTTTGTGGGAGTCAAAAGTTTATCAGAGACATGATATAGGTATCTGTTTAACTTGGGTATTTAAAATTTTATTAACATACTAGCTTCTGCCCGCGACTTCGTACGCGGACCCTGTCGCTTATGCCAGCGACAACGGGGTCGCCATTTATGTTATTTTTTATCATTTTTCCCATTTAAATCTTTTATCACACTGAGCTTTAGTTTTATTTTATTCCAACAGTACAGTCCAATTGTCATCGTTTTCATTTTGGTAACCGCATTATTATATTCCCCACTTGTCTCTAGAGACCTAGAAGTCGATGCGTAGATACGCTTGGAACTCAAGCGTAATTCTCTTTCCGTGAACGTCCCTGACTCGCGAGACAATACATGACGTTCACGATCAGCGGTCAGTCGCGCATCATATTCTTCACTGGTCTTTAGAGACCTAATGAATACGCTGAGAACGCAGGCGTGCTTCGCGACCCGAAGAGGTTTCCACGGAGCGAGTTGCAGCCTAATGTTCTCGAACAGCATCAAGTCTCTCCTGACGCTCTTCGGTAGATTCTTGGGATCTTATGATCCTCAATCTTTTAGCTCTCTTGGAACATTGGGAAAGATTTGACCTCTTTGTAGGCATGGTCATAGTTTTATAGTGAAGATACCTGATCAATAAAAATCTAAATTAAAATGACTGCTCCCCTGCGTTACCGGGTAGGCTACCGTGTCACGAAGATAAATGGAAAAGGAAATTAAACACTCAAACAACATAAGCCCGAAGGCAAATTCATACGATAAAATAAAAAAATTAATAGGAGTTTTGGCCTTTTTTGGTTTTTAGAGTCAAATTTTCAATGATATACCATCGTCATCAAAAATCAGTCCTAAACTGTTACCGCCTTCAACGCGTGCAGGTACTCCCAGTTTATGTTATTCTATAATTACACAGTAAAATTAGTGATAGCTTTGATTTCCACATCAGATGTTTCTGATCTTCGATTTTTATAAGTCAACAGGAAATGCCCATCAGATTGAACAACAAAGACGTCAAAGACGTCATTCCTATGTGTTATGTTGTAGCTAGGCTCTTGGAGTTCCACAACAGGTGTTCCAGATCTTCGATTTTTATAAGTCAACAGAGAGTGCTCATCAGGCTGAACAACTTTCGCTAAGACGTCATTCTTATATGTGTTATGGTGTAGCTAGGCTCTTGGAGTTCCACAAAAGGTGTACCAGATCTTCGATTTTTATAAGTCAACAGGAAATGCCCATCAGACCGAACAACTTTTGCTTAGACGTCATTCCTATATATGTTATAGTGTAGCTAGGCTCTTGGAGTTCCACAACAGGTGTTCCAGATCTTCGATTTTTATAAGTCAACAGAGAGTTCTTATCAGATTGAACAACTTGTGCTAAGACGTTATTCCTATATGTGTTATGGTGTAGCTAGGCTCTTGGAGTACCACAACAGGTGTTCTGGATCTTCGATTTTTATAAGTCAACAGGAAATGCCTATCAGACCGAACTACTTTTGCTAAGACGTCATTCCTATATATGTTATGGTGTAGCTAGGCTCTTGGAGTTTCACAACAGGTGTTCCAGATGTTCAATTTTTATACGTCAACAGAGAGTGCTCATCAGGCTGAACAACGTTTGCTAAGACGTCATTCTTATATGTGTTATGGTGTAGCTAGGCTCTTGGAGTTCCACAACAGGTGTTCCAGATCTTCAATTTTTATACGTCAACAGAGAGTGCTCATAAGGCTGAACAACTTTTGCTAAGACGTCATTCCTATATATGTTACAGTGTAGCTGGGCTCTTGGAGTTCCACATCAGGTGTTCCAGATCTTCAAATTTATTCTCTCAGCAGAAAATGCTAATCACGTGGAACAATTTTGCTAAGGTATCATTTTTGTATCTCTTATAGTTTAGCTGGTCTGTTGCGGTTCTGCATCAGGTGTTCAAGTTTCCAAGATAAATTATAGCCTATATGTTGCCCAGACTTAATACCTATACAACAAAAAAAAAATCATTCCAATCCGTCCAGTAGTTCCGAAGATTAGCGTGTACAAACAAACAGACAAACAGACAAACAGACAAACAGACAACATTTTTTTTTTGGATTCGTGCTCTATTACTGTTTCTAAACCCCCCTCAATTATTATTTTTTTAATATATTCAATGTACAGACACAGTTTTTTTACTGTTTTATTATATGTATAGATTAGATTTAATCCCAGAAAACTTGATTTACGTTCTTGCCCGTTCTTCTCCATAGGTACCTACTGCTTTGGAATGGGCAACTAGCTTCATCTTTCTGACTGACCGACCCCTTGACAGTTCAAAAGTGCCTGTAATTGGTTTATTTGAAATAAATGTTTTGAGTTTGAGTTTGAGTTTACAGGTATCTAAAGAAAAATCCAATGTCACATTCCACCATTCGAAGTATAAAGAAGTGAACGAAATCAAACCCCCTTTCAATACCACGTTATGTCAAAGAGTCATTTAAAGACACAAAAATAGCTATGTTAGTTGATATCATACATTATTATATGCTAACGGAACAATTAACAAGTTAAACTGTGATTTTCAACAGACTGAGCAAACTGTAGTAGTTTACTACACCTAAAAGATTGTGAAGCACCTCGTCACTAAAGCTATGTGTTCCCTTAATATTCCTAGTTGCTAACAAGGCAGGAAAGCCAAAGCTTTTTACCAATAACGAACAGTAAGTTATGGGAACGGGATTATCAGTTCAACTCGTCCAACTACTGTAATTCCCTGATATGGCTAACAAATGTAGTGAAAATAGACGTCACTAAGTCACGTGGTAAAGGTGAGAGCAATACCCCTACTATTAGTATAGTGTACTCGATGCCATTAGTCTTCTATGTTTTGGTGAAGTGATACGCTTTGGGAAACAAAAGAATTATTTTCTTTGATTTCCAAGGTAAATTAAGATGAGAAGGTAACCTAAGATTTGTAAATATTTAGGTAGAAACTTAACTTAACCTTTGTACTTTCCAGGTCTTGGAACCAGTCCTGCTAAGTTTTTTTTTTTTGTCGAATGATGTGTCCTAATACAGAGACACTATAAAAAAAATACAATCTAGCTTAATACTAAAGCTAATGAGTAATTAAATTTTGTTACAGTTAGTCCTGCTAAGTGAGAAAATGATCTCTTGTCGTCCGGTTCACCGCAGTATATTGTTGTTTAGGGGTCCGGAAACAGTAAGAAACTGAGTGAGTAACATTAAAGGAACCATGGTTGCTAATAACTACATCAACCGCATGCTACTGGGATCATAAAAGAGTTTGTACGTAGTAGTACCGAAAAATGTTTTACCATAAAATAAATTCTGGCTGCAAATAACTGAGGCAAACAAAAACGAATCAACCACAAACAAAAACAACGTTCCAAAACCAACTGACTTGCAATTGTTTCATCTATTTGAAACTTCACGACTTCCAATCGACTTAAATCTTCCCATAGTAGTGCTAACACCCGTAGCATGCGAGTTATATTTACTCCGTGGCGCGAGAGAAATAAACCACGCGCGACCTACCGAATGGATACTTTGGCGGCCGCTGTTCGTGTGCTGCTTACAGACTGCTACTGGTGATACTAATCATTTTGTTTCTATGCTGGATTATCTGGGACTACCATTATGATTCAACGTATCAGACTTAGGTAGATAGGCTTCGGAAAAACTGAGAAAATTGACTAAAGGCGTTGATCATACGTGGGGATCACTGGTTGCATATTTCTGTAGGTATTGTAAGAGATTTCTGTAGGATTTAAATCTTAAAGATTTTTATGAGAAAAGCTTTGTCAGTGATGGTGTAAATCCAAGTTAAAACTTAGCATGATAAAAGCATTTCATCAGCAGCTAGCCCCAGGTGGAAATCTTGTTGAAAGTGTATCTGGGATCGACTTCAACTACCAAACTTAAAAGTGTCAACAAGACTATAATGTCAATTAGCAATACTAATTTTACGCGCTAGTCCCATAGAAAATTATTGTAGAATTACAAGTCAGTCATTTGGGTGAACTTGTAGGTTAAATTCCCCATCCACTTCCTATCTATGTTGAGGTCGGCTTCCAGTCTAACCGGATGCAACTGAATACTAGTATTTTACATGGGGCGACTGCCTATTTGACTACCGCAACCCAGTTACTGAGTATAAGAATACTTGTCAGACATTTGTTGGTCAGATTGTACTTGCGAAATCCCGAATACGTACTGATCAATGCATGACAGTAGAGATATTGTGATGTAGGAGGCTCCATCAGTTCAGCTTAACTTTCAGGCCATTCGAATCTCTCATTTCGTGAAGTTCTCGTTTTCCCTGCAACCTCGTTGTTTTCAAGTTAACCAGTACCTACCTACATTGTATGCCTCTCTGGAATTTAATTCAAACTTAAATTATGTGTTCCCACAATAAAAGCAGCAAGGCCACAGTTACGAAGCTCTTAAATCAAGTGAGGAGCGGTGGTCATCAGCAATTTGGTTATCAGTAGTGGGCCGATAAATAAATATTTATGTGGCAACATTATGCGGGCGAAATTATGACAATTTAAACAATTATACGGTTAACGAGAAACGAACGTCACTGAGGGTGGCCTGCCGAGATGTAGGGGTTTGGAGTTGGCTCTACATGCAAGGAGATCCAAATAATTACTTCCTATTTGCCGCTGACCGCAAACCTGGATATTCGATCAATTAGGTATTATCAAAATCGAATCATTTATTAGTCATTTATATATTTTAGTCAGGGTTCTGATGCGTCACATCAGAATTGTGTGCATTTTAATGTAATACAAAAAAAAGAATCATCCTTTAAGTATTTTATTTAATTAAAAAAAATATATTTAGGTATAAAAGTTGGACAGTGAGAAAAATAACAAAGGATTATTTTTAAGTTCACCTCAATAAAATTAGGTACTTGGACTATGTTGAAGATATTTCTTAATTATCACGCTTATACAGACATGAAATCCTTGTTATTTTAATTAAAAATAACACATTCATTAGTGTAGGTCGAATACCTGAAATGCCAAAATTTTCATTGTTAAAGTAAAATGTGTTTTTAATTAACTTGTAGGGTGTTTCAGAAAAAACTTTGATTCTGTATACATTCATGTAAGCGTTTAAACATTCATTAAAAAGGTGACGAACAGACAGACACGCAGACATCATCAAGTCTTATAATACTTCATCAAGTAGAGCCACTTTTCATCCGTGTCGCCCACCAAATGTTAGCGTTTCGCGCGGGCACCAACATTATAATTTATTTTGTCATTTTTGCATTAAGATGACTTACTACCACGGGCAGGCTGTAATGAAGACATCACGAAATTCGACCATCTGGACCATTTTACGCGAACTTGCAACTTTTTGAAGTTTGTTAAGTGAGTTGGAGATTCGATGCTTTTGAATGAGAATAAAGTATTGTAAATTAAACGTAAGGAGTTACTATAATTATATCTTTCACCTATTTGAGAATAGAAGTAAGAATGAACAGACTATCAGTAAAGCATTGCAACATTGCTTGGATGCTGAAAACATTTTATATTTAGGTACGTATAAATATAAAATGTTTTCAGCATTCAACTTGAAATAGAACTATGAAAGTATTGAACATCTAAAGATCAGAATGCGTACCATGTACATAAAAAAACATTTAAAAATGTTTATATCTAGATTAGATATATCATACATAAAAAGTTTGCAAGTTAAAAAAAATCACAAATTAAAGGAAAGTGAACTTCAAATTGATGAATTTATCTCTCCTTAAAAAAAATGCAGCGCCTTCAATCCGTGCACCAAAATCGTACCTTGAAATATAAAAACACAATAAGAACAACAAAAGAATACGGTTTTGACAAACAATTGTTTTTGGCGTTCCCACAACAGTAATTACAAACACGTGTTGTCAAGCAATACCCGTTTATAACACCTTTACGGCTTTATTTTATTGTTTTATAAAACATTTCTTTTAAACAATTTTGGGACTTTTGTTCGAAAGGCAAAATTCCCACCTGTTTGTAATTAGTATAGCTTAAGGTAAAACTATTTGTAAAGTGAACGGTGCAACATATGTTTCGGATTTAGCAACTTTTTCTCCTTCACGTAATTTTGTTAAAAAGAGATGGGAATAATGTGGTCTTTTCTCTGTCTCTTTCTGAGATTGCTTTCACTTAATTGTGTTAACAGTAAGAATTTAAAAATAAATACTTCAAATTTCAATGACAAAAAAGTAAATTTATAATATGAAAAAAAAGTTGTAAACATCTTTTCCAATTGTATTTTCTGGAGAAACTGTCGTTTCCACGATCATTAAATACTTTTTCTATATCTGCGATTTACCAAGCAACCAACTTTTAACATGGCAGCCACTACAGATTTTGCCTGACAGAAATTGCAGTGGCTGAAAATAAGAAGAGTGTTTCCATTAAAAATATTAAAAGCCGCACACCAGACCCACCCTCGCCTAAATGCTGACTGGTCAGAAAGAAAAGATTATAGATCGTTGAGAATGGTGACGTCCTGGATGTCGTTCAAAAACACTTCATTGTTACTTAATACCCGAGAAGCTCGTGGCTAGTATTAACAGCCGCACAGGTCGATCCATCAGATTAAGCTACGCTTGCCGGGGTTGCCCGTGGATGCCAATGAATGTTTGTAAATATGTGAGCACCATGTACTTTTGACATACTTAAGTTACCTACCATTACTATATGTGTTTTTATTTTCACCTTTTGTGGTGTAGTGTTTTTATTCTGGGTGCATCGTCTTCACATATAATGTTATAATTCATGTATATAAAACATTGTAAAACATTTTAAAAGAGTAACGGTGGAGTTTCTTGCCCATTCTTCTCCACACGAAACTACCTTTTGGAAGGGGCGACTAGAATCAATTCTATTTCTTGTTCATTTTGACGTTCAAAAGTGCCTTACTTGTGCCTATTTGAAATAAATGATTTGACTTTGACTTTGATGGGTGTCTCGGAAATCACGTTAGGCCGTTGGTCCCGGCTGTCATTTGTGCATCTTTGACAGTCGTTACGGAAAGTCAGAAGACCAAAAATCTGACAGCCAGTCTTACCAACGGGTATCGTATGGCCCAATTACTGGGTTGTGGAGGTCAGATAGGCAGTCGCTCCATGTAAAATACTGGTATTCAGCTTCATTCGGTTAGACTGGAAGCCGACCCCAACATAGTTGGGAAAAGGCTAGGCAGATGAGATGTTACTTAACACTTTCACTGCCCAGTTCAAACTATTTTCAACTAGCACGTTTTGATTTGCACCCTGTAGGCGGGTGCTGGGCATGGTCAAAAGCCACATACATACATCAATTTATATGTAGGACGCGGGAGCCGCGTTGTGGGCACGGAAACAAATTATCGTTGAACCCGGGAGCCGGGTGCTTGGCAGTGAAAGTGTTAATACCCGTTATAGTCAAACAAGAACGAAATATCCTTTACTTGTCTCAGATCAGCATTGAAGTTATTAGCCAATATTAGCAGTAATTCATCTACAAACAAACGAAGACCGCCTTCACACCGTGACGCACGTGCTTCGCTCAATGATATACGACAAAAGGTAAGTTCCGGCCATCAGGGCCACCCGTTTTTATGTACGGTGTAAAAAATATTTGAGTCCACTTTGAATGATGGGTTCTGTATGCTATAAAACTAATAAGTGCGCTTAGGAGGCAGTGGCATTTAGAAACCAGCAAACATACTGCAATGAATTCCTGCATGAACCTTGCAGTAAAACATACTTAGCTAAAGAAGAAACAAAAGTATAATACTACAACGTAGGTATAGAGTACAATGTTATAAACTGTGTTAAATGCAATCACGAGAAAGACCAATATCATTGCCGGTAATAGGTAAATTATTTTTTATTTTTTTATTAAGAAACTCTATTTTTAACCGACTTCAAAAAAGGAGGAGGTTATCAATTCGACGGTATGTTTTTTGTTTGTTTACGCGATTACTCCGCCAATTGTGGACCGATTTTCAAAATTCTTTTTTTGTTCGAAAGGAGATACTTCTGAAGTGGTCCCATAGTCACCAAGTTAAGATCTGATGATTGGATCCTGGAGAAATCGAGGGCAACCCTCAAATTTTATGGGCTTACACACCGTTTTTCGCCAATCTTATGAAGTAATTTAAGTACTTGCGTATGGTAATCATCACCTCATGTAGCTGAGCTGATTATGGAAGGTACAACTCCTTAACAGTAAGAAGAAGGCATCGACTGATTTAGTAACTTATTATTATGATGTTTGAAAGGGCGTTTGTCATTTTTTTTATTCTTACTGATATAAAATGTGTATGTGATGGGTAGTAAACTTTATCATTGGTAACTGACAACATGAATTCCAATTAGCCCAAATCGTGGTAAAAATCGGCATTTTAGGAGATAAAGACAGGTAAGTACGTGTAGGTATTATTTTATCAAAAACTTAATCAAACCTTCCACCTACTACTTACATTATTATAACTCAATTGAGAATAAGATTATAGTGAATTTTAATCATACACCTTAGGGATCAATGCAGTACAAAAGAGTTAATTTAACTATAAATCACTAGCTCGTACTTCCCTTTTATCGAATTAAATAATGAGTTAGATCAATTAAATATATTTATTGTACATAATTATATACAAATACATGTTAAACTAAGTAGGTTTTAATTTAACAATACAGTAACTATTCTTATAATTTTATTCTTTTATTTAAATTTGAAAACTGTTTTAAAATAAGGCAAGTAGAGCTTAGCAAATATTTTTTTAAACTGTTTTCAACTAAATATTATAACGTAAATGCAATTAAAGTAAACCAACCAACTAAAAATAAGTAAGAATTATAAAGAAGATGAATATTTTGAGTCACTACCACAAGGTCGCGGGTCTACGCCTGAGGTCAAAGCTACGGTGCGTCTACGCGCTACAGGGACTTCGTAGACGCCGCTACGAAGCGAAAGTCGTTAGTTGAAAATCTCTGCTACAGTAGGTAACAACTTGTTGCTAGACAACTCGTATAAGATCCTATGTAAATTTTCATAAAAAATAAATAGTTGTAGCAGCATTTTGTTTCAATGTTATTCAGTTTTAACTTATTTAATGTAAATCAATAAATTGTATTAATTAGAATTATTGTAAAAAAAATATGAAAAAGATCGTAAAACTCTCAATAAAAAAGGGTTTTCAAAGTTCCAACTTTCACTGAACTTGAATCAATCGCACCCCAATCAAACAATCGACATGGTACCCACTAATTACATATAACAAGCGCAAATTAATCATCAGACGAGATAAATTAGCGACGCGTGCTTGCTCCGTACCGCGACTATTTCGGTGTGGGCGGGGAATGATTCAGTTGGGGCCAGTCGCGCGCCGACCGCTCACGGGAGAACATAGGCGCACCGCGAACGAGCAGGGAGTCACCGAGCGCTGTTGCGATGGCGCGATGAAGACAGAAAGGCGCGCGGCGTTGTGGGCTCTGCTGTCCCTGTGCTGTGCCGCCGTCGCCGCGCCGCGCCGCCTCTACTGCGACCGCGCCGACGTCGCGTGGCGGGCCTACCGCGCGCCGGCCGCCTTCGAGGCGCGCGTCCAGTCGCTCGCCAAAGACGCCGCCACCGTCCAGATCAAGCGCGTCTTCCGCCACCAGGGATACTGGCCCCACGAGAACGCCGTCATCCGACTCAAGCTGCCGCCCGAGCACCTCGACTGCTCCGGGCGCTTCGAAGTGCCTTTGAAAAATAGACGGAACTATATCGTGTTCGCCGAGAGGCGCGGCAACTCTGCCGTCGCCCTCGGCCCGCCCATCAAGAGGACCAGCAAGTTGGTTAAGAGGATTCGTGCTGTCTACAAGCCGCGTTACAGTGAGTGATCAGTGTTTTATTACGACGTGGTGTGATGCGAGCCGCGCGGTCGCATGGAACTTGAAGACACGTACGGAAGGTACAGAGTAATCACAATTTTTCAAATAAATCACTCAATTTTGAACCAACGATCTGTCAAATTCCATGTGATCATGCATGCTACAGTAATAAGTCGCATCGATTCGCGAATATATCATTAGTCGTACACAAAACTTTACACAAATAATACTGGCAGCAAATATGCGATGACAGCAGGTGTATCGTAGGAACAAGTAGCCATTATGAGTCCATTTTAGGCTGAGCAGTGAATAGTGGTCGGCAAACGTGGTCGGCTGCAAAACATACTAAGCGCATGCCACTTACTCGTTCAAAGCCGGACCTCATTTATGCACCCTTCATAAACGGTCAGGTGGGTAGGACAGATAACACAAACTAAAATTAAACGTTACTTACAACACTTTGAATGAAACTACAAAAAAATATTATGAAATAAAATCTGTCCAGTTCCATAAAACTGTTTTTCTTGACAAATCCTTGACACATTTTGTTTATGAGAAACAAGAAAAATGAGATGAGTTTCAAAAAAAATACGAAATGGGATTGCAATTAATTTTTAAAAGTAGAACACTAAAACAAAGAAACAACGTAGGCCGATAAAAATATAGGAAAACATTCGCAAGAGTCTATAATACATATAAATACGAAACAATAAACATCACAATTGAATCATTTCGACTCGTAAGACCAATCTCATTGCACTCTGTTGCTGTGTTAAGCAACTCAAACACAGTATGCCATTTTTATCACAAGTCCAATTTTTGGAATACGTTCCAAGTCTTACCAGATGCGGTTGATTATAAGTTGCGGTAAATAATTGTCACCTCATTAACAAAATGAGTTCCAATAATTGGAAAATGATGAGCTAAGTGACCTAAAACCGTTTCTACAAATACCACGATTGTGATCTTGCACAAAGCTGAACCACGTGGATTTGGATGATGCAAATTTTGAGACATGTTCACACAAGATATCATCTATCTAATAATCTTTGTCTTGTCTAACAAGTCTTGAATTGTGTTTTATCTTCCATTATGTTAATTATTATTGCAAAGGTGCGTGTGAAATATTATATTATTATGATCAGCTGCAGAAATTGAAACATTGCAAACGAAAGAACAATATTATTGTAAAAGGAAGAAAAAATAATTTAATAAGCAGTCTTCTTAACCTCAGACAGGAACTGCGATTCAAATAGAAAAACATCCTATTAGGGGAATAATCACAAGAAATTAATGAATTTATTCTTACCATTTAGTTAGGCTAGCAAGTCACAAAACCATGCGATGGCGGAAACAATGCAAAAGGAAAAAAGTTTAATTAATAAAGTCACACTATATACCTATTGCAATGGCCTTACATAACACAGTACCTATCATTTGAAACGCTGACTGATAAGAATGTCCTGCAAATTGCATTCGCACAAGAAACAAAAGAGTATAAACTCAAAAAAGATGTGAAAGATTTAAAAGAAAGAAATTTTGGATTGTACATTGAACTATCAATGCGTTGATAAGACTTCTGCCCACGCCGCAAATCTAAAGTAAATATAAAAATTCAATAATGATAAACTGCTGATCCGTTGCGCGTGCGACTCAATGGGTGACGTCATTGCACGCTCTAGTTCAGACATGTCGCTGCCAGTTGCGATCTCTTACGTGAACTTTTGGCTACTGGTTTATTGTCAAAACTATTGATTTACATCTCATTTCGGCGATTAAGTTAGCAGAATTTTTAAGGTACCCAGTAACGAAGCACCATGAAGCTATCTATTGCTGCAACTTTGGTTATTAGTACAAGAAGAAATGATCATGATGAAACTACAGAGGAAGTTTTGAAATCATGGTGCACTCAGTTGCCAAGCCAACCTCGTCGAGGTTGATCTTATTTGCACGTCTTACTAAATAAGAGGAAAAAAGCTCTAAAATGTTTATTCACCTGTGGAAAGCAATCACTAATCACTTTTTTGTGAATCATTCGCTATTTTCTTGAAAGCATATCATTGGCTTTTTCCTTTCAATACGTCAATGTTCCAAGACTAAGATCCGTATTCGTTGCTCTACAAATTCTCCTAATTCATGTATCATCCTCTTACATGATTAGGTAATCATAATTCAATATAATTTGAATCCCACGCCTTCACAATAAACTTTAACGTGTAATAGCTTGAGAATTTGCACCTGTCATGTCAGGCATGAAAAACATCGTTATTCTAGCTTTTTGTCTTTAAGTTCTCTACTGACATAGGACATGGTCATGACATAATGCCGATAGTATTTATCGCTTAGGTTATGTCAAGTCTAGAGTATTATTTATATTTTTCCCATCATCAGTCATTGATTAAACTACGCAAAACCAGCTCGCTATGTCACAAATTGCCTTTAGTATGAAGTATTGTTGCTAATATCATCATTCATAACTGTAGACATAGACAAACATTAACCATTAGACCTTTAATCCATTCTGATGAAACTATTGTCGTTAATCCTGCGTCTATCGGTTTCCAATCGAACCAATTGTGGCTAAATAAGACAATCATTAAAATGTTCACCTTTACACTCTACACGTAAAACGTGGCTACTGTTTACTTCGTCGGTATGATGTTTAGCCAAAATGTTTACCTTTCGAGATCCTTCGTTTTTTCCTTTGTTAATGTCGGGCAGTCGGGACTCGGGTGCGATTGTAAATCTTAAGAGCAAGTGTTGTGTGTCTACTCGTCTAAATGGCGTCTGGTTAACGTGAATCTTCCTTACGTTAGAATTTCAATAGAATGAGAGAAGTTGTGAGCAACTGCGTCGTTGGTTTTAGGTCCTCCGTATTGGTTTTCTAAAAATAAAAATGTTATATATCACTTGCACCGAAAACATTACTTCGGTATCGAAGTAATTCCAGTGCAACGATTTGTGAATATTTTAATGCTGACCGTAATTTTTAACGAGCTTGATATTTACTAAATAATTGATATTAACGCATTTATTATACATGACATATACATATACTCAGTGCTACGGAAGGGAGAACCTGTAAACCTTCTTGGCAACATCACCCAACTTTTGACAGTAATAATTTTTTAATCAAACATAATCAAAATTCCACGACAACTGAACGCTAAAACTCCTAGCTGCAAGTCCTATGGCTGTTAACACGCCGTTCCGCCCTGCCACACCTCCATTACGGCGTCGCACTCGGCTGGCTTTACTGTCCTATTATATATTAACATACGTAAAATTATTATATTTTACGACGCCCGCTATCTTTATAAGACTGTTCTCGTTAGTATCATCGTGGGGTTATTGTGCATTTGTTGCTGTTGATGGGATGTATCCAGCAGTTAATCTGTGATATTTTTTAGCGTGCTGTATAGAATCTAATTTAAATCATCATCAGGTTGATAAGCTTCACTATCAGTCTCACTAACTGGAGGCTGGTGTAGGCGTAACTTTACAAAATCGAAAATGATCAGTATCAACTAAAGACAGATAAAATAATATTGCGAACTACTGATTCATGATTACTGAATAAAACAATTGAGATGGTACAGTTTATTAACACGAAAGAAGAAAATACAGAAGGAGATAATGTTGCACATTGTCAGATCATCAGATAGTCTTCCGATAAGTGCTACAATTAGGAACTGTGACGGTTTGCCAAAATCAACACGCTTGTTTCTGAGTGGTGAGCGAAATGCAATGATATTTATAAAATGTCTAGTGACACAGTCGTCAACTGAAACCGTTGCAGTTGCTGTTGCTTAAAGCTATTCTATAACAACAGATAGAACATGAGTTTAATTCTATAAGACCGCATTCATCAATTCCTGATGAAAATAAATTCAAATTTTGGTGACTACCCTATAAAATATCGCTCAAAATCTGTCTGCATATCTCCGACTGTATTAAGGGCAGATATGATCAACTAATTTTCTTCTAGTAGTATAATAATTAATCCTAGGTTTACAGTTTAAAAAAAAATACAAAATCGCTCCGTTCGTTTAACTTTAATCATTATGGAGATTGAAGTAAAAACAATGTTTTGACTTGAGTAATTAATTTTAATTTGTAGCTTTATTTGCAAAGATTTTATCGCTTCTAGATGACGTCATTGCATTCAGGAATACTTATGCTTTTTCAGTTATATGATTGAAATGCTCATTATTAAACGTATATAACTGTTCTTTAAATACGTGATTTTTGGAACACAGATCAATTTTCATACCCTGCGATTTTTCGCCACACACAATGGGCAATAAAATTGTAGTCAGTTATTATTGAGGCAACTGAAGACAGAATGAACGAATGATGACAATATTCGGATAATTAGCTTATAATTTAAAAAGTTATAATACCAACGTCCTTATGGAGCATTACACCTGTTACCCCTCTAGCCGAGCTAAATACGTCTCCTAGTATAGGGAGTAGGTCCGCCACAAAATTGATACGAGCTAGGATTGATTGCAATTTTGCAATATAAATATATATATGTATTATATTCTTGATGCAAAGTCTACATTGAGACTAACGATACTAAACTAAACACTAATATTAAATAGAATATATACCTATAACCTAAAACTAATAAATAAAAGCATACACATTTACAAATGGTAAAAAAGGGGAGGGATAGGGTTTCAAAAATTTCATCCCCATCGGTGTCAGTGGGAAATTTGCTCAAAAGTTGGCAATGCTGATTTAACTACTTGTTAGAGATCTTGATGCATAATTAGATAGGCAGCTACAACATCCAGAAATGTTTAGGCAATAAAATTTCGCGTAGTCCACCTACAAATACCAGATTTTTCAAGTACCAACCAACGGTGAAAATATTTTTATGATTTTAGTGTTTCTAAAACAGAAATAGCTTCAATAAAAAGTTTATGAAAATGATTACTGCGAGCTAAATATGTTTCATTAGCTTTAAAAACGAAGGTATTTGCTATTTTTAATGTTCGGGTATATTAATCCTAGGATTATTATAGCATACCAACGCATAATAGCATTTAACTAAACTCAGGTTCTATTTAAAAATGCACGTATAACACCAACTAAAAATATTATTTGCAATTAATCGCGATAGGTACAATGAACTTGTAAGCTAAATCAAGAACCCGATAGATAATTTTAAAGTTACGATAAAACGTTAGCAATAACAACATAACTTATCTTCACGCCTTGTTTTCAATAAAGGATTAGACAGAGGCGTAATGACGGTGTACCTAATGGGTAGGTACATTTTAGCAATAACACTTCAGTTTATAATATTATAATTATACTTACAAGAACCTCAAAAATACGTATTTTTGTCGTATTAACTTATCTAATTTGACTAAACCAATATCAAATTCCCAATAAAAACTGGACTCACCGTAGCAACAATAGTCTGTCTGCTATATCGCGGTCCATGGGGCCCGCGACACGATGGTCGGAGTTCGACAATGGTGTCGATCGATCTATGGGCTCGGTGGCCTCGCAATTAACGCGTATATCCGCACCCGCCCTCCTGGCCTAGGGTTGCCATGGATTTATTTTTCTATTAATCTATTCACATACACATATGAATCGACAAGTAGAAAAATACGTACAAAAATTATGGTTACTTATTTACAAAGAAATCTTACCTGGTTTTAGTTATCTTGACAATTGACAGATATAGAATATACTTTTTACTATGTCCATCACATTAATTAGATATACAATTAAAAGAGATAGACAAATTCAGATCCGAAACAGACCAAATATATTTCCAGTTTTCTGAATTGATTAATTTGAGATCGGGAAACTTATTAATTCTGTACAAAAATGTAAATTCTTATAAGTTGGGAATCAGTTTAGATATTTTCCAAGTTACGTAAATCAAGTTCTTTACTGAGTAGCTATATCTAGTTAAATCAAAATGTTCAAAGTTAAAAATGAAACGTAAAACATAGTTGGGTTAAAAATTATGTAATATGGCCCAGGTCGCAATAGGTTCAGAAAAATATCAATGAAAAAAAAAACCTAGAAAACCTAATGAAAATAACGTATTTGTTTTTTCTTCGGGACTGATCCCACCCAACTCCTGCAAGCTGGCGCCCCTACTGTCCGGTTTCATTAATTGTGTGTCATTGGTAGCTAAACCCGCGTAATGAACAGCTGTAATGAAAATGCATCAGATACGATAAGGTCGAGGAATCTAATTCTAAATATAATGTAAACGTAACGACGTGTAATCGTAAAGTCTGTTTTGAAAAGGTCGGTTGGCTTATGTTCTGGCTCCTGAACTTTAACGAAGAAGTTTGTGACTCGCATTACTACTTAATGGAAGTGCTAATTCGACAACTATTATTTTCCTTTTCAATCAATATTTTGTTCACAAATTAAATTAGGTAGGTTCAATGAAAAAATCTAAATATTGTTATTACCAAGTGTGCAAAAAATTGTTTTGTATCAGATTAACCAGAACCAGATTTAGAAATTCAACAAACATCCAGAACTTGAAAAACTGTTTATTAAGACGTCATTTTGAAAATTAGTTTTATCATTTGCCGATGTTTGGTCATTTTCTTGAAAGCGCCGCTTCGAAAGCCACAAACACAAATAAAAAAATCCATAACTTTTAATTAATGCCTCTCTGTTGCACATACAGCGTGAGTTAAAACTAATTAAATGTCTTGTACATACATAAGTGTTCAAGTATTTTCATTAGTTTTAACTAGCCAAACTAAAGTTAGAGGAATATTAAATTGTTTAAGGCCTTCTCAAAGGTGTGTTGGTAATAATAAGTCGGTTTTAGCATCCATGTCGAATAGTGCGGGGTTGTCGGCCCTAGGATTTCGCATAGTCGAAATCAATTTGTCTCACCTTACTGTAATGACTTTGTAAAGCAGGTAATGTTCGCACTAAGTACCTCCCATGTCTTGACTTTAAAAGGAGAAAGGCATTCTACTCTAATTTAAGTTGACGTCAGACGCAATGACCGTGCTTTTGTTTCCCGACGGTTTATCTGTTACCTATTACTGCAGTACCTCGTTCCTTCCTTCCTTTTCGTGTGGTTAGTGACTAACTTGGTGCCAGTAAGGGGGAGTTTTTATGCTGCCCATGGGCCTCTGACCTAGCTTCACATACTGTTGAGAAATATCTCTCAAACATGCCGGTTTCCTCACGATGTTTTCCTTCACCGATTTTTAAGCAAGTGATAATTATACAGTACGCACATGAATCCGAAAAATCAGAGGTGCGTGCCTTGGGTTCGAACTCGAGACCTATGACTTGGCAGTCCGAAGGTCACTCTACTAGGCTATCACTGCTCTAAACTACCTCGTACCTCGTTAATTTCCATAGTATAAAGCAAAGTCGCTTCCGCTCTCCTAATGTCTGTATGTATATATGCTTATATCTTTAAAACTACACAGTGGATGTTGATCCAGTTTTTTTAATAGATAGAGTGATTCAAAAGGAAGGTTTAAATGTATAATAACATGCAATTTCCGTCATCCACGCGCGCAGAAGCTATTACGCAATAATCGCTGAATATTCTGCCGTGTTTCTACGGTTAATTTCACCACAATTTCATCTATACATGCATCCACGTTCTCTTCAACAGGTGTCCTCAACCACTGTTATTTTTAAAATGCAATCATGTTTTATATCCTACACACGAGATGAAAAGAACAGAACATTTCATTCGTTTTACTATCAAACCGTAGAGCGACCAGACCGATATATCCAAATTGTGGAATTTTTATATGTCACATAACGTCGTCTAGGTATTTCGTCGGTTCCAATTAGACGGCGCGACGTCTGTGCGGTTCCGACGCTTACGTTTTGTTTTTTTTTTCGTAACTTCTTTTATTTTTTACGTCACAACTTTTAGCGTCGCGAATACGGTAGGTAACTGTACCGTTTTTATTGTTGTTAATCCCTTACATCAATTTAATTGCGGTCGTGCGCAGGATATCTTGTTCTTCCACATTGTATTGTATCATCTCAGTATTTACTACTTCTGGCCATATCATCTCTCACACAATCTATCCGTCTTTTTAAAAATCTAGCTTCTTTTCCTTAATTGCTTATTCAAATCCATACTGATATCTTAACCGTTTACGTCTAGTCCTCTAAATTAATTAAAGTTACTTAGTACTATTGCTAGCTGTAGTTTGAGTATTGGGAGCAGAAAATAAAATATTATGGCTGAACATGGATTCGGCGAATTTCAAAAGACAATGCTAATAAATCGTGTAGGTATTACTTGTTGTCGTTCTGAATTATTTCGTGAGTAATAAGCATGAAGTAAGTGAGACACATTGAAGGTGATACTTTGGTCTTTTCAGCTGTTCCAAATTTAAAACTGTTTGGCAAAGTGACCCCTTATTTAAATACCGCGAAACCTCATTTTCACTACTAATTGATCTTCTTGAGCAATACCAAACCGGGGCCCTGCTGATTCCAAAAGTGTAGTCAAAGACGCGAGTAGGTCACTAGTTTCCTTACATACCCTCGATGCTTGGTTAAACCAACTGGACATTCGACAATTGTCCTGGGAGACGTTTTTTAGTCCAATTTACCCATTAACTCCAATTGACAGGTTCAACAGTGCTATTTATTATCTATGTCTCAATTCTGTCTACAAAAAAGTTTGATAACGATCTGACTCTGTTGTTGCGTAATTGTTGAAAGGATAATCGTCCATAATAGCGCGCCACTGTTTGATGTTCAATGCCCTTATGAAATAAGCATAACATCGATTTGTACCTTTTTTGCGTTTTTATTTTTATTGCAAACTATTCCTACAGTACTTTCCTTTATTTTCAACACAGTCTAAACACACTTCATCTTTTTTTTTACTTTATCTATTATAAAGTATTCTTCATTATTTCTTTCTTGGTGGATTTAAAGATCATTTTCCTCATACACCGCATCTAAAAGCTACTATTGCATTTTCCTTTCATTCCCAGCTAAAAAATCATCATTTGAATCAAAACAGTCCGCGAAGCGATCATTTGATAACGCTTGCTGGCCGCATAATAATCGTTATCAACGAATATGGCAACATTGCCAGGTCCGCTTTTTGCTGAACGCGTCTGCCATACATACTGGCGCGGTCGAGGCCCGTTACTGTTCGCCATTTTATTACGATAGGCTTTTTGCCCCGGATTCACTTGAATACAGATAGGTCACTGCAAAAGATCATTATAGAGTTAAAAAAATTGGGATTGATGCTGAAGATAAAGGCTGGTTTAAGAGATAATTGAAAGAAGAGTTTTATATTTACGTTATGGAAAAGTAGCAAGGCATTGTTCGAGTGAGGAATTACTATATGCTTCAAAGTGATCTCTATGGGAAACATGTACCAAATTAATTGAGTAGGAATAAAGCACTAGGAAGTGGTGAAGGGCGGGCGTTTTATCATAAAAAATGAATCAAATATTTTTCTGGAAGGCATTACGATACTATTATGTAGGTATGTATGTATGGGTCACAAGTCATCAACTCCTACAATAGTAAAAGTATCAACAAATCCCATTCTAGCTACAAATGTAACTGACCAGACACGATGCGGCATTTCTGGTCTGTCTTATGTATGACTACATGCAACAACCATGACCGATTCGACCGAGAGCCTAGCGAACCCATTGTCCTGTAAAGCAGTAAACGCCATCTATAGCAACATGATATCAGTAAAGTTATTGATGGAAACACCATAAAAGTTACAACATATCGATGGGAGAAAATATCGCGGCTATACTTCTTTAAAAACCAGTCATCATAATGTTTGCTACATAAGATAATTAGACATAGGGAGTATAGTCCAGTCTCAACTTTCGCACAGGAATGTAAACAAATTGTTGAATCAGAAATGTATAATAGATTACAATTTCATTTTAATGATTGACATCCTGGCATGGAATTTTGTTAAGACAGATCTAATGACTGCGGAATTCTTATCGATATAAACACTAACATTCTTTGGCGATGTCTATTACATAGCACAAAAGAATCTATCAATAGACAATTTATGTTATTTCTGAATTAAAAGCTTTCCAATCAACAATTTTTTGAGAGGAATATCACTCACTAAAAATAACTTGGATGATTAATGAGGTAGCTCATCTCATTGTTCTATTATCGTCAATATTTCACCCTGTAATTGTTGAAAGTCTTTCTTAAACCAAGAGTCATGTTCATTCAATTTTTAGTGCTTTATCTATTTTATAGAATTTTTGCGGCGTTATTAAAAATACAGTTTGCGTCTACTAATTACAACTATGAACCAAAATCGAATCAGAACTTAAAAAACATGTTAATTAAATAAAAATCATGACAAATAATAATCTACGCAATAATAATATAATTATTACTCTTCATAAAGGTGGAAAAGTAAGAATTAAATCCAAATCACAATCACACTACATTAAATATAAAAGCCAAACTTTATCTAGACGAGAAAGTCTTCACTATAACACTGAAATAGATTTTCCTTAAATATATAACACGGGATTAACGAGGTCAATCGGATAGTGCGAAGCTACTGAAGTGTAAATCGGACTCACCTTTAATTTACTAAAACAGACAAATATACATTTATGCTCTTATTCTTTTGGAGCAGCGAAGATTTATGAGTCAACGATTAGGACATAGACCAGATTCCTCGTGAGACTTCGCTATCAGTGTACTTCAGAGCCAAATCAGGTCAAATCGAAGTTGGACTCAAAGGACCAATAAGTTTTATGTCTTACGTGCGGATTAACATCAAAAACTTTAAATATCACACTGGCCCACTTCTGATTTCCGAGGTACAAATTGTGGGTTAACGCTACTAAATAATTTCTTTCAAAATTTCCTCAAATAACAATCTTTCACCTTTTAATTTCATTGAAACAGCTTCAAACCTACTCGTCCAAACTTTTTTCTTTATTGTTGTCGAAAAGGAAGCGAGCCGTTGAGTGATATGCGACATGTGACGGCACATTGAAACCTAAAGGACATAAATAGTAGAAAAGTTCACAGTACAAAATAAACTTTATGATTGAGTAGACAAGGTCGGTATTGGAACACATATGGAAGCCAGAGCACGGTCTCTGAACTCCTAAAATAATATTCACTTCGGACCACTCACATGTTACGCAACTCACGTTATAATTAAAGCTAGGACGAAGTTTTAAGACAAAGTTAACGCGAATCGACCGTTTGATCATCAAACTGAGGAGCTCACCTCAAATAGCTTTTTGAACAAGCATTTTGTTTAACGCGTCCACATTTAAAGACGACGAAGAATATACCTTCCGTAGTTTACTAAATTCAGTTTAAAGTTTACTAAAACCTAAAAGTTTTCAAATAAGGTTTTAGTTCCTTCAGCATTTCATTTAAACATGGACAACTTCCCTACACCAGTTTTAGCTAAAATTAACGTAAAGTTATTGACTAGGTAATTAACGACTATCCAGGCTAAGTTGAAAAACTCTTTTGATACTTCATTAACCAACATTTAACGAACATCCGCCACTTCATCACCTTAAGCTGCTACGACAAGTAATGTTGTCTTTAACCTCAAACCATCACATTTAATCAAAAAAATTACCAATACATAAAACAAATTGTGTCCATATAGGGATCGTAAGCCATGTATTCCCTCGTACTTACATCTAAGGTGAAGACATTAATTTTCGAATCGCTAGAAAAACCCTGATCCCTTTATGGAGTGGCGCCTACCTGATCTCGCGATCACAACGACGTGAGCCGCCTGTTTATATATTATTGAATATGGATATTTGCGGAAAATAATTGTGTTTACAATACTGAATTGGGAACAAAAGGATTTATAAACTTGTACAGGTTTTTTTCCTTAAGGAAATCTGCTTAGGATAATGCGCTTGCGTTGTAATTATAAGATTTAGGTACACTTTCCTCTGGAGAGTATTGTCTTTGAAGAAAATACAATGGCTAGTAGGAAAAGGGAATAAATTAAGTACACTCTGTAGTTAATAGTTTTACGAGAGAACGAACCCGTTGATCAAATTATAGGTACTGCTGTCAACAATTTACAGTGATTACTTGTGACACTTTCTTTTTGCTCTAGGTTTTCATTTAGGAAATAGGAAACTATGAGGTAATTTTCTTTATTAAACAAATAATGACAGTATCAACATAGCTTCGCAATATGGGATATTACTTCTATAATATATTCTATCCAGTTAAATTTACGGGGTACGGTAATACTGGGGACATTAGTGACCACCCGCGTACAATAATGAGAGCCGCGCACCTGTACGCATGCGTAATGGACTTCGGTAAACATCGGGTATACTCGTGTTTAGTTATTATGTCATTTATTATAGCGATGCATCGGCGCGCTGTTTTAAGTTGGGGGTGGGCGAAATGCACCCATAATCTAATCATGACCGGTATTGGTTAGGTTATTAATCTTCAGTCATATTGGAACATGTTTAAAATGAGAGGTTTTGCGACAATAGTTAGGAATAGCTAGAAAGGCGCCATTGCCTGAACTCAGTTTATCTTGTGCACGATGTTGGTCCTTTGGTACAAAAAGAAGTTATCTTTGATAGGACCAAAATTACCTGGAATTTTAAAGACTTTTACCGGTGTTGCATTATCGTGAAAATTATGTAATAAGGAATTACTACTCTTCATAAAGACAACCATCTCGAAAGTTATTTAGCACTTACAAGTCATAAATCAACCCCCAAATCTTCTGATAACCATCAACCAATAAAGCATTTTCCAAATGAACCGTCTACAATAAATCGGGTGCACTTTTCCCTCCATAATGAAGTGGAACGATCTTATGCTCGACATATTACGTAACCGCTGACCGGGTTACAGCTCGTTTCGGTAAAATTTACCACGTGCAAATGTCGAGGGCGAGTTCGCGTGGTGCAAGGACGGAGCGCTGGCGGGAATTTTATGTCATCATTCCCTCTATCTTCTTAAGCGGACATTTTTAGTCTTGTTTGATTAAGAATGCGTTAGGTTGGTGGCATATTGTAGTGTGGCAAAAAGTTCTTGCTGGTTATTGCTTATCTAAAGGTTTTCAGGCTATATTACATTCAACTTCTGGGCAAAGACAATCCTTTACTTTAAGGAGAAATTAAAAAAAAAAACTTGACCTTGACCTTGAAAGTGAATTATTGTAAACTCCTCTTTACGTTAATTATATTTTGAATAAAGACATAACCAGAAAACTCATTTAGATCCCACTGCCTTAGCAAATTGGAAATATCCCTGAAATTAAATATTGCTGGTTGTCACTAAAACGCGCGTCCATTGCAACTATTTGCAACACAAATTCCCACGATAACCGCTGTCAGTAAATAACTTAAATTAAAATTAAAGTGGGCGATTCATATGACATTTAGAATTAATTGCAGGGCGCGCCGAACGGGTGAAAATGTCGACCGAAATAATAAAATGTCGACGAAAGTGCAATCTCTTTGTAATTAGGGGGTTACCGATGGCGAAAATAGACGTGACACCTGCTGAGATACTTATCATATTGTAAATTAAATAAAGCATACGCCGCGCCGTCGTCGTGGGCTTCATCGCTTTCCATCAGGTGAAATAGTGTTCAAACGCTAACCTTCAACAATAGGTGACAGCATTTATAATCTAAGTTACGGAATACCTTAAAGAAAACCATTTTATTTGGGAAAATATATTTGACCTGCATGTTAACAATAAACCAATTAAGGAATACTTTCTAAAACTAACTAACTTCTCTTGAATAGTTTTTGAGTTAGCTTCGATAATGCGTATTTAATCCACTCCTTTTAACTTGACGATGTTATAGTAGTATTAGTTTAGGTCACTGTTGTTAACATAGCAAGTGTAGTAGTGGATACGAATTGTTGTGGGATCTGTAGGTAGGTACTATAACTCAAAAGTGAAAAATAATAACTTTTTTACAAAACGACTTGTAAAAAAGTTTTTAGCCTACGTTACAAACGTCATCATTGTCATTTCATCCATCCATATTTGAATGAGCATCAGTAAGTCCTGTGACATTTGTCCCAACACCTAATTAATTTCACCCAAGCCATTCGTCTTAATCGTAAACGTAACTGACCGGTTTCTGATTACGCACTTAAATATGATACATATTTAATTACTCCATTAAAATGTCCTGCTATCAATCCATCTCATGCAACTAGGCTATTTGTTATCAGACGGACCTTTAAACACATAACTTGAATAGTTTGTAGTATTAATAGTAATTTGTAATAGACAGCGTTTAAATTGAACTCCAATTAAATATGATGTCACCTAAACATTTTACAATCTCTGTGACATTAACCAGCCGATATGACAAGTTAGTATTTACGTTTGCGCCAATATTGCGTTCTGCGTTAAGTTTATCACGATCAATTTAATCAAAGAAAAAATACAACCCGATTTGTTATAGATACCAGACTGGCTGGTAGCAGTTGGTTAAAAGTTTCCGAAATTCGAAAATAGAATAGAATACCCTTTAAAAAATGACAGATATAGACTTAGAAAATTTTGAGCTGAATGACGTGCTATTGGAAGCCTTTGTCCAATATTGGACTGCTGTAGACTACTGATGATGTTGATAACAAACTCAAAACTCAAAGTATTTATCTATCTATACATATAATAAAACAGTAAAAAAACTGTGTCTGTACATTGAATATATTAAAAAAATAATAATTGAGGGGTGAATAATTGTTGACTTATAAAAATCGAAGATCTGGAACACCTGTTGTGGAACTCCAAGAGCCTAGCTACACTATAACATATATAGGAATGACGTCTTAGCAAAAGTTGTTCGGTCTGATGGGCATTTCCTGTTGACTTATAAAAATCGAAGATCTGGAACACCTGTTGTGGAACTCCAAGAGCCTAGCTACACCATAACACATATAAGAATGACGTCTTAGCGAAAGTTGTTCAGCCTGATGAGCACTCTCTGTTGACGTATAAAAATTGAAGATTTGGAACACCTGTTGTGGAACTCCAAGAGCCTAGCTACACCATAACACATATAGGAATAACGTCTTAGCACAAGTTGTTCAATCTGATGAGCACTCTCTGTTGACTTATAAAAATCGAAGATCTGTAACACCTGTTGTGGAACTCCAAGAGCCTAGCTACAACATAACACATATAGGAATGACGTCTTTGTTGTTCAATATGATGGGCATTTCCTGTTGACTTAAAAAAATCGAAGATCAGAAACATCTGATGTGGAAATCAAAGCTATCACTAATTTTACTGTGTAATTATAAAATAACATAAACTGGGAGTACCTGCACGCGGTGAAGGCGTATCAGTTTAGGACTGATTTTCGATGACGATGGTATATCATTGAAAATTTGACTCTACTGGCCAAAACTCCTATTTATTTTTTTATTTTATCGTATGAATATCGGGCTTATGTTGTTTGAGTGTTTAATTTCCTTTTCCATTTATCTTCGTGACACGGTAGCCTACCCGGTAACGCAGGGGAGCAGTCATTTTAATTTAGATTTTTATTGATCAGGTATCTTCACAATAAAACTATGACAATGTTCCAAGAGAGCTATAAGATTGAGGATCATAAGATCCCAAGAATCTACCGAAGAGCGTCAGGAGAGACTTGATGCTGTTCGAGAACATGAGGCTGCAACTCGCTCCGTGGAAACCTCTTCGGGTCGCGAAGCACGCCTGCGTTCTCAGCGTATTCATTAGGTCTCCAGAGACCAGTGAAGAATATGATGCGCGACTGACCGCTGATCGTGAACGTCATGTATTGTCTCGCGAGTCAGAGACGTTCACGGAAAGAGAATTACGCTTGAGTTCCAAGCGTATCTACGCATCGACTTCTAGGTCTCTAGAGACAAGTGGGGCACGTGATGTGCGACTGACCGCTGATCGTGAACGTTATGTATTGTCTCGCGAGTCGGAAACGTTCACGGATAGAGAATTGTGCTTGAGTTCCAACCGTATCTACGCATTGACTTCTAGGTCTCTAGAGACAAGTGGGGAATATAATAATGCGGTTACCAAAATGAAAACGATGACAAATGGACTGTATGTTTTGGTGGTTATTGGAATGAAATAAAACTAAAGCTCAGTGTGATAAAAGATTTAAATGGGAAAAATGATAAAAAATAACATAAATGGCGACCCCGTTGTCGCTGGCATAAGCAACAGGGTCCGCGTACAAAGTCGCGGGCAGAAGCTAGTTTCAAATAAACCAATTACAGGCACTTTTGAATTGTCAAGGGGGTCGGTCAGTCAGAAAGATGAAGCTAGTTGCCCATTCCAAAGCAGTTGGTACCTATGGAGAAGAACGGGCAAGATGGACAGTCTTTTAACAGTATCATCTAAGCCTATCACAGTCCACCGCTGGATATTAACCTGTATTGAGTTACGCCATACTGCTTCTTATGCCACTTTCCAAGAGTTGTACCTACTCCTTGTTTTCGAGTCAATGGAAAATGTCATGTTGTGGTCAAAATTATGTTTAGTCAATCAGGGAAAAACAACCCATATATCAAATACAACAAAATTGACAATATTAACCTTTTTTATGTTTCTGTGTTAATTAATGCAATTGGTGTAGTACCGTTTTAATTAAATGTATTAATTTGCCTTCTTGACCGAGTTATGATATCATTAGTCCAACTAGACTCTTTACATCATTCTCTCCCTTCAAATACCTAAATTCAATAGTATTGGAAATAGTGTACGGTAGCTAGAAGGTTTGGTAGTACCTAGCAGTAAGGCAAGTGCTCATTGCTAACTCGCGTCACATAGTCTGACCAGCGCCTAATATGTATGGCCGACCTCGGTCGTGCGTAGCAGTGGCACAAGATGAAAGGGGTGGCGAATTTTCCAATAATGATTATTTTTATGACATTTACAAAACAAATTTTAAGTATTTTCTTTTCTAATCGTATACCACTTAAATTAGTTCTGGGGGGCCAAAACAAGTGTCAATGGCTACGAAGCCATTGACACTTGTTTTGGCCCCCCAGAACTAATTTAAGTGGTATACAATCCAACGGATTGTCAACGCATTTGTATGGGAATATTAATCGAGTTTTGTTACACAATTTGAAGTTGTCTAGAACTTAGTGATCGAAAACGATTGATCACGTAACATTTCGAAGCTTTTGCCAGTTCCATATATTTCGGATTCATCTAAATTCGTTATCTGAAAATGTAACTTTGTCTAGGCCCCCTGGTTATCTGGTCAGGAATCGATATAATCTTTCGATGTGTAAGTAAAATAGCAGATATAGAGCTGCTATTTCATATATCATTAAAGAGCACGTATCTTATAATATCATAAAAGGAAGATCAGACGATGAAGAACGTAGTTCGGCAAAATGTTAAGAAATATAATAAATTCTAATAAAAATAAACTGGCTATGTCTAGTATGTTAAAAGGCAAGTGTAGACATTGTTGCATGTTAATCATGCAGAACAACGTTAGAAAACGAGACGGTTAGGAGTGACAGGAATTAAAAATGCAAAACACATGCACAAACATCCGGATTCAAAACAAATATACACATGTATATGTGCGCCACTAACTTAACATAATAGCGTGTAAGGCAATCGAAGTAGTTACTCGTTACCTGTAAATACTTGGTGAATTGCATTGCTTTCGTGGTGATGAATTTTGAGTCAGACACAACTTGTTTCAAAATATAATGATTTCGTAGGTATTATTGGGTAAAGAGTCTTGTTTTTATATACATAAATATACAGGTACTACAGGTGCCCTAGAAGTCGCATCAAGCTGGAATGATAGACCAAATTCAGTTCAGTTATGAGAAAAATATAAAAAAAATTATAGACATTCGAGAAAATCTACACCCACAAAAGTAACTTTTATATTGTATCCAATGAAAATGAACAACCAAGGGACTGAAGAACAGTTAGAATTACTAAAATTTGAACGATGTTTAACAGAACTCGTTATTTCTCATATCTTGGGCCACAGACACCCGTCCTAATCAATCTAACGTTTATAGAGTTACAAGCTGACATTAACACATTAATCTTTTACATAAATAAATACCGTTTATTTGTCATTGCTGACTGATCTTACCGGCAAATTGACGGTTTATTTATTAAACACTGATTGACCGCTTATAATTTTGATTGGGATAGGTTCGTATCTAAGTGTTAGTAGAACAGTGCTTTTGCTCGGATTGATTGCGTTACTAACTTGCAATAGAATCAGGATCTAGGGATAGTCTACTATACTAGTGAAGAAATCTGATGAATTGGATGACAACTAGTGTTGCACTTCTGACCACACAGGTCGATCCATCAGGTTAAGCTACACTTGCCGGGGTTGGCCGTGGATGGGTGACCATCTTTAGATAACGAGACTCTTCCGTTTTCCTCCTCCCTCGGAAAGCACGTTAAGCCGTTGGTCACGGCTGTCATTTGTGCATCTTTGACAGTCGTTACGGGTCGTCAGAAGCCCGAAAATCTGACAACCACTCTTACCAAGGGGTATCGTATTGCCCAGTTACTGGGTTGTGGAGGTCAGATAGGTAGTCGATCCATGTAAAATACTGGTATTCAGCTGCATCCGGTTAGACTGGAAGCCGACACCAGCTTAGCTGGGAGAAGGCTAAGCAGATGGTGATAGTGTTGCACCTCTGATCGTCATTAGATGTTAAAGGTACACGAACCTCACCGGTATTCCATCTGTCAGTAAGACCTAACTTCCACAGTGACTAGACGACCATTACATTCGGCAGGCGGTCAAAACAGACGAAAGTGTATGTGAATGAACAGACGGCCCATCATAGTGGGAACTTGGTCTAAGATTGGTTCTTACTAAATGTTTTGTTTTCTATATCTGTCAGTTTCAACACTCAATAACTCGTGCAACGATATTATATCGGATCTGTTTGCGCGCTCGACTGTAACCCATTTCCACAGAGACAGGGTACAATAAGCAGATAGTACTTGCATAGTTTGCATTCCATGATTCGGAAACCAAAACAGAGATATTGTTTATTAATATCCTCAAACTGTTTTGGTTGCAGAGAACGTAATTTCTAAGTGATGTATGTATTAGGAACCTCATGAGGCAGAGAAGTGAATTCACTATTAACAGAGGTTGTTCGTGTGTATGCTGCAACAGTGGACTGTGGCCGTTTTGAGATGTTCTTGTCATTGATTGTATTGAATGTCAAATTTTGATTGTTTGTTTCCATATTATAAGAAAACAAGTCCAGTTAGTTAGTTATTAATAGCATTGATAGCATAGTGGTGATACCGTCGGACTGCCATGGTCTCGAGTTCGAACCCAAAGCATGCACTTCTCAATTTAAAGATTCATGTGCGTATTGTATAATTATCACTTGCTTAAAAATCGGTGAAGGAAAACATCTTGAGGAAACCAGCATATCTGAGAGATATTTCTCAACAGCATGTGAAGATAAGCGAGAGACCCATGGGTTGTAAAAAAACTCTCACACCAGGTTAGTCACTAACCACATGAAAAGAAGAAGATAGTTGTTAATAAAGACCCGAAAAGACTTTATTTCTCCATCTCCACGTTTAATTTCCATATAGGGAGATCCTTCTCCCTCGTCGTCGGGGTCGTCTTACATTCCTAGGTAAGACGACCCCTGCTGGTACAAAGGAATAACGCCATCTCTAAATGAGTCATGTCATGAGGAAGTGCCTCATGTTCTCTCTCTAGGTCAGCGTACTCCAAGCCGCCGTCCACGTGAGCACTGGGTAAGAAAGAGAAGTCTGTTTGTCCAAGATTATCGGGTTGCCGATTTCCAAGCAGTTACAATTTGCTTGGGCTCACGATAATTATGCTCTGGCAGTGACTAAAGTGACTTGTGGTTGATCTAATAAGAAACTATGTAGACATTATTTTTTATTAGTTTACGATAGTCAACAGTGACAATATACAATTACCAAAACATTCTTAAATACACTCTGGGACAGTTTCCAAGGGTCATTGCAGATGAGAAATTTATAAATTAATACAAAGCACTTCTTGGTACCGTGGGTGGCGCTATATATTTTGGCATCTATACCCCACGGGGTATGATTGAAATGATTCATATGCTATGATACACGTATCATAGCGTATGAATCATTTACTCGTATATTTAAGTGAATACATATAAGCTTTTCGTAGAAACTCGGCTTTAGACTGAGTTTAGGAAACTGGGGAAATAGGTCTCCGTGGATCTTGCATGGTGCCTCAATACGAGCTTACTACATACATCTTATTTGTAAGCCACTGGTGTGAGTGGCGTGAAGTAAATCGGAATCACCTCTTTATATTTTATGCTCCTTTTGAAACGTTAGAAAGCACTATTATGTATAAGCGGATTAATGACTAATCTAATCTATTGTTTTGTACCGTTTTAGGGCATAAAAGGAGTTTGCATCCTAAAACACATGTCGCTAATCACAAGGTGAACAAACAAATACGACGGCAAATATTCCAGAAATTTCTCGAATCGTTTCCCCACTTCCTGACATCTAGACTTCACAAAACACTAGACTAAACAGTCGGCCCTGCTCTGTCTGGGCTCACGTAAACAGTTAAAGGGAATTCTTCATACCTACCTAACGTTATTGCTTATATAAATTCTTCATTTATCTTTCAAACTGCTTCTAACTCTTCTTTGGTTCATTATTTGCTGTGCAACAGATTTACCAATACCGCCATTAGCCTAATTTAACTAACCGAATCTGCATCCACCAAACTAGCGGCATGCGGTATTCAAAATGATTCCGTATACACACATAGATATCCCATAAATTTTCAGTAGAGAGTGACGGACCAAAACAAAGCGGTGTTCACGTGTTTACTTTCTGAACTAAACTTATAATAATTGATACGGTTCATGATGTTCTGGGAATCTTGGCTCGTTGGCGCCAATATTCTGACTGGTGAAGTAAACAATGAATGAACTGAAGATTCGGCGCAGATAAAAGGTGGGTTCGATAGTTTGTGGTGAGGTGTTTAATGAAAAATTAGGTTTGGTGGCCTTCATGTTCATAATTATTAAAGAGATAACTTTAGAGAAGTTTCTAATATTCAGATAGTAGGAAAGCATTCTAAACTTAAACTTCTTTATTTATAATACTAGCTTCTGCCCGCGACTTCGTACGCGGACCCTGTTGCTTATGCCAGCGACAACGGGGTCGCCATTTATGTTATTTTTTATCATTTTTCCCATTTAAATCTTTTATCACACTGAGCTTTAGTTTTATTTCATTCCAACAACCACCAACACATACAGTCCATTTGTCATCGTTTTCATTTTGGTAACCGCATTATTATATTCCTCCTCTAGAGACCTAGAAGTCGATGCGTAGATACGCTTGGAACTCAAGCGTAATTCTCTTTCCGTGAACGTCTCTGACTCGCGAGACAATACATGACGTTCACGATCAGCGGTCAGTCGCGCATCATATTCTTCACTGGTCTCTGGAGACCTAATGAATACGCTGAGAACGCAGGCGTGCTTCGCGACCCGAAGAGGTTTCCACGGAGCGAGTTGCAGCCTCATGTTCTCGAACAACATCAAGTCTCTCCTGACGCTCTTCGGTAGATTCTTGGGATCTTATGATCCTCAATCTTTTAGCTCTCTTGGAACATTGGGAAAGATTTGACCTCTTTCTAGGCATGGTCATAGTTTTATTGTGATTGATACCTGATCAATAAAAATCTAAATTAAAATGACTGCTCCCCTGCGTTACCGGGTAGGCTACAGTGTCACGAAGATAAATGGAAAAGGAAATTAAACACTGAAACAACATAAGCCCGAAGGCATATTCATACGATAAAATAAAAAAATAAATAGGAGTTTTGGCCAGTAGAGTCAAATTTTCAATGATATACCATCGTCATCGAAAATCAGTCCTAAACTGTTACCGCCTTCACCGCGTGCAGGTACTCCCAGTTTATGTTATTTTATAATTACACAGTAAAATTAGTGATAGCTTTGATTTCCACATCAGATGTTTCTGATCTTCGATTTTTATAAGTCAACAGGAAATGCCCATCATATTGAACAACAAAGACGTCAAAGACGTCATTCCTATATGTGTTATGTTGTAGCTAGGCTCTTGGAGTTCCACAACAGGTGTTCCTGATCTTCAATTTTTATACATCAACAGAGAGTGCTCATCAGGCTGAACAACTTTCGCTAAGACGTCATTCTTATATGTGTTATGGTGTAGCTAGGCTCTTGGAGTTCCACAACAGGTGTTCCAGATCTTCGATTTTTATAAGTCAACAGAGAGTGCTCATCAGATTGAACAACTTGTGCTAAGACGTTATTCCTATATGTGTTATGGTGTAGCTAGGCTCTTGGAGTTCCACAACAGGTGTTCCTGATCTTCAATTTTTATACATCAACAGAGAGTGCTCATCAGGCTGAACAACTTTCGCTAAGACGTCATTCTTATATGTGTTATGGTGTAGCTAGGCTCTTGGAGTTCCACAACAGGTGTTCCAGATCTTCGATTTTTATAAGTCAACAGAGAGTGCTCATCAGATTGAACAACTTGTGCTAAGACGTTATTCCTATATGTGTTATGGTGTAGCTAGGCTCTTGGAGTTCCACAACAGCTGTTCCTGATCTTCAATTTTTATACATCAACAGGAAATGCCCATCAGACCGAACAACTTTTGCTAAGACGTCATTCCTATATATGTTACAGTGTAGCTGGGCTCTTGGAGTTCCACATCAGGTGTTCCAGATCTTCAAATTTATTCTCTCAGCAGAAAATGCTAATCACGTGGAACAATTTTAGCTAAGGTATCATTTTTGTATCTCTTATAGTTTAGCTGGTCTGTTGCGGTTCTGCATCAGGTGTTCAAGTTTCCAAGATAAATTATAGCCTATATGTTGCCCAGACTTAATACCTATACAACAAAAAAAAACATTCCAATCCGTCCAGTACTTCCGAAGATTAGCGTGTACAAACAAACAGACAAACAGACATACAGACAAACAGACAATTTTTTTTTTTGGATTCATCCTCTATTACTGTTTCTAAACCCCCCTCAATTATTTTTTTTTTAATATATTCAATGTACAGACACAGTTTTTTTACTGTTTTATTATATGTATAGATAAATACCTACCATTGGCCGTCATAATATGACGGCCATTTTCGAAGCATGTCTAAAAAGACTTTCTTTCGAAACAAAGCAAATCTTAAGTACCCACACTACACACTTCTGGCGTTTTATATACCTCTATTATTTTTATGTATCTCCGTGTTAATAAATGATATTTTATTAATAGTAATAAATTCCGAAGGGTGACGAGTGGCACTAACATGCTATTCTAAAGCACTTAAGCTATTTTTCGTCATGGCTATAAAAATGTTTTGATTTATGATTACAGTTTACGTTATATTTATAAATAATACCCATAAACTCGAATATACATAATGATAAAAGCAAAGAGAAGTAAGATAAGCTTACAAAACTCATTTACCACTAAAACTAACGTTTAGTTGATTTAAAGAAAACATAATGATATCATCTAAATGTGCAGAAACTTTGATACCATGTGATTTTTTCTTACAGGTGAGATAAGTAAATAAAAAAAAAGTTTAATTACATATTTGGAGTAAACATACCATATCGACACTACGTGAAAATCAAGTATGAAAATTTTAACACCAAGTCTCCAGACTTTTCTCGTTTTAAAGAACTTGATAAAAGTTTCAATCCAAATTCAATAGTAAGATTTTGATTTATTTTAAGAAAACTTTGTTTTTCATGTTCTTGTAAGCTGTTTTGTATAATTTAATCTAGTTCAAACATGTGGCTTATCATAGCTTGCGCGGTAAAAGTTCAGCCTAAATCTATTTAGTATCATGCAATTTTATTCAGTCTTAGCACTGCTTTAACTTCTTCAAACGATTGAGCAAAAAACTGGGAATTTAAAAAACGATATAAAAATTCAACACATATTGTAATCTGCAAAGCAGTCTTTGCACGTGAACTGTAGAGTACTGCACGCTTCGTTCAAAGCTTCTCGTAAAGAAAAATCGCGTAAACTTTATACATAGCCGATGTTCCTCGTATCCTGTGTGACGTAATATGACAGAACAATACCAGAATGATTCGTTACCTTGATCGTGGCTGAATAGAAACATATCGAGCATAAGATTTAGTATTCGCGGAATCCAACACGCCACAATACGTTGACCCGACTGTTTACATTAGATCAGACCCATTTTTATAGAACTCCGTAGATACTCGTATAAAATGGAGTTTACTTGTCTAGACTATATTATATTTAGGTGAACTGGTTTTGCGTAATAATGCCATGGGGAATTGTGGGTGGATTTGAGGGCTGGGTATCTGTAAACTCTTAAAAACTGGAAAATCTTGACAAGCTAGACGTAGTATGTCAAATATTTATCTTAAAAACATTCATCTTTATTTTTTACTATTGCAATCATTGACACTTTTTCTCATTTGTATCACTCTTTTGTATTATAAGATCGGGTGATTGACTACATTTAAAAGCCAGCGAAAAATGCATTCTAGCTGAAACCAAAAATCTGTGAACGTATGAACATAATGGTATAATAATATGGACCGCGGTTGTGTTTATTCTACAATCAACGTCTATTTTTATAAATTCTTCCTTGTAACCATTGTTATGCTTAATCTGGAAGCAAGCGATCAAGGTTCGGCAAAGAATTAGTTTTAATTAATGTTTATTGGTACATTATCAGCTCTGAAACCACAAACTGTGGTTTGTTGCATTGTTGTTCTATATAAAATATTTAAATAAGGTTAAGAAAATCTGAAACAACAGAAAATTATGTTGAACAATAGTCATATTTTTCTTGAACTCTCAACTACCCACATATCGTGGGAACCAAACCAAAAGTGTAAGAAAAATGTGATAGAACAAATTGCAACAATCAACAATCCAGCCGCATATTATGTCCATTTACTGTATATAGACAACATACTATTACGCACACCATATTACCTTCTTATAGAACGAGACGTTTATAAGGTCATTATTTTTCATAGAGCCATGAAACAAAGGAAATAAATCATTCGGCTGATTGTCTATTTATGTTTATTATAAAGACGTTTGTGAGATATTTACATGGATGATGTAATATTTGAAGAGGTGACAGCCTGCAGACAGGTGTTGGATGGAAACTAATCGATCTTTGTCGACTTGAATTCAGTAGATATTAGAGAATCAAGAGCAGTAACTGACGATGTTGTGTTCAAAATTGTGTAAAAAGGACATTAGAACCCAAAAAGAAAATTGAATCGTTTTTAACTCAAAGATATCACAATAAAAAATGACACAGATAAAACTAATACAAACAGGGACAACAGAACAATTTATAATTTACCCTGATAACGATCATATTCAAATCAAAGAGATAAATGATCTAAAATCACGTTAACAAGATAATGCGGGGTAATTTTGATGTGTGATGTATTACACGCCTCGTGAAGTGGGTGAAGGTTACGATGCAAAAGGTTAAAGGCTCAATATCCAAGATCACTCACTTATGAGTAATATTCAATTTGTAGATGAAGTAGACATTGTGGAGAGTTTTACGAGTGGGTTTTGCGTAAGAAATGTTTTATTTCATACGAAAAGTGGCTTGGATACCATCGAAACTCTGATAGCAAAGAAAAAAGGAACGCTAATAGGTAATAGGTACCTACTCGACTTGTGAATACTTTCTAGTAAGAGTGTCCTGAACGCCTGATGTGTACAAAAATTGCAAAAAAAAAGAATATTTATTACTTCCCGATGAAAATATCAGGTCAACGTTCTTCCAGCAATATTTTTAAAAAACTTGAATAATATTTTGTTGAATTAAGCATTTATGATTAAATATAAAATTATTAAAATAAAGATAAGCAAACAAGAAAAGAAAAAAAAGCACATGAAAATAGTGGTTTTCAAAAAAAAATGAAATTAAACTAAAAATTTGTAAACACTAAAAGAACACGAGTAGCAGAAGTTCGTACTCTTGTAGTAAATTCTCAGAAAATCAGAAATTTTCCTGCACAAAAAACAAGATGGACCATGCAGACTGTGCAAAAAAATTACATCACGTCTTATCCCACATCTTTTCAACTGAAAGTGTGTCCAGACAATTTTTTATTTAGTACTGGAGAGGTGCCAGGACCATTTACCATTAAAAATGAAGATTGAATGCACTATAACTTGGAAACGCATAATGACTTGTCCACCCCGATAATAAAACGTAATGCCACGTAATTTTCTTGCACGTGACATAGGTAAATGTATTGCACAACGGAATATTAACTTTACACCGTACATTTATTTATACATAATACATACGTTTTGTCATAGGTTATACATTTATAACTCTCGAATATCTATAACTTAGTAAAAGATTGTTATTTTCCCGAATAAATAAAATAAAATAAAATACAAAACCTAAGACACTAGGACAACATATTTGTTTCACACACGATAATACACTCCACATACTAATATATTTGTGAGGGTTATGAGGGTATACTATAGGTAGAGCTCTGCCTAACCGTTCGGGGATTTTAGGCGTCATGTTATGTTATATAACGGGTACTATGATCGTAACAATATGCACGATATCCAGATATTTCCCTTGTACTGCACGACATGTTGTTTTATTCTAATAATTAAGTAATTCATAGGTGAACTTTGAAGTGTAGACAATGATTATCACTTTCACAAGGTAGATTTCTGTTAGTGTATAAAGTGTACGTATCATACATGAGTTCTATCTGAAGGATTTGTGTTGAACACAGGGTAGATACTAATTAAAACTATTAACGAAACCGTTGGAATTGTATTAATTACCATTTTAAAGTTAGCTAGCAGGAAACTGGTTCACGTGGTGCGGACTTGAGTAAACAACTTTGTTATCATTTCTTTAAATTGTACCTCTCGCCAAGAAAGCTAGAAGTAGCTCCCGCCAGAAAGTGCTCTGATCAATGACATTAGTCACGCCGCTGCCAAAGCAAATGAAAAACTAAAACATTGGCAAGTGCAAATTCAACAATAGATGAGTTACTCAGCCTCGCGAATGACTTGTTAGACCTATTATTAGATCCAGTCAGTAGTAGCTTTAGATGCGTTCGTGTATTTTTAGCTAAGAATGCTGGTTTAGACGTTCGCTATAGCGCTTAACACAACGGAGTCGGTAGTAGCCCATGTGGTAATACGGATGAAGAAACAGCATTCATTCTTGCTTTACTGCCAGGCGTGCATGAGTAGTCTCTAGGTTTCGCACTTCGTCACAATCTTTAACAACCTGGTCGGCTAAACAACGTTGATACTAGCAAAAAAAAAATGATGGATGCAAATTCTACTCACAAACAAGACATATAGATTTCTTAACTTAAAGCGATGCCGGTGTGATACAACTTGGGAGTGTTTTATTAAGAGTTGACGATGCTACGTGGAGATAAGCCTTGTTAGGAGTGGCCTAGTCACCATTAAACCATCTTCGCTCAAGATTGATTCACTCTTTAGTGACGATCAAAGAATGCAAATCTAAACACGCCGGAGATATCTACATCGAGTTTTATAGTTTCGGAGCACCCAATCAAAGGCCTAATATTGTTTTTTCATACAGAAACATGCGTACCGGCGTTTTATTTAGTCTGACACCTACTCAGGTGCTCACAAGATCTCTAGGCTAAAATGTTCCTGGTAATATCTCTTACGTAGAAATGTCTGCTGCTCATTTAAGAATAGTAGTGCATCGACTTCTCGTCATCGTAAATAAAATTATGCCTCCAATTTCATCACCATCTTGTCATCGTCTATGTTGATCCTTTGGCTACATTGCAAAATGTAACTTTTTCCCAATCACATAATTTTATGCTTCAATTTTAAACGAATGGTTGTGATGAAACGAAAGTAGCACTTACAGCATTTTTGCTATTGTCAGCTGAATGAAACCTTTGATAATGTAATTCGGATGTTTATAATTGAAACACCTGTCGATAAGTACCACGTGATCTTTCAGTGCTAATGTTACGTCACGGCGATCGATCGTTACAATAAGTACAGCAGATGTTCGTCTGTTTGTACAGATGTCTTCTACGTGATGTCGGTGCAACTACATTGGATACAATCCCCAAGCAGGAAGACTGAAATGGAGACGATTGATCTTCCTTACGTTGAGCTTAGTGAATGTCGTCTCTACAATTTGCGATTGCAAGAATTCTATGCTTAAGATTTCGTATCTTCAAAATCGTCCATGTTCCAACTGTAAAGCTTTCCCATAAAATCAATCACACGTACCCATCACCCCGATCACATTAACGTCAAAGCTCATCTAGTCAGAAGCAGTCAAAAGTCAATTCAAAGTGCCAGGTAGATGAATGTGCTATACCTACGGTTTCTTTTTTATCCTAGGAGGTAAACACGGGAAAATGCTTTAATAAATCGTACTGCCACATAATACTGACCTTCAAAAGAAATTGTTGGAACAACAACATTACACAGAAATTTTGTAGCACTTCAAACATCATTTTTGAACAGGGAGATTTTAGAAGATTACTGATTGTATAAAATTTTCAACCCTTTTTTATAGTGAAGAATGTTTCAGTTTTCCATCACTTTACTAGATATTTGGGGACCATGAAGTTCAGAAATCCTTTCATAGAGCCTCTTAAACACTTACAAAGTGGGTCTAGTCGCAATTAAAAACCGAAAAAGACTTTCTTAATCACGTAAAGACTGTTTTACTTCATAGATACATTGTGATAAAAATGTAGCAACCAATCTCAGATAATAAGTATAGATAGATGTGCTAGAACATTTTGGAAGCGCATGCTAACGCCCGCCCACCTCTCTGAGTTATGTGCTGCCGACGGATCAAAGAGCCGGGGCGAAGTGCGTAAGGCGCGTAACTGAGCATTCCTAACCTCATGAAAACCACGTGTTTTGTATACCTTTTCAATTATATTGAGGTCAGTTTCCAGGTCAATGTTCACCACCATTCTTTCTGTTTTTCTTTTACCTACCCGATATATTTTTATTCCTTTAGTAGTTCTGTCTTTCTTCCAAACTGTCTGGCAATTTTCTAGTCGGTGATGATGGTGAAAGCAATCTGTTTCTTGTATGTCTTCAACTTTGTTCCGGTTCCGGTGATCATTATCTTGTATGTCTTCAACTTTGTTTTACCTTCGACATACGATTTTAAATTTGATCATGCAACTTATGTCAATTTGTTTGCAAACAAGGCGCGTAATTGTAAATGCATCATCGCAATGCAATATAAATGCATATTTTGATGAACAATTGTACATTTTCCATGGTAACCAACAATGGTGCCTAATTATCATTATTCGAATTCCTTACTTATCTAAAATTCTATGTTATTTTCATTCAAACTTAATAACCTGTGAATAAGTAAGGAGCAAAAAACATTAGTTCTATACTTGGGTATTTTAATACAAATTTTCTCGGAAACCAGAGTTTTTTCATCGAAATGTCTAAGTTGATTTTGTTGAAACAAAAACTGCTAACTATGCTATAGTTTTGTGGCTAATTGGCGGAAGTTGGGAAACATATTTAAAAACCGCGGATTTTGGTGGTAATATGTACAGACGGTTCAGATAGAGATTTATTTATTTGGTACACCATCAGCAGAGATGACTACGGGCATTGCTGCCCTCGCGTTTTTCTTACAGATCGCTCTAATGAACGGACTTGTTTTCAAATTCTTCTTAATTGCTCTAAGAGATGGTTACAAATATTAGGACGAGGATGAAGGGCTTTGTCGCAATTGCAACTAAGATCTTAAAATTCGTCTTTTTCTAGTAAACTGACATAAACTTCTTGTGCCATGTTTTTGCGTCACTTACGTGCATGTAGAAACCTAAAGAATATTTACATCTCCTCAGACAATCGCATTCGCCCCTAACTTGCACAGGCACTAATAGCAAAAAAGTGTTGCCACGCTCCGCTGCATCGACTATCGATTTCGTTCACACCGACGACGCTAATTATGTTCCTAGGAAAAAAAAACAGATACTTGTACAGAAACAATAGGAACATTTTTATTTCGTATCTGTTTTAACGAGAGAAAAATGTACTTGTAAGTGAATAATTTAGGTCTATTAATTTCGGTCTAAGAATAACTTTCTGGAAGCCACAGTATGTAAATTAGCACTAAGGTCTTTATTTACATACAAGAATAACATTTACATCATTTAATTGAATCCAAGATTTATATGATACCTAGTTTCCGCCTGCGGCTACGCCCGCGTGCTGTAACAAAAAGTAGCCTCTGAACTGCCCTAGCGTACAAAGTAAAGTACTCCCATACCAAATATCCTTAAAACCCATTCGCATTTGCATCAGTACGGATGTCGTTCCATTGTACTCGTAAGCTCTTTATGATCTCAATTAATCGCCACTTACAGATACAATGATGGTTATCAAGATAAAGCTATAAAATACATTGTATTTAGATTACTGTACTGCAACAGTTCTTTTAGCAGTGACCTCAGCAACAGCCTTAAATGCATATGTAGTGGTTCGATGTGCACTAAGTAGCTTCGCTACGAAAAACAACGTTATGACGCTAAGATGATCATACTACAGAGAATACAATACAATAGAATAGGCCCATGGTCTAAGGAGGATTTCGTCTCTAGATATGTGAACAAAAAATGTTTCTTTTTTCTATCAAGCACATTATATCATTGACCTTTCGAAACTCGATAACTATCACGCGAGTTTGTTTAGGAGGAAATATTATCGCGTGTAGTGTCAGGATGAAGTTTGCGAACAAAAGAAGAATATCACAAGGACCAATCCGTCACCTAGCAATTAGTCCGTCCGTAGCCCACCTACACGTTCAAACCACGTCAAAACCTGAACAACATCGACTCGATGATATAACATTGTTGTGACGTGTTTTTTCGACGGAAGCGACCGTGACTAGCCGTTGACTGGCGAGCCAGTCGGTCGGCACTAATTACTGCTCCCGCGCCACCCCGTGGTGGCGCTACGCTGATGATTATGATTTTAATTGACTAACCACTAGTTGTGAATTGTTGAACCTGAATGCAGTGATTTTTGTTTTAATAAGGCTTTGCGTGTACGCTAAATGGAATTATTAAATCATTAATTATTAAGGTAAGCATAAATTGCTTTTGTTGATAAGAAAACGATCTCTACTGTAAATAATTCGATTTGGAATCGTGGGCAGCATAAAAGGGATGTTCAGAGGTTCTATAAATGGAAATCTTATGGGAAATCTGTTCTCAGCCAGCAGCTACACGGCAAATACCAAGTCACACGATGTTTTTTTTTTTTTTTTTTGGTCGACTTTTTGCAGCTAGCAACACAAACAGTGTCAGACTGTTTGATAACTAATATTAATGGCTGGCAATGCTTTGTTTATAAAAACTACTAATGGTTCATGCTAATTAATAGTTTCTTTTTTTACAATCACGAAGTTTGTGAATGTTTGTAAGCACTTGATGGTAAGTACAAAAGAATGTTAATTGTTCTGATTTGTTGATTAATCGGTACGTTTTCTATTTGCCATAGAATTTTGGCGCACATATAAAAGAGGTGAATGCCCGAAAATCAAAATACGACATAATGTCACACATTGTACCCTCGAAGGATTGGGTAGAGGTATATCTATAGTACACCCTCATTTCGCCAGTTATGTGAGGTCCGGTGTAATAGAGGGCAAGTCTATTGTCACCAACCGGAAATAAACCCAGGCTCTGGGCTTAATAAGTACTGATGAAATTTCAGATAGAAAACTCTGATCTAGGAATCGAACCCTCATGTTCAGCAATCCCGTTTGCGACGACTAGACCAATGAGGCAATCTATGAAAAACAAATAGAAGAATCATTAATACTTAAACATTCATTACAGCTTAGTCATATGCGCCACTACCATTATTGAAGTGTTTTTATTTCTAAAACGAAGCAAAAACACTGTCTGTCAGCATCCAAATAATTCTATCGTTCCACATCTTACCGCATGATTTTGTTTTAAATAAAAACTTTTTAATATTTTTTTTTCAATTTTCGGAAGCCGGAAAAATAAACGAAAATACAAAAGGACAGCGACTTCTGAAATTAATATTATTTCGCACGTCGTAGTGTTCTGAAGTGGGTTTTTTTTCGTCAAAAAGTTTTTATTTTTCACGTCTTAGTTGTGATGCCTATCCTATACAAAAAATATATATCACTAAACCTGCTTTGTAAAGAACTGTAACAGGAATTTATAATAACATCATCCACATCAACTTAAACACTACCCAAGTTATGTTAATTAAATGTACATGGAACCAGCTAGGATGTTTCAAACAAAAAAAAATGCATTTTGAGAACCTTCTCTTTTTTTTAAATTAATTTAAAGGTGATCTAGGTAATAGGACACCTATTTTTTGTTAAAATGGCCCCTTAAAACCAGTTCCTATACAAATCAATAAAAAAACATCCGAAAATTAACAAATCTCTTTCAAATCTACTCCAAAGCCACAACACTACCTAAATAGCGATACCAGTTTTCAACACAGCACTCGAGATCGCACTACATAACAATATTATCGAGTATAATTTGTCGATAGCGCGCTTCACTAAACTGCTAATAACGGATGAGTAGCCGCCTCCAACGTACTTGAGAAATGAATCACGCAACTCGTGAAGTGGTAGAGCGACGGATATAAGGAATAGAATTGGATATGGATTTTTAGGAAATGGATTAATTTCGTTTTTAGGGTTTCTTACCCAAAAGTTGCCACTTTCCGTCCGTCTGTTTATTACAGGGCTGTATCTTTTGAAGTCGTAATCTGTACCTATAAAGGTCGAAACTTCCCATTTTACAAAGTTTGTATTAATATAGTCGTTATAACAACAAATTAATAATAAAATTTTAAAAAAAGTTAAAAACTGCCGAAAAAATTTCACGGAATGATTTCAAGAAATCATGACATAGGACAATTCTATCTCAGAAAGTTGTATTGACTATTCTAATGATTATAATTCTGTAAAATTAAATATGTACTAACTAGCTAGGGCCGCGAATAATAATTATCTTGATCACCATATAACCTGACACTGGCAAATTGCAAAAAACGTGTGAAAATTTAAATATCATGGCCTACCTTGGCACATCTCCCTTAAGTTACTTTTGACTTCCACACTTCCACCAGTAGAAAACACATGGTTGCATAGGCATTTATGTCAACATGCGTATGTCCTTCGAGGTTTGCTGAGGTTGCCAGATTTGGCGCTCAACATAGACAACCTGTGCTCGGAATTGAATATATTACGATTATTATCTACTTTGGCTCGGTGCCTATCACATACAATCTGACACTGCTACTGTGATACGCTATAGTACAAGACTTAGGAACTAATGAGGCTAAACTGACTATGACATTGAACAAACAAACTATGAAAATGAAGCTTTTGGAGACATCCATACGACAAACCGCAAACTGAATAACACTATTCTCCATTTATCTATACTAATATTATAAAGAGGAAAGATTTGATTTTTTGTTTGTTTGTTTGAAATGAATAGGCTCCGAAACTACTAGACCGATTTAAAAAATTCTTTCAACTTTGGAAAGCTTAGTTTTCTAGGAGTAACATAGGCTTTTTATCCCGGGAAAAATAACGGGTCCCACGGGAAAGACCACGGGAGCGAAGTCGCGGGCAAAGTGCTAGTTATTAATACCTATTGGACAAAAAACGGTTATCACACTTTCGTTATTTCGAAATATATATAATGAATTTCGTTATTACATGATCAATACCTCTAAAGTGCACTAGGTAATTACAACAACATTATTCAATAACTGTAGTTATTTGTCTAATGCTATAATTAATAGAGGTATTCTAGGTAAAACCCAAAGACACAGCTTATAACGTACACAATATATTATTATATTTATTATAACGCAATAAGAAAAACAGTGCGGCGAAAACGCATAAAATCTTACTCATTAGCTTCCAAGTCCCGAAAGAAATCCCCGGACGAATCCGGAACTGAAACACATTGTTATGTTATTCACAGGAGTATATCTTTCATTACAGTTTAACACGTGGGAAACCAAGTGATTCCACGATATGTACCAGATTTTACGACTTTATAGAAATTGATTTAAATTGCATTACATTTCCTTAATAATTAAAAATTATGATCGGCATTCTCAAGTCTTGTGGGAGACATACTATCTTTTGTATCCTACTGTAAGGGAATAGTTTAGCAACAGCAGTGAAGGCCAAGTAGTGTGGACGAGAGATATTTCTCAACAGCATGTAAAGCGAAGTCAAATACCCATGGGCAACGTAAAAACTGTATGGACATAGTACAGCATTGCACATGTAAGCGGGCACGCACTTTTACCTGGAGACTCTTTTTTTTTTTAATTTACGCTTGAGTACAGTCAGTTTTAATGTTTTAATTGGTATATTGACGTGTGCTAGCTGACATGTGGCAAATGATTGATTTTAATGTGATGTGTTTCGTAATGTTAATTACTTCTCATACGATAATATGTAGAGTCAAGTTCTTCCAACTAAACAGACAGCTGTGCTGCTGGGGAGTTTGTTGCGCCACTTCTTCTTCCCAGCTAAAGCACTAGGAAGTGGTGAAGGGTGGGCGTTTTTGGGGACTGTCTTATGCAACTTTGACCTTCAAAAAGTGCTGATCTTCAGCCTAATTTGTCTAAATGACTTTTGATTTTGATTTGATTTTTTGATTTTTGACTCTGACACCAGGTTAGTCACTAAGCGCACGAAAAAGAAAGAAAGAGGGAACAGTTCGAAAGGATCTTTGGTATATAGCTGTAGCATGCACATACCGATCACAACCCTATGAGAAGTCTATTGCCTATTGCATTCTTACTAGCGCCTTGGTATCAATCTGTCTAGTCTTTTCCCAACTATGGCCTTTGCGATATCTCGTTCGTTCCCCCAAATATAATAGTCTCTCTCAATCAGTCCCTTTATAAGTAAGATTAGCTCTGATTATACAACACGGTCATCAAAATAACACTTCGTAACCATATTGATCATGATATTTTAACTGCAATAAATATTTTGAGCAACACCACCACACGAGTCAACCGCAAGACATTACGCACTCGATTGCCCATAATTCCACATGATATTAATCGAGCCTAGTCATCAATAGAACTCTAAATCGCTTACTACCTATAAACACTTCATCAAATATAATCTGATTGATCACGAAATAAACTTATTATGAGCTATCAAACATCTGAAGTGTGTACTTAAATATTATATTTCTAAATATTATAAGGGTGATGATCGTAAATTAAGTAATAACTTCTTTATATGCCTGAAAAGATTCTTCAAACGCTAAGTGCAAGTAATTATATAAAAGGATGTATTGTATGAGGGAGAGATAGAAAATCCTTTAGGGACGGTTATTGACATGTTAGAATAATGATGCATGGCTTTTGAAGTTTGCGGGTCCCGTTATTGCAAGTGGGTTCTGAACTTTGTGGGAAAACTATCTGTAGACACTTCGGTAGTTTCAGGTTTTTAGGCATATAATAATCTTTTTTGTAATTTTCATTAACGTCTAATAATCTAAGATAAGTTTTGCCTTTGGATGTCTTTTTATAGTTGTTTGTGTGAATTTTAATGTGTCATCAGTGTTAGTTTAATTCGGGTCTAATTTTCTATTTGTCTCTGTCGGTACAAGAATTTACTGTTCACTAAAGAGTTTCCTAAGAAAGGGGTGAACGCCATAAGCGGTCATACAATGACGTCCCGTTGTCCAAATACAAAGCGTTTTTTGGCACCTAAATGTCAAATATTGGTGAAAGTGACAGATTTTCATGACGATCGTTTATAATATGAAAGAACCGCTTTTCTAGGAAACCAAAATTTAACCTCCATATTATGGTCAAAGACTTTACTCCGCGACTCGATATTCAATTGTTTTCAGAGAAAAACAGTTGAATGAAGAGTTGACTGAAAACTCACAAAATAATCATTCATTCGTTGTTTTTCAATACAAATAAATCAGTTGTTTACACGAATACTCATAAATACTTCAGTTTTTCAGTTACATTACGACTATTACATAAATATGTCTGGCGCTGAATATCTCTTCATATTTATAACTGTAAACGTCAGATATTATAAACAAACATGTGAATACTGAAATAACTTCATAAGAAGAAGGTATTCGTTTTGACCGCTATTAATGGTGTGATTGCAATGGTTTTAATTTCGGTAGTTAATTATGATGTCCTCAGCTGGCTGGCAATCAGGAAAAGTGTTTTTAATTTGTATAAGTCTTCTTTTCTAGGGCTCTTTAGTAAGTAAGGCTGTCACTATACATTAATTTTATTAAGTGGATTACCAGGAATTAGAATTGTTTTCAATTATTGACGAACTAGCTTTAGCCAGCGGCTTCGTCCGCGTGTATGTAGGAAATTATCCCACGGGAACCGTACATTTTTCTGTGATAAAAAGTAGCTTAAATGGTAGTTCATACTATAATCTATCTTTGTGTTAAGTTTAATCCAGATCCGTTAAGTAGTTTTTGAGTTTATTCGTTACAAACATATGTACATACAAATCTTTCCTCTTTATAATATTAGTATAGATAGGCTTGCTTCTCAGACGCAGCATGATTATATGAGGGTGCTATTATCTACCCTTCAAAGAAGCATAGCATAATTATTAATGCATGCTAATGTTCTATCAAAAGGAAGGTGAGATTATATGGATCATTGCATTGTAAAAAGTTCATACATTAGCATAATTTCCGGAAGACGATATGGATTGTAAACAAAAGCGAAGAATGCATATCGAGTGTCCATTGATGGAGTCACAGTGTGGATAAGACAGTAGGTCGGTAGGTAGTAGGTAATTTAATGTAAGTTAGTATATATACATAAGTGTAAGTAGTGAAGTGATTTTGATAGTGCTTTCTGGAAAGATATACCAACGTACTTTTTAACGAATTGAATTGTGGTAACTTAGGTATTAAAGAAAGAATTTAAATCAACAATCAGAAACTATTTATAATTTCTGCTTTATCATTTACGGCTATGCATAACACACTGTGACTGTGGAAGAGCAAATGACTTCTTTGCGATAAAGGAAGTATATTGAAACATAAAAAATACACATTTACTTGCCTGAAAATCTCATTACTCTACTGTATAATTTACACTGTGACGAGGTATCATATTAACAAGATAAATGGTATGAATGACACACAGTGATTTCCTGTCTGTCAGTAGTCTAGACATTAAATATACGTACAGGCATTTATACATAGTACATTATACCGGTATTCAATGACGATAACTAACCGTGAAATTAAATTACAAACATAGATCATTACAAGATAACTAGTCCTTTTCCGCACCTTAATTCACATACAAGTTTCAAGGACCTCTTGACTCCTCTATAAATCTTTTGTACAAGATATGAAGATTTCTACAAGCCTATTATAGTCCTGGATATGCCTATAGGTTTCAAATAGAGTTTTTAACTACTTTTCTTCGTCTACCCTTCCGTTTGAATTGTCCTGTGACTTAGAGCGATTATTGAGTAGGGTCATATTCAGTAGTAAAAAATTGTAGGTCAAACTTATGTCGAACCTGAAAAACTTACACAAATTGTATCGATTGTAAAAAAAACAAAAATACCCGAAGCAACAAGTTTGTTGGCAAAACGATACAATTCAACCTTGACCTATCTAACGACTAATTACTATTGGCAATGTTACCCAAATACACTGTTTAACGTTCAATGGAATACGTGGAAGCAATTTGTTTGTACTCTCTGTATCGTGTTACGTGATACGTGTCTTTGTCTCGCTTTAACACGTCTGGGAAAAAAGAGATGCATAGTCGTTTGATCGTTAGTTTCAAACGTTACAGGTGATGGTTATGTTCGTGGATTTGCGTGGGTTCCTAATGTCTATATCGTTAATGGATAAATGAGGGTATGTTAAAAATAAAAATGTAGAGACAATGGGTTAATGGTTAAGATGGTAAGAAAGGTGAGATTGAGAGGTAGGTGAAATGCTACCTTTTTGTTCCTATCGCAGACATGAATAGCTCTTTTACTATTCATATTAGAGATAGAAATAAGTAAACAATAAGAGTTTTAGCAGATAAACTGGACGGCATGATGAATTGATAAACGCTAAGGCTTTGCATGTACTATTTGGTTGTGTAAGTTACAGTCAAACTGAATATTTCCGAGCATGACAAGAATGTATTTAACCAAAGGCCTTTTCAACTTCGTGTTTCCCAGGAATAACATCCAACTGAAATAAAACACACATATAAATTCAAGTTCAATAGAACCATCTCCGGTCATGTGAGATCTTGCAATTAAACAAAAATCTTCCTAGAATAATTTAGAAAGATAAAAGAACTACTTATACAAAAATAAATAATAATTTGTATACGTATATGTGTAGCGGGTCGTGGGAATATGGCCGTTGGCACAATGGCGGCAAGAACTGCTTTGCACCGGTTAGTGCTAATTAACTCAGTTCGTACGATGAGCTCTATTTACACGTTAATGTTGTATTTGAATGCGTTTTACTGATACACTGTTCTAAAATGTTCTGCCAGATTTTCGCAGGATATTATGTATCCATTAACATGCTGTGAAAATCTGGGAGAACCAGCCAAGCCCGCTCATCAGATAATTGCGGATAAATCGAATTACTTTGAGTAACACATAGGAGTCATAGGCATATTTATAACATTATACTTTTGGATTCGATTGAAATGCAAAAAAAGGAATCGTTTTCCGGATTTCGGTTGAAAGTTGTCTAAATCAAGAGTTGCCTACGAAAGCCTTAAACTAGATGATAGCAGTACAAAAATAGCAATATCTATTCCATATGTTTGGTGGGACTTTCTATTTTATACTAGTTAAATAGCTTTAATATTTCACAATGTAGAATGATAAACATCAAATTTAATCGACTCTCCCATTTATCCGGTATCAATATTCCCTTGTACTGATGTAAGGAGAGCTCCAGCCAAACTAAACAAACTTAAATGTATGATTAGCGTAAAAGTGAATCGTTTACGTCGGTTGGGAGCGCAGGCGCCGGGGGGCGGGACCACACCTGCGCCACCTGGCGGCGGGCTGCCCTACTTGTGTAGTATAGCGCGTTTAGGTGGGAAGTATGCTTAAACTATGGAAAAATATTATACGGAATAAGTTAAATCTTTTGGATTCGCGTAAGTACAACGTTGTTTATTATTATTAGCTTTTTTGGTGGATGATGACAGAATTATCATAAGTACTTCTGCCCAGGTATATTAACCATAATGACTATAAAGACACCGCTAATTTATTAATGTGAATATAAATAAACGTGAATACTGTTTAATGTATTTCAAGTACATAGGTTAAAGATCACCGGCATTCCTTTTCACGCGTGGGGTGATAAGCAGACTATAACTTTAGCCATTGATTCTAACACAAATCATAAGTGAATCATGCGACGCTTAAAATGAAATTATTACTCTTATCTCTATTAAACATGTCAGCAAAATAAAACAAAAGCCTAAGCAAACATAAACAAACCCTAACGGTCATAACAACATAATTATGACGTCACTGCGGCATCGTTGACGCGATCTCGTTACAATTCGCGAGTCGCCCGCGCAGCTGCTTTAACATCTGCCCTGTGCACGCGACTACTCGTGATGGAGTTTCTGTGTCTGTCTGTAAATGGATCGGAAAGTACGTGTTGGATGGTGTTAATTTATCTTCAGTTAGTTTTTGCTTTATTTGGACCATTATAGGTAATACAAATTAATAACTCGTTAGCATTTTACCTAACCATTTTGCCAAACTGCAATTGTTTTTTGCACTACGGTATATGGCGTTAGTTAAATCGCGGATTCCTTTTTTAAAACACCATAGATAACTTAAAGAAACAGTGTTCTGATTACATACAAAAGAACCACTAGTGACCATACCTATGAGTTCTTCAACTCAAGATAATATTGAGCTGCACTGCATTTCATTGTTTCTTCCTTTTTACGTGACTTTTCTCCTACACCTCTTGTAGCATTTACTTTTTTTGTGGAACCACATTTCGCATCACGACGATTTTTTAAGAAAAAGTTTTCAAAGTATTTATGCGCGCGTAACGACGCATAATTAAACTTATTTTGTTTTTAAAAATTTTTATGTAGCAGCTAATTTAGGTTGCGTTAATACGAATATACAACATCAAGCTTTTATAAAACAAACAACTCTTCATCATTTTATTAAAAGAACGTTTGACGTAGGTAACATTGCTTAAAAATGTAGTATAGTTACTCACACACGTGAAAAAACAATGTTCGCGACTGTATCTACTTACAGGCGCCTTCTTTAATTGGTTACTCCGATACCCGAAGCAAGCACCTGAACTTAAACTATTCTCTAACTGACTGATTCCAAAAGTTAATAGCATAAGTTTAGCAGAACTTTGATAAGGTTAGAATAGTCATCTTCCCTCGTTCTTCATACTACCGTCAGTCTAATATGAGATGGTTGTAAATACTAGTCACAAAAGAATGAAATCAATTATGTATTATGAATCTGGATCTTCTTGGTTTTTAAAACACTAGTAGCATCCAAAAGCTTTCTGCAAGATGCTCTACGTTCTAAAGCATATTTGATACGGGCATGCTCGTTGTGCACATTTATGGCATTTTAAATTTCTTTTTAATTTAAATACCAACTTCTTTTTGCCTTCAACATGGTCCATAATACTATCATCAGTAAGCACTGAATAAAGAGGCGATTTTTAATGTTCGATGGGATTGAGAGCTTACTCACTTCCAGTACTTTCGTCGTAAGCGTTCTTATTTGACATTTCAGTTCCGTCTAAAGCCGCCATACGTTTCGCCGTTTGCAATTCTCGTTCAAACGTGTACAGACAGAGTTCAAGCCAGGACAGTTTCTGCATTTCGTCTGTCTCCAAAAGGCCATCAAACTCAAACTCCGGACCACATATTAGCACGGCACTAGCAAGCACTTCAGCGTGAGGTATTAGCAGTTAAATCCCGGCATAGTATAGCGCGTTAAGTCGTGTCAATAAACTTGGCTGGGCGGGCGTGGACCAAAATAGCGCGGCCGAGACGGCGCGTCGGTGCGATACAGTCGGCAAGGAAAACTGTGAAAACTTTAGGAAATGTCACGTGAGGTGGAGTTTTTTTTTTCCTTATACGGTTTGGGTTCTAATTGCCCATATAAGTGAAGTTGCAGAAAGTGGCAAGAATGTCGGGAAACAAGGAGAGAGTAAATGATATTCATATTGAGTGAAGTAGATTCGACAAGAAAACGAGACTGATAAAACCATAAACATGGGAGTTCATAAATCTTGGAGCTTTTACTTACAAAAACAAAAGAACTGATTTTAAAACATCTGCAGCTGCTTCTTTAATATATTGAAGATTATTTCATTTGGATTTAGAATGCGAATTTAATTTTTATCAGTCATACTTCCAGATTTCTCTGCTAACTCTACCGAACTTCTTTCTTTTCCCTATAGTGCACATTCAAATTGAGACATTACGTGCTTCCATACAAACGTTCGGCTAGTGGGTGTCCCCTTACACCAAGTTTTCATAAGTACCCTCCATTACGTATCACTGAAATCATAACATGCGTACTTGAGTGTGATTGCGTGTAAACGCCACTTTAGAAATATGATTCAGTTGGAAAGTTCTTTGAACTAGCACTTAGCTAGTATGGATTTAGATAAAAGAGGAATAGACTGTCATTTTTGTCCGATGGAAATGGAATTCTTACAAACCTATGAAGAGCTTCCAAACGAATAGAAAAGGTTGTATTTTCCATAGGTATAGAAAATCAATAACTTATTACGGGTTCCAGGTATACATGTTAAGGTGTCCCCATTGCATATATCACAGCATTCACTGGTTGAAATGTCTTACTGGAAAATGTCAGTCAGGTAGATTAGTGCTCGCAATAATGTTTATAATAAACAGTTATTTGCCGAAACGATATAATCAGTTTGATGCAAAAATAAAGAAAGAAAACATAACAAATATATCTTATGTTGAGTACTCAGAATGGGTTGTTAGTGTTCTTACATCATCAATTTACAAAAGTAAAAAGAAATATTTCATTCGAATATGACATCATTTAGGTTTCTTAATTATGTGTATACGTGATATATTTGGCAACTTAATAACTCAACGAATACGTCATTGATTTTCCAGAAAATACGCCATCTTCTCTGAATATATTGAAAAATCGGGGTCACATTCTACACGGAGGGAAATAACTTTATACACGTTAAAAATGTCGCACTCGACGATTGCATGAGGTGACATAAGCCTTTTACCACCTGTCAACACATTTTTTGCAAATAAATGTTGTTGTATGAAGAATCAGGAGTTATTGATGTCAGTGTACCGAATGTATGAATAAATAAGCTTGAAAATATGCTGAGCAATATATCAAACGCGAAAAATATGACGTTCGACAAATAAAAAAATGAAATGAAAGAAATTATGATCATTATCAACAACAAAATATGAATTGATACAAAACTGAGAGAAACTATTTTCAGTATTTTATTAGTTCCTATTATATTTTTTCTATTGCACATTAATTTATAAGCATGGTATGACACTATAAATTATAACGTTGGCATTCTCACTTTGAGCCGAAACGGTATTTTGCAACCAAAATACTTGACGCGACGAAAAAAGTCACTTGGTCTAAATATAATACGTCTGGACGAGCGAGCGAGCGTTTAACGGAATATGAACTGCAGCTGAATAGTTTATGAATGAAAATTAATTGTTGTTATGCAAGTTTTTTGTCTAATGTACGAATGTGGAGCTTTTCGGCATGACATACGAGAATATTAAAATTTAGTTTTTCTTTTAAATGTTTGATGAGGTTAATGTTAATGAGTTATGCAATAGTTTGAGGAAGTATAGAAAATAGAAAGCAGGTAGATACTTACTTGACATTATTTCCTACTAAAAATCAGAAACTGCCGTTGCATCAACAGCTACCAGCATTGAGAAAACACTGAAAAATAACAACTGTCGAAAAAGAAGAGCTTTTATAATGACAACATTAAGATGGGGATGATTTTATAATGAGAAATACTAGGAAAAAAGTAGTATTCCTTACTCTATGACACTTTTCATAGTCTAGATTGACATTCTGAGTCAGTTTTCCGCAGAACAGAATGGAGACTGCTGATTACTCACGGACAAAATGCAGACTAGTTAGATTCAAACGTAAATCTTATTTATTTATTTCTGGGTTTCCTTTGATTTATTGTCATCTGCTTTGCTTTAGTCATATCTGTCTTGAATTACTAGCTCATGCTTTCCGAGTTCATGCTCCTAGATATTAGGTTCTTTAGTGTGCTACGTGTCTTCTATTATCGTTAAGAAAATTCATTGTTTTTATGTTAAAAGCTCTACAATATCTTTACTGTTGAGTAATAACATACTACTAAGTAACATTAAACTCAAACTCAAAGTATTTTTTTCAAATAAACCAATTACAGGCACTTTTGCACTTTTGAATTGTCAAGGGGTCGGTCAGTCAGAGAGATGTAGCTAGTTGCCCATTAAAAAACAGTAGGTACCTATGGAGAAGAACATTGGCTTTGGCATCATAGTTGATCCGGGACTTCTACTGTATTTAAGCAATATAATCCTTCCTTTTTATTTATACTGGTGGTATCGTTCGGTATATCCACTACTTTTGGTGCCTCAATCATCAACTTTAAGTCACACCCAGTTATTCTTAGACAGTTCTCATAGAAACTTCGTCTTGCATTTTGTTTTATTTTAAAAAACTTGTGTGAAACTATTTTTTACTACTACAAATTTTGCGTAAGATCGAAGTGGGTGAGTCAGAAGTAAACACGTGAAATATTAATTTTCTCGTACATATTTCATATCAGAAATACTTTAAGTAATAAATGTTTAAGTAAATTATAATAACGACCACCTGTTTCGCTGATGGAGAGTTAAAATATTTGTTACAGTTGGGCGGCGCGTGTAGGGTTCCCTATGCCTGCACAATACATTAAAACCACAAATATTTGTAGGTTCTTTTATACATCAAACACTAACTTGTAGCGCGTGTTTATCAGCCCTGATGAACTATTCCAGACGATCAATCGTTCGTTGTTAGAGACCAATTTCAATGCAAGCTGCATGAACTGAACCTGATGAACTATTCCAGACCATCAATCGTTCGTTGTTAGAGACCAATTTCAATGCAGCTTTAAAGTAAAACATCATTTTTACTGGTTAAACTCAATACTTTGTTGCGTTCCATATATTACATAGATGGTTTAAAAAAGTTAAATATCAATGTAGACCCTGTCGGGCACAGCAAAAATAGGAGAGAGGAAGAGGGCTTATTACCAATTCAATATTATGTTAGAATATTATTAGATGTATTTAATTATTGACGACACGGTTGGCGCAGTGGTTGAGCGATTGACTGCTGCACAGCTTGTCGCGGGTTCGATTCCCGCACGGAACAAATATTTGTACGACCTACAAGTATTTGTTCCGAGTCTGGGTGTTTGTCTATCTATAATATGTTTATTTACAAAAAAAATGTATATAAGTAGTTTGTCAGCCATCTCGTTACCATATCACAAGCATTAGGTTGCTTAGCTTGGGACTATATGGCGTTGTGTGAAATGTCCAAGGATATTATTATTATTATTTGTAATATATAGATTCATATACAGGGTGGAATTTTGTAATGCCCCCTGGAGGGAAAGTACTCTTAATACTGTAGATAGAAAATTTTACTCAAAGGAAACATTCCTTTATTTTTGAATAGAAAGAAAACTGCATTCAAAGATTTCCAAAAAATCGCTTGCCACACCCGGGCTTCGAACTGACTAAAATCTGCAAAAAGTACACACTGTACTTTTATTGCCGCGATCGTTAGTATCAATTATAAGGATGAAATCTCTCGAACAAACTTGATAAATTAAATGATAGGAAAACCATGAAATCTTTAATAATTTACGAAAAATTGCAAACTAGTTAGTTACTTGCTCGAAATGGGCTCCATTTTCTTGGATATAAGAAAAGAAAAAAGAAAAAGAAAGAAAAAAAAAAAAAAAAATATTTATTCAGCACAAACAGGACGCACAATTACAAAAATAAACAAAAAAAAAAAAGTCACATACTATATCCGTGCAAATGTACGAAAAACAAACAACGACAATGTACGATATACAAATGTATTGTATGCTAAACGTGTGAACAACTTCGCACCAATTCTTGCTCGTCCTTTCAGCGTTTAGGGAGTCAGTCCTCACCTGTTAGTACAAACGTGTTATGGTTAATGACAAGTGTAACGGTATTGTAGGCACTATGGGCAGGTGGACTAGTATTTTATCCATTAGCAGGACCGATAAATTTCTCTACAGCGACTTTAGTAATTTAATTGTGTTTTATTTTATTGTTAGTTTTTATTGTACAGATGTCTCTCGTGCATTGTGTAGAGTCCTTTGTTTTATAATTATATTGTATTAGTTTCTTGTTTTTTACTTATAGAATTCAGTGTGTTCCATATTTGCTAATAATTGTTCATTAACATACCTTCCAAGGAAGGATTCGAAGTATGGTGGTAATTGTAAAGTTTTATTAGCCACAAATCATTCATCACATAAGTCAAACTCAAACTCAAACTCAAAGCATTTATTTCAAATAAACCAATTACAGGCACTTTTGAATTGTCAAGGGGTCGGTCAGTCAGAAAGATGAAGCTAGTTGCCCATTCCAAAGCAGTAGGTACCTATGGAGAAGAACGGGCAAGAAACTCCATGGACACTCTTTTAAATCAAAATATATTTACAAAAACTGTGTTACATCATTCATGTTGAAATTACACGTGAGAACGATGCAGAACTTAATAAAAGCGTCCATAATTACAAGTTTTAAAAAAACAATTCAAAATTATTTTAATTTTAAAACAGCCGTGGCAGCTAAGAGATGACCAGTCCCTACTGACGGCGCTCGTTCATGAACATGACACATGGATTAGCACCATTCAGCTCAACCATTTTGATGGGAGCTAAATGATCCAACATACGCATCAGTCATCACCATCAGTGAGACATTACAGGGAGCATGACATGCTCTCAGCCGCCAGGGCACATTCAGGTCAATGTAAGACGTACTCAGTAAATGGTAGCTTTATAGTAGGTACATAGTACTCACAAACGTGCTATGGAATTATACATTGCTAAGAGGTTGAAGTTATATTATGCAAAAAGTTTTTGTGAATCTTCAGCAGCTCCAGGAGTAATCTCAGATGCTAATCAACTAGTTTAGGATATAAAAATAAGTATAAGTACTAACTAATGTAAAAACTCATCGAATATAGATACTAAGTATACACCTAGGACAGTCTTTATAAAAATACTTTCCATTACCAAGTAGAGTTTCGTTCGAATTCCGTGAATTTCGAAAATGTCTTAACTCTAATTTTCACATTATCAAGTTCATTAAAAAAAGTATTTAAAATTAAATAGGTATTTTATGAAACAGAAAAACAAAATACCTACATATTATTTCACCGACCAAAACAGCTGACAGACGAAAGCTTTCATGTCTATTACTATCCACATCACATCCATCAATTTCGCAAATAGTTTTTTCTGTTCAAGAAACGTTTTGCGTATCTCTAGGTCCGTGATTTATTAGAGCTATAATGCATTTTCATATTTTTATATACCTAGTTGTAGAAAGCTTAGTAAATGGTCGATTTGTATCAGATTTTATGCCAAAATTTTTACGCGTGTGCTAGCATAAACAATATAGGCCATTTGACGTACGCTAAATGATTAAGTCGGATTTAAACGTAGGGTAGTTACAATTTTAAAAATCCTTTTTTATTTTTATTGGAGCGTGATTTGTGTTTATTAGGCATGCCTGTTAAAAAATAGAGCGTAGGCAGTGTATGTATGATTTTTACACAAAATCATTTTGTTATTTTTATAGACTTCGTCTTCTTATACACCTATATATTTTTACATAATTTCTACTGGCCTTGCAATAACAGCCTATAGAACTGTCACCAAACCATTACTTTCGGCTTGTTTATTCAATACTTACCTATAGCTTTTATAAAAAAAAACACTGCTGATAATAACATTCAGTGACGATTCTACTACCCCAAAACGATTTACAAAAACATAAATTATTAGAATTTTAACTCTATCAGAAAGAAATATGTTGACTATCTTGAAGTTCGAAAAAGAAAACTAATCGTATATTATTTAAAGCGAGTGTGAGTAATACATTTAGGTGGGTTATAAAGGCTGGGCAACACCGCTTGGATGAATCAATTCTCGTAATAATAGAAAAAATATTATCACATAAAATCATTGGCAACGTATGCCGAAAGCTTTTATTAAAATACAAGAGACCGCAGTCGCATACTGTTGTTGAAACGAGTGAAAATCGGGCGATCTGATTTTAGTGCCGATGTTTATTTTTTACTGAAAGAGCTAGACGCTAATATTTTTGATATAAAACTAAAAACTATAGCAGATAAATCCTTTTACCTTCAAAAAGCTTCTCTATAAAATAATAGAACAAGCATATTTTAAAAGAGCAGGTATTTTGAGATGTTCACTTCAGTGTAATAATCGTATGGTAAAAAATGATTTCAATTTTAAAATATATTTCTACATACTGTAATCGTTTTATACTTTTATTTTTCGCCAATAATAAATTGGAAAAGTGAAGCACTTTCACAATCTGTATTCTATTTATCTCTTATAAACAAAAACGGGTGAATATAATGATAATGTATACGACTAATGCCCTGGGTCTAAAAACAGAACGTGCCAAACCTAAGAATCGTAAATTTTAAAATTGCAATGTTTTATTTACAACACGCTGATTCTGGCGCCGACTTTTTGACAGTCGGCCTCTTTGCCAATTTCAAACTGTCAGAATCTAATTACCAAACTTACGATTTCATTTTGCTTTTAGGATCATCTGTATTTATAGCAGAATAAAGCTCACTTTTGGTAACTCATCTGTCTTTTATATTGCAAAGAATATTATGGTTTTTGCTGTCCATTCTTTATAGTAGCGTCGGCTGTTTTTTTTTTACCAAAATGGGGTGTTGGGGTCAGTGAAAAGACGGCGCCACGGGTCTTTAAGATTGATGACCTGTTTCGGTTCGACTCCTGGGTTGAATATATTGAAAACTAATTAGAATTTCGATTGTTATGTCTCAACTTTATAGTTTAGGGCTCTAAGGCGCTTTGATGGACTGTATCGAGGTAGGATTTTTAAGTGAGGTTGCTAATCCGCCAATAAAATGAAATACCTAATAAGTATTAATTACTCAAGCAAACATAAAACAGTAAAACTTAAGTACCTTCTGGCTCCCATTAAAAAGTTAGAAGTGTCATGACAAAATAAAGATAAAACACTAAGCACTTTAATTGAAATTATTAATAGTAGAAACAAACGGTTTTGTGGGGCATAGTTGATAAATTAAGACTTTTTGTAAACTTTAATAATATAAATAATAAATAATACGTATTCCAAGTAACTTTCATCTAACTTTTAGTGAAAAATTAAAAAAAAATATCAGTCTAGGCTTTCCAGAACTTTCATAAACAAACAAAGCTATATATTAACTAACAAATGTCGCAACTTTTGAAACTGGCAAAAACAGAAAACAAAACAACAGTGTTCGCCATTTACGAACAACCGCGCGTACGCAACTACGACGCAACCCGTTCCTTCTGCGGCGCCTTAGCGGCTCAACAAAGACTCCTCGGTATTTATGTAAATGGCTGAATTCCGAAAATGCCAGCAACCATCGGCCAAAAACAATGTGAGTGTGCAAAAAACCGTGGGAGGGGAAAGTTCGCTTTTTCGGGTTGTGACGCTTTCGCACTTGGACTGTGTTGTCACCTTATGTACTTGGTTAAGTGCACGCACATTTGGCTTTACATTAGTGACTTTTGAGTTCATGTAATATTATCTGCATGTTCCCATAAGTAAGCGTAAGAGTCCTTCCATGACCGCAACTAGCAGACGTTTTACAAAGCCTTTTGTTACACCTTATCAAGACTAATTTTGGCAGTCCAAACTTATAGTTTTAAAGTTCATCAAATAAACAATCGTCATTAAAACCACTGACCCCAAATTGTCGATCACAATTCTATCAACATCAACATGAAAATTTAATACTTATTGGGCAATATGGCCCTTTATGCACAAAAAAACTCACTCTCAACTTTTAGTTTCGCGAATTTGTGCGCAGGCGCCTCCGGCAAGGACTAACGGAATGCTTTTTGCTCAACTAACAGTATCTCAATTTTATCCATTGCTTTTCGCCGTTTTATTTTGTCTGATGTTCGATCCCAGGGTTTGATTTAGGGATTCGGCGATAAAGATAAACGATTTTATTGTGTTCGTTTTTATTATTTTTTCGACGCATTTAGTGTCAATAATTGGATGAGAAGTCGGTGTCTCTATAAAGATAACGATTTGATTTACTTATTCGAATAAATTCATTGAAGTGAGTGCTAATTTATTTTTGGCGGCGTTAAATTCTTCAGGCCTTTGGGTTTTAATTGAAGTCAAGTCTTTAGCCAGTAACTGAAGAATCTTTCGTTTTTGTACATTAAAAAAATATAAAGAGATCGAAACTGTTCCGTAGCACCAGTTTATTAAAATCCAATTACCTTCTTTGAAGCAAAAGTAAATTAGGCAAATAGACGATATAAGACTAGCCTAATTAGAATGTAAAAAACGAAAGAAGTCGTAATATTTCTTGTCAGGTCAGGAACTCAGGACTAGGAGACAATACATGAAGCAGAGTGTCAAGGTTCCCGCCCACTTGGTATCGTCGTCCATGCAGTATTGAGGCCACGCCACACTATTTTGAATGAGAGACTTAAATAAAACGTGTCATGTTTTCACCACTTTCCGCTCTTTCACAATAGCTCCAGCATTATTATGTCTATCGAAGGTTTACATAAGTCCATCTCATTGCATTTAGGTTTAATGTTTAGGATTTTGATGTGTTTATCGTTCAAACATTTTACTTTTCTTTTGTTTAAAGCAGTAAAACATCATAATTTATAGATATGTAGAGGTCTAATATTATTAAAGTATAGGTAGGACGCATATCTAATAAAAAAGAGATTATTGCAAGATATCACCACTCACAATTATTTGTTGTCCAGTTTACACTGTGTCGTTCAAACTCAAACTTAAAGCATTTATTTCAAATAAACCCATTACAAGCACTTTTGAATTGTCAAGGGGTCGGTCAGTCAGAAAGATGAAGTTAGTTGCACATTTCACAGCAGTAGGTACCTATGGAGAAGAATGGGCACAAACTCCATTCACGATCTTTTAAATCAAAATATGATTACAAAATCTGGGTTACATCATTCATGTTAAAATGCACAATGAACGATGCAGAACGTAAAAAACGTTCATAATTAAAAGGTTAGAATAAAAAAACAATTCAAAATTAAGTTCAATTTTAAAAGAGCCGTGGCAGCTAAGAGTTGCCCAGGTTTTAGGTATTGTCACTTTCCGAAGTATCTTTGCTTGCAAGAACCTATTGTTAACGAGAACATCTCTTATATTATTACATACACAATTATGTGGAAATAAGAACGTTTTTGCCAATTCTCCTTTAAATTCATCTCGCCATAATTATTGCCAAAGTTTCAAATTGTGTGTGTGATTGACAAAAATAGACTTTTTATTTGATTTCATCTGCTTCTCGGCTGACTTCCTGCTGAATTGCTGTTGCCAAATCTTTTTCTGGATTGAGAAAAATCAATGACTGCAACGACATATGATGTATTGAATGAATAATACGAAATCTTTAATTGGCAATCGGCCGTATGATAAGTGCTTCATTGACGATAAATAGGTAGATTTTCAGGTACCTAAATATTACCAACAACATCGGTGCTCTTTGTTGTTGTTACGAGTTTGTCGAAACAATCTTATCTATTTCGATATTCGAACAGGACAAACTGAGAAACACAAGCATGAAGATGTGGTCCACACATCAAGACGACACAAAAACCATGCTTAGGTTTCACGCAAAAGTGAAAACCATTTAGGTACCATTAAATGTATTTCTTGCCAAAACCCTACCTATGTCACTATTTACCGTTCATCAACAAAAAAGGTGAAATGCCATTATCTCTTAGTTTCAGCAATTTACTAATTCACTTTACTCATGGAAAGTTAAAAAAATCGGCCTCACAGACAGTTTCGTCGTGCCGGCATCTCCCACGGCCGAATCGATAGCAATCGCCTTAATTACCGACCGATTAAGGCCGATTATGGCTTCCCCAGTAAAAAGTTCACAAAACTGTTTAATTAGACCTTTCCGATGTCCTAAAATGCATTCGAATAAGAAACTTTGTTAGGATTAAAGGTTTGTGACTGCTTTTCTTACATGGATGGTATTTCTTTAAAGGTAAAGCGGACTTGCAGCACAAATACTTTGTTTCAATTTTAGGGTACCGTAGGTACCTCAAAAGGAACGTATGGGACCCTTATAGGATCACTTCGTTGTCCGTCTGTCTGTTTCTCTTTTTCCAGGAACGCATGTAGATATCGAGCTTATATAAATATCAAAGTGTCCTTGGAGCTTTAAAAAAATCAAGCTTCTAAGTCAATGCAATTAAAAATATGGCCATTAAAGCGAATTATTTTGGTGCTTGCAAATAAATCAAAACTTATACTTAACTTTGAACTAGAATCTTGTTTGGCAAGACGCAAGGTTTCACGGCACAAGTACACGAAAAAGTTCGTTAGTACCTATACAATTTTTTGCGAAACTTACATTTGCAGTTGGAGACCGTGACGTATTTCGATGTATGGGCCAACATGTTTTTAAACAATAATGTTAAGTTTGTTTTTGGGATAAATTCATCCCAACTAGGGTTTCTTTATGCGTGGTAACACTTGACCCATTTTTTTTTTAAATCAAAACGATTATGTTTACCGACTTGCATAGTTTTAGTTTAGCATTCGTAGGCATTTAGTGGTTCACCGGTGCTGACCTTAGACAACACATTTTAAATTGCAATCTATTTTGTGCAATAAAATAGATACCAAATTAAATTCTTTTCACAACTACTAATTACTCGATTTGTCACCTTGCGCAGTTTCACGAGTTCATTTAAAATACATATTCATGCACACTTCTGATTTGTAAGCCATCCACGTTGCTATATTATATCATTAAATGGCGCCGAGCACCTAGGGTTGATACTTCTTATAAATGGCATTAAATTGCATTCGAATCTACAAACAGAGCATCCGTCTTAATGTGCAAAAATTCTCTCTCGATCTCACAATTAGCCCTGTGTATATTTCTGACGTCACTCAAATCAAATTATTTAATAATCAGGTCTACATTTCCAATACGACACGCGAGCTTCAAGCTAGCTCCACATAGCCTCGTCATTTGCATCACTATGCCAACACACCTCTAATTACAGTAATAGCTGCCATGTTCACCTTTTAACCTACTTGTTGCCGACTCTGGATTCCAATGCATTGTCACCAACTCTCATTTGTATTCTGTCCGTCCTTTCATCACAGACCGCTGTGGTCTCAAGTGTTTCTATCTTCTCTCCTTTTTCATTTTTAACTAATTCTGTATCACCATCCTTGTCTTTATAATATGCCCAATCCATGTGGAAAACAAATACAGTAGGTTTAGTATTGTGATCAAATATTGTTTAAACATCACTACGTGAAGGTTTTTTGTAACAATAATTGTGTGTTTGCACTGGGAATGTTATGCCTTTTTGATTAACACCGACTATTTATCATGTTTGTCGGCATAGTTATTTGGGTTTCTTTATTCAATTGGCTGGTCTACATTCCTTAAATGCAATGACGTCTGTATTAATACGCATATAATTAAATTTATGGCGTATTTCATGGCTTACGTTGTTACTCGGCAAAAGCTCATACTTTATTCTGAACTTTAATTTGCCCATGATTTCTCAAAAAATACACGACGATTTTAGTATTTTGAAAGAGCGCTCGTATGCAATATTAATATTACAAACTGATTTTAATGTTGTTTGTTTTAAAAAAAATCAGTTAACACCTAGGTAGGTACACTTCATTTAGAAGTTTATCCAATAATGTTTGTTTGGTTTCCAAAATCGTATCTCACCATCGTCCCAGCAATAATCGCTGTCATTACACCAAAAACAATCACTTCCCACAGTTTATGTATCACCGCACGTCTGCGCCGCATCTAATTCGCGTAAATTAGGACACGTAAAACTAAAACATGTTATTTATATCTTGGGCGAAGCTTCCAAAATTTCAATAGCCGTTTACCGCAAGTATTTGTATAATTCAATCATCGATTGATACAAAAGTACATACCTACTTGTCAATCTACTTAAGGAGACTCGAGAGTTTTTTTTTTTTTGATAAAGTAAACCCGCAATTTAGTAGTGATGAAAAATAATACTCCACTTGGTTACAAGTTCCGAAAGGAAAAAAATCAGTACGAAAGCTAACATCTTGCATAAGTTATTGCCAATAATCTACTTCGCGGAACCATCCCTAAAGCCCTGTCTCTAAGGCCTGCCAACAGACTTAGCAAACCATTTTAAACTATTTACCATATCAGACAAATTACCAAAGCATGTCGTCCTGAATTAATTCCAGACTACCTACTACATCGAAATCAATCGGTCATTAGCCGGAGAAAGGCAGGTGTCTCATGCTATCACCATGATTGGGCTCATCCTGCCCTCTGCATGGCAACCCACCATGACCTCTAAGCAAGAGTCATCGAACCTTAAGATATTTCCTAAAACGGTTAATGTCCCGAATTGGTCACCGATTACTAGGGGTGCGAATGGACTGTGGTTTGGAAACTCCATAGGATTGGATGAAAATGGCTAAAATGTATATTTGTTGATTTTCTAATATGAGGTAAGTACTCATATTTGCAGTAAAGAATTATGGAAATTTATAATTAATAAGGAAAGTTGCTAGGTAATGTTTCTTTATTTTTATAAAATAAGGGTAAGTAACTGAAATTGAAAATATACTTCTACTCAAGTAATTTTCAATGTCATAAAAATTTCAATAATAAGTAAGTATAATGTCTTCAACTTTTAATGTCTACTAATTACTAGTTCTTGTCGGAAATAAATTGTTGACCAAATAATCCATAGTTGCGGTATGTAATAAAGAAGGCGTTCTTTGCCAGGCCAGTCTACGGAATCCTGCATAGTCCTATAATCTTGGTGGCCCTACACCCAAACATCACGCGATCATAATCTATGCACAATAAATTGCTGGAATCCACTAAAAATATACGAAAATTCGCTACCACGCGTGCCCTATAAATATTTAAATTGTGAACTGCCTTAAGCTGGTATTGCTCGTGAATTTAAAGTATTCCGATGGCCTGATGATTTCGTACGAAATTTTATACGGTTATAATGGTGATAATTTGTTAAATGTGAGCTTTCGTTTTACTGTCAAGTGAATGCCAAAAGTAAGAATTAATCTGTCGAGATTAGATTGGAATTTTATGATTTAGGTAGTTTGTGACTCACCTTCTGTTCAACGTTCGATTTTATCTACGAATCACATAGTTGTATCCACAGAACAGATAAAGAGGTACCTCTTTAACTGTTCTGTGGTTGTATCTGTAAAAGTTTTGTGAGCTTTTTAGGTAAAAAGACGGATGAAACAGTAATGACCCTCACAATCTTCCAAGACAACTAAAAAAAACAGCAAACCGAAAATGGTTAAGTTCATGAATTTTTCACATTTTTTCATGATTTTTTTGTTTCTGTCATACATGCTTCGACGTATTAATTCAACAAAGTACGGTAAAATTCCTAACCCATCTTCAAACACCCCATTTCGCCGATATCGCTAAACATCTTAAATGGCATCGTCACAAAATAAGGAAAAACGCAAGTAAAAATGAAATAAATAAAAAACAACAATAAATGGATACTTTTACTGTCCTCGGCCGGGATGGGATATGGACTCGCTTATCGTAACTCCGAACCATGTGGGGATGAACAAAAGATTGTATTTATTTGCCGACTATAGTCCGTGCGCACAATTCTAGTGCGATCACAATATTGAGTATGAAGGTTTTATTTTACGTGCACTGTGAATAAGTTGAATTTTATGTTATCAGTTTTCCACTTTTGTTAGTATATTCATCATCACAGAAACATAATTTGTGAAGATGAATTTATGTACAGTCGCTAGTACATCCAGTTTTACCAAAATGTTTAAAACTTGATGTTGATTTTAAGTTCGAAATCGATTGAGAAAATTTGACAGTTTATAGTAACTTGATGTGCTGGCCACTGTACAACAACTAATTTTTAAAGTCAAAGTCAAAACATTTATTTCAAATAGGCACAAGAAAGGCACTTTTGGACGTCAAAAATGAACAAGAAATAGAATTGATTCTAGACGCCCCTTCCAAAACAAAACCATTTCCACATATTATGAGTATAGCCTTCGATACCTTACATAGCAAGGAGAAGACTGGTTCATTACCTGTATGTACTTGGAAATTCCATTGGCATATTATATTAAATCATACAAAGGACGCACTCTAAAGCAACGCGCGTCGCGTCGTCTGCGCAAGCAGTCGTCATTTAAAAACAATTCTGCGGGGTTGCCTCTCCAGTGTAACTGTATATGGAGTTGCTACGCCAAACTGGGCGCTAACGAAAAAACCAGGCGCTCAAGTCAAAAGGAAACCCGATTGTGGTAAAAAACGAAGTCATCGCCGCCGTAGCGTAGTAGAATGCCTCCCCTCTCCGCGCGTCGCGCATGCGTACTACGTGCTTTTTTCGCCCGCGCCGGCGCAGCGTAAACAAACCGATCGCAACTGCGTTTGTCGTGCGGTTTGTAGTTTTTGTGACAATGTTTAGGATTAGTAATTAATTGATTTTCTTTACTGATAGATTTGCATTTGATATAGGGATGTATTGAATCGGAATTACGGTCATGTCGACATAAGCATTTTGTAAGGGGTGGGTGACTTGACGGGAAATGCTGCGAAATTTCCGTGATAGTTACGTTTTCTATGAAGATAGGTGAAGATTCAATAAGTAGTGGTTTTTAAATTAATAACATTTCACTACAATTTTCTGTTTTAAACCGAGTTTTGAAATACTTGCTAACACGAAGTTTCAGATGAGTGCCAATATGTTTTCGAATTGATTTTGACAAATGTAGATAAGGTAAAGTAGGTAAAGCACGTGAGTGATGTTTTTACAAAAAGGGTAAAATAAGAAAAGCACAATAATAAATCATAAAACAAGTAACATTTGACATACTTGAAAACTATACGATAAAAATCTTTCTTCCCCATGGACTGCCACAAGGGACAATGGTAGGACATTCAATCAATGCATATCGTTCGTTTTCAATAGATATAGTAATTTAAGGATAAGACATTCAGATATTAGATGGCACTTAAATACCTTCTTGTCACACATTTGGAGGACGTACGAGGAGTCGACGCCAACTTGCAGAGTCCCGTTACACGCTTTTAATGAAATAATGCACCAACCGACAATATTATCCCTGTACGCACTATACAAGTGTATCCAAGGACGACCCCCCCCCCCCCCCCCGGTTGATGTAGGACTCTTGCAGGATACGGAAAAAAAGATTGGACTATGGTTTTCGGTGATTAAAGTTGACTGGTTACCTAAACCTGTGACGGGACTAAGGCTCCTCCTACCTACCAATATTTTATATATACATTAATCGGAAAAAATAGCAGAAGATGACTTGTACACTCAATAATGGGCCCCCGGAAACGTCGATAAGGGGTAACTTATCCTGTCGGTCTACCTAGGGATTGACAACTGACTTTAAACTCACTTCATCTACGTTTTACGGTGACATTTTTACAGAATAGCACTACAGAGGTGCTTGAGGAGTGGTGAGGTTATTAGGTATTAATGAATAATTGCGTAGGTACTTTACGTTAGGTATCTAATGACCCGAAGCTTCTTCAGTTATTCATTAAGTAAGGTCCCAAGTACGACTTCTCATAATTTATTCCGATTAAATCGAGTATTAAAATTACGTGTTCATCCTCAATTATCTGCCCTTTCACTAATAAATGCCAACAGTCATCGAAATCGTGGTCATTCGCTAAATTAATAGGGCTGCGAATTTGCCAACTTTTTAAACACTTTTTAAAGACTTGGTGACGCTTTTTTTTTATCGTGGGTGTTAAAGCGCAGTGACCTTTTTATTGAGACATTTTGGAAAACACTTCTTAATCCTTGTAATGACAGTAATAAATATGTAGTAAAATAAATGTCGGTGCCAACCCTTAATTATTATAGGTGAGGAGCTGAACATTGATGACTAGGTATTTATTATTTTCGTGTTGTATGTGTCTGTTAGTGTTATTCGCCAGCGCATCAAATTATACCAAACTGTCAAATTTCTCCAATTGATTGTAAATCTTAAAATGTTCATTGTTAAGTAGAAAATCGATTGCGAAAATTATTCGATTTCTGGTAACATGATTTGTGAAAAAAAAAACATCAGAGTAAACGCTGACTTATCTACCTTAATAGGTCGACGTCTCTACTTATAGTAGGTTTTCTTATGATGTTATGATATCGCAATAATGATAAGAATGCATCATTCTAAAAAGATAAGTAATGTCAGGGAAGTAGGTAAAACCTGAAACCCCAAGAAAATTCTCAAGAAAATCTGGCTCGTTCAATCCATGAAAAATTACAGCATGTAGAACGCATTTCGAGGAAAACCTCTGACTCAGGGAAACGTATTTTATTGTTGAGATCGTTACGTTTAAATTTACGCACACGACTTACGGCACTCGTGTCATTTCGGAACTAAGTACCTATAGTGGGTGAACTATTTTAAAATTTTAAAAATTGGAACGCCACTCGGTCAGCCATCGGTCACTGTAATTACGAGTGTTTGGAAGAATGAATCCGTTTATTTCTTGTTGGGGAATCGGATGTGTCTTTTATAAGTAACCATAAAATGTAACCTAATTAATTTGGTTTAATGTATCTTTTAGTATGTAATGTTTCAATAGCATTAGGTTTTCAGCATACCACTTTCAGATTCTGCCAAAATGTAATGTTAATATTTTAAAACGGTTTTCATCACTGCAATAAATCAGCTCTGTGCATGCACACAGATTGAGATGCATCTAAAGATTTTTATCAAAAATAAAACATAAATCTACCGCCCAATATCCTTCAAATATGTCCGTCTTAATTATTTATGAAAGCAATATATCAGGTGGAAAATATGATAAAAATAGTAGACATAATAGCCACCTGAATTTTAATGCCCATCCTTCATTTAAAACTAAATATAAGTATAATGAAAACCAAGCCGCTCCATGATTGAATGTTTTTATTATGGAATTATTACTGAAGCACTTAAATGTTTACGACGAGTCTCCTGATCGACCACCGACGCATTTAATATGAAGACGTAACCTGAATCTATCGATGGGTACCTATAGTCGGCCAAGTAATGTAGACTAAATGCAAAATGCATTCAAGTTGATCCAATGGCTACGTTGTTTTGAATTTTGTTGGATCTAAGTGTTACTGTCCCTACCTGTAAAACAAAAGGCAGAACTTAGATCCCAGAATGCATTACATGGGTAGGTATATTTCGTTTCTATTGTAATTTCGCGAGGAAACCAGCATGTCTCAGATATATTTCTCAACAGCATGTGAAACTAAGTCAGAGGGCCATGGCCAGCATAAAAACTCTGACACCAGGTTAGTCACTAACCACACGAAAAGAAGTAGAAGATTGTAAAAATTTAAGTTATCTAGATAATGATTTTCGCTGTTTTTGAATTTACTAATCTAAGTAGGTACTACGCACCAAGACAGCTCCATTTGTCCGTATACATTTCAGTCATCTTAACCTGCAAAGTATAACAAACTACTACAAATCTGTGAATTAGCAATAAAGAGAGCCCTCACACCCGATCATCCCGATGAAGATATAAACACATGTTTTTATGGGGATTGTAACGCAATTTCTCAAAGGAACACACACGACGCCACAACGGTAGGTGGAGATTGGTTCGGATCCCGAGTAAAATATAAATTGCTGTCTATATTATATTATGTGGGAGAAAAAAGGAACTGCAAGTAGGAATATGAAGATCGCCTGTTTTGATGTTTTGATACAATTGGTTTTAATATAGAACTTAAAGATTAAAGTAGTTGGTTTTTTAAAAAGAGCTTGGACAAATTGTAAAAAAAAGATAGCTTATTCACACAAACAATAAAAGAAGTCCGAAATGGAGTACCTATTAATTATCAATGCTTGAGAGATAGCTGGTGAACAAGATGTGGCAGTTCTTATCAAGGTTAAGACTCACACTAATAAACGAGGGTACAGAAAATTAAAAGAATTGGCACCCAGAGCCAATACGTTAGGTGCATGAGTCAATGTTGCCGAAATGCGTTAATTGATATTAAATAAGATTTCATCTAATCTCGATCAGGACATAGCTAGTAAATAAATTATCATAAACAAAGATATACCTAAGCACTCAAACTCTCTAAGCTGCATCTATTGTGGCTGCAGAGTTAAAAATAAAAAGCAGTTTATTTTGAAACTGTCGGCCCGTCTGCGCTGTCTTTAATTACCACTGGATATTTATATCGGCCAAGCACACCAACGCTCCTTATTTTCATTGCTGGGTAAACAATTTATTTTATAGTTTCTTTTGATTTGGATAACATATCAATCTGTGATTAATTTTCAGCTGTTACTTTGTGTGATGCGTTATTTTGATGTTCTATTGTTGATAGTAACTAAACAGCTAGCGCCATCTGTTTTTGAGTAGCAGAAGCTACCGCGAAAGCCTTTACATTTTACTTTATATGAATAGTTGTTTGATAATAATAGAATTGAATACTTTTTATAACGTGCACCATATGACTAACAGATATAAGTAGATATTAATAATAATAAGTAGGCACGTTTAACAAATATACTTATATAGTTAGAACCCTATCATGTTTGGTATAATACGTTATTTTCATTAATTGATGCATCGTACAGGTAGGTAGGTACCTACTGCCAATTTAGTATAATGAGACAACGCCACGACCTCTGAAAAGTCAACACTTCGCAGAAGTCATGACAAGCTTAACAGGCTTGCGAGACTTAATCAAGTGCATCCATCTTCTTAAATTGCCAAATGCCTTTCAGCTTAGCAATACCAACTACCAGTATCAAAGTCGTAACAGGTAATGAATCTCCGACCTTCGGCTCTTCGCATTATTGGACAATTGTTTGTCATTCGTTCGTCTCCAACGACACTGTTCTGAGTCACTTGGCGAGAAGCCAGTTCACCTCACCTGTGATGTTCCAATTCAGTTTCCGTTCAGGATGTGGTCCCTAGCTCCCAGACTATTTATATTAGGTGACGATGTATTTGATTAGCCACGGTCTACGCGCGCAGACTGATTTTTTAGAATGTGTTTTGGTGGGAGTGATGTAATCAGCGCCTGAGGTGACATGCCCATCCATCTTCAGGTGTCATTGAAAAAAACCACGACTGAAATTAATACCCTGTTTTGCATACCATGTCTGAAACTCTGCGCTTACAACAAAAACATAAAGATGGGAGAAATCTAGACTCGAACGAAATTGGTAACTATCCGACGCCATATATCCTGTCTGCGTACCAACATGTCGGTACCTAATGCTATATGTGACGCCTCTTCAAAAGACGTGCCTATTTACCTTGGCAGCTCTGAGCTACTTTCGTCTGACGTAATTGCCCACTTTCGTCAATAGAAATGGCGTAAAAATCCCATTCATGAGCCGAAATCTACTGGTTAAAGACCTGTGACGTTAGGCCGATAAACTTGGGTGGTAGGATTGGCATGAATGTCAATGATCCTCCATTCACATGGTTTTATGGCATTCCATTCAATCGTGACGGACGCTACTGAAATGCTACGTTACGCCTACATTACGTTTTGGCGGAAAACGTGAAGTATTCGGATTGAAATAGACGAAATAATAGGTAAATGCGCATTGGCGACACTTTGAAGCATAAATAGTAATCCTGAAGAACTCATGGAGTTTACCTCAGTACTAAAATCAAATACCAATTGTTCCAAGGGATGAAACAAGAGCCTACTGACTTATCTGTTCTCTGCTACCCACCTACATATGTACATACACCTGCATTGCACTGTTGCTACAATACAGTTACTTGAGAACTTGGGTAAATCCAATTCCAAGGTATATAATGCACACAACAGAAAGTCTAATTCTTAATCCGCACTAGTTGCTAAGGAAAAATTTTGAACTATTCTGCCTACCTGAAGCCCATCATTCAACAGTCAGGTGCAACGTGTTACCAAAGGCTTTAATCTTATTCTACTTGAAAACTATCGTAACATGCACACTTCTTATCACAAAGGAACCCACATCTCTAATGTGTTCCCAGAAGTATCAATAAACATTTCAGCAACAAATCGCAAAACGATTTTGATAATATAGCGATCAAAGAATACCATAAATCTGGGCAGTCAAAGTTATGAATGAACTAGTGAGTGGGTGTTAGGTTGAATGGGTGATGTCACGATGATGAGCTCATAAGGTTCATAATACGGGGTGTCGAGTGCCCTGGTCATCCATTAAGGGACGTGGGTGGATCTATGACGATAGCTGTGGTCCATATCTGCTATTTGTTAGGTTAGGTTTCCGTACGCAAAATACGCCCGCTGATGTAGTAGCAGATACAAGCTCAGTATACAATAAAGGTTTGCGTGTCAAAAGCAACGCACTCAAATAGTAAGAAAAAAGACATAATTTTAAGAAGAGGCATGACACTTTGCATCGTTTACTCCGTTGGCTAACTCAAGAAAGCTCAGCGAGATTTACTTTATCAAAAGCAACTTTTGATTTTTCTTGCTCAAAGTCAATGAAGGTATAGATATATCTTTTTCATACAACCTAGACTGAATCTAATTGTAGTTCTGTATGAACACACGCATGCAGCTGTTACAAAACTCCACGTAACGCGGCTCTCTGCCAAATTTTGTTAACGTTTGGTCAAAATGTACAATATCGTATCTTATAAAGTTTTCATCGGGCGGGGCGCCTGGAAGTTGACTTCATATAAAAATATATGTCCAACATAAAATGTGTTCGGGCTTTCGCAATCGTATCTATTCCGACCAGACATTAAGGATGACACATCCTAAAGAAATAGTTAATGATTTACTACTAACGCTTTCGTTTTTTTCGCTTTACACACTGAAACACAGCCAATTTTTTTTTCTGTCGCCCGTGGATGGGATGTTGTCCAAACGAGAGTCCCGTTTAGATAATACGAGTTTATTTCTGTTCTTACATATGTTACTCGTCACACAAAATAATAAGGCCATTGGCCTAATGACAGCGACTTATTTTTAGTTCGGGACTTTTGAAGGCGACTTGCTTAAGTGTTTATGTGGAGATAGAGATTTTCCAATTTCCTCTGAATGTTCTGCTTCGATTTGTAGTTGCGTATAGTAATTTCGCGACTGAATGTAGGATACTGGGACTCGACTGCTGGGAACTGGATTAACGACAGCAATATAAAAATTGAATTTGCAATATCAATTAGTTAGTCACAGTTTTTCAGGAATACCCCTAAAACAATCTGGAAATATGTTGCTTATTACAATTTTATGCCGCAGATCTAGATTTATAAGTTCCTTTCCAGCATGGGTTGTTTTTCCTGAAACGTATTAACTCTACCCTTTTTCAAGTATTTCTTGGTTTCAAATCATGACTAAATAGCTCATCCTTGTCTCCAGGTAGCCCAGCGCGCGTGGAACCAATGCAGTCGGTGCGGACGACACGAGGCAACCGGGTGCGACTGGAGTGCAAGGCAAGCGCACGGCCGCCCCCTCGCATCTCATGGTATAAGGACGGGAAGCCCGTCGCTGATATCGCGTTAAGGAGATTCCGGGTGCAGAATTTTAGGTGAGATCCAAGTTTTCCTAGTTATTCATTTCTGAAGTTTTAGAAAATTAAGGATTTGTTTGGCAAGCAAGCAGTTTTCAGACATGCGAGATGACAGCCTCCAAAATGTCACGAGTACAACTTGGGACTTTCGTATTACCATAACAAGTCTACGCTGCAAAGCGACATTAAAATACACATGAGCTAATATTTCCCTAACTACAGACATAATGATGACCATTAATAATAAATAAACGCATATTAAATCTACAAGTTCATTTATCTTCTAAGCTGCTACCGTAATGACCCAGTTGACTTCAAGCAATGTTGATCTTGATCCAAAATGAGAGCATGTTTGTGTACTAGAGACGTACTTACTTCAGTTAAATAGTAACAATGTTGTCTGCAAACAAATGAGGCATGCACTCATATGGTGCTAACATTAAATGCAACGATTACTGCACTAATCGCAACTGCAGACAGCTGTCATTGACCGACCTGGAAGTGCATCCCCAAATACTTTTGCTGCTGAATCAAGCAAGAATAAACCTTAAGTGGAAGTTATAGGAGACTACACAATAACTTAAGAGGTCTAAATGGATGTATTTAGTAATTATTATGATTGATCGTCGCGGACAATTTCATGGGTCGTTGGGCGTTTTGATGATGATTTAGATATTTTGCACAAGACGACTGTTTGCCAGATGAATGTTTCATCGTCTTTAATCTTGTTTATATGGTTAAAATTTGAGCAAATGTCATACTTAATTTGCCCGAGAAGTATAGTATTGCGTACAATATTTACCATTGAATAGTAAAACGGGCATTCCTTTCTTCTTCTCCATAAATAATTCACACCCTTAATGATTAAATAGTTATTATTTATATTTTCAACATCTATTGTAACACATTTCAGGAGGCGCTCGGTATTAGTGATAAGGCACGCGCGCAGTGAAGACTCCGCAACGTACGAATGCAGAGCACAAGGTGCGGTTGGACCAGCGGCCATCGCCACAGCCAACGTCAGCGTTCTACCTCCAGTCACAGCCGCGCCTGATGACTCGAGTGAGTATCTGCTTTATCAATCTAATGTGTCGTTACAAGAATGAGGTCCAATCACAACGCGAGGAAAAACTTTTTAGGAGGTTGACCTTAGTTCTTCTCGGTCTCACAAGGTCCGACAATTGGACCTATGCTCGGTCTTGATTATATTAATCAAAGAATTATCATTTTAAATTTTCAGAGAATGGTAGTTCGTCTGTGTTAAGTAATAAAATAATATCAAAACTGTTGTTAAATTCACAGTTTAGCGTAAATGTTCATTACAATAACGACATTCAAATCGATGTACCTTGATTGAACAGTATCGATACATAAACAAAGGAAGACAACAAACCATGTCACATTGTTTACCGATACTCATACCGTTGTACTGGGAACACTTGGGAAACTTACTGCTTCTTCCGCGAATGTCGCTCAAACAATGTCTGTATACAGGCCAATAGAGTGATCGGTTACATTGTATAATGAGTTTGTTGTATCATACGTTTTTGTATCGTGTTCTGTTAGGTTAGGTTCGGTTAATGATATATAGAGATGCGTCAATAGATTACGAATTTGTAGCAATCTATAGAATACGCACCCTAACGTACATACGCTTCGAGTTTTACTGAAAACTCAGGCGTTTTCAATAATTCTTTCGAAGATGTGAGTACTTAGAAGATGTTTCTTCTATAACTAGTTTTGTCCATGTTAACTCTTCGGGTTTGGTACCTTTAAATGAGCAACTTTAGATTGCTGGGCTCACCACGGCAATTCACAGGAATCTTATCAACCTTTGATTATCTTTTTATTACAATGTCTTTTCTTCTCTTTTCCACAGCGACGCTGGGCTCGCCATGTCCGATGCCCGACCCGTCGTCATACTGCCTCAATGGAGGTACCTGTTTGTTCTTCGAGATTGTTCAGGAGCAAGCTTGCAAGTGAGTGTCAAGTTTTAATAACTTCTTTAGTTTTTGCCCATCGACATATTTACCAAAATTGATTTTAGCTTCTGTGTGGCTCAAGTTATCATGTGTGTTGCTTTTAATGAGAGGCAACACAAGGGTTAGCACTAAACACATGGATTCTTGCTCATAAAATGATATTGCTAAGCCAAGTTGCTTATTTTTGACCACTTTTCAAATAAGCTCTAACATGTATATTTTCCTTTGTCTCCAGATGTCCGGAAGGCTTCAACGGGCAGCGTTGCGAGAACAAGGATATATCGAACAGAAGCAGTATGTCCCATTCCTACACATGTAAACTGGGCCTATCGAACACGTACTACTGTTAGCCAGCGAAGCGCAGGCGCATAACCCACCTCGTTCCAATTTTAAATTTAAAATTTTTAGCTCGCGACTTTCCGACGCACTCGGCTGGACTGTGAAAACTTGACATTTTACGAGACATACTTATATCTGCATCTATTTGTAGATCTACATTAATATTTCTTAAAATTATCAATGTAAAATACGTTTTTATTCGTTTTATAATTTAAACTAATGGCATCGCACTTTTATTTGGTATGCTACAATTTGTTTTATGATAACAGTTTTTATAGTTTTCACAGCCCCAAAGCCCAGTGGTTCCATCGCGAACGCTTGTAGGAAAAATACGAGAATAAATTGCAAATACGACCTGTTGCAAATGTTGCGACAGTGTATTATGCTAAATACTTAGGATTTTTAGTAGCCAGCCGTGCGTATGGCAATTGTAAATAATTTAAAAAAAAAACATGTTTTTTATAAACCTCGAGTCTGCAAATCGATTTGAAGATTCTAACTTATCATTTTTTACTAGTTAATATCTATCGCTTTTATGTAGGTATATTTCATTTGAAATCGGTAACATTTTAACTTCACGGAGCTTTAAATTATAATTAAATTATTTATACTAATAGCCCAGTGAGATTATAAACGTTTAAGTAATTTCCATTTAACAGTTCCAACAATTATATTAACTATAATTATAATTGAACTGATTTTTCTTAACATTTCACGAGTTTTATCGACTTTCCTTTGGTGATAACCAAATTAAGTCTATTGTAAGACTTAACTTTTATGTATTATGGCAAAAAGTGCTATTTCTTTAACTTTAACTATGAGCGATAACTTTTGCAATCCATTTTTTCTTCTATTATTGAAGATGTAAATATTTTAAACATTATTTGTAATATTTGCAATTTATTATTAACTGTAAGGTTTGATAACTAGTAGTATGTAATATTATGATAAAGAGACTTGCAACTTATGTACATATCTATTAGGGTAAGGGTTTTTTTTACAAAAATTCATTTCTGAAAATAGCATTGCGTGCTTGCTATGCGATGGACTCTCTAGTAACATCAAAAAATTTAAACAAAAATTGAATTTTATTTTAGTTATCTTAGTTAAACAAGTCGTGTGATAAGAAAAAAGGTAGGATTTTAAAGTGACAAATAAATTCTGTACATAAAGCATAGCAAGTACAGCCAAAACGTAGTTAAAATAAGGCAACTCCCATATTTTCACCGGTCCGTTTCATCACCTAGTCAGATACCAGTTTTAACTATAGCTAGGTAGTAATAAATAAATTAATTTATATATAATTTTACGAGTGTGTCTAATTGGACGTATGGTTGTGGATATAGCGATAACATTTTTTAATTTCTCTGTTTTTTTCTAACTCGCTATATGGGACCGAAACTTGTACAATAGTTTTACAATTCTTGTTTTCGTTTTTTTTTCATTTTGTATAAAGTTCTTACGAATTTATGTTCACTATTTATATTATGATTAAAGTAGAAAACTGACTATTTATTTTTAATAAAATTTTGAGGATTTTAAGGGCATTTATACGACTAAAATGAAATGGCGTCGTTCGGGAAAATTCTGGACTCGTCAGTAAATATTTACTTCGAGGTTTACCTTAATAAAAGTCAAGTACTTAAAAGCTTTTCAATTGAATAAATACCACTTGGTACCGCACTTGCATCATCGACCCGTGTCAGTATTTTCTTTGAGTGACGTCATTCCATTTTTAACTTGAGTTTTTGTATTCTCACAACAAATATTAAGGCGCGAACATCATGTTAAGTCAATGTAATGGATATACCAAAACCACAATAAAAGAATGAGTGTTGGAATTAACAGAAAAGCGATAATGTTATGTTTTTATTTTTCATTTGCATTTTCCTTTAATCCTTTAAAACCGCGACGGAATGAACATGGGAATTAGAACAATCAGAAATGGTACGTATATTCGAAATTTATTTTATGTCGTGCACTCGTTTAACACTCCGCACTCATCTTCGATGAATGAAAAAATGTAACTTATACATTTACTGTATTTTCCTTTCTTCGTTACATTTCTTCATATTATAATCCTCTCGGCCTACTAATGCTTTTTAAGTACGTGGGTACCTACTAATAAACAGGGGTAAAGCATGCAGAATGCATGTATCTTCTTGTAAACTGACTATTTGTTGTGAGATAACAATAACTTGTAGGTATAACATTGCATGCGAAGAAGGTTACCATTAGGCAAATTTATAACATTTTTTCTGTACGCAGGTAAAGGCGAACCACTGTGGTGAATAGAGGAGCAACGATAAAGAAACGAAACCGTACGATTGAAGCGAAATGGTATTTCAGCATTTTTATATAAAATATTAATAAGAATAAAGCATTCCTGCATTTTAATGTTATCCAATGTAGGTAATACTTTGCGATTTGTTAATATTATTTTGCATACCTATTACGAAGGATAGCAACTAAAGACACGATTTCCCACTGCTTATTAATTTATTCGTCGAATTTTATCATTAAAAATATATTGGAATCTTAGTGCAAGTCGGTAATGTAGGTCGTTTTTTTTTAATTCGCGACTTATTTTGTCAACCCTATAATCTACATGTTTTTCAATAAGATAAAATAACATGATAGACTAGAGACTAGCATACCTACTTTGTGCTTGTGGCTAGCTTGCAAAGGTTCCAATGGGCATTTGGGATTGCAAGACTATATTGCGACTTGCACATTGTATAATAATATAGTTATAAAGAAATATACATCCAGTATACCTACATAATATTTGCTTTAGATAAGCTTACTTTTGTACATTTTGTACGACATTTAGATTTAAGTATATTGTGGTGCTTAAGAAAATGTAATTCTTACAAAATTAATTCCATTCTATGTTCCTAATATTCGAACGATACACTTAGATATTAAGAGGACATCTTCATTACAGTTTCTTAACACTCGTTGCTTTAAATACATGCCTTACGGGCAGCACTTCTTGAAAATAATAAAATATGCCACTTTCACAAATAATTATACATCAATTATCTATGAGAAAAAATCAAAGCAACAGGTGATAAGAAACATAAAATAGAAGACTGATAGTAGAGTGACAATAATAATAATAAATATACTTTCAGTCCTTCCTCAGTTATTATACTTCTGACAGCAGCATTCCAACAGCAACCTTATCGTAATGACAATAAAGATTATTTTGATTTTTAAGGTGAAGGAAGATTAGAGATAAAGTAACTGTGAAAGAACTGTACCTACTACTCGAAAATGTCTGAAAAATTCCTAATAAGTAACAAATAGGTTTGTATAACTTTTTTCTGCAAAATCTTGATATCTACAGTACTGTGCAGCGGAACCGATTATCTGATTTAGTCATTTTTATGCTACAATTAATTATGACATTTTTACATTTTAAAGTTCAGTAATTTTTTTTTGTGACGCCTCCCTTTATTTAGTATTTAATACTTGCCCTTTACATACTCTACTGGTACAATTTCAGCCTTACGCCATCCAGTGGCATTGTTTAATTTTTGGACAATTTAGTCTTATGTATTTGCCTTTCAACGTAATGTGGTCTCTGCACCCAACAATAGTCCTAATTATTTTTACAAAACATTATTTTATTCTATAAATTCGTAGGTATTTTGTCTTTTGAGTTGTGACTATATTATCCAATAAGCCATTATTAATAAAAATGTTAAGTTATATTAACAGTCATGTACAGTATTATTTGCTGATTAGATGTTATTTATTGTAGCTTGTAACTGCTATGTTTAAGTGCTTTGTTAAATATAATAAACGAAATGTGAATATTGTATGGTTTTTTTATTTGTGTTGTTTTTGGTGGAATAGTGCTACTATAGTATACCTACCTTTTAGGGACTTCAATGCTCCAGGTTTATTAATAAGTCATCTTTTGTCTATTCTCTCTTTTCTCATGGATGCTGTAAAACCATTTAAATATTTTTTTTAGTAAATATTAGGTAAGTAACAAAAATGAAAAAATATGTTTAGTCTAATTTTATATTACACATAAAACACACATACATACATACTTACACATTATTAAAAAGAAATAAAATGCATAAAAGAAATGTACACAAGCTTCAAAACAACCCTTCCTACTACTTAACATAAGGTGTATGTTATAAATGAGAATGGATACTCTAGGATGAGCTACTTCAAAATTATGAAACCCTTTTAAGTGGCTAGTAGTAGTAGTACAATGGTACTGTAAGTATCATAAAATACATAATCCTATTTACATTTAAAAATCCATGCAATACTTGGATAAAATTTATTATAACAGGAATGTATGAGCTGCTCTTAGGCCTGACTGCAGGACAATTAATGATGTTACAGGAAGTCGACATCTTGATACAGCAATACAGGGTTCTTATGATGTGTGGCCAAAATCGGAACAATATGTTTACAAACAGCACCCCTATGTCTATGTCATTTCACAGCAAAAACACCTCTGTAGACATTAGAAAGAGACAGCTTTGCTAAATACTATTACAATTTAAAACAATTGACAGTAAAGCCAGCATCATAGCATTAATTTAATAAAAACAAAAGAAAACATTCTTGTGACAATGTTTTTCTGTTGCTAGTGTGTTGATGCTGATGTATTATTGTTCAATATGTACAACAGCAAAAAATCACATAGCTGAAGCATGCACAGCACATGTTACTCAACTGATGTTTTTCATGCAATCAGGCCTTAATGGTTTACACAAATTAATTAAAAACTAAAAAACAAAGTAAGTATTAAACAAAAACTTTGGTTAACTAACTTCCAAAAATTATATTTAATACTGTTATACCACATGATCACTTAATACAAGCAGCATGGTAAAATTTTGTAAAAAATCATTCAGGTAAAAATGCTACAAACAATACTTCTAAAATTCTATACTAATCGACCAGCTTATAACTAACAACAGTTTCCATTTTATGAAGACTAGTGGAAAAGGTTTTTAATTGTACATTTTGTGCATTAGCTATTGCTATGGGCTCTGCTTCAGCCCATTTTTCTGGTACATCACAATCCGTTTTAGCGTGAACTAATACGTCAAAGGAGCACCTACAATCTAAGAATGGTAAATATGATATTGTAGCAGCTACCTGCAACATGACATCTCTAATTTCCTGCTGGATTTTCTTCAAGTCTTTATTGCCTACGGTTTCATTTTTCTCTTTGGATAATGCTACGTCTCCATCTTCATACTGGACGTTGAAGTCCCAGCATTCCAGAACTTCTTTGTTAGCTACATTGAGGATAATGAGGGACAGCTTGCTTACTTTCTTGTTGACTATCCATTCTGTAAGTTTACAAGAAATTGAATAAGTAGGTATATAAACTATTAGTAAACATGATAAAACAACCACAATACATAAAAGGTAAATGAAAATATTATTACAATAAAAATTCAGTTACAGTATTGTTTTTCAATGTAGATACTGCAAAGCAGTTGTGTAGTTCACTATTATGAAGTTAGGTACACCATAAAAATACTTCTATTTAACCTACCTAACTTACGCTATTACCTCATTAGTTAAAATACATTCGATAAGCACTTGGCCATTGAGTGATAAAAATGCACATTGAATTTAAGAAAACTTTGTCTTACCTTCACTCTGTGTAAGAAGATTGGTTAGAAAACTCTTGATCTGTGCGTCCTCTGATATTAACAGTGTAATGCCGTATTGTTGTTCTGCCTTAAAAGTTTCGGGCGGATATAAACCTCGTTGGAATAACACTGAATTTATTGCGAATTCTGAAAAAGGTTTTCATAACATAACAACTTCATGTTTACAGTATTATGCTGGACGACTTTAATACCTTCGTCAAAAATTAAGAATAGAACACAAAACACGAATAATCATTTGTTTTTGTTTTCAGTGATCTCATGATACTTACTGAGATATTCACAAATTATTTGTGCCGATCCTCGGAGTGTTATACAGTTTTTAGTTTGTTGTTGAGACATCGTAGGATAAAAAAAACTTAGATAAAATAGCAACTGTAATCAGTAAACTTTAGGCAAGTTCAAAATAGAATTTGATTGATTTCAAAGTAAGTTGATAAAACTACAAGAGCGAAACCGTTTGGTGGCTGTTGGAATTCGAATCTCTCATGCAAATATATTCTGTGGCAGATACCACAGTCAAATCAAAATGTCAAGCATGATTTTTGAACGAAAATGTTGAATCTGTAATTTATTTTCATTGATTATTGGATATTGAATTTTAGTTGATTTAAATAACTAAAATATTTTAATGTAGGTAAGTAATGTAAAGCTATAATATCATTTATTTAAAACGGGGATATAAATCGCTACTGGGTCACTTCAGATGACACTACTCTCTCACTTTGTATTTGCTGCAAAATTACGGGGAGTCACATCCTAAAGCGGTTAAAAGATTAAAACTGTAGAACTAGTTCTGCAAAGAAAATACGGTAACCCGATAATACATCGAGACTAAGTGCTATCATCTTTAAATTTATCTAAAAATAAAAATGCTGCAATTCAAAGAGTCAGCCAGACTCGATTAAAGCGATTTGATTGGTTAAAACTAGTTTTAAGTAATGCTTGGGTCTTGAGTGAGGTTCTGTAATACGGGCCTAAGTCTTGTGGGTTAAATTCATTATGTTGTGTTATGAGTCACTTAATTATTATATCACTGCTCGTTTTATCATCTCTGAAGTTTTCTAGCGCAGGAATTTCAGGAAGATCAAATCAAATCAAAATCAAACTGAACCAATTAGATTTACATGAGTTGGTGATTGGAGCCTCCTGTTAAGCAAGTAATGCTTGTGTTAGGAGACTCCGCTCTTCCACAGCAGTATACAAGTTTTTTCAGTACCATAAATTAATATAAACAGTGTGTCAGTGTGTGAGTGCGTGTGTGTTTGCTTTCGCGTGCATGAGTTTGTGATGTGTGTATTTGTGTGTGGGGTGTGAGTGTGCGTGAGTGTGTATGTGCGTGCGTGTTCTGTGTGAAGATCAACCTAGAGTTGTTAAATAAAGTCTCATAAATAAATAATCTGTTAAATCTGTTATATAATGAACTTAAATGAAACTAAAAGTACTTACAATCATGATGTATTGTCCTACGTTTCCTTTTCCAGTAAAGATTTTTACTCGTAGATAACTAGTAAACCCTTTTCCTTAGCTCGTCATATTTAATTGTGTTACAAACCAAGTAGTTACTCTAAATTTTTATTTAGTTTTCGTTTAGTATTGTGATCGACACAATACTAAACACTTAAACAACAATGGTGGTTCCTAGACTAACAACAGTGCTGCCACCTATGATAAGTTTTTAGTTTTAACCATATTAGAAGCAATGCATTTTTATTCCATTGCTTCTTCTTCGTTATATTAATATAAATTGACCAATTCGATAGCACTAATGTTGTTGGTCTCGCAAAGGTCTTGTAGGCATTAAAATTATGTTCTGTTACCTACTAATATTTCAGAACGTCTACAATCTGTTATTGATTCTACGTTTTGATACTTCCCATTTACAGATAGGGAAACACAGTGACCAACACTATGGATCGAAATCATTTCAAATAAATATCTAACTAGAACATGAGGTACGTACTGTATATATTTTTCATTATTCATACCTAATATACATTTATGGTCTTAGCGAACTTCTGCTAATAAATAAAACGCTGGACGTCATGTCACACGCGCGAGCGCGACGTTAACTTAATATTGCTTGCGAGCGTGTGTGCGCGAGTGTCATGACAACAAACAAATTCGATTTACTATGCACGAAGTCCTGTTTTGCAGCCTAATTTTATTAATTGATCAATCGGGACAGGTATATAATTTTAATGAAATTGAAATGTGTGCCACAAGTTGAACTCAGCTATGGGCCGTACTCGGCGGAAACGAAACATAAGAAAAGCGCGCGACTTTTGCGCTTGTGATAATAAAGAAGAAGTAATTCAATTAAACTCTTGGCTGTCTGAAAATGGTATTGGTCGCAACGATAAGCTGTTCCTGGCCGTATTTCACGATACAGGCCGAGGAGTCTTGACGAAGAAGAAGATACAAAGCGGAGAGGAACTTATGAATTTACCCTTAAACTTAACTATCAACGTCACAACAATTTTGATGGACAAATTATTTTATAAAATATTCTTAGAGAATTCCAAACGTTGTTTCGTAGAATATAAGCAATCCGTTTCCTTTCAATCTTTGATGGCGTTTTATCTCGCGTTTTTAAAATTCCAAAGTGACAAAACAAAGTGGCATATTTACTTAGAGAGTTTGCCTAAAGAGTACTCTGTTCCTTACTTTTTGCCAAATGAATTGAAACAAAATATTGATAGTGACATTCTGTCTGTGATCGTAAAGCAAAAAGATATCATTGATTCCTCCTTTAGTATTTTTGAAAATATTTTATTGAATAATGTTAGTGAAGATAATACAATCCAAGAGTTCAGAAAGTCATTTTCCTTGGCTGGATATGAGTGGGCATATTTCACAGTAAATACTAGATGTGTGTTTATGGATCTGACTAAAGTGATTGATTTGAAAAATGTAGAGAACTCCATTATTACCCTTATAAGTGATAATACAAAAATATCATTATGTCCATACCTAGATATGATTAACCATAGTCCAAACGCAAGAAACGAGACCAAGTTGCTGGTTAGCAAGAATGTAGAAAATGTTAATATTAATAGTTTATGTGAAGACTTATTTTCAGATGTACAATTTTCAATATACACCAAAAATGATTTTGATCCCTATACACAAGTTTTCATATGTTATGGAGACAGTCATAATTTGAAACTGATCACAGAATATGGTTTTTTCTTACCGGCCAATGACTTGGACTATGTGTCATTTACCTTTGAAGAAGTGACTTTATTTTTAAAAACAAAATCCATCAAATTATCACAAGATCAGATTTCATTTATTAATAACCATGGATTATGTAAAGACCTTTACATTGATTGTAAAGGCCTTAGTTATAATTTTTATGGTTTATTACTAGTTGTGAAGTACTACTATGATCAAAGTACCGATGTGAGTAGATTGATATACTCGGCTGCCATCTGCTCCAATGATAATAATCTGAATATTATTATTGCACCAATGGTAAGAGATAAGTTAGAGGGTGTAAAAGAGTCATTAAATAAACTAAGCAATGTCAATAAATGTGTTATTTTAAATAACTGTGTAGAACTAATGTGTCAATATGTTAGAATATTAGAGAAGTTTATTAAATGTTAGATGCATAGTTACTGGTTTTAATTTATACACTATTATAATATATTTATTATGCATACAATAATTAATTCCAGTCATTGAGGAAAAGTGGTAATTTTATGCTTGAACAGAAAGTGAGTCGAGGTCGAGGTAACAAAACTGCTTGACAGCGCCATCTAGTAGTCCTTATAGGAAATGGTTGCGCATGGACCCGCTTCTCAGTATTGCGCGGTTTACAACGCATTGAAATCATATTTTCGCAAAACAGAATACAGATGGCAGAATTACTTTATATTTTTGGTAAGTTAAGGTATCTGGAATACTACTTTTATTATTCTTTAAAAAAAATAATAACTATGAAATTATAATGTTTTTATAACTAAACAAATTGAATAACTAAGTATTCCTGAAAAATACTGTAGGTGCCATGCGTGTCTAAGGTTGAAAAATTAGATGACTGATAGAATCTCCAGGGGATGTTAACCTTGGGGACGAGTGTTAAATCTCTAGCCACAGTAAATAACTGTCGACAGCAATAAATAGGTGTTAGTAATATTTTTAAGATTAGGTTTTCGCAGATGTACTTACCTAGTTGCGGGCAGAAGCTATTATATACCTACCTTCCACTGCCTAATCCTGCCACAATGAGACCTAAATCTTTTATCCTCCCATTTAAAATGAAGACAAACTTGTTTACCTATCCCCACAAAACAACACTAGAGATCATAATCATTTACTGGCGAACAAAAACAAGCGCCACAAATAATGTGAATAACAACAGTTTCTGCGCCAATAAGTTGTCAAACAAAACACATAGGTTTGTTCCGAATATTCACGCTTTGAGAGTTTAGTTTGATTCGGGATTGTTTAGACTTTAGAGTCAGGGGTGACGATGCGGGTACGGGACGACAGACGATATTAACATGTTGCATGCCAACACGGTCAACGCATTGATGGTTAACGCTACAATCTGGGTCGTTAACTATGGCTAAACGAGCTGTCACATGTGTGTGATACTTCTACCCAAAGACTACAACCTAGTTAGTTTTAACATTTTCTTACGTTTTCTGCAAAATGCAGGTGCTACCTATCTGACAGGATGTATGTTAATCAAAATCCTATTTGCGATCGTATAAAATATGTATTTATAGAATTGAATTGAAGGTTCTTTTTTTTTCATGTGGTTACTGACTAACCTGGTGTCAGAGTTTCTGGTGTTTTCTGTGTGTTGTGTGACTTGTAGGTAGTTAGTATCTTTAATATTGGCAGCAGCTATCAGCTGCTGCCAATATTAAAGCATTTCCTCGAATCATTTAATTCATGGATATCTACAACTCTATAAGTAAGAATTGACATAAAATGTATCGATTTCATGAAACAGTAATTGAATTGAATCATCTGTACTTAGAGAATTGTATTAATGATTTTAATGGTACCTATCTACCCTGTAGCTTTCATCTAAAATATTAATTAAAACACTTAAAACTGTTGTAAGTCACAATACAAAGTCATTAAGAATACCAGCAGTGAAAACAATTTAAATTAAATAATAGAGCATTCTGTTAAAAGTGACTGTGTGCCAAAAACTCATCATCTGCTTCGCCTTTTCCTAACTATGTTAGGGTTGGCTGCCAGTCTAACCGGATGCAGCTGAATACCAGTATTTTACATGGAGCAACTGCCTATCTGACCTCCACAGCTCAGTCACTGGGCAATACGATACCCCTTGGTAAGACTAGCTGTCAAATTTTCGGCCTTCTGACGACCCGTAACGACTGTCAAAGATGCACAAATGACAGCCGGGACCAACCAAATAGACTTGACCTAAAAGCCTCAGTAGCCAATATACTAACCTATAAAATATTAAAAAAAAACAATGTGACAGGAGCGTGACTTGTGACTGCCCGCGCTTTCTAACCGGGCGATTTGGCTATCAATGGTGGAGTGGTGGAGGATTAGTGAAGATATTTAATTAATCAAGAATTAACACAGCTTTGCAGTAAAGGCGCACTCACTGAAAGAGCTAAATTCAAAAAACATGGTACGTAAGTTAAAGAAGTCGTACGGTATAAAATGCTGAAAAGATTCTCGTTTTAGTTCAAAGCTGTGGATAGTGTTGCGAATCGCGTCGATGATTTCATTTTTTAAGTTTGGGTACCGTTTGCTAAGTTTTTAATAGATTTGAAGTAAGTGGTACCAACCTGGCTGTGTGCGAAGCTGCACTTAACTCAGAAGTAGATTTTTGACCAATTCAGAAAAGTTTTTTACATAATAATAATAATATGGTCCTAGGTATAAATCTAGTACAAAGTCCTTAAAATGGAAATATTAAAAAAAGGAAACAAAATGAGTACCTATGTATATGTAAGGAGCGTAGCGGGTAGCGGCGTAGAAGGCGTGAGTTTATGTATGTATGTGAGTCCTAAAAATATTTTTTGAAAGCATCTAGGATTGGATATATGATCTAAGATCTTATATATGATCTATTGATTGTAACCGCGATCACTTTCGGACATTTATTTAATTCACTAACTACCTAGGTACCTACCTACTCCTATTAATACCTACACGTTTGTTTTGTTACCATCTGCGAATAGAGGCCGAACCACCCTTTTTATTATGGACCTACGTGGTTCGTAATTCTACAAGCTTCTTTTGTAGTAACCTACAAACATTCGTCTTCTCTATTTTCTTCAAATTTGGCGTTTTTCTTAAGTCCAGACTCGTTCTAGATTTAAAAACGCTGTTCCATCGACAAATTCCAACAATACCCCTACTGCTGTAGTTGGCGAGGATCGTTTTACGACAATCCCAATCAAAAGGCGACGCCGCGACTAACTGCTACTCTCTGGGGAACCTTATGACGCCCGATTGCACCGAGTCAGATTTGACATCGCCAGATTTGAATCATAGTTAAAAACTGGTTTTTTGTGGCTCGTTGCTAGGGTTTTACGACAAGTGGATTCATTTTTTGAACCCATGGCAAGTTTCATTACCTACCTATCAGTTTGTTTGAGACGTACAAATTGATTAACTAAATGAGAACGACCATGTTAATGCATCTGTCTGTTGACTACACGCACCGCGAATTAAAAACGTGACGGCTGATAATTAAAAACTATAAACCACTGATTAACAAACGTCACATGGTGCAAACTCCCGCCGAAATTCCGTCAACCAATATTGGTTAATAAAACCATGATCATCAAAACTTGGCGCCGATTCCAAGACCATAATGTAAACTGTTCCTGCAGACGCACACCATTAATTTTCGAACACAGTGTTCCTCTCTACTATAAAATCTGTATTAAAAATATTACACAGAAAAACACAGTGGCGTGTTTTGGAAAACGTTGTAGGGGATAAATAATAAGGAACGGAATGTCTGTATACTAGTTGTAAAGTTAATTTTTGTTATCTGTTTATTGTTGAGACTTATTGTATCGTTTTGTTTAACTAGTTTTTGTTGGGGGACGAAAACATAATATTTTAGTGTTTGGCGCCGTAAAAACGTAGTCTGACGCTGGTTACACAGGCTGTAAACATTTCATCTTGATTTGGTAGAAAAGATTTCAGGCAATTTATCTTTGTCTCTTATACTTGCCTTATAGTATACCTATATTCAGACAGTTATGTAAATCTATTTAGGTATCTGTCTAACTAATTTGATATTATCTAAGTAAGTCACCTTTGATTGTCAATTGTCCCGACAGACATTACCTATAAAGGTTATTTGAATCTTGTTGGTAAACCTACTTATGTTCATTATTATTTGCTAGTATATTTTTGCTATTCATGCATAGTTCTTATTTTGTAACTACTTTGGATACTTTTTAGTAAATTTCGTAATTCTGAATTTCGGAAGGATGAAACACAAATTCTACGAAGTCACGTTTTGTGTATTTTTCGGACGAATTCCGCCTTGCTTTGAGGCCAAATACTAGACATACACGGTATTGCAGGACCTCTGGATGACAACAACGTGTAAAAAATCGCCAGAAAGCTCAAGAAGAGTGGTGGAACATGATATGGACAGGGCATTTAGATCGGCAGAAGAACCGAACTGATTTGCATCAGAGGCAATATCAAAGCACAGATTTACGCTGAAACGATTGTGTCAAAGGTTGGCGTTCTTTTGTCAAGCCATTTTGGATCTTAATTTCTGCTTATGCATGTTAATGGACGTCCGCACTGTCACAGTCGTTGCAAACACACTTGCCCCAGCTAGTATCAAAGTCACACCACGACCTGCTCAATTGCTAGACTTGATTCCTATTGAGGGGGGCATGGGATATGCTTCAAAAAAGAGCTCTCCCAAATATAGATGCCGTACACGCACCAGAAAATCTTTTTTCGTCTGTTCGGCGGCCATTCTTCAACGTGATTTGGATGAACTCATAGCCGAATCGCTACGATTGTACGCTTACGGGCGGAAATACAGACTAGAACTCAGTTTTACGAAAAAATATTTGGAAACTTTTATTTTTATCTTGCTATCACCTTTTAATGTCAGGATTAACTAAGGTGAAATCAAGCATAAGCAAAAATCGCGAAAAGTATTTATTCAAGCAAAAGTAATGAGTCTATCGACACAAACGAAAACATTTTATTTAATGACTTAATACCAATCAATCAATCTTAAACATTTTTATTCAAGTTTTATAGGGCAATAAAATATTTTAAAAACATATCTTGATCCCTCGATCGTTTTTGATGTGTTTAGTTTTTTAATCAAAAGTGAAGATCTTCATTCAATCACATTAACATCCCTAAATTATTAAAAATATTTTATTTGCATTCACATTCCGTTATTATTTTCCTACGAATTTCTAAAAACAAAGTTGGATAACATTATCTATGACTAGGGTAATATTAATACAGAAAATATGATATAAGGCTTATTTGCGGTCGTATTCTGCAATAATTCATCGATTGTTTTCGTCGCATACTCAATAAGGCATAACGTAAGCTTTGCTTGCAGAATAGCCTGGCATAATTTATAATCGTCGTACGTAAGTATATATTATTGCCTCTTCCTACTCGAAATGAGATAGGTAGGCTATAAAAAACACGATGTTCTAGCCGTTTATAAAGAATAAGGTTTTTCATGAGCTTATTTTAGCTAGTGAAAGAGACTATCAAGTAGGTTTTTCAAGTACTTGTTTTCTTATTTCGGTAGGGACTTCCTACCATCTTAAGGTTTGACTTAATGATTTTTATTTCTAAACAACGTTGTAATTGCTAGATGAATACACACTTTTTATTTGTTAGCATGTTGTGATCCGTTGGTCCGTCGCAGTTGCTTTTTCCATTTAATTAAATGATGACGTCATTGGTTTCAAAAACAGTAATTCTAGCATTGGATTTTGAATCCACAAATCCCAGCCAAAAGCTGTTTACCAATAAAAAAGCCCTACCGGTTATCATAACACCATCAATCATAATCGGACTTTTCTTATTACTCCGTCGAGTTTTTCCTCCATTAAAGAAAAACTGTGAGTCGATAGATTTTATCTGTCAATGGCAAAAACACTGTATCTACTGATTGACCATATAAAAAACCGGATGATTTATCATTTTTATTGCGACAAAAACATGTTTATGAGCATCTTAAGAGGGGTAGAGGGAGAGAGGGCGCGTATTCTGTGTGTGGAGGATTGAATTTGGTGCGATTTTGTTTGTGAGTTAGTTGAAATGGTTTACATTTTTTGACCTATAAGCTTTGAAGAGTTTATTAAAGCATCATACATAATTATTGTAGAAAGCAATTCCAAATGCGCTTTTCTTTGAATCGTTAGAATGAAGATTTAAATGGTTTCAAAATAACCGGGAACAAATGAGAATGAATAACAGCACACTATATGACTTTCACAGTCTTGAAAAATTGATATTGGTATTGTTTGAATTTTTTATTACTATCCATTGGTTTTTGTGCATAGAAAAAAAAACCTTATTTGATTATAACATATTTCATGGGTCACCTTTGTGGGATCACTAAACTTGAAACACAGTGATCATTTTAGTCCAGTCACACTTGTCGTTTATATTGCAACAAAAAGTGAACACATTTCGGTCCTCAAACCGCCGCTACCAGAATCAACCCTCAAACAGCGAAACAAAATAATCATTGGCTAGTTATAATGTCCCTGCGGGACTTTTCTCTAACTATAAACGCGGTATTGCCTCGACTCGGATGGGGTGACAAACTTTAATCGCTTTTTGCTTATTATATTTTCGTCAGTATTTATGTTTTGTTCTGGTTTTAGTTTGGTATGGATTTTGTATGTTTGAAATACTTTTTTTATGTTCTGAAATCTAGGAAAGATTTGTACCTATTGTGTGGTAGTCCATACAAATTCTTTGCAGACTTACAAAGGTTAACAGAAACGTTGTACTTACTACTAGTGAAGTTAAGATGGTCGTAATAATTCCGGTAAAACTGAAGGAAGTAAGAACGACAATGATCTTTCAAATGTTTTAAATAATTAGTATAATATCATTGTGATATTATGTGTTCTAACCGCGCCACGATTAATTGATAAATGAATGTTTCGATTGATTAATTTTTAATTAACAAGTTTTACGACTATAACGCGACATTATTCGAATTCTTAAGAGTAGATATTCAATTTTATGGCTCCTCCAAATCAACGCAAAATGGTTTCAATTAACCAACAAGCTAGATAACTAAGAAACTCTGCGTGGGTCTGAAATAAGCGTATGGGGCACCATTAAATAATTTTTTTGCTCAACTTACCAAGCATTACATTGGTTTAAATTTATTATCTTATTGACGTTAAAAAGTGCCTTTCTTGTACCTATTTGAAAAAAATGATTTGTCTTTGACTTTATTGTCTGGTGGCCAAAGTCCTCTTTATTCATTGATCTTTAACTGTATATCTTCAGTGCTTACTATATGGGAAACAATCACAATGAATTTTGGAGTCTCAGAATAAATAATCCACTTACCCGTGTACAGTTTTATTTACAAATAATTTTCTGCAGGGTCTAATATTTTCATATTCATATATTTAATCCATTCCATAATGTGTTACGGAAATGGCACAGAAAAAGTAGGAAATAAAATAAAATTAGTACATTACCTATGAGTTAACAATTTCAAAACATGTCCTTAATATTAATTAACTTAGTTACAATTATGAAAATCCCCCTAAATTACTCTATTAGCGTCAATTTTGGAACTCGCTGCCTCTAAGGCCTCTTCAGTAAGTACACAGAGCGCTGTAACCACCAAAATCTCTGTTCCGCGCAATTAATTTATATAAAACGATAAGGTTTAAAGGCGAGGAATATGCAAGGCGCGAGCCCGATCCGCGTTACGTGATCTAGATAACACTGGAGTACGCTTCTTGTGTTCTAGGGGTGGTAGAACTACGGTCTGTTTAGACTAAGCGTACCCTACCTACCTATTGATGAATTGATCAAAATTATCGGGAACAAAGGACAAGGCCAAGAGCGTAGGTACAGGATAAAAACGTGTAAATTTTATATGCATAAACACCAAGGTCACAGTTGAAAATCTTTTAGCAATACTTATATTGGGCCTTAAAGCCAGGCCAGGCTGGCCCTGTTTTATCCTCCACCAGATTATTTTTATTGATTGTTTTCTTACCACTCGCCTATATAATAATTGGAATTTCCAGTAAATATACGAGCACCAACAATTCCAGTCGACTTTCATAAGTTTTTCGCAACAGTCAACCCTAGAGAACAGCGCGTTCTCCGCGAATCTTGCTAATAAAATATTAAATGCTCACTTAAACATCTATATTGCTGCGAGTAATGACTGGCAACACCTTCTGAATACGAGAGAGGATTGAGGTACCCACGCGGCGGTGTAAAATATCACGCTCACTGATAAGAGAAAGAAATTTTAAGGAATGTTACTCTTGGAAGGCTTGGTTTCCTCTATCAATTGGTTATGTAGGCATTATTGTTTATGAAGATCCAGAGCAAATAATATGGATATCGATAAAAGGTGTATTTTTGATCATTTTTAAGATCTTGTTTACCACGAGGATTTTCGAATTATTTGAGCATTAGCGATAGTTTCGTTACCTTTCGCTGTTATTAGGCAAAAACAACCATACTTACATAAATAAATTATACAACAAAGATTGGAACGTCCTTGCTCCCTTCCAAAATTCTCTTACCAACCTCACATGAAACAAACAGAATCTCGCATTACGCAGATATCTGTCAAATCTACATACGTAACATCTAAACTCCGCAAAATCTGATACACGCCAAACATACCTATTGTTTATCACGAAAAAGTACGCCAGAAAACAAACGTCCAATAACATTATTACAGTCAATAAATCTGGTTGATAGTAGAAACGGAATCAGATTCGCGGTGTCGGCCCGTATCTGTTGAAGTTTCACGATAAATACCGAGCGAATCTGCATAACTCCCATGTGAGTGGCGGCGGTGGGGCGCGGCCCGCGACGTGGGAAACACATTGCTAAAATTGATGTGGTATCCTTCATCTACTGAGTCGTCAGAAGCCCGAAAATCTGACAGCCATCTTACCAAGGGGTATCGTATTGCCCATTTACTGGATTGTGGTGGTCAGATAGGCAGTCACTCCATGTAAAATACTGGTATTCAGCTGCATCCGGTTAGACTGGAAGCCGACCCCAACATAGAAGGGAAGAGGCTAGGCAGATGATGATCCTTCATCTACCATTAGAGAATTGAACATTCATTTTTTTGCCACGAGCAGTCCTGGTCATTAACATTGTTTAAACATTTAGTCTGTCAGACGCAGGTCATTATTAAATTACTTGACATTATGATCAGCGAGCCGAGGTGCACTTCACCTATTGTTCTGGTTTCAGTTTGAGAATACTTCTGGACTGGTCAGATATTGCTTTATTTGTGACTTTGGTATCATTCCTGTTAAATTTGTTGTGTTTCTGTTCTTCTTTACTTTCTCTAGAAATAAAAAAAAGATGATATTTTAGTGTGTAAGGTGGCCACTCTAGAACCTTATCGGTCCCATAATATGCCATCTGTTCTGCAAGATATATTTATGCCCACTGCCAAATTTGGCAATTCTTCTGGGTATATCGGTTACCTTTGTCCTGCCACGGATCTCTTCACTTCTCATTCGATTCATATTAACGGTATTCGCGTTGCTGAATTTAGGGCCAATAAACTAAAAATTTATTTCGTATTATATTTCCCAACAACACGCTAAGAAGAAGATTCAATGAAGTTAACATTATATTTTGCCATGACCTAAATTACTAGTATACCTTCTCCACTGTGACGACATTCGCTCCTCCAGGCACATCCAGTCGGGTGAACATAAGACATTGTGTGCGGTACCACACTTCCTGCGTTATACTCGCTAGAACAACTGTTTGTTTGTACAGAGCTCATATAACATATATTATTATGCATATTCCTCGCTGCCTTAATTTATAGGTATCTGGGGTGAGCAAGACTGGTATTGTGTAGGTGGTAGGTATCTTTGCTGTTTTCCAGTCCAGTTTTCTCAGCTTTGCTTCATGCTATTGTGGGTTGGTTGTTCCTGTCGTCTTAACATATTACTTTCTGAGACAGAAAGACCGGTATTTGTGTTATTTTCACCATCAAAAGCTGGAGTTTTTCTGTAGATCTGCTAGAATATTAGAGTATGCCATAGAAGGAATTTGAATAAATAAACATTGCTTAGCCTATAATATTTCCACTGCTGGAACAGTCTTCCTCTGGATATATTAGAAACGTTCATTTAATCGTTTAGCGCTCACCTTCAAGTCTAGGTATATTCTCTACTGTTTCTAAAACAAAACACTTTCAAAATCTTATTTGCCTAACAAAAAATATTCAATATCATAAGGAAGGTAAGATTGTGCATAAATTGAATCCGAAGTGACCCCTGTCCGTTGTACCCCAGTCTTTTGGGAAAACACTTTGTTACAGTTATTGGCTCATTTTCATTCCGTTTTTTTCTGAGAGTGAAAAGTAAGAAAACGTGTCCTTTTTAAATAGGGCGTGATTCGACGCGAAAACTGTTGCCAAGAATAGAGTTGTAGACCCTCCCAAATAAAAAAAATTGCTGTTTTGGACATGTTACTTTATGTCGGTTACTTTTGTATGTAATAATAATCAGTCTATACTGTTCCCAGTGATGGGACACAGACCTCCCTTCAATAAGAGGGAGTGGGCTATAATCTATCACGCTAATTTTTTCATTCGAGTATAACCGCTCGTAAGTTGTAATATAAAATATGATTAAATTAAAAAATTAAAATTAAAAATAATAGTGTCTTATTTAGTCACGGTTGAGCTAATATGCTGGTTACCTCACTATGTTTTGCTTCACCGTTTTGGGAACAGTGATGTTGAAATTATTTACACAAAGTAAAGCATCTGGCTGGGTTCGAACCCACGACCTACAACCCGTAAGTCGGAGCCTACTGGGCCACAGCTGCTATTTTTTTTTTACCTGACGAAATAAATTCTTCTCAGTGGAGTCTATAGTAGCTGTTAGCGTGTTGATGGTCCATTTTCTCAATTACCTAACTTCGTTACTGCCATAGTTCCAGTGTTTGACTTAAAGACGAAATTCATATGAGCGGGAGCAGTCATTGGATGATTTCCCAGCCTTTAAAAAAAAAAAACAAAGTGTTATTCGTAAGCCCCTACAAAAAATGTAATAGTAATTTGTTGATCATTACATTAATGATCAGTAAATTACTGTCACTTTATCAGTATTGAGAGATTGGTTTTCATTGTACCCTGCTATGAGTTTAATCATTCGTCTTTCGGAGGTGGGTACGATCACGGTACTCAGTGAAACAATTATGTTACGTACGTTTTAAGCTTAAAATCTTCTTCTTCTTCTTTTCGTGTGGTTAGTGACTAACCTGGTGTCAGTGTTTTTATGCTGCCTATTGGCCTCTGACTTAGCTTCACATACTGTTGAGAAATATCTCTAAAAACTCCTTTATAGTTAATTTTGTCTTAGGTACGTCTTAATTGACTTACTTCTTCCTCTTGCCGCCAATTGTCTCCACTTCCTCTCAGTTGTTGTCAAATCGATTGTCTATCATTCGCCATTCTAATTATGTGACCCGTCGTTCAACCTCATATTCCAATATACATCTGCAGGACAGAATTATGCTTAGCATTTTCTACTCACATGAGTCCATTTTCTCTTTCCTGACGGTCACTATTCTGAACTATTCTGAAGTATATCAACTTATACAGTAGCAGGGCCATCAGCGGACCGCTCACTCAATATGGCCACTTCGCCGCTGCCAATATGTAAGTTACATATTTTACGCCAGACCTCTTCCTATTTTTTATCTTGCACACCGGGTTTGCAGAGAGTTATGTTTGCTGGATATGCTTTGGATGGAATTTTGTTGGTATAAAAATTATTACAATCAATAAAACTTCAGTTTTCAGTGGTAATCCTAAATAAATCAATAAAAATATGGCAATCATTTTTAAAGCAACCTTATGTCGTTATGTGTTTCTTCTACTTAATAAATGGGCGTTCTCAGTCACTCTTTGCTATTTAAAGAGAGACTATTTTAATAAAATTATCTTTTCCTTTCAAGGGCTCAAGAAGTGGGAATATTTGTGTTGTTCCATGGAGCCTCGGTAACTGTGCTAGCGATTCCTTTCGCTCTGTATCCATGTAATATTTCCAAGATACCACAGAGCCGCGGGCGGCGAGGTAATGGGAAGGCGGAGTCGGGGCGTAAAACTATACTACGGACATCTCATTTCTTGCGACTTGAATATGATAATAACATATTTCAGGGCCCTGTTCTGGTAAAACAACCTGTGCGGAAAAAAAACCAGGAAAATGTACCAGTACCAGGCATCCAGTGCATTACAACGTAGTTTATAAACTAGGCATAATTGCCTGCTGTAAGAAGCTGCTGTTGTTGTTTCAGTCCCTTTAGTATATGGTTTTGGAACTCTCTAAGACTCAGCAGCGCGACAAAAAATTAAGTATAATGTTTGCAAGGTTTGTCTTTTTCTTGAGGCCTGTGACATCCCCAATTTATGTATAGCAAAAAAAAAAAATACCAAAAAAACAAAAAACATGCGTATCTTACAAACAAACTTTCCACATAAAAATTAAAACCAACAGTTATTATAAGGCAATAAACATGTCGTGGCCGTTGAAACGAAGTCGGTATTAAATCACATAAACAAGTGGGTATCTACGAGTCGTTACATTTACATACGGGGCGCGGGCGCCACGGCCCCGCTCCGGAAGTGAGGGCGGCACGGAAGTGGAATCGGCACGTGCTTTATGGATGTGTGGCACAGGTACACTTGTTTATTGCGAATTTTGAGGCTTATATACTGTTTGATAGGTAAATAGGGTAGGTAGGAAGTATTTACTTTGGCTTTGTTTAGTTTTTTGAGAAGGTTGAGAAAGTCGGTGTTCTCGTAGAGGCGATCGGCGGCGGCGGCGACCTATCGCGCCCGGCCCTGGTGCAAGCCATGGTCCGGGGCGAGAGGGAGTGGGAGGCAGTCACCTCCTTCTGCGAAAAAGTTATGCTTGCGAAGGAGGTGGCGGGATGGGAGAGAGAAAGGTCCTCCCGTCCCAGCCGCTGCAGGAGACGCCCCGGGCGTCGGGAGCCACGTGACGACTCCCGGGCACCGTAGGCGCGGGCCTGCGGACGGTGAGTAATGGGAGACTCACCGTCCGATCAGCACAAGACCCGTGCCGTGCGGCGCGTATATGTTCCACGCGCGCCTCAAAGAGATGTCAGCATATGAAGGGGCCCCTCAAGGCCAAGCCTGCCGGGTAAGCGGGATTGTCCGAAAGGGTTACCGCTACCCCGGAACATAAAGGGCTACGGAAGGAACATGGATGGGTTTTAGTCAGTAAGAGTCTGACACTACCTTCCGCTCCACCCAGAGCGGGAGCAATCATTGGATGATTTCCCAGCCTTAAAAAAAAAAAACAAAAAAAAAAGGTATATAAACAAAATCTGAAAAAGTGTCTTTGGAATTAGCTAGTGAAATAATAATGTGATGAATGATGAAGTGTCTATTTCATTAAAGAAATCTTTACCAAAAAAAAATTCAACTTTACGAAATTAATGAGATCCGGAGCTTGCTTTCTTGTTTTGTTGCGAAGGATATAGGATCCGAAACTGTGTTCGACAGCGCTGCGCATTGTTTTATGCACTCTATTTTTAACAGTTATTGTGAATAGAGATAACATTTGAATTGTGGTGAGGACACGTATTTATCTATACTAATATTATAAAGAGACAATATTTGATTGTTCGTATGTTTGCATTGGATAGGCTCCGAAACTGCTGAAGCCATTTGAATAATTCTTTCAGTGTTAAGAAGCTACACTAGAGTCTGGCCAACGAAAGCTGACCACGAATTAATATCTAAACTTTTGATATGGCAATTATTTAGCACTGTCAAAATTGAATTGAACTTCGACTATGATTCCTAGCCCCTATGTTTGTGTTATGAAATAAACTTTTAGTTATAACTTTTTCTTTAATTCTACCTTTTCGATATAATGTCGTGCCAGGAAGTCGAGCTGTGAACTACAATGCACGCAGAAGTTAAAAAAAAATCTTATAATATGTATATTAATATTATAAAGAGGAAAAATTTTATATAAATATTTGATTGAGTGGTATATTATGGCAAGTCCCATGTTATAGGGGCGGCTATTGCCAGCAATCGGGAAAAAATCCAGACTCCGTGACTGTTACTGAGAAATTCGTAGCAGTGTAAATATCGCTTATTAGTCTTGAATAATAAAAATATCAAGTCCGTTTAAGCAGCGTATAACCAGTGTTGGCAGCTCTTGATTTTTTTAAATTACCGCCTTTTTTCTTGGTCAGCTTTCGTTGGCCAGACTCTATCCTCGGGTGACATAGGCTATATTATATTTTCAAACAAATTAGTGATCCTTACTAAAACTCCAATAATGTAACAATTTCCGACATCCACGCGGGCGAAGCTGCGAGCAGAAGCTAGTAACTTAAAAAGCGTACTTTTGTAAGATTTATGGCAAAGAATAGGCAATACAGAAAATACTTAGGTAATTATTAGCAATGTTTGTTTTAATTGCTAGAAAACGTAAACCAAAATTATTTCAAAAGTTAATAAACTTGCGCTTTTACCTGCAGCAGTAAAACCCAGTAAGTAAATAATGATTTTTGGTATTTGCATGGCATTAAAAGTTAAGTGGAAAGAAAATGTCTGCTCTGACAATTTAAACTATAACAAGTAGCCTTAAAAAAATGTATAAGCTCAATGGTATACTTCAAAATCTAAACCAGATTTCTTCCCAGTTTCCTCGGAAATAAAATGTGCGTCTTTTATTTCCATCTCGCTATTCAATTACTTAGCTATAAGGAATGCGTTATACCTCGGACACGGCCATCTTTATGTACATTATGTACATATGCGAGCATACGGAGAGGCTTTTACGTAGGATTGTTCTCGCATATTGTTGCCAAAGTATACAACGATCTACGAATAAAAGAGAAAATAATATTTTGCGCCTGGGTTTACTTTCTCATCGCATTGCTTGTAAGAAATCTTTATTAAATGAGCTGTCTAACAATCTATACCTTATAATTTTTCAGCCTTTAAAATTTTATTAAATCTTCATTTCAAATTCTTGTAAAATAAATTACACCGCAGCCTACGACTGCTGAGCGAGATTGTCCGAAAGGGTTACCGCTACCCCGGAACATAAAGGGCTAAAAAAGGAACATGAATGGGTTTTAGTCAGTAAGAGTCTGACACTCCCTTCCACTCCACCCAGAGCGGGAGAAGTCATTGGATGATTTCCCACCCTCAAAAAAAAAAGCCTACGAATGCGACTTACGTCTGTTGTAGGTCGTGAATCCTGACAGGCGCTTTACTCTTTGTGTAAATTGCTTCATCACCACTGCTATCAAAACAGTAGAGAAAAGGATCCTGAGGAAATCAGCATGTCTTATAACAATTCTGTTTTGCAATGCAGGTGCTAGTGCTAGGTATCTCAGTAAAATTATTGAATGGCATTTTTTAAGGCACGATAAATAAAATAAAATATTTTTGTGTCTACTTTCACACAACTGCCCGTTGTCACCTCAACTTGTGCATACATCGCAGTTTCGGCGTATTGTCGCCTACTGTACTTTATAGCGAAAACTCTTAAAGTTATTGCCCATGTTTCAGTGGCGCTACCAGCAAACTGTTAGCCATTATAGTTGGGTGACAAAACTGCTGTATCATTTTGTTATTTCGTTTATTCCTGATGTAGGTGCTGTGAGTTCGGCAAGATTGTTGAGTCTGGATACCTATGTCATTTTGTTTTGGAAAGGGTTCATTTTTTTTTCAGTTTTGTGGTTTCTTGCTGATTTTGCGTGGTTTTTATGATAGAAGTTTAGTAAAATAAATTGGCAAACATTACTGTTACTAACTTTTAGGAATTCCTTAATTGGTCATTATTCAATCAATCAAATTTAGACATCTTTACACACCCAGCCTTAATCTTCCATTGTTAGCCACACGATATATACATCGTTTTGTAATCCTAGAATCGCATCCATTTTATCCACCCAACCAATAAAATTTTTCATCAACAAATACACTGGCTGGATCTGCAAAACGCAACCCCGAAAAAACTGCTTTATTCGCAACAATTTTTCATACAACTAAACTGATCCAAACTAAACAGATAATCCGTTTATTCGTATATTATATAGGGTGTTAATATTTTAAAGTGTCGTGTCGTGTAGTCTCTGCTCGACACGGGCCGCATATTTCATCTACCCGTCGCCGCCCGCCGGACGGCGGATTCTGCTATAATATTGTTGTATTCGGAGTTAAGGAAAATAAGGTATATTTAGTGAATTCTATTTACGGTGAGTAAATAGAATCATTTTTTATTTTAGACTACAACAAATTACAAATAATGCAGGTAACGTTACTCCCAAAAATAGTGTTTCAAAATCTGTATAGCATAAATGGTCATGAACAAATTCATCATCAAGATTATCATGACAGGACCAAAAATAGTTGCTGCACCCTCTAAAGAGTATTTAACGCGTTTTCTTTGAGCGTTTTAGGATTTCGATGCCCATTTTGGATTGAATGGAAACAATTTGAACTCTCGGTTGCGTCTTCTGGTGTGATAGTTTATTTGACTTCAAAAAGCTTGAAAACTGCGTTCATTATAATACCAAGCCACCCACCACAGTATAAACGTTATCGTTTCGATATCTTAAACTAACCCCAGAATCTTCCCGGTCGTCCGTCCGGCAGTTACCATCATTTTGATTGAAATTTACTGCATCGCAGTGGGGCAGAGGGCGTCGTAATAACGTTACTGCAATAAGCTACTTCGTGATTAAATGGAGCTATTGTAGTCAACGTATTGTTTAGCGTACACTGTGATTTACATCTTGGAGAAGAAAAGGTGCCTTTGGGCCCTGGCTGACATGAGTAAGGAGTTTGTGTCAGAAGAGGATGTTGAACGTCTACCTGAGTTGTGACAATGCTGATGTCTATAGGCACACTTTTTATACTTGCAATGAGTGTTATCGCTGCTTGTGTAAGTAAAGTCTTTGAAGACTACTATAGAGAAAAGTATAACAATTTTATTCCTATTTTCACAAAGAGATATTATGGGTGTTCTTTTAGCAACAATTGTCAAGCAAAATGAGAGATGGTCGTTTTCTATTCTACTTCTAGCGTCCACTTCGTTTAAAAGCATCAGCAATTCAAAACCCAGATTTTCTACCCAATTCAATATGGCACAAGAAATATAATCCAATAAATGGTCCAGCCTGAAAAGTCTGTCTTAAGAGCAGATATAAATTTTGGCAAGCGTTCCACAATACGTATACGTCAGGACATGTGAGGAAATATTAAAAATGGCTGGCGACCCGACAAATATAATTAAATTGGACAATGGAACGCAGTGGACCAGTCAGATCGTTTGATGAGCTTGGAAGGTGATGTGGATGTGGTATGTCTAAAAGTGTACGGATACAGTTTACTCCGTTTATGGCAATATCATAGGCGGGACCTTATGCCAGAATTACTTGACCTCCTTACTTTACATACTTACTTTGTCTCCTGTTAAACCATTCAGCTCAAGATTCTTTTTCACTTGCTCAGGATATAAAATTACAATCAAATCTCATTACTATCTTACTAATCATCATTAGTTTGAGTGTTTTTCTAGCAAATTTTAACCGACATTGTTATACAGTCACGTGGTCTTCTTGCCTTTTCTGTCTTTTTGACATATTGTTATGTTGTAACTTATTTTATTGTTAAGGTAATTGGTGACTGAGGCAAAAGAACCGCGAGATCCTATCCATCGTTTCAACGAAATCTTTCTCTTCATTCTTTACTCCATGTTAACCATTTACTAGATTGCACTGTGACGTCAGAGCCATCACATATGCGGCCGACAAAGTTGTCGTCACAATATGAACACAGCGATATGTCAGGACCTACATGATCGATCATGGCGTGATATTACAATATTTTGAAGAAAATATTGGAAATGTCACTTGGTTTCGGAGGATTACTTGATTTTTTTTGAATTTACGTGGTTAAAAATGTGTCAACTATTCCTCGTCAAGTAATTTGTCAGTCAAAGAAAATAATACTTTACCTTAGCTGTTACAATTTAAAACGTGTCGTTTTTCTTTCCGATGTCATTGTTTTTCAGTTGAACTATTCTTCACATAATTAATTTCTTGTTATACAGGTATTCGCCGGAAAAAAGCCTCCGAAATATTTAAGGGTGACCATGAATGAATGGGCATTGGGCACTGGACAGTGGTAGATAATGGTAATGCTTACGGGCAATCTGCGCCGAGTGGTGGTAATGAATTGGCTGTGCTATGATTGATGCGCTACTATCGTCATTCGCTAATGGGTGGACGCACAGGGAGTAGGAAACGCGGCTGATTTTGCACATTTAATAGTTACAGTCAGTGGTACTTTTAAACAATACAAATATTACCTCTACCAAACTGGAAGGCAGTTTGTTGGCAGATGTAGCTCCTTTTCTCAGCACTTTCAAACAAAGACACACAAAAGAAGAATATGCCACTTCACTATTTTTTAGTTTTCCTACTCTCTCGTGTTAGTGATCGTAATTATTGCGAACATTTTAAATATCAGCAAAAATTCACGCAATAATTAGAAGATCGCGAATATTTAGATAGTGCCTAAGAAATAAATAACTTAAAATAACCGTATCGGTTTACACAGAAGGCAATAAACTGTTAGATTTTTTTCGTCGTAATTATAATTCCTTTGCAGGATACGAGTAGGCGCCGCGTTTATTCGCCTCTGTGCGTAAATTACATAGGGTGTTCTCCGCATTTCATTACACAACAAAATATGATTCAGTGTTGCCCCCTGATTTGGAGAAGACGTTTATCCAGTGACACGACGTTTCATATTTTGATAGCTTATGATTGATAGCTTCGGAGGAGTTGTGGGTGTAACGATACTCTGAAACATGAATACTGAAGCTATTGCAAGGTATGGTGTGGTGATGGTCGTTCGAATACGAAAAGTACTAACATTATTTTGAATTGGATTGAAAGGCATTTTTTTACTGTTACAAACAAACTTACTCCTCAAAATAGTCTGCTGAAGTCCTGTGGACGTATGGATTGAGGAGCTAAGTGTCATATTTAAACGCAGGTATTACCAACATTTAGTAGTAAATTCTCCGATTTTGTGGGCCCAATGCTGGAATTTGTAGCAAAATCCATAAAAAATTACAGTACGCTTAAGGGACTTGCTCGCGCAAGTTTTTATTTATAAGTTATTTTTCGCTTACAATTTCAAAACGCAGAATTGAGCTAATCGTTCCTTCTTCCTACCCATACATTCCTTATCAAACGGAACGACTGAACGAGATTGGAAGATCATCGCGCACGACCAATCAGAGGCGCGCTTTTTCTGCCGCTGCGAATCAATCGCAGCCCACTTCAGCTATGATTTAAAAATGCTCTAGACAACAGTCTAAATTCAACAAGTCAAGTGTGAAGACTCAAACCGCACCGCTTCATAATCAAACCGCTTACTCAACCCGCATCCGCATCAAAAACTGTATACCTATTAATAAATAAGTGTTGGCCGACACAAGTGTGACATTTAAACAAGTGAAAGTGCATCATATTGAAAAGGAAGAGAACCAGATAGCACGTGGGACGTCTGCTGAGCTAGCTGTCCTTGAATCCACGTGTTTTGTTCAGAAGGTTCACAAGTAAGTCCATCCATTCCTATTTTTCATAACCTCATATCCCTCAAGCTCAATTCTGTGTGTCGTCCAACAGTTCACCACGCTAAAATCTACATTACCGCAAAAATTATTTACACGCATATCATGGTCCTTCGAGAGCCGCATAGACTTATTCACCAGGACTCAAAAACTGGAAGGACGGATAATTTAGAAAATTTCGTAGGATTACGTAGTATATGCATAATCTATACAAAAGAATGGGTTTTGTGCGACTGAATATGAGATGCCTTTTTTTTCGTTTCCACAGCTTGGAAACTTAATTAAACATTAAAAAAATTGTTAGTATCTTTTAATGATGTATTATAACAACTCCTTATTGCCATTGAAATATATAGAAACGCCATTGTTTATTTTAACGTAGTAAAGCTATTTTGAGCCATTATTTTTTCTCTGGCATCTCAAGTGTGTCTAAAAGCCTTTTAAAACATAAAAGACCAAGCCCCACTTACAACTAATCGTGCGAAAAGAAAACCAAAGCCTCTACCCATTCCAGCTTATTTTCATGCAAATGTTACCACAATAAAATCAAGCTAAACCCATGTAAAACTGTTTAATTGGCAAACCCTTCCGTTAATGGCCTGAAACGGAAAGTTAGGGCGGCGCCGAACCGACGGGCGGGATGATATAGGCGTTTTATTGTATGCAGGCTATGTAGGATAAGGTAGGTTTTTGAGTAGTATGTATTGTATATATTCCATAAATACCTTTTAATATATATTTTTTTCATGCATAGTTTATCACTTACATTAAATTAAAAACAGATTAAATTGATAACTAAATCACACATACCTAATAAATAAAAATAATACTCAATGTTTACCATTATTTAACATTTCAGTTAGGTGTTTCAAAGTAAACAGAATAATAGAGTTTCGCTCATCATGATGTAAATTACAAAATATGTGATAGTGCGCTTCAAAATAAATCATATTCTCTTTAAAACCCGAAGCTTGCAAAGAAGTAACGCAATTTAAGAACCTACAATGAATTTTAAACAACGAAAGACGGGATAAACCCAGATGGATTTGACCCGTCCTTCGTTGTTGGATGGACATTTTTTAATATATCCTTGGTTTAAACAATATACATTCTGTCATCATTCATAGGAACCTATTACTGTATCAATGCAATCATTTCCAAAAAAGGCAGGACCTCCAACTTCTTCCTTTTTACGAAATCAAAAAAATTATAGTCCCACACTAAAATCAGTCACAAATATTATCAAACTTCAGGCTACACTTTTTTCGGGACGCCTCTACGAAAGCGTAGCGGGGCTACGTAGCGCCGTAGCGCGTAGCCCGAGGCTCTACGAGATTGGAATATGCAAATACCAGATCCGTTTTAACTTAGACAACTGTTGTGATGTTATTTAACCTGTTATGCAGTGTAATGGAAGTGGTATAAGTACTGGTACGCTGCTTTCGTGTTGTTGGTGGTTTTATATGTGAAATATTTAGAAGACAACAGAGAGAGTTGATTGTGGATTAAAATATGTGGATTATACTACGTATTGCGATTAATATTTAACTGTAAAAATTTAAAACTATAGCTTTGTTACAGCCACTGAGTAAGACCTCTAAGTCACATTCATGTTAATCTAATTTCGAAGTAGTCAAATATAAAATAAGTATCAATCTTCATAACATTAAATAAGTTTTAGAATTTTGAAAATCCTAATAGGTACACCAACTGTGTATTAATAGATACAGTTTATTATTTGTACTGAAATAATAATTTTCGTTTCTTTTGTAATAGATATTTGAAAAAAGTGTCGATATCAATTGGAATATAAATCAGTTACAGAAGATTGTGTTTGAAGATGACGGTGTAACGCGGTTTGAGCGGGTACGCTACCGTTTAGCGCCTGCCAACACTACCCGTAGGGCTGTCAGCACAACTTGTTTATTGGCATTTCATATTTAATTAAAAAGCTTAATTAAACCATTGGTATTTTATATGACACACGTTCCATACAATTCATTCGTGGTATGAAGAGAATCTTTGGTCAACCATTTTAAAAATTACCATTATTTTAATGGTAATTCAAAACTTGTTACCTAATTTTTTTTAAACATTGTACCTTACTAATTTCTGAGATTGTTTTATGGCCTCTAAATCTTAAAAATCAGAATTAAAATATGTTCAATCAGTTCTCCACATCATACTTTATTAAATCTGCACCAAAATATAATAGTAGGCCACGATACTATGAAAAAGTGGTAGCCGTCAGGCTCATCCGGGGGTACCGCACGATCTCAGGCAAAACGGCAAGCCCCGCGCGCCTATACGAGTGGCGCGCGAAGGTAATAAACCGGGGGGAAACTCCGTTTCCCGTCGCAACCCAGCGCAGGGCACGCCACGATAGTGGTGGTAAGAGAGGAGTGGCTAGAGAGGCGTCACGGTGCCATCACCTACTGCCGGACGCAGGTCCTCACCGGAAATGGATGTTTTGGGTTGTTCTTGCACAGGAAAAGCTCGGGTGTCACCATTGTGACGATCGCCCAGAGGACGCGTTGGAGCATAAAGTGGAGATCTGCCCCGCTTGGGCGGAGCACCGCCGTGTCCTCGTAGAGGCGATTAGCGGTGGCGGTGACCTCTCGCATCCAGCCCTGATGGCAAGCCCTGGTGTAAGCCATGGTCCGGAGCGAGAGGGAGTGGCAGGCAGTCACCTCCTGCGAAGCAGTACTGCTCGCGAAGGAAGTGGCGGGACGCGAGAGGGAAAGGTCCTCCCGTCCCAACCGCCGCGGGAGTCGCCCCGGGTGTCGGGAGCCGCGTGACGACTCCCGGCCACCGTAGGCGCGGGCCTGCGGACGGTGAGTAATGGGTAGCTCACCGACTGATCAGGACCAGGCCCGTGCCGGACGGTGCGAACGTGTTCCACGAGCGCCCCAATGAGATGTCAGCATGTGAAGGAGCCCGTTAAGGTCGAAGCCTGCCGGGTAAGCGGGATTGTCCGAAACGTTACCGCCACCACGGAACATAAAGGGATATTCCTTGGATTGGTTTTAGTCAGTAAGAGTCTGAGACTACCTTCCGCGCCGCCCAGAGCGTGAGAAGTCACTTGATGATTTCCCACCCTCCAAAAAAAAGGCCGTGGTACTATTACATAAACATGCCAGTTTTTGTAATCCCCAAAAAAATGCAGCCTTTTAATCAAGCGCCAACCCTACCGCTCCCCAGTTATAGCCTAAAGGGTTTCTCTCCCCGTCAAATAGTCGTTTAAAAACAACGCTATTAAACAAACCGCACGCTGATGCGTTTTGCGAAACTCATAAATATTAAACAGACAACGTTCTACGGTGTTGATGGCACTTGGTTAATTTAAAAATTTTTTTTGGAAAAGGATGACAGTACATAACTTGACATATGGATAATCAGTCGAAATATTTTTTACAACCTTGTGATCGATAGGTTCTGTGATTTGTAACCACAGCTATTCAAAGTGTGTTTTGTTAAACCAAAATTACTTTTGAATTGCCACATTTAACATGACTCATCGATTAACATAAATCATAAATCGTTACCTATTATTCATTTCAGTATTTTATATTTCCAACGTTTCTCTATATCTGGCAGTATCTGTTTGGCAGAATTGGGTTCTGCATAAAATACTTCGAATTGATCTTCTAGCTAGACTAACTGTTCGATGGACCTTAGTGTCAACTGGATCTTATCATAGACTATTACTGTCTCGAATATTCGTCAAGTAGTAGTAAGCTGCTCTAAAACCTGTCAGTGTTGCACAAATAGTTGATACCACATTCTACCCATTTCCATCAGCTACCTCTCGATCTCGCATGACGTTTAGATTATTTGCAAACTTATATCAAACCATGACTAGTCTTTGGTTATTTCCTCTATAACCTAGTCAAATTATGCGCGGACCCCAGATACATTGGGATAAGGGCAGGAGTATGATGATGATCTGCTCAAATTCGGTTCATCTCCATAAACCACCGATCCAGAATTCTCCTAATCACACGCACATTAGAATAAAAGAACTGGAATCGTTCCGTGCCATTTGGTTCAACGTCATTATGATATCTGGTTTAACACGTCGACACACTCGTTCCAATGTTAGGTGTAGGACTGTTGTGTGATGATTAGCAGGTGAGCCCGTTAAGGGGATGTCAGATAAATTAAAAATTTTCAACGCATTATTTTGTTGCCATGTGCATCTCAGAATCAGAAATCCGAGTTTTTAGCTTGTGTGGAGTGCTGCCTTCGAAGGTTTTAAGGATTTTGAATATTAGATGATGGATGCTAAGGGTAAAACTAAAACATAGCTAGCCAATTATAATGATTAAGAGTTTCCAATGGCGTGGACGACTAAAAACGTATAATCGCCACCCACTGTAATAAATAAAAAAATAAATATGTTTAGTTCTTTGTGTCAAAAGCAAATTTTCCTTCAACTTTTTTTTTAATAACCCTTTTTAAAAACAAAAAAACCATCAACCCCTTAACAACAGTTTTTAGAATTCGAATTTTGAAACGTTTTCCTCACCAAAGTTCGGCGGCATTCGGCGACGGTCGTAACTCGCGTGCCCACTGATTCGTTGCGCGTTCGATAAGATAATGGCCGAAGTGCCGCCTACCGCGATAGTTCGTTCGGATTTAAGTACATAATGTTTCGCCGTTTCCTTTGTGGATTTGTTGATCCTTATTTCGATGGTTGAGGAAGTTGATGCTGTTCTGCGGTTTTTAATTTCAGGGAAAAACAATTAAAAAAATAAGACTGTATTATTAATAAGCTTGTGCCAATTAAGAGCAATAACTTAAAGAAGTGTGAATTGGATTTTTAATGCAATATTGTCAAATAAAAACACTTAATTAAACGGTATCAATCTGTCATTTACACATTGAATTTTGTGATATATCTAATATCACAAAATTCAATGTCTTTCTGTCGAATAGCTCATGACTGTCCATGGGACTTTCTGTATTTTCAAGTTAGCTGGTTTTCCATTTTAATACTGTATGTACGTAATTCCTGTAAGACCTACCTGTGATATTAAGTCGTAGTTGTTTTTGAACATTTCCCAGAAAAACATAATCACATTTCAAAACTACGAACGCGAACATAACCGAAAATTAAACGGGAAGCCGTACCCAAAAACATTTAAAGTGCGTTCACACTCCACCGGCATAAGTCATTAACTCTCTCAGCAGTTATTAGACTGGGAAAGTTCCGGGTTTTGTTCACCAATGATGTTTTTATCTAGTTACAATTTTGTTCGTGATTTGTGGGGACTGAGACTCTGTTCGAAAAGTTTCCGTTCGGTGTTGATTAACTTTCGGGCGATTAAGTACGATTTTTAATTATTATTGGGCGGTTAATTTTGGGGCTGTAGAGAGAAAGATGTTTATTACTGTTAGTGTTTGAGACAGGTTTGTTTTAATAATTGAGTAAAAAGTAATGTGTTCTCAATATTTGATAATGTTGTTGGCTTTTTGGAGACCATCTGGAATATTTATCGGAAAATATATTTTTGCTTGCCAAAGCAAAAAAATATTATGATTATAAGTCCCATCGTCACACCCCCGAAAACTCATTGCTACGCATTGGCGTATTCCATACCTATTTTAAAAAACCTACTTTTGCTCCAGAAGTTTACAATACATGTTTTCAGAGAAATAACCCTTTACAAATTATGTCGTAACATAACAATTGAACTCACAAAACAATACAAAATTGATACTCAAACATAATTCTAATCTAATATCCCTTCGTAATGGCGACACGAACAAAAGGCGCTGCCGTATCAACAATTAGTCGTTACATCGGCCGCCGGTCCGGAACGCGTAATGATCGGAACGGTTCTGCGCGCCATTCTAATTCCGATCACCGGACGCGCGCCGGAACGGACCGCGCTAATCACGACCGAGGATTAGGTAGCTTCACTTCTGATTCTGTTTTTGAAAAAGGCATTAGAAATCATAGAGTTTTAGAAGACTTTTCTGGCAAGTCACATTGTTCTGTAGTTGGTGGATAAGTCTATTACACAGGTGTCAAAATTATAACGCAGTGAGTGTGGTATAAGGAATTTAAAAAAAGCAACCCGATGTGATGAATTTGATAATGATTTGAAAAAAGCAAGAAGTCAATGAGAAACGTGAAAAACTGCAAGAGATAAAAGTTAATAAAATCTGAACATTATAAAAATATAAAGACGAAGTACAATGGAAAATTGAAACTCCTACTTCGGGTAACATTATTAGCATAAGGTCAATAATTATCTTTTCTGCAAAAATAAAAGGCGATTTAGTATGAAACAACAAATTATGCAAACAATTCGTTGTCCTAGAAATCGAACCAGCATCCTACCGATTGTAATTACGGGTTGTATCGTACACAAGTAATATCCGCAGGTTGATCCGAACGAGCGACGCATCGTTCGCTTTGTACCGAACACAACCATTGTTTTACTGAAATATTGCTAGGGCCAGGGGCACATAACGTGGACAGAAACTTATAAGTTGATTTCAAAAATGAAAATTGCGGCGTTTTTTTGTAGGTTTTAACAGATTTTAATGTTCACTGAATACTTAATTCAGATAAAAACATTGGTGCTAACAGCAGCTGTTTGGTAAAGATGGGATTTATGTATATACATAGTTTCAGGGAAAAAGTGTTGTCCGTCAAATGATTTTGATACTGCTGTTTTTTTAATCTTATTTTCCCCATTCGGTCATCTTCGTCACTGTTTTACTTCAAAACACGTTTAAGCATAAAGAGTTAGTTTTTTTTTACCTTTTGATTTTAATGTGCTGAATTCCAATCCAATGTATATCAATGACAAACAGCTTGATATTTTGAATCTGAAATCAAATTTCGAACTGTAATTCAGCATAAACAATTTAAAAACACCAATTTTACAGTCGTACACACATCTACGCACCTCTGCTTGTCATTAATTCACCGAATCGAGTATTGTTTCCTGCGGGACCATCGTCAACGATGCCTCTCTCAATTTGTGCTTTAAAACTCTAGCTATCCCTCTCTTACACCTGCAACCAGAAAGAGACAGCACCCGTCAATTGGTAACCCGTCACCGCACCGTAGCGATTCGGCCGTTTCCGCCGGCCGCGCGGCCTGTCCGGTGACAACTGAAAAAAGCTTTCAGCAATGTATTACACGTTTTTGTATAAGACCCATGATGGGGTTTTGTTTATTTTACAGGGTTTATTGGCTATGGTCCTTTATTACAGTTATGACGTAACAAGAGATTTAATATGTTTATGTTTTTCATGATCGATGTAGTCATGATCGATGTAGAACAATGCGTAATTATAATTGTGAAGAAATTGTCTGATCCCAGCAAGTTTTAGAGAGAGATCTTTTTGTCGTGTGTTGTTTTAGTGCTGCTTTCTTAATTATCGATGTCATCAGAGTTGTAACTAGGTTTGTTAAGGTGTGTTTTTAACCAACTGTAAAATAACTAAATTTTTCTATTTGAAGACGGCTACTCAACAGTTTAAAATATTAATGTAACAAAAGACTGCTGTCGCAAAAGCTATTCCGGACTTATCTTCAACACTACAAAACGTTATCACGAAACCACACATAAACAAAACACATTTAAAATCAAGTCGAACAAAGACATACCGATACTCCCTCCAAAATATCGGCATTTTATTTCATACCAGCAATATTTGCATGGCGACTGTCAATATTTTACATCGCTATCGTGACGGCCCGCTGGTTTTATGGTCACATAACACTTGAATGTATTTGTTTTTACTTTAGCTTTTACATACGACTTTTGTACCTATATAGAAGTTTAGGTCACCTAGAATTTCGAGCTGCGTTGGCACATTCAAATTGAAGAAAAATATACATGATGCATTTTTCTTACAGACATAAGGAGTTTATATGGGGTAGACGCTACAGAAAAGAAAAACCAGTACTGAATTTTCTCTATTTATTTCAAAAGGACGTGCTTACTTTAAGGTGTCTATCACATACCTCTTGTTTTGTGAAAACAAGCGCGGCATATGTTTATTTTTTTGAAGCTAATTCTAAATTCGCTTGAAAGATGCAAATATAACCAGAGTCAATTTTCTGCCACTGATATGATGTAAGGTTTCGTATTGCAGACAACCTTTACAGTACCTACTGATTTTTGTAAAATCGGATCGAAAGACCAAAATGCAATTCAAAGCAAATATTGAAGACATCAATCTAAATTAGTGCATTTTTATTAGCAGTAAAAATGTTTTTCGAGTCACGTCACATTTACAAAAGCTTAAATAGTTAATTGTGGAGACATAAGTACACTGGTAAAAATTTTTCTCTAGATTATTGATTGGTTAAACCTTATAGATAAATAAAAACTGCTCTAAAAATAAGGCACAAACAACATAATTGCGCAAAACACTCTGCTCTACGAAAGTTTTCTTCCTTTCCAAGAGTAATGTGTAAAAAAGTCGCCAATTATTTCTCGAAGGCGCTATATATTAGCTATCACGGGTCTTCTATCAAACATACAATCAAGTTGAGCACATTCTCAGTAATCTATAAATCATGGATCAGACGACATCGCGCTCGTTTGACAACTAGTAATCATATTTTTATTTAAGGGTCCGTGATATGTAAGACTGAAAATATTTATAATGTAGGTAGATTTTTTTGTACATGTTGGGATCGGCCTCCAGTCCAACAGGATGAAGGCGAAAACCAGTATTTACATAAAGCGCCAGCCAATCTGACCTCAAGAAACAAGTTACTAGTAGCAGGATACCCTTCGGTAAGGCTGGTTGTCAGACTTTTGCAACATATTACAGTGAAACCTGGTTAAGTAAGACATCAAGGGACCTGCAAATTTGTCTCACTTATAGAGGTATACCACTTACCCAGTGTCTCAGATATCCAGGAATAAATAAATATCTGTCTCATTTAGAGGTCAGAATACAGGTAATTTCAGTTATAGAGGTGCGAGTATTAAATAAAATAAAGTATTATGTAAATATTATACATAATTTTTTATCTTTATTATTTAGAGCAAATGCATATAAAATTCACTCGCAGTCGGTAACTATGACGATAAAATGGAAGGAGCAAATCCCAGATATAGAGGTTTGCTTCGTCTCACTAACAGAGGCAATTCAGTGCCAAAGTGTTGGGACCTCAGCATGAGTTCCAGTTATGGAGGTTTCTCACTTATCCAGGTCCCACTTAACCAAGTTTCACTGACCCGTATTAGCTAGCTGTATTAACTAGCTGACCCGGCGAACTACGTTCCGCCAAATAGTTATTTTTCTAAAATAAAAGATTTTTTCTAAAATAAACGTAGCCTAAGTTACTCCTTATTACATCAGCTACCTGTCAATAAAGTTCCGTCAAAATCGGTTCAGCCATTTCTGTGATTAGCCGGGACAAACAGACAGACAAAAATTGTAAAAAATGTTATTTTGGTGTATGAACCATATTATATTCATATAAATACATGTAGTATATATAGTATAAAACGGTTATTTCAATATTTATACAAACAGACACTCCAATTTTATATAATATCTGTATAGATAAAATATGTTTTCATAGAATTTTCTTTCGATTTTCTCATTCTCAGTTTTTCTTAAACAATAAATACACACACCTAGATTCGTATAATGCTGAATATCAGATGCCTAGTGAATTTAATTTACGAATTTTAAAATGGCTGTTACGGGAAATTCTGGAAATATACATCACACGTCGCCTTAACACCACGTATAAGCACACCACGTCACTCCATACATCAAGCTAATGTGATATCCGATTTACGATCCCAAATCGAACCTTAATGGATCACACTAGATTCAATTTTATAAGAGCCGGCGAATTTGTAGCTCATTCATAGCGGGGACTTTTTGGAAGATTGTTCGATTTAAAGTGCCACTTTGTTTTCAAGTAAATCAAGTTTCTTTTCAATAGTTATGGAAAAAAATCGCTTCTCTATCTTATTACTAAATATAATTTGTATTTTTTTAATGAAGCACGATACACAGGAGTTTAATAATAAACGTTGCTTAAAGTCAAGTCATGATTAGCGACTGATTAACCATATATTTTTGACGGTTATACGTTTCTAAACTTTAAGCAGCGTTTCATATATAAATAAAGGGTAAAATGTATTGTATTGTAATTTACTCAATTTTGCAACACTCATGATTGAAACTGTCTGAGAGATATATCTCAACAACATGTGAAGCTAAGTCAGAGGCCCATGGGCAGCATAAAACCTCTGACACCAGGTTAGTCACTAACCACACGAAAAGAAGAAGATTGAAACTCATAATTTTATTCCAACGTTTGTATGATATGTTTTTAATTCAACTGATTTGATTGGTAAGGCTTAACGAGCCACCGACCCCAGCCACCGGTGGCTTTAGTCTCTCGCTGAGGTGTTGAGTACTACTGAAGGTAGCTGCCACCGCCCACACGTGTACATACGACGAATCCATACGAAACGCATGGAAAAGCATGTGAACTTCAAGACGATGACGCGTTTATGCTGAGCCTTTTTTTTTTGAGGGTGAGAAATCATCAAATGGCTCCTTCCGCTCTGGGTGGAGCGGAAGGGTGTCAGACTCTTACTGATTAAAACCCATCCATGTTCCATCCTTAGCCCTTATGTTCCGAGGTTACGGTTACCCTTTCGGACAATCCCGTTTACAATAATTCACAAGTCTGTTGGTATTGGTAATTATCTATTGGATTTAAATTAAGTTACTAAAGTAAAATGCAGACAGCTGTTAGAAAATCCTGTGTGATGTTCGACGACGACGTTCGATGACGGCAATCAGCAATAGTGGTGCTGCTTTGCCTTGTGGAAGGTTTTATACATACTATAGGTACACGGGTCTCTATAACGCTTCTTTGTTAATTAGGAAAGTGAAACTCTTGCCTCTTCCCACACAGTATTTTCTTCAAGTGTGTGCATCTAAATTATCCTCTACGAACCCACACCCTTTCACATATTTGCCATACACTACATAAGACTTATAGTTACCTAAGTCGGAACCGTACAGTAAGACAGAATATAATGTATTCAGTGAATATTGTCGCGGGAGCCCGCTTATTACTTTCGACTTATTTTCAGGTGGGTTCCACTTATGACCTTATTTTATTCGTACCTGTGAAGGCGAGCAAGTTTCTTTCTTTCAGGGCCCTTATTAATAAAACCGACGGGAACAGGCGATCATTATTCGATCATTTTGTAAGTGCGCTATTTACGTTTTTGAGTAGACGAAATTTTCAAACCTTTGGATTGGAAAGAATAATAAACCTTTTAAATCATTGGATTGAAGGTATGTTACGCAGGGTGCGGGTGGCAGGTCTTTGGCAGCACCAGTATCAAATCTTAACATGAATGTCTTCATACTTCGTATTTATTTGTACCAATTAACTTATTCTACATTCTTCTTCGATTACAAAGAAGTTACGACTAGTTTATTATCAAGCGCTAGACCAGTTTAAATATATTATGGTCTAAAATCAGGTAAGCATTGGTTTCATGTCGATCAACTGCTGTTCACAAGAACTTGAAGCTCAACTTTCTCGCAATCGATAGTTCATTCATCTTGAATTTTAGAAATGTATCGAAATGAACTTCTTAATGTGAAATCTCATTACGGGAATATAACACAATATTTAGGTGCAATACATCGAGAAAAGATAAACTAAGATAATTGCTAAAGCTAAAGGGTTTTTGAAATGACGTTCACTAGGTGGCAGCACTGAGACTTCAGGTTTTGTGCACCTGACAAATTGTCAAAGCGCGTATGTTTTCTTTAGTAGTGGCTGAAAGATGAACGTCTTTATCGAAACGGAAGACATTTGATCAAGAAGCGCCAGCTATTGCCATGAATTATCATGACATGAGAGTCATGGGAAGTCTCGAAATAATATATAAAACTGTCTTTTGTTTTAGATTTTCCGTCAAATTAAGTACCAAACGAAACCCACCAGCAACAGCTCTGCGCGGCGGCATATATCCATATTAATTTAAACCATATTTCACTGTATTTAATTCATATGCTAAATAGATGCGGTGTTTTGTCAACCGTTCGCTATTTCGCTACCAACTTTATTGTTTTGGTATTTGGGAACCATTATTTATAAATTGTCAGTAAATATAGAGTTATTGTGGGCTAATTTTGTAATTATGCAAGTTAATTTCATGCGTGATGTATGAATAAACATCTATTTTATTATATTTACGCATTAGTATGAATCTAAAAGCGCTATAAATGTTGTCCTGTATAGATATTGTTAAAATCTCCTAGCGGGTTGTTAATATGGTTGGTCAAAGGTTTTAAATCTTTATTACATTCTCTTTGAATTTTTTTGATTTACTTCTAGAAGACTGAAATGAATTGGTTCTAGCAATTCCTTTCAGCCTCTAGAAGTACTACATCATTATCATTTTCATGATAATAATAATAATTATTGCACGGAAGAAGCGGTAAGGTAAAAACAAAATATAACTGATTATTTTTTTGGTAATTTCTTTGTTATTTGTGTACACAAATTGTTATACAAACAATATAATATTGCTCTAAACTAGTATTTAAAGATATTCTGCCCTCCATATTCCAAGATGTAGTCCCAACAAAATGTAAATAAGGCGTTATAAATCAGGTTTATTTTGAACAGTATCCGTTCCGAGCCAACCATCTGCTAATTCAGTGAAAACAGTCGCTGCTTTATATTCTAATTTATTTGTATTATATTCCATTAAATTCTACATGAAACACTATATTCAGGGTTATTTTTTAACGACGACAAAACTCTTGAGTATGTACTTGTTATTAATTCTTGCAGTTTTTTTTCTAAAACACATAGGCATGGTTATTTTACGCTTATGTATTTTGGAAACCTGAGAATATAAGTAAATAAATAGTTTCTAAAACAAATAAAAGCCTGAAAGGGCTGTGTACAATGAAGTACAACGGAAGGTCCCAAATATTTAGCTCTATTGTTAGTTTGTTCGTCACGACGGATGTGGAAGTGCGTTAGTTCCTCTTATTTATGATACGCCTTTGTCTGTGGTATAGGAAAGGTACAGGGATAGTCAAGGTGTAAGGTTTAGGGTGAAAAATTTGTTTGTTTTCATGGTGAGAGCGGTAGTTATAGTTCCTGCTCTGGAATATTATATTGAATAATAAATTAGCAATCCAAATTGAAAAACAACGCACACCGCATGATTTTTGTTTTTTTTCCTTTATAGTCTTTTCATTCAGAAAGCAGGATCAACAAAATCATCTCTGTTATAAAGAATAAGTCATTCTCTACAACATAGATTAAAATCTTCAGAATTACAACCACAGTATTATTCCAATCTGCACAAAATACATTCATGCTAGTTTCCAATCCGCTTTCCATGAAATGGACTTGGAAAAAGTAGTGATTACACTAAAGGCCCTTTCATCATCGTCATGTTTGCCGCAAATAAATGCATTTTCTTTCGGTCTTCTTCTAACCGCAGTGCAATTGCGTTAAACCATGTTGAAAAAGCTGGTCTATTGCCTATCACTCATGGCCACTCGCTGGCGTTAAATTGTGCATCCACAGGGATATAGATGTTTTTATTCTTAGCTTGACGATGGCAATTTAAACGGCCTTGGCCCAATTCGGCTGTTTGTTTGTTGTCATCGCTAACGCCCATCAGTAGACACATGTAATATGCAGACGACAGGACACGCAGGACACGATATTAAGTGTCATTAAGCGGGATTCTCCGAAAGGGTTACCGCTACCCCGGCACATAAATGGTTAAGGAAGGAACATGGATGTCAGTAAAAGATGTTTAGTCAGTAAAAGTCTGACACTCCCTTCCGCTCCACCCAGAGCGGGCGAAGTCATTGGATGCTTTCCCACCCTCAAACAAAAAAGTGTCATCGTTTATGGAACAGCACCACTTTAAGGCGGATTTCTCTATGAATCTTCACCTGAACAGGTTTTGCTTGCTTGACCAACCGAAGTCCGGAATCTGTTTAAAGACTTCCAGTGGTTAGCCAAGGCTACTCGTTGACACGTTTATCTTCGATGTAAACAGCCACTGTTTTCTTAACATTCTAAGCTGCATACATCAAAATATTAATCTAACAAAACAAAATCTTGGGTCCGGCGAGCGTGTCCAATGTTTTCCGTCTGTTCTTGCGTTGTTGCCCACCCTATGTCTGCGTAGGAAGTGTTCACTGCCATTGTTCCTCTTAGTTGTGATAGCCTGGTACTATTTTGTTGAATAATTAGAGTATATTTTAAATTGTAAATGCTCTGGAGAATGTGAAAATCGAAAATCTTTGTTGCAAGCTACATTTTTGTTACTAAATATATATTTCAAAATATTTTCTTTAGGTAGTAAGTTAGTTTTTAATTGTAAATGCAAATACATACGTATTTATTTTAAGGAACTTTGTGAACCTAAGAACGAATTAGAATTTAATTTTCCTAACATATTCTAGGTCTGATTTGTTAGAAGTTAACCTACCTGCTTACCTAATGAAGAAGGAGATATTATTGAAGTACTTCCTTACTTTGGATGACTTAGCAACAGGAAAAGGAAAGAAATCCTTTATAAAAGTGATTCGTTTTCCTCACACAATATAATCACAACAAAATCCTCCAATGAAGAGACACATTCATCGAAACAATCACTAAACGCCAACACTTAATTCAATAACAGAGATCCCTATCAAGCACGCCCGGTTATCTCTTCACCCCACCCACCAATTTACATACAAATACATACAAATCGGGTACGGAACCATAATCGGTTCCGGGTCACGTGGCCTCCGTGGTGAATCGGTTAAAGAGACCATTCGTTCACGGTTAATAAAGTCACAATCTTCTCACAATACAAAACAGGCTGCCTGCCGCCTTTCCCTTGCTTCGAAAAAATATTCGCGAGGGTAGAACAGATTCGAAATTAGAATTTGATTATCGAAGTGTGCCGACTATTTATCATTTGTAATGACGCGTTCGCAGTGCGAGGACGTGCTCGCTAATATTGTAATCTTGTAAATGCGTTCAGCAAAATACATATTTATTATTTTTCGTATTCTGTGTAGCTATTTGAGTGGAAAATATTGCTTTTGCATTGATTATGCATGACGGTCTAATGTTTTGAACGATTCGTATAGCTGTCTAGTCATTTATGTCCATCTGGGTTGGTAGTTTTTCGTTGTATGTAGCTGAATTTGACCGACGATCGAGAGGTCAGGAGTTCCAACGCGTTGAATTATTGCTCTGAATCAGTTAAAAACACAAACAAATAACTTGCTTGCCTGGAGACTTCATGAGCAATACATAAAACAATTTATTTCAATTGTCTTAATAAATCTACTGGAAAACTGCTGGACCTAAGGATGCTTATATTCAAGAAGTTTTAATTAAATATGATTAATTAGAAACTTTGAAAATCAAAAACATTGCTCAAGCCATTGGGTTGGCACATTAGTGCTTATTCATCAGCAAAAGAGGTAAAGCATACCTAACTATAATATTTTTTTATCTTTTTATCTGGTTTCGTGAAAAATACATGTAGAGCTGTTCTGTGAAAATCTCATCGTGAAAATGTAGGTGACGTGAGTTTAAAGTGAGCTGTCCAACTATGGACAATCCCTGGTATTTGGACCGATTGGTCATTAGGTGAAACGATAGCTCAATTTACGCTCACTTTGTCATAAGAAGTTATCACGGTGAGCGTTTTACAGAATCGACGGTTGTAAACCTGTTAAGATCATCATCAAGAAACGTAAAAAATATATTAGTTATAGCCAGAGATTCAATAAACTCGTGTACTGCTCGGGTCATAAGAACCAAGTCAGTTTAAGCTGCATATCCTGGAGCAAGGGTACCGCGTATTCAAATGTAGCTGTGTTACGCGACCCATCCGTCTTACTGCTGGCGTCTGCTAACATCGAATGTACAGGGTGTTACTAGAACTGACGATGCTAATTTTAGGAACCGAAAAAGAATGTAATCTTTGCCTACCTTTACGGATTTAGAAAATTATGTAACATCTTTGCCAAATAATACATAAATAAATTATTAACAATTTTGTTTACTAAAATTAAAATTAAAGTTGCTTCCTGATAAAATATGTATGAAATGGAGACGACCACGTTTTCACTTAAGCACCACAGCATTTACTTACATGGCCTCCCAGTGACTGTAGTATCATCGTTGTATTAATGATAATAAACTAATTACAATCAATCTTCTTATTATGCACGTCAATCTCATCGTGTCGCCGCGTCGACGCGTCGTTTCGTATTGCTGTTGTGGTCGGTGAGATTAATTTAAAACTCCTTTGGCAACATTATCCTGCCCATCCGTCTGATGAGCAAGTTCTTAGTTTAGTATTTTTTTAAATTTCTAAATAAATGCTTAGCTCTAAAAAACAACACGCCATAGAATAGTGAGCAGGGGCGCCGGTCTCTGTCCCCAGTATGAATATTTTCTATTGAATTACTCACGCTTCGGCAGACCACCAAAAATATTGTCCTCTTCGCACTTACGTGGACACCAAGAAGTTTTTACATTACGACACACAGATGTACTTGTTAGTGCATGTTTGTTTCAAGTTTTTGAAATTCGTGTTATGCGGACGTTGGTCGAAATAAAATCGAGTCACGGATTTGGTTTTTGTACGGTTATGGTTTTGTGACGCGTGGAAGTTTGGGAGTCAATATTTTTATACCTGGGTGATACTATAGGTACTTCAACACCGTCAAAGCTGTGGTGTCCTAAATCTAGTTCTGTTACCGCTAGGTCTTATTTTTCCTGAAGCTCACTGTGGCTTCTCCTGGCTTTGCATCATTTTATGTTAAGTGTATGAAATCCGTCATCTACAGAAACCGCCAAATAGTATCCTTGATCGTCAATTCCATTAGATTTAATTGCATTCCTTAGAAAACTTAAAATCTAACAAAAATCCATTAGAACACATCACTAAATACCCATAATTCGTGTCTCCATGCTCTACAATCACCTAAATCTGATCGTAATTTCCCATAGCGATTCGCCACGGCCGTCCCGCCAACGTACCGGACTAACCTACATTGGTGCTAACGTCCACGACACATGGGAATCGCACTGTTCGCAAGGAATTCGTCATGGCTCCTTAGTTCCGCCACAACACTACAGAAGGGATGTGACTTTTCTATGGAGTTATCGTGTGGATTGATGCGATGATGAATTTGATTATAGATTATGAATGTGATGTTGTATTGTATCGGGAGGATATGGGAAAGGGTGTTGTTTGTGTGTCATCTATCGTTGAAAACTGCTGATGATTTATTAATTTTGCGAATTGTCATTGTCAAAGCATTTATTTGATTAGGATTTAGTAATACAGTATTTGGTTTATGTCTAGTAAATTAGAATATGTAACTACATTGCTGTTGTGTGATCCAAAGCCATTTCCGTTTTTTAATTCGGACCTAGTATGCATTAATCGGAATAAGTATATCGATTATAGCTCTTAGTAACCGTGTTCAAAAAGTTGTGGTTGTTTTCAGAGTCCTAATTAATTTATATTATTCATTCCAATTTAAGTTTGCCCGTTTCAGCTAGACAAAAATATTCAGAATTAATTACCAACCTTCAGTAATTTGAAAAGCGCCACACGAAGAAACAACCATTCATCTAAAGTAACTCTTACCAACCATTATGTGTGTTTATGGCATTGACATTTTAAATTCAGCATATTATCAGTAAGATTGGAAAGCAGCTGCGTTCTGCCTATTGGCTAATTGCAGCAAAACTGTTTTAAAAAAATTCATAAATAGAAATCAGTTACATAGTAAACTGAAGCTAAGTCAGAGGCCCATGGGCAGCATAAAAACTCTGACACCAGATTAGTGTCTAACCATACAAAAAAAAGAAGAAGTTACTAAAGTTTGTGATTTATATTTCAGTTACTCCTTGATTAATGATACCTTTGAAGATAACTGCTACTCACCCTAAACAGAAATAAAATTATAAAGATAACCAAATGGAACCTTATTTTAAATCAAATCAGCCAAAACAGGGGTACAATGACGTCTCTATCTGTCACCCCACGCATAAATTCGCTACACTTCTCCCTGTTAGCGAGTCTAATGCTGGCAGGGAAGCTATGCATCAGATATGTGTCATATCGAAGGGAGTATGGAGGATAGTTATTGTTATAATTGTGGAAGCTATAAAGAAAATTGGATTATGTATTAGCTAGTGCTTTAATCATTCCCATGGGGCTATTTAGGGTTGGAATCTAATTCGATGTATAGAAACGGTTGTAAAATGTTTTTGTTTTATAATACACCCAACAAAAATATTTGTTGATAAGTAATTTTGAAATGAATTTGAGATTCAGATAATTATGAATAATATTGTGTTTCCAATTAAGTTGCACTTACGTGTGATTCTCAATTTCAAGTAACCAATGATGATTAATCATGAACTAAACTGCTCGAAGACATCAAATAAAAAAAACGGATGCGAAAATAAAATAAAAGTAGACTTTTAAACCTCTGTAATTGATGATTCGCTACTATAACTAATATTTACAAAATAAATACTTAAAAACTAATATTGCACATAGATAAGATGATAACAACAATTATTAACATTATCGAAACAATGGAACAGACTCGAACTTGACATGTTCCCCTATTTATAGTCATACTAATTTTAATACAATTTTTTCAAATATTTACGCCGAAACACTCATATTAATTTTTACTAAGCCTTCGGCAGTAGAAGGAAATTCATCCCAAAATTGAACACTAACTTTATAATACATTCAATTTTATTAGACTCACTTCTCGTTGTGCAGTTTCAAAGACATTAATTTACATTTAACAGTTTTCGACTCATGTGTTTCGGCACTTAGTCCATAAGGATTATTTTATTTATGTATGAGAGAACTACCACTGTGTGAATAAAATTGTTTGCTCTTCTTGTGCCCAGCTGGCACCTCGTCTAAATCACCTTCTTTATCCTGATGTGCTGTCATGTGTCTGGTCAGGTGGTGCCTTTCACGGAAACTCTCGTTGCAAACGGGACATTTCAATTTCTCTTCTCGTTTTCTTCTGTGCGGGTCGATCGCTGATTCACTCTTGTGATGGGTACGCATGTGATACACCAGATCTGACGTCATTCGAAAGCTGATGCTGCACTTAGCACAAACATTTTGCGACGGCAGAGAAAATGCAGCCAACGTTGGAGGCAATAATGTACTCAGTATGGCTGCAGCGGGGTTAGCTATCAAAGGATTCTCCCTCGGTGGCACAGGAAACTTCATAAAATCCGGATTCGGTGACTGGAAGTTCTGAACTCCAAAGGGGTATGACGACCCAGCTTGAAGATACGGTATTTCCGGCCTGAATGGCAGGAAGTTCAATTTATTCGGTGACATTTGCGGTGTTTTTGTGTCGTGTTTGTCATGGTATTCTATATTATTTTTGTTGAATCCCGAAGATCGTTGGTTCATCGCTGACTCTGAATAGTTGGGTGAAGACGATGGCATATTTTGACCTTTGAAGAAGTGGCTGCCATTTATGAGATGAGCTGGTGTGAGGATATTGTTAAAACCAGGTGTCTTATTAAAAGAACTAGACGGTGGACTGGCAGCGGACAGCGGCGGACTTACGGAGTTCTGGTACAGTAGATTGTCAGGGCTGACCGAAGGATTGGGTGATCTCAACGAGTAGTTTGAAACTTTAGTAAACGCACTTTTTGGAGACATATCTGTCTTCTCCGAGTACCTCTCGTATCTAGCTCTTGTCTGCATACTGATCAAAGTTGGATCGTCGAATATTTTGTTTTTATATTCTGGAAGAAACTTTGGTTGACGCGCTGCACTTTCATTGGAATTCGGCCGACTCCGTGACCGCTCCGAGTTATCAGAGTCACTACAGTACATAGACTTGCCAGGGTACTCATCTGTCCCGACGTCAATGTTAATATCAGACCCGAAGCTCGGGGATATATTGTTGTTCGCGCCGATTCGGTCGTCATCGTGGTCCTTTAAGTCCATCGTGTTATCGCTGGAGTAATCACTGTGCTTGTAAATTTCAGGCATCCTCTTAGGCAACTGATCCCATTCTTCGTTGTGAAAAAGCTGCTTCGATACTCTTAACTGCCTTTCTGGAGGTTTTGGTCGTACCTTTTCATCTGGCATCATCAGGAATGCCACATCAAACGATCTCTTCGAAGCTTTTCCGGGGTTCAAAACAGTAGACTGCATCTCAGGTTTTATTTGTGAAGTTCTAGCACTCTCAATATTCAAATTAGTTTCTTTTGAATCAGGAGACGTCTCTTTATAATTTTGATAGCTATTTTGAATGTCCATTGTCATCGTTTAGTCATTTAAATAACAGCACACAAACTCGAAACTTTTCGCACTTATATCGCGGCAATACAGAGAAGACGCGTGCGTACTACCCGACGGCCACAATACGAATGTGGGTAACATAAGGGTGAAAAATATATAAGTGGGGTTTTGAACTACCCTTAACAGAACGTTTCAAGTTGTGAAGGCGTGGCGAGACGGACCAATAAGCGCCGACTGGGAGGCGTGAAAGGAATCAGTCGGCCAATGAGAGAGCTTTACGATGATCGAGAGCAGGAGAGCTCAATCACCAGGTCAAGATAATAATAACTGCTGTGAATTGAGAGCGCATTGAGTTGTGGTAGGGTCAGCCTGACAATAGCGGGGCGATATTGAAAACTGTGGTTTATTTCGCTATTCACAGTGTACAGACAGCAAAATGATTGCCTTTATTATCTTATGATAGGTTTTGAAAACTTTGTTTCGTGGTCACAAATGATTGACATTTTGTCAAAAAAATCGGATATGCAAATAAGTGAAATAAAAAAATGGATGCTTATGGCTTATTTTTATGTATGAAACATCCCAAAAATAATAATACCACTAACAAACAAAAAATAGGTAAACTAAGTTCATCAATAAAAAAGTTTTCCCAACCATTATCTTCTATTTATCTCAACCAAACATGGCACTGGAGAAACTGAAACGATTATGATTGCAATAAATATGTTTTATATGTCGCATAAAAAATGATACTTCATATACTCGGCCTAACCCCCGACTGTATAGATGAGATTGCGAATAATGCTATTAACACAGACGCTTCTCCTCAAATTGATATCATACTCAAAGATGCTACAGACGAAATTGAGTTCAAATAAGAAAGTAATAAAACCCTAAATCCTATGACTACGATCGAAGCTAATACCGTAAAAATTGCCAAAGTAAAATCGGTCATAAAAATAAGAGTACAGAGCATAAATTCGATTGATGGGTAAAATATAGGAAAGTTAAAAGAAGACCCAAATGAGTTCTGTTCGGTAGTGGGTAACGATAATAAGATGGGCGCAGACGTTAAAGGAAAACCATTTGTCAGATTTTAGCCATTTTTTTGGCCATTCGTTGGCTCTCAATGAAAATCTGTTCCATTTATTTTGCTCGGCGCGTTAATGAGAAAATTTAAAGAAATATTGTAGGGATTAGCTACTATTGTGCGCTGGCATTGAATACTGTTGAACTAGTGATTGTTTTTTTAACAATTTTGGAATAAGTGCCCGTAGTCATTATAGAATAATATGATGATATTATTATTATTGACAAAATAAAATAAAAATTAGCTCACGTGTAAGAAACTTAAGAGAAAAAAAAATAGTTACTTTTTGCAATCCTTGTTGTTCTATAACTATGTGAGAAGGTAGAAGGTTCATGGAAAGTTCCATGATGAAAATTATTTGAAGTGTATGTTTTCAGATCTCGTTAATTGTATGATTAATCACCTTATTTTATCACAAAGCTCCATACAAAAAAGCTTTTTCATTCATCCATTGTACACAGATTGTATAAAAATGATAAGATACAAGTAAAAAATGTGTTTGCGATGGACGGAGAGAGAATCAGCCAGGCTTGCTAGTCATTTGTCTTCGCCGCCACAATAAAAGTGATTCGTAAGCTAAAAACGAGTATCTTTTTTTGGAAAATAATATGTTTTCCCTTAATATACTTTTGATGGTATAGATGTTTATACAGCTGTGAAATATATTCAGCGTTTTATTGGAAATTATTCTTTTGCAGGTTTTATGAAAGGAGTAGATGAATGCGATTCATGGAGTACAAAAGGTTGTCGTCTTAGACTGCCTAAACCATCCAGTGAACTAAAAGCGTAAACATGAACATCGGTCTTTGATTTTGTCTGTTCCCTTTTTTTTAAGGCTGGGAAATCATCCAATGACTTCTCCTGCTCTGGGTGGAGCGGAAGGGAGTGTCAGACTCTTACTGACTAAAACCCATCCATGTTCCTTCTTTAGCCCTTTGTGTTCCGGGGTAACGGTAACCCTTTCGGATAATCCCGCTTATTTGTCTGTTCCCTTGGAAAACAAAAAAGAAAGCAAAACTGTACTTACCTACGTATGAATACATTTAAGCGTGTGATGTTATCGTGGTCTTCAACCAAAATAATAATGAACAAAGCTCGTAAGGAATATTTCTCAGTATATTATATTTCAGAGTATTTCTCTCTTTCATTCAATTTTAATATCAAATTTCGAAACCACATCACAACATTCGCCATCTTCTCTTGCAGAAATAACGATTTGTGCAAGACTTCGATCGACGGACGTTCCCGACCAATCTTCTGGAGGACATTTGTCGGTGTTTACTCCTAATAAGATGTCAATGACGAGTCAGCCTGTTACAGAGATTGATGGAACAATGGCTCCGGGGAAAACGACTTGAACTGTTTGTTAGAAGCTGTAACATTCTCGTGTTTTCAAGGAGATTTATTTGGGTAAACAAAGGACGTTCATGACAGCACAGTGTACAGCAGCTTTATTACCAATGTTTCAAATCTTTTCAGGGTCAAGTTTGTTTATTGATGATGTACCTAAAACCAAATGGAAATGAGAACTGTGATTTGTATGCTTCTTTGTCGATCCATGGATGGATGATCTGTAAATACCGAGCACCCTCCGTGTCTTGGAAAGCGCGCTTAGCCATTCGTCCCGGCTGTCAACCGGCTTCGTCCCGGCTGAAAGTGTTACAACCAGTCTTACCAAGGAGTATCGTGTTATCCAGTACTGGATTGCGGAGGTCAGATAGAGAATCGATCCATGTAAAATACTGGTCTTAAGTTGCATCCGTTTAGACTGGAACTCGAAACCTACATAGACAAAGATGATTTGTTGTACAAAGGCAAGACAATATTTTACTGTAAGTACTAACAAAATTACACCTCTACTCTAACATGAAACGAAACTGTAAATCAATATAATGTCAAATATCAATAAATTGAGCTTAAATCGTTTATCAATAGAGGTACCTCCAAATTCGTTGATAAGTAATTGTTGGCACACGCCACGGTTATTCTCGCACGTGTCATATGAGGGACGGTAGTGGCCCTGGGTTTGTGGACGTATCGTTTTGGCACCAACGTAATCCTATTTTATGATAAATAACAGATTAGAAGATTATTTATTTGGAATATTGAATAAATGGGCGTTAGGGTCGAAAGAGAGATACGAAATATGAAAATGTTTTATTTATGAGTAGCAAAGAGCATTTAGATTTTAGATTTTGCTTAAAAAACTAACCGAGTGTTGCATTGCTGATTTGCTCTATGAAATCTGTTAGAATAGACTGCACAGGTACCGTCAATACGGTCAAAGACGATATGGAAAACAGAAAAACTCCGATTATTTCGATACTTGGGCAGCATACTTGCAAATCAGAAGTAAACACTTATTTCTTTTGTACCCAACCCTTTGAGGAAAATCTTTACAAAATTAATTTCAAGTCGTGACTGATGATGCTAGAGCAAAGTTCACATGTGCAAGTTTGATTGCGATCGGTCCTTGGACAGGTCCCGACAGATTAGCTGCTACTGCTAATGTTGTTCCGATTGGACGATCGGTCTGTGACACGTCCCTTAGGAACCGAGTCGATTGTTTCGGGACAGTGACGAAGTGGATGTGAATGTGGTAGTATAGGCTTTGTTTCAGTTTATTGCATTTGTTTTCTTTTGTGGTGTAAGAGAATAAGAACATGTTTTTCTTTTATCTGAAATGTCAAGTCTATACGCTGGTTTGCGAGATAGTATGCTTGATGATTCAAAAGTAACGAACAATTTAAATTACAATGGAACTTAAATCTTTTTGTTATTTACTCTAACAATACATTGCGTGCCATCCACAAAGCAAACAGCAACCACGCAAATCAAAACAACACCTGTACTGCTTATTAAAATATGCTCAGTTTAATCCCCATAATACAGAACGCTTCTAATACCAACCTGCCATATGGTGTCCTGATCGCCAACAATATAGCCCTGCTACGTAATCATCCCTTTTGTACTCTCAATGGCCTTTGGATCATTCACCCTATTAATTGTGAAAATTCTTTTATTGTTACTATCAATGCAATTTCAACTTTATTTTTATGAGTTCTGGCGTTACTTTCGTGTAAAGGACGTTCATAGACATGCTCGTTTATAGTAGTTTTGTCGCGTTTAAAACTTACGCTCAATACTTTTGTATTTCTGTTCAGTTTTGCTTCTGCTATTTTGAAACGAACTGTTTGAGTTTTAGAGTTGCTATTTCAGTAACGTATTTTATTAATCAAATCGCCATTATTTTCAAAACTATTTTCAACTTTATCACCGATCAACAAAGTTCAAGTTTACGTATTTGAAAGCAAACGTATGAGTGATCGCTGAACATTAAAGCGGGATTTTGCGAGCACTTGTTTATGAATTTTTGTACCATATGGTGTAAGAGCTGACTTGGACAATACGCCCCCATGGCGGTACCCCATTACCATATGGGACACGTTAAATACGAGTTTTAAGAGTTTCGTATTGCATTGACCTTAAAATCTGGGCGATCGATAAATATGGGTGTATGATGGATGTTAGTAGAAGCTTGACAAGGAATAGAAATGCTTTTTGTAGGGTCGATGGCAGTACTTTGTATGCTGTGACAGACAAAAATTCTGCAGAAGTTTGAAGTTTTTTCTTATTATAGTTTTTAGCGTGTTCTTTTTCTACCATTTCACCTACAGCACCAGACAATGACACAATGTGCGTGTACTAAAGTACACTTCAGCCTTAACATTTGGGAATTACGTGTTCTTTCATGTAAGATTGTTTAAAAGCTACTTAAAGCTGTCGGATCTGAAACAGTCTGTTATTATTATATATATTTTTTTATTATAAAATAAAAATGATGCCTTTGGGTAAACATAACCTGGTAGCAAAAAGTAAGTGTATCTATCAACAGAAGAAATCTATTAATTACAACAACATGTATGATAATGTACCCACTTGTCGAGTTGTACCGTTACGGTGCGCTTGCGCAAATAAACAACATTTTGGACAATGTGCCGCAATAATGCATATTGTATTCGCTGACAATAGTGAAGCAGTGGCGTAGAAGGTGAATGATTTTGGTACTTGCAGTTACAGGTTTTATTATATATTTTTAAATTAGAAATGTTTAAGAATGATTACAGTTTTAATTATAATTAGAATTATTATGTACTCTTTAATCAAAAATACTGATCAAAGTATGTACTAATTAAATATTGGAAAAAATTTTGGTTATTAATTACTTACATTAACAAAATCTATTGCACCTAATTTCAAATAATTAAAAAACAGACATTATTTTTTCTAGTTAAAATAAAATCATTTTTATTTTATTAGCATTTACATTCATTTTAATGCATCCAAATTGAGAATTTACTAGTGTGCAAGTATCAAAACTACTTATCCAACTAATCTTTTCGTTACGATCACACAACATATGGGCTGGTGTACTGCCATTTGATGACAATAAGTATAATGGTCGCAGAGCATTCCCCAGGGCAGTTATCATTGGAATTGGAGCTCACGTTTGAAGTAGTTCAAATGAATACATTTAGGTTTTTAAGTAATTATTTTGGGTTTTGAGGAAAACTACCAACCACATTAATTTTAAAATATAAATAGAATAGGTAGTTCGTGCTTTGCTTAGAACTGCTGTTGAAGCCAGAAATGCCTATTGTTGAACAAAAAGATAGTTTTCTTTATACTATACTGTTTTATAGATAAACAATAATAAAATGACAAAGATGACTGCATTTTTAGGTTAGGTTAATAAGTAGTTTATGGATGGTTAATAAATGAAGCAAGTTAGCAACATCGGGTGTTTGTAGACCAGTCCTCCAAACATCAAGAAGAACAATGTGATTTTCTCTACTAGACCATGAGTCGAACCCCAAGTTCAACCACACTTCGAAAAATCCATAATAACATTGAACAACAATTTGCAACCGCATCAATATTTTTTGGGCCTCCAGTGAAGGGCTACTACTCGGTACGAAGAGCATTTATACGCCATATGTACCTTCGGGATTAAAGGCTCTAGGGACAACGCCCTACGCTAATGAAAATGGAGTAGAGCTTTTAATACTGTCAAATGATAGTGGATGCTGTTACGATTGTAGTTTTTGATGTAGGGATTATTCCTTATGTTTCTGTAAGTATTTTGGGGATAGTGTACCAACATAGGCTACGTCAACGAAATTACTTCTCTTTTTCATGTTGGTCATAACCAAAGAATAAGTGTACAGACGCCAGCACATCAAGCTATCCCTAACAGTACTGTCAAATTTTCTCAATTAAAAATGAACCTTATGTCTTTGCAATAAAGTTGAAATACCTACTATCAAAGAAATTTGACAGATTGTGGTAACTTGATGTGCTGGCCTCTGTACATGCGCATGTGCAGTGTGCATATTTACACTTAATTTCCAATTGCACCTACCACTGTTTATCTCTGCATCACCCAAAGGTTGACTGGTAGAAAATGCCTATGACATTAAGTCCGCCGCTATACATTTATATTCTTAAGGTTTTAAATAAATAAATTAGTGTTTGTGGTTTGTGGAGGTTATCAATCAGATGTTTACCACGGCGTTTGTCACGCATGTTAGCTAATTAAAATATAAATATTGTATTGAGTTGCTAACGGTGGCGCCAAACACGTAGCCGAATTCTGGACCGAGTCCATTCAGATTGCCATCGGCACACTAAGAAAAAGTTTTGCAAAAACATTTGACGTTAATTAAAATACTGCTGGGTTACTTACTGGAGTCAGTCACCTGATGAGATCGTCGTTTGTGGCAAAATAAACCCCAACATTCAAAAAACATAAAATCAATATCAAAAAACCATAAAACTCCAAAATACTCCACTCATTCGTTCGTCGTCGTTTTGACAGCGGTCCACCCTACATCGCAAGCGCATCTACCGCCATATGTCGCGAAAAATTCAGCTGTAATTGCATTACGTTACCCCAAGTCGAGTGCAGCTTTTAATTATGACAACCCACTTAGGCATATGTGGTGTTTAGGAATAGTAGCTTGTGTGTCATGCTGGGCTGAGGGGATCAGAAGAATTCATCGTTTGATGAAGTTTGGTACAAGACTCGAAAATTGCCGATTATTGTAAAATCATAAACGACAAATAATCATATGATTCTAATGAAATAGAAATATCAAGAAAAAACTTAGTACCCACTACAAAGAATCTTTTATTCGCGAAAAAAAAAACAAAAGAACTCAATAAAAAACTACGAACAAAAAAGCTTCAAAAAATGTTACCTTTAAAAGCAAACAAACTCCGGAGTCTAGATGCAAATTGGGGACAATATGAGCGTGAAATATGGGTTCAAGAAATCCTGAAGCTGAAAAAAAGGGAAACAAATGAAGAGAAAAAGTTCCCAGGGAAAAAATACAATGCTTCTGAACACAGGGCAGGAAACGCTGCGTGAATAAGTGTCCCCTTTGTACAGGGAAGGAACCCTAGTCGTGGTTCCTTTTGTTGATAATTTGTCGTTAGAATGTTTACCTGCTTCAAGTGTTTGTTGAGATTGTGGAGTCAATGGAGATGAAAGCAAGCTGATATACATTGATAGTTTGATACATTAATTGACTATATGAAACGGTCAAAAATAAAATATGACATCACATAGAAAAAAGACCGCTTGTCTTAAAAACTTCCGTTTCAAATACCCAATCGGCAAAATAATCAGCACTGCCGTATAGCATGGCAATGCTGCTAGCTTTATGGGCACTTTTCCTGTTGACAGTATTTTGGACGATTTTTTTTATTCTTTATGATTATTTCCCCTCCTTTTATATACTTGTACATTATACTATTTTAAACTGTTAGGATTTTAAATTATGTAAATATATTGTTCCATGGTTATGTTGAGTTTTATGTTCCAACAACTATATTTTCCCCGTAACTTCGAGTTGTGCTGTAAATGCTTGCAGTGATGATTAATACGGCCCTTATAAAGCTAAACTTGGTACAAAAAACCGTTTACGAGTGTTATAAAATTTTAGAGCGCATAGGAAAACGAAATCTCAAATAAAAAAGTCACCTATTGACCTATTTAATCTAGGTAAAATTTTCATATTTTCTTATTACTTCAATAATTGATTACATTATATGGTTATTTTATTTACGAAGCCTAAAAAACGGAAACCAAAATAGAACTGCCAAAACACATAATATTTTTCACAAATCGCGAAAAATCCATACGAAACGATAAAAATGTGGCCGGTAACCCTCAAATGAATGGTAGCTCATTACATATTCAGAATCCTCTGCCCGCCCGTCTGCCCGCTATGATTTATGAACTATTTTTTGTTGATTTTCTCCCCCCTCCAGCCAAGACTCTGAACTCTGCCAAGTAATGTGAGAGCATATTGATAGAACTGAGTTAATTAATTCTGCAGTTTTTGGCGCCAAGTTTTTTGGTTATTGCCAAGTTGGTGTTAAACAATGCTCATAGCTATGAATCTATTTAAATTTTTTGTCACGCTTGCTTTTTCGTATCATGTTGAATTTTCTGATTAATACAGAAACTATTTAGTGTAGGAAATCATTTTACCTTATAAACTAAAATGAGGAGCTCGTGGCTAAGTACTAACAGCCGCACAGGTCGATCTATCAGGTTAAGCTACGCTTGCCGGGGTGGGCCGTGGATGGGTGACAATTATTACATAACGAGACTCCTCTGTGCCTCGGAAAGCACGTTAAGCCGTTGGTCCCGGCTGTCATTTGTGCATCTTTGTTAATTGTTACGTCTTACCAAGGGGTATCGTATTGCCCAGTTACTGGGTTGTGGAGGTCAGACAGGCAGTCGCTCCATGTAAAATACTGGTATTCAGCTGCATCCGGTTAGACTGAAAGCCGACCCCAACATAGTTGGGAATAGGCTAGGCACATGATGATGATAAGCAAACGTATAATACTTCGTTGTCACAATAAGTAGCGATAAAAACAGGTAAATCATGTTATAATAGTAATGTGTCAGCCTATCAAGGCCATAAGAACGATGGAACGTGTATCAAATACATTAAAAGCTTAACGCTGATTTGGCTCACATTTCACTCAACCCATCCATATCCTTTAGACACAGCTCCGTATTTATCAAGCACGGTGTCATCCGTGTTAACCATTAACACAAAAGGCTCTCAATGTTAAATGTCTCAATTTAATGTAACAACCGCGTCGCCCTCTCTGTGCGGTCGTTATGACCCACAGTCGGTTTTGTAGGGTTAATTCGATGGAAAGATTCTCGCTAACCGCGCAGTTGTAAACGGGTTGTCTTTGTTTAATAATATTAATGGTGGTTGAAAATGTTGGGACATATCGTCTGTGATAGATACTGTGGGTACAAAAGACCTGTATTGTTTAGAGCAAGGCAGCTTTCATTTAAATTCGTGCAGATTTGGGAATAAAAGGACTCAACGCTATAAGCAAGAACAAAACAAACTAAAGCAGACGTGGAAAAACAGTAGAAAATTTATCACAAAATCATCGCACGAATGGTCAATCGAGAAAAAATCAGCTGGCGAAGGATTAAATATTGCAAACATACGTCTTAAACAATTGAAATTTTGGCAATGCTAAAACTTACAGAGTGTATCTCGTCGTTACTAATCGTTAAATTGAAGCCAATTTCTTTTAATCTGGTTACCAGAGCCAAAGCCCAAATAATTTGATAAAATCGAAAGGAAATAAAAATCGAAGATCAGGATTTTAACAAACATAACAGTTTAGTTCATGTTGTGCTGCCAAAAACCTGGTAAAACAAAGTGATGATCCGACTGGTCGTAGGTACACTACATCACGTTAAAGCCCACATGGCTGGTACATCACATAAATAAACCTATAACAGCTTCGTATTCACATTCACTCGACACATCAGCATTCTGTCTCCAATGAACTGAGAGCCCATGAATCATGGCTGAGTTACGTCTTATGGCTGGGTGAATATGAATGGAGGTAGTGGGTTCAAAATATTGAAATAATCAAAGCTTTTAATCAATGTAGGAAGGTTTTTATTTCTGATCTTGGAAATCAATTGAAAATTTCAGGAACCTTTTGCGTTCTTTAACTTCAGTCTCTAAAAGTTGTTCTTTGATTAGTTTAATCGTAGTGGTCATTAATTTTGTCTTCTATTATTTCGTAATTTCTATCAGATTTTGCTTCAAGTTATTTTCATTCATATCCTCACTGAACCATGGACGTTCTTTTGTCTCTCCTCATGGCAATTATATCCATTTACAAATCCTACTTTATAATATCCTCTGACGTAACCCTACTGTACAAACGTTCAACCCTTCACACGTTAACCAGTCGCATCCGGCAGTAACTCAGCACAACATAGCAATCCTGCTGTCCTGTACTAATTAAAGGAAATGGCCCAGAAACAAGATTGCGATATTGTTCTCTCTAAATCTATATCCGTCTCTTTCTTGCTAACAGACCTGTGTATCTATCCATCTCGTTCTCTCTAAACGGTGCGTGGAATGTCACTCATTATGCTAAGTATCTTCCCCCCTTTGTTCGTTGAGATTGGCGATAAAGCTTTCGGTTTTTTTTCTTTTTTTAACTTGACAGTTGGTATATGGAAGCAGATTAAGATAATTCGGTCGAGGTGTTTTTATAATGCTTAATTTTATTGTTTCACTGATTCGCTTGGCTGGATTTTCTTTTTCTTTTCTTTAAAGAAAATGTGGCTATTCTTTGCGAAATTTGTAAAAGTCTAGGTATTGTTTCGATTATGGAAACTAATTTTAGTCTTAAAAAACCGTCATCATTGTTATATAATATTAGGTTTTCTTGTAATTAATTAATTATTGCCTAATCTCAAAATAATAATAATGTACCAAAAACAACGTGGCAACGCTGCCAGCCTTTTGGGCACATTTCCCACTGACAGCGATGGGGATGAATTTTTTGACGCCCTATGAGGTTTTCCCCCTTTTTACCACTTGTAGGTACATAATGTATATTTTTTTAGTTTTAGGTTGTATATAGTAAATATAATTCTTCATGTAATTTGCTAATATCTAAATAAATAAAAGTCAAATGTACCAAAAATACTTTAATATAAAAAAATTGCAATAGCAGTTACATTGTTGCAATTAGCAATCAGAATTCCCTTCTCAATTAGAACAACTAAAATCGAACACGAACAAAAAATAAAGCAACAGATTCTGAATCACGGCCGCATATTGAAAAACGAGCGATTTTTTAATAAATCGTCTCGAACATTCTCCATTACGAGCAGAAATACCTTATTTCATTACGCCAACCGTTCCATTAGTAAGATACGCCAAATTCTATTAAACTCTTTTTTGTAAAATACAGCGCTTGAAGCGAGTTCGTCGTTTGAAAAGATTTAAAATTCACAACCTTCGGACGTAGCCCGCTACGAATATCGTGGCAATAAAATCGCCTACATTGATCTGTTATAATTCCATTGCTCGGCCAGTAAGAAATTCCGTCCTGTCCGCTGGTCACAACCTTCAATGGAACTGCAAAAAAACAATACCATCAATTACTTCGTAATTACTAGCTTGGTTGATCTGTTGTCGCTTACACCGCTTGATTTTTGAAACACAAAGGGTTTACACCCTACGTTTCTAAATTTAAATTTATGTTTTGTTAGATTTGATCGCGTTTAGCGGCATGCGCTGGTCCAAATGAACCGATAGGCACTTTTTTTAAAATATGATTTATTCGAGCAAAGGGTTTTTGCATTATTTGTTTGGGAACAAATACTTAGATTTTTATTTAAGTATTTAAATAATGACCGTCGTTACTGGTTAACAGTTTAATAGTAGCTGACGAATTGGTACGCACCAGTCGCACCGCATGCACAGCAAGCAACGAATTTTGGTTTGCTTTGTAGTTTTTGGAACACTACTTAATCCAAGATCAATTCTTATTAATGTAAACACATTTCTATTATGTTGAAGAGCTCGTGGCTAAGTAATAACAGCCGCACGGATTGATCCTTCAGGTTAAGCTACGCTTGCCGGGGTTGGTCTCTGTGGATGGGTGACCATCTTTAGATATCGAGACTCCTCCGTGCCTCGGAAAGCACGTTCAGCCGGCAGTCATTCGTGGATCTTTGACAGTCATTACGTGAAGCCCGAAAGTCTGACAGCCAGTCTTACTAAGGGGTATCGTGTTACCCAATTACTGGGTTGTGGAGGTCAGATAAGCAGTCGCTCCATGTAAAATACTAGTATTCAGTTGCATCCGGTTAGACTGGAAGCTGACCCCAACATAGTTGGGAAAAGGCTAGGCAGACATTTCTATGATGTTGCGTACGGTAGCTATGCAAAGTTTCCAATCGCAATAAAACCTAAGACACTCCATCCAATCCAATCAGGAAACCCATTGCGAGTACTCCTCAATATTTTCCCACTTCCGAACAGTTGTTCCACACATTCGTATAATACAACCATTAACCCACGCTCCATTGGACAACGAACTCGATACTTACAAATTCAATAACGATTTTAATTCGATTTCATATCGATATGAGAACATTTGCGCGATCGAGCTGTAATGAATGGTGGTTTCAATCGGTTCTGATTTTTGGTGGTAGTATGTGTAATGTGTTTTTGTGAATTGAATTTTTATTTTAATGGTGGTTTTTAATGCAAGGGTATAAACCACTATTTGGGCATCCACGTTTCCTTTGTATTCTTGACGGAATAAAAATAGGTTAATTTTTCATGATCCTTTTCCTTATGCCTTCCTCTTGGTATGTAAAGTACGCGCCACGAGAAGCTATAAATTATGTAAACAAACATCTTTTACTAAGTAAACATTTTATACTGCGAGATAATAATAAATTGACCATATTCAATCGACATGAAATATAGACGGGTTATATGAAAGTAACAACCTATTTAATTTAGTCGGATCATATTTTAACGACGCCAAGCGCTATCGTTTGTGTTTCTTGGTACCGGAACGCGTCCGTCGCAGGGATTGTAAACTATCGGGACGCCATTTTGAAATAAGCGAGTTTCGAATGCGTACGAGTTTGTTTCACACAGAAATGAAAACATCTGAATCTGACGAATAATTATTCTTAAATAATATATGTTAATTAATATTTGTTACTCAATAATTTATTAAATCTTAAACAAATTCATTTTTTTTCTTGGTCCAAATGTTGTGAACTCCTGAACACTTGTTTACAAAATTTATAGCTTCTCATGACGGTTACTATAGATACCTACGTTTGCAACACTTAAGAATAATTAGTGTTGCAGGCATAAAAATTATAACAAAGTAAATACTTTGATGTAATTAACTTCTTTACATATAGTTGCCTATTTCATGCCAAATTACAATATTAGGTTTTTAGAATTAGTTTAGGTATACAAAAAATTTTGGTGCTAGGTAGGTATACAAAAAATTCTTATTGAAAATTTTAATTCAGCAATAGGACCTACTGATATAAGTACTTTCAAAATGATTACCTATTCGTCTAATCTTCATCAGAAACAGATTAACACTATGTTTAATTAAGACTAGGATTATACAGGGTGTGTTCGACCGTCAGGTGTGGGTCGACATGTGGCTCCCACCGGCTGAGTTTACATAAACCGGTGTATCGCTGTGTCTTGTGTTATACAGGGTGATTGGGTTTGTGGTATTTTGCTGTTCGTCGTATATTTTTCTGTATATTTAGTGAGCTGTTTTTACTCAAAATAGTATTAAATTAATCGTCAATCAATCCTTTTGTCAATGATACTAATCTCATCTAAAATGGTTCTCTCAAGTGAGTTTTCTGCCATCGGAACACGCACGAACGTATAACGCTCTTTTTGTTCGTGTGGAAACCCTCATTGCACCCACCAAGTGTCTTTCAACAGTTTTTACGCGTTATAGACATAAATACATTTTTTGCGTAAAAAATGATACTTTATTAGCATTTAATATCTAATTGTACAAATATTTTATTATATTTCTGATTTGTTTTCTTACTTTATTTTTTTTAATTTATTTATTATGGTTTACCAACAGATGTTACAGCGATACATACATAGAAAATACATAGCAATTGACCTTAGTTCTACTGCACACCCAATTACAGGTAAACACAACATGCAATTATTCTATTTTACTAAGGACAAGAATTTTGAACAATGTAATATAATATAGACGAAAGTGCCAGCATGAATATTGGCTTAAACTATGACTTAAACTTAACTTATCATATTATGTATACTAGTATTGCGGATGATTTTTTCTAGTGTGTCTGTATGGATATGATTGACCTTTTAATATTAAAATTTATATCTTGCAACAATAACAACAGTATAAAGCTTTCTGAGCATGGTGAACGTCATTCAGGTTTCCAATACCTACCTCATATGCATATTTGTTTTACCGTTATGCGTATTTGTTTATGCCAATTAAATATTTTTACATATTATGTACATTAAAAAAAATACATAAAGAATAGCAACCCACCTGTATCGGGACCAAGGTTCAAGCCACTGGTGGTCAGAGCTCCTAAGAGAGGAACCTCCTAAATATGCGCGCCGTGTCCAGGGGTTCCGCTTTTTGGATTAAACCCTTGATTTAGCCGCCTAACGAGAGCCTCCTCGAGTCGGTTGAGGCTCTTGGCTATTATCAAATTCAAATTCAAATATTTTATTTCAGACCAAAGGGATCCATATAATGTTAGTATGAACTTAGCCTATGTTAGTACACTCATAAAACATAACTTAAATATACTAATTGGCTACATGAACATGTGCACGCACATGTTCATGTAGCCGCCAGTGTAGCTAAAATACTGTTCGGGCTGCCCCTGAATCGCCGTAACATCGAAGCACTCCTTTTGCGCATGATGGCATGAAAGTCATCTACTCGCGCTTCCGCAAACATGCCCGAAGCACTGCAAAACCGAGGCAGCCCCAGCAATATCCTCAGTGCATTATTATACTGCACGCGCAGAGCGTTGTAAGCCTTTTGCGTATACCTAACCCACAAGCTGCACGAGTAAAATGACTGGCAGTAGGCTCTGGTTCTATTATGCCATTGGCCGTGACGATTATCGGCACAATGATTGCTGTATCCACATCACATGTGTTGTCAACAACCTCGCGAGCAGGGTCTAAATGCTTAATAAGCTTATCTTTTTCGAGGAGGAGCTCATGGCTAAGTACTATCAGCCGCACAGGTCAATCCACCAGGTTAAGCTATGCTTGCCGAGGTTGGCCGTGGATGGGTGACCATCTTTACATACCGAGACTCCTCCGTGCCTCGGAAAGCACGTTAAGCCGTTGATCCCGGTTGTCATTTGTGCATCTTTGACAGTCGTTACGGGTCGTCAGAAGCCCGAAAATCTGACAGCCAGTCTTACCAAGGGTGTTGTGTAGGTCAGATAGGCAGTCGCTCTATGTAAAATACTGGTATTCAGCTGCATCCGGTCCAGACTGGAAGCCGACCCCAACATAGTTGGGAAAAGGCTAGGCGGATGATGAATCTGCTCATCTTTTTCATATGCCAATAAATTATTATTATTACCTACATCGGAACTTGTATGATATTTAGATCACACTGTACTCCTGCATACATATGCGAAGGAACCGCTCAGACTGCGAATTCTGAGCCGTCGACACGATATTGTAATTCAATCTAAGATTAACATGTTGAATATTGAATTATTGTGATGGAATATTATGGATTACGTTCATCTAAGGATTTGTCGCTGATAAATGCCTGATAATATAGTTAATCGATTATTTCGCTATCATGGGCAAGAAAGTGACATCATTGATGCGCATAGCGAGAGGGAGCAGCTATAGCGTTCTGAAGGTCTTTTCAGATAGGTTAGAAGGGCCTACTATGGATAGGTTTATCAAGCTACACGTCAGACAGATGGGGCTTGATAAATCTTCCTCAAATTGGATTCTGTGTTTCTGATTTTTTTATTCTTGTATGTTACTACTAACATAGTTTTCTAAGTTTTTCTACGTAATAAGTACTATTAAGCTATTGGCCCTCGATGCCTGAAAAAAACGAATTTTATTTTTATTTATTATTTTTTATAGCTACAGTGTGTGTGTGAGAAAATACCACTATTTTCTCACTTTGTATTATCTATCTATTACGAGTAAAACACGTTTGATCTTACTACTTCTGTACTCAAGTGTACTTTATCTTAACTGCATTTCATAAAAAAAACATTATGTGTGCGAATAGCCTACCTACTACATATTTGTGAAGGTGTCGATTCGCACCCCATTAAATAAACTTTGTGCGAATCGACTACAGAAAAAAGAATATTTTTTAAAGGAGTCGATTCGCACGTTTTGTGCGAGTTAAATTCGTGCGAGTCGTCCAATAAGCCAAAGTGCGATACCCATGCCCGTGAACTTTGATTTGATTTAAATAATCATTAGAGAATAAATATAAGTTGATAGGCCCGTCTTCTTTTGCTTATGACTTCAAAGCATCCACAATACAAATGCAATAATTGCGATAGCTTAACATTCCAAATTCCAACAAAAAAAAAACCAAGACTTATTTTCATCCCTCACTTAATTACTCCCCAAATAATTAAATAATAACTCTGCAAAAGAATATCCGCACATGTCCGTTGGCCGCAATAAATTATCCGCGCGGCGCTAATCCGAAGTTTTGCGGCGGTCCGGCACTATCTGTTTGCCGCACGCCGCAACCTTCCGCGCTTCGAGCAGAATACGCACGGCCAAGTACTGACGGCAAAATAAAACCTTCATAAATGTTAATAGAATAATAATAATATCCTTGGACATTTCACACAACGCCATATATTCATAAGCAACCTAATGTTTGTGTTATGGTAACGACATGGCTGATAAACTACTGATATTGTATGTTATATTGTTTTAATAATTAAGTTCGTGACTTGAAATCTTGTTTGTTATCCTACCAACGGGTGGTCGGTCTGAGCAAAATAATGGTATTCAGCTGTATCCGGTTAGACTAGAAGCTGATCTCCAGCACAGTTAGGAAAAGCAAGGCAGATGATAATTTAATATTGTATAAGAAACATCATTAACTTGTGTTAAGTCATGTCACTCAACAACGAGACACTGAAGACTAAAGTGATGGAGGCAATAAACTAAATGACGAAAGCTGCAATCATATTTTAAAGATGACTGGTCTTGGGACCCTGTCATAGCGTGGCGAAATCAGCAAATAAAAACTTTTTGATAACACGACAATCTAATAATCCAAAAAAAAAAACAAGAAGAAATTAAATTAAACATACTCCCTGAATAAATATTGTAAGCTAGTCTGCTGACGCTACGGTCCGTCGGCACGACTATTAATCATGGTTTATCGAGTGCTAATCCAGGTTTAAACAGATAACTATTCAGTCGGGTCATTGTCACGTTGAACGGTAAGGGATGTCCAGAAGTTGTAATGATTCAATGGTAATTGTTTTTGTAGGCACTGAAATGTTCTTTGATGGATTGGTGAGTATGCGGTCCTTTTTATACGATACGGAGGGAGGGAGTGTAATCTCAAATCAGGTACTATGTTGCTTATTTTAATAAACTCACGCAAGTGAATTGTAGATTTTTGGAGTATGTTGGTCTATTTTAAAGGTTGAATGTTGAAGCTTGTTTTCAAGGCATCAGAAATTCAGAACTCGAAAATATTTTTTCATAATTCAATTTGACAGGAGTGAAACGGGATACTAAAGAGCATAACAGTTATTCATTTGTAAGTAACCCTCAGCCCTAATAAGTCTTCATTGCCTTAACAAAGCGATTGTTTAGCGCCCTTCGTGACGTAGGTATTCGTGAACATGGGTGCATTCGGCACTGTTTAAATCGTGGTTATATCGTTTGGTTGTTTCGGTCAGTATGGTTACTTTTACAGTCATTTTTTTAAGATACCCATCTTAAAAAATATACCAATACCGATTAATATTGTAACAAATTTTCATGTTGAAATAAAATTACTATTATTGTTTTTTTGAACATGAATTTTCCTTTGTAACACAATTTATTTAAAACTTAATCTTCATGGTTTATCAAAAAATATACAAGTAGTTAAAAGTATTTTATGTAGATTCCATTATCTACCTAGTCTTTCCTGATATTACTTTATTAATAGGGATAAAATAAAGTGCAAGAAACATCACAAAAACCTCAATAGATTTGTTCGGATATTGAAAATTTTTACAACTAGGTACTTACTTTTTTTTAAGAACTGAATTTTGATTAAATTATTAATGTATCTACTTGATCAAATGCGTAGACCTTAACTAGAGTGAAAATGCTAGGGTCGGCAAATAATCCATCCCTCGAGCTGTTTGTTTATTCAGCTAATTATGTATGACATCATATTGTGTGGCAACCCTGATGTTTCAGGTGCATCAAGTGGACAACTTTTTTTGTGTACAGAATATATTTGCTCTCGCACTGACTGCTGCAAATGACAGTTGAGAATCATTCAAAGGTAAAAGGAAGACGAGGGCGAGAAATCACCATGTTAATTCAACCAAGAGATTTCAACTTCCTCTGTAATACAATTTATTTTAAATAAGTATATAAAAGCCCAATAAACATACCGACCACATTTTCTCTAAGCCTCTTACCGTCCGCCATCTTATTCGGGTGACGACGACAAAATGGCGACGGTCTCGGCAGCGTTCAATTTGAATATAGAACAGCGTATGTCGCGCGCGCTCTGCGACACTAACTCATCGGATTGAGTGTGATGGCGTGGCAATCGTAAAAATATATTCCTTCTTTTTGAACACGAAACGAATGGAAACGCTCTGGGTTGGACGTTACTAAACTGCTAAAGCTAACTAAATTCTCTGGTTTATATCGGTCCAAAGAATGTAATGGCGTAACAAACTGGGGGCCTAGACAAGTGTCAATCACTCCGTGTCGATTCGATTTCGAAAATTGTTGATCGAACAATTCGATAACTCAGCGATTTGGATTGTCAAGAACGCCACTTGTCAACGCATTTGTATGGTAATATTGATCGAGTTTCGTTATACAATTAATCGAAAACGATTGATCACGTGAGATTTCGAAAGCTTATGCCAATTCCATACATTTCGGATTTATCTAATTTCGTTATCGTTAGTAAAAATGTGACATTGTCTTGGCCCTCAAGTCTTTGGTGGCGCTCCGATCTTCAATAAATAGCGAATTTGAATGAATTCGGAATGTTTCTAGATCATCGATTGTTATAATTAAACAGCACCACGGTATAGGTAGAAAAGAGCATGTATGAATATTAATGAATACAATTTTAGGAATATACGGCACACATACTTGTATTTTGAAATTCGTTCACGGAATAATAAAAACAGATCTGGATAGTCTTTTTTGTGTCTCTCTTCGTTGGCGTTGAAGGACTCTTTACATCGAGAGCTTTGGAAGACACATTACAATAATAAAAAGTCATACCTATAGTTAGAAAAAAATAAGTTATAGCCGACTCTATACTTCTGTGCCAGGGTTCGTAAGGCAAGCGCTAAGAATATGTCGGTCAAACCACGGCCGCTGCAGATAGCGAGAAAATCCGACACCCTCGAATGTTCGCTGCCGTAAAATATATACCTTATTAATATCTACTTCGCTGGTAGCTGTTTTGATACTGCTTTTATGTACTGGATATGATATACCTTGTGTTTATATTGTGAGATATACCTACTCTGAGAATATGGGAAGCCTTGAGTAGGCCTGTAAGTACCATCGATGGAATAATTAGTATCTAATTCTCTAATTATAGCGTTCTAGAGTTACCTCATCATACGCTCCTTCTAAAATGTTATAAATACTTTTTTGGCTGTGATTTACGAAACAAATGAAAGGGTTTATAATAATTTAAGTTAATTTTTAAATCTCATTCTACGTATTTTGGTAAATCTGAGAAATCTCTTCAATAGTTTTTTCTAAAAAAAAATTGAGCCCTTTCAACATTCGATTTATTGTTGAATTTCTTCTTACACACATTACACATTTTACCTTTCATTCTAAATAAGTCGTTTATCCAATGCTTTTCGAGAATTTCTTAGTACGATTTACACTTTTTTCTTGAAGCTGAAGATTTTACGTTATCATAGCGCCCACTCAGTGTCATAATAATATTATTCTCATAAAACACCACACAAGCAGCAGGCGCGTGTTATTAACTAGATATATTTTATGAGTCGCCCATTCACACTATGTTTACGGATTTGTTGATTCTGAGTCCATATAATGTTGTCCAAGTTATATAATCTGATAAAGTGTCTTCGAGGGATGTTACTATTTTAGATTCCATTTATGTTATAGACTTTCCCATTGCTTATATAATTTTAAAAATGTGGTTGTTGGTATTTTATAGGTGCACCGTTTACTTGTGATGTATCTACACTATGTATGCTCGGGTCAAATCTTGTAACTGAATTTTGTAAAAATGAATTGTGTAAATTCTTGTAAAAGAAACAAAGAAAAGTGCAGTCAGCTAAGTCATTCTAAATCCTATAATTATGACAAATAGCCTTTTTAAAATGACTCCGCCTGCTCTGGGTGGAGCGGAAGGGAGTATCAGATTGGTACTGACTAAAACTCATCCATGTTCCTTCTTTAGCCCTTTATGTTCCAGGGCAGCGGTAATCCTTTTGGACAATCCCGCTGGCCAACTATTACTCCTGACCAGACTGCCCCAGAAAATGGTAGACTGCTTATGGATCCACCAAATCTATATTTTCGTTATGCTAAATTAGTGCAAAATGTGGCTCTCTCAGTAAGACTGCAATTTGTTTAAGCCGAAATTCACATTACGAAACTTGGGTCGCAAACTTAGGTATTAATTGATAACCTCAATTAATGACAAAAATAGCCTAACATTATTTTTTTTGCACTTCCATGACAAGGATATCAATAATTAAAAGATTTGCTGCGGAGAATACAAAAAAAAATATAAGGTAGTAAAAAAACTGTTTTTAAACCAGCTTTTAATGAACTAAAAAGTACTTAATACAACTTTCAACTTAGAACTTTAATATTTTATTAAAAGCTTGAGGCGTAAATGTGCTTCTTACACTTTAAGATAAGCTTAAAGCTTCCTTGCTTCATGTAAATAAGTTTGACGTTCAAAGGTGCCTTTCTTGTGCCTATTTGAAATAAATGATTTGACTTTGACCTTTTTGGTGTATTTGTAGTTGGTTATTTTAACTTAATCATTCGGAACAAATAAACTCACTCCTGTAAATAATTCCCACAAACAAAACTATTAAACAATACCTCTTTTGTTCTGCAGTAATACCGAAATCGTGTCGTCTTGCAATGAGAACCTCTCGACCAATATTTTAAGAGTTCTTCAAAAGCCATTTTTCCAATAACCACTTACACACCCCCCACCAACATATTTTTGCCCCTCGATAATACAATGTGACCCTACCGCTTATTGGAATAGAGTCGAGATAGGATTTGTTGAAGTGTAAAATTAAATTGTAAAGTTTTCAACCCGTGCAATGCGATAGGTGCTTGACTTGAATTGATCAAAATAAATGAATAAAAATGTTCTATAATTGTACGAGATAACGGCTCAGTGGATTCAGGAGAGTTGGTATTGTTTTATTATTAATTTTTCCGACATTTGTCCCGCTGAAGTGCGGTGGTCATTGTCGGGTTTTTTCCTGTGAGAATATTGGTTTCAAGTGCGTTTTGTATTGAGAGCAGAAGTTTTGGGCAGATTGTGCGAAATAAAATTCAAGAACTTTCATTGAAGATTGAAGCACTTACTTTAAAATTACCACTTTTAACTTCTACTTCGCTATTTAATTTATGTCTAATTGCAACTTAATTTTAATGTGCTTTCGTATCTACACGTACACTGTCTATAAGACAGATGGATTAAACGTATAATAACCTAATTTACCTAAATATCTTTTAGAAAGGAACTTTTAGTTACTTCATTCCAAATACAAGTAGCCATAAAACACAACATGTTTTCGTTCACCCCTACACAAAACCCTGCCTAAGTAGGGCACGATAGTCGTCCAATCAAAAAATCAATCATCGCCCACATTCGCCGGTAAAAAGGTTCCGTACCCAATATTTTCTGTTATCGCACGACAGTTGAGCCCTGCGAGCACTAAAAACTCAATACAGTATTGCTTTCACAGCGAAGTAGCTGTGTTGGGCTTAATGCGGATACGACGGTGTTTTTTGTTACTTTTAAAACACGCAATATCATGGATCCATTACTCTGACTTTTTTTGCCAAGGTGTTTAGAAATAATGGTTATTGATTTGACTTTCTTAGGATATTGTAGTATATTAAAATTTTAGGCCGCGTATATCCTAAATATCACGTATTGTTCAGAAATTCTTAAAGAGCCTCTCTCCAAAGTCTTTTGGAGTTCTATAATTTTCTCTCCTTTTTTCTTATCGTTGTTTTGTAGCTTTTGCCCACGGCTTTTTTTTTAAGGCTGGGAAATCATCCAATGACTTCTCCCGCTCTGGGTGGAGCGGAAGGGAGTGTCAGACTCTTACTGACTAAAACCCACGACTTGGCTCGCGTGGATGGCGGAAAGGATCCCTCGAGAACTTACTATCTTAATTAAAAGTATCCTTTGTGTAAAAGTGTTAAAATCTATGTCTGCTAATTTTCATACAAATCAGGTCAACCGTTTTTGGCCACTCCCGAATATACTTCCAGACAAACTGAAAAGCGGACAAAAACTCTACAAGCTATATTTTCGGCATCAGATTCGTTCCCACGCCTCATGACAATTACTGTTTTTAAACAAAAACAAAAAACTATATTAACTAAATATATTCTCAAACAATTTCAAAGCTAGATCCACACTATTCCATCCTCTGCTAGGTCAGCGCTACAAGGCGAGTCGTGGACACATAACGAGTTTAACAGAATATGATTTTCCCACTCCGGGCGAATGAGAGACGTTTTAGCGTCACTTTTTATCAACCCTCATGGGATCGGGCTGCAGACTGCTGGCTGCGAAATATGCAGCCTTTATAAATTGTAAGAGAAAATTATGGTACCACTGTTTTTTGGTTGATGGTTATGGTGTATAAAAGTTCATGTAGGTATGGGCTATGGTTCTCTACCTATGCCTTTTTGTTAGGGGGTATGCGCTGAGCTAGCCCGCGGAATGTAATTTTACTAACGTTTTTTTTGCAATTTGCAGGCCAGTGTCTGGTTGTGTTGATTAAAATACGATTCGCGATTCCAAGTTAGAATTGCTCTGAAATGTCGTGATTTCATAAAAAAGGTCATACAATGAAGTACCTAGTCTGTCTGAGATAGTTGTTGTGTTGTTGTGATTTTAATCGCGAATCATATTTTGAATAACATTGAATTTTACACTGACCTGCAATTTGCATAAAATCATGTGGCTTTCACCTTAAGTGACTCATTGCAAACTGTTTGTTTTCTGGTAGATTATGCTTACCATCCAAATATTAATAAAATAAAAGACAACGAAGGGGCGTCCCTTCGTTGTCTTTTATTAGTTGATGCGGATGCTCTAGAACGACCGAAAACATTAATTTCCATTATTTTCATAAATCTAGGACCATTAGCCACTATGATTGTATATGATGATATATATGATTGTATACCATTTCAATAATCCTTGTTATATCTCTCTGACTATACTATCTCTATACACCATTAAACCTTTAACAAAACAACACAATATTTACTCAAAACGCACCTGCCCAAAAAATCCAGTTAATAAATCCCGTAACATACTTAAAGTGATGATCGCTTCACAAATGCCACAATATCATAACACGGAGATTTTCTCCTAAGCTGCGTTAATTTGCCGGCTCTCCCCGCGTCCGAGCGAACGTCAAATACAATTTTACGGTGCGGTGGACACTGAGCCGATTGTGAGAGACAAGAGACAAACCTGCTGGGGACACGGATGACGGGGGGACGGATGTGGTATAAAATGTCAATAGAAATTGTTTGGTTAGCCATTGTCACAAATATAGGCAGTTGGGGTAAAATCGGGACGTCTAATAAAACACAACTTTGAAAAAGATTATGGTCTATGTGTTTGTTTTATTAATCACATATTTTGCATGGCGCCTTGACGTACATTTAAAATAAACTAATAATTATAATTTATGTACAGAGGCCAGCACATCAAGTTACCACAATCTGTCAAAATTCTTTGATAGTATTTCAACTGTATTGCAAAGACATAAGGTTCATTTTTAATTGAGAAAATTTGACAGTTAGGGATAGCTTGATGTGCTGGCGTCTGTACTAGGAAGTTCTCAATACTACCCCTGGCGGTTTCGCTCTAAACGCACTTTATAGAGACAAAGCCAAAAATAAGGTGATAAATGGCGTATGAAAATTTCACTTTTATTCATTGACACATCATGTGTCAATGAATAAAAGTGAAATTTATCTTTTGCTAGAAAAAATAGAAAAGAATATGTAATAATAAATTCACTGTAAAAATATTTTCGTCTAGTATGCAACAATCGTATTGGATATTTGCTGACAAAGTAATCAGAATGGCAAGCTGCAGCAACCAAACGCGCGTATAAATTTAAAACAAGGTAGAGACTAAATTGCTTTGTACCGGTTTTACCCCCGGGTTTTGCACTAATCTTCCCTACAAGTTATGCCAAATTAAAATTAATTTGAGCAAGAGTAGGCGTTCACACGGCTTACCTTGACATATATAGATATTTCTCGACAGCATGTAAAGCTAAGTCAGAGGCCCATGGGCAGCATAAAAACTCTGACACCAGGTTAGTCACTAACCATACGAAAAGGAAGGACGGCTTACCTATTATTTACAAAACTAGAAATATGTATATACATTTATTAATCTTAACATGAATCGCTGAACTTTACCTAGTAAATCATCTCTTATTATTTTTTAGCTAGTGTCATCTATGAAAAGGTTAACCAGTCAGTAAAGGTTTGGAGATGGCTGTTCAGCTCGTGCTCTAGGAGCTTCACTCACGAAGACTGTGTTATTATGATGCGTTTTAATGCCCGGCACAAATTCGTGAAACGGAACATGATTGTAACGTAATACAGATTGAAAAAAACTCGCATAGTTATTGTGTTATTTTCGTGCTCATTTGTGTTTTATCAATCTGTACCGGGCATTAGACATAAAACACCTTTCATAATAGAGAATTAGAAACAAAAAATTCCTCTCATCTAAAAACAGCGACACCACATCCAAATCTTTCCACATCATGCCACATAATGCTTGTGGTCACGTATTGGTTAAAGGGTAGGGCGGGGGCTTGTTCGGGGATTATATCCGTAGCTCACAGCTCAAACGCGATGCTATATCGGTTAGCTGTCGCAGGATTACTGGAGCTTGGTTTTCAAATCTATTTTGTGCACATAGGTTACACACAGTTAGATTTTGGGGACAATTTTAATGTATTTTTTAAAAGGATATGGAAACAAATGTTTATTTATAGTAATGTTTATCTTAATGTCATGCCTGCCATGAAAAGCCTTTTCCCTGTAATCAACACACAAAAACATATACTTTGAAGGTGGTATCTCTCCCGCTATTTTTAGCTGGAGAAAGACTAAATTGAATATAGCGACAATAATGCTAGATTCGATCGATGCTTTAGTATTAATGAAAGACCATATTTTCTCAAATAAAGGGATTATCATGCGTCATCCCTCATGTGCAATATTAAACGCAAAAAAAAGCTTACATCAACACATCACCAAATATTAACACTTGTCCCAATAACTTCGTACACCTGTGACCACAAAAAAATCATATTCAATTAAATAGTGCTTTATCAAAATGAACATCACTCGCCAAAAAATGAAACGTTCATTGAAAATCATTGCAGCGTAAAAACACATCAGCTTACTGAACGGACGAAAATAATAAAATTATTTTATTATTACTGCTCCGAAAAACCGATAAAAGATAATCAGATAAAGGTTTTAATTCGACGAGAAAAAACAAATTAATAAAGTTCGCGTATAGTCTGTGGGAATTTGACAGTTGTGTGCGAGTGAAAAGCAAGATAAAATAAGTTGGGATGACACAAGTGGCGGGGATCAGGAAGGATTATGAACGTGATTTTTTAATGAAACAAGAGGAGTTTGTTCTAGTTTGTAGCAAAAGAAACAAAATGGGGTTAATTTAAACTGTTTTATAATTGAAACACATTTTGAGAAGATAAGTGAGTTTGAATAATCTTAGAAATATTTACAACAAACTGAGTATTTTCTAATATTAACGCGCGCGTGTGTGTGTGTGATAAATACGTACCGTAACGTACGCACATAAATCTATTAGCAATGATATTCAAACCATAATAATAATGCGAGACAGAACAACCCTTCTTCTGTTTATTTATCTTAGCTCAACCTAAATCGGTATCTAATTGTATTTTTTCCTTATGTAGAGTGGTAGCATAGAAAAGATTATAATAACCTGCTAACCATGGTCGTGGCTCCACAACAGACTACTAAGCCACTTGGCCACACATTCATCCTAATCACTTAAACCTTTCTCTAGGCTAGCAGACCATCCAACGTGGTATCGATCTCCAATCAGCCGTGAGCCGAAAAAGTGCGGTATGTAAGCGGTTTATCACTTGGCAACTAAACCCGCTTGATCGAGTTAAGCTCCAAGATTCGAACAATTGGAGACGCGTCGTCGTCGTCCCGCATTCGTTTGCAGCACGTGACGTGGCTGCTAAACTGAATGTGGAGGAAGAAATATACAAACTTGGCGGTTAGGAGACGTTTAGGGTAGAAGACACGGGGACGAAATGATTCAATATGCAGGAGTAAACAGTTTGGTGGAATGGAAAGATGGATAAAATTATGAAACAATTAATGTTTTGACGCTGCGTGACAATGTGAGCGTGGATAATTCGTCGCCGCCCGTTCGATGTCATGAAGTAATTTTTATTCCATTGGTGTAATTGCTGTATGGCGTTCCAGTGGAAGGATAAATAAATAAATAAATGTCGTAACCCATCGATGTATGAACATAATTAAGTGAACATATTTTCGTTGGTGTTGCTCCGTAGGAGATAATTTTACAAATATATAATTATAGTAAAAAGCGGAAAAGTGCGCATTGCTACCTAGCAATAAATAACACTACATATTCGTAGCACTACGCTCTGCGTTTCTTGTACGAGAAGCCCTTTAATTTCTCACTTTATTTTATTTGTATTATTTGTCGTTGAGTGTCTGCCCATTATGCTTCACAAGACACAGCCTTGTCACAGACAGACGGAAGAATGTACGAAGAATTGACGTAAAGGCAGCGGAGCCTTAGTAATAGAATCCCGTTGGCACCTTTTTAACCGACTTCAAAAAGGAGGAGGTTCTCAATTCGGATGTTTGTATTTTTTTTTTTTTATGTTTGTTCGCGCATAACTCCGTTGCTTGCCAACCGATTTGAAAATTCTTTTTTTGATGGAAAGGGTATACTTCCCAAATGGTCCCATAAAATTTTTATCGAAATCGGATAAGCGGTTTTTGAAAAATCAACAAAAATCTAAAAAAATCCTACTTAATATATGTGGATGATGTTCTAATAACTTCCTGTCACTGTAATTTACATACCAGGTAGTGGTATTAAAATTTGGGGGGGGGAGGGATTGTGTAGGTACCACAACTAAAAAGTGAAAAATAAAAACTTTTTTACAAAAAATAAAACCGACTTCCAAAACAAACACTACAAAGTGAAAAATAATTTTGATTTCGGAAGTCGGTGGCAAAAAATGAAAATACAAAACCGAAGACACCGACTTCCGAAATCAAAATTATTTTTCACTTTGTAGTGTTTGTTTTGGAAGTCGGTTTTATTTTTTGTAAAAAAGTTTTTTGGTACAGAACTCTAAAACGTGGTAACTAAATAGGAAAATAAAGACGAAACTGGTTTTGGTTACAGTAAATAACAGGTAAAGAATATGATAAAGATATATATTTATTTGTTCCAACATTATTATAAACAAATACAAATAGTACCGGTAAATAGTAATTTCATTTAATTCAAACGAGCGTAATTCTTTGATCCATTCACACACCAAATTCTTCAACTGCACAGAGCATACTTCAGCAGTCGATTCCTATTTTTCGATCGTATCGTATAAAAGCCATATACTCAAACGGCTCACTACAAACTCGGCTGGAGTGTCTCTAACAACCGGCCGCGGACCCGCAAATACGGATTTACTTAAGTTTCTCCATTTTATCCACTTTGCTCGCTGAACTATTATGATTATCGGTTCTAGTGGCTTGCAGTTTGGATATTTCCGGTTTATTTTCGGAAGAGAATACTGACTATGATTTTTGGGTTAATTGGATTTGATTATGCGCTATTCAGGCTGTTTCAGCACCTTGAGACGTAGAAGGATCTTCGTTAACACGCAAGTTAGAAGCGGTTAATACTGGTTCGTAGTGCCACAAAATTCTAGTCAAATTCGAATCAATATAAATTCTTTACCTTCACCACGATTTTTTCATGTAAATGTGAAATATTCCAACAAAGTCAAAGCTTTCCGTAAAATAAGTAAACCTTTGATATTTCTATTGATTGCTCCACCTTTAAAGGCTCATTATACTTCGAAATTCAGCGGAAAGGCGAGCCAACCCGTCAAATTTGAATTTCCGTACCGCAAATTAAGAGAAGGAAAGGAGATGTTCTATCAAGAAGAGTGAGTGAAATACAAAATGTTATTCGGAATAAAAATGTGACTGACGAATTCAGCTACTTACATATTTTTGCGCCATCAAAAGGAGTCGATGGTTCTCGAATAATTTTGAATTGAGAATACGCTTTGGCGCCAAACGCCTTTTGTGCAATCAATATTCAATGTTGGCAAGACTACTCTTCCAAGTTTGAATTTGAAATCTATCATTTGAATTTTCTATCGAAGACGTTTCGTGTGAAAATTGGCTGGTAATGTATGCAGGGTCGAAGATTTCTTGTAGATGCTAAGTTTTTTTGAGATCACATGCCATTATTCGATCCCAAAAATAATCCGTGTTTAGTAACTTTAAGACTATCAGTTCTCTCAGTTTAATATTATAGGTAGAAATTTGAACCAGATACAATTTTTGATGGAAATTGTGCCCATCCCCATCATCACGTTAAGATACGTGAAGTAATAAAATTAGTATCGTAATTACTATCAGATTTAATGCCATGTTTACGAATATAAAATATGGTAATTTTCCAAGCTAATCCAAAACATTCGTTTTACAGCCATTTTTACTTTAACACTATATTTTCCCACTGCTTAGCAATTTCATCCCTTGCTCCAACTAAAGTCCCTTGTCTGAATTTAGCTGATTTCACCATTCGTATAGGTGCTCAAAGATCTACCTGGTATTTCTAGCTAAAAATATGAACAACAAATGGCCACGATTTCGATTTTTTTTAAATTTTTTATTTGACTTGTGAATGAATTAAGCGATGTTAAAATTATATTATTTCCGCGCACAGAGTAGTTGGAATTATTTGAATTCTTTAATTTATTTTTATTTTATTAGGTATATTATGAAAAATTCACCCAAACTAATTTTTTTCTTTAACTATAAGTAGGTATGTGTAGTTTTTTTATAGACAATTGTGAAATTTCTGTACCATTTTCTAATATATTATTATTATTATTAAATCATTTAATTCGATTTATGTAGTCATGCGTACGATATTATATTTTTTTCTTTAAATGTCTACTAAATACTTTTTATATACTCATTGTGGATAAGTACTAGGTCACATCACCTAATTCAATGACAAAAAAAAATCGTCCCAGATTTTCGTTATTACTGATTATTTACTTATTTATTTATTTCTGTACAAAAAATAAAATGTGCAAAGGCGCACTTAATAGGTACCACAGGCAATAAAAAGTAGTATAATAGTATGTTAAATAGTTTTATGGTGATGCAGAGTAAAAAATATTATAAAGGGATCTAGATTCCTAGAATATACCCCTAGGTATATACGTATATAACCCCTAGGTTTTGAGTCCTGGGCAGGTACTGATCAAATACAAAATTCACATCAACTACCCGGTACTGCCATCTATCAGAACCGTAACAACTTATCGCGTTTCAGTTATTGTCGAATAAAAACTAAAATAGTAGGGTCCACCCTTTTTACCGAAAAGCCCCTCGTAAGTAAGTTCACTCGAACAACAGTAGATAGCGTTGTTCACAAATATTTAAAAAAAGACCTCTGTCGAGTTCCCTTTGTACAATTTTAGAGCTTCGGGCAACGCAGCGCCATCTACGGTTCATATTTCGAACTACACACGTTGTTGTGCACTAAGGTTTTTGTTTGAGCTTTTGATACCATCAGGTCGGGTGTAAAGAGCTTTCGTTGCAGGGTTCGGCAACGCGAGATTTTATAGGACCTTATGGATAGATGGCGCTGCGTGTCTTGATGTAAGATTGTTTTAACTGTAAGAGCTTTTGTCCTTTGTGAACTAGCTGGTATTCATATCGTAGTTAAAACTATTATGATTACTGTTATGTTTATTCTATCAACACACTTAATTATTTGGTTATCTAAGTTTTAAAGTGATTTTAGTTTCAGATTCATCTAAAATTTCATTAAAATTGTAAATGAATGTCCATTAAAGGTACGCTTACAAGTTGCGTTTCAATAAAAGTTTTGTAATAGTTATTAGTTTTATTTCAAGATTTGTTATGACTAATTCTTACATTGTCCTCTTATTGTTTAAAATTACCAATTTGTGTCAGGGTGATTATATAATTTTTATTAAATTCCTACTTACAAAGTTTCTACCGTGCATGTTGTTTGCTATATAACAAGACCTAATTTATATTCCAATTAACGATCTTCACACGCTAATTTCTCTCTTAACACATTTAAAACATTCTGTTTGCTCTTCAATTGTTTTAATTCCTAGTCTCATTAGAACAAAAAATTAAAGGAGGAAACGTAATTAATATTAATTGGTACGCATCCTATGGCCCCTTAAGGCCCATACAATGTATCACCATGATGTATGGGGTAGCTTCATTCTCCAGTAACCCGCGGACTGCCGCGACGCGCGCACGTTCATTCTCATTCGTTCGTTTTCCGAAAACATCGCGATAAACATTGAATGAAGTTTTAGTGAATTTTTGATCAGTGATGATTTTGAAAAGGACTTTGAGGATTTGGTTCTTTTTTGTCATGTGTGCGAGGAGTGTCATGAATGGAGGTGAGATTCATTTTCTTTGTTATTTATTCAATTTTAAAAATGTATGATTGATATACTGGTCATTTTGTTTTAAGGGGAGCTTTTTGTATCAACCCTTTGACCGCTTGAGTCATACGTGAGGGGCCGATTGTAGTATTGCAGCTGTTAAAAATATAATAGTGGGTGTATATTTAATTTTACAATGATTGTTCTTTCATTTATTTCATTTAGATTACAAAACAATCGATAAAGCTTTTTCATGAAAAAAAAAGTTAACTTGCTTTTGGTGTTCGAAAGCACACTTTACAGCTACACATCACTCAAATAAGTAAAAATGTGTAAGTGAAATGTCTATGAATTGTTCGCAATTCTTATTGGTTTTCTACTACGTTTAGTCAAACTATTATCAAAACAAATAAAACAGCAACATTTAGGAATGGCGTCTATGTTATTTGAATGTATTTCAAGAGCTCTATTTAAAACACATACTTACTTAATCATCCATAAACGGACGTCTAAGTGTGTCTGTTACAGGCGATTGAGAACAGTAGCCACAAGATTATACTACTAATTGAATCGATTACCACATGAACTCATCCAATTATAACGTGAAGGATGCATGCTTCAATTACAACTGTAATGGTGGTGCAAAGACCGTTTTTGAACTTATAATCCTTTATATAATTAATATCGAAACTTAATAGATCTTATGGTATCAATTTTGCAATGGCCTACCGCTAAACATGGAATTCTATTGACCACAAGTATTAGTGAAGGATATACTGTTATATTTCCGACACCATCGGTGATTGCTTACTGTTATGAGCAGATGTAGAAGATGCTGGAGCTTCTTTGAAGATAATATCATGTCACCTTAAGCCACAAAGAGTAAAGTGTAAAGTAAAGAGTAGTTTTCCTATGATTTTCGGGAACTGGCCTTTTAGGTAATTAAGAGCCAGAATTTCCTTATCAAGGGGTACGTATTGCCCAGCTACTGGGTTGTAGAGGTCAGATAGGCAGTCGCTCCATGTAAAATACCGGTATTCAGCTGAATCCAGTTAGACTGGAAACCGACCCATAGTTGGGAAAAGGCTACGCAGATGATGAAGAGCCAGAATTTCCTTCAACCTAAAGGAAGAAGAATAACCTGATGTTAGCAACAGTGTTTAGATACAGACGCCAGCACATCAAGCTATCTCAAACTGCCAAATTTTCCCAAATGAACATGAACCTTATCCTTTTGTAATAAAGTTGAAAAACTATCAAAGAAAGTTCACAGATTGGGGTTGCTTGATGTGCTGGCCTCTGTACAATAGTAAATGGACATAGCAATTAAACAGGAACTGTGTTAATACTAAATTCCGACTACGTAGGTATCATGACTAGAATGAGAGCTGCTACAATGATGAGAAACATCAATAGAGATGATTCAGAGATACAACATCAGCCCGCAGATTTACAGCTGAATATGATGCCTGTCAGTTGTCATAGTTACAACGAATCTCGGGGAGATAAAGGACTGATCCCCTCGTTGACAAGATTTGTAATTTGAGTAGGCTATTGTGATGAAAGCAGCTGCCCAGCCACCTGCCATATACTCTTATTTCATACACTCAGTAGTGTACAGTATGTTAGCTTTGTAATTGTTCGAAATGAGAATTTATATCCACAGTGTAGTAGTACTGTCCTATGTTTTTAGCATGTAGACCCTTGATTAAATTTGGTTCAGTGAGTCAGTCAGCTAAAATCACTGTAGATGCAGCCAGTAGGGTAGCTTGACACGAACTGGAGAACGATAAGTCATGTGTTCGATCCGTAATACAAGTAAACACGTCATACGGTGACAATTTACCACTCAATAAGTTACCGTCTAGAAAAAAGCCACAAACACAAAAAGGAAATGAACCTAATCCAATACGTAAACGCCAAGAGCTCTCCGATTGATTACATTCACAGTACGTCGTTACCGATATGAATGAAAATATGGAATGTATCTACTGCTTAATATTCCGCGCAAGTGTTAGTCCCGAGAGGAACAGGTTACACGCGTAAGCGATGGATTGACATCCTGTCAGTATCAGCTACAGTGCTTATTTTAAGCTTGGTTTGTTATGAGTGATATGATTGGCCAGGAAAGTAGCTGCATTGTGAGAACTTTATTCAAATTTTTATGTTATCAGCGGGATTCCAGCAGTCATTTGATGATATCCCAAACTCAAAAAAAAGGATTCCTAAAAGCGTAACTACTTTTTACTCTTTACCTGGACTTTAAGTGGCAGGTATTCCTATTAATCCTTTTAGTCAATTTGTTCCTGCTGGATGTAAACTCACGTCAATAGTGTAATATCCCTCATCTGTAAGTGCTTTGGTGACATTTCTAAAACACTCTCGTTTATAGCTCCTGGCTCCGCTTAGCTTATTTTTATGAACTAGCCTACTAATACATCTTCAATGTAAACTATAATATCAGTCTTTGCTGAGATACAGTTTAGAGCTGTTTCAATTTCTTTACCTACATGATATCATGCGTGATTTGCACGCTAGCTGTCGTTTGATCTACTCAATCCGAAGGGAGGCCAGATTTTCACAGTATGGTGTTATTAGTGTGATGGATGCTGCTTATCCACTTCACATAATCCTCGAGTCGCCACTTATGGCGCCCTAGGTGGTGTTAAACCAAAGAGCGGAGGAAGGTTGGGGGGAACCCTGACGAAGGGTCACACTATACTTTTAGATAGATGAGTAGAGTAATTGGCTCTATTTTTCATATAATATTGCTACCCTTAGTTATGGGTGTTGGTTCTCCTTTAAATAAATAACGTACAGGCTTATAAAATTTGGTCCCGAAAATATATTCGAAGAGTACGGTATTTTGTTTCAGAAAGTTTCGTATGTAAATCACAAAAAAGATGGCCTAAACAAAACTAAGACAGAATGACTCTATTGCGTAGTCGTAAACCTAAATCGGCGAAGTCAATAGAAAACTGATAGCAATTCCATCACATTGCAATCTTTCAATTAAATCAGAAATGAAAATGACTGGTCCTAAAAATTACTTATTAATACCGTCTTATTTGCCAAAGGTGAGTGACGTAATATCCTGTATTTAATAATATACTGACATAATCCAACAGGGTCTAAAAGGAAGTTACGCAACAAGACTTACATGGAGTTAACATCCTAAATTTATTAAAGCCAATTACGAGACGAGTTTCATCCTCTCTGATTAACAGCAGTGGTAAGACGTGTACCTAGACGGTTAGCTGAACCGTTTTGTCGTCGTATGTACTTGATTATTGATATGCTTCTCTCGTTTGGTTGTGATGATACATTGTAAATTGCTTTGATCAGATGATCGCTTCCAATTTCGAACTTTTCAGAAGCGCTTGTTCAAGAAAATAAATCACTAGAAGTTACGACAGCAAACAGGATATTGTGGATAAAATCGATACACCTACTAACAAAGAAGTTTCTTTGTCAAAGTCAAGTCAAATTTAATTTTACTAAGCACATGTATGGCACTTTTAACAAAGTTTCGTATGGAGAAGAATGGCCAAGAAACTCCACCGCTACAATTATAAAATGTTTTACATACACCAATTGTATTATTATTTAATGTGAAGAGAATGAACCTAGAATAATATTACTTTATCACAACGGTTTAAAGAAAAATATATAATGTAAATAGAAATATGTATAGGAATGAGGGGTACACTCATTATGTGATAGATTCATGGTTCTTGCATACTTACTTATTCATCTTGCGGTACTTAATACAAGACGGGTATCCTTGCTAAACTGATTCCTATAAGGAGGTAGAGCTTACTAATGTTAATAAAGGATCGATGATCAATGTTCTGTTGGATCATTTAGCTCCCTTCAAAATGGTTGAGCTGAATAGTGCTAATCCATGTGTCATGTTCGTGAACGGGCGCTGTCAGTAGGGACTGGTCGTCTCTTAGTTGCTATGTTTTAGTTATACTTATTGTTTTAATTTAATTTTTTAATTGTTTTTATATATTAATTACTGATGCTTTTAACGCTCTGCATCTCTCATGTATAGTAATAACATGAATGACGTAACCAATATTTGTTTAAAAGAGTCTCCATGGAATTTCTTGACCGCTCTTCTCTATAGGTACCTACTGCTTTAGAATGGGCAACTAGCTTCGTCTTGCTGACTGACCAACCCTTTGAAAATTCAAAAGTGCCTGTAATTAGTTTATTTGAAATAAATGCTTTGAGTTTGAGTTTGTTAAAGCCAAACTATCTTCATGCCAACGCTGATACTTAGCATGGTTTTGTCAAAGTCATATTTTCCGTGAACTTTATCGCTTCTGCGTCATAAAGCTCTACGCATAAAACTCCTGAAATCATAACTTATTTAATAGCTTTGTTTACCTCGTAAAACCTCATCTTGAAACAGGTTGACATCACTCTACTCAAGTACCAATTACACTAACTTTTTAATAGTCGCCAGCTTGTTTATTGGATAATCATAAAATTACATTGTATGAGTGCTTCAATTACGTATCTAAAAATAAGCCTTAAGAAGAGCTGAACGACTGCTATGACCAGTTAGTTTTCAATTACTGGACTGGGACACGCAATCGCCATTATTTTCATTGCCTCATTTAAAATTCGTAAGTGGTTCGAGATTGTTACGATAATCGAGGTGATTTTAGTCAGTTGACAACTTTATGGAAGGTTTGACTATACCCATGCACCCGGGTTGGCAATGACAGAAGGTTTATCAACATTAATCATCTGCCTAGCCTTTTCCCAACTATGTTGGGGTCTGCCTCCAGTCTAACCGGATGCAGCTGAATACCAGTATTCTACATGGAGCGACTGCCTATCTGACCTCCACAACCCAGTAACTGGGCAATACGATAACCCTTGGTAAGACTGGCTGTCAGTCAGATTTTCGGGCTTCTGACGACCTGTAACGACTGACAAAGATGCACAAATGACAGCAGGGACCAACGGCTTAACGTGCTTTCCCAGGCACGGAGGAGTCTCTGTATGTAAAGATGGTCACCCACCCACGGCCAACCCCGGCAAGCGTGGCTTAACCTGATGGATCGACCTGTGCGGCTGGTAGTACTTAGCCAGGACGTCCTCATTGTTGTTTAACACCATTATTAAAAGCTAAACTGAAGCAGCGTTTCGTGAGCTTTCGCGAAAAGACAGGAGCCCAAGCTTTCATTTTGACTGTTCAACAAAATTGAGCATTCACGTAGTTGAGCAGTCAATACTTTTAAAATATAAAGCAATATTTATGAGCAATATCCTTAGAAATCATCCAAATTGTGATTAAAAATGTCTTACGCAAACAGAGGGGGGGGATGATTCTTCCGAATGTCATTTACGTATTTGTTAATATTATAATAAACTCACAAAAAAACCACCTTGTCAGGAACAAAACAGTTTTCACACTACACTGGTTCCATCTGCATAATCATGTTGAGTCGCGGTTCGTTTCGGTGCGTTCCGGGATGCGCTGTTCAAATCACTTTAGTCGTACACTTCACTCACTGTTCTGCCACAATGTGCGCTCACCCTAACCGCAGAATAGATAGGTACAGAAGGTTAGATCCTTACAATGAGCGAAAACGCAAGCACACATAGACACGTAGAGTGAGGTGCATACTATAATGACGGGCTAAAAAAAAATTTGTCGTCATCCCTATTATTTATTGATCGTAAAGGTAAAGCGGATCAATCTGCCAAGCCTTTTCCCGACTATATTGGGGTCAGCTTCCAGTCTAACCGGATGCAGCGGAAGAGGAATATTTAACATGTAGCGACTGCCTATCTGCCAACAACCCAGTCACTAACTGGGTAATACGATACCCCTTGGTAAGACTGGGCTCAGACTTTCGGGCTTCTGACTACCCGTAACGACTGTCAAAGATCCACGAATGACAGCCGGGACCAACGGCTTAACGGTTTCTCCGAAGCACGGAGGAGTCTCGATATCTGAAGATGGTCACCTATCCACAGACCAACCCCGGCAAGCGTAGCTTAACCTGATGGATCGATCTGTGCGGCTGTTATTACTTAGCCACGAGCTCCTAGAGGTAAAGCGGATATCAGGTTGAATGTGTAACTGATTTCCTTTAGTGTTAAAAGTGTAAGAATTTAATCTGAACAGAGTTTGTTTATACTTTCAGCCGATAGTTTTGGAACAGACTATAGGTACGCGTCTACGTGTGGTGTGCCCGTTTTCGCTCGCTTGTATGGAGCCAGCCTTCTGTACATATCTCTTCTTTGCCCTCATACTGTTTGTGGGAAGTCTGTGTACGATTATAACGCGTCGTTGATTTCTATGTCTAACCGACCGTTTGTGATTGACAGGTGGTTAAGGATATTGCGTAGCGATAGCCTTTAGTGGTAATGGTGAATTCAATGATATGTTTGGGCTTAGAATTTCTGATACCGCATTGTTATTATTGTTTGATTCTACGTTATGGCGCCTACATTATCTTCAAAATTCGCTGTACCATCTTTGTTCAGTTTTCAATGTATTATTTTGTAAACAGCTATATCAGCGGTAGGAACTAATTCCAATATCTAAGTTTCACAAAGAATATAGACGAGGGAGAATAATTATATGTAATATTACTACGAAAACTATTACTAGCAGTAGTTCTTGCTGGCCATAACTGCTCATTTATCAAAGATTGAAATAGTAATTTATTCATATATCTTAACTACGATATCACGCTTTATGAATCATCTATGGGCATCCTTGATTACACCATTACCTAGTCTATTTTCATAGCACAGATCTGCCCGCTTAAATATTTATGATCTTAGTTAAAAACATGCAGTAGCTACCGACTGGGATCACTCGCTGTAATCTTAACTATTTATCAATGAAAAGACGGCTACCTGATGTGGGCTAAATGCGCTCTTTGATATACCGACGAATGGAAACTTAAATGTTTAGTATTTTTAATAGAATCTTTTTGTTCATTGGCTTTGTGAATTAAAAGTATTTTATCTTTTAGATTGGTCATTACATCTAGTGCTCTTACGTGCCACCAATACGCTTCATATTATATCGAGGCTCACAGCGTATTAATGGAGATAATTCGAACCAACTACGCATCAATACATAGTCACTTATTACGTATCTTGACGACACGGTTGGCGCAGTAGTTGAGTGATTGACTGCTGTGGCGCGGGTTCGATTCCCGCACGGAATAAATATTTGTACGACCAAGTATTTGTTCCGGGTCTGGGTGTTTCTCTATCTATAATATATATGTATGTATTAACAAAAAAAAATGTATTTAAGTAGTTTATCAGCCATCTCGTTACCATAACACAAGCATTAGGTTGCTTAGCTTGGGACTATATGGCGTTGTGTGAAATGTCCAAGGATATTATTATAATGTTATAAAACGACTATAACTTAAATAAGATATTAAAAACCTCGTTGTTTCAGACCCAGAACACACAACAAAAGAAACAAGACCAGAATACATACACCCAGATGGTCTTCTAAACTTCGACCCATATCTCTCTGACTTCAAAGCAGACACTGAGGAAGAAGACGACTACATACCGTTACCAGAAAACGATGAAACGATAGACGGACTACCAATATTTCTATTAGAACCTAAAAACTCGTATGTGCTTAGAAATAGACCAGCTAATCTACTTTGTAGAGCAGCGAATGCTCTTCAAGTATATTTCAAATGCAATGATGTAAGGTCTGATAAAACTGTTCAACTAGAACATGTTGACCCTCATAATGGAGTGAGGGTCGTCGAAGCAGAACTTAATGTGACGAGAAATGAGCTGGATGGAGCCAATAAGAAATATAGCTGTGAATGTTATGCGTGGAACAGTAAAGGCAGGATAAGGAGTCAGGGTGTTTTGATTGAATTTGCTTGTAAGTATTTCATGTTACGATTTGTCAATCGTTGATATATAATTTTTTTTTTTACATTGTAGGTCATTTAATTTTGTCCATCTGTGCACTCCTTTCTAGCTATAATTCAACCTTCTCCGTGTATAATGTTAGGTGTTCAGTCTTCGTCGTTCCGGTACTCCCTAATTATTTCTAAAATTTCATGGACATTTATAAATCCGCACCATCAATTTATTATTGCATATTTTTGTATTTAATCAATCATGTTACTACATGAATGAAAAGTATATTCTGCTTTACCTCTACATGAAAACCATCCTACTATCACTTAAAATCAATGCTACTACCACAGTCGGTCCTACTGCTAACCGGCTCGCATGCACCATTCACAATGTCGTTTGGCAAATTCTCCCGCAAAGAAGTGTTTTCCCCAGCCAACTGGGTTTACGTGCCAAGTTAATTGTAAACTTTGAACTTTAGTGCATTGTTTTCCAAGTTAAAACTTTGGGTAAAGCTAAAGCTTAAAATCAAAAGAGCCGTTTGGAACCTAAAACTTTTTTTAAATTAACACAAGCCTATAATTATAACGCAGAAAGTAATTAAAATCTTAATCTTATGAGATAGATAATAATTAAGTCTTAATAAAAAGAATAAATGTTATTTATTGCTGGTCTAGCAACCCACTAGTGAGCGTAGGATTGATACTACGAGTATTAATCAAGTGGCTACGTTTACCGTTTAGAATTTTATGCAGACTGTTTAACGAAACAGCCTTTAGGGACACCAATTTCACAGTACATTTAAAAACTTTCAGAAAGGTTATGTGGGTTCTGAGTCAACTCCCAAGTTGGGATGTATTTTTTAACACACAGAATTATAATTGTTCGCATCGAACAAATATTTTTTGTTTCCTCTTTAAAACATTCACCGTTCACCGGAGCATGCCCTTTCTCATAAATATTATCCAACCAACAAGTGAAATTAAAAACTTTACGATCATCATAAGTAGAACCTAGAGCTGTGCCGCGTTCAGTTTTATTTTCATTAATATATTTTGTTTCTACAAGTTAATAGTTTCCGTTGCTTAACGATGTTCTCGTTGATATCATTAACATTCAAATGTTTCTATTATTTAGTAAACGATACGCCTGGAGCAGTTTTGAGACCAACATTTTTATAAATTATACATGCTAACGAGATGGTTTATCAATTTTATAGAAATGTTCTGGTATTGAAAGTTATGACATAATCGTATGTCCGCGGGCAGAGTTATACCCATTGGAATAACTGTAAACGTAATGTGACAGATATGGTTAAATATTACCAAAAAGCGAAGATGGTGTGGACAGTTATAGGTTTTTTTTTAAAGTAGTCGACACTAAACTTTATATAAAGCCTGAATGCGGTGAATGACTAGCCACCAACACTAGTCATGCAAGACAACTTTGAATCAATATTCCCTACATCAAATCACAAGAACAAGTTACACGCCGCTTGAGACTAATTTAATTTAATTTACCCTTCTTAGCCTTTTAAGCAGTGAACTGAATTGTAAGCAGTCACACAAGTTATGTCAAAGAAGACTCTTATAACAGTATCGTGTTAGGTTTACAGGACAGGTTGAGTCGCTTACAAGTACTTAAACTTGTTTTTGTCTCTCGGAACCTGTGCTTGCCTTACAGTTTAGCACTATGTCTATTAAAGACCATCTTTGTAAGTAATAGCTTTGATTCTTATTGAGAGTTTGTTTTGATGGAACTGATGTTTTATGCAGTAGCATGTTTGTAGTCAGTTTTATGATGTATGATATTGAAAACTTGTGCTTCGGGATTTAATATATTTGGCCTCATGCATAATGCACAACAGATTTCCTTGATAATTATCATAGAACACCTGAATTGGAAATTCAATTGTACTTTGTCGCTCGAAACGATAATATAATGAAGCTCACTCATAATAACTTCATAATTAAATCTCGACGGTACTTCGAAAATAAAATAAAACAAACAACAGACAAACGTAACACAACTCCGAAACGTAACGCATAAATTGTAACAATAAGAAGAAGGACGAAAATAAAGTGGAGTGCAGACAATTAAGGGGCACGCCTATTGTCTAGAAATAAACACCCCACGCCACGACTCGACACGCCATGTTAACGAAAGAAATAATCAACAAAATGACACTTCAGAAAGCTGGAATATTTTAACGACTTTATTACTTTCCAATGGAATTGAAGATGTGTAGGTTTGGACATGTGGATAGGATGTGGGAGGCAAAGAAGAAAATAGAATGCTAAAATATCAAATTAGGAATGAAGGTAATATTTATAGATTATTTTATAAAAAGGTACGTTTCTAAATGAAAGCTATTAGTTTCAGAAAAGTAGAAACTTTTTTAAGTGGTAAGAATGAAAGTGTTTAGAAACTTCGTGAAAAAAAGTGAGTTTTCTATAGCAGTATATCCGTCTCTGCAACAGTTTCTCTTACTTTTAATTTCCAGACCGTTGTGTATCTATCGAAATAACTCAACTTTTAACGATACAGCTCCAAGTTAGGTGTCCAAATTTTTTTACTACTATTTTTATTTTCATCCCTCGTTTTTTAAGAGGGTTGGTAACGGAACCATTATATGGAGGAAACATTATTTCCGCTCGTTAACTCGAGCACTTTGCACTTTGATGAATGCTCACTAGCTTTCTATTTGTGATATGAGGGTGGATCTACATTTGTTCTAGTGAAAGTCTTGAACGAAAGTGGTTCGTCAGTTTTCTATTTGCTAATGATTTCACTTGACATAGAACTCCATGAAATGCGAGTTTTCATGCTTGTGTTAGTTGTTGAGCGATCTTTGTTTTCTTTATTTGAAAGCAATCGGTTTCTCTTTTGTTTTGTTTATGTCCTGAGTCTATCTAACGGCCTCGATAACTCTTGGAACCCAGATTCACATAAACAGGATTCTCTTGATTCGATAAACTTCTGTACAAAAAAGGCTTGTTTCCTAAAATGAACCATTGTCCTCCAGACATTAAGAAGCAATTCCTGCAGCAGCCTCTATCCTCCACGATAGAGGCTGGCAGAGGAGTAACCTTTAGATGTGTGCCACCGCCAGCCGCTCCACCTCCTACCATCAAGTGGACTAGGAATGGAGTTACTATTGAACCTACTGTTGAAACTCTTGTGCTGCCAAAAGTCGGCTTACAGGTGAGTTCTAATATTTTTTACATCATTTTTAAATCTCTGTTTGAAGAATTATTATGATATAATTAAATAATAAGTATAATATGTGAGTTCTGCAGATTGTAAAGACATAACATAACAAAATACCACTTCTTGTTTCCGTGAAGGGTTGAGGAGAGGTTGCCTATACATAATATGTGTATATACACGCCCATATTACGCTGGTTACGTTTAAGCCTTATGTTATAGGGGGCTGGCTAGCTTACCACTTTCCATTTTTTTTTGTTCGTACTAACTGTGCAACATAAAGACACTTTTGAAATAGATTTTCATTGATTTAAATTTTGTCTAGGACATGGCAAACTACACTTGCGTGGCGGAGAACATCGCAGGTCGGCGGGAGTCCGACGTCGCTTTTTTGTCTGTATACGGTATGTTGTCATAACTTTTATATTATTAGTTATTATTATCAATGTTAGAGCCATTGTGACGATCTTAGTTATGCAACTCGTTCTGTTATTAAACTGGTGCCTTGAAGAGACATGTTTTCAAGGATATCACTTTTAGACGTGCAATAATGAAGATTATTTCATATTATAATATTATATTTTCTACAGACATTAATCTCTTACGTAGAAACACCCAAACCAGTATATGATTATTGGAGGGTCGACTTCCGCAATCAATATAACATTTTCTAGATTTGTAAAAATACCAAAAAATGAAACTTTCTAGCCACTAACTAACTTTCTTCTTTGTATTTTAGTCGTAATTAACGTGAATACTTTTCGTTTAGTAAATGGGGGTTGGTCAGAATGGTCAGGCTGGGCTCCATGTCGGTGTGGCTCAGCTACGAGCGGTCGTCGGCGCTCACGCAGCTGTACCGAGCCTCCCCCAGCCAATGGCGGGGCGCCGTGCAGGGGTCACGCCTCACAGAGCGATGAAGATTGTGTTTCATGTCAGAATAGTAAGTGTTGAAAAAATATACGCATTTTTAATCACAAAAACAAAATTTCATTGACATGGCGTTCTTGAAAGATGATATATGTGGCGTATCTTTAAAGAACAGCAGATACGCTATGGATAGCCTAGAGAAGAATAGCATCGAAAATACGAGGAGGCCTGAAATCAGCCGTGGGTAAAACAGGGTTGCCAATAATAATAATTACGGTCGTACTTCCCAATTTATAGTCTAGTTTTTACCGTACCTACTGAGCAATCAACGTGTATAGTGGGTACAGTAGCGTAAATAAAAAAGGGTGATCCTTGTACAGACGCCAGCACATCAAGCTATCCCTAACTGACAAATTTTATCAATTAAAAATGAACCTTATGTGTTTGCAATAAAGTTGAAATACTATCAAAGAAATTTGACAGATGGTGGTAATTTGATGTGCTGGCCTCTGTACAATGAAAACAGATGTTTAAGAAAAAAATTGTACAGGTGGTTCCTGGTCATCATGGAGCTCATGGTCTACTTGCAGTGGAGACTGTGTCAGAATACGAAGGAGGGAATGCTCTGGCAATAACTGCCAGGGATCAACACTTCAACACGCTGCCTGTGTTGATGGCCAGTGCACTAGTGGCATGAGTAAGAAACTATTTCCAATTGTCCATAGACATTATTATTATTTATGAATTCATCATGTCAAGATTAAAAATTGTAATTGTGTAAAGTTGTTTCATTGATCATCAGCCAATAGTTCATACAAAAATCTCATAGAAAAGGGACTTTCAGTTTTTTCCACTAATTAGTGATTCGGGAAACTATTATCTCAATTTTCAATTCATTTCATATCTAAAAACTTTATGGGACTATTACAAACAATTAAAAACATAAATTGGTCCAGCACTTCATTTTTATTTACATAGAAGGATGACACCTAAGTAACAACATTACAAATGGTATACAATTTCGGTGAATTCTGAACCAGCTATTGCTATTGCCATACTCAATACTTATTCCTTCGACCTACTTCTATCATTACTCTAGGTATCATTTCACATCCCTATATTACCTTCTATGAGGCCATTAAGTTCGTCTACTGTATCACAGGGTTCTACACCAACAACACGACGTTATACGTCGGTATCGGCATTACAGTCGCTATGCTGATTGCCGGCGTCGCCATCTTGTATGTGTGGTGCAAGTACAGGAGCAGACCAGGGTATTCTGCTGGCAGAATAGGTATGATATCGTAAACATCTTTTAATGTTTTTTCTATAACCTATAAATGTACTTTTTTCTTATTCCGATCAATATTAAAATAAGATAATACTAACAGACGAACAGGTCGATCCATCAGGTTAAGGATACGCTTGCCGGGGTTGGCCGTGGATGGGTTACCATCTTTAGGTAACGAAACTCCTCGGAAAGCACGTTGAGCTATCTTTTGTGCATCTTTGACAGTCGTTACGGGTCGTCAGAAGCCCGAAAAACTGACAGCCAGTCTTACCAAGGCGTATCGTAGTGCCCAGTTACTGGGTTGTGGAGGTCAGATAGGCAGTCGCTCCATGTAAAATACTGGTATTTAGCTGCACCCGGTAAGACTGGTGGCCGACCCCAACATTGTTGGGAAAAGGCTAGGCAGATGATGATTAAAATAGGATTTTGGTTTTATTATAGACATACCAATACCTATCTGGGTTTATGAATAGTCCGGGAAATACATAGCTTAGTGGACTTCATACGGCTGATAACAGCATTTTGATTCAGTATAAAGACATTTTAGTCAGTAACAAACAATCTTTTTCCCTGTACTAACCTGGCTTTGTAATTCTCGTTAACTAACTAAGAACTCTTCTTCTAACTAAAGAAGAAGACATATTTATTTACCCTTAAGCAATTCGTACAACACTTAGGTATACCAAAGACACATTCAGGCAGGGACAAGAGCACGGCGGGGCCAGACCTGACACGGACCTGCAACGAGTACTGGATGCAGGGGCCTGACAACCACTATGACATGCCTCATGTTAGAGACAGGTTAGTAATGTTTATGGTCTAGTCTATGGCTGTTGTTACAGGATTTTACCCTTTAATTATATCACGGTTCGGACCGAATAGATTTTTCTTTCCATCAAAGTAAATAAAATCTCTTTGCTGTCATGCGTGCTAAGGACAAAAATGGTTTACATTGCCACCATCAACAAGTTTTGGTTTTGAAAATCTTTTCAGAATCTTCTTCTTAGCGTGTCGATGGCAATCGAAATGGACTTGACCCAAAATTCGGCTACGTGTTTGGCGCCATCGATAGCGTCCATCAGTTCCTGTAACGGGCATATGACAGGAGACGATATGAAGTGTCCCATCGTTTGTGGTACAGCACTACATTTACACTCTAAGGCGGAGTGATCTATGAATCCCCACCAATATGATTTTGCTTGCTCCGTCCAACCTGGGTTCAGAGGCTGTTTAAAGACTTCCAGGTTGGCCACGAATGAAGTTGTAATTTTGGCTGCCTCGCGTCGTTTACTAGGAGTTCTTTATCTTCCTGTGAAGAACATTTTACAAAATCAAATGTCGGTATCGGTGTACCAACGAACGTTCTTATGGGGACTTCAAACCATCAAATCAGTCTCCCTATCTGGATTTCTAACTAGGTCATAAAAAGCAATATCTTCACATAAAGGTCCGAATTCAAATAATATTGCACAATCTATTTTTATAGTACCGTATTTTTCTAATACTTTCCTTTGAATAATACTAAAAGGGCTCAAGTCCTGCTCACGGTAAAAGAAAAAGGTCGTAACATAAAAAGTGATGTTATGAGATATTGTTGTTTGTATAGTAATAACTTTTCACATCCATTTGGTTTATGCGCCATTATTCTTCCACCCCTAGCTATTCGTCCCCATTTGGGAACCGGAGCAGACATCAGTCGTCAGCCGGAAGTAACCATTACGAGATGAAGCCTTACAGCCCTTCCGGGGACTCGGCGTCCAGTTGTTATACCAATTGTGAGTATTTTTGTTGAAATAAATAAAGGAAATGCTGGCAATATCAATACTAGACATAAAATAAAGGGACAATTACGTAACGTATCCCCCACAAAAGAATATCTATGATTTTTTAAAGAAACATAATACTACGTCTTTGTGTCATCATCTCATCGTACTAAAAGATGTTCAAATCTACTTCAAATATTTAATATTAAAATAAATATTTAAGTACCTGCATGTTCGAAAGTTGAAACTTGATCTTTCTTTAGCACAGCTGCAGCACTCTATGACGTCACACAAAATCGAACCCTTTTTATAAGACAGCAGACCTTTAAAAAGTTTTGTGTTGGTATTATCTAATCGGCGATCAATGCCATTAAAAATCTACAATGTTAGCATACTTGATTTTAAAATTACCAATATGGGGCCTAAAACTACCATACCTTATTGGTAAACTATATTGTGTTTGGAACCTTCAGTAATCAACTCATGACTTAGGGTTGGGTATTAAAAAAGTGATTTTGCCTATCAAGTTATTGACTAGTTAGGCTAGCATATTGGACTGATTATGACCATCGGTACTTCGGACCATCGGTATATTCTACCACGAAAAATGTTAACCCCCAATCTTTTTACAGCCAGAACGATGACATCAAGGTCAAGTGAATGCTCATCAGCACTCGCTGAGCTGGTCACAGCATCACCAACATCTATGTCTAAGGTCGATGTAGCAGTAACGTTACCCACAGGACACCTGGATACCAGCTATAGAGATAAAATATGTTTGACTATTGTCAAGTGATTTGTTTTACGTTGTTTTTTATGGAACTAATGGGAATTATTAAACTGCTGTTTACATTTTGAAGTGTTTGTAACAATCTTGCCAGCTGGATCTTGAATCTCAGTTTGACAGAAAGAGTGTACATAATAATTAGTGGATTTCTTCATCTGATTGAAATCACATAGCATGCTGTTCTTTTTAGCCTTTTCTCAATTGTTTCTGCAATGTTCCTTCCTTTGTCATTAACCGATTGTTCAGAATTTGCTGTTAAATACTATTTATTACTGTGTTTGTTGTTAGATTGTCTATAAGTGAACCAGTTACTGCGTAGCTCCCTCATTTTAATGTTCGATCATTCACGTCAAAAACGTTTTCGTTCATATATTAATGGTCGTCAGAGTAGTGAAAATTAGCAACACGAACTTTCTATACCCATCCCTGCCCATTACCAGCCCGCATTTATGAAATTCTTGATATTTAATTGCATGCATCTTTATAATCACTCTTCTTCTTTTCCTGTGGTTAGTAACTAACCTGGTGTCAGAGTTTTAATGCTGCCCATGGGCCTCTGACTTAGCATCACATGCTGTTGAAAAATACATATCTCTCGGGCATGCCGGTTTCCTCACGATGTTTTCCTTCACCGATTTTATACAATACGCACATGAATCCGAAAAATCAGAGGTGCGTGCCTTGGGTTCGAATTCGTGACCTATGACTTGGCAGTCCGGTGGTCACACCACTAGGCTATCACTGCTATCATTAACATACCTACTTTGAAAACATTGCAAGAGTTGCTTAGTGCCTATTTTATATGCATTTATGTGAGAATGTTATTCCTATTAGATCCAGAGAATGTGCCTGGAAACAGTTCAGTTTGAGCGAAATAGTTTCTGTTAACAGACGTGTTAATCAAATTATGTTATTACTTTCCGATTTTTGTGGATATTATTAGCAATACTGTTTTGGATTTTGTAGTGATTTTAAAATAAAGCTTTCATAAATTAGCTAAATTATTGGTACGGGTATTAACAAGAGTCGTTGGATTTTGTTATAATTAAAATCGAAATGAAGGCCTAATTCTAACGTCCATCGAAGATTGTGTGGAATGTTGAGTGTATTCAATAGATGCCATTTTTACAGAAACTCCTTTGAAATATGTCAAATCAATGCTTTTCTTTAAAGACTGAACGAATCAATGAATCAACTGCCAATTTGATATGCATTTATGATTATTGTTTTTTTTTATATTCTAAGTTTTGTATATTATTATACAACCTGATTGTTATAAATGAAAATATTACTACGTAGCCAGTTCTGAGAATGTGATGATGAAAATTCTAATATAAAAGTTTTGCCCAAAACCCTTTTTTTCATGGATCATTTATTTTTTAATGGAGTGCCGAGGGAGATAGCGTTGCTTGTTATGTGCCTAAATGGAAATCCTTTATTTAGTAGTCCAATGTTAGATAATATTGAAATAGTTCTCTTAACTGGTAATATTTTCATTTAATACGTTAAGGTATTTAGTTAAGTATGTAGATACTAACCGAATGTAAATTTTGTATTTAAATCTGTGATATTAAATGAATTAATTTGTAACATTTAACCTGTTTTTTTATTCAAAATACATAACAGTACCTACTCCATTTTAATTTACCAACCTCAAAGAAGGCAAATTCATACCAAGAGTCTGATAACAATAAGAACAATCGAGCTCTAAAAGAGAGACAGGCCAATAAAGTGTTTGTGTTTAAAAACAAACGAATGCGACTGAAGATATTATGTCGCATTAAACCATAATGATTACAATAAAATAATTATGCGTTGTCATATAACGTAAAAACAATCAAAGCCAATATTACCTATATAACGTACAATATACAGATTTTGCATCAGGTTTACGAGTTCTAGTTCGTAGGCGGCGCTTTACTTTGTGTAAATAATTTTATCACCACTGCTCTCAAAACGTTGAAGAAAACTTAGTGACTAAACCTTCTTTCTTAAATGTTCTAGAACGAAAAATTTGAAGATGTGTGACGTCTACCAACCCGCACTAGGCTAGCGTTTTAGATTACAGCCCACGCTCTCTTGATGAGAGCACGCCTGTGTCGCAGCATCAGCATCATTCTAGCTGGCTACTTACCTGATACCTTCTCATGAGTATCCAATTTCAATGACAAATGAAAGATCAATATCTCGCAGTAATGGTACATTCAACTTATTATATTGATCTTTACCCCTTACTTTGCCACGTGGCTTTTCATGCTTGGCATTAACACCGCCACAAAATAGACAGGTACAGAAGTTCAGCTTCATACAACGAACAAAAACACACAAATTGACATGGCTTACGAACAGGAGTTGCGACTTCATACGTGACTTTCATTTGTTTGAAGGTGGGTTTTAGGTGGAATTTAGGCCAAACAAGCGAATACACATTCTATCAATGTCGATCCCCGCTCCGTTTTTCCTTTGCGTAAATTGGAAAATAATGATTACGTTGAAATAATTATTGGGTATTTTTCGTAGTTATATATACTAAAAAATATCGGGCAACAAATGTTTTTTTCTGGTTCCATGTTCGTTTAATCTAAATCACGTTAAAGTGTAGCGAAGGGTGTGTAGGGAGATTGAGACTTTGTCTGATGGTATACTTTTTATTACATACTTTTTAAGGTCTTATCGAGCTTGAGAAAGTTTGAGTTCTGCGCACATACAATTCTATGACTACATGCTTCTGTATTCAATACTAAATTCTTTATTCCTTTTTTTTACATTTGTAGATGGTATAACAAACTCAAACATCAGTATGGACCCTACCGGGCACAGCAAAATTAGGAGCGAAGAAGAGGGCCAAGTAGCAATTCGAACAGTTTCAGTTTTATTGGGTGTATTATTATTTCGCTCGCTGTGTAGAGCTTCTGTCCTTCGTATGCTGTATATGCCATTAGCTCCACTTTGGTCACAACCATTCAACCGTGCAGGCACTAAGTACATACAGTAGCCTGCCTTAATGGCCGGTTATTAATCGTACGTATCTAATTACTGTAGTGGAACTCAGAGGGATAGTCTGGTCAATGTAGTGCGCTAGGATATATGAAATTATAATTACAGAAAGTTCAGTTCATACAGTGAATGATTGAAATATGGTACAATTTATACACAGAATGATTTTTTGCATTTAGTTGCTATAGGTAAAATGTATTATACTAGCGGTCCTTTAAAAATACATAAAACAACGAGAAACCTAATACCTAGGTTCTATAGACCAAGGATGGCGTTTGTCAAATCGACTACCACTTTATGTCCCTATACCAGGGGGCCTAGACAAATTCATATTTTCATTAACGATAGCAAAATTAGATAAATCCGAAATGTCTATACATTTCTGATTTATCTCATTTCGTTACGGGCATAAACTTTCGAAATGTCACGTGATCATTCCTTTTCGATCGCCAAGTGCTAGACAATGTCAAACTGAGTAATGAATCTCGATCAATATTGCCATACAAATGCGTTCACAAGTGGCGTTCTTGACAAAACGAATCGCTGAGACTTAAACGAATTGTTCAATCGACAATTTTCGAAATCGAATCGACACGGAGCCATTCGCACTTGTCTAGGCCCCCAGATAGATCAAGAGATTGGACCTACCTAAGTACCGACATTTTTCCTCAGGAATTACTGAATGGAAGACGATAGACCAAGACGAAACAGAGGAACGTAACAAACCATCCTCAAAGCCTGTGCAAGTTTCAGGACAACGAAGCCATAAACTAAAAAATAACAGAAGATATTCCTAGTGGATTCTCTGTGATATCTACTATATGGTAAAAACAAATGTAACACAATTATACTTATGTATGTTTTAACGTCAATAACCAAACGCTGTTTAACAGTGTTTAATCAGCCAATAAAAATTAAGCACTTAAAATAAATTTGAAACCCTTTTAAATGATAGATAAGAGCTATTAATAAAAAAAAGAGGATCGTTTTAAAGTGTACGACCTTTAGTCACCAGGTGCCTTTATTTTGTAGTTGAAGCTGCATTCAAATTGGTCTGAAATGTGGTGTCCTGAATTGTTTATGAGTCCTGGCTGCAGCTTACCTTTCCAGAAAGTAGGTTTTCGATTAAAAAAGAGTTTACAATACAAAACAGATTTCAGACTTAATTATATTTAGCCTTTTTTTTTTGAGGGTGGGAAATCATCAAATGACTCCTCCCGCTTTGGTTGGAGCGGAAGAAAGTGTCAGACTTTTACTGATTTTCCATTCCTCTCAATCTTGAGCTAGAGTCGACCAATCCTATCTGTTGGCATCAAGCTGGTCTCCCCATCTTCTCCTGGGCCTGCCTCAATATCTACAGACGTTTTCTGGGACTCACATGGTGATTTGACCGTGTGTTTGACATGCGGCCATTTTAACAGAGCTCAGATATTTTTAAAATCCTGGATATTGGTTTCTACACTTTCTTTCAAAAATCAAACAAGATTACCTGCTACATTCATCCACCCATGACGCCCGACGTCGCATCGCATCCGCTACGTGACTACAAAGTGATAGTCTTCCCAAGTAACAAATCAAAGCTATTTTTGTATGAGCCATTAGTCAAATTGTATGACTAAAACAAGTTCAAAGTACCTTTAACTGCTCACATTTGTCACTTAAAACTCACTAATTGGGACACTTTAAGTACCTTAGTGTTATAAACGGAGTTACAGATTTTTCATTTTTTGGACACCCTGTATTTATTGCGTGTGTGAGTTTTTTTAATTGTTTGAATTTTCGAAGAATTTAGAGGTGTTTTGTTTTGAGATTGGCGTAAAATTTTAAGTGTTTTTTTCTGAAGGGTGTTAAAAAATATAAAAAATCCACTTTTAAAATTTAAAATGAGAGATTCGGTTCCCGAAATAGATAACTAGCTTGGAAACTGACCCCACATGCAAATAAAATCCATCAGGAAATAATACTACAATTTGTATTTATTATTTCTATGCTCTGAGAAAGAATATCTGCATTGATACCTTACGAAAATTAGATATTTAATTACCCATGCATGAATGCTTATTCTATTTGATTACAAGTCACAACACAATAGCAATATGCATAATCAAACTAAATGAGCTATCCTATATGTATGTATGTCCATTCTGGGAATCAGAAAGCAATTTCGCAACATCTGAATCAAGGCAAGGGAATGGCCTTGTTACTAGGAGCACATCACATAAAGGAGGTTACTCATAACCTACTTGTAACTATGATTCCGAGGAAGAATGAGTAACGCAAACAAAAATATCATTTAGATTGGTACGACTAAGAATTTTCCGGGGAATTATGTACGGTTCATCAAGTCTATTACAATAGCTTTGTTTTTAACGGTACAGCATGAGTTTTCCTGGTATTCTGGGGTAATCATTTGATTTTGACATTGGGAGGTAAGATGAAGGATTTTCATGCGTGGCCTGATATACCTGGTAGGTATATCAAACTAACAAAAGTGATACATTATTATTAAAAAAACGTTTTGAAAAAAGAATATCTAGCCCTTTTAATTTATTTTTGTTTTGACTCCCACTGGTTTTTGAACCCGCCGAAGAATAACTTTTGCTATTCTTCTTTTGCGAGAATTAAGCAACTTAAAGTGTCTATTTTTTACTAATCATATTTTTTGTAAAACATAAACATATTTTTCTATACATTAGTTCTTGTATATCTACGTAGGTACTATAGCACGCATGTATTATTTTTGATTAGTAGGTAGATACAATCAGCCAGTTGAGAGACGAATTTAAAACTAATTAAGATACGTGCTGTTCTACTATTCATCATACAAATGAGATGAAGTGCTTTTTAATGGACATTTCGCCGGTCAACCTAGGAAGTTGACTGCTTAACCGGATTTGCCTATGGCTACATCAATAAATTGAGGCTTCCAGGCAGGGCTTAAAAACTTACAAACTAAGCGACTACACGCTAAGGGCACCTTGGCTTAGGGCATCGCTGGGGGAGGACAGCAAGCCGAACAAGCTGGATCGGATGTATGAGAGCACTCTTTACAACCATTTGTAACAAAAACTTGAAACAGTTCTTTATCACACTTATCCTTTTAACAAATCGACAAGCTTTTCATTATAAAATCAATTTTCACTCTGTCCGGCAATCAGTTTTTGATCGCGACTGTAGATACACACCAGTAGGTAATTGCTGCGGACTTACCTATCTAATGGAAACCACTAATCAATCAATCAAACAATTATGTCGCATATGCGTGATTGCTGGTTGTGACGGTAGACATCGATTTATTGAATCATTGGCCAGCGGGAATTATGTTATGGTAGAGTTTGTAGCTAAAGTGAAATGATAAAAACAGTCCTACGTAATTGTTTTCATCATTGATGAGTACTAATCTACATCATTGATGAGTACTAATTAATTAATTATTAACTCAAATTGAGTTAATAATTAATTAATTAGTAATTCTTTTGTCTTCCTAACCTTTTCCCAACTATGAAAAACATCACAACAACAACAAAAAAAAAACATCTTTGCATTGTATAAATTCAATCTCTTAATATTGTATAACTGCTTGGCACATATGTGAGTACTATGTACCTACTATAAAGCGACCAGTTTCTGGGTGCGTCTTTCATTGACTTGAATGTGCCCTGGCGGCTGAGAGTATGTCATGCTCACTTTAATGTCTCGCTGATGGTGGCGTGTGTGTTGGATCATTTAGCTCCCTTCAAAATGGTTGAGCTGAATGGTGCTAATATATGCGTCATGTTCGTGAACGGGCGCTGTCAGTAGAGACTGGTCATCTCTTAGCGGCCATGGCTTGTTTTAATTTAATTTTTGAACTTTTTTTACATATTTTATATCGGATGCTTTCACCGTTCTACATCGTTCTCACATGTATAATAATAATATGAATTATGTAACCAATATTTTGTAACCATATTTTGTTTAAAAGAGTGTCCATGGAGTTTCTTGCCCGTTCTTCTCCATAGGTACCAACTAGTGTTGCCCAAAATCGGTCTTGGTCTTGCAGTCTTGGTCTTGTTCTTGCATTTTCGCAAGACCAAGACCAAGACCAAGACCGCCTTATTGTGGCAAGACCAAGACCAAGACTGAACCCTGCAAGACTTGAGCAAGACAAGACTTAAGCCTGCAAGACTCTTGCGTCTTGCAGTTAAGACAAACTGAGATTTGGGCGTTATTAAGTAGGTATTTGGCTTCAATCCCGATTTTGTTAGACGTTCCCCAGTATCAAAACCGTAGGTATCGTCATAACACTAAACTAAGGGCTGCAGTTGTATCTGCAGTTGGCAACGTGCCGCTCGTCTGAAAGAACCCTAAAAGGTATTGTATTGATTAGGTAGGTACTTATTATATTTCAACTATTTATTAAGTAGGTAGCGTGTTAATACTCACAAATCTTTTCTATCATCCCATGTGATAAAATGTACCTAGAATAACTTTCTAGCAAAGTTCATACCTTGTAGGTTTCTACCTAAAATAATATATTATGCTTGTTTATGTCTAATGTGCAGATCTAACGTTAGTAGGTTGGTATATGCTCAAAATTATAGCCAACAAAATTATAAAAACATTATGTAGGTACCTACTTATGTTTCAAAGTTTATATTATTCTTCTATTCAGCAAAATTTAAAACTAACAGCGAGTCGAGTAGGTCTAGTTACAGTTTCTACGGCAGCCAATGTTAAGGTACAGACGCCAACACATCAAGCTACTACAATCTGTCAAATTTCTTTAACAGATTTTCAACTTTATCGCTAAAGAATTAAGGTCGCTAAGAGTCAAGGTTGATTGGGGAAATGTGACGTTCCGCGAATAAACTGTTGGTCGGTCGGTGTATTATATACCTACTTATTTGATAATTTACCGACAAAGACGCCGCGGTTTGCAACAAGTGTATCACAGCATTTGACACTGTTTGAGCGCCGCATTCGCCGACAAAGAGTACGGACAGAGGCACACAAAATTGTTACCTATTTTGGTACGGTTGGCACAGCAGGATAAAATTAAATGCCCTTGAAGATGTCTCAGCAGTAGGTAGGTATAAATTGAATGCTTTGAGTTTCTTTATGAACTTGGAGGGGATGGAGGATGATTTTGATGATTATAATTCTATAACTACATACGTCTTACAGCGCGAATCATAATCTAAAATCTAAACTAACGTGTTCAATAAATAGCAATAGGCTAATAGATATTTGCAAGACTTGCAAGACTTGCGAGACTCTTGCTGCAAGACCAAGACCAAGACCAAGACTGAGAGCGCAATACCAAGACCAAGACCAAGACCAGGTGTATTGACGCAAGACCAAGACCAAGACTGGCCTAAGTCTCGTCTTGGTCTTGCACTTGGGCAACACTAGTACCAACTGCTTTGGAATGGGCAACTAGCTTCATCTTTCTGACTGACCGACCCCCTTGACAATTCAAAAGTGCCTGTAATTGGTTTATTTGAAATAAATACTTTGAGTTTGAGTTTGAGTATGTTTGGGTCGGCTTCCAGTCTAACCGGATGCAGATGAATACCAGTATTTTTTTAATTAATCTATAAGCAGTAAAACAGGGGAAGACTCATAGGGCGTCAAAAAATTAATTCCTATCGCTAATAATATGTCAAATGGTACATCATAGATATATAGTTTTTAAAGGTTGTATATATTGTATTTAATATTTGTGTTTAATATTAGTATCGCTAATCTGAATTTGGTTAATAAACTAAAAAAAGGTGATTAATTTCACCTTTTTTATTAACCAAACAATCATAACTTAAGTCATAATTTTTCCAATTAATAAAGGTACTTATCCGGCCAAGCACATCGATATCCAAAAAAATCCAATCAATCATTCGATGAATACAAACTAAGTAACACTACCATATTAAAACTGCACAACCCTGCCTACCCACACACACTCGAGACAGACGCACCGACTGTTGGCTCACAACTATATTCATCCGCATATTCATTAAGTTAATTGTTCTGTCAGTTCCTGGAAACTATTACCTTAATAACACTTTCCATGCTTTGCTTGTGATAGGTAAATTCAGAGATGCTCTGCAGCTGTCGATGCAGATTTTGAATGATAGATGTAGGTTGCAGATATGTGGTACCTTTTTTTTTACAATGAGTGGCGTCTTATTGTATAATCTACAACTATTGGATATCTACGGCAGCTTATGTAACCCTAATTGAGTATGTACTAAAATACACACATATATTCTGTGCTTCATGTTTACCGCAAATAAACGTACCTAGGTATGTAAATTCTAATTCAATTTTCATTGCTCAACACTACATTTCATATACATTTCCAGAAGTCAAGTGAATGCGCTGTCCTGTATCAATTCAGTCATGCAAAATTATTCATAATTATTTTATTTTTTTTATACATATATTATATTTTTTAAATTATTTTATTTTTTATTATTCTCTTTGTTCTTCATTTTTGCATGTGATTAGCCAGTTAAAGGAAAGAGGTAAGTAAGTATCTCAAAGAACTTGCAAGTTTCACTACATCCTCCAATGAACTCAGTCTATATTAATCTTCTAGTAAGTAGATCCTTGTATTAAACACTCTAAATTTTTCCTGTTTTCAAGCCATCAACTAGCTCGTCTGAAAATACACCATCCTAAAAGATGCTCAACTATTTCATTTGTTCTTTTCAACCGTGCCTAATTAGTAGTTTTATTTACCGAATAGTTATGGCCATCTCGAACACAAGAATCTTTACGCGAAATATCCAGAAATGATGTTCCATTCACAAGTATGTACCGACGCATTTCTCCTTGCAAGCTTCCTGATAAATGCCTTTGTTACAGACACGACTTTTAACCTTAAAGCTTTGGCATCAGAAGTGATGATAGCTTGGTTGTGTTCAAAGGCAGCTATCTGTTATTTGGTAGTATAAGCTACAGAATGTTCCGGAGATGTTCGATTGCAGCGGACTCGACGTTCCGACTGCGAGTTTAGGACTGGACGCCGCTAAAATGCTGCTGTAGGTATACAATTGAAGATAATATTTCAAATGAAGAATTCGATTTTACAAAATGTAGATTAGAACTAGATAAGTCACCCGAAACTTATTTAATTTAGGTATTATAGTTATCATCGAGTAGGCCGTCGTCCGCAGCGGATATAGATCATTGACAATTTGCGCGGTAAAACAATTGATCGAGAAATTCCAATAACCGGCCTGTACAGTTAGAGTCGTAAAGCAATGAGCGGCTAAGACAATAGTCAGGCAAAAACGGAAGTATTCCGGCTATTGACCACCCAGCGTCATTTTATTAGTCCGCGTGTCGGTGGACATGCACGTCGTCGGATGTCGTATCCGTCCACCACACACGCGGAATTCACGAGACATGCCACCGATACCTAGAAGTGCTTTAATAATTATCAGTCTGTTTATGACCAGTGATTTCTTTGTATCTGTGAACCGCTGAATCATGCGGATTTTGTTTGGTGTTATTCCTTACTTTTTTTTTACTATTGTTGTTATTCCTTATTAGTCGATTCATGAAAGTCTGCAACAACATACAATTTGGTATATTTTAGGTACCGAGTATTTTCGTGTTTTAGAACTATGTTGCTCTGAGCATAATACACATATAATGTGTACTGAGCTACATACCTCTACGTACGTATAAACACTTTTAAAATGAATTTAAAGAAAAATGATACAAGTTATGCTGTCCTCGTAGTTAATTTCCATTTTTTCGACATCAAGCGCCATTTTACCGCCCGTGTATATGTCGTGGTATAGTCAGACATGCACGTCGGATGTGTCTACGACAAGCGCGCGACACGCGGTATGTGCGCGACTTGTCGCACCGCAGCCATAAGATACAATACAAGATCCATTGTGATAGGTACTACCTAATTAAATTTTATTTGGGGGATGTTCATCTGAGCCTCCGCGGGTGACTAGTGTGCTCTGGCCAGTTAGTCTTTATGATTTACAGATCTAATGAGTTATAATATGAAAAAAGTGTTGAACAACAGACTAATCACCAATCAATTTTCCACACGTACCTAATTTATTTTATTTTATTTATTTGGCTCACCAACAATAATTGAGTACACTGAAATGTTTCAGTGTACTCAATATATGTATATGAGAGACAATTGAAGGAACATAATGGACTAGTGTATCAATCTCTTACAGGCGAGCTCAGCGTGCATCACAAATTAGTATAGTGGGTGTTATACCCAATAGACTTACCCAATAAATAAAATTATTTGGTCATGTCGAATGGTTTATTGATATCGGCTCAACCAGGGCAACCGCTAAACACAGAGTAAAGAAAATTTCCTATAACACCACGTTTTGGAAACTGGCTGTGTTCAATTAAAGATTCAAATTCAAATTCAAATTCAAATCATTTATTTGCTTGAATATGGGTAGTTACATGAGGTGGTACATACATTAAAAGTTCTGACCATATCCTACCTTACTAGGTGTGCAAATATCCATTATACTAAAATATTCACATTATTTCGAGCATTTGATACAATTACTACATACATATTACATTTCATACATTACCTATTACATTTTGATACATTATTACTATTATTAATTATATTTTATTATACATACACATTATTAAACATTTATTGAATATTAATTACATTTATCATTCAAATAGTCATTCACTTTGTAATAGGCTTTATTGATCAAATAAAGCTTTAACCTATTTTTAAATGCCCTAAGATTCGTTGCTTCCTTAATATGACTAGGTAATTTATTATATATTTTAGGGCCCATACAGAATACACTTTTATCAAACATAGCCGTTCTATGGGGTATTGCTCGAAGTATACTGGCAAGTCTGGTACTTTTTAATGTTTCATATTTATTTATATTATTTCTAATGTCTAAAGCTAGTTCATAAATATACAATGATGCGAATGTCAATATTTTCAAATTTATAAAATGTGGTTTACAAGTATCAGTAGGTTTTAGTCCACAGATTGCCCGGATACACTTCTTTTGGGCTTTAAATACTGATTCTCTATCAGTGGCATTCCCCCAAAACATTATTCCATACCTCAGTGTTGAACCAACGTAAGCGTGGTAAGCAGATAATAGTGCATTTTGATTTACAACTTTACGAAGCATATAGATACCATATGAATACCTACTTAGTTTTAAACATACTTGTTCAACATGAGTCTTCCATGACATATCTGAGTCTATGTGTAGTCCAAGAAATTTTGTAGTATTAATTTTTTCTATATCTAGGTCTTCATAACGTATATTGAATGTATTTAATTTAGAATTTTTATTTTTGAAAGTCATTACAAATGTTTTATTTAGGTTTATTTTAAGTTCGTTTAAATTTAGCCAATTAACTATAGATAGTAGTGTATCGTTTATTTGATGTTCATGTGTAATTGGGTCTTCAGATACAACTATCACAGTACTATCGTCAGCATACAAAACCATGGACGATTTGATGCATTTGGGGAGGTCGTTAATATATATAATAAAGAGCAGAGGGCCTAAAATACTCCCTTGTGGTACACCTTTACATACTATCATTGGTGTCGATAAGTGCTTCTTTTCTACTTTTGTGGTATGTGAAATGCTAGATATTTCAGTTTGCTGTTCTCTGTCACTTAAATATGATTTAATGAGATCTCTAGCGTTTCCACGTACCCCATAAGCTTCTAATTTATTTAATAAGATTGATTGATTGATTGATTGATTGTATTATCAACCGAAAAGAGGAGGACGTGAATTCCTGCATGTGTGTGTATCTTTTGAAACCTCAATTAGAACGAGGCCTTTGCCAGAAATCTGTAGGAATAAAATACGTATTACATAATAATGAATGTGCATTATTATTGTTATTCAAAGAAAAATCAGTTCTGTATTTCCATTTGTTTTCCCATTCTCAGAAGAAAATAGGTAATCATAGCGTGGGATACAATTAATAGCTGGCCATTATCGGATGAATCATGTTATGAGCTCTCATGGCGTATACAGGATGTTTGTGGTTCTATGTCGAAACGTTGCTTTGCCATATTCATGAGTCATTTATTGATTGGTGTCTTTATTAACGATTCTTTATCTAGAAAACTTCAAGATGTTCAAAATTGACTTCAATTCTGTTTATTTTTAGTACCCGACAATTATGTTCGTGAGACAATGCAGGTGAATGTATCGTTAGAAAACATTACGCCTCTTCGACCCGAATCTACTGTAATCTATACTAATAATACATATTTTGATGTAAAACTCGAATGTTTTAATTTAACAAATCGTATTAATATTATAAAGCTGAAGAGATTGTTTGTTTGAACGCGCTAATTTCTGAAACTACTGGTCCGAATTAATTAAATCTTTTTGTGTTGGACAGTCCATTTATCGAGGAAGGCTATAGGCTTTATAACATCACGCTACGACCAATAGGAGTCGAGCAGTGAGTGAAACCGCGCGGGAGCAGTTAGTACTTAATAATGACAGTGACAACTGACAACGACGTAAATTGTCAAGTGTAATAATTTCTCAAGTGAAAAAATAATCTTGAATTCAATCTGCATTACAGAGGGATAACTCCTTCGTACTCGTACAACTCCTCGGAAGATACATATAAGAAGCAACTCATATGGTTATTGCCCTGCACGGAATTCGACAGATCCAATATCACTGGCCATTCCCGAGACTACCCGATATCCAGTACCTAACCTCTTTAGTGAGATAAGCAGCTAATATACGGTTTATGATCTCGAAGTCAAACGCAGCTTCAATTACAGCCCGAAACAGCAAACAGTGGCAAATGACGTCATCACAGTGCGGACACAATGTTTGTTGGACTCTTGTGGCAACATGGTGTGTGTACAGCCTAATGGTACGCGGAAATTGTGTTGAAATCGTCCTAATGATACGCTTGAAACTGTCTAAAACAGTGCAAAAGCCATTTTTCATACAGATATAGTATGAGAGTTACTGTTGTATTGAAATCAGTGTGAATAATTTGTCGTTACATTTTGTGGTGTATCACTTAGCTTCAGGGATCTTTTGTCGATTGAATCTCTCGTCTTTTGTCAATCGACAAAATGTAACGACACATTATTCACACTGATTACAGTGATAGAAAGGCGTTGTGGTAAACAAATTGTAGTATTATATTGAAAAACAAAATGGCGTCGTTATTTCAAATTTTGATCACGCGCCAAAAGATGTTTGTACGACTTTATCTGAATCAGTTTGTCATTCCTTCATACACATTAACATTATCACCTTGTAATGTTCCCACTGCTAGGAGTCTATTTCACTGAGGGGGGGTCATTCCTTCACCGAAGGGTTAATGGCCTCTTTTAAAAGTTAAGCCTGCCCTGCATGGTGTGGACTTCCAGATTACAACTTTTAGTACGAAGTTTTAGTGCCTCGAATGGTAGAAGAGAGGAAGAAGAACGTAAAAACATTTATAATCCTCAAATTATCGGTACCTACGTAACATGATCATTTGATGTGAGTTTGTAAATTTAGACACACAGATACATATATACCTACTAATAGTTAATTTTCAATAATTTTAAAATGCTTAGATCAAAATTGTATCCTCTAATGAAACACCAATGTCCGAATACCTACAACAATGTACGGCCACTGCATTGAATGCCGATGCGCGCAATGACGCCTAATTAACTGCCGGTCATTACCCGCTATTGATATGACGTATTACCGTATGGGAGCGACGCGGCGACGCCGAATTCAAATGATGAAGTGTTATTTTGCACGCTCGATTGGCGTTGAATGCAGCGGCCGTAACTAGTGTTTATTTTGTTTGGTACGGTTCGCTTGGCTGTGTGGTGTTTGGTTTTGATGAGGATGGGTTAGAAGGGAGATAGGTAAATGATAAATTGTCTATACTTACAATGTTTACTATAATGTGGGTAACATTAGATATTTTCAAGAGATATTGCTTGCTATCAGATATCCAATGACTGATGTCATTACATAAATTGTTTATCTAAAAAAAAAAATGGTTTATTGGTACAAGAGTATCATTCACAAAAATATTGTTTCTAAATAAAAGGTACGTTAATCGCAGGAGTGGGTGATACTGGTTCCCATACTAAGCTATAGCTTGTATTTTGGGACACAGCGTTCAGCCATGAATAATGCCACAATTTGGTGTCTTTAGTCTTTCTAGTAATTAAATGCTAATTTACATTTGATCCAGCCTGTCCCTTACCTTCCTACTCCAGCGACGCCGTAAGCCGAGGTCCGTACCCCACTGGGTATGCCCTTAGTGTGTAGTCGCTTAGTTTGTAAGTTACTAAGCCCTAGCTGGAGGCGGATGGTGGAGTGATGGTGGTACACCCTGTATTGAAGCATCCACAGGCAAGCACGGTTAAGCAGGAGTTTGTCGCCTAGGTGAGAAGAGAGAGTCGCCTCTGAGAAGCCTTTCACTAAAAAAAGCGGAGGGGCGTACTGTTTTCAAAATAAACAATCTGTACTACATCTCACACTATGTTATCCAGTATCGCAAATGGCCAAATGTGGAACTGGGAAGAACTATCAAACCCTTAGTAGGATCTTCTTAATAAGATTTCATCTTGTGAAGCGATTCTGTTCTAGAATGTAGCTAAAACAATCTCACTAATACAATACTGCCAATACATCTCCCCAAACATTAGTCTAACACACAAGACATAACGCCCGAACAATTCTAATATTGAATCAGTAATCGTACCGATTGAATCGAATACCGTGGTCGACTCGGTTCCCTAGTGCATTGCGGAGGAATATCCAATCGATTATCGAATTGTTTCCGACTAGAACTGTATCGAGATGTCCCGAATATTAGATGGGTTTTAGATAGAATGGTTTGATGTGATCGGAATGGTTGAGTGTGATAGAAATTATGTGTTTGTTGGCTTTGATTATTATTAGGCTCAGTAAAGGATGACTTTTACGTTCCAATTCTCATATCTTGGTCTACGTGTCACTTGTGTTCCATTTTTTTTTCGATTTTTGAACTAATTTATTAAATTACACTCGAATTTACTGTAATTTATTTTTATATTTAACTTGAGTCACAGCACACGCACATACCCATATGCGCGCACACACACACTACCATAATATATAATAGTTAAATACACAAAACAGGTAAGCTAAAAGGTAAATAACTTGTTTATTATGAAAAAAGGCCCATTTAGCTGTGGTATTATTTAGATGTTCGGTTTCCATACAAAGAAAAAGAAAAAAACAAGACACTCAGATTAGGATACGTCATAATAATGTAAAACGGCATTTTTTACTAACCTTAAGGATGAAAACAGACGTTCTAAATATTAAAAGCTAAGCCATATCAACAGCTACCACAAACGAAGACATTTGCCAAACGACTTCATAAAGCTCTCATAAAATTTATAATTTACGAGAGCGTTTAGTTAAGTTCGGATGAAGCTCGTCCTACTGACGTTTATGCGAACATAAACCGTTTATGATGGTCACTAGACTGTGTTATGTCGTGTCTGTGTGTGCCTTTATTTGCTGGTTTTATTTTAATTAAAATAAAATAGTTGCTTAGACTTTCATTGCGTGTGAGGTTTAAGAGAAATGAAGCTGCTAGGTCAGTGATGATCTTAATAATTCATTAGGTTCATAGTTTTAATAAGTGAATTTTAATAATTATTTTGAAAATTTTAATTATAGACACAAATCTTAAATACAGTATACCTACAACCTAAAACTAAAAAATATATACTATGTACAGAGGCCAGCACATCAAGTTACCACAATCTGTCAAATTTCTTTGATAGTATTTTAACTTTATTGCAAAGACATAAGGTTCAATTTTAATTGAGAAAATTTGACAGTTAGGGATAGCTTGATGTACTGTACCTACTTACAAGTAGTAAAAAAAGAGAAAATGGATATTATTTAGTGATTGAGGATTTTATAGTTATAAACCGATTTTGTAGAGAGAAATAAGAACACATTCAGAGAGAAGAAGTCCATGACCACAACACAAAGAAATATTATACACACAAAGAAAAATTAAGTGAACAAAATATTTCCGGACAATGCTTACCATTACAAAATCAATATGATTTCAATGAAAACGCAATACGTTACAGTGCCGACTTAAACCACCACAACGTCCACAACCACGAATAATACAATTTGCAAAACCACACTCAACCTTCCCCCAAGCAACACGTTACCCTTCTTACATCGACTTTTAATTACCCCAATTTCCTTCAAAGGCAATCAAAGTTTACACGCCCATAATAATAACATCTTCATTACAGGCTTACAGGAAGAGCATCCCTATTACGTTACTCACTCACAATCACGATCCGTTTCATTCTGACATTACAAGAAAATTCATTGCTTGTGATGGTTCAAAAAATTCGTCTGTTCGACAATTTAAATCACGCAATTATTACTATTGATTTCATTAACTTCTAGGCCTTTTTTTCTCAACTGCGTTCGGGATCGGCTTCTAGTCGAACGATGGTGAATAGCAGAATTTGTTTTTGTTTTTATTAAAACCCTTCCAAATCTATTTTGTTTTTGGAACCGAAATTTGGAAGGAAAAGGGAAGGCAATAATAAAAACAAACCAACAATTATATCTATCGTTTCCACCACACATACCTACAAGTCATCGACCAATACTAGTAGTTTGTTATATGAAACGACTGTATATTCAAGCTTCACAACCCATTAATGGTTAGCACGATTACTTATCCTAGGTAAAACTGGTTGAAAGAATATTTTTCAACTGTCAAAATAAAAGATTTTATGATTGTGACTGCGTTACACAATTAGGCTGCAGATTTACCCCACAAATTCAATCCCTTTAATCAATCCCTAGACGTGAATAAAGGGTGTGATCAACATCCCCTCAAAAACTTCAGAACTGCAATTATGGTGCAGCCATTTGCTATTGAAAGCACTAATTTCGCGATTTTCAAATTGCTGGGGGACGTTCTGTATACTGTGATTAGGTTGCTTGTTTCTTGACGTTTCGTGAAGGAAATTTGAAGTATTTTTTTTGTCGTAGACGGCTTTGTATCATGAAACGAATATCATTTTTCTGTGAATCATGTTTGAGATTTACTGTTTTGTAGCAGTTAGGGTTTCTTTTCGTTGAAAATTAATAATTGTGAGGCCTTACAAATATCGTACTCTTACCAAGAAAAACTATAATAATAAATCATCAAATGACTCCTCCCGCTCTGGGTGGAGCGGAAGAGAGTGTCAGACTCTTACTAACTAAAACCCATCCATGTCCCCTCCCTTTATGTTCCGGGGTAGCGGTAACCCTTTCGGACAATCCCGCTTACCACATCTAAGGGCTGATTTCACAAACGAAACTGAATGCGATCAGCACATAAATTTAAAATTTCATATTATAATAATGACACCGACAGGTTTTAAACGTTGTTTTTTAGATGTGCTGATAGCATAGAGGCATTTGAAATCCTCGGTGGTAAATACCAGGGACGTAGATTATTTCTTAATCAGCCTCTTCTTTTAAACAGAGTTTACTCCTTGTTTCTCTGTACTGTTTAATACAAGATAAACTTTAAACAAATTTTGCACTTCTTGATACGAGGAGTTATGTTTCGCCACTAGGGAAATATGGTGAAGATACTAACACACTTGCGAACTTCGTGCTACAGTTTGAAACTAGGTTGATAGTACATTGCTAATCAGATGTAGTGTGGGTTTATATGACTATACCACTTGAACTGTATAAGGGTGTCGTAAAAGGCGAATAAGATCATATTACTTACGGAGAAAATGGTCAATTGCAAGTTCTAAATGGTTTTTAATTCATCAATCTGCATTCACGTTTTATGGCAATATACACACGGAATCAGCATATTATAATGTGCCCACTGCTGGGACACAGGTATCATCTCTGTAAGAGGTAGTGGGCTGTAATCCATCACGTGTGCTAAATGCGGGTTGGTGGATTACACATGGTTCTAAGATATGCCGGTTACTTCCTCCACACGATGTTTTCTTTTTGAGAGTTGTGATGATGAAACAATTCATTATAAATACAAATAAATAAATAATAAATGTAATAATATGTTGTAATAAATTATTTATTACAACATTGTAAATCATTCGTCACCTGTCTTTTTTTTTTGAGGTTGGGAAATCATCAACAGTTCCCTCTTGCTCTGGATGGAGAGGAAGGGAGTGTCAGTCTCATAGTGACTAAAACCATTGTTGTTCCTTAGCTCGTTATGTTCCGAGGTAGCGGTAACCTTTTCCGACAATCCCGCTTACCAACCTGTCACCTGTCTGGGTCCGAACTTATGACCTACAAGTCGCGGCCGTTAACCCTGGGCCACCACTGATCACTGGCAGCACTAAAGCTGCCAAATGGCTTCAGTAATCGGTAGATCATTGACCCTAACATGCTTAGCGTGGAGACACCTCTTAGGAAGCAGACGTGGGATTACTTAAGAAAAGTCAATGCAGTCACTCCTTGAATTAATAATTCCATCGAAGAAAGGCAGGGACTGGTGAATCCTCAGGCTAGCTCCCCCGAATCGATTAAAAAATAAACAGCCTTCCCTGAATCCAATCAAAACGAACAAATAAATAAAAAAACACTTAACAAAAAAAGCGAATCAGAATGTTTAGCAACAGGAAATCTTGGTGCTCAACTTAAATCACATTAAGTCGACAAGGCTTTTTAACCTTCCCTCGTCGCGGGGGTAAATAACACCGCGACAGCCGACGGAGCCGTGGTCGCCAATAAAACACTAATTTTTCCCCGTTGGGTCAGCTATACAGCCAAAGCTATAACGAAACTAATAATTTTTATTAAGTTATAAAAATATAAATAATATCCATGTCAATAAGTACATGTAGTGGAAACATTATAGGCTGATTATGTCTGTATATTGCTATAAGTCTAAAACATAAAAACTGCTGGAGAACTATATAATTTTAAACACACACTCAAGATGTTTTCAGCGTTACGTTAGGCCGGCCGTGTTATGAGAGGCATGTGCGCCGCACTTGCGTTACGTTTGGCTTGAAATGCGTATAATGAATTAGAAACTGCTACTACAACCAACTTTTTACAAAGCTCTAGATAGGTCGCCTCTTGTACAATTTACATCCCTACTTCCTTCTGTAATTAATTTATGAAATCTAGAATTTCTACTGTAGATCTAATCCTATCCTTATGAAACGTGATTCATAAAGAATTATGCTTGAGAGTTGGCGAAACAAAGTATTGCTTAATTTATCGCTCGCCTTGCACTGGACAGGGCTCCGTCTCCTGGTAGATTGGACGAAACAGGAAATTAACTTTCGCCCTCTCGCGTGACAAGTTTATTAAGAACAATTTCTCTGTTTATTCTTTTTACTTTTTCTTGTTTCATTAAACACGGAGACGCCGGTTTGGGCGGCACTAGAATTTTTTAATTAACAAATTTTCCCTTTAAATGTTTACGGGTATGTTTGATCCAGGTGGGCGTAAACGGGTTAGGTTGTAAAGTTACCGTGATGTCTTTATGAGAGACGTAATTTTTATTGATCTAAATGAAAAATTAGAAAAAGTTATATAGAACAAAAGGGGTATTTTCAAACGGGTCAAGGATGTTTGTTCTTTTTCAGAATTTCATGAGACGATTGTGTCAAAACGCTAAACTTAATTCATCGACGACACGGTTGGCGCAGTGGTTGAGCGATTGACTGCTGCGCACTATGTCGCGGGTTCGATTCCCGCACGGAACAAATATTTGTACGACCTGCAAGTATTTGTTACGAGTCTGGGTGTTTTTCTATCTATAATATGTATGTATTTAGAAAAAAAAAATGTATATAAGTAGTATATCAGCCATCTCGTTACCATAACACAAGCATTAGGTTGCTTAGCTTGGGACGATATGGCGCTGTGTGAAATGTCCAAGGATATTATTATTATTATCCAAGGATATTATTATCGTTTACTTGCTTTACATGAGAAACTTGTAACAAAACAATGTTAACACTAGGGCCATGGGGTCCGAGTGCCCACTATGTTTTTCAAGACTTCGCCAAGCGGTTGCCATGGTCGACTCTTCACGTGACCAAATTCAATCAGCATGGAATCAGCATTGCCATACATCGTGCCAATGCCGCCAGTCTTTTGGAAACTTTTCCTGTTGACAGCGAACGAATTTTTTGATGCCCTTTGATTTTTCTTTATTTTTTTCCCCTTCGTTTTATATACTCGACAAAGTTATTATTAATATAATAGTATTTTTAGGTATGTAAATATTATGTGAATAAAATCAAAGGTTTTTTTTAAATTTGTTTTCATGCCTAATATTTCTACAACGTTAATCTCATGGAACCATGATTTATTTTAAAGTTGGCACAATGTCCCGTAAAAACTACAAGCCTACGACAAAGAATTTAGTATGCACTTACATATATCACTTACCCAATTTAAAATACAGAGCATGAAGGTAAAACCTAATATCACCTACTCAAAATTTAAAACGCCAGAGCATGCAGTTTCCCCGTACATCTTAGGAGACGCTAAACTGATTTACGATGCGGAAGCGAGGCCGATTCTCACAATTCTGCCGAGCGCCGTCATAGATTACTATATGATTGAAGATGCGATGCTAATATGAAAATTGAGATGACTTGGAGAAACAGTTGTGGGTTTATGTATTTCTTGAATTGGTTGCTTATCAAATGAAGCAGAGATGAATAAATCTATTGTGTGTAGATACAAATCTGAGTATCTAAAAGCATAAAATCCGACGACATGATGACAAATCTTCCAACTTTGAGGGTTTATTCGAAGGTAAACAAAACCACATAAATCATTAAATAGATTAGGGTAATATCGTTGAGCAGCACCCCACAATTAGTAAAACAACGATAAGTGACTGCCAAGTAGGTAGGTACGGCATACGGCGTCGCGTCTGCTGGCGATCTTCAACAACAATATCAACTTTGGTCAAGACTCTAGTGATCACGAAAGAGACCTTGGTCTATTAGTCAATACCAGTTCAACTCAACACACAACAACAAAACACTCAAGACAACACAACACAACGCGCACTGTAGCTTTGAAAATAGAACTTTCCTAACTCAACGCTACATTGATAAAAAAAATTGTCTCGTCGTTTTTTACCTACTCAAACATCTTCAAATAATACATTTCTGGCAACAAATTGCAAGTTCTACTAGGAATGGAAAGCTTGGAATTGACGATATTCAGAAGTGAGCTCAAATCGCACACACAGAGACATTGTTGCAGTGAACATATTATTATAATATTTAGGGAATATTTATTGTGTGACTTCAACTATGGGTGTCAATAGGGCATATTGAGTGACTTTGTAACTTTGGCTTACTTTTTGATTAGGCATGATTACAAGGTAAAGAAGATACTAGGGCTCATACTTAAAATGGTAGAAATTTTCAGTTTTGTAACAAAGTTGATTCAAATAAAATCTCTTCGTCAAGATAGTCAAACAAAATATGTAGGGCATGTAATCTTTTTACGCAAATCTCTTTTTAAACCTTAGGTAATGACGAAAGCTAAAATTCGTAAAATAACAGACATTTTCTCACTACTCACTAAAATATACCACCAAACAAATTGTCCATAAAAATTCTTGTCCCAGTAACCAGTTTCCAGATTTTTCCGGCTGCCCCACTGAGCGAGACAAAGTGGCGCCATCTGTCCTTATTACGGAAACTCACCGATATTAATTCTGGTATTACACCGACTTTGTTTTATTGTGAACATGCGTCAAAAAGTAGACGTAATTTTTATTTTTGCTAAATAAATAAATTAATATAGGAATGCTCACATTTTTCTTTTTAAAAGGTCAATTAATGGAGATTTCTTTGTCTGAATATTGTACTCGTTTTACATCAATATTTATATTTTTTATTTTTATATTTACTTTATATTGTCTATAATTATTGATCTGACGACTACTAACTGGATCTACAGCACTAATGTCCGTATTACAGAACTTCACTCAATACTCAAGTACCTATTGTTTGAGTCTCGATTACAGCCTTTTGATTGGTTAAAATTAGTTTTAAGTAATGTTTTGGTCTTGAGTGAGGTTCTGTAATACGGGCCTAAGACCGCGTACTAATCGAGCGATTGTCGCGCGGTACGCTGTCGTCTTGTTATTTTATATGAACATTACATAATAGCGCGATCAATCGTTTCATGTACAGAGGCCAGCACATCAAGTTACCACAATCTGTCAAATTTCTTTAATAGTATTTCAACTTTATTGCAAAGAATGATATAAGGTTCATTTTTTATTGAGAAAATTTGACAGTTAGGGATAGCTTGATGTGCTGGTGTATGTACGTCATTATTCATTAGTAAGCAATCGCGTAATCGCGTATTTGCGCGACAACCTCTATCGGCACCGTCTCGTAAGGAAGCTTGAACTATGAACTTGAGCTTTTTATTATCAATGTAGCTTTTACTATCATGTTTATATCACCTACCAGGCCAACGAATTTATGATCAGCTGTAGCTTTATGATCTTTCTCATAGATATTAAAAGATCTTTCTTTATTTCCGTCATCTTTTTTTAGGATTCTGCATCCGAAGGCTATATATATTATATATATATAAGGCTGCCAATCAAAACCATATTACTATATTTTTGCTTTCCGTCCGCTTGTCTGTTAGCTGGTTGTTTGTAAATTTTCAAGGATTGTGTACTTCTAATGCCGCTTTGACAACAAATTAAAAATAAATAAAGTTAAAAATTAAAAACAACACGGTGGTACAAACCCTCCGTGTGCGACTCCAACTTGAACTTGGCCGGTTTTTTCACTTGTTCTGCATAATACTCTGACATCTACCAATTTCCCAAACCTGTGTTTCCTATTATCCACTAGTGACGTAACAGTATTGATTAAAATAATGAATATGATAATCGGTGAAGTTCTGTCGTTAGAGCGGTGGGTAAAGTTTCAAGTGTATTCAACATCAGCATGCTTCGCTTGCTTAAACTTGAAGTTGCCACAACAATATCGATCGATTGAGACGTTGTAGCAGAGGGATACTGTTTGAAGATCTTCAGGAAATTTTGATAAGTCAAGTAGTAAATTGTTGTTTTGTTATTTTCTGGTTAATGCACTCGGGGATGAACTTTATGGAAAATTATATATTAGTTCAAGTAAACCATTTCTCTTGCTACGTATAAGTTCTAGGAGGCCCTCGTGATTAAGTGATAACAGTCGCATTGGACAATGTATCAGGTAAAGCTACGCTTGCCGGGGTTGGTCCATGGATGGGTTCCTTTACATACCGAGACTCCTTCGTGTTTCGGAAAACACGTTAAGCTGTTAGTTATTAATGATCTTTGACCGTCGTTACGGGACGTCAGAAGCCCGAAAGTCTAACAGCTAGTCATAGCAAGGGTATCCTATTGTCAGCAGGATTGTCCGAAAGGGTTACCCCGGAACATAAAAGGCTAAGGAAAGAACATGGATGTGTTTTAGTCAGTAAGAGTCTGACACTCCCTTCCAGTCCACACAGAGCGGGAGGGGTCATTTGGTGGACCGACAAAAAAAGGTATCCTATTACCTAGTTACAGGTTGTGAAAGTCAGATCGGCAGTCATTCCATATATAATACTGGTATTCTGTTGCTGGACTAGAAGCCGATCACAACAAAGTTGGCAAAAGGTTATGTTTTAAATCTATAAGTTTTTTTAAATCAAAAATATGTATATTATTCGAAAAATAAATCAACGTCCCAAAAGCTTTATTTCCAACTCTACTCTAACAGTTTCCCAAAGACTTCATGGTCAGCTTTATTAAGTTTACATAATATTTTATTATGTTTAAAAAACTCCCATCGTTCAGAGTCAAGCACCCTATGACTTTATCATTAATATTGTATTGGCAATTAAATAAAATATTTGATCAGTATAAGCATAAAGTTGAAGCAAACAGCCCGTCAGTTGTGCGTCGACAATATCATTGTTTGCCTATCCTTCAGAATGCAACGAACACGATAACTTTGGACTTGAGACAACGAGAACATATTTTTCGAGGTATGGGTAAGAAATAAAAAAGTAAATCATTCTTCGTTACTTGAGTAGATATTTTGTATTTTTCATGCACGTTTTATTTTTGGCTGGTAGGTAGGCACTATTTAAATAAAATGCATTTATTTCAGGTACCTACAATTATTCATTATTAAATTTGTAATGGCACATAAATAATTTAAAAAAATAGATATAGACAGAAGAATATTTGACAGTAAACGGTAATGATCCGATATGACAGCTTATTCACCCACTTTGGCATTCCTAGAATAATGACTCTCATCTTATGCACCCTGAATTTGTTCACCAAAAAATGATCATGAAAAACATCATCATCATCTTTATCAGCCTATAGTAGTCAATTGCTGGACATATTCCTCTCCAGTGGCACGCCATTCATTAGATTCTCGGCAGCTCTAATCCAGGCTCTTTGCGAAGATCGTCGCAGCCTGTGATATCCAAGACATCATGCATCATATTTAGAACTAAAGTTATAATCATTCGTTGGCTTAAGTACTTGCACATGACTTAAAAATAATTTCTAATGCAATTACAAAAATGAAAACCTTACAATTCTTCACTTAAACGTTTTCGTCGCAGGTGGTAGTATCAGTATTCAAACCCCTAGCTTACTAGAGCTGGGGTAAATTGGTAAATTACCCGCAGTGGGGCCCCGCTGTTTACCTTGCGATCCCCTTGCCCTTTTGAAGCTACCTTGCATTTTAGTTCAAACAGTATTGATTGACGGCATTAAACTTTGATGGGTGAATATAGTTATGGATCGATTTTTTGAGTGGCAGTGAGGGGTTTTAAGTGTTGTGTTTGATAAGCTAGTTTCTCTGTTAAATCGTTGAAAGTTTTGCTGAAGTTTTGTTTGTTTGAATGGTTCTTCGTGGTTTGATTCAGTTTTATCTTGGAAGTATTATTATAATTGGGGTAGTAGCTATTCTGGACTAACAAGCCCTCGTGTGATAGCTACCTACTACAATTCTCAATCTTTTTAGTATGTCCTTTGTATCACTCAATAATGGAGTTAACTTTTGTATTTAAATTTAACTGCAATTAAACTACACTCGAGAGCAATGAATCCGGGTCACTTAAAGAATGTTAAAAATCTCGGAAACTAAAAACGATAGGTTAATGCAATAAATTGTATTTAATAGACAATGTAATACTCCTTAAATGAAAGTAAAAAAAATATGAGTCACCATACATTTTATTAACACAAAATTACATAAAGAAAAAAACTGCTGATCTCTCCTTAAAACAAAAATAGGAAACATGAAATTTTTGAACTTTATTACGATTTTCTTGAATTTTAATACTTCGTATTGCCTCCTCGTGCTTTCATTACTGCGTTTACGCGGTTTGGCATGCTGTACACCAAGTTCCTTATACGATTTTGGGGAATATTCTCCCATTCCTCTGTGAGAGCAATTTTGAGCTCACGAAGCGTGATTGGGGGAGGGTTTCGTTGTTTTACGCATCTGCCTAGCTCGTCCCAAGCATGCTCGATCGGGTTGATATCCGGGCTGCGCGCTGGCCACTCCATACGAGTAATGTTCATCTCTTGAAGGTAGTCATTCACAATCCTACCTGTATGAGGTCGGGCATTGTCATGCATAAATATAGCATCCTCACCTAAATTGACCATAAATGGACCAACGTGATCATTGAGGATTTCTTCCACATATCTTACGCTAGTTAAAGAGCCGTTTTCTATGATCACCAGCTCTGTGCGACTGTCAGAAGAAATTCCGGCCCACACAAGTACAGACCCACCACCGTAGGCTACTTTTTCTTCGATGCATGCTTGCTTGAATCTTTCCCCTGGTCTTCGATACACTCTGTGTCTTCCATCGTGTTTGTAGAGCATAAATTTTGATTCGTCGGAGAACATAACTTTTGACCAATCTTCAATACTCCAATTTACGTGGCCCTGGGCATATCTTAGTCTTGAAATACGATGCCCACGCTCCAGTTTAGGGCCGTTTGCAGGTCTAAGGGGTTTTAAGTTAGATTCAGCAAGCCGACGTCTTACTGTCCATGCACTTGGGTTACTTCCTCCGAGGCGTCGAAACTGATTTGTGAGTTCAGTTCCTGTGAGAAAGCGATTTCGAAGCATGGTGTTCACCAAGTATCGGTCTTCTCGTGCTGTGGTACACCTGGTTCTGCCCGTTCCTGGTCTGCGTAGGTTAGAACCAGTTTCTTCGTAACGTCGGAGAGCTCTTTGTACTGTTGACAGCGACACACCGACAGTCCTGGCTGTATCGCGCTGACTCCGGCCGGTTTCCAGCATTGTAAGTATTCTGGTGCATTCTTCAGGCGTAAGCGACATAATTTCAGCTTGAATAATGAATATAGAGCACTATCAACATGGTTTATGTACCCACATAAATGACAGATTACAAACAAAAGCAAAACCAAATGCTGTAATTTCGTAGTTCCATCTTCGAAAGTGGCCCTTTTTCAAATTTGATTTTTTTATGATATAACTTTACAAAAACTAAGAAGTTTTAATACCTTCATTTAAGGAGTATTACATTGTCTATTAAATACAATTTATTGCATTAACCTAGCATTTTTAGTTTCCGAGATTTTTAGGATTCTTTAAGTGACCCGGATTCATTGCTCTCGAGTGTATTTAAGTAAGTACATTTGGTTACATGATAGAAAACATTCTCCTATGTTTTACTAATTTGCCTCTACCATATTAACTTATCTCTTCTTAATTTAAAAAAAAAAACCTTATTTTATAAAAGATCTGCCTTTGACGAAGTTTAAAAAGGTACTTAATAAGTTATTGATTGATAAATGTTATTATACAATTGAAGAATTTTTAAATGACGAACTGAAATAATTTTGAATTTGTATTTTTTAATCTTGGATACCTAATGATTTTGATTTAAATTGATTCTAATTTAATTTTGACTTGTTTTAGATTTAATTTGATTTGACTGATTTATTTTATTTACTTATCATTGATGACTGTTTAATTTATGACCCTATTTTTTGCTCATCCATATTTGTATGTCTTGATGGCACAACAACCTATATTATTTAAGATCCTCAAATGTTTACCTGTTTCACAAATAAATATTTTGATTTGATTTGATTTGATTTGATTTTGTCGTAATACACTAAATATGTGATGAATTATTTATAATTTTTTTAAAAGTAGGGTGTAATTTATGAATTTATTTAAACGATGAAAAAAAATAAGAATAATTTACATGAATATGTTTGTATAAAAAATAAAATACAATCTGTGATAGAAATTTATTGTAATGAATAGAAAAAATATCTGGTAATATGGACCACAAAATATATAGTTCAGCATCGGCGCGACAATAGTGTCTTGAGGTACCTACGCTTAAGTTCAGTTACGTGAAAACAATCAGAAAAATTATTTCGTTGTTATAAACGGGTTTATTGGAGTATGGAATGATTTGTGTATCCCCGAAGTAAGTGTACTTATGTAGGTGCTTTAATCACGCGTCATTGTGCAGTTAGCCCAATGGCTAAAGTCAATCTTCGGAATTTCATCACAACTGACCAATGGGTTCCTGTAATGAAAAGTTGAATAAGTTATTAATAATACATACATGCGTTTAATTTTGAAAGCACTACTTCGGGGTTTGCGAATCAAGGTTCGAATTTGGTTTCATTGATTTTGGCATAAAATATCAATACATATTTTATTTACTTATTGCACAATGTAGACAACCATAGTGACACGCTAGGCTTAATACTAATGAGTACATGACCCTGTTAGGGTGCAACAAGATAACTTAAAAATAATAATATAACTGCAGTGAGTAGGTATCTATCTATTATCAGATTAGAAATTTTCGCATTTAATTTTTTTATAATATTAATGAAACTTATATCTAGCTCTATAAATAACCTATATTTAATTGATATTTCGCGCTTTCTACTTATTATGTTGCGCTTTCTGTTTTCAACTTACAAGGTAAGCAGGGAGTGCTACAGCTAGTACTATTTAATGTGGTAATGGTGAAAATAAACTAACTTACTTAGGGCTTATATTCCTAAAAGCATGTCTTTGAATTTCTGTAACTCCGTCACCAACCGTGCATAGCAACAAAGCTAGAGACGCTTTTCTGATCTCCTGCAGTTGAGCTGAAAGAAAAATATGATCACAACTGGCTGACCTATGTCCTGTCCAAACAATAATTGTAATAGAAAATGCCCAGCAGATTTTTTTTCTTTCCATTAGGCTGCGTCTTAATAGAAAGCGAACGCGATTCATTTTTTATTCAGAGAATCAAAAACCCAGATATAGGGTTTGGGTTTCGGTTTTCAGATATAGGGTAAGCTCCTAATATGGATTCTGAATATTCTAAAATAAGAAGTTTTGCTTACCAACGAACATCTATTAACTTTATTATTGGTAAAAGATTATTGTCACCTTTACATACTTATCCACAAGTATATTAATACTTAATTAATAACTTAAGTTGTATATTATAATAATCTGTCTTGACCTTTATGATAATAAATGTATTATTAGTTTGTAAAAATATTAAGATCCAAAACCCAGAATATTTAAGTAAAAATAAATTGCTGAGGTAGGCATAAAAACAATCAAGAGGACATTCTTTCCAAATATAAGTTAGAAACTCCATAAATTACTGACCGTGAGTAAAAGCATAAGGTCGGTTACAATTCTCAAACCAATGTCTGTCTCCTTTGATAGTCTGAAAGATACTGTCCTTTAGTATGCAGGCCAGAGTTTGAGGAATGTTGCCTCCTTTGACAAGTCGCTCAGACCACAGACCGGCCATTAAATCAATGTCTTCGAAATCATCATACACATCCTGCATTATTTTGATTTTCTGGAAATATAAAATTAAAAAATTAAAATCAGTTGAAACGTGTTTTTTATGGTATAATCTGCTTCAGGAAACTTTATTTTCAACGACGATCACGATTATCGATATTGTTGTTGACTTGTAATTAAATATTGAATAATTATTATCTTGCATGTTCCTAGTTTATAATCTTGAAACAGAGACTATTGTTAAAAACTGTTAAATACTGTAAATACTGTTATTTAAGTGTGCACATTTATATAACAGTATTTAGTTTATTTTTTATTTTTATTTAGCCTACTCTGTACCACTGCTGAGCAAAGGCCTCCCCCAAATCCCGCCAGACATCTTTCTCATATATTTTTATAATATTATACTGAAACTGCACATACAGTAATGAGAATATTTATCTATATAATAAAACAAAGACGGGTTTGTTACAACACTTATAACTCGAGATCTGCTGGACCAATTTTCATGGTTTTTGATTCGTTGGATTTGTCTCCGCCCCGAATAGCAGAAAACATCTTAAACACAATGAATACTCAACAAATACATAATTATGAAAGATATGAATCATTTTCCCTAAATGTTTCTTTATTTCGTACCTGTCAAACATTTGTCGTCCATCCTGTCAAATACTGTAAGTAATGATTGACATTTATGCATGCATTCAGAAATGTATTTAGTGTAAACTTTAAAAAATGTGTGAATAAACTATTGTGAGTATTTGGTAGGTAGATAGGGTAGGTAGGTAGGTAGGGTAGGGTAGGTAGGTAGGGTAGGGTAGGTAGGTAGGGTAGGGTAGGTAGGTAGGGTAGGTAGGGTAGGTAGGGTAGGTAGGGTAGGTAGGGTAGGTAAGATAGGTGGGGTAGGTAGGGTAGGTAAGGTAGGTATCACATTTAAGACAGGACAACGGGTCAGCTAGTATTTAATAAAAAGAAAGTACAGTTAACACCTACCTCTTCATCCATGACCTGCCTAAGATCATTCCAGCAGTTGATTTTGTACCCGAAGCAGTGGTGAACGTAGTCGATATATGGTGGAAAACCGAACCAGCGGTTTTTATGCAAGTCGCTGGTCGGGACGTCAACAGAACGCTGTATGTATGGTAAGCCCAGTTGTGCTAACTAGAAGGTAAATAAATATGAGCATTTTATAATGAGTATTTTATGTAATAACTGTAATAAGTTAAATATAAAAGCGATAAATTCTTCTTCACAACATTTTTGACTTTTGACTATACGTCATGAGGAAAGTTTGGAGCATGAATCTGGATGGCTATAAGAGTAGACGAAGACAAGATAAATGTTAGATGGTCTATGAGAAAGATGATAGGGCTAGAAAGAGGCTGACTACCGAAACGACTAATAGATAAGCATGATTTTCTTTATAAAACTGTTATTACAATAAATTTTTGTTTTTTTATTGTTTACAATTATCTAAACCTATCTAGCCCTAATCAACTCTCGCTTAGCAATACTAAGACTCGCTCACATCTGGATCAACCCCATGATTAGCTTTTCTGGACGGCGTTCTAAATTTGCCTTGGGTGAACTGGAATATGTTTCTGCCTTCCGCCAAATACCCAGTTCTGAAGGTATTGTTGACTATAGGATAGTCTCTGAGGAAAGTGCCGTCAGTATCAAACATTCTGAAAAAAAAAGAAAAAAAAATGTTTGCATTAAGTTAAGAACTTAAATCATAGTTGTAGGATAAACTTATTGAAGTTCAAAAGTGCATTTCTTGTGCCTATTTGAAATAAATGATTTGACTTTCACTTTGACTTTGACTTTACTAATGGACTCGTTACAAAACCTGTTAAAGTTTCATAAAATTTTTGTTATCTTTTTAAATTACCAAATTGTTCTGAAATAGTTTACAATTATTGAATCAAAACGATGAGATACCACTTGCGTATACTTACTTCGCAGAACCATGCTGTATAATATGGAACCAACGCATTACGAATACGAATTCTAGGGTTGTTAGCGGGTACATTGTTTCATCATAAAAGTCTCTGCACCCACAAGAGTCTGATGCGATACCGCGTTTTATCAAATTTTTCTTTCCTGTAAGATTCCATGAAAATAAATGTAACGAAAAAAAAATGCAGATCAAAATACAGGGAAAAATAAAATTTTTATCATTTGATCAAAAATTTGTATTTGTCCTCAACACTGTCAACAAGCACATAATTACTAATAAGTACCTAAATAAGAAGCACATACATATGAAAATAAAAGAAAGGGCACTACTAAAACATACATTTGAAAACTCACCTACTAAAAGCGTCAACCATTCGTAAATATGAATTTGTTGCGAAAACGCAATATTCAATTCCCTTGCATTGAAGAACAATTGATTGTCATCCCAGCACGGATTGATCTTAGCAAGTTGTTCCGCAAAGTAATTGTGGAGTCTCATGAACCATGTACTGAATAACTGGGTCATCAGCAAAGCGTTTGAGTCTAGAAGAGTTATAGAGATTAAGTGAAGTTTTAAGCTGCATAAATTGGCTTCCAATGAGAGCTACGAAATCAATATAGCTTATATTAAAAAAACATTTGCCATTGTATAACCACCGTAGGTGGTGAGTGAGGGCGCTCACCACAGTCCATCTACGTATAAACCAAACAAGAGTAAATAGTTACCAACAGATTTTGTTAAAAGATTGCGTGAGCCCAGATTGCGAATTACCAGAATACTTGAAACTAGTAGTACGTGTAACTAAGTTTTATCATTTATTAATCCATCAATGAATAGAATTACCCAAAAAATAATAAAAGGACACAAAGAAAAATCACTTCGCAGATGAAATAAAAACTCTTTTTTAAATTCTTGTTTGTGATGTGTTTTGTTTTTAGCAAACACGTCTGGCATGGGACTACTACTTAACTAAGTATATCCTATGCTGACATCGATATACAGGGTGGAATTTTGTAATGCCCCCTGGAGGGAAAGTACTCTTAATACTGTAGATAGAAAATTTTACTCAAAGGAAACATTCCTTTATTTTTGAATAGAAAGCAAACGGCATTCAAAGATTTCCAAAAAATCGCATGCCACACCCGGGAATCGAACTGACTAAAATCTGCAAAAAGTACACACTGTACTTTTATTGCCGCGATCGTTAGTATCAATTATAAGGATGAAATCTCTCGAACAAACTTGATAAAATAAATGATAGGAAAACTATGAAATCTTTAATTATTTACAAAAAATTGTAAACTAATTAATTAGTTGCTCGAAATGGGCTCCATTTTCTTGGATACACAAATGTGTTCTACTTAATTAATTAATTTTTTGTAAATAATTAAGGATTTCATGGTTTTCCTATTATTTAATTTATCAAGTTTGTTCGAGAGATTTCATCCTTATAATTGATACTAACGATCGCGGCAATAAAAGTACAGTGTGTACTTTTTGCAGATTTTAGTCAGTTCAATTCCCGGGTGTGGCAAGCGATTTTTTGGAAATCTTTGAATGCAGTTTTCTCTCTATTCAAAAATAAAGGAATGTTTCCTTTGAGTAAAATTTTCTATCTACAGTATTAAGAGTACTTTCCCTCCAGGGGGCATTACAAAATTCCACCCTGTACAATATGTACTACGCACTAACTCTATGTATGCTGATGTCGGGTACAATGACATTTTCTGTTGGACGCCTAATAGAGCCCCAAAACAATCTCAAAAAACTTACAGTTTTGAAAGCATTTTCCACCAGGTTTGTTAGCAATACAGAAGCCAGTTCCATTGGGAGGCCAAATGATCCCATCTTCAACTTCTGTGAGGAGCAGTCCTCCTACAAACGATCTTATAACTGCATCACCCTTATTGGCACTGTTGTATATTGGTGACAGATCGTATACAGATGTGGCTTGTACGAACTGGGAAGTAAATTTTGTCAATTTCTTAATTACGTTAAGTAGGAGAAAGTAAGAATTAAATAGTGTTAAAGGTTTTAGTGCTTTTGCATTCAATCATGAAGATGTTAAAAAAATAATGACGTAAATCGCATAAAAATGTTGTTCAAGAAAACTAACTTACCGGTGATGGCACACTACAGTTGGTGCATCCTAAGTACTGGAAGTCAAGCGGCTTGGTCATGTTCAGACATCGGATGCCAGAGAATCGATGCACGGGATCGTCTATCGGAACAATGTTGGGAGCGCACATGTTGTCATTCCTGCCCGTAGAGCAACAGTCTGTCTTGTTAATTAAGAAGAATCCTGGTCAAATAAAAAAAGGGGTTTCAAAACCAATCATCAGTTTTGCATAAAGATATCACCGTTTTTTAATATTTTGTATGACATAACAGGAATATTCGTACAAAAATAACAGTCTCAGAGTAACATCAAGATAGGTTTGCGGCTAAGTAATAATCTTATCAGGTTAAGCTTGCCGAGATTGGTCCGTGGATGAGTGACCATCTTTACAACTTCATGGCTCGAAAAGCAGGTTAAGCCGCTGGTATCAGCTGTCATTTGCAGATCTTTGATTGTTGTTATTTGTACCGAAGGGTATCGTTTTACCCAGTAATTGGGTTGTGTCAAATGCCAGTATTTTACATGGAGCCTATCTAACCAATAGGCTTCATATAAAATACTGGAATTTTCTGTATCTGGTTAGACTGAACGCTGACCCAAACATAGTTGGGACTTCAAACAATGACTAGGCCAATTAAAAAGTTATAGAAATTGTTGAAATTATTGAAGTTATTTTTCCTAAAACACATAATTGTTTACATTTTTGGAAACTAAATTGCGAATGCAGAATAGGCACACGAATTATTATTTCGGTAAACAAATTTTGTTTCTTAGGTCTTTGGCTAGATTAAGCTACATTAACGGGCTCAAGCCAAGTCAATGTAGCGTATGTGTTGTGATTTGTTTTTAATGATTAGTTGTCTGTATTATTAATTATTATTATTAAGTGGAATTATTTACGCGTTAACTGCTGGACGTCCTAGGACTAATAAGTCTCGGTAATCGTGGAGACGTTTACCTTGGTCTTGCCAAAAAATATTGAAAGCAATATATCTTACTGATATCGTGCATTGATCCGATGTCTGCGAACAAGAATATACCAAATCCAGGAACGGCTTGTGTTAATACATTGTTGAATGAAGTGCCTTCACACAATAATTTGACACGGGCTCGTCTGGGCAGCGGCAGATCTTTGCCGGAGACTGCCTTTCTTGGATACGAGCCTGTAACACAAATGTTATGGTTTTTAAATTAAGCGGGATTGTCCGAAAGGGTTACCCCGGAACATAAAGGGCTAAGGAAGGAACATGGATGGGTTGTAGTCAGTAAGAGTCTGACACTCCTTTCCGCTCCACCCAGAGCGGGAGAAGTCATTGGATAATTTCCCAACCTTAAAAAAGAGGGGTTTTTAAATAAGCGTTCTAATATTTTTTTGAAACCTCATTGATCATTCGACCGTTGGTCACTCATTCACTCGTTGGTGACGGTGGTGAACGAATGACCGACCGAACCAACACGGTTCAGTCGGTCATTTGTTGGCGACGACCTCGTTGGTTTAATGGTTGTAAACGCTACTGCTGAGCATGAGGTCCTAGGTTCGATTTCCAGGTCGGGCAATGTTTTATTGGGCTTTTCCTTTAGGCATTTTTCAGTAGTAGGCCGGGCTCTTGATTTGTGCCCAATCAAAAGCTCACCCCCTATTACATGGGACTTAACTGGACTATAACTGGCGAAATGTGGGTGTAATATAGGTACATCTCTGCCTTACCCTTTGAGGAAATAGGCATGATATTATGATGATGTATCATTTTTTGTTTAACCTGTGCTGTCCCGTCACTTGTAAAGGTCAATCAATAGTTCATAACTATAGTGTATTTATTTTACAGTGTCCAATTTGGTAAACAAACACGGGACAAAAATTCTGATTTTTCGTATCAATTAAGTTTAAGTTGAGCATAAACGTCTTGATCTTTGTATAATACACATAAGGCACGAATTAAAAAAAAAATATTGCTTCAGAGACACATACAATACCTACAAATCTTAATATTAGTCGCGACATTTGTTTACCAAATGAGACAACTGAAGAAAAATACACTATAGATAAAGTGAATAACTAGTAGCTACCTACTTAAACAAGTATTATTTAAAAAATATGTAAACATTTACCTTATCGTAATTAATTACCTTCTTACCAAGCTAAACTTGTCCTACTTGCAAATATATTTTTTGTAGAAAGTTCTTCTAGACATACCTGCCTTGATAATGTGTTTCTTATCACAAACGTGTAAAATAGAATAAACATATTCCCCTTTATTTATTAATACTGCTTAAAGAGTCTTTTAAACGTCAAAAATGTATGGTTAATCAGCCGCTAATCATTACTTAACTTGAAGCAACGTTTATAAATAAACTCCATTGTCTCCAATACTACAGCTAAAAGCATAGTCGGTTCATACACAAAACTATGACACCAAAAGTCCCCTGGCGTGTTGCTAAGCGCTGATTTTCAAGTTAAACCCAACTCCAGTATGTAAAAAAAAAACGTTTTACCAGCTAACGGTTAATTGGTTGACACTGTATGTATGTTATGAGGAAGAAAAAAAATTTCGACAGGAAAGTTTTGACTTTGAATGTGGCTGGGTATATAAGTAGAAGGCCAAAGAAATGATGGAGGGATTGTGTAAAAGATGATATGGCAAGAAAGGGAGTGACTACCGAGATGACCACTAAGGTAGGCGGTGAAGCGGATCTCATGTCGCATTAGTCTCTAAGAAATCCGTTGATGCCAACATACGATTACCGCCCGACCGCGCGGTCGAGTGGTGCTCGTTTCTACCGCAAACTGGTCCCACCGCGCGGTCGAGCGGTGCTGTGTGTTAATCGCCAAAAAGAGAACTATGGAAAAAAAGATGTTGCGCCCAAATAAATTGGGACAAAAACATTGAATGATCTTTAATTTGATTTTTCTTTAACTTTCTGATGTTTGACAATTATCCATACTCAATGGGTAATTGTCAGGTAAACAGACATAAATGAAGATTTATGTCTGTTTACCTGTATAACTAGCATTGATACTAACGCCATCTTTAAAACAACTTACTTGATGGACCGTATGTTTGAACTCAATATAATATAACTATAGCACATTACCATTGAAGTAACAGGGAGGGAGTAGCCTCGGGTGGAATACGTTGAAGGTGCCTTGTGACGGGTTGTCCAAGCTATTGCAGGTGCCATCAATACGGCGACGTTCCGTTGCGTTGCAAGGTTTGACGTCAATGGTACAAGTACTGAAAATAGACAGCAGGTTTTATTTGTGTATTTGTGCCGCCGCGGGAGATGCCCCGGGCGTCGGGAGCCACGTGACGACTCCCGGACTTCGTAGGCACGGGCCTGCGGGTGGTGAGTAATGGGTAGCTCACTGTCCGATCAGGACTAGGCCCATTGCCGGACGGCGCGTACGTGCTCCAGGCGCCCCTCAAAGAGATGTCAGCATTCGAAGGGGCTCGTTAGGACCGAGCCTGCCGGGTAAGATTGTCCGAAAGGGTTACCGCTACCCCGGAACATAAAGGGCTAATTAAGGAACATGGATGGGTTTTAGTCAGTAAAAGTCTGACACTCTCTTCCGCTCCACCCAGAGCGGGAGAAGTCACTGGATGATTATCCACCTTCAAAAAAAAAGTTTTATTTGGGAAGTTTCTTAGTTCAATTTTTATTTACGTTAGATATTGTACGCTGGTACAATATTTAACACTAGGTAAGTACATATTAAAAACCCCACGTATTCTAGGCCGAATTTTTAGGCTATCTTTTATAAAATTTATAACTCCAGAGCGAAGTGGTATCTCGATCTTTCAGACTAAACAACCGCTAATCCTTTGGGCGATTAATCGCCCTCATTTTTAATGCAGAGAAGTCAAAAAAAGATAATAATTAGAAGATATACTCACGCAAGTCGTCCCGTTGAGTTATAATATGCCAACATGGCGGGTGAGACCCTCGTGCCCTCATAATTATCATAGAACGCAGCATCACTTAAAACTATTAACAGAAATAATATTAAAAAACTTTTAAGCAACATACTTTCTATGTCAAATGTCACTCGAGTTATGATGACTGATAAGTATATTTTCCTATATTGTTAGTTTTCCTAATTCGAGTTATCAGTAGAATTCTAATTGCAAATGCAATTGCTTTTTTTTCGTGTTTGCTTATCTGTAATTAAAAACTGAAACCTTTCATTGTATATTTTTAGATAGTTCAATAATTTATAACTGTCTGTGTTCTAAATTAGTTTTGAGAGTAATTAATTAATCACAGTAGAAAATTAAACTCCACGAAGGTTCCGTATCAACAAGAAAAGCTATGAAAAAGTTTTTATTATGAAAAAAAAAATGTTTTCTCGCAGACATCATTTTGCTGCATCTCTGCTCTGCTTAGCTGCAAGTAGGTTGACAGACGTTAAAACATATTATAGAAACATGTCAATGCTGATGACAGATGACATGTTTCCATAATATGTTACACATGGAAGTATGTACAGAGGCCAGCACATCAAGTTACCACAATCTGTCAGATTTCTTTGATAGTATTTCAACTTTATTGCAAAGACATAAGGTTCATTTTTAATTGAGAAAATTTGACAGTTAGGGATAGCTTGATATGCTGGCGTCTGTACGTAAAAGACGAAGACAACCTTACCAAAATAAAGAGCAGCCGATCTGTAGTGGTATTCTGTAAAAAACTCACTGTAAAAACCTAGGTGAAGTGAGCTTAACGTCAGCTGTCAATCCATAGTATTAGGTAGAACGAACGCTCACACTGAGATTTTTACAGAATCGATCATCTGTTCATAAACTTCGATGATGATGAACACATTGATGAATTTAGTGATGCGTAAATCCCTAGCACCAGGTGGAATGACGGCACAGTTCAAGCTCGCAGCTATTTGATATGACGACACGGTTGGCGCAGTGGTTGAGCGATTGACTGCTACGCACTATGTCGCGGGTTCGACTCCCGCACGGAACAAATGTTTGTACGACCTGCAAGTATTTGTTACGAGTCTGGGCGTTTTTCTATCTGTAATATGTATAATAATAAATAATTTAATAATAAATTTATTTATTTCAAAAAAAATAAGTTACAGACGAGAAAATACATATTATAGTTGTTATGGTTAGAAATGGATTACAACTGGTTGGCTTATGAATAAAGACAGGTACAAGGTACATAATTATGCTGTAACCACAAGGTCTGTACATGAATTGGGTGAGCCCTGCCTCTTAAACTAGGGTGACCTGTATCTTAACACGTTAAGTGCAAAACGAAACCTAAATCACCCCTCATGCAACTTCCTTGTGGTGCGGCAAGGAAAAACGTGAACATCTCTGTCGTGTGAAGGGCATAGCTTTGGTTTGGTCCAGTATAGATAAGAGATAAATGTATATTTGAGACGCGCTAATGGTCCCGGACTCGGTGGTATACCTACCTTGGTACCGGATGTCTTAGGCCTCGTACCGCACTGAATTAATATAATTTTAATGCAGTGCGGAACGTAGCTAAAACGTCCCATATCCTCCCGGACCTCGTACCGCACCCAACGCGAGCTTCCCGCGACTAGTGTTGTGCATCACGTCGATTGGAGAGCACGTCCTTTTACATCGCCGAACATGTGTAAACGATGTCGGAAGAAGTTAATTTAAAAAAAAACCCAGAAACAGAACGATTGCGATTTTTTATAAAAAAGTATATTTTTACTGATTTTTTTATGTTAATTCAAGTTCTAATAAGTGTATTTTTAAAGCCCGAGGTAGAATACATAGGATAGTTTCTTTTCTACTTCTGGTTTTCTTTTCTTTCTATTCTGTGAACCGCATTAAGATTTTCACACAAAAATACATAAACGTCGTTGCGTCGATATTATTTTTTCCATCACTAATCTTAGCGAAAATTTACCCTATTTCAGTGCGTTACGAGGTGTATAAGATCCCATACTTTGTTTTGCCAATAATTCCTATACTAGTTATCAGATCCCGGGGCGACGGTAGATTAGGGTTCATCAATTCACTGTCTATATCGCTAAGGACCAAATTTTTCATTTATCTTTGATTTCGCGCCAGAAAATGGATTTTAGTCTGTTAAAGGAGGTGGGGTCTAATAGACCGCGTGTCGCCCTAACGTCTGGTCACGGTGCGGGCCGATAAAACCTCGTGCCGCAGGAACGGAAAGTTTGCAAAAATTGGTGCCGCAGCTAACGTGTTAAGAGACAGTGATCAGCTATAAGGTATCATAAAAAATAAACAAAACTTGTGAAGTGCGTCAGTTTGCCATGTTTGTGTTTATGCTTCTGTAAGTATCTTGCTTAAATATAGAATGTATTTTCATAAACATAGATTTATGGTAAAAAGGAGGAGAAGGGAGTGGAACTCAAAAACTTAGGAGAGTATGTGTGAATGTATGTAACTGCACACCCATGTGTATATCGTGTGAGTGTGAGTGAGTGTAAATTATGAATGTGCAATGCGAAATAGTAAATAGCGTATGTATTTACAAAAAAAAAATGTATATAAGTAGTATATCAGCCATCTCGTTACCATAACACAAGCATTAGGTTGCTTAGCTTGGGACGATATGACGTTGTGTGAAATGTCCAAGGATATTATTTATTTATTTACATGAATGATGTACCTAACCCAGTTATTGTAAACATATTTTGGTTTAAAAGAGTGTCCATGGAGTTTCTTGCCCGTTCGTCTCTATAGGTACCTACTGCTTTGGAATGGGTAACTAGCTCCATCTTTCTACCTATATTATTGCAAATAAAGGGTGTCTCAGTAAGAGTGCAGTTTTTCATTTTAAAATAAAAACAAGTATTTTATGCAGAGTTATGATATTTTTATTGTATTGTAAAGAAGACATGTTCCGATTAAGCATGGAATAAAATATCCGGCAAATGACCCCCACGTCTCCGATGACAGGCCATTACTCTTATCATGAAATTTTCCATGGCTTTTGCACAGAGATGTGGCTGTATCTCACCGATGACGCGTTGGATTTCCGATTTGAGCTCAGGAATTGTTTCGGGTTTATTCGCATAAACCCAAGGTTTCACAAATCCCAAAGAAAAGAGTCGTACGCCATCAGAATTTCGTGAGATAATGTGTTCTGGAAATCGTTGCTGCAATAGGTCGATTCTTACATGCGCGGTGTGGCAGGTTGCGCCGTCCTGCTGAAACTACAACAAGTTCGTTATCATATTCCTGTAACGAATGCCGTTCACAGTCACTGCAATTTCGGCCTCATTTTCAAAAAAGTAAGGTCTAGTCACGCCGCCTGACCAAAATCCGCACCAGACAGTTACTCGTTGTGGGTGCGTTTGTTACTCATGCATTGCTTGAGGATTTTCTGGGTCCCAAATTCGACAATTTTGTGTATTCACGAAGCCATTCATATGCGCTTCATCGGAGAAAATGACTTTTCTTCGAAAAATTGGCATCGACTTCATTATATATTACCCATTAAACGAATTGCCGGCGCTTTCCGTGGTCTGCTGGTTGGAGCTCCTGAGTTAACTGAATCTTGTACGCATGAAGGTGCGCTGCGTAGTGCTTCGTGAAATTTGAAGTTGTTGAGAACGATGTCGAATTGATGTTTTCGGGTTTTCGGCGACACTCTCGTTTATAGCAGCGATGTTTTCAAGAGACCGACCGGTACGTTGACGCAAAGGATTCTTATTATCCATAATTGACCCAGTTTCGTCAAATATTTTGACCACTCTTCGAATGGTTGACACATTAGGTGCACTTTCTCGGCTGAAAATTTGGCGAAGTTTGCGAGCGGTTTCAGCGTAACTTTCCCCATTTTTGTAATGAGTTTTCACAATTATAACGCTTTGTTCTTTCGAAAAGCGCTCCATTTTTAATAATCGGAATAAATGGAGGTGACAGCTGTCAAATTTCAGAGTTGCAACTTGCATGAAAAAAAAAATCCAATTATGCACTCTTTTCTTTTTTCTCTCCTTTATTCATTCACTCACCATCATCATTCTCCTGCCCTTTGTCATCTCGATATTCTCTCACTTTCTAGCTATACCATCTTGCACGCAATCCATGTATTATTTCTTTAGTCTTCCCCTAATCGTAAACCCATCCATATCGAAATAACTCAAAACATTCCTGACGACATTTTTCTCATTTCTCCGGATAACATGTCTATTCCAATTTCCACCCAACTTTTCTGTCACTTTTTGTAATTGCTCTTATCCTACTTATTTTTTATTCTATCCATTTGCTTAACACCACACATGCCTCTTAGCATTCTCATCTCAGCTGCAAACAATTTTTTTTTTTCAAGAAAAAAATGTGGCCCTATTACACTCTCCACAAGACAGCAGGTATAACCATTGATTTACAAAGTTGAGTTTAAGGAGAATGCGGGAGTTGCGGATTGTTACCTTGATCTGCTGCCATTAAATTTCATCCATCCAATGTTAATTCCATGTTCAACACTCAGATCTATGGGCCCAGAAATGGACTGGTCCCATTAAGCCGACCCAGGCACGGTGCAAGCCTACTGGCTCATTTAGTGTTGGCAGCAGTTGACCGAACGTAGGTAAGAAATTGACTGTATATTGCACGAATTGACACTTCATACTTGCCGGGCAAACGTTTATCTTTCAAGGCCCACCACACGAAATGCGCAGTTACCATACGCTTTTTCCACTTTGTTCACGGCTGTACTTTTCGCACAAATGGCGGAATGCAAAAGTGGCTTCCACTATTCGTAAATCTAATCTGGTTTTAGGTAATCTCACTCTCCTCTCGCTATTTTTTCCTTATAATTTTCTCCCATACCATCATAATTTGAGACATGAGCTTTATTCTCAACAGTTGTTGGAGTAGCACTAGCGAACTATTTTACCAGATTTGTTGAATAAAGTCAACCACATCTATCTTATGCCAGTAATATAAATGCTTAGTAGCAGGCGTAATTTTAGTAAAATTAGTAATTGGTCTCGTTTGTACACTCTTTGGTTATGGATCCTTAAAATGATATCATTCAGAATGTGCCTACTATCAAATAGGCACACATTTGCCTTTTACATTTTCATTACGTATTTCTTCGCAATAAATTTTAATTTTCTCTTTAGTTTGTTCTGTTCAGCTTGTGTTAAGCCATAGGTAATGAAAATGTGTTAATACCTTGTGTTGATGTCGTCAATACTTACAGTAGGTACTTAGTATGATCTTCGCGCTTAAGTGCAATGTTTATCCTCTATTAAGTGATGTAAAAATAACTATGTGTAATAAAAATACAGGTTTGTATTAATGTGGGGAAGGTATCCACTACAGCAAAAAAAAACATTAAGACAGGGTGCATAATTTAAAGTAAAACATTTGCAGACTACGATTTATTTACCCTCACATGGTATGCTTATGACAGCAGTTAAATTTTTACTTTTCAGAAATTTTTACTGGTCAAGTCAAAACTACGCAACCGGAGTCCATGTGTGACTAGGACAGATATAACGAAGGTCAACGAAACGAAAGGAGTATGTAAGGATCGTGGAGTGAGCAGTTGGAAATTTCTGCCTACCCCCATAGAACGAAGACGTGAGCTTTTGTATATATACCTATTATTATTCTATTTTTAACTGACTTCCAAAAAGGAGTGCCTAGGTTCTATGTTCGTCTGTATGTATTTTTTTCAATGCACGTTCATTTTCGTCAATATTGTGAATCGATTTTAAAAATTCTGTGTGAAAAACAAAAACTTTTGGTGGTGGATTTATTTATTTAATATAAGTTCACAGTATGCTAAATAACTTATAAACTATGTCAACAAAACCTTAGTAATGCTTTGACTGTGGGTGGAGTCTAGCGAGTCTTTATACAGTACTTAAGACTTAAGTAGCACATTTCAAAATAATACATTTTGAATTTATTTTTAAATCTGCTTTTATTGGTATCACTCGGTATCACTCCTTATGTCTACTGGCAGACGATTCAATAGATATGTATATGGTATTCGTTTTTTTTGAGTTCTGTCACCAAAATATTTGATGACTCTGGGAACATTGAATTTGCCGGCAGCCATAAAGTTGATTAACTTTACTTGGGTTGTTATTGACGAAGTTTAGAAAATACGAATCTTATCACTTTATGTATCTTGATGACGTTTTAATACTTCCTGTCAGTTTTTTTTACATAGCATATACGTATAAAAATTGGTGTGACTGCGGGATAGGTAGGTACTATAAAAATAAAAACCAGAAAAACAAAAAACTTTTTACAAGAAAGATATGGATGGCAAAAATGAAGATACAAACCAAAGACAAAAGAGGGTTTTGTATCTTCGAAATTAAAATTATTTTTCATTTTGTAATGATTACTATATCATTTATTTATTTGTCCACAAATCTTAAATACAATATACAAACGAATATCTAATTATCTATAATCTTTGTAATAATTGTCTTTTTTTTTAAGTCGGTTATATTTTTTGGTATTTTTTTAAATCAATTATAAATCCAGTGCTCTCAACTCCTTCACTCCTTCCAAGGAGTCAAGTCCAACTTCCCTATTTTGCAAGAACTGCATTTCGTCAATGGGTTTCTGTGTAGAAAAAAAAAACAAATGATTATAAATCTCTGGTATAAAGCAAGTCAGTGTGTTAGGATAAACTCAAGAAACCAGTATTACCAGCTACTTAATTATTGAATGAGGAATTAAAAATGAAAAAAAAAAGAATAAGTATTTGAATGGGACAAAAGGACAAATCGATGGCATCAAAGTAGAAAGAGTCAACTGCTTTCACGAAAGCTTTTTTTACATCATTTAACTCAAGGATCTTCATTTTATCATAGGATTTTATCCTGTTTAATTCTCAATATTTACTTATGTCACGTATTTAAAGACAACTACACTTTACTATTTTTCTTACGGTAACGAAGTATACACGGACCGTAGTAAGTCCATGCACACTTCGGACAATCAGCAGACTCACCGATCGATCTATGACTCTTACTCTAGAAGTTCATAAATTTCCTCTGTTCAAATTTTCTTAAGGTTTTTTGCCGTTTTTAGGTTGTACTTAAATATATACGACTTATGATACATAATATCGTCAAGAATACTGAAAACTGAACAAAACTTAGGAAAATTTGAATTTCGCATTCGTTTAAAGTTACTTACTTGGCTGTGATGGTATGAAAAGCACATGGTTGTATCTCTGTCACGTGGTCTCCAACCCAACAGAGCACTCCTGCTATTGTCACCTTCCTAATCGCCTTCAGTTGTTCTAAAATGAGGATAAACGTCATCAACTTCATAATTCTATCTATAATATGTATGTATTTACAAAAAAAAATGTATATAAGTAGTATATCAGCCATCTCGTTACCATAACACAAGCATAAGGTTGCTTAGCTTGGGACGATACGGCGCTGTGTGAAATGTCCAAGGATATTATTATTATTATTAATTATGATCGTTTAAAACCCGTTTTTTTTTTCGGAAAAATCACCTTTGAATCTTTTAGTAATTCATGATTATTTTTTTCAGACATCGAGCTATACACAGTTTTTATCTTTATAATTATGCGTGGCACTGAAAGATAAGCCAATAAAAATAGTTCCACTAGAAGATTAAATTTGGATCCAAATATATTGACTTCCAATTGCGTATATAGAATCAAATTAATCTGCGTTCACAATATTTTCCGTTTAGAAACACGAGTATTTGCAATATTAAAAAAAAAAAAAATTAGTAATATTCAGCTCGAAACTTAACACAAACACTGCCACAATTGTTTGTGCTATTCTTAGCTCAGTGCCTTTAACACATACGTGTTCCTGCCAGGCAACCCATAAAGGTTAAAATAACCTACCTACCTTACCTTACTTATTACCATTTACAATTTACGAACTCATAAAGTTGATATTTGTTTGAGTAGAAATTACATCCATACATCCAAGGGAATAAGGATTAGAATAGACTATTACACTCACCCTCACTAAACGCATGTGGCCTAGTAGCACTTTCATACCAGTGCCTATCAGCGGCAATGGTTCGTCTTAGCTGTTCCACTATCAAACAGTACAGGGTTTCGGGAACCATACCACCCTCCACGTGATTCTCTGCCCACATTGCAGTCATCAAATCAATGTCTGATGGGCATTTGTGGAGTTGCATTAAACGGTATAAACGCTGGAAGTAAATAGATATATCGAATAAAATGAAAATGTTTGAAAGACTGAAAGTCTGCCTATGACATTATGGGGCCAATAGGGGATTTTTTATTTTTTTTGTTTATTTTTATTTTAGGCACTTTTAATGTGTAGGTGACAGAAAACGATAACATGCTGCGCGAGTGCCGAGTAAATGTTTTGCCTGACCTAAGTCTATGTTCGATCGTATTTATGGTAGGGTTAAGAACCAATCGTTATTAGGTAATACCACTTTTCAAATCCGGGGACAGTAAAGACACCAATAATTATAGACCCGTATCTGTGCTGCCGGTTTTCAGCAAGATCTTTGAAAAGATAATGCTTAATCAAATGCTTAATCATTTTAACACGAATAAAATACTTAACGATCAACAGTATGGTTTCACCAAAGGACGTTGTACAACTGACGCCGGTGTGACCTTATTAAAACACATTTTCAATGCGTGGTAAGAGGCTCAAGACGCCATAGGAATCTTTTGTGACCTCTCCAAGGCATTTGATTGCGTTGATCACGAAACCTTGCTGTTGAAGCTAGAGCATTACGGACTTGGGAAACTTGCGCTTAGTTTGATAAAATCTTATTTAAATGACAGACAACAGCAAGTTCAAATAGAAGGTGTAAATTCACTCGGATTAAAAGTAAAAATGGGTGTGCCACAAGGTTCTATATTGGGTCCTTTCCTCTTTTTAGTATACATAAATGATCTTCTCCATTTATTAAAAAATCAACCACAAATGGTGTTATTTGCTGATGACACTTCTTTAATTTTTAAGATAGATAGACGTGCAAAAAATTTTGACGACGTAAATAACGCCCTACTGCAGGTCCAAAATTGGTTCACTGCAAATAATTTAGTATTAAATGGGAAAAAAACTAAGTGCATAAGATTTTCTTTACCAAATGTTAAAAGTAGTGATTGTGAGATAGTATTGAATCAAGAGAAACTAGATTTTGTCGATAAAACTGTTTTCCTAGGGATCACGCTCGACTCAAGGCTACAATGGGGTCCTCATTTAACATCTCTTGCAGGACGGCTAAGTTCTGCAGCATATGCTGTCAGAAAGATCCGTCAGTATACTGATGTAGATACCGCGAGGCTAGTCTATTTTAGTTATTTTCATAGTATCATGTCTTACGGTATTTTACTTTGGGGCCGAGCTGCAGACATCGACTCAATTTTTATTCTGCAGAAAAGAACTATCAGAGCCATATATAATCTCCGTAGGCGCGATTCTCTAAGAGAACGGTTTAAGGTTATTAACATCATGACTGTACCTTGTCAATATATCTATGAAAACATCATGTACGCAAGGAAAAATCTGCATCTTTTTAGTAAAAGAGGTGAAAGACACAATTATGTCACTAGAAATAGGGACCAATTAGTTCAACCAGGTTTCAGGCTGGCTAAAGTAGATTCATCTTTCATGGGGTACTGTTTAAAATGTTACAATAAAATACCTTGAACTTAATGAAACAAAATTTAAAACTTGTATAAAACGCACACTATGCAGCCAAGCGTATTATAAATTGGGAGATTACATAGCTGATAAAAATGCTTGGGTCAATGCTAGTCTAGCTCCACAAGGGCGCATAAACTAATTGATAAGATTACTAAAAACTGTTGGAGCTGCGGAAGATCAACAACAAAAAAAACTATCTTTGCATTGTATAAATTCAATCTCTTAATATTGTATAATTGTTTAGCACATATGTGAGTACTATGTACCTACTATAAAGCGACCATTTGTTGGGTACGTGTACATTGACTTGAATGTGCCCTGGCGGCTGAGAGTATGCCATGCTCACTTTAATGTCTCGCTGATGGTGGCGTGTGTGTTGGATCATTTAGCTCCCTTCAAAATGGTTGAGCTGAATGGTGCTAATATGTGCGTCATGTTCGTGAACGGGCGCTGTCAGTAGGGACTGGTCATCTCTTAGCGGCTAAGGCTTGTTTTAATTTATTTTTTGGATAGTTTTTACATATTTTATATCGGATGCTTTTAACGTTCTGCATCGTTCTCACATGTATAATATTAATATGAACTATGTAACCAATTTTTTGTAACCATATATTGTTTAAAAGAGTGTCCATGGAGTTTCTTGCCCGTTCTTCTCCATAGGTACCTACTGCTTTGGAATGGGCAACTAGCTTCATCTCTCTGACTGACCGACACCTTGACAATTCAAAAGTGCCTGTAATTGGTTTATTTGAAATAAATACTTTGAGTTTGAGTTTATAAGAAATTTTCCAAAAAAATCCCGCCCCACATACCGTAGGCCACTTTTTCAGACTGTCATTTTCATTCAAAAAATGTTGGCAATGACGTAATTGAAGTCGAGTAAAATAATTATGATGCAAGTATAAGTTAACTTTAAGGTACATAACATATTTTTTCATAAAATAAAATTAGTTTTTTTTTTTAATTATAATTCTGTCTTGGACAAATGATCAATAAATTATAGAACATAAAAAAGAATGTGCAAAGTGTTTTATATTGGAAACAGTTACCTCTGGTCTAAAACTATCTTTTAAGTCAGAAAAGCTCCTGTATGACCTTTTCTTGAAAAATTCTTTATACTTTATGTATGGAGGGAAACCGAAGAATCTTCCTTTAGTTAAGTCGCTAGTTCCCACGTCTGCAGCTAATTGAGCGCCACCCAGCGCTATATCACCCATCTGAAACAAAAGAATCATATAAAAGTAATTATTGTGATAGGGAAACCGAAGTATGGAAAGACTGAAAAAAACAATAAGAAAAGAAAAATAAAAAGATAGTCAATCAGTAATAGTCCAATAGTCCATGGAGTTTCTTGTCCATTATTCTCCATAGGTTCCTACTGCTTTGGAATGGGCAACTAGCTTCATTTTTCTCGACCCCTTGACAATCCAAAAGTGCCTGTAATTGGTTTATTTGAAATAAATGCTTTGAGTTTGAGTTTGAATACCGAGTACGTACATCAGTGTCAATAGTGTAGTCGAACCTGCCACCCGGTTGTCTAAAACTGCCTTGAGTAACTTGCGCCATGTTGTCATCTATCGTAAAGAAACCTGTCCGAGTAGTAAAGTTCACCAATGGCATAGTTTTGAGATAATATCCGTCGTTGTCGTAGAATCTGGAATCAGATGGGCAAATCATAAAAAATCTCACGAAAGACCGTTTATTTTTACTCCCAAATATTAAAGCAAAAAGTCTCCAGTCAATCATCTTCTTCTTTTCGTATGGTTAGTGACCTAACCTAACCTAACCTGGTGTCAGAGTTTTTATAATCCAGTCAATCATACAATAGAAAACTCTTTAGAATGAAAACTACACAATCTACATACTTTAATGTCGAATCCTGCACAGTGTGTAACCATCTGTGCCCATAAACGTATTCATCTGTTATTTGCGGTGGAATATTTTCATCGTACAAGTCCCTGAAACCTCCGTCACTGGATATGATGCCCTCACTGATCATATTTTGTCTGCCTGAGGGAATTAAAGGTATAATTATGGTAATTTAGTAGCACCACGAGAAACAATTACTACTTATGACTCAAAGAACATTCCAATGTTCTCTTTAAATATCTATGTTCTAAACTTTTTATATAGACAACTTGATTTACGTGCGGTAACACTTTGTGATGTGCACTCACTTTGTGAAAGCAAGGATCTCTACTGTTAAGCATATATTATAATGCCTGTACAGTCAAGAGCACCAATATGAATACACGGAGCAACTTTAAAACGTGATATTTTTATCCTTTTGCATTTGTTATAATTTTGTGTTGTTACGGATATAGTATTTGGGAACCCATACTAATATGAAGTAGGTTCTATTATCACAAAGTTATCGTTATTCCACGAGAAAATCGCTTTCGAATGTTTCTAAGTGTATACGTATTGGTGCTCGTGACTGTACATGCCTGCCTGTGCGTAGATTCAACGCCATAAGCTTAATCTTGCTCACCTAATAAAATCGGTAGCACCTCATAAAGGAGTATCTGCACAGATATGGCAATGTTAATATCCCTGGCGGTGAAAAAAATACGTTCATCATTCCAAGAAGGATTCAGCTTGAATAGTTCCTCAGCTATCTTATTGTGCTGTCTATAGAAAAGAATGTTGATCAGATTCGGTCCCAAGGAGTTGTTTACTTCTGCAAAAGTTTAAAAAGATATTAACATCTTCATCTTTATATTTAATTTTCTATACTAATACTATAACGCTAAAGAGTTTGTTCGTTTGAACGCGCTAATCGGAACTACTGAATTGAAAAATTATTATTGTGTTGGTTAGTCCATTTATCTAGGAAGGCTATAGGCTATGTAACATCACGCTAAGACCAATAGGAGCCCAGCAGCGAGTTAAACCGCGCGGGAGCATCTAGTTTTGTATAATTTTATAAAAAGCGTCTTATTGGTGCAGAAAAAAAAAACTTTTTTGATTACGACATCCAACACAACATGTACTGTGCCCGCTGCCATTTATTCCACTAAACACCTTACACCCTCTCACAGAGGCTTGTGTCCCAGCTTTGGGAACATTATTGGCTGCTAATAACGCGTTTTCTGAATTCTATTTTATTGTTTTAATTTTTTCATCCGAGTTGTGGGATTTAAAGATATCCGTAGGTATGTCCGAGGTATCACAGCGAGCCCTATTAGAATACCAGCTCTGCGCTATTTTTCTTTATATCGCAGCATTATGCTGATAGGAGTCTTTTTGGCCTCACATAGGTCTTTTTTTGTACATATTTGTTTTTAGTCTGTTTTTACTGTAACTTTGAAATGCTCTTTTTGTTTTCAATTATTGACTTTCATGTGCGTATCCCAAAAAAATAATTTCTTTATTTCTTTTAAACTTTACAAATTAGCGAAAAGTAAAATTTCGGAACATAAAGGGCTACGGAAGGAACATGGATGGGGTTTTAGTCAGTAAGAGTCTGACACTCCCTTCCGCTCCACCCAGAGCGGGAGCAGTCATTGGATGATATCCCAGCCTTAAAAAAAAAAACTTAAATCTATTTTGATTAACACTTACGATACTTGTGGCATCGCTTTTCCCTTGGACGTTGATTCAAAATGCACAGAATTGATTCAGGATCTGTTGGTGGAAATAAACCGTTATCTTCTTCTATTTTTAGCAACCCGTTGTTAAAGGTCCTAAGTTGGTCGATGAATCCTGGCGACAAGTTGTAAATGTTCGATAAATCGTACATTGGAGTTTGGAATACCATCTGAAAAAGTAAAAAACAGGTGGAATTATTAATTGCGATTCCAATCCAAATATCTTTTTTAAACATGGTCAAAGGCCTGTTCTGGCTAATTTTTTGAAATTATCTAGCGTAAAACTAACCGGAGATCAATATTTATCTGAAGTAACGGAGTAGTGTATCTATTCTAAAATTGTTGTGGAAGTATGAAATCTGCCATAAAACCAAGACGCGCGGCAGATATGCTCCTGTCAGTTTCTATGATTCAAACAAAAATCATCAAAACAAAATTGAGTTACAGTACCATAATTAAAAAAACACCGGGAAACTTTTCTTATTTACAATAATACATTTGAAAACAAAAAAAAGCCAAATCTGTCCAGCTGTTCTCAAGTGGTGAGCTTACCAACGAACATTTCGTTTTTATTTATACAGGATGTTACCGAAAGGGTATATACATACAAAAGCATATGCTACAGACCACCAAACTGAACAACTTTTACTATGGGACCAGCTACGAAATCGTAAAAAAAAATCTGCTGTTCTATACATTTTTGGTCAAGTGACTCGTCGAAATGTACAGAACAGCAGATTTTTTTTTTGATAGAATAAATATATGCTTACCCTGACAAACTCAGTGCCATTTTCGAGACACCCAAAATACTGGAAGCTCTGTGGTCTGGTGAGGTTCATGCAGCTGATGCCAGAAAACCTGTGCACAGGATCGTCTACTGGAATCTTGATCGGTGTACACCTGTAGTCGTCTCTCCCTTCTGGTGTGCAGCAGTATGTTATATTTGTTATATAATTGACTGAAAAGGCAAAAAAAGATGTAAAACAAACATTGAACAGAATATGCTTTTATTGTCTAGTCAGGTCGAGACGAGGAATAAAAGGCGACTTCAAATTATTTACAACGCAAGTGTTAGTGGAAAAAAAAAACAATAAAAAACGATGAGTAATGCGTGGCGCACCGTCCGATCAGGACCAGGCCCATGCCGGACGGCGCGTATATGTTCCACGTGCGCCTCAAAGAGATGTCAGCATATGATGGCCCCTCAGGGCCAAGCCTGCCGGGTAAGCGGGATTGTCCGAAAGGGTTACCGCTACCCCGGAATTCAAAGGGCTAAAGAAGGAACATGGATGGGTTTTAGTCAGTAAGAGTTTGACACTCCTTTTCGCTCCACCCAGAGCGGGAGAAGGCATTGGATGATTTCCCAGCTTTAAAAATAAAAAGGTGTCAGTGGAAACCCCGAGAGGGGTTAGAAAGACATACAAATATATCGTGAACTTATTGGTGTGGATGAGCTGGCTGTGGGTGGTTTTAGGCACTACCTAGTTGAAACATTGAAACAATATTTTATTTGTGGGTGACTGGTGCCTAAACTAAGCCGAAGCCTGTATTTTAGGACACCAGGTCCCCACTTAAATGTATGAGATTATACAAAGTCAAAGTAGTTATACTCCAAAATTATAATAATAATCGAAGAAAAGTAAGTAAAATTTCTAAAACCAAAATAGACAAGAACTAACAAACAACATAATATGCTATTCATCAGTTCCCGCCACAGCTACTAGTAGTTATTATAAATATATTAGAAGGGTGAGAGAGTGTGTGTGTATTGAATGAAACAGACTATGTGTATTGTGTAATGAGTGTATGATGAGTGTGTGGTGTGTAGCGAGTGTATGTGTAAGGTATACTTTTATATATTTTAGATATTACTATTTTATTTTATATTTCTATTTCTTAATTTCCAGGAGTTCTTCAGTTCTTGATAGTCTAATCCACGTAAAAATGAGACCACTTTTCTTTTGCATTCGCGCGTGTTATCATTAAATATATTCTTAGATTTATTAATTTGATTGTATAATCTAGGTCCGATAAAGTTATAGAATTTTTGTGCAAATCTGGTTTTGGTTTTATAGGTATTGCAAACGGTATAGTGCCTTCTCGTGTTAATCATTCCCTGATTAAACTCAGATGCATCGTTATGCTGCCGAAGGACAGTTATTAGCATGAACAGCTGTCTAACAGTTAGTACTCCAGTTTCCTGGTACAGCTCCCGGGTAGAAAAGAGTCTGGGCTTAAAAAAGGCTACCTTCAAAATCAGCCTCTGTGCTCGCTCCAATTCTAATAACTTTGTTTTGTCGGCACCGCCCCATGAAGAAATACAATAGGTCACTATAGACTGAATCAAGGCAAAGTAAACCATGATCAGTGTCTTGCTATCAGCCACATGTCTGAGTTGCCTAAAAATATACGTAAGTTTACGCACTTTTTGAGAGATATTATTAATGTGTTCTCCAAACGAAAGCTTACTGTCAATAGTTACCCCCAAATAACGTATACTTTTTTCTGATTTGATAAGCGGGCAATTTCTACACTGTGATGAGGGAGGGAAAGTACAATGATGAGCGTATATTACATTATGTGACTTCACTGCTACGTCACGAATGGAAAATTGTATGAATTTTGTCTTATCCGCGTTCAAAGTCAGCGAATTGGCCGCAAGCCAGTGGCAGACAGTGTTAAACCCAGCCTGAGCCCTTGAGAAAGCCTCCTCCCAAGTGTCACCTACAAATGTCAACGTGGTATCGTCCGCATATGAAATAACTGAACAGCCTTGGAGTTTAAGCTGACAGAGTTCATTAATGTAACATAAGAACAAGGTCGGTCCAAGTATACTTCCCTGCGGAACTCCATACGACACCTGAAGATCATCACTCATGTACTCACCGATACAAACACATTGAGATCTACTCGACAAATAATCTGCGAAAAGATCAAGCTGCTTGCCCCGAATACCCATGCAATTTAGTTTCTTCAAAAGGTTGGAAATACAGACTGTGTCAAAGGCCTTAGCGAGATCCAGGAAAATAGTAATACATTTCTTATTTGCATCCAGTTTTTTAACTAAATAGGTGGTGAAGTTATGAATAGCATCATAAGTAGACTTGCCAGTTCTGAAACCATATTGTGATGAAGAAAGTAGTTTATTTGATTCTAAATAAGTAACAAGCCTACCGTTTATGACGCGCTCAAATATTTTTGACAGTGATGTGAGGATTGAGATAGGTCTATAGTTATTGACACAGTCCGTATTCCCTGCCTTATGAATAGGAATAACGATAGATTTTTTAAGCGCTTTGGGGAAAACACCAGCCTCTAGACAGCGATTTATGTTACATAGGCACTATGTTGGGTGCACTACCTTCCGGCTCGCTTTGCCTGGATGCTCTTTGCGTGGCTCCACATCGTTGCCAATGTGTTGAAGGAATTGACTGCCTTGCCCTGTTGTAATTATTATCTCGGAAATGGAAATAAATTGAATAATTGTTGCCTGATAGACTTACAAACATCATGGAGGGAGTTAATGTCACCAATACTAAATAACATGAAGTATGTAACTAGTTGAGTGACCCTTAGGTCTGTTGCTTTGCCAGATCTGAGAATGTCAGTTCTTAATCGTCTTGCTAATTCTAGGTCACCGCCATCGACAGCTTTTCTGGGCTCATAGTCTGAGGACAATATAAATAATATAAAATATACAACAAACAATACAATCACACTAACAAAAATTGACTTTTTATGGTTATGAAAGATAATAGTAAAGTATCCCGTTGGTAATCCAAAAATAAATAAAAATAGACGTCTAAAATTTCAATGTCGTGATCCTGATATGAATCAAAAATTCATAATTTTTGAATTGAACGTGTCAATGCTTCCAGCCTTATGGGCACTTTTCATATTGACAGCGACGCGAACATATTCTTTGTTGTAGGGCAACAAAAAAATTGTTCGCATCGATTCAAACAATTACAAAAATTTTAGTGTCTGCGTGAAAGTGACATGAAGCGAAAATTCTATTATTTTTCTTTATAATAATTATTAATTCAAATGTTTTCGAAAAAAATGTATGAAAAATCAAAAGTAGGTACTTACTTGGACTAAAATCAGGTGGAATCACCCTTACGGTAGGAGTCCGATGAGTACCTCTACTGGGGTACTTTAAATTGATACATGAACCGTCTACACGTCTCCATTCTTGTGGGTCGCAGGGTTCCACTTCAACGGTGCAGACCCTAGATAAATATGAGTAAATTATATAAAAGTTTGGATCAGTTGGTGGCTCGGATCCAATTAAACCCCTCGAACCAAAATACAAAAAAAAAACATGCGTCCTTAAAAATATGTGCAACGAATGCAAAAAGACTTTAGAACAGATACTTGCGCTGTATTATTTCTTTGTGCGTAAATACTAAGCTGACTACTGGTCGCCGGTCTCCCAGAAAAGCAATCATAAAGGACAGCATTCAAGCCACCGATGCACAAACTGACATAAGTCAGAAAAACCAACTGTTTCACCATCTTCCTCGCTTCATGCAGACTAAGTCAGAATAAACGCTGTGGCTCTATTAATAAAAAAATGCAGGCTTTATTATCTCAAGCATTATAAATGTCGAATAGACTAAATGTATGTTGAGTCATTAACATGCAGCTGTTTTGAATAATCCAACATGTTAAGCAAATAATTCTGCACTTATCAAGTCTGTTAATTACTATTACTTTATTGAATGCAAGTTTTTTTTTCGAGTCGATAGAGAGTCACCTCTTTTTTGCAATATAATTTTCCACGAAATCCATCCATCGTTTCCTTCGTTCCTCGACTTAAACACCCACCCCATTCATACTGAAGTCGACTCGGCATGCTATGATCTTACTATGACAACTGATTTTCACACAACTTTGTGTGTTCCTCTTACTTACACACTATTTTCTAATTCTAATAACACATCTCACTTAAGCTGCGATCCACGTTCCGCTCTCTTATAGACCCTATGGCGATTCTTTCTTTTTCGTGTGGTTAATGACTGACCTGGTGTCAAAGTTTTTATGCTGCCCACGAGTTACATTTGCCGCAGTCGTTATGTGGATTGGTAAAAATCCATTACATATCCCGGCTGTCATTTTATAGATTTTTGCTAGACGTAACGGGTAGTCAGAAGCCCAAAGTCTGCTTGAAGAGAAATGTGACAAGAGATTTTCTAATAAAGTGAGACAAACGCAGAGTCGGGTCTGTTTCCAAAGGGGAGGATTTTTTACTAAATAAGTTGCTGCCTGTGGGCCTCTGATTACCCGTTGCGAGCGATCCGTTGGAAGTCCGGTATGTTGCGGCCTATACGAGCACGTTTCTTCTATTTTCTTTTGGCTTTGTTTATTTAATGTTAACTAATCAATAAAACACACAGTGGCCAAGCCTGCCGGGTAAGCGGGATTGTCCGAAAGGGTTACCGCTACCCCGGAACATAAAGGGCTACGGAAGGAACATGGATGGGTTTTAGTCAGTAAGAGTCTGACACTCCCTCCCGCTCCACCCAGAGCGGGAGCAGTCATTGGATGATTTCCCAGCCTTAAAAAAAAAAAAGCGGGCCGTGGGACCACGTGGATTTTCAGCTGCATTTCTCATGTCAACCGAGTTAGATTTGATCATCAGTAATTGTATTTGAACATAATCATCTGTTAGTTATGTTTGAAAATTATCAAAATCAATAACCTTTTGTCTCTAATAAAAATCTAAGAGCAATAAATAAGCTGCTACATATTACTCGGGCGTAATAATTTTTCGGCACGAATTAGATTAGTGGAGCTCGTGGTTAAGTACTAACAGCCGCACAGGTCGATCCACCAGGTTAAGCTACGCTTGCCGGGGTTGGCCGTAGATGGGTGACCATCTTTACATACCGAGACTCCTCTGTGCCTCGGAAAGCACGTTAAGCCGTTGGTCCCGGCTGTCATTTGTGCTTCTTTGACAGTCTTTACGGGTCGTCAAAAGCCAGACAATCTGACAGCCAGTCTTACCAAGGGGTATCGTATTTCCCAGTTACTGGGTTGTGGAGGTCTGATAGACAGTCGCTCCATGTGAAGTACTGGTATTCAACTGCATCCGGTTAGACTGGAAGCTGACCCCAACATAGTTGGGAAAAAGCTAGGCAGATGACTGATTTTCATTTAGATCAAATAATTACAGAATCGTCCAACATTTTGCTAAAAAAAATAACAAATAATGTTTTTGGTTGCTATTTGGACGATAACATTGGTGTACAAAAAGTCTATTGAAGGAAGTAAGTCAAATATATTTTTTTATGTGGTAGGTATTAGTATGGTTCTCTTTTCAAGTTAAATTCAACGATAAGTCTTTTTTTTAAGTATGTGAAATCAACAATTGACTCCTCCCGCTATGGGTGAAGCAAAAGGAAGTGTCAGACTCTTACTGACTATAACCCATCCATGTTCCTTTCTTAGCCCTTTGTGTTCCGGGGCAGCGGTAAACCTTTTGGACAATCCCACAGATGTTGGCACCGTCTCAGATAAACGGTAGACAAAAATTATCTCTTGGCCTTATTGAACATCTACAAAATTTGTCTTACGGAACCCAGCTGTAAGTGATATTTTAAACCACGTATGACATTTTAATTTGTGTTTAGCCTTATGCTACCTGGATAATGAATTATTTCTATTTTAATCTTAATGACATTAATGAGAATTCATTAGTAGTTTGATAATGATGTACCCAAAATGTTTTTATTTGTTACAAATTATAGCATTTAATTATAAATATATACCAATACATTAACACTAGATAACTGTACCACTTTGATAATGGTAAAAGAAATAAAAATATATAAAAGCAATTAAGCAATTCTAACCGAACTAATATTTTAAGTGCGAAATAGGTTTGTTTGTTACCATTTCACGCCTACACCACTGAATCGATCATTCAGAAATTTTGCATCTACATTGTCAGGTGTACAGAAACGGACACAGGGTACGTTTTATCCCGAAAAAATGTCCTGTTCCCGAGAAAAACAACAATAACTGTCTTATGATAATAGATGGAGCCACGTGTCTTTCGAATCATGATTGAATTATATTATTACAAGGAGAGTACAAATCGAATTGATTGTCAAATTCTCTAAATTAACGCGAGCGAAGCAGCGGGCAACAGTAGCTAGTTAGAAATAAAAATGGCGTAAGTGTGTTAACACATTTAATGTTTATTTGGAGCATAAAAGACTTACAGATAAATATAAACAGGGAAATTAGTTGTATTACTAATACGTTGAGAATGTTGTTGGGTCTGCCGTGGCGGTGTAGCGCGTCTGGGATGTTTGCTGAAGCGCGCACTGATGGGTTTCAGGCCATCATGCGCAAAAAAGCAGATTCCCTGCTGGCCCGTATACGGGGTAGCATCAACGGCATTCTGAACGCAATAGCAGTACGTTTTGACTGTCCCTTCCAGAACCAGTGGGTCATGTCGTGTATAGGTGTGGCGAATCATGCCAACACATAAATGTGGGTGTGTGTGTGTGTACTAGGTTAAGTTTTATATGGGTCTATGCCACCTGAATTAAAGTTATTATTATTATTATTACTTAATACGCGTTAATTCACTCTCTTAGAGAGAAGGCCTCGCCAAGAGTGGGAACATTATAGGTTGATTATGATGACGTTAATTAACCGTGTGATTCACTATGTCATACAATTCATGTCAAAGAATAACAAGGCAATATGACTATACGGACTATTTTTCTGATATTTAATTTGCTTAACAAGTTCAATTCTCAATTCTTTATTGCATTCCACAATGTAGGCTTAGGTGGTAAATATTCGCCAAAAGAAACAATCATGGACCCTGTCGGGCACAGCAAAAGAAAGATTTGGGGGGAAAGGGACTTATCAATTTCATGACTTATAATCTAACTTAACTTATATGTTTTAAAGATTCAGTTTCTTTAAATTACGTAAGTAAACGACATTCACGTATCCACAGAATCTCGAAAAAAGTTTTCATTGAATTATTATTATTTCGTACAAGTAAGTAGGTACATTAATATTACATTGCTTTTATTAAACTCCTTGCTTGCAATTATTCGTTTCTTTCCAAGGAGCTAGGTTTAATTTTCCAATTTTGGAAGAACTGCATTTCGTCAAGGGGTTCCTGTAAAGATAATAAAACAGTTATAGATGTTATATAAACGGCTTCTCAAAAATATGTTTGATGCTTTTGGTGATGCCAGTCAGTAGTTTCAACTCCAGTTAGGTAGAGAAAATAGTTCTTGTGTTTTAAAGTGTGAGAAAAGTTACTTACCTTGACGATATTGTGCGGAAGGCTTGCGGTTGTATCTCAGTGACAAAGTTACCAACTGTACATAAGAAGCCCGCCACTGTGACTTTGCGTAACGCGTTCAGTTGATCTGGAAAGTAAGTAACGGTCACACCACTAGGCTATAACTGCTAGGTTTGGGATTAAAAATCGAATTTATTCCCTTACTTTATATTTGTCAAACGTAATAACTTACGCCGACTCACCCTCAGTAAACGCATGTGGTCTATTAGGTCTCTCATACCAATGCCTATCGGAGGCAATGCTGCGTCTTAATTGTTCCACCAACAAGCAGTACAGCGTTTGTGGTACCTTTCCACCTCGTTTGTGTTTCTCAGCCCACAAACCTGCCATCAGTTCTATGTCCTCAGGATCTTCGTACAGTTGCTTCAAGCGGAATAGACGCTGGATAAAAATAAAGTTATTTACATGTAATTGTGGAGTAGCATCATCAGTATGACCCCTTTTTTTTGAGGGTGGGAAATCATCAAATTACTCCTTCCTAACATATCCCCGTAGAAGATAGTGGGTCGAGCTCAACAAAACAAACGATCAGTGAATGTGGTTTAAATTAGCCAGTGCCGTTGTGTCCATGTGTGTTCTTGCAACGCTTTTTTTTGAGGTTGGGAAATCATCAAAATGAACCCTCCCGCTCTGGTTGGAGCGCAAGGGAGTGTCAGACTCTTACTGACTAAAACCCATCCATGTTCCTTCCTTAGCCCTTTATGTTCCGGGGTAGCGGTAACCCTTTCGGACAATCCCGCCTAATCAGTATGACTCCTGCTAAACAAAATGTTTACCACTCACAGGCAATTTTCCAGTCTTTCTGCTCTTCGTATACATAATAATTTATATTAACTAAATCAAAACTAAGAGATTTAAGTTGGAAAAAATGTAGAAAAAAATATTACCTCTGAACTGAAACTGTTTTCCAAGTCAGCAAAGGTTTTGTATGACATTTTTGAGCAAAATTCTTTATACTTTATGTATGGCTGAAATCCGAAAAACCTTCCTTTCTTTAAATCGTCGGTTGCCACATCTGAAGACAATAGTATTCCGCCTAGAACTCTATCAACCATCTGAAATTGAAATTTATAATTATTGTAAAGAAAAAAAAATAGAATTTGGTCCCGTGATGACTGGGATAACGTAGAGCGACTGCCTATCTGGCCCGTAACAACTGCTAAAGATGCACAAATGACAGCCAGGACCAAGTTAAGCTTAATGTGCTTTCCTAGACACGAAGGAGTCTCGGTATGTAAAGATGGTCACCCATGCACGGCCAACCACGGCAAGCGTAGCTTAACCTGATTGATTGACTTGTGCGGATGTTACTACTTAGCCACGAGCTTCTGCACTACATTCATATAATGTTAATAAAATAACAGAAGAACTCAATCGAACATGTGAATTGAATTTATTTGAAATGATCACATTCAGTTTAAATTGTGAAATTTGCTCTTGGGCTACTTTATTTTCGAAAATAAAATAAAAAAGATAAAGGCTATATGATACAAAAAGAAAAAAAAAACAGAAATGATATCGAGCACTTACATCATAATCAATGGTAAAGTCAAACTTGCCACTGGTCTGTCTGAAACTCCCTTGAATAACTTGCAGCATATTGTCGTCAACGGCTAAGAATCCTGTTCGTGTAGTACCATTGACGTAAGGAAATGTTTTAACGAAATACCCTTTTTTGTCATAAAGTCTGCAATTAGAAAAGAGGGAGGCATTTAAATTGTCATTACAATTAGTGCCGAACTTACAACGTACCATACCATGAGCTTTGCCTTGCAAGAGCTGTTCTGGATGTGTCGATACAAGAGAAGAAGAATATAGTAACTTAACAATTTAATTAAATAATAGATTTGTCCTTTGTATAGAAATCCAGCGCTTTCGTTGCAATTAAAAAGAAAAAAAAGATATAAACATCAAGAAGAAGAAATAAACATCATCATCATCATAAAACAAACTTCAAGTCCGTCTCCTGTATAGTGTGGAACCATCTCAGCACGTAAACGTATTCGTCTGACATTTGCGGTTGAACGTGTTCATCGTACAAGTCCCTGAACCCTCCATCTTCACATAGAATGCCGTCTCTAATCATATTTCTTTTACCTGGGAAAGTTCGAATTTGTTAAAAAGATTTAGAAGAGTCAAGAATTGAGTATCGTTTTTAATGTCCTAATTAAAGACATTGTTTATTCAAGATTAGTATTAATAATTACACTGGGTACAATTTTTATACTAAACTAGCTTCTGCCCGCGGCTTCGCCCGAGTGGATGTCGGAAATTGTTACATTATTGGAGATTTAGCAGGGATCCCATTTTTTTTTTTAATTGAACATAGCCTATGTCACCCGGAGGTAGTGTAGCTTCCCAACAGTGTAGAATTCTCCAAATTGGTTCAGTAGTTTCGGAGCCTATTCAATGCAAACAATCAAATCTTTCCTCTATCAAGGAAGGCCGTGGTGTCAGAAACCGTTGGCAACTTCGCCACAGTGACAGCGAAGAGGAGAACAACAAGGCGCTCCGAGTCTAGCCAGCCAGTGCTAAAATAAATTTATTCGACTAACCCAATACAATCGGCAACAGTTCATATAAATAAATCTGCAGAGATACAGCAATGTTAATATCTCTTGCAGTGTAAAAGAGACGTTCATCATCCCACGAGGGATTCAGCTTGTGAAGCTCCTCAGCTATCTGATTGTGTTGTCTATACAGGGTTACTGGTAACTCGACGTATTCCTTGCAGGACGTCATAGTAGGGTTAAAATGCAACAAATTAAGCCACCAAATGTTCTACCGAAATTCAGTAGTTTTTGAGTTAGTTCGATTTTTAGAGTTTTTATGAATAATCCCAGATTAAATCATTTGAAACCAATTTAAAAATTATTTACGGCGCGACAGTACAGAAATTTTAAGTTATTATCGTAGTTGATGCCGTAGCAGATCTTTGTTAATAATTAAAAGTTCAAAAATGCCTTAAACCTTGGCAAATATCACTAATCAAACATTTTTTTTTTTGTAATTTTTGTTATTACTCCATACAAATTGTTGTCTAGTGCAAAAATAAAATACTACGCCTGATGTACAAATTACTAGGAAAATATCCTTATCTTATCAGCTATCCAAAAAGGTATGAATGTTAATACAAAGTCATGGACTACATTATGAAAATCGTTTTTGATTTAGTACAGGAAGACGTGCGTCTCACAAAAAGGTGATTATTCGGAAAATCAAATAAAACAATTTCGTGAATGTTATTATTATTTTTAAAAAATTTCAATTTAATAACTTTTATGACATACATTTCACACGTCTTGTTCGATGTGCTGCCCTCGGTTTCGAATACATGTTCTTATTCGCTTCCTCATTTCAGTTTTTGTGATTCTTGATGTGATTGTTGCCCTCATCTGGTCCGCCGCATCTGTTATTCTCTCCCTTAGTTCTTCAATTGAATTTACTGGGGTCACATAAACTAGGTCTTTCATATGACCCCAGACGTAAAAGTCTAGGGGCGTCAGATCAGGGCTTCGCGCAGGCCACGGAATCGGCCCACCGCGCCCTATCCATCGGTTTGGATAGTTTTCATCCAGCAATTGTCGAATTGTGATTCGGAAGTGGGCTGGACATCCGTCATGTTGATAAATCATGTTTGCTCTTCTTTCTTCCGGTACATCCGCGAGCAGTGGTGTTAAATGATTTCTAAGGAAATCTTCATAAAGTTCCCCATTTAGTGTTCGGGGTAAAAAATGTGGGCCGATTAATTTGTCGTCGATAATACCCATCCAAACATTAAGCGAGAACCTACGCTGGGATGCGGTTGGTTTCAGTTTTTTAGGGTTTGCTTCTGCTTTCGGTGCCCAGTAATGTAAGTTGTGGTAGTTTGTGATACCATCACGGTCAAAACATGACTCATCGGTCCACAGAATGTTTTTTAAAAAGTTTTCGCCTTCGGCGTCGGCACTCAGCATGAAACGACAAAATTCAAGCCGTCTCGGCGGATCTCCCTCTTCTAATGACTGGACTGGTTGGTAGTGATATGGATGTCGGCCTGACAAGTGAACTACAGACCAGACTTTCCACTGTGACATACCAAGCTCACGCGCTACGATGTTTGTCGATATGTTGGGGTCGTCAATAAAACGTTGAAGAATCAGCTCTTCGTCGTCAGCCGTGTATCTCCGGGAACGACCAGTGTCAATTTGCCTGGTTCTTTGGACGCTGCCAGTTTCAGATATTCGCCGATAAGTCGATCCGAAGACACTAACGTGTGGGAGTCGGCGGTTGGGAAAGCGAAGTCCATATTCTCTCCGCGCTTCAGCAGCGTTACCGTCACAAAGTCCGTAACAGTAAATTATGTCAGCGTATTCTGGATTAGAATATGCAGCCATAGTCAGCACTTATGAAGGCACAGCACAGCACGAGAGCAAGATACGCGATAGGGATAGCCAGATAACAAAACACGAGCTTACGCGACGTAGAGTTGAGACTGACTAACGCTGACGACCAGAAAATCGCACCCCGAGTCATGCCGAGAGAACAATAGTAACCAATCACAAAGCTTACCGTGTGTTTGGAGTTCAAGCTCAGGTAAAACTACGAATACTACGAATAACAAACAAAATGTTGATTGTCTTACAATTTTACCTGCTCCCCATAAAACTCTTCTCTACCCTGTCATACATGCAAAAGTATTGACAATCATACCTTTCTGAATAGCTGATAAGACAAGGATATTTTCCTAGTAATTTGTACATCAGGCGTAGTATTTTATTTTTGCACTAGACAACAATTTGTATGGAGTAATAACAAAAATTACAAAAAAAAAAATGTTTGATTAGTGATATTTGCCAAGGTTTAAGGCATTTTTGAACTTTTAATTACTAACAAAGATCTGCTACGGCATCAACTACGATAATAACTTAAAATTTCTGTACTGTCGCGCCGTAAATAATTTTTAAATTGGTTTCAAATGATTTAATCTGGGATTATTCATAAAAACTCTAAAAATCGAACTAACTCAAAAACTACTGAATTTCGGTAGAACATTTGGTGGCTTAATTTGTTGCATTTTAACCCTACTATGACGTCCTGCAAGGAATACGTCGAGTTACCAGTAACCCTGTAGAAAAGAATGTTGATCAGATTTGCTCCCATTACGTTGTTGGATTCTGTAAAACAAAGAAGACGACGATGACAGTAGAAGGAGAAATCGTCTTGTCGAACAAACAATTTATTTGTCTGGTAAGAAACTTTTATAAAATTCATCAAATTAATAACTAACTGAATATCTATTTGAAAAATCTTGACAACACACATATTATCAGCGACTGCCTCAAGCAAGTTCCTTTTACCGTGTCCCAGTCAAAACTTCTGTAAACACGAAAAGCATGTTTGTTTTTCGTTTCGATTATTTCAATTATTGTTACTCATTTGATGCTATTATTATTTGTGTTATTATTACTGACTACTCAATCGCAGAGCTTGTGCGCTTGCATGACTATGCTTATTAACTTTGTGTGAACTTAAAAACTAACCAATCCATCTTCAAATAATACTGTGTGTATAACCGTGTAGTTCTGGAACATGGGATTCTAACCGACCGATGACACCTTCATTGGTTGAATGCAATCCTAAGTATCAAGTTATTAAATACTCACGATACGTATGACATCGAGTTTCCCTTGGGCGTTGATTTAAAATGCAATAGTCTGAATCAGGATCTGTTGGTGGAAATAATAGACCATTCTCTTCTTCCATTTTTACCAGCCCATTCTTGTAAGTCCTGAGTCGTTCGATAAAACCTTGCAATAGATTGTAGGTATTGGATAAATCGAAGACTGGTGTTTGGAACACGTACTGAAATAATGGATTATATGTAGAATAATAACATATCTGAAGACTTTGCTGACATCCTAGCTACCTACTTGCTTATTGGTTTGCAGGGCATGAGTAAATAGATCATGCCCTGTACAATCAACACAATCTGCAAACCATGTAGTTTATGTCGATAAGCCAGATAAAAAAGTATGTATCTAAAAACGTTACGAGGTAGGTCAATTCAGTATTGAGGTCATAAAACCAGCCACACACAATGCTGTCTGCTCGAATCTCGCTACTCGCACGCACACACTTACTATGTATATACGACAGAAACAGAGAGAGAGAGAGAAAGTCACTTGGAGAAACGGAAAAATACGTACGTGAAGATTTCTACCAAGGGGCTTCTACCAAGCCGTGTTAAGGAACTTAACAAAAACCTATTTTTGGTAAAGAACTACGGTCCAATAACACAGAAACGAATAATAATTACCCTGACAAACTCAGTGCCATTATCACGACAGCCATATGTCTGGAAGCTCTGTGGTCTGGTGAGGTTCATGCAGCTGATACCAGAAAACCTGTGAACAGGATCGTCTACCGGAATCTTGATCGGTGTACACCTGTAGTCCTTTTTGCCTTCTGGCGTGCAGCAGGTGGTTATGTTTCGTGAATAATTTACTGAAATCACAAACAAATATACCTTGACTGTACAGTAAAGTGTTTTGAATGACTTGTTTTTACCTTCGCTAATCTTTTCGCTGACATTTTGTGGTGACGAGAAGATGATGTCAGGTTTATTTTGAGATCGTCCCCGTAGAAGCGATTGGCAGCGGCGACCTCTTGCTCCCGGCCCTTTTGCAAGGCTTGGTCCGGACCGAGAGGGAGTGGGAGGTAGTCACCTCCTTCTGCGATGCAATCATGCTCGCGAAGGAGGTGGCGGGATGGGAGAGGGAAAAGTCCTCCCGTTCTAGCTGTCGCGGGCCACCGCCTGCGGGCGGTGAGTAAAGGGGAACTCACTGTCCGATCAGGATCAGATCGTGTTCCACGCACGCCTCAAATAGATGTCAGCATTTGAAGGGGCCCGTTAGGGCTGATTGCCCAAAAGGGATACCGCTACCCCAGAACATAAAGGGCTAAGGAAGGAACATGAATGGGTTTTAGTCAGTAGGAGTCTGACACTTCCTTTCGCTCCACCCGGAGCGGAAGAAGTCATTGGAGTCATTGGATGATTTCCCATCATATGTAAAATTAAATAAAGTTACTAACCGATATCGTGAATAGAGTTAATGTCGCCGACCATAAATAAGATATAGTACGAAAGCAGTTGGGTAACGCTCAAGTCTGATGCCTTGCCCACTTGAAGAATTTCAGTTCGTAATCTTCTTGGTAGCGGTAGTTCACGACCATTTGTTGCCTTTCTTGGTTCATAATCTGAAAGTATTGTAGTCATTTACAACATTTAAACGTATTATGCCTTATCATGTTTCCTGTATCAAAATTAAATAACAGGTATCTGTCAATAGATCTAGTTTTTTTTTATCTAGCTTTGTCCCACTGCTGAGCAAAAACCTCCCCCAATTCCTTTCAAGCATCTTTTTCCAAAACAAATTTGGTCCAACCCTTGCAGTTCGCATCTAGGTCGTCTCGCCACCTATTCCTGGGTGGTTTATGTGTCGAGACTGGCGCACCGGTCATCACGCATACGGCTAACGTGACTCGCTTTATCCCATTTTAGCTTGGCAGCCTTTTTGTCATCGTATACGATCCCCGATCATTATAGTAGGTATTATATATTTTATTTATTTATTATTTAGTACTTACTTGAACTAAAGTCATATGGTAGCAGCCTATTTGTAGGAGTATTGTGTGTTCCTCTGCTGGGATACTTGAGATTGTTACATGAACCATCTACACGCTTCCATTCTTTTGGATCACAAGGTTTAATTTCAACGGTACAATACCTAAAAGTATTGACTTTATTTTAGATGAGATGTATATCTTTATTCTTTTATCAAAATGTGAGTATAACTTGCCATTGCACGTTATTTTGATTCATAATGAAGTCAAGGTTACCAACGCGAGGTTATTTTCCATTCTACTAGAAAGCCGTTAAGGGGGTTGTATGATTTTAATGATTACAGAGGGCCTAGACAAAGTCACATTTTCAATAACGATAGCAAAATTAGATAAATCCGAAATGTATGGAATTGGCATAAGCTTTCGAAATGTCACGTGATCAATCGTTTTTGATCGCTAAGTGCTAGATAATGTGAAATTGTGTAACGAAACTCTATCAATATTGTCATACAAATGCGTTTAGAAGGTGGCGATCTTTACAATCCGAATCGCTGAGATAACGAATAGTTCTATCAACAATTTTCCGATAGAGTCTTGGCCCCCTGGTCTGTATGCATGTACTAAAAACCTAAGAAACTTTTAATTGTTCCGGGCTACTGGCGCTTAAACCAAAATCGTCCGATTCTCCGTCATATATACATGCACGCTGTGACGTTATTTTTTGCTGAACTGAAATTTTTTAACGTCTTCATAATATATTTCTATATATTTTACTTTCCTATCATGATGCCATGACGTGGATGTGAACATCCACGAAAATATCTCCACATACGAAAATTGTTAAAATTCAACAATAGAACATTTCGTGTTTAATTTTTTGGATTTTCCCGATTCAATTGCTTCGTGTCATACTAGGCATCTGGGGGATTACTGGAAGGTAGGGCGACTATATCCAACTGTGTACTGCTTCTACAATCACTGATCTCAATAAGCTTGGCGATTGTAACAGTTGTCAATATTCTTATGTCAATGATATGGTATTAATTTTTTTATTGATCTTATGTTTGCTTGACTTAAAACATAAATGTCACAATCTTTTTTTTATTGTTCTGTATTCTAAAAAATTTGATCAAGAATCGAATATCAACCGTAATATATCATAACATCACGCCCGTATTTTTCTAAGGGTTTGGCAGAAGTGTATATATAGTACACCCATATTTCGCCAGCTATGAAGTTCCATGTAATAGAAGGCGAGTCTGTGTCAATCTGTCTAGCGTTTTCCCAACTGTGTTGGGGTCGACTTCCAGTCTAACCGGATGCATCTGAATATAATCCTACTAATATTATAAATGCGAAAGTTTGTGAGGATGGATGGATGGATGTTTGTTCCTCTTTCACGCAACAACTATTAAATGGATCCGAATGAAATTTAGCACAGAGATAGATTATAGTCTAGAATAGCACATAGGCTACTTTTTATCCCGGCAAAATATACGGTTCTCGTGGGATAATTTTCTACACACACGCGGGCGAAGCCGCTGGCTAAAGTTAGTATAATATAATATCCTTGGACATTTCACACAACGCTATATCGTCCCAAGCCAAGCAAACTAATGCTTGTGTTATGGTAACGAGATAGCTGATATACTACTTATATACATTTTTTTTTTTTTTTGTAAATACATACATATTATAGATAGAAAAACACCCAGACTCGTTACAAATACTTGCACACGAACGACAGCCGGGACCAACGGCTGAACGTGCTTTCCGAGACACGGTGGAGTCTCGAGTCGAAGATGGTCACCCATCCATGAACCAACCCCGGCAAGCATAGCTTAACCTTATAGATCGATGCGTGCTGCTGTTATTACTTAGCCATGAGCTGTGTACCGGACACAAATGCAGACTCCAGGAAATTCTATATGGAAAACCACAAAAAACACTTTGTATGTCACACATCTATCACGCACATTGTTTACTGCTAAATTCAATATACTCCCTTTCCTAAGTATTAGTAACTCACCCGGTATTATTCCTTTCTTTATAAATCTTCAGCTGAGTTTTATTCACAAGTTTCCCAGAAAAATTGTCATAAAGAACGGCATTCAATCCACCGATACAGAGACTGGCATAAGTCAAAAATATTAAATAGTGAAGCATCTTCGTCTCCTGCTGTAAGAGAAGTAAATCGCTAAATTCTTTATTTTATGTTGTTTCAAATTGCGCGTATTAAGTACTATAATATACTATACTAAATACTACTAATATACTATATAATAATATCAAAATAACAAGAAGTAAGGGATGATGGGATCCCTTACTTCTTGTTATTTTGATATTATAATCTATATCTAAATAAAAATTGCAATGGTTTCCTTTGGTAAACGCATCGTTTGAAATCGACTGGACCAATATTTTGTTTGAAGCTTTATTTATTAAAGGATTTTAAGGAATTATTAAAACTTTCCCGAGAAGTTAAAAATATGGTTAACTAAAAAAATAATTCTATGGGATTGTTGTATTTATTGTTTGGATAAGTCTAAGTTGTCAACGTGTGTCGGGTCAACTAGCAGAAAACAAAAAATAATACCACTGTTGTGTGTATTATGAAGTTAATGGTAGAGTATGTACTCAACCGGCCCTTTAGTTATGTCCACAAAAATGTATAATACATTGCCAAATGACATTCGAGAAGTAGACAAAACAAATGTATTTATTAATAAATTGAAACAAGTTCTGGAATCCAAGGCATACAACTCAGTTAAGAAGTTTATAGATGACAAATCGATTGCAAAGTAAAATTATTCGCTCAGGTTATAATATGAAATGAAGGAAACCAAATATAAATATAAAAATATAAATACATAAACAATAATATAATTTAATAAGAATGAAACATAGTTCTAATAATTGCATAAATATTATCTAGATTATTACAATACATAATTAAAATTATTAAGATATTTATTTATTAAACCATAATAATAATGCACAGACCAAAGATTTTAAAAATATGTACACATAATTATTCATGTCAAACACATCTAATAAAATATAATAAATATTGAATTGCTACTTAGCCCTCTTCCTCTACCATCGGGATCCCAACTTACGGTAGGAGGGGTTCACATCGGCGTCGAGACCACGATGAAATACCTAGGTCTGGTCCTCGACAGCCGATGGAATTTCGTGGAGCATTTCCGACGTTTGGCCCCCAAGCTAGAACGGACTGGGGCCGCCTTCGAGCAGCCCAATTTGAGGGGGCCAAACGCCTCCTGCCGGAGGCTTCACGCGGGAGTCGTGCGGTCCATGGCCCTATACGGGGCCCCGGTGTGGGCGCGTTCACTGCGGCGGCGAGCCGCCCACTATCTGAACGCGCCCCAAAAGGTGGTAGCCATACGGCTGATCCGGGGGTACCGCACGATCTAGGGTGAGGCGGCGCGCCTCCTTGCCGGACTGCCGCCGTGGGATCTGGAGGCGATAGTCCTCGCGCGCCTGTTCGAGTGGCGCGCGGAGGTACTAAGCCGGGGGGAAACTCCGTTTCCGCGGCAAATTGCGGCGGAGCGGACGGACCTCCGGCGCGATCTCATGGCGGCCTGGAATCAGCGACTGTCGCAACCCAGCGCAGGGCACGCCACGACAGTGGCGGTAAGGCCCCTCTTTGAGGAGTGGCTAGAGAGGTGTCACGGCGCCCTCACCTACCGCCTGACGCAGGTCCTCACCGGACATGGAGGTTTCGGGAGGTTCCTGCACATCATCAGGCGGGAGGAAACGCCCGGGTGTCACCACTGCGAGGATCGATACCAGAGGATACGGTACAGCATACGGTGCAAACCTGCCCCGCTTGGGCGGAGCACCGCCGTGTCCTCATAGAGGCGATCGGCGGCGACGACCTCTCGCGCCCGGCCCTGGTGCAAGCCATGGTCCGGGGCGAGAGGGAGTGGGAGGCAGTCACCTCCTTCTGTGAAAAAGTCATGCTCGCGAAGGAGGTGGCGGGATGGGAGAGAGAAAGGTCCTCCCGTCCCAGCCGCCGCGGGAGACGCCCCGGGCGTCGGGAGCCACGTGACGACTCCCGGCCACCGTAGGCGCGGGCCTGCGGACGGTGAGTAATGGGTGACTCACCGTCCGATCAGCACCAGACCCGTGCCGGACGGCGCGTACATGTTCCACGCGCGCCTCAAAGAGATGTCAGCATAGGAAGGGGCCCCTCAGGGCCAAGTCTGCCGGGTAAGCGGGATTGTCCGAAAGGGTTACCGCTACCCCGGAACATAAAGGTCTACGGAAGGAACATGGATGGGTTTTAGTCAGTAAGAGTCTGACACTCCCTTCCGCTCCACCCAGAGCGGGAGCAGTCATTGGATGATTATCCAGCCTTAAAAAAAAAGAGGCCTCTTCCTCTCTCCTAATGTTGCTGTGCCCGACAGGGTCCATATTGTTTTTTTATTATTTTGATTACACCATCTATGTAATACATATGGAATGCAATAAAGATTTGAGTATTGAGTAGTAACTTAACAGCATTAAACCAGCACCAAAATTAGGAATGTCGAATATAATTTAAAAATGTCATATGTATCTTGTTTTGGTAATCTCACCTATGAATGAGTACTTACGTGACTTAGGGTGCAACTAACCTGAAGTGATTGTTGTTTAGTTTATTTTTACAACGAATGCAAAACGGTATAATATATTTTTTATTACGCAATACACGAAAATGTTGGAATGCAATAAATAATTTGTGTAGTCATGACCATAGAGTCACGATGTAATACTATTTTTATGGAGAAAAGGGTGATAATAAAAACACTGATAATAAAAGTAAAGGTTTATGTATATTTGGCTTGTTTATTAATGTTAATTTATGACGATAAGTAATAATTTTATACTCGGCTATTAAACATTGATTTGCAGGTCTATGTACTTAAGCGTAAAACAGTGCAAGGTAGTGGATATCTGGATAACCCCAATATCGTATTTAGGAATGGATTCTTTATTCTGTGCAGGTACTGTCCGTCCACAGTGAATAATCGATTGCAGGGATCTCGTCACAGCTGACGATTTCGTTTCTGAAAAGTAAAATAATAAGTATTAAGATCCAGCCGAAGGCAACCCCTCTACAGGTAGATGCAACCTCTGGCAGGAACTGTTTAAGCCCCCTGATTTCTTCGCTGAACCATCGGAAAGCCTCCCATCTGGGCACAAGCTACCGTGGCCTACTTGGAAAACCTTAAACAGACTTCGTGCCCAGGTAGGTCGCAGTAAGGACAACCTCCACAAGTGGGGGTTCATAGATGGCTCAGATCTCTCATGTGTACGCAGCGTCTCCCCACTGACAATGGCTCACCTCCCATCATGCACCGCATGTCCCGTCACATGCACACGTGAGGACCTAATGTCTGCGTCAGTGAACGGTATTAGCGTTGCTGAATTTTGGGCCAAATTCATTTAAAATATAAATAATATATTTAAGCACTATATTTGCCATCGACACGCTAAGAAGAGTATTAGGATGTTTGCTAATGAATAAAAAACACCTTACCAACGGTTCAGTTCGATTCGAGGTTCACACTGACTTCGACTTTGAAAGAAATTGGTCATCCATTAGTATTTTATAGACTGTTCTTTAGCCATGAGCCTCTCAAAATATAAGTGGCAAATAATTTGTAGTATACGTACCCAGTTGTAGGTAACTCAAATGCCCTCGGCTGCACCTCTGTGACACCATCTCCAATGTCACACAGCATCCGTGCTGCTGTCGCCTTTCTAATTTCTTGCAATTGATCTGTTCAAATAAATTTTATATCAGAGGAATTTGAAAAATAATCTAGATCTCTTGCCAAAGTCGTTTTGTAAAGTATTTCTCTTTTAATTCCGAACCATAAAGGCTAAACAAAAAAATATGATAATTCGTAGCTACGTTTATCAGAAAGGCTAATAAAAAAGGCAATCAACAACCGCATTTAATAAATATAACAAAATAATTTTAATATGGTGCAATTTTTGAAGTGGCAGTTTTTAACATGAAACGGTTTAGGTAGCCTTACTTCTCGATTTTAAAAACGCAATCTAAATATAAATTCCGACAACAAAATCCAAGATAAGTACAGTGTGTTAGGTTATACGAGGGACATACTTTCAGGGGGTACTATAATCATGAAAATTAACAACTTTGACTAAACTTGAAATCATGAAAAAAAATCTGCTGCTCAGTACATGTATGCAAATGTATAGAACAGCTGATATTTTTTTTTCATATTTCTGAGTTGGTCCCAGGGACAAAGTTGTTGATTTCCATGAGTACTATACAACCTGAAAGTATGTCCCTAGTTTAAGCTAACACTGTATATTTTAGTACTTACCCGATGTGAAGGCGTTGGGTCTGCTATCCCTCTCATACCAGTGCCTATCCGACACGAGAGACAGCTTCAGCTGCTTGGCCACAATGCAGTAGAATGTCGGTGGCACATATGAGTTCTCTTTTTTCTTCTCGACCCATATACCAGCTAAGAGATCTATATCCTCTACGAATGGGTACAGCTCTTTTAGCTGTGTTATCCTCTGTAAATTAGAGAATGTTTCAATTAGCCCTAATATTTTTGGAGGAATAGCATTAGCATATTAGCATGACAATAACCTAAAACTCGTAAGTCGTGGCCGTTTCTACTGGACCCTCACTGTTAAAAAGCATTTAATTATGAATAAACTATGTGAGCTGGAATCAGAAAAGTGCAATGCCTGTACTTGTACAAATCTCGATGACTCAAACAGATAAATGACAAAATTGAAAGTTTACCTCCACATCTACAATGTCAGATAAATCATCGAAGCTGGTGATATTGTCACCAAAGCAGAGGTTTCTGTAACTAATATAACTTTGGAAGCCAAAGTAGCGGTTTTTAGCTAAATCGTTTGTCATAATATCATTCGACCTTTGTAGACCACCTAAGCCTCTTTGGACAATCTGGAAAAATAAAAAAATTACAACAATTACAATTTGCTTCAAAGAAGTCCCTTGAGGCCAATAATTGATCCTTGAAAAAATATAATTCATCACAAAAAAAATCCTTACATCCGGGTCAGCAATGTAATCTTTTGAATTGGCGGTCGGTTGCCTGAAGAAGCCTTGCGTAACGTAGTCCATGGTATCGTTGACTTTCAAGAAGTCAGTGTTCGACGTGAGGTCCACAATCGGGAATGTTGATTTATAGGTTCCATTTTGGTAGTACATCCTAAAATAGAAGTGTGAATTTCAGTGACGTAAATGAGACAAGCCCAGTACATAGTTGATTCACAAATAGGGTTCAAAATTGGCTATCAAGAATAAATAAAATTTGAAAGAGATTTTATTACTTATCCTCTTAATTTTATTATTAAGAAATATGATTTAATTTTCCAAACTAAACTGACTGTTATAAATAAAAAACACTGATAACCTCAAATCTCCATCTTGTAAAGTATGCATCCATCTTAAAACAACCGGGTACTCAAGATATATTTGTGGTAGTACAGTGTCGTCGTAAAGATCTCTAAATCCACAGTCACTGGATAGAATACCGTCAGCGATCAAGTTGTCTTTACCTATTAAGGAATATAAATATTAAAACAAAAGAAATGTGGAATTAAAATAATATTTTATATGATCAATAAGATAAAAAAAACATTATTATCTCTTTTAACGGAAAATGTGACCAAAAGGCTGGCAGCATCGCCGCATTGAATGGCAACATTGTTTCTCTGGCTGATGTTGGTAGCAAAATAAGCCTTAAATATTTGAACTAGAGATAAAAATCCAATGTCAACTCACCCATCAATGTGGCCACTAGTTCATAGTAAAACATTTGAACAGCATAGGCGATGTTAATTTCCCTAGCCTGCGTAAACAGTTGTTCATCGGTCCAGCAGGGATTGATTTCAGCAAGCTTAGTGGCAATGAAGTTGTGGTTATTCCAGAAGAGAATAATTCCCACGAAGTTAATGCCGAGAAGGAGATTGAGGCTCGCTAAAAAAGTAAAATATCCGTTCATAACTTGCCCAAAAACGCCACTTCTAACTGGTGAGTATCACAATGACATAATAGTGGGTCATTCGAGTGACAAAAAGTACTTGTAGCAGTTTTCCTAGTACATGCAGTACTCGTACTATGTGCGAGTTACAGGCATTTGTATACGTGCTATAGCCATTAGACTTACATGTGTCAGGGAAATATATTCTGTCATTGCTCGTCACAGTTACCAACTTTCCACCAGAGTTAGTTCGTCTTGCATTCTCAATCGTGTTACCATAAATAGGCGATAAATCTACTAGCGGAGTTGCATCTACGATCTGCAAATTAGAATATAATATAAAAGTATATTAATTTACAGCTTAGCAATGATTTATTCAGAGTTTTTGTGATATCCATTAATTGCAAGTTCTTTTACTACGAAATATAGCTCATACGCACAAATTCACAATAACCTATATGTAAATATACATTTTTGGTTTATTTGGACTTGTTATATAATAAAATATATAATTATATCGATATTTATGTCCTCGTGAGTAAATTATATTTCGTCACCTAAATCGTTACCATAATTGATGTTGTTAATTGTTAATATGTGTTGCTCTATAAGGTCTGATGGGTAAAAATTATAATTAAAACAGATGAAAATCATGATTACAGATGAAGGAAAATAACAAAAATGGATATATATTTACTCTCAAAGGCGTGGTGGTATTGGCCAGACAACCGGAGGTCTGGAACGTCAGCGGCCTGGTCATGTTCAGGCATCTGATACCAGAGAAACGATGCACATAATCTGTCTTCGGCACTTTGTTGGGAGTGCATGCGTAGTCAGTCCTACCAGCCTCTTTACAGCAGTATGGCCTCCATGTGACATAGTTAGCTATAAGTAAGATTACAAAAAGATGACTTGGTGAAATAAATTTTTTTCTTGTAGATTGATCTTGTACGCAGTCATAAATCTTGACATTAATAAATGTAGACCATAAGATAAACAGTTGCTAATAGTAAGATTAACAAAGCTATAATATAATGTAGAACTAACAAAATGTGGACATTAATGTCTGAATTAACTTTATTTATCAGTAACCATATATAGCAATAGGTTCCTAACCCCTTAAATGTCATATGATAAAAATAGATCCAGAAAAAAATCACTGACAAACATATAACCGTAAAAAACTCATTGAGTTGTTGACTGCAAACGGGTTCTAGTAGGCGAACATTTGAAGGGTATAACTGAAACTAATTTAAAAAAAAAACAACAATAAATCCTTCAAAATAAAGAGTAATGAGTACTTACTAGTGTCTCGAGTGTTGGTGATATCAGTAGCGAAGAATACAAACAAGTGATTGATGATGCTAGTCAGCACCTCGTCATCCACACGACCTTCGGACCAGAGCGTAGTGCGCACGATCCTGCTGTAATTGAGTTCAGCACCAGATACTGAGAGACGGGGTTCAAATTCTGTGGATTAGAGTAAATTTTAGTTTTTGTAAAGTCAAAATCAATCTGCCTAGCCTTTTCCTAACTATGTTGGGGTCCTCTTCCAGTTTAACCGGATGCAGCACAATACTAGTATTTTACATAGAGCGACTGCCTATCTGACCTCCACAACCCAGTAACTGGGTAATACTATACCCCTACGGCTGTCAAATTTTTGGGCGTCTGACGACCCGTAACTACTGTCAAAGATGCACAATTGACAGCCGGGACCAACGGCTTAACGCGCTTTCCGAGGGGGAAGGAAGGAGTCTCGGTATGTAAAGATGGTCACCCATCCACGGCCAACCCCGGCAAGTGTAGCTTAACCTGATGGATCGACTTGTGCGTCTGTTATTACTAAGCCTGTTATTGCTAAGCTCCTAAAGATATTGTAAAAATCGTTTCTAAAATAGTTAAGTTCGATTATTCGATGACTAAGTAATAAAATAACAGTACAAAATAAAATAACAGCCGAACTGGTCGATTCATTGATGCTCACGCTACGCTCGCTAAAGTTGGTCCGTGGACGAGGACTATTGCGCGAACATTCTCACTTTTAATAAAGAACACACAACTATCTATCGTTTTTTTTTACTTAGTAACAACATTCCGGTGACTCATTTAATGTAAAAATGAAATAAAATTTGAAACATAAGTTATGCAAATTACAGCACTGTTGAATGTTGATCAATCAACATCGTAATTTTCAAATGACGTAAGTTTTAAGTATCAACGGGCTATTTTGGCGGAACCCTCTTGCAATAATGTTATCATTACCTGATTTAGATTTCATATGATAAGATGCTGATAGTAGTCTCGCGTAAGGAGTTCTGGTAGCTCCATAGGAGGCGTGGTTCAAATTGTTGCATGTCCCGTCAATACGTCTGCCTTCAGTTTCGTTGCATGTCTGGACCACAACAGTGCAGTTTCTGTAAGTGAACAGCTTTAGCTTAAGTCCTTATAGCAGCGGGAACTATGCAAGTTGAGAATGATAAGAAGGATATGTGGTACTACGCGAATTGCTAGAATAAGAATACATAAGAGGAATTATGTAACGGGCAACGGTGACTGAATTAAAATAAAATTGTTTGTTAATTAAGGAACAAAACACGAATGATATAAACCTCACTAAAACCTTAAAGGATTGTCCGGATGTTGGAACACTTGTAAGCACTCTTCATTCTAACGGAATAGGTATAATTACTTATGATCAAAACGTAGTTTATAAATTCAATTCAACGTGGCAATGCTGCCAGTCTTCTGGGCACGTTTCCTAAGTGTCCTTTCGGTTTTTGTATTTATTTTTATATAGTTAGTTAGATCGTAATTTAATTTAAGTATAATTTCAGTTGTTAGCTTTTAAACTTTTTTAATAAAATTAATACTTCATGAATACTTAAAAAAATTAAACTTCAATGTCAACAATATTTAATAGTTTATAAATTGAATAGTAAGTTGCACGAATGGATAGAATACGGAATGAGTATATAAGAGGAAGTCTGAAAGTGACACCGGTGACTGAAAAGTTGTGTGGAAATCGGTTGTCATGGTATTGGCATGTTATGCGAAGGAATGAGGAAAATGTTATCAGGAAAGTTGTGAGCATGAATGTGGATGGCTATACAAGTAGAGGGAGACCAAAGAAACGAGGGATGGATTGTGTGAAAGATGATATGGCTAGGAAGGGAGTAACTACCGAGATGACGACTAATAGAGAAGTATGGAAGAAAGAGACATGTTGCGCCGACCCCAAATAAATTGGAATAAGGGCAGGAGAATGATGATGATGATGAGTAAGTTGCATAGACATCGTATGGGTAATGGGTATGTGATGCGGAGGAGTGAGGCAAGTTTTTAGTATGATGTTAAATGATTATTGGAGTAGGGGATGAAGAAGCGATAGATGAACTAAGCGGAAGATGATGTGACTGAAAAGTGAGTAAGTACCGAAGTCACATCTAATAGAGAAGTGTGGAAGACAGGTTGCGCCAACTCCCAATTAATTGGCATAAAGGCAAGAGATTGCCACCATAGGCACGGGCCTGCGGACGGTGAGTAATGGGTAGCCATCTGATCAGGACCAGGACCGTGCCGGACGGCGCGTAAATGTTCCACGCGCGCCTCAAAGAGATGTCAGAATTTGAAGGGCCGTAAGGGCAGAAGCCTGCCGGGTAATCGGGATTGTCCGAAAGGTAACCCTTTACTACTTTGCTACCCCGGAACATAAAGGACTAAGGAAGGAACATGGATGAGTTTTAGTCAGTAAGAGTCTGACACTACCTTCCACTCCACCCAGAGCGGTAGAAGTCATTGGATGATTTCCCACCCTCAAAAAAAAGAGATGTTGGTAGTTTTTCATCAAACCTTTTGCGATCAGTCGGAAACTATCTTGGATAGTCAGTCAAAGGTACTAAATATTAGATTTAACTATTGTAATGGCTTCACAGGTGCTTGATGTCACATCATTACTAAATTCGAGTTATACATCAAAAGTGGATTAGTTGTGTTAATTCGATCAATTTTTTTACAGATAGAACAGTTTATAATAAATATTGATGAAAACTTACGCTAATGTACCATTTGCAGTATATTGAGCAACTTCAGTTGTATTCAGTACTTTTCCAAAAAATGAGCTGTAGTAGGAAGAATCTCCCAAAACGGAGATCAAAATTGTGAACAATATTAATACAAGTATCTTCATCATCTTGCTGTGTGGGATCGAATGATACCAGAGCAAAGATGGCGGCTCTTATATGATGGAGTCCGTTTGTGTCTCACTGTGAGCTGTATATTGTTTGAGGTTCTGTAGATTTTTTTTTTATAATTCTCAACGTCAAATAGTTATCTTGGATTTTTTGGAGAAATTTTGTGATTTATAAGATTAACCTTAATTGTAGACCTACACGTTTAGGTTTTATTCTAATATGATTCTTTTACGCAAGCACATTGCAGTTCAAATATTGTTCGACTTTGTACGCTTCTACTCAATATCTCTAGCTATCTGTTGACACCTGTTTTAATTAGGCACTTCACTCCGTAGTAAAAAACATAAAATAAAGTTGTGATTTAACATCGGAACCCAAAACTGTGACTACTTACTTTGGAACAAAATGGACAATATGTCTTATACAAACATTATTATCGACACCGTGTACTTATAATTTAACTTTTAAATTGATATTTATATGACACAGTTGTGTAAATAACTTAATACGTTTTTATTTTCAATCAGCATTTTTTTACGTGTTTTTTCTTATTTTGGAACAGAAGTATTATACATCTTCATAGGAATGTCAATCCGCAGCATGTTGTTATAACTTTACTATATAATAACACTATTGCGTTCGGAACTAAATAGACAAGCTTCACTATATTCGTAACAAATAAATAATCAAGTAAACCACCTTCAGATCATGCGTCACAAGCGTCTGTGAAATTTTTGAAACTTTGACGGTAGAAAAATGTTTTTTTAATATTTATTTTATAAAATTAGTGGGTACAAACTCTGATTGATTTCACATACACGGGTTTTGGAAACGCTTTAAATTATATAATCACCTTGAAAAGCCAGCTGCTAGACTCAAATATGTTCACTTTACAACGCAAACAGACGTAAATAGTTGTTTTTGGTTAATAAGATATTATGATCGTCAGAATAAACTTGGATATAGCATCCTGCGTTCTCATTTGAATCTATAATCTGATCACAAATTTCTCTGCCAAGAACTCATTAGGAGCTGACCAAACTTGCGTGAAGTGAACTGACTTCACGCTAGTTTGGTCAGCTCAATAACGCCAATACATCGGAATAGAATAGGTAAGCATCAGTGGTGTCTATTCTGTAAAAATTTCACCGTGAACATTTTGGTGAAGTGAGTTGTCCATCCACCTAATGCTAGGGATTAATACTATTGACAGCTCACTTTAAGCTCAATTCACCTACATTTTGAGATTCTTACAGAATAGATCGGAAGAGTTTCATGTTTTAGATTGGAGTGAACTGAAAGTCAATTAAAACCAAGAGATATCGCCAAGCGGTTGATCGACTCTTCACTCGACCAGAGGGCTAGCCTATATTTTGGTCAAAGAATCAGCATTGCAGCGCGGCAATGCTGCCAGCCTTTGGGGAACTTTTCCTGTTAACAGCGATGTGGACGAATTTTTTGATGCTCTTTGATTATTATACATATTATTTTTGTACATATTATTATGAATATTTATATTTAAAATGTAAATATGTAATTATCCTATGTTGCTTAATAAACTAGTGGTCCCCATGAAAACCATGTCCTTCATAATAATAACATTTACTAATGTTGTTTATATCAGATGATATGCATAATTATATTCAAAACTATTGCTTGTTAATAGCAAATTACTTTTTTTAAACTTCTAAGTATATTTTTTTATATATACTACGTCTTCACGTCTTCCTTCTTTCAAAACCCAACTCAGCACTTAGTTCGAACATGAAAACATAATCAAGGGCTTAGAAGCCGGCTTATATTCCATAATCTGGGAAACCGGAGACTATTGTTTACGGGCAGGACGAAGGAAAAATAAACAAAACGTTATTCAATCTACCCTCCTACTGTAAGCAATCACTTGATGGTAGGGAAGACGACGGAGTTGTAAGCCATGAGAGAAGCGAGTTAGAGTGTAGAATGATATCAGTAGAGCTATTCTGTAAAAATACAACACTGTGAAAATGTAAAGTGAAGTGAGTTTAAAGTGAGCTGTCAATATTGTGAATCTCTAGCATTAGGTGGGAAGACAGCTCAGTTCACGCTCATTTCACCTTTGTTTTCACGGTGAGATGTTTACAGAATCGACCGACTGTACAGTCGACAGTGATGCGGAGGAATTTTTCGATGCTATGTTTTAGTTGGTTATTAGTTTTATACACTTGTAGATACTTGTTCTTTTAGTTTTAGTGTAAGACTATATCTATACTAATATTATAAAGAGGTAAAATTTGTAAGTTTGTATGTAGGGGGTAATCTCCGGAACTAATGATCCAATTTCAAAAAAAAATTCACTGATCGAAAGCTACATTATTCCTGAGTGCTATAGGCTATAAATTATATTTATATCATACATATTAGCCGAGCTATCGCAATTTTCGTCTAGCAAGTCGGAAAGAAATACCTCCGAAAACTGAATTATTTGCATGCGCTGCCTAAACAGTTACAGTATATCGCAATTTGCCGCGGACGAAGTCGCGGGCAGAAGCTAGTATTTTATAAAGCGTTTTGTACAGTAATGATAAATTATGTTGTTTTGTAGGAGCCATAATAATAGATATCGAGATGAACCGTTTTTATTAAAGCAACAAATCGGAAAAACCGATGTCGATATTAGTATGAATGATCTTACGTCTGGTTCTGATATTTTCATCAGAAGCATTTTCATTAAAAAAATATTGACATAAATTTTCTTGATTGTTATCATGATTTAGAAAATATTTCATCAACTCCGTTTTCACTTTTCTGTGCAAGGAAAAGTGAGTAAGAGTACACCCACATTTTGCGGTTTATGTTGCACTGTGCAACATAAACCGCAAAATGTGGGTGTACTCTTCGGAGAAGCAGGATTGAAGTTATGTGTGTTGTGCAGTATTACGACCGATTTAATCTTATTTGTAATTTTATAGAAGCAAAAGATTACTTATCTTAAGTGAAGTTAGATATATTATCATGACGATATCCATAGTCAACGGCATCATCTAAAACCGCTCATTTCATGGCCCCAGTCTCCCCAACACTGCCACATGACGTGACAGGCGGCCGCGACTGACATATCCGAAATCGCTGCGACATTCTTCCTAAACGTCTTCCCAAACAATGCAACGAGGGTCTACTGACATACCACATCTTATTTACCACTTCAATACACCTTATCAGACACGCAAGAAGGACTAACTTTGTTTGCAATAAGTGTTTGATTAACTTTGCATGACGACCAATTATGTACACAGATTTAATGTGATTTATTCTCACGGGAATAAGAGCGTTATTCGCTTGTTGAAGGATTGTTTTTAAGTTGTGTAGGTATCAGGGGTGTGACGTAGAGTATTTGAGAAAGTTTTAGATTTGCAATGAGGTGATGGATTCGATTTTAAATGTTTGTTGTTGGATGAATTCTTGTTAGGGGAGATAAATTTTGAATATCTGCCATTTATCTACCTTAGAATATAGGTAGTTATGTTTGTTTGTGAAACCAAATAAGGAACCCTAAGGGATACCAATTTTTATAAAGCCCAAAAGCAATTTTTAAAGTTAAATGTCAACATATTTTACGTCAAACATATTATTGTCGTTTATCAAAACAAATCAAATCTAATAATAACTTCGATATTTATAATTTGTTGAATGCTATTGATGATCTTCAGGTAGTTATACAGAGTTTATACGACAGAGGGGCTTTCTTTTAAACTGCCAATACTAGGTACAATTTTCAAGCTCTGTATCAAAAATCAATTAAATAGGAGCAGCAGTTTATTCGCAAATGTTTTTTTAAGGTTTGCCCCATCTTTCCTAACAGCTGATTATGTTCATACGCATGGGTCATTCACCTTAAAACGATAAACCTTAGTATAACATACGATGCGTTGTTACAAGGCCAGTTTTTATTTATTAAGGGTGGTTGCGTTTTATTCTGATTGGTAAACTACTTAGTTGGTTTAAAAAAAAATCATTTTTGGTGCTCTTTATTTTAAGACCGTATCGAATTAATACTAAATTGAAAATTGAATGCCCCTGTGTAATATCAACTCTGTAGAATAATCCCATTTAAAACTTGTTATTTAGAAACCAACAAGTAAAATCTCAATAGTTCTGCATGCCCACAAATGGAGAGTCAGCATTGTATCTTACTATGTCCTTTATATATTTCATGCACCCAATACATTACGAATACGACGCATAACATATCTTACTCCATCCCTTTACAAGTAAACAAGTACGAAAAACTCCGTACATTTAGTAGCAAATGGCTTGAGCACGCGATTGCTCGCATTTTGAATGCAGCGAAATGCATACAAATACTGTGTTTACTGTCTACCCCGTGATGGATGGTTCGGGCTACTTTTTTGGACGCCTCACTATTGGATTTCCATCTCTATTCATCGTGGTCGCACTTCTCTTTAAGGAGTTTCTGGATAAAGATGCTAGTATAGACATAGAGTGAATTTTTGGTGGTGGTGTTGAAGATAGATTAGTGGATAGAAAACCCTATAATGCACATCAAATAAAGAGATAAAACAAAAAGAACAAATGGAAGAAGATCTATACTAGTCGGTTTTTTTACTTAGACACTTTAACATTTTAAAAATGATAAAAGAAGGACTATTGTTAACAGAAATAGAAGGAGCACAGCAAGTTCTTGAAGTTAGATTAAAGGACACTGCTTCTCATCCTCTCAAATTCTTCTCTCAATAGAAACTGTCATCAATCACAAACAGATTACAAAGCTTGCAGTTTATAATTTATATCCCAATCAAATACCTCGTCAACCCTTACGACAAATTGTTCATTTACCACATTTCATAAAAGCACAAACTACATTATTGACATAGCAGCCATGGTACCGATCAGGCCTCACTCAAACACTGACTCAGTCAGTCAATTTGAAGACCGCAAATTGCCGCCTCTTGCTAATTAAGGTTTGCCGTGCACCAGTTTGTAAGTGGCTATGAAGGGAGCGATTTGGATTGCAAATATTTGATTGATTTATCTGTGGTTGTTAGGGGAATTATTATTTGGTTCATGTATCCCACTCTTGTTCCTATTTCAATCACATTTCTCTTGAAAAAAATATATGTGAAAAAAAACATAACTTGTGAAATTTAAAAATCTGCTGAATAAGGGACGAAAATGCAATTTAAAATCAGCCTTCTAGCGCCCTTACTAACAAACGTATTATATCAGGTATTCACCTGAAACGTAACTAATAAGTAACTAATAACCTAATACGTAACTATTCAATTGCACACTGATTTCACTCTTTCAGTCGCCAGAAATTTGACTTTTGACAGAAGAAGACAAAGCGTTGTGACGCTATACAACGTTTATTAGTTAGCATTTCTAGAAACAATCGCGAAACACCGATCAATCCTAAAAACAAACAATATCAACGAGACTAATTGCAGAATAAACATTGATGTAATGATCAAAAAACCAGGACAAATCCGCCAACGTAAAAGCCTTAACAACCGCAGTGCAACAATAATTGATAGTTTCCAGTCGCCGGGACATTCCTACTCACTCGCGCTGTTATTTAGCACCGACATGTTGACAGTAATAATAGTAGCTGACCTATGTTTATTTACATAAAATTGACACCACACTAGTGTGAAAAGTACTGCTATTGGGAATTTCCTATAGGTGTGCTATTATGTATTTGATTGACTGGTAAATAGAACCCGTTGGTGGCCTAGTCGAGTATAATTTTCTTGTGTCGTATTGTATGACAATGATGGCATACTTGAAAACTTGATTCAGTTTCGAGTTAGAGGGAAAGTTTTGAAGATGGCTTAGAAATAATACTAAATAATACTTTCTAAAGCCAGTTCAGTCAGTAGGAGATATTCAGATAAGGAAAAAGTTGCCTCAGCCTTTCCATATTTACAAAAAAACGTTGGCTTTAAGCGAACAAGGAAAAATAATGTAGTGGTGTAACATAAGGGATGCCCGATGTGGTTCGTGACTAACCTTGTGTCAGAGTTTTGAAGGTGCCCAAGGTCCTCTGACTTAGCTTCACATGCTGTTGAGAAATAATAATAATATGTTAATTCATAGAACTTACACACTAAATTTCTTTAAATATAGAAGGTGTGTGTGTCAGTCACTCTTTACGTGTCACTTAATATTTTATCGTTTTTTTTTAAAGGTTTATTTTATCAATCATAGATAATCTTTGTTCTCTATTTATCTATATTAATCACTTATATATCATCGACCTTGTGACATAGTTGTGTGCATGTCATTATAAACCTTTAGGTGATAAACATTTTCAGTACACAACTCTATATACATATATCGATACGATGTATATCGATGTGACTATACATGAATTGTAATCGATACGCACAAAGAGCGACAACAAACAGAAATTTAAATCGCTCATCGGATTGAATCGGAACAAGAGGTCGTGTTGCGTCAATTAAAGGATTACCGCCTGCTGTTAATTCGCTACTGTTGTTTTGTAACCAGACAGTACGTCTGTGTTGTTTGTTTTTATTAAACGTGATGACATTAATATGTTACACTTATTAACTATTACGTGATTATTTATATTGTTGTGTCTATTAGGCTACATTTTTCTGTCCTTAGCAATATTTATTTAATATTTAGGAAAACATTATTTATTATACAATTCTATAGATACACATAATATTTACATACTATAAAAATACTTAAAATTTTAATAATAACTATGTACAAGTATATAACAGAAGAGAAAAATAAATCAAAGGGCACCAACAAATTCGTCGACATCGCTGTTAACAGGAAAAGTTCACAAAAAGCTAGCAGCATTGCCACGTTGTATGGCAATGCTAATTCTTTGACCGAAAAATAGGCCAGCCCTCTGGTCACGTGAAGAGTCGACCAATCGCTCGGCGATATCTCGATAAACATAGTGGGCACTCGGACCCCATGGCCCTAGTGTTTCAACCCCAAACGGCTCGAACATATAAGTCCAATTCAGATTGGAGTATTAGCAATAGATTTTTTTACATTTGCCTTTCGTATTGTGATTACTTAGTGTCTGACAATATCTGTAATTTTACTTAGCACCAAGAATTGTCAAAAGATTTTTATCAGAGATCAGTACTAACTTATTGTATGTCTTAACAGCTTTTAAAAATTAAAGTTTGCCATTTAAACACAATTTTTTCAGTTCTTTTAATGGCTATCATTATATAAACTGTTAAACACACTCCTATCTTTCACAATTCCATCGTTCGCTTCAGCTCATCATTACCATGAGAGTATGCGACAAAGCGGAGCGTCAATTAAAGGATTAACGAGATGGTGCGTTAAATGTATGCAGTTGTTCCGTCCGCTGATTGACCGTTTGTAGGGGCGGTCGTTTTAATCTTTCAATTGATCTGATTTATAGATTCAATGCTGCTTCAGTAGCTATGTAAGATGTATGCTCTTTGAAATGATCAATGTTCATAAGTCCATCATCTAAAATCTGCTATCTTTTGCATTAGAAAATATCCTAGATACAATTATTTTAACTATTAATAATACACCTACATATATCTCTTTTTACAGGATTTAACCTTAACGAACTACTACTAACTTTGTCTGCGGGTTGTCATGGCATGATGCTTAACAACTTTTGATGTATTAGATCTTACATATTGAGTTAGTTTAGTGTAATTCCTTGAAAATAATTCATTATATTCACAGCACAGTAAGATCTATTTGTATCCAACATTAACTCTGTTTTTATTTGTTCAGTCCGCAATCATACGGAGATGCCCCGTTGTGACGGGTGACTTGAAGTATTTATTGCACACTATAAGATAACGGAAACCGCGGAGAAAATATCAGGCGCAGATATTTTAATGTTAAGGAGTTGGTACATTTGTAGAGGTTAAAGTTGAAGTTGGCCTAAGTTCATTAATTTCAGATAATTATAATCATCCTCGTGTCTGATGTTGATGTCTGTTTACAGAAACACAAGTTTGCGGTACGCAGGTATTGTGGGGATCGGGCATTGAAAAAAATGGCGGGGTAAATATTAAACACACTATTAGCCATGCTCTTAATTTTGACATTTCGAAAATATTCATTGCGTCATTTACGCTATCGAGCAGACAAGTTTCTTAAGAATATGAAGCAATGGATTCAAAGTCCTTCGGATTGTGAATTTGAAATAGTGTGTTTGGAATGTTTGTGAATGTAGATTAGATTTTTGGACGTCCGAACTCTATGGCTCTATGTTATTTTTGGCCCCATTATACTCATTATATCACTAATTATATCAATCAAACTTTAGATCGAAGCTCGAAGTAAGATTTTTTATGCAGAAGAGATTGCTTACATACGGACTAAATTAGATCCGAGAATAAACTAAGCTGAACCATTCTCAAGTCTTTTTACTATTAACATGTGACCATTTCTCTAACAAACATTCCTTTCCCACAATTCAACATGTTTTCCGACTTGAACGTAAACTTAAAATCTTACGCTCTTGTTTAGGACACGCAGAAGGTAGTCCATTCAATAAACTACAAAATGAATGTGTACGATCCTTAAGGGCGGCTAAGAGACGAGCACAATTCAATGTGTTGTCTCGCCGCGCGATTTATTCTCATAACAAGGCGCTCTCGTACAAAAATAGTCAACTTTAACACTTCAGCCATGGTTGCTGGTCGGATGTTTTGTTTTGTGTGGGTTCTGCGTTCTACTGAGTGTGTTGATGTCAGCTTTACTGTATAAAAGTATTGCAACGTTAAGAAGTATATGATCTTCTAAAACATTATTATACTGGTAAGTTAGTTTCTAAGCTCTTCTAGTATTTTGCTGTGCCGGACAGGGTCCGTAATGAAAAAAATAACATTGTATGTTACCATCTAAGTACTGTAGAGCCTAGGTGAAATCTTATGTCGAAACAAGCTGGTTCGTTAGATAATAACTGGCAGCATTCCATCTTTGAAAATGATTAATATATTTTGATAGGTTTTTATGTAAAGATTCGAATGGTGACTTTGATGTTTAGTGCTAGTAATGTATTATGTACACACTCAGAAATATACATATATATCAGAACAGTACTATTGTATTTTCATGTAATACGACAGATCGCCTTAAAAGTAGTATTGCGAGCAGTACCTACTCTGAGTGCTCAAGAGTGAAGAGCCCTCTGGTCTTCACAATACACACTGCGGAATGCAAATGAGTATTGAATATCAAAAACATAATCGATTATATTAATCAACTTGACCACTGCAGCTATGGGATTATGGTAGCTAGGTGTTGTGTTATGTGAGTGGATACTGTTGTTATGCGTTGATGTTTGTGAACTTCGTGAATCAATCAGAAATTTGATCTTGATCATTGATCTTGGATTATACATACATATATTGGTGAGGGTTATAATGCAAACTGTTTTTCTCACTGGGAAATGGTAAAGAAGAGAATGTCAGAGATTCAGTCAGCATCCAGTGATAATTTAATACTTTAAATTTATAATCTACTGCTGCATCAATTTCAGTAGCAGTGTTGCTGAAGGGATAATAGTTATTTGTTATGCAAGGCTGGAAAGTTGATTTTTGGCGCGAGTACTTCTATTGAAACCTGAGTAAGCGAAGGATTCTAGGGTTGAACCATGAGCGAAGCGAGTGGTTCAAATATAGAATCCTGAGCGTAACGAAGGTTTCAAAGGTACGAGACGCAGAAAAGCTTTGCTGCCGAGCGCAACACACAATTTTTCACCTCACTACAGCGAGGAAACTGCTAGGTGTAAGAAAACAGGTGTTGTTGAGTTTTATTTTGTTCGAGCGTCTCAGATACATTGACTCATGTGAAGAAAATAACAGATACTTGGCAATGTATCTTATGAGTTACATAGAATATCTCTAAAAATTAAATACCCTGTATTTTGTTCTATATCCTACTTGTCCTCTAAGGAGAATGAAAGAAAAAACTAATTTAATACAAATACCTAACTAATTTAATTTTATACATATTTATTTTTGCCAAGCAAAGGATTAAATAACATATTCCCTATATTAGTATTTATTTTATTTAAAAAATTAAACTTAAATTACTACACAATTGGGTATTTGACAGGGTAGTATTTTTATGGCATATTTAAATGTGACGTCACAGATTTTTTTCATCAAATGGAATACTTATTAACATTAATTCAAATTTTACAATTATATCCTCGCAAAATATTTAATTTCTGTACTGTGATGGAAGTTTTTAAGGTGAGCGGTATTATTTAATATTTTATTTTAGACCGTGTCATGCATTTTCAGTGGACTGGCAGTATAGAAAATTGTTAAATAGAAAGGTTCGAATTTTAAAAACTCTTTCCACGCTAGAGAGCAAAAATCGATTTTCGGCTCAGATTTCGAATGACAAACAGACCCTTTCCGAGCCTGTGAGGTGAAAAATATATTATAGAATACTTTACTGGTACCTATTTATAAAAGAGAAAAGTGTAGCTAAGAAATAGGGCACAAAAATGTCAGACGATTCTATAGCAAATACGACATCTAAAAATACGAGGTATCTAACAGTAATAATGTCATCGATTCCAAATAAATAAAAATTCAATTGCAGAAAAATATTCTTCTCATAATAAAAATATCCTTGGTGAAAACCTGTTCAAAGGACACCCACTCTTACTCAGAAAGGCAAAGAGCTGATTTTCATTCAAAAATATTTGGAAAAAATGCTTGGACAATACCCGTTACCATGGAAACGGCACGAACGGTGCGCCAAATTAATCTTGCATCTATAGAATTTAATATGGCTTTGGTACAAGTATCAAAATCGTTTAACAGGGCAGTAAAATGTAAGATTGTTATCAAGTAACAATGTCGAGTGAAGTGGACAATGGAGTAAAACTGTTTGCCTCACTCTTAAGGGCTATTAGAAATGTCTACGAGTTCCGTAAGGGTCTATACGATTTTGTTCGCAGGCTATTGTTGGACTCCGAGATGTTTGCGCTATGTTTTACGATTGTTTGCACTGAAAGTTGGGGCTTATCTGGCGTAGATCGTCATTGAAACAGTCCAGTGTCCAACAGAATGGAGAAAATATATTGCCAGAGTAAATAATGGTGAACTTTAAAAATGGGAGTAACGCAACGAATTCTTCTTGTAAGTAGAAAGCTAAGTAAATATTCAGCCAGAGTGAAGAGAGACGGATCAGAAAGTAAACGTGGCGTCACTTTGCCACTAGCGTTTAAAAACACTCATCCATATTTCTTAAAAGAACATTGCAATAATTAACTCCACTTGTACCTACACTACTTTTTTTTTTTGAGATTGGTAAATCATCCAATGACTTCAGGAGGAGCGGAACAGACTTTTACTGACTAAAACCCATCCATGTTCCTTCCTTAGCCCTTTATGTTCCGGAGTAGCGGTAACCCTTTCGGATCCCGCTTAGTACCTATACTACTCACATGACATAACATCAACGCCTTGTGTCCTCAAAGGTTAGACACAGATGTACCCATAAATATTTTTGAACTTTTAGCTGGTTCTATTCCCGGTTTAGGTAAGCTTGTCGAGAAATCGGTGAACGCATTTTTGTTTCTTTTTAATAATAAAAGAATGTTTCCTGTTAGTAAATTAATCTATCTTTATCCCTTCAGGTCCCATTGGTTTTTCTGACCTGTACATAATATACAAACTCACAAATGTTATGTATTTATAATAATGTTATGGATGACAGACAAGCTTCGCTAGCATTGGTTAAAAATATTGTTGTGATTTATTTTCGGGGAATTTTGATTTAAGAGAATTATGCCTGCTAATAACAAAAGATTTTGGGGACATCAACAACTCAATCCTCCTTAATGAATGAACAGTTGGCTGGTTTCCTCCCAATAATCCCTTAGTCCCCCTAACGACCATTGCATTAGAACATAACTGGAGTATTGTTTACCGTTCGTCTACAATCACCATAGTAACACGATTCCCCTAATCGACTTGAATGTCGCCAAGAAAATGGGTAGCAATCAATCAATACTTGCGAGCTTAGGAGGAAAAAGGATTTGTCAGTCTTCTTTACACATAACATCACGGGTGCAATCCTCGAAGAATTAGGTAGATGTACTTATGTATTGTATACCTACATTTTGCTAGTTTTATTTAAGTGCTATTTAGTAGAAGACGCTATTTAATTTAATACTAGACTGCGAGCAACTACTGAGAAATCTCTAGATCCCCCAGTGGCCCTACAGTCTTCTTTATTTGGATAAATTAGGACATTATAAAACCATGGAAATCACGTGAAAAACTCTTTAAGGTGAATGCGTAGAGATAGCGCGAAATTCAAATTTTCTTGCGGTTTTTGCAATTTTCAGATCAGTTAAATTTCTGAAATCTAACAAAGAGAGAATAAATCTAAGCTAAGCTTAATTATAATTCATTAATATAGGTACTTAAGGAGTGTTTGTAGAGAATGTACGTAATGTTCATGGGTTATTGTAATATCCTTAGTATGTAAGTAGTAAGTAATCATTTATTTGTATAGAATGTAGGTGTTTACAATTGGTGTTACAGATATATACAGAATCCTTGTACATTCTGCCTACTTAGGCATACAAACATTTATGAGCGACATTCGCTCACGATATCCTTAAAACTAATATAACGTTAGTAACATAAATTTTAATTAATAGAAGGATCATTTAAGAATTCTTGAATCGAGTAATAACAATTATTTAACAATAAGGTGGTGAGACTCTTTTTAAAAACTTTTAAAGTTTGATCATTAATGCAATTAGGAATTTTATTAAAAATAACAGGGTCCATTCCCATAACACTTTTTTTAAACAAAGCAGTTTTACAGTTACCTTCATACAATAAGTTTTGGTACTGTGATCTCATAGAGATTGTGCGATATCGAGCTTCTTTTAAAGATTTAAATAATTGAGGATTGGTCTTAACAAATATTGCCATTTCTAAAATATAAATACATGGGAATGTTAATAATTTATGTTCTCTAAAAACAGGAACACAACTGTCTGTAACTTTAATATTGAACATTGAACGGATGCAGCGTGTTTGAGCACAAAAGATGTCTTCCCTATAAGTGCAATTGCCCCAAGAAATAATCCCAAATCTTAGTATCGAGACCACCAAGCCATGATAGGCTACTAGTACTGTCTTAATATTACTTTTCTCGAAAGGTTATACTAATTGCATAAGCAGATGTACTTAGTTTCTTACATATTGTTTCAGCTTGAGCTTTCCATGTTAATTGGCTATCTAATGTAATACCTAAAAATTTAGCGACTTCTACTCTTTCAATGGTTTGACTATTATAATTTATGTTTAAGTTTACAATACGCAGTCTTTGGTAGAAGTGCATTATGTTTGTTTTATTTAAATTAATTAGTAAGTTATTATGATTTAACCAGTTAATTAGTACTTTTAGTGTGTCGTTTACGTTGCTTTCGTACGTTTGTTTATCATGGCATTTTATTAATGCTGTGCTGTCGTCTGCGTATAAAACCATGATTTGCCGAGGAAGATCATTAATATAGAGAAGAAATAAAGGTGGTCCCAGGACACTGCCCTGTGGAACTCCGAATTTTATTTCTCTCGAGGTAGATGACGTAAACGTTTGTTCAATTCTAGTTTTAGTGCAAACCCTTGAAATTTCTGTGTATTGCTTACGACCGCTAATATATGATTTGATTAAATCTAAGGCATTTCCGCGTATTCCGTAAGCATATAGTTTTTCAAATAAAACTATATGATTGACATAGTCGAAAGCTTTCGACATATCTGTAAAAATTGCACATATAGGAATTTTATTATCAACATTTTCCATTATTGTAACGAACAAATCATATATAGCCATATTTATATTTTTATTTTTCATGAAACCATTTTGTTCTTTACATAGAATATTAAATTTAATTAAAAAGTTAAAAATTATTTCATATATGATTTTTTCTATAATTTTGGAGAAGACGGGAATCAATGCAATTGGCCTATAATTGGTCATATCATCCTTCGCGATCTTTTTATGTAGTGGTTTTATAACAGTCATTTTTAAATTATCGGGAAATATACCCGTATACTATTATTTATGATATGTGTTATGTATCGTAATTAAGTGACCATAGCCATAAGCCTAATTATATTCTATTTAACGAAGTAGAATGATTATCATGAACACATTGGCAGTAGTAAACATTTAACTCGCTTATTTTGTTACTGAAGTCGAATTATCCGGTATCCGGTATTGTAAAGAACCACAAAACACGCTAAGCACATTAAATTAAAAAAAAACAGATTGTCAACAACAAGTCTGTGCAATAGTCACCCCAGAGCAACCCAAGCAAAGAATTCGAAATTTCCAAACTCTGTTTTAATTAGCAAAAAGAAATCGGAGGAAAAAGTTTTTAACAAAATTCCCTCCAACGAGAAACTGAATAATACGATTTTAATTGAACTTAATTAAAAAAATTACACAAAAACGTTCCTGAGAAGAACAAAAAAATAATTGGAACAGATTGTCGCGGACTTGTTCTAATCATGACTATCAAATTTTGATGTTGTGAAAATTTCTTTTTTGTAGACTTGCTGGAATTGGGTCTTATGTTTATTTGATGATAAAGAAAAAGTAATTAATAAAGTTTTGTAAAAAAAATATATTGAGTGAGAAATCAAAGACTTGAAAAAGAATCTGGCAACGATTTGGCACAAAGAAAAATAGGAAATCAAATTAGTTTCTGCAAAATAAATAAGGAAGAACATTTAGGATACCTTTGCGGAGGAAGTTGAAAAGGTGCAAAAGTAGACACCGATGATACTGCCCGCATGATACTTATACTCTCCAAAAAATAAACAAAATTATTCATGGGATAAATTATTACTATCTAATATTGCTATAATGAAACTAGATACTGACATATCATACTGCAATAGAGTTGTAGCAAACACTGAAGAAGTTGATTTACCTCCACGAAATCCAATCTCAATTTTTATATCCATTTTTTATTAGAATTTATGACATATTTTTCTTAGCTTTTGCACAATAATTCATCCAAAACACAGAATATAATTTACAACCAGTCTTTGAAGTTGATAAATTCCCAATACTCTTGTCCTAAGTAAATAAAATGTTGGAGTTACTCATTAGAACATCCGTGTTCTTAGGTATGTTAAATTAAACTTAAATGTCGCGTGCCGTCTGTTGGTTTGAGCTGGTACAACGCAGAACATTAGTCAAAGTAAGCGTAGCATGCTGGTACATCTGAGTGCAAAACGCTTTGATGTTTGTCATCACAAATGAATTTTATAGTGGTCCGAAAAAAAATGTTGTTTTGGATGTAGCGAAGATGTTACACTAAGTGTCAGAAGAAATAAAGAATTTTTTCAATAGGTGTATTTTTAAAACTGTTCCATTTTCCTTGGCGTATTTTTTTTATCGGGGTTAAACTTACCATGACATGAAATGAACAACAGGTACCTAATTTCAAGCGGAATTGTCCGAAAGGGTTACCACTACCCCGGAACATAAAGGGCTAAGGAAGAACATGGATGGGTTTTAGTCAGTAAGATTCTGACACTAACTTCCGCTCCATCCAGAGCGGGAGAAGTCATTGGATGATTTCCTAAACTCAAAAAAAAGGTACCTACCTAATTTGAACCGTCTGACTGTCATTAGATAGTTTTCGTAACTTATTAAGAATATTCCATATTCTTTTTAACTTGTTACTTGAGTTTACTGTTTTTCCTAATTAAATCAATTCTAACTATTTCCGTGTTTACCAGTACACCACGTCATCCACATTTGTCAGTCGGCTGTTATAATTGGCACCAGACATGCGCCACTCCTGCGCATTCAAAGAACCCGAGTTTACACGAAGTGATACGAGTATTTCCGAATTTCAAAGTGACAGGACGAAGCGGAACTTACACTGATTTGTGGGTTTTGGAAATAAATGAGGTTTTCTTTTGTTTTCGGGGCATAAGTGGATCGGGGGGAAGATTCGGATTTCGCTTTAGTACAGATTTTTTTTAATTGCGCGTAATAGATAAACACTTGCAAATTGTAAGTGATCCTGGCAATACCTACTACCGGATTTCAATATTTTGGTTGATTTCTTCTACAAAGTTATAGGTACAGTCCGATGCGAACATAATGGCGGCTCAGAACATGAAACGAGCCGCTGCGTACTGCTCAGTTCCAAATGTGTCAGTAGGGTTGAGGGAGAAGCGGGATTGTCCGAAGGGGTTACCACTACCCCGGAACATAAAGGGCTAAGGAATGAACATGGGTGGGTTTTAGTCAGTAAGAGTCTGACACGGGAGTGTGGAAGGGATTCCACTCCACCCAGAGAGGGATGACTTCCCACGATAAAAAAAAGGCGTGAGGGATTGCGCCGCAAGTAGCGCACTTCAGAACCGCCATAATGTTTGACGCGTACCATAGGAGAGAAATTGATTCTGTAATTTAATCTTGCAAATTCGTTATTATTTTAATGCAAAGGGTTCTTTGGTGTAGAAGAGAATGCATTTCTAAATGTATAAATAATCTTTCAACCGACTAAAAAAAAAAGGATTTCTTTTAAATTCGAATGTATTTCTTTAATTTTTTGATGTGTTCTCCTCAGATCAATGTTCTAGGTGTAGGTACTGATTTTAGTGACTCGTTATTATTAGCAAGCTAGAGTGCTTCGCACGTGGTCTCAATTGATTATATTATTTGATTGATCAATATCTGAACAGTAGTTTTTGAACTGTCCCTTACAGTTCAAAAACTTTTAATTAAAAAAAAAAAATTAATTAATAAAAATATTTTTTTTATTTTTTTTTATGCTTATTTAATTTTTAAGCACTTTTCTTTCAAAAGATCATTTTGTGTGGCTAAAATTACGTACAACTACCATTTTATGAGGCTATAATTATGAAAAAAGTCCTGAGCAGGCTTATATCCGTCTGTAATATACCAGAAAATTTCATTTTAAATGATTAATCAAACTTCCACATTATCAGAAAGATGCGCCTTATTAGGTACACAAAAATTCACGTGAATCATAAACAAAAAGTTTACTTTGGCGCTTGAATGAGCGTCAATTTATTATTCATGTACTAACAAGCCATGTAAGTCCTGTATTACAAAATTTATGATAATTTGACGTCCGAGGGAAACCGACAATCGTCAACCTCACCCGAAAACAGGTTCGTTATAGCACCCACTAAGTGTACTAACATTTGATGTGAACTAGAAATCAATTACTACCTACATTAGAACAAAAAGGGGCCGGTAGCAGAAACGTGATATCTCTGAAATTTGATAATTTGGTTTAGAACAAACGGACAAACATGCCCGCATATTAGTTCAAAGTTCAGCCACTTCCAACCTTATTCTTTCCCACATACAGTGTATACTTCTTTGCTTTATGTTTCTATAGACATAGAGCTGTAAAGGCCCCTGTTAGCCTTTCCCACGTTGCTTCATTACATCAAACATTCTGCCACGCGTATTATGGTAATAGAAAAAAAATAACTTAGCTACTTTGCATAATCCGTGAATGACAGCGTGACATTAAGTTGTCTGTTTATTTCGCCAAGATTATGACCTTTGGTCCACAGTAAATTGTACTCTATCCACAAAAAGATAAGGTTAATAATAAAAGTATGTTAATGTTTGTGAGATGGTAACGGTCAGAGTGATGTGACAGTGGTGTGAAGCGAAAGATTTTGTTTGTTTTCTTTTTTATGAATGTTTAGAGTCTCCATGTTTTTGTACCTACACAGTCAAGTACTTATTTTTAGAATAATGTTGTTTTATTTAATGAGGCTAGATAGCTACTGCAACTTTTTTAACCTACTCTAGTTTATTATCTTTTATGTATGCACGTGTATTTGTGACAATAAACCTATTTTTCCTTCTGTCAAAATTCAACAAGATTCCTTTGAGCTTATGACCACTCCCAATAAAAAACAGTACCTACAACTTGGAAAAGTTTGGTCCAGGTTATTTGATCCACTTTATTGTTATGAAAAATACATCTCATCGACGCAGAAAAGCGATAACTGTTATTGAAAAAATAAAAGGCGCATGTAGAGTGACCGCTAGGCAACAGTCTCTATAAGGTGGTTAGAGCGCCGGCCCAGGAAGAGTGGCGAGATGACCTAGATGCGTTCCACAAGGTATGCACACGGAGCTCTAGAAAAACATATCTGGAAGGATTTTGGGGAGGCCTTTGCTCAACAGTGGGACAGCGTAGGATAATTTAAAAAATCATGCTGTATCGCATTTAATTACGTCATGAAAGGACTACGTCATGGCATAAAAATCATCAGGAGTAAGCAAGGCTGAAATTCTAGACATTCATGTATGGGTTGAATTGACATAAGCTACAAAGGGTTTATTTCAAAAATGTAACTAAACGTGATAACAAATGTTAACCGCGCGGAAGAGCTGTCAGTGTCAACATTGTTGGGGAATATTGACAACGGCGGCTCTTGATCACAGGTGACATACCTGTGATCAATATTGACAACGGCGGCTCTTGATCACAGGTGACATACCTGTGATCAATATTGACAACGGCGGCTCTTGATCACAGGTGACATACCTGTGATCAATATTGACAACGGCGGCTCTTGATCACAGGTGACATACCTGTGATCAATATTGACAACGGCGGCTCTTGATCACAGGTGACATACCTGTGATCATGAGCCGCCGTTGATCGCGATTTCATTGGTGAAATTGGCATTCCAAAGCTTATTTCAATCCTGTTAGAAGTCATCGTAGAAGTACGAAACGCACTATGCAATTCGAAAGTATAAACAAAAATAATCAAGATGCCTTGTAGCTAGAACGATAATATCTACGTTGCACGAGTGCAACGTAGATATTAGCGCGGAAGCAACTGGCGAAAGCTAGTTGCACTAACCAAAAGTTGTATAAACCTTCCTCTTGAATAATTCTATCCATTGATGAAAACTGCATTAATATCCGTTGCGTAGTTTAAAATATCTAAGCGTACAGAGGTAGAGACGTCGGGGAGCGACTTTGTTTTATAATAGAGATATATGTATAAAATGTCAAGTCAAAGTAAGAGCGACTTATAAATAAAAGGTTCATTCATTCCTTGTATTTGAGACACCCTTTTAAATACTTAATGCGTCTCTAATGGGTAAGATAGTATTTATAGTGACGACTGACGAGTGTTGTGACCGATTCCATTTGAAAAGTTTTAAATATATGGGTCACACATGATCTGGTTTGCATTGTACCGGCTTGCTGTGTTTGGCTAGGTACAGGCAAGCACATCAAGTTACTCCAAACTCTCAATTTAGCCCAATTGAACATGAGCCTTATTCTATTGTTACAAAGTTGAAAAAGTATCACAGAAATTTGATAGATTGGGGTAACTTGATGTGCTGTGATGTGCCTCCTGATGGGAACGGTTATGACCAAAAACAAAATGATGACAGGTGGAGTAAGGCAGTGACCAAGTGAACTTAATAGTTATCAGAATAATACATATGAATTTTATCAAATTATGCTTAATCCACAAAACGGCAAATATATGTAATTAATAATTTGTGTAAATACAATACCTAGACGTAATTTCTTGGCGTCCGTCCTAAATATTTTTAACAAAAATTGGTAGAAAATAAAATTCTAAAGAAAAACATTACTTAAACGAAAAGAACTCTGTCATACAAGATCGTGTTTATTCCGGAACATCAAACGTATAGAATTTAATAATACATCATTTTATTACTGCGACGTGTTTCACCCCGGATAAATATAGAGGGGATGGTATTTTCGTTGCACGTTTGAGAAAGACAAGTTAAGAATTATAATTATAATAATTCTTAACTTCTCTGTACCATAAAATTTGTTAGCTACTCAACTATGTAGGTCGGTATAATCTGAAACAGAAAGTAGATGCCATATTTTTTATTTATACTTAGGTGCTTAACTAATTAAGTTTTCGTTTTCATTAAAACGAAATAGAAAAAACAAAGGATTGACAAATTTTACGTATTTTTGTGGTGTACAATAAAGTATTTATTGACCGCGCGTCGAGAGAATTCGACAACGCAAAACCGTTTAGTTAACATTGATGATTTTAGAACGGATGTGTCAACTGGGAAGGCGGTCGACATATTGGACAGCAAAATGACAAGGTACGTATTGATCGATCATGAAGGCGATATTGATTGTTGATATTGTGATACAGCCTTCAGTCAGGATTGTTTTCTCTACTTCCTCCGTAATAGAATTAACTTAAAGACACACAACACACTTATAAATTATTTCCCTTGCATTAGGTAACATCATCTATTATGTAGTTGTTCTAAGAAAGTTTGCTCAATGCGTCCCTTACAGGGGTTCATGCCAATTTCCTTAAGAAAACAAGGGGTTGCAAAGAAGGACGTTAATTTTTAATGTAATCGATCGCTTTTCAGGAATGTTTTTGGAGTTTTATTGCATCTTGATCAAAGGCCATGATGGTCTTTTAATTCAAGCAATATTCCAACTTTCCCAGATAGACAGAAGACTCGACTAAATAATGACATGCACACACAGTACGAAATTGTAGGCAAGTCGTAACTCATTTACAATTAATCATTCCGGCTTTAGCTAATGTATTCAGGGGTTAAAACTATTTGCATACAGTAACATATCTCTGCGTTAACAAGCCTTATGTAGTTGAGTTATGTATAGTGAATTTGGGGTTTACAAAATGATGCGTTTGGGGCACTATCACGTAGATTATTTACTTGTAAGTGTGAGTACCTGCTATCTACCTTTTTGGATGCTCAATTAATGTTCTAATTTACAAAAACATCAAATGCAAGTAAGTGGAATGGCGATAGCATTTATTTTCACTCACTTTTTTTTTTAACGTATTTTCTTTCTATGTTTACCTCTTCTGAGTAGTGCTTTGAAAAATCTTAACGTTTTCGTTTAGTGATTGTTCTATCATGTTTTCATTTTAGCAAAACAAATCTGCTTAGCCAACCAAATTATGTTGGGGTTGGCTTCCAGTCTAACCGGACGCAACTGAATACTAGTAATTTACATGGAGTGACTGCCTGTCTGTTTTTAATAATAAGATGGTTTTCTTTGTCAATATTTTCCGTCGAATTACACTTACTCTGTATCAATTCATATGATGCTTCCTTTAATCTAAGTAGTAACGGTTCATTCAGTATGAAGTATCAAAAACGTATAATGCTTGTATTTATGTTTTAATTTCGTCTTATTTGTAACTAATACCCTTACTAATTTGTAAGCTACTTATTAGACTAAACCAGTTGCAGACATACTTTTTATCATACAATCTTTTTGTAATAACACGTCTAGTGTGACGATCAGCTAATCAGTAGCAATCATGTACATTTATTTTGACATTCACGACACTTTCAGTTGTAACTGGATATCGTATAGGAAATATCAAATTAAATGGTACTCTGACTACTTTTACTAATGAACTAATTACTGGTAGTAACAATTTTTTTTTTAATATGTAACTATGTTTTTTATTCGGTTTCAATGTACCAGAAAAAGGATTGTCGTCATGAAAGTGTGGTTCAACATTACATTCGTTTGTCTACTATCAACTATTTGTAGAGAAAGTACCACCGCAATCTATACTAATATTATTAGCCGCAGAGTTGGTTTCTTTGACCTTAAAATCTCAGGAAGTCCCGGTTGGAATTGAAATATTCTTCTTCCATTTATTGAGGAAGATTATAGGCTATATGACATCCCGCTACGACTAATGGGCGCAGAACATAGATGAAAAATGTTGCAAAAACGGGAAAACATAAATTTTTGAGAGATTTCGTTGCGTGCGCTGCGTAAACGGTTTAAGTTACGCAAATGTCATGTATGACCGAATTGTTCGTCTTTAAAAGTTCTAAAAAAAATCCGGGACAGCATATGTCTATCTTTCAAGATTGACTCACTTAACCTTTTTTATGGTAATCAAATTTGTTCTAAATTAATGCATTATTTGCGAAACAGTCAACATAATAATAATCCTTATCCAAATAAAAATGTTATTATTCACAAGTATTTAAACGTAAACAAAATTGTCCTTGACTTCACTTGATTTCAATCAACATCTTAGGAGATTTCTAAACCATTCTCTCTCTTCGGTGACTCAGACGAAGTTGCGCGTTTCAGCTAGTCTGAGATAAATTTACAGAATACTTGGTTAGTCAACTGGTCGCAAGTGTTACTGCTAAGCATGAGGTTCTGGATTTCGATTCCCGGTTCTAACAATGTATTATTGGGGTTTTCCATCTTGGAATTTGCAGTATCATCCTGGAGGTTGATGGCAATAGGCTCGCCTCCTATCCATGGGACTTAAATAGATCTGGCGGAATGTGGGTGTACCTATTACAGGGACACCTCTGCCTAACCTTTGCTTTCTGGGGAATACAGGCATGTTAAGCTACGTTCACTTTATCAGAGTTAGTGACCACAGCCGCACAACAAATTAAAATATCAAGGGAGCAATTAAAGGCAATTTATTAGAGATTCATAATTGTTACTACGACTTAAGCCTGGGCTGCCGTACGATTTATTACGATCAACAAGTGTTCGATCGTTTGAGGTATTCGTTCGCGTGATTAATACAGGTATGGGGGGATTAAAGGTAAGTCTTACAGAAATAAAATATGTTTCATTCTTATTTAGTTGCTTGGAAGAAGTACTTTTAATTACAATCTTGAGGCGTGTAGTCTGATAGTCAAAAACACAACATTAAAAACCGGCAAAGTGCGAGTCAGATTCGCGCACGAAAGGTTTCGTACCATTATCGTTCGTACAAATATTTATTTTATTCTTTTTCTAGTATTTGTTGTTATAGCAGCAACAGAAATAAATGATCTGTGATGTGTGTGAAATTTCAATTGTCTTACTATCACGGTTCATGAGATACAGTCTGGTGACTGATGGACAGACGGATGGACTGGCAGCGAAGTCGTACCTTTGGTACTTTGCCCATTCTTCTCCACACGAAACTACCTTTTGGAAGGGGCAACTATAATCAATTCTATTTCTTGTTCATTTTGACGTTCAAAAGTGCCTTACTTGTGCCAATTTGAAATAAATGATTTAACTTTTGACTTTCACATCATTCAATTCTCTAAGTGATATTAGCATTGGCTTTAATTAAAAATGTTAATTATGACAAATTGTTCATACACTTAGTTAAGAAGAACGATGTTCGCATTACACATCCCTGTGGCAATCCAAAATGAATAATGAGTACATTCACGCTAGAATTAACTTTAAACTTTTTGTTACGAATGCCATTAGAAACAGAATACTCAACGAAGACTTTACTGAAGATTTAAGTAGTAAAATGCTTCCAAAAACAACCTCCCCTTAACATCAAAATATCATTCACGACGATGATATTTATATCATATTTTACGACACACATAAACATGGGATGGGCGTTGACGACTGTATTCTGTTTACAACGTCGATCGGTATCTGGACGTCAAGATGCTTATCCATAAATGTATGGATACGTATCTTTATATTGCAATCGAGATAGGAGAAATTAATTATGATACTTCATTCGTTCTGATGGTTCTTTTATAAGACGCGGTCCTATTTCATTCAAAGTTGTATTTAATTATTTAATAGTCGGTTTTTTTCTTAGTACAGAACTAAAAATAGAATTTACATGTCTCTTGGTAAAGTAGCTGTTATACTTCCACGGAAAAAAAAATATAGGGTAAAACACTGGATGTAATATTCTTCAGGCTTTCAGTATAAACAACATGTAGTCTTTTTTTACCTGTTTAATCCAAATTAAAAATGTAGTGCTACTCTGAAAAGAACTCACCGTGAAAATGAAGTGAGTTTAAAGTGAGCTGTCATTAGTGTCAATCCCTAGCATTCGGTGGAATGACAGCTTACGTCACACTAACTTCATCGATATTTTTACAGAATTGACCGGCTGGTCAATCTCAAATCAGTATCACATATGACGTTTTGGTAAGTCCATAGTTTTTTTACCAGTCCATCATAATGATGATGTAAGATTACAAAGTTTAAAATTAAACCAAAAAATCATTTGGACTTAGGTATTGTGTGGTGTCAAATGTTAGTTAAAAATATCCGAATTTGTGACAGAATTAACGTTATCGAATAGTTATCAACAGCTTAAGTTTATTATCTAATTATTCTTCGTCCCAGCATGAAAATGTAAGACAAATGTTAAAATTAATATTTCAACTTGTTATGAGAATCGCAATACATTAATCTCTCGTGAATGTCATACACCAAAAGGAATGAATGATTGCTATATTACTTGGAAAACTGGCAGCAGTGAGCGAATGACCGGTCAGGTAATTGGCCATCGTTAACAGGCAATTATAAACCTTATACCTTTCCATCAGGGTTGAAATTGAGCTTTTGTTCGTTGTAATTGAAAAGGAATTTCACTTTGCGGTAGTCTGATGCCCCGCGGTGATTCCTGCAATTTTGGAATATAATTTATTTGATTAAAATTTCTTTGTTCAGAATAAAATTTATCAAGGTGCCGAAATATAATACCGTGGGTGACCGTACAAGGAAACCTGTTAATAATATTAATTTGAATCTTACAAAGATTAATGCTTTGACATACAACACCCATGACCAAAAGTTGGTAGCCATGTTCCATTCTAAACTTTCAGTAGCAAAAATTTGTGAATTTGTGACTGACTTTGTTAATAGAAACATCTGGGTATCATTTTTATCAGTTAAAGTCAAAGCAAAATGATTCTTACAATTTTATTTTGGTTTGTGTCTAATACCCGAACAAATCCATTATCATAAGGATGAAACATCTGTGATTAGCTATCATTATTCAATGTCAAGAGCAAGATTCTCCAATATAATTGAATCCTCTAGTATTTGATGTTGGAAATATTTAATCAGTAATCAGTATACACGATTGATGACAGTAACAAGTTACACTGATAATCATCAATTTTTGGAATATTTATAATAAATGGCAAATATTAAAGAGCAAAATGGGCAATGAGACAAGTGTGTTACTCAAAATTAAATTTGTCATGTTACATTGATGTGTCATTATTAAGAAGTAATGCTAAGGTAAGCCTTTTCTTGTTCTCCCATGAAAAAGGCGATTGTCGAAAGATACCCAACTCTATCGCAATATCAATTATGACCAAACATAAACATGACATACACAGCATACAATTTCGCGAAATTCAAACCACGGACGCCCAAACTCAATTCAACTAGATGCTCATATGTTTTAATTAGATAGTTACAATCGTTCAAAGCGTATGTTATTTCCATCTTCCATTTAAATGAGTTATAACTGTTTCTGAGAAGCACTTAATGCTGTTATGACGTGTAATAAATTGTCAAATCTACTTGTGTTCCAGCTATTTTCAGAGGTTGAATTTATATGGGAATTTGTATGTTTTATTTAGTATCTTCCGTTGAGTTCATGACTTTTATTACGTGTCTGAAGTGAAGGGCTATTGCGGGATTTAGAAAAGGGTTACTTTGTATTTACATCGTCTTTTGTTAGTGCGGTGCTGTCATGTTCTGATTCAATATAATGTTAGGTTTCAATTTATTCATGCGTAATTGTTGGATTTTTAATGGTAATATTTTAGGCGTTCAGTGCAAAATAGTTTTATTGTATAGGCAGCTCCGTAAGGATTCGAAATGGTAAATGGCGCGACAACGTGCCTCTTCTTCCGGAGTTCAGTAATTAAAATATAAATTGAAAATAATAATTGGAGATCCACTGTATTGTGTATATACCTATTGTATAATTAAATTAATTAACATATTAGTTTTCGAGCGACTATTCCAAACTATATTGTTATAACTATTCAGTATTCACAACATATTTACGACTAACTTGTCGTAAGTTTCAGGAACTAGACAACAAGAACCTCAATACAAACACTGCCATACAATTACTAAGACCAGAATCTTCCTATATAATCCACAACACACAAGCACAACCCCTAACAGTCTAAGTCTAAGGCTGCGTACACACTAGCGAACATCCCACGTATGAATACCCTCAATTTGCGAACTTGGTAAACAGTTTGCGGCTGAATCGGCCGCAATGAGCTCTTAATCGCCGATAAACATGTTAAGCGTGAATAGGACTTCTCTATTGATGTTATGAAGAGCCCCAAGTTCTGAAGACGAGCCGGTAATGTTTGAAGAAGTTTGTGGTTGGAGTTTGTTGGACAGATTTCTTTTAAAGTTGGTGTTGGACTCAAGACGAGTCCAACAGTGTAAGTCTACATCTATTGATTCATCATGTTGGTTAATTTACCAAGTAAGTTCATTTAATATAATTTTATTGCAATAGATATATATAGACGTGCTGTTCGCGTATTTTTAAGTATGTTTGCATGTTTGTTTCGTTTTTAAATACGGAAATCCACCTATGAAAATAGAACGTTAAATGTGTGTTGTGAAATGTACAGAGGCCAGCACATCGAGCTATCCCTTTCTATCAAATTTCTTTGTTAGAATTTCAACTTTATTGCAAAACAATAAAGTTCATGTTCAATCACACACCCACACAGTTTGGGATAGCTTAATGTGTTGGCGTCTGTACATGTTTATTAATCAAAAAAAGAATGAATGAAGAATATAAGTGAGTGGTTATATAAAAGAAATAAGCAAAGTGTTTGTTTATCAAATAATTTGGTATAAAAACGAAATGTAAAAAAAAACACATTACTGAAGCTAACCGACATTTACAGAAGGCAATGGTATAAGCTACTAGTCAGTACATATAAAAATATACTATTAGCTATGAACAAAAGCTCTTAATATTATGCCAGTCTCTCATTATTTTCATTTCAAACAATAAAACAAACTGAATTGTTCTCTATCACTAGCAGCCGTGCTGTTGTCATGACAACCACCCCCCGACCTACCCTACACTAGAAAACCTTATAAAAATACATAGGGGTTGCCCATTTACATGTGCTGGTCACTTCAACCTTAACTGTATTTAAATAAGACTTAAATTTGAACAGTGTAAGTGAACAACATTGTTATATTAAACGAATAAACAGTTTGGTCCCTCGCTTAGTTACAATACAATACTTTTTGTATTTGAAAAAGGAATGTGTGTTGACAGTTTTATTTTGTTTGATGTATTTTACTATAGTTGAGAAAACTTTGTCTGAATGTTCAAGCTTGCGGATTTGCAGTGGCGAAGGGATTGAAGTATTAATAGTGACTTTACTCCATTTATTATAAACTTACGTAATAACACGGATCGATCCATCAGGTTAAGCTATTGGTAAAGCTTACTGGGTTTGGTCCATCTTTACATACTGAAACTCCTCCGTGTCTCGGAAAGCACGTTAATAAGCCGTTGGTCCCGGCTGTACCTACTTAGTGCATTTTTGACACTTAAACGTGTTACGGGTCGTCAGAAGCCCGAAAATCTGACAGCCAGCCTTGCCAAGGGGTATCGTGTTACCCAGTTACTGAGTTGCGGAGGTCACATAGGCAGTCGCACCATGTAAAACGCATTCAGCTGTATTCGGTTAGACTGGAAGACGACCTCAATATAGTTGGGAAGAGGCTAGGCAGATTGATTGACTCCATCATATTATTATATTAGATTAGACAAAGAATGGCTCCCCCTTGCGCTATTTCGATGAACGTATAACAAACTCCGTCATTTTACGATAAATATAAAGCATTGTAATCTTTTCACCACGTACGATAAATTATTACTAAAAACAAACAAAATTACACAATAACTGACGATATTTAAACGTTATTTGTCTAATGCCTAATAAATGGAGTAATAGGTATTGAAAAATAGTCAAAGCAGTTTTGGTGTTAAATACACTTTAAGACGTCAAAACCCAAAACGGTGTAAGCCCCGTACGCCCCTTCGGTTATGCCCCTTGGAGGAAAATGTTCCATACGCCCCGTTTCGAAGGTTCCGTTTGACCCTTGTGACGGGGCGTATAATATTTTATTAATTTTTAATTATTTTGGTGTGTCCGTTCGCCCCTTGCCTCATATCATTTAAAAGTAGTTATACAAAGTACCGTTAGACAAAAAAGTATAACACACTGTGCTTTACTTTTCTCTCTAAGTGATTTGAAAAAGTTATCAAATTGTGTTTATGAGAACACGATTTGATTGATAACCTATTTAAATTACTATATTCGTAATCCCATCACATGTATCTGCTTTTGCTACCTTGCTACCTGACTCACTGGGCGAAACAAGTTTTATAAACAATAGGCAAAAAAGGGTTGGTTTATCATAAGAATTGTATGCTATCTCTTTCTAACTTATTAATGAGGTATGTAGGGGTGCAATATGTGTTAAGTGCTAATTAGTCGACATCTTATCTTTGAGTGCGATACATACACATAATATTTTCTGCTAAGTGAAATTATTAACGTTTATTGAATTTAGTGTTTAATTGTGTGTGTATGTGTAAATATTTTTATTGGGTAAGTTTCAAATTAATATTATTGCAAAAATTTAGTATGTACGTAATAAAAATATGTAATACTTGATTTTTATGTCTTAAATTCTGTATCTAGGTATGAGCTTTTAGCTTATTTTTTATAGCTTTGATCGATAGCTCCCTATACAGATTTAGGCTTAATATAACGTATATACTAGTATAATATACGAATCAGTTTGTTTAATGAATAGCAAAGACCTAAAAGTTAAGTTTAAAGAACTTTTTTCTAATTTAGTTTTTTATTATTATTGTAGAACCATGTCAGACGGTGCAAGCTGTTCGAGACGTGAGATAAGTGGTATTAAATACATTTCGTCACGAAAGGGAGGCCTCGTTTTGCTGAGAGCTGGTCATAGCTACCACAAAAAACGAACTTATAAGAATGGTGGCTCTAACTGGCACTGTGTAAATAGACCTGCTTGCAAAGGAACTCTTACAATTAATGGTGACGCAATTGTAAAAGAATCTCATCATGAGTGTGCTCCAGATTTTGAAAACAATGAAATTAAAACAGTGCTAGACATATGTAAAAATAAAGCAGCAACAGAAGCAATTAAATCAGTTCATGAAATATATGAAAATGAAGTTATAAATTACAAAGATACAGGATTACAACTTATTAAAAAGTTTCCAGAATATAAAAACGTACGGCGCGGTCTTTATAATTCAAGAAAAAAGGCTTATGGAGTTAAAAAGATTAGAAATCGCAAAAGTACCGATCTAGAAATACCAAAGAAATTTGAAAATTTTCTTTTTTGTGATTTTAATGATGGATCTGGACGCATAATTGTTTTTGCCACAAAGGAATGCAGTCGGCAACTAGAAAAATGCAAAAATGTGTACGTTGATGGTACTTTTAAATTTGTGGTCCAACCATTTCTGCAACTATTTTCTATTCACGGTGATCTGGGAAGCGATATACACAGCAACAATATCGTACCACTAGCATACGCTTTATTACCAGACAAAAAAGGAAAAACCTACAAACGTCTCTTTGACATGATGAAATGTCGTCTTCCAGATTGGCAACCCGATCAATTTCATCTAGATTTTGAGATGGCAATAATTAATGCCATTTCAGAAATCTTTCCAAGTACAACTATATTGGGTTGCTTTTTTCATTTTGCCCAAGCCCTGAAAAAAAAAGCTAAAGAGCTGAACCTCTTGAAAAGGAGGTACACTAAAAGACACGTGGATTTATGCAAGACATTGAGTCTAATTCCACAAGAAATGAAAGACGATGGATGGCTTTACATTATGGAGGACAGTCCAAGTGATAGCGAAACATTAAAATTTAACAATTATTTTGTAGAGCAGTGGCTTGAAAATAAATCAGTCAAGGGAATGTGTAACTTCTATGGGCAACAAAATCGCACCAACAATAAAGTTGAAGGCTGGCATTCCCGTTTAAACAGAAATCTTAGCGGAAAAACGTCTCCTAACATTTTAAAGTTTTGCGAGATTTTATTAAAAGAAAGCAAACTCGTGGAACAAAGAATCGAAAATGTGAAGAGTGGAGTAAAAATAAAAAATAGAAAAAAAGAGTTTATTGAAAGAGACGAACGGATAAACTACATTATGGCAAAATTATTAAATGGGGAAATCGGACTAAATCTATGTTTAGAGAAACTGTGCGCATATATATAACCGTACATTGATTTGAAGTGTTAATCTACCGTACATTGATTTTATATTGTTATTCTTATACAAATGATTATAATTATGTAAGTGAAAAAATTAGACTGACAGGTATTATTCACTAAATGTTATACTTGTAATAACTAATCTGTGATTTTTCTTTTTTTTATAGGTGTAAGTTTTATTTGATTTTGTTAGTTTTTAAGGCTCATTTTACCTACTCGTAGATATTTAAGTGATAATTCATCCAATCTGTGATTTGTTTAATTTTACATATTTTATGGTTAATGTAAGTTTTATTATTGCTGATCTGTGATTTCGTTAGTTGTTAAGGCTTGTTTTACTTAGTTATATGAGTAATAACTCAAGTAGTCTATGAAAATTTTACATTTATTTTATAGTGTGTAGGATATAATAATGATGGTCTATGACTTTGTCAGATCATAATCTGTGATTTTATTGTTTTATTTTTTATTATTAATATGTTATTTAATGTGTTGATTTGAGTCATTTAAGTTTAACAAATAGTTTTTTGACTTTCCTTACAAATATTTGCACTTTTTGTTTTCAAAATAGATCTTTTATTTAAAAAGCAGTTTCATTTATCTCTTCCCATCACATGATAGACATTGCTTTGATAAAAACAACTCTAAACCACTCCCTGTTAGAAAATAAATAGAATAATCACAACTTTTCAAAGATCGTTGTTTCTGACTGTACTTTTAATTTAATAGCAATCGGGGGCGAACGAGACCATCTAAATTCCTAAGGGGCGTATGAGTACTCGAAGCCGATCGGGGGCATAACTCAAGGGGCAAACGGTGCCTACACCGTCAAAACTAATGTGTTTTTAAACTAAAGAGGTCGGTGTTTCCTATTCGACTAATTTGGTATGAAAGACCGAAACAATTTCTAAAGTCATAGTCAGGTCCTTTTAGGTTAGTGCTCTGAAATGGTTTTTTGATGAATATCTTGCCAGTACCTAGTGCTATTCTTTAAAAAATACCGTAAAAACGTAGGTGAAGTGAGTTTAAACTGAGCTGTCAATAGTGTTAATCCCTTTTTTTTTTTTTTTAAGGCTGGGAAATCATCCAATGACTGCTCCCGCTCTGGGTGGAGCGGAAGGGAGTGTCAGACTCTTACTGACTAAAACCCATCCATGTTCCTTCCGTAGCCCTTTATGTTCCGGGGTAGCGGTAACCCTTTCGGACAATCCCGCTTACCCGGCAGGCTTGGCCCTGAGGGGCCCCAGTGTTAATCCCTACCATTAGGACGAATGGTGGCGAGATTTTTACAGAATTGACAGACTGATTGTCAACTTTGCACTTTTGCTTCGAACTAACCCCTAACTCATGACTTTACTCCCAGGCTATAGTGATCCAGGAGACAGACAACGGCAAGCCTTCTCATAGAATTCACGCATTTGAAAGTAAACTATACATTATGTATTTTTCTTCGTTCAAATTTTATTGTTCATCAACTTACTACCGGCTTATATTTTATGCTGTTTAGCAATAATTCTACCAAGCTCATATGACAGCTATCAACCATATGTGTCTATGTCGTGTACGACACTCGTGCAAAAATCAGAATCTAATTTATTTGTTTCCTATTTATAAGACAGGAAAACTATTGTTTGAATATTAATTTGAATTGTGAATTATTAATTAGCTAATAGGTGATTCATTGATGTTGGTATTGATTATTTAATTATGTGAATCACCTTTTGTGTTTGTCTTTTATGAGAACTTGACAGCCTCTTTTAACTCTCTAATTATTCTTCTGCTTTGTTTAGTGATTTTTTTATTATATTATTATACCTTTTAATCAAATCCCAAACATGGCCAAAATACTTTAGGTATTACTTATACAGCATATTATAATGAACATAGTACGCAAAAGGCAGTTTCTAGTTGAAGAAACGTATGTTGCTAAACTGTTCAATTTAAACGAGTATCCCAATAATCCGGCATAGCGGAATTATCCGAAAGGGTTACCACTACCCCGAAACATAAAGAGCAAAGGAAGGAACTTGGATGGGTTTTAGTCAGGAATAGTCTAACATTCCCTTTTGCTCCACCCAGAGCGGGAAGAGCCACGTGATGATTTCCCAACCTCAAAAAAAAATCCCAGTAATCTGATAGAGAAGGTCTTCAGTTTGAACAGTTGTCAAAACTACGACAACTAAGTATTCTTTGCTCCTGATTCGCAGCATCATGATTATAACAGTCAACATGACTTGTTAGTATTCGAATTGGCTAAAGACTTCATAGATCAATGAGGAACTACCGGTATATCCTAGGCGCTAAACCTTTCACCAAAGTTTGTTGGTTGGTTCAAACAATTTTTGTACCCTTTATTTATTTAAATATCCTTACAAGCTAGACCCAATGCGATAGCACACTTAAAATTAAAATAATTCCACTGTTTTTACCATAGTAAATTCTAAAGGTTCTTGAAAATTCACCCAAAACGCAACAGAATATATCCATTTATCTGCTGACTAACATAGACACAGTATAAGTGTACAGTGACACATTTAAAAACAAATTGACACACATTACGACCCCAATACAGGATGTGTTAACAAGAAAGAATATACAGGATGTGCAGCAATTGAAGGTGCAACGATCTATGGTAATGGCACTGATAGGAAATTCGCCAGACTAAAGAATGCGCAGATGTAGTGTAAATCAGATAAAGCAATGCCAGTGTCAAACGAGCTCGGTCATGTGATGTAGACCGGCGGGTGGAACGTAGTGGTTGAAACGCTGGAAATAAAACTATAATAATAACATCCTTGGACATTTCACACAACGCCATATAGTCCCAAGCTAAGAAACCTGATGCTTGTGTTATGGCAACGAGATGGCTAATAAACTATTTATATACATTTTTTTTGTAAATACATACATTTATACGTAGAAAAACGCCCAGACAGAGAGTACAATTATTTGTTCCGTGCGGAAACCGAACCCGCGACATGCTGCGCAGCAGTCAATCGCTCAATCACTGCGCCTACAGTGTCGTCTAACTAACTTTGTGTGTGTATTATTCTTGAGAAAATACGTACTGAAAGTGATTAGCAAAAACCAGTATTTTACATAGATACTGCTTAACAGACAAGTGCTAGTGGTAGCACTTAATTTAAATTTCCGTTATTAAAGACGTTCAACATCGAATCTTAGAGACAATGCTATTTGCCAAAAACTAATGAAAAATTTACTTTAAAGACCAAAAACAAGTTTAAAATTATTTTAATTATGCTTATAAGGCATTCATTACTATCCATCCAAGAAAACATGTAACGTTCTTCTCTTTCTTTAGCAGTTAAAAAAGCCTTTTTTTGCAACTAGAAAGCCCGCTCGTCTAGATCACATATCACGCACGAGCGATGCATGCAAAACGGTCAGCGATTGAGTCAGCGATCGCCAACGGAATTCTGAACGCTTCTGACAATCGCGACTTTATTGACTTTTATATCGGCATATAAACTGCTGGACATCCGTCGGCCGTGTGTCCTGTGTTTATAGCTGTCAATGATATTTTGAAAGCCTGTTTGGTGAACTGTGACTAGAATTTAAGTGGGGATAAAAATCGATTCTTCGAAAACAGCTGGATACTCCATGTTAATTTAATAGCTATTGTTGGGAACGTGCCAAAGAGCTCGTGGCTAAGTACTTACAGCCGCACAGGTCGATCCATCAGGTTAAGCTACGCTTGCCGGGGTTGGCCGTGGATGGGTGACCATCTTTACATATCAAGTCTCCTCCGTGCCTCGGAAAGCAGTTGATTTGTTCGGCAATAGGTGTTATTTCATAAAAAATAGTCCTGATATAATGTTATTTGCAGATGACACTTCACTTTTGTTTAAACTTAAACGTCAGCAGCCGGTTACTGACGATGTAAATAGCGCGATCGCAACGGTAGTTCATTGGTTTAATGTTAATAACTTACTTCTTAATGAAAAAAAAACCAAATGTATTAATGTAAAACGTCCCAAAACTGTCTTGCTATAAAATGAAACTAGTGCTTCCAGAGTAAGACAATTTATTAGAAAACAAACCGCGGAGGTCGTGTTTTGCAGGAGAATCTTAACACCGCGATCTACAAAGATGACGTCACGGCACAACGCCATCTCTTAATTAATAGTAATACAAATTATGTCAATATATGACTTTAGACGTCATTACTAAACCTATACAGATTAGACATTCCGCCCGCCATGGACGGCTCTGTCCATCGACCATAACATAACAATATAAACTTAAATTAATCATTGCTAGCTTGGCTATCCTCTATACCCTAAGCCTTACACAATACAGGTTCATGCCTTAAGTAAACTAAGATTTAAACAACAATAAAAAAAGTAAAAAGATACAAGTTCATTTTGGTACATTTACAATCCGTGTATATTGTGTAAATAAAACTGTGTATTCTTTTCATCATTATGATTGTAACAATAACAATAATTAAGTGTTTACAGGCAAAATAATTAACTTAGATACAGGTCTTTTTATCTCATTATTTTTACACCGTATAGTCACAACGCGAGTAATGTTGTCCAAACCTGGATGTTTATACTTAATAACCCCGTATAGCCATTTAGCGGGTGGAAGACCATCCTCCTTTACCAGAACCTCGTCTCCAATCTCAGGTTCAGGCTTACATTCTTTCCATTTATATCGATGCTGCAATTGAGTTAAATACTCTAGTGACCATCTACGCCAGAAATGTTGAAGCATTTTTTGCGTAAGATGCCACCGCTTCAAATTGCCAATAGATGAATTTTCATAATTAGCATCAGGTACAACTATCAGAGGTTCACCCACGAGAAAGTGCCCAGGTGTCAAAGGACACGAGTCCTCTGGATTGTTAGAAAGTTGAGAGATCGGCCTAGAGTTTAGGCAGGCTTCAACTTGAGCCAGCACAGTGGTCATTTCTTCAAATGTCAATGTGCTGGTGCCTATAATTCTTTTCAAATGGTGCTTCGTGGACTTGACACCAGCCTCCCACAATCCTCCAAAGTTTGGAGCATGGGGGGGTATGAAATGCCAAGTCGTTCCATTCATACATAGGAAATCAGCTATTTCAGAAGCGACCATTGACCTTTCAGCATTGAATAGCTGTCGCAATTCCTTTGCACTACCAACAAATGTGGTCCCATTATCACTCCACAAGTCCGATACTCGACCACGTCTGGCAACGAAGCGCTTAAAAGACGCAAGAAAACTCTGTGAAGTCATGTCACTCACAACCTCCAGATGAATTGCCCGAGTGGACATGCAAACAAACAAACATATATAACCCTTAGTAGAGTGATGACCACGACCTTTAGAGGTTCGGATACTGATGGGGCCTGCGTAATCTACGCCACTGCATTGGAAGGGCTTCTGGACAGACACCCTGTCCTTGGGTAATTGGCCCATCAATTGTTGGTGTGTTTGTGTGGAATGTCGAATACAAGTTACACACTTATGAACACATTGCCTCACGAGAGTTTTTGCATTGAGTATCCAGTATTTGGATCTTAAGTAATTGAGCATCAATTGCGGCCCGCCATGCAAAGTTCTCTGATGAGCATCCGCAATCAAAAGATTGGTGAAGTGTGATTTATGAGGGATTAAGATGGGATGCTTCATATTCTCATCAATAGAAGCCCGGTTTAAGCGCCCGCCAACTCTTAAAATCCCGTCATGGTCAATAAAAGGACTCAACGAGGTAAGTCTACTACCCTTATTTAGTTTACGGTTCTTTTTCACTGATTCTAATTCATCACTAAAATACTGGAGTTGGCAGAGTTTGATACAGGTAAGTACAGCTTCATTTAATTCCCTCGTAGTTAGCCAAGTTGTTATTCTATCTGTATTATGTTTAATTTCCTTCACGCGTAAAAATCTTTTACAGTAAGCAATTACTCTTATTAACTTACTGAGCTTAGAAAATTTAGTAAATAGACTATCATCACATTCTACCGCTGTTACATGACATTTTGTTTTTATCTTTCTTTCTTCTAGCGTAGTTGGTTGTATATTTTCTCTTTTGTAGTCTATTTTCTCATTCTGTAACCATACTGGGCCACTTTTCCAGAGTTGCATGTTACAATCAGAAGGGCTTACCCCCCGAGATGCACAATCCGCTGGATTTTCCGACGATGACACATGTGACCACTGACTTCTATCCATAATAGTAAGTATTTCGGAAACACGATTAGCAATAAACGTTTTCCACCGGCTAGGGTGACTGCTTAACCATGCCAATACGACGGATGAGTCTGTCCACGCATGTAAGTGCTGTTTGGGAACTTCTAGAGTTGAAGCAACTTCCTGAAGAAGTTTTGCTACTAAGACAGCTCCACAAAGCTCTAATCGTGGGATTGATACCTGCTTAACAGGAGCAACCTTGGTTTTTGAAGTCACCAAGGTTGTGTGAATATGTCCTTCCTTATCAATGATGCGGACGTATACCACCGCGGCGTACGCTAAATTGGACGCATCTGAAAATCCATGCAATTCTAGAACCCTGTTCTCCTTGCTAGAGTTGATCCAACGAGGCAGACGAAACTTAATAAGCTTACAAAGGTTCTTCCGGAAGTGAAGCCACTCTGTCAGTAATGATGCAGGTAGTTCCGCGTCCCATTCGATCCCAGTCATCCATATTCGTTGAATGAACACCTTCGCGGTGATGATTGTCGGTGCTAACCATCCAAGGGGATCGAATAGTCGCGCTATGTCCGAAATAACCTTACGCTTTGTGACTGGTAAATCTGGATCATTAAGCTGAATTGTGTAAACGAACTCGTCATTGTCTTTGTCCCACGTCAAACCTAATATTTTTGAAATTGCGTCTGTTTTTATTTCCATGTTCCCGTGTGTTTGTTCGCCGTCTGCAATCAGTCTTAATAACTCCTTGTTGTTACTAGCCCACTTTTGGAGTTGGAAACCTCCACGTTTAAGCAACTCCGATGATTGCTTATATATCTCTACGCCTTCATCTATGGTTTGACATCCCGTCATTAGGTCATCCATATAAAAATCGGAGACCACACGATTCTTTGCTAAAGGAAATTCAGCGCCTTCGTCTTGAGCTAACTGCTGCAATGATTTTACTGCTAGATAAGGCGCCGATGATGTTCCAAACGTTACTCGCAAATGACGTAATACTTGAATTTCGTCATCTGGATTCTCACGCCATAATATACGCTGAAAATCTGTATGATCATCGCATACCTTGATCTGTCTGTACATCTTGACGATGTCCGCTACCAGACAGATTGGTTCACAACGCCACCGCATGACAATATGGCGAAGCTCAGGTTGTAGACGAGGGCCCACCATTAAATCATGATTAAGGGATACCCCGTTACTACCTACGCATGATGCATCGAATACGATGCGCAACTTCGTTGTAGCTTTGCCGTTACGAATGACGGCATGATGAGGTAAGTACACAGAACCTTTTTTGTCCTTCTCCTGTACTATATCCATATGGTTAAGAGCTATATACTCATTTAAAACAGCTGAATACTGATCCTTGAACTCGGGATTCTGTAGAAAGCGCTTTTCTAAGGATAAAAAGCGTTTGAGAGCAATGTTTTTTGATTCACCGTATTGACAGGTAGGATCGCTTGACCTGAAAGGCATATGCACAATATAGCGACCAGATTCGTCTCGTTTGGTCGTGGCCTTAAATATATCTTCGCACTTCTGTTCTTCTGGGGTTAAGTAAATCTTATCGTAATCACGCTTGGGCTCAGATTCTAGTTCCCAGAACCTTTTAAGAAGTGCATTCTCATCTGTATGAGTAGAATGCAATGTGACTATGTTGTGGAATGAATTATGGCATGTCTCGCTTTGGTTGATTTCACCTACTTGACCAGACAAGATCCATCCTAGTCTAGTTTCCTGCGCGATGAGCCGACCAGGTGAACCTCTGATTAAACCTTCCAATAAAATCTGGCCATAAACTTCGGCACCTAAAAGCAAATCAATCTTGTTCGGAGTATCGAAAGAAGGATCTGCTAAAGCCAAAGACGAGATTGAGGTCAAAACGTTTGCCACAACCTTCCTTTCCGGTAAAATAGTCATTAGTTTCTTCAAAACGTAAGCTTTGACAGTGATACTAAAACTAGGGTCAACGCGTGACTTAACTTGGATGAGAACCATCAAATTTATGGAAATCATTGATTGGCCTTGATCGCAACCTATACCTGAAATTGAACCTTTAGTTGGTATACGTTTGAGACCTAAGAGCTGGACTGCGGACTCCGTCACAAAAGAAGCCTGAGACCCCTGATCTAACAGGGATCTTAATACTATAGCAGTACCGCTCTTTGATTCCGCTACAATTAACGCAGTAGCCAATAATATTTGGCTATGACTATTAGCCAAACAACTTACAACATTAGTGGAATTACTCTGGGTTGAAGTATTATCAGCAGAAATGCTGCCTTTTGCACTTTGATCAGTTTGGTTACTATCACCAACTGATTTAGAAACATTCTTGAGATGAAGAAGACTATGATGCTTCTTTTGACAAATATGACATCTAGTGGACTGGCGGCATGCATATACGGAGTGATTAGGTCCTAAACAGTTATAACATAACCCATTGGTTTGGACAAAACTACGACGCTTATCCATATCGAGACCTGCGAACTTTTTACAATTAGCGAGCTTGTGGTTATCTTGACAACAAATGCACAATATAGTTGAAACATGGAGGGATTTGACTGGGACATTTCGATTGAACTGATGACGTTGACCTTTGTTATCTAAAAATTCCAAAGATCGAAATCTTTGTTCAAGGAAAGATTTGAACTGATTCATTGAAGGTAAGTCGTCTGAACAATCACTGATTTTCATCTCCCATTGTTTACGTGACTCAGTGTCTAGTTTTAAACTCAATACATAAATAACTATAATATCCCAATGCTTAACCATTATGCCCAAATTTTCCAAAGCATGTAAACATTCATTAGAAGTATCTAATAACTCCTTAATTGCGCTGGAAGATTCGGCTGCAATGTTTTTTTGACTCATAAAACGTTTAATTATACAATTCGCTAAATATTTTTTATTATTATATCGGTTCTCTAATTTAGTCCAACAGGTTGCATAATTACTGCTAGTAATAGGAATGTGACGTAACAGACCTTCAGCTTCTCCAGACAAATGTGTTTTCAAATAATGCAGTTTCTGAACATCGTCTAGTAGGCTATTATTGTGTATTAAGGATGTGAATAAATCTCTAAAACTAATCCACTCAGAATAACTTCCAGTAAACATAGGCAACTCAATCTTTGGCAATTTTACAGAACATATCTTTTTAGAACCCTTCGTAGAGGATTCGGGCACTTTACCTAAACTATCCGAACATACAATTTTCTTCAATGTTTCTCTCAACTCTGCTTTATAATCAGTAAATAATTCTTCCGTGGTCTCATATACATTTTTGATGTTATACTCCGATTTCTCGAACTCAATAGACTTGACCGACGATACCATTTATATATGAGTTTCAGAAAACGCTGACCAGTTCGCTTCTAAATTTTCTAATCTAGTTTCTACGTATGAACTGGTCACTCGCTCTTTGGGTGATTTCTTGAAATTAGTCCATGAATTTCTAATAATATTTTAAAGTACTCACAGATTATCTTCGTATCACATCACTGTCACTCACTTTTACGTAGCTCGTCGCGATGATATGCGGGGTACTCTCCCCCCGCACCGCAGCTGCTGCTCACGCCAACACGACCACCACCAGCGCTGACCGTTGTGTACCACTTGTACATATACGCTTTAGCGCCAACCTTATACGGTCCGCCGATGCTGGTCACCACTTACGCACTGACAATGCACACACACAGCAGGTCACCAGGTTGACAATGCAACCTCACTACACTCCGACGATACGATGCACACCAATCCTTTACCCGACTCGAAGGACCACTTGTAAAACGTCCCAAAACTGTCTTGCTATAAAATGAAACTAGTGCTTCCAGAGTAAGACAATTTATTAAAAAACAAACCGCGGAGGTCGTGTTTTGCAGGAGAATCTTAACACCGCGATCTACAAAGATGACGTCACGGCACAACGCCATCTCTTAATTAATAGTAATACAAATTATGACAATATATGACTTTAGACGTCATTACTAAACCTATACAGATTAGACAATTAAGTTTACGCTACCCCACGTTAGACAGGTGGAAACCAAAGTGTTGGTAAAGGGCGAAGAAATGAATCCTGAAGATACCACAGTATTCTTGGGCTTAACTTTAGATGCGAAGTTTTTTTTTTTTTTTGGAAATGGCATCTCGCAGTTCAACCAAAGGGTTGTCTACTGCTTAACCGGGCTTGCCTGTGGCTGCCACAAAAGAATTGTAGCCTCCAGCCAGGGCTTAATAAAAACTAGCTAACTTACAAAACTAAGCGACTACACGCTAAGGGCACCCCCTGCGGGGTTCGGACCTCGGCTTAGGGCGTCGCTGGGGGGGGACAGCAAGGGACAGCTGGATCGGGGGTTTTTTAAAACTACTTGCTCAGCGGCAACGCGGGCTGGCTCGAGCAAGGGTCGGGGGGATGGTAATGGACAGGGTCGTCGCGACGGGCCTCGACGGCGAGGACGGAACGACGGAAATTTGTGTCTGTATGCTGATCTAACAGTGCTAGTAGCCGGGCTGCTCTCCTGGAGGAGAGTGGTGGCATCGTCGGGGACAACGAGGGTATGCCGTGGACGGCGAACCTTACTGATGCGGGACGGGGTGTATCGGGAGGCGGCCGCAATCAGGGGATTGCGGTGCTTTATGGCAGTGTCAAAGAAACGCTTCGAGAGGCGTTTCATGAACTGCTGGACTGTGGGGAGTTTAAAATCTACATGAAGGTCCATGTTACGGACGTAAAAGGGAGCTCCTGAGACCCTACGGAGGAACCGGTTTTGAAGTGTCTGCATTCGATGCAGATACTTGGGTTTGGCGTGCGCGAAGACGACGCAAGCGTATGTCATAATGGGACGGATTACAGCCTTATAGAGACGCAGTTTGCACCGGAGTGACAATTTGCTGCGTTCTGTAAGCATGAATTGGAGCCTACCGAGAGCAAAAGCGGCCCGCGAACGGACCTGCTTTATGTGCTCTGCGAAACTGAGGTGTTGGTCGAGAGTGAGACCCAGGTACTTGGCATGCTTCGCCCAAGGGATCGGCTTGCCGTACATGGTGATCGGATTAGGGGGGTTGGGGAGGGCCCTACGAATTCTCCTAAAGAGAACAGCCTGGCTTTTATCGGGGTTGACCTCGATTCTCCATTTCCGGAACCAAGCGCCGAGGACGTTGGCCGAGTTCTGGAGAGTCTGAGCTATAGCTGGCGGACTGGTCCCTGTGTAGTAAATGGCCGTGTCATCGGCGAATAACGCCAATTGGGCCTTTTTACTCTTAGGGATGTCGCTAGTGAACAGGGTAAAGATTAGGGGGGAGAGAACGGAGCCCTGGGGGACTCCGGCGCGAATCGGGTGGGGGGAGGAGAGAGCGCCCTCGATGCGGTAGCGGAAGGTGCGGTTCGACAAAAAGTCCCGTAAGATGAGCACGAGACGGTCGGGCACGCCGAGTTGGTATAGCTTATATATTAAGCCATTGTGCCAGACTTTGTCGAAAGCCTTCGCTATGTCGAAGAACAGGGCGCCAGTCATAGCGCCACGCTGGAAGCCGGCACTGATGTGCTCGACTATGCGGTGCGCTTGCTGGACGCACGAGTGTTGGGTACGGAACCCGAACTGCTCGTCCGGAATCAGGCTCTTCGCCTCGGTATAGTCCTTGAGACGCTTATAAATAAGCCTCTCGTAGATTTTGCCGAGCACGTTGAGCAGACTGATGGGGCGATAGCTGGTGGGGTCGGATTTGGGTTTACCGGGTTTGGGGATACCTATAACAGAGGCCTCTTTCCAGGCTTGTGGGAACATGTTATTACTCATGGCGCCATTGAAGATGGCGGTCATGAGCATGATCAGTTGGGCGGGGAAGAGTTTGAATACCCTATTGGTAATTCCATCTGAGCCGGGGGCTTTACGAGCCTGTACGATTTGAGATTAATAGGGTTAGAGTTTTGTGATTAATTAAAATAACCATACATCAATACAACTGAACGCTTCATAAATAAATTAGTTACACAGCTATGCTTATTGCTTAGCTAGTGCTTTCCCCTCGATGCGTTGACAACCAATTGTGGTGTCCAATTAGTAGAGTTTGACCACAAACTGTAGCGGAATACATTGATGGTAAACGGAAGTATAGTTCAATGAACTGTTAAAGAATTAATGCAATTAATTGGTGTATTGGAAATGCAATTAGGAAAATTGTAAACTGTATTAAATGTTAATTAGCAGATTGCAAATTGAGCATTATACTTTCCTTAAAATTCTTTTCTTAAAATGTTTTTCTGAAGACCTCGTTTTGCGATAAGACCGCTGTTTCTTTTATACCAACTAAAAGTCACCAAGAACGTTTAAATAGGGTACCTCGACATCATCAAAGGTGGTGGTGGTGCTTCAGGTGTGATGACCACGTCTGCATGATAAATATTATATTTATTACACTTCACTGGTCAAACCAACAGATTATGTCAAGAGAATTAAACGTTGAGATTTTGGTATTATTTGTATGCAACATCGGAATTTATACAAGAGTTTACAGTCAAAACATTTGGACAACAAGGGAGAAGATGGCTGCCAGCCAGAAAAAAAACATTCTAAACTATTTAAGTATTCAAATTACCCAGAGAATCAGTACTTTTTAACGTTAAAACTATGAGAAACTTACGAAAATTAACGTTTAAATTATGAGTAATTCCGTTAAAGTGGTCATACTTGTAAGTTCTCTCTCTTTTGCAAATGGGCCTCTGACTTAGCTTCACATGCTTTTGAGGAATATCATATCTCTCAGGCATGCTGGTTTCCTCAAGATGTTTTCCTTTACCGATTAATAAGCAAGTGATACAATAAGCACATGAAGCCAAAAATTCAGAGGTTCTTGAGGCCTTGGGTTCCAACTCGAGACCTATAACTTGAAAGTTTGAATAGGTAGATATTCCAGGAAAAATATCTCGATAGCTCAAACCAGGTACGACAAATATTTTAAAATATTTGTGAAATCCATCTTCCATCACATTCTTATTTATTGGATGCCCACCATTCCCTATAAAAGTATAATATCACAACAGATAATAAACAAGTGAAGCGATGTAAAAATTATAGCGTGCATATGACAGCTCCCTACGTAGCCATGCTGCGAACTGACACTATACAGCGTGCTTGAATATTTCATATTAAATTGTTTTTATTTTTCGTTGGGTGTAATAATACTTGTCTCGTTTCTGCTCAAGAAATAAAGCTCCAAGGATGTTGGAGCTTTTAGAAAAGATGGCTATCATGACTTTTTTCAACAAAGGCATTTAGAAGTCTCGTACTCATGCATAATTAAAAAAAATATTTCTCTTCGGTTTAAATAAAGTGATAAATAAAGCACGGGGGAAGTAAAGAATATTTTTAAAATAAAATAATAAGGTAGGTATATAAATGAACAAAGAATAACCCATTGACAATTTAAATTAATTAAATTTAATTGTTACTATTATTCGTTAATCTAGTTCTAACATTACACGATACTTGTAGTGAATCGCAGAGCAATAATTTTTCAACGGAATTTTAGGTAATTGCTATTTATTTTATACAGTGGCTAATATCCTTCGATATTTTCCAAACAGCCTGTAACAATATCATCGAGATACAAATATCCAGCTACGCTTGACCTTAGCTGTGTTAGTAAATGGAACAAAATTTCAAAGGCTATCAAAGATTTGAAGTCCACTTTAAATTGGTTAGCGTTTCGGTAGATGGAGCGTGAAATTTATCAATTTTATGGTTATGACGTGTTAAATCTGTTAGATATTTTTTTGCGGTTTAAATTTAGGAATACATAACCTCATGCTCAGCATCAACGCTTGCGACCAACAGACCCAAGAGGTAAGTGATTTTAGAGACAACAGGCTTAATGTAAACTAACTTTTTTTAATTGGGATAAAGGTTTCGTGATTCCACTTTTTCTACATATATATTGTAGAAAAACCTGTCAAAAAATAAACGTCTTTGTATCAAATGCCTCATGTCATCGCAGGCTGGTAAGAAAATAACTCCATTCGATTTTCAAATTAATTAGAAATAGTTTAAATATGGCTGTTTAGGATTTTGTCTGAAAAAGAAGGTGACGTTTTTATAAGGCGCGTTGCTTATAAGCTAAGGTAAGCTTGGTTCTATAAAGTAATACATAATATTAATGATATAAAGTGTTTTCTAGTTAATATAGTGAGTACTGCTGCGGTGCTCAAGAGTGGGGTCCAAGTACACACCTCACAGTATCTATGCCTGGAACTGACCGCAAAATTATGATGCGAAACAAAACTATCCGAGCCACATTAATAACATAGATTTTCAGTCATCTAACAACCGGTACAACCGATACATTCCACATGAATTATATTCACATTTTGCAAATCAGCATCACTTTTTTTCCACCGATATTTTCACCCCTGCAACCCCTACAGGGGTCCACGTGTCGCGATCATTAGAACCAGATGGCATGGGGTCGGCCGTGTGTGAATAATAATCACGGGGGCGACTAATTGACGGGTAGCCGGGACATGACAGACGCGGGTCTCTAACAGAAACCGATGGCTGTAGGTTTTTATAAGGGTACCTACAATTTGATTGACGGTGGGTGGGAATAGTTTATACACAACTAGCTTCCGCCCGCGGCTTCGCTCGCAAAATATGTCGACAGATTATACACATAAACCTTCCTCTTGAATCACTCTATCTATTAAAAAAACCGCATCAAAATCCGTTGCGTAGTTTTAAAGATTTAAGCATACATAGGGATATAGGGACAGAGAAAGCGACTTTGTTTTATACAATGTAGTGATAAATTCATTCAAATTTTTGATATAAGCATTAACTATTAGAGTTTGCCTATGGCTGCGTGGATAAAATCAAAATCAAAAGCCGGTTATTCAAACTAGGCTGATAATCAGCACTTTTGAACGTCAAAGTTATATAAGACAGCCCCCCAAAAACGCCCACCCTTCACCACTTCCTAGTTTAGCTGGGAAGAAGAAGTGGCGCAACCAACTTGGTGCAACAAAGCAGCACAGTTGTAGAATTTGATTCTTCACATTTATCGTATGCAAAGTAATTAACATTACGAAACACATCACATTAAAATCAATCATTTGCCACATTGAGCTAGCACACGCCAATATACCAATTAAAACACTGAAAATGTTTTAAATGATATTCGAAAATATTTCATGGTAACATAGTATTGGAATTATAAGTAAGTGCCTTAAATGTTAATGCAGGTTTTATAACCAAATCCGTTCAGTCGATTTTGCGTGGTCGGTATAACAAACCATAATCTTTCTCATTAAGGTTGATGTTCCAGGGTAGCCCGCGAAATTCAAATTTTCTTAAGTTTTTTGCAATTTGCAGGCCAGTGATAGGTTGTATGTTGATGAACATTTGATTCGCGGCTGTAAGACGTATGTAGTTACAGAATTATAATCATCAAAATCATTAACCCTTAATTTGATTATGTTCACTGTGATAAACATAAATAAAAAATAAATATTGAGAGACTATTATCTACTATTTTTCGGTTTTTATTTTGGTTATAGCAAGTTTATAGTATATTTATCGGTATAAAAAATAATTCTACGAGTGGCAGCATCATTCATCTGTCATTATCGAGACAAGATGTCAACGAGGCGCGGGCACTCAAATCTTTGAAAGGTAAATGTTTTTATTTTACATGTTTTACATAGCTTTTTTTTTTTTTTTTTTTTTTTTGATCCGGGGGGAAAATCCTCATGGATGTCCCCCGCCCCGGGGAGGGCGGAGGGGTCTGTCAGACTCTTACTGACTAAAAACCACCCCGGGTGTTCCCTCTCACACCTTCGCCGGGGGTCGCGGGAATCAAAAAGAATTCTTCCGCAATGTTTTAAACTAACTTTTTTGTGCTTTTTATTTACTAAACAATGTTTATGCCTTGGTTTGGAATGGGTTTTACGTATTGTTTTGTGTTTTTTGTAACATTTTTTTGGGGGCAAACTTGTTTGTTCATCACAGTGAACACTGCCAAATACTCAAACAAGTATAGTCAATTTGATACGTTCATTGTGATGAACATTGCCAAATCAGGTATAACTTTTATTTACAAATAATATGCTTATATGAGATGGGCTTTTCCGCGCTTATTTAATTTTTTTCTGCTTGTTACATACATACATACATAAATACAAGACCGCAAATGCTTGCGGTCAAATTCTATGCAGAATACTAGCCATCCGACACTAGTGATAAATCCGAAAATAACAGTAGCAGCGAATTGCTGCCACTTGCTCAAAGCCCTGTTTCATCTTCTGCGCCTTCCATTAACTCTTCTTTAGTTAGCTTAGTATACAATATAATAGTATAGTACTAATAGTAGCCCCGAACCTGAACATACTCTAAATGACGATGAACAGCCGTTAGAATCATCTGATTTACACCACTCCGAAGCTCTCCAATTAACTCCAGTTTTTCAGGAAATTTACCCTAATACACCACCCACCTCAGCAACACCTGGTGCGTCATTTACCAGAAAAACGAGAGCAGAAAAACTGATAGCTCTAGCTGCCGAGAAATCGAAGAAAATGTCAAAATTTTCTCTTTCTTACAAATGGAAGAAAGGTATTTTTCGTCACCGTCCCGTAATCGAAGAGAGAACCGAAACTATTATCGATTTTCCAAATAATGACCCCCTTGATTATTTGTATTTATTTTTTTTTATCTTCAAAAAAAATAAATACAAATATTTACTGATTTAGTAGACCAAACCAATCCTTACTCCGTTCAACAAACCGGCAGATCCATACAAGTATAAGAGAATGAGATGAGGGATTTTATAAGCATTCATATGCTGATGGACATTGGGAAGAGGCTAGGCAGATGATGATTCTGATGGGCATTGTTGAAATGCCATGCTATCTGGACTGTTGGAGCAATAGGCGTCGATACAGCCAGATAGCAGACATAATGATGTGAAACGTTACCAACAAATCCGCAGATGTTTACACTTCACCTACAATAATCTACAGGACTCAGACCGAAATTAAAAAGTAAGACCCATAGCCGAAAAAATCAGAAGAAATTGTCTAAAGCAAGAAAACGAGAATAAATTTAGCATAGACGAAATGATGATACTATACAAGGGCAGGAAAGCAGTAAACAGAAAACAATATGATACTAAGAAAGCAAAACCAAATAAATGGGGTTTCAAAAATTATGTACATGTTGGTGTAAGTGGCATGAATTTCCATAATAAATAAATGGATTTGTTGATACACGTACTGTTTTTATTTTACCTATCTAATTTACACTAATTTGACAATGTTTACCACAGTGAACATTACAAATTACTTGTTGTTGTCAACGTATTTCGCAGTGTTCACTGTGATGAACATTGATTTCCTGAAAACCTGTAAATAAAATATATTTTTTTCTATTTTTCCTAAGTTGTATTTAGCCCTAGGACTTCAAAAATAAATCTGATTTCATAAAACAAAACAATTCAGATCTCTGCCAAATTAAGGGTTAATACAACCCTCCGAGCTCATAAAGGTTCCGGAATGACTTTGACCTTGTAAAAAGTCATTTTTACACCTTACAGCCGCGAATCAAATGTTCATCAACATACAACCTATCACTGGCCTGCAAATTGCAAAAAACTTAAGAAAATTTGAATTTCGCGGGCTGGTTGGAGGATTCACCTTAATAAAATTAGTAGGAAAAAGAATACGTGCAGGTTGCCTTCCAAGATGTCAGTAATTTCCAAAATAAACCCAGAAACTATCAGCATATGAACTGAAATCCCGTGGCCTTGAGCTAACGTGGTGATCAATGCTTATGCCTTCTGTGTATAAGAAGAGGCCTTTGCCCTACACGTATTTATTAACACATCTAATTCCTAAGCGTGGTTTAAAAATAGTCTTCTTTATGTTCGGTATTTGTAACTCAGGAAAAATAAGGGATTTTCCAGCATCGGGAACGGTATCCAAGCTAGAGCTGAGAGTTAAGGCTTCTTACAATATACCTATTTGCCATGTCGATGACAACATCAACAAAGTAGGGCCTACTACCAGATGGTGGATGATCCAAAAGAGAGCTCTTTGTGCATTTGTTGAAAACTTTACGCCACTTCAGCATATCCGGACTTTTAAGCCTTATTTACACGATGCAAGTTTCTTGTATACAACAAAACGCAAATGATTTGCAACGAGTGAAAATTTTTGTAGTTACAAAATTAAATTAAGTATAATAATAATTAGTTAGATTATGAGTTTACACAAGTACACTATCACAATAGGTAAGAATATTAAAGGAAAATAAATAAATTAATAAACACATTATTCATTTTTTTTTTCATTCACATTGCATTTAATAGATGGAGCCACTTTTGTTGTTGTTTACTTGCAACAAGATATAGCACGCCATAGGTGAAATTACACCATTAAAATAATTTTTGGAGGTCAGATTATGGAAGTAGTTCCATCTTAAATAATGTACTTATATTCAGCTGCAAAATAAAAGTGAGCAGCTGTGAAAAATATTCCTAATTACTCAGCAAGTCTCCAGTGTGCAATCACTATTAGTTTATAGCAATTAATTCGGAAGCAGTCGTTCCGAAATTTTCGCCAATTAGACCAACTTCATACGATCGATTAGTAGATTTTAAAGGGCCGCAACACATGCGATCATAGCGGAGGTTCTAATTACATTAACCTGAAGTTGGTATCCTTGCCAACAATGAATTTATAGAACGAGCGTTCTTATAATTATATAATTAGGAGGTACATTAGTGATCTTCTTCAGAAAGGTCAGGTATTACTCGCAACCGGAGTGCGTGTATAACCAGACTTATGAACTTATGTATTCTTTTGCTTTGTTTAAGTTGGAGGAGGGGTGGGGGGGATTAGTAAGTCTGCCGGGTAAGCGGGATTGTCCGAAAGGGTTACCGTACCGCTACCCCGGAACATAAAGGGCTACGGAAGGAACATGGATGGGTTTTAGTCAGTAAGAGTCTGACTAAAACCCATGCTTCCCTTCCGCTCCGCCCAGAGCGGGAGAATTCATTGGATGATTTCCCACCCTCAAAACAAAGCACTAACTACACGAAAAGAAGAAGATAATGACTTAGAAAAAGTATTCGAAAGGAGATTGTTCTAGACCGCCCTATAACCAACAAACATTTGACGTGTACGTTAATGTTAATTATATTTTAATATGCTTTTTAAAAATAATAAATTCAAGCGGACACTGTTTAATTCTTAATAGGTTTTTAAAAGTGTCCTCATTGATTTTATTACCAACTGAACTCGCCATCTTTCAAGGAATTGTCAATGTGAATGTCACAAAAGATTTGACAGTGTCGCTCTCGCTCATATTACATAAATATCGATGTGTCCCACACTCAAAAAAAAAAGCGTAGCAAAAATCGGTATACTATAAATCTTTGGCTGCATTGTACCGAAGTACGAAATCTCTAATTGAGAATAAATAATTTTGCAAAGTATCTAACAAAATTAATTATAAAATTGCTGTAAGTATTTAGCAGTCCAAGCAATAAATTAATAGTATAATTATATAATAGGTAATAGGTATGTTGCAGGCAAGTAACAAAACGAATGCTGAATCACTGTGAATAATGTTAATAAATCATAAAGTTCTTAATGTAATAACAAAAGACGAAAAATAGTCTGAAGTTACTAACAATCGCGGTAAATTACTGGCAATTAACAAAAAACGCTGGTTTTGTCATAAAATTTTTATTATGAACCATTTTATATCATAAAAATCTAGTAAATTGGATATATTTTATACACATTTTGATTCTGCAAAAGTTACGTACAAGGGCAATTTTTTTAAATATATTTTTAAAAGCATTTTTTTTAATATTGAAGTTTTAACTAGATAAATTGGCACAATAGTAAAGGGAATTTTTTGACATTTTAAAAGGTTTTTTTTTTATTTCAGCCATGTTAACAACTCTTAATATATCAACCCTCTTCCTCCTATGACCCGTACCACCCCACACCGGTCAGACCCGCTGTGTGAACATAACGCGGTACACGTGTCGACGTCATCAGTTTGTTACAGTAATTAACTGTTTGCGTCACTCGCAGTGCAACGAACTGCAGAACCGCTGCGAGGGACAGGAAGGGTTGTGGCTAGAGAAGGTATAGATTGATGAAGGTACTCAATAGGGTTTTAAGAGTCCCGTTCCGAGTATTATTGCAACGGACATTATTATTTATTATTATTTTATCTATTCTTAGCTAGAGGCTTAGCAATAACAGCCGCACGGGTCGATGCATCAGGTTAAGCTACGCTTGCCGGGGTTGGCCGTGGATAGGTGACCATTTTTACATACCGAGACTCCTCCCTGCTTCTGAAAGCACGTTAAGCCGTTGGTACCGGCTGTCATTTTTGCATTTTTGACAGTCGTTACGGTTGTCAGAAGCCCGAAAGTCTGACAGCCAGTCTTACCAAGGGGTATCGTATTGGGTTGCTATCTTAGCTACCAAAAGCATAGCCATCACACAAGCATGGAGAAGGGCTGCCTCCCTTATTCTATCACAAATATCTTGCCATTGCTGAGCCGATCCTAAAATGTCTTGGCTACATGTACTTGGTGGGAAACCGGAACACATCACTAAGTACACGCACAGAAATGTATTTATTAAGGAAAAATCATCGTGTCAAGGTAAGAATTAACTAAGGTGAGTGAGGAATTAACAAAGGGAATTACCAAACACAGCGATCGCTTGCAGATAACCTTTGCATTGTTGGATTTGTACAAAACAACAAGAGATGTAAAGATTTAAAAAAAGTGATTCGCCTGTATTATGTGCCTGTGCTGTGTAAAGACTTCTCGACTTCGACTCCTTCCAAACCTCACTATCTTATGTGATTGTGCCTACAAATGTAAAAAGATATCTCACTCTCAACACGAATTGACTCATTCAGTATTTTGTCAAAAGCTATTTAAACACGTTTCCAATAATTTATTTATTTATTTTATTTTACAGAAAGACAAATAGAAATCATTCTTAGAAAGGAAACATTGCAAATTACAAGCTTTCACATGTATACAACAAAGTAGTTACAAGTGCTTTGCGTTGATTAAATGTACTATAACAGCGATTTGCAAACATTTATAAATATAGATAGAATATAAATACAGTCAATACATACACTGTTAAGTTTTATCAATAAAAAACAAATCTTAAATACAGTATATATCATACAACCTAAAACTAAAAAATATATTTATTATGTACAAGTGGTAATAAAATAGAATATAATGCTGGACCATAATAATTACAGTTTTAAATGTAGAACTTTTACATAGAGTGACACAATGGGCGGTTCTATTGGTAAAAGCGATCTTGAGGAGGGATGGGAGTCAATACTGCAGGAAGTATGCGCTGTACATTTTACTTATTTACAATAATAATCATGAATTAATTGCGAATAACAAAAAAAAATGTTTAACGAGATACTGACAGATACCTAGTTCCAATATCAATAACAAGTTAATTTAATCGCTTCCCTTGTTGTTTTAAAAGTAGTTTTACCCCAGTCACTGCACAATAAAACCGGATTAATAAAATTGTAGAAACAATATCCTTAATATTGTTTCGTAGTCTCTCTCAGCGAGTCACGAGCGGAGGTAATATCCGCGGCACATAGCCGCCAGATACGCAATATCATGCAAATATTAAACTACAAAGAACTTTTTGACGTACAGAATTGTTTGAGTGACTTGCATAACTTTCTTTATATTCTCTTTATTCATTATTTTGGGGGAAGATTTTAAAGTGATATCCTTGAAAATATTAGTTATTTAAAACAATATATTGTAGATACCTACACACATTATACGTTTATTCATATAATTTCATAATTAATACATTTTTAAATATTTTTATAATAAAACAAACAAACACATTTAAAAATATAAAAAATAGTAGTCCGCCGGTGTCGGGAGCAAGGTCCAAGCTACCGGTGGTTAGGGCTGAAGAGACAGGAACCTCCTCACAATGCGAGCCGTGTCGAGGAGTACTGCCTTCTGAATCTGGCTCTCGATCCAACCGCCTAACGAGAGCCTCGAAAGGCTTTTGGCCATCAAGCCGTTGGCTGTTACATTATTCTCTAAAATTATGCGTGGTCATATAATGAATAATAAATAAAATAATATCAAAAAATAATGAAAATAAATATTTATTACTTTAAAAAAAAACAACATATACTCATCGACTGAGAATCTCCTTCTTGCTTGCGAAGGTTAAGTCTTCTTTTGTTATATTTTACTCCCACGGTTAACCCTGCTGCACAGTAAGATTATTAAGGATGAAAACCGTATAAATTACATAAAAAACAAAAAATATGCTACATATTTTATAAACATATGAAATAATGTTATTGTTTTTAAGGTAATTACCTATACAATGAAAAAAATAGTGCCTACGTAGATACTACTGTTAGATGCTGTTAGATGAATACTGAAAAAATTTGTTTAAATGGGTATACTTTAAGGCCATTGTCACCAAGTTTGAATCTGATAAAAAAATCCCAAGAAATTCGAGGAAATCTTCATTTTTACACGCTTTGTATTAACATCACCTGTATGTTTGTTTGTACGTTTTTAACCGACTCCTTTGGGCGTGATTTTGACCTACTTTAAACGGCTAGATTTCGTTCAAACTTTCTAGACATATCGAGGACCGATGACAATACATTAATTGCATAAAATTATTCAATTTTTTCTTACAAATATTTCTAACAATAGTAGGTAATTGGTTAATTTATAATAGTTACTGTTACCGAAATCACCAGCCCAAAACCGAAAACAACATAGCTGACGTCAAACAAATAACTCATAAAATCGCATTATTATTATAAAAAAAAACCGGCGTTTCGTAACAAAGCTTAATAAAGAGTTCCGTAGTTGAGATGAATAATTTAGTCCAAGAATAACTTAGTATTGTGCAAATCTAAGTTTGTTGTTTGCTATTTTTAGACCATACACTTCTTAATACGTTTTCCTGTCATCTTTAATTATTATTTTCTTTTTTTTTTTTTCAAATGTTTGGGCTAAGTTCTTTTGGAGGTATTTAGGTGGGGCGAGGGGTCTTTAGACTATTCATTTTAAGATTATAAAGTATATCAAATTGTTATGTCACACGCTGCAGTTTGCAAAAATTTAATTTAATTTGGCTTCCAAAATGACCCCATATTTAAATTTTATTTATCTGCGGGCCAAACACGGACGTGTAAGTCCGTGTTTGGGTTGCAGAAATTTATGTGTACCAAATTACAACTTAATCGACTGAAAGAATTTGCTCCAAGTACAATTGGAGCAAATTAGTTCAGCTGTTATAGATGTATACAGTCAAACACACAAGTGATCCTATAAAGGTTTTGTTTTCTATTCGGATGTACGGAACCCGAAAAAGCCATTAGTAGCAAAAACAAAACAACTATCTAAAGGTAACTCAGACATGTTCAGTTTATCATAAATTACCCTATCTATAATTAACATGCTAAGATGAAGTATGACAAAATAATTTAATTGCAAATTACGCTCTTAAAGTTTTAAGCAACAAGCACTAATTAATTTCTTGTTCACACGAATAACAAAGGCTGTCCCTCACTGATGCGGAATACTGCACGACCTGTGTCTCGTTACGATATTTTATCCAAAATACAGACCCCAGCACCAGGGCCCGGAACCGGTTTGAAAAGAACGGTTAATTTCGATTGAATACCGGAAAATATATCGCTCCTTCATTTACCGGTTAAACAAGTGAACTGTTTTTATGTAACCCCAACGATAAAGGTTACTCCAGAACTGGCATGCGACATGATGCGACAATTTTTTTGTAACGGAATGACATTGCAACGTCCAGACCGTGCGAGTGAGAGTGGCGGGGCCGGGGTATCAAAATTTTTGTAACTGAATTATATTGCAACGTCCGGACCGTGCGAGTGAGAGTGGCGGGGCCGGGGTATCAAAATTGTTGTAACTGAATGACATTGCAACGTCCAGACCGTGCGAGTGAGAGTGGCGGGGCCGGGGTATCAAAATTTTTGTAACTGAATTATATTGCAACGTCCAGACCGTGCGAGTGAGAGTGGCGGGGCCGGGGTATCAAAATTTTTGTAACTGAATGACATTGCAACGTCCAGACCGTGCGAGTGAGAGTGGCGGGGCCGGGGTATCAAAATTTTTGTAACTGAATGACATTGCAACGTCCAGACCGTATGAGCGAGAGTAGTGGGGGCCGGCGACCCTATCAAACATGGTATTAACCGATTAATTTCCATTATCAGAACCAAAATTCATGAAAATCCGGTTTTTCGCATAAACCAGTAAAAACCAGTAAAGTGCAACTTTTAACCTAAATCGATTTCGGTTTGGGGTCAATGACGGTTACCGGTTAAGATTTTCAACCGGTTTCCGAGCCCTGCCCAGCACATCAAGCTATCCCAAACTGTCAAATATTCCCAATTGAACATGAACCTTATGCTTTAGTAATGAAGTTGAAAATCAATCAAAGAAATATGACAGACTGGTGTAGCTTGATGTTCTGGTTCTACGGTACGGTACCTCTATACGGTTTTTAAGAAACCGCGCTTAACTTTGTACTCGTAACGCGACATAAGTAGGAATTGCCATCGCGCAGTTTCGCACCGGTGTGGTAGAGCCTTAACAAGTACCAATTACTTACATAAGTATATAAAGAAATCCCAACGAACAATTTAAGTTAAAACAAGCTGTTAAGAATAAAATGATTTTATTAAGCCTTTTGTGGTTTAGTGGTGTGTTGTGTGTTATCCAAGGGATCGTGTATGATTCCTACGACGGAGTTGCTATATGTAATCAAGAAGTTATTCAGCATAGGAAACATAATACCTCTTTGTAAGTTTAATAACTTAAACCTAAGTTTAAAAAAAGGTTTTGATAGTTTGTTAACCTCAAAGTTTTATTTTCCATAAATTGTGTATAATGAAGAATCTAACAATTAAAACTATAAAAAAATATATTACGTACATATTAGGTCGTTATTTTATCCACATAATATTTACATACCTAAAAAGACTTAAAATATGAATAATTACTATGTGCATGTATATAAAACGAACTAAAAACGGTGTCGAAAAGGTAATCTATCCAAGAGACTGACGGCATTGTCGCATTGTATGGAAAGGCTAAGCCTCTGGCCAAGGTAAAAGCCAGCCCTTGGGTTACGGGAAGTGTCAATCAGCCGTTTCGAGATTTCCGTAAACACCACACAACTAAAAGCACACGAACCCCAAAAATAGTACGTTTAAAAAAAATCAAAACATTGCTATCTCAATTCAGTTGTAAACACAGATAGTACTAAAACATGATACATTTAAAAAAATTGCCATAAGGTAATTTTGAAGTTCAGTTCAGTTGCTTAGAACACCTTCAACGTACAGTAAATTTTAACGGTTTGAAAAAAATCCGGGTGCCGGGCCTACAAATCGACTCAATTACTACTAAATATTGATAGTCCGCGTTTAAATATGAGTCATGGCTCAATCTAACAATTGTTTATGTAACTTTTAAAAAAACAAAAGAAAAATGCTTTAATGCTTTTAAGCGCATAAAACTGTGCTTGGCATTATTATTAAGTAACCACATGCCACCCTTCAATCAAACATTAAATGTTGACTAAAAACTAATGTAAAACTTTATCTACACAAAAGATCTAACAATATTTCCAATTTTTTACAAACAGAACAACATACAGTAGCAGTACCCGGCGATAAATATTGCACATCGAGCTCTGGAAAGAAACAATCGGCTACTTGTCAAAATGTTCAAAATATATATTACTTCCAGTTGGTGTATCAATGACATTGAGCCCTGTGACCCTGAGGAATGGAGACGTCTGGATGGGTCGTGTAACAACCTGCAACATCCAACCAGAGGGGCCACACATACCCCCTTGTACCGGATACTGCCGGCATCTTATGATAAAGGTAAATCCACTCTGGGACTGTGAAATTATTGGATATTAATTATATTTGCTTTTTTTATTTATAAAGAAAAAACACATACATTTTATGCATTAAAGGTGCCAACATAAACTAATTCGAGTTTTACCGTGCACCAAAATCACCGACGATATAATTTAGAAAATAATCAAAAATGATAACCACTTAAGCAGCGACAGTTTTTTTTTTGATGATTGGAATCATCAAATGACTCTTCCCCCTTTGGGTGGAGCGAAGGGAGTGTCAGACTCTTGCTAACTGAAACCCATCCATATTCCTTCCTTACCCCTTAATGTTCCGGGGTAGCGGTAACCCTTTTGGACAATCCCGCTTACCCACTTCAGCAGCAACTTGACATAACAGTTATTCACAAGAAAATAAAATTGCGGCGGGTACATGCGAAATATTATCTACCCAACATCAACGGGTGCACATCAGTGACCAAGCGCGACCAATGACCAAGACGCTTGCTTTGAGGATAAGCGATTGATTTCGGGAGTCACTTTTGCAATTACGAATGTCGCGCTTTGAGTATAGATGTAAATGGCTAGAAGAGTAACTTCTTCTTTTCGTGTGGTTAGTGACTAACCTGGTGTCAGAGTTTTAATGCTGCCCATGGGCCTCTGACTCAGCATCACATACTGTTGAGAAATATCTCTCAGGCATGCCGGTTTCCTCACGATGTTTTCCTTCACCGATTTTTAAGCAAATGATAATCATCCAATACGCACATGAATCTGAAAAGTCAAAGGTACGTGTCTTGGGTTCGAACTCGAGACCTAAGACTTGACAGTCCAACGGACATACCACAGGCTATCACTGCTTCTAGAAGAGTAACTTATTTTATTTCTTTCTTCCTTTCTTATAAAGTTAACTTTAGCAATCTTTGGCAATTTTTATCTGTTTCAGATTTTAAGCCAAGGAAATCAAAATCAAGGGATCTACCTCTTGTAAGGCGACTGCGTACGAGTCTTTTGTCAGAGGCTAAAGTATCAGATCAACAATTTACAATATTGGCCTCATACTTCCTCGTCTTCATCTCATCTGACATCGCCAGTCTTCATGATACTGGTATTGGTCTAGACACACAAATTTTCTCTCTCCTGCTTGGCTAGCTGAGCGAGTAAAAAATAAAATTTAAAATCAATCGAAAAAAAAATTGAGTACTATATTGCTGAAATAACTGATGATAATGATAATGATAATTGGTCATAATCAGATAATACCTAATTCAGGGAGCCTAAACAAGTGTCAATCGCTCCGTGTCCATTCGATTTCGAAGATTGCCAATACGCCACTTGTAAACGCATGTATATGGGAATATTGATCAAGTTTCGTAACACAATTTGACATTGTCGAAAACGGTTGATCACGTGACATTTCGAAACCTAATGCCAATACATTTCGGATTTGTCTAATTTCGTTATCGTTAATGAAAATGTAACTTTGTCTAGACCCCCTGCTCAATTGTCTCACCTCAAACCAAAACGGAATGGAACAGGCATGATAGAATGATTGAATGGAAGAAAATAATATTCATTAATGTTTCAGTAAACTACGTACAGTGGACGCCCTACTGCTGTACCCTAAAAGGTAAAGACGACCACATGTGCGCCCCTGTCGCAGTGCCAGCTGACGACCCGGTCCATCGGTTTACTGGTATCCGATGCCTCAACCTGACGAAACCTTTGACTTTCCAGACAGTGGGATGTCGAAGGAAAGACACGCCTCCCGAGCGGGTCTGTTTTATTTTCTTTTTGATAGGTTGAGAATTGACCGCTAACTCACCTAATTGTATGATGAAGTGGTTTCATAATTGGAACTACGAAATTGTTCAAACATTCGGATCGATTTTCGATTCAGAGCGTTAGGATATCTAAGGAACTAGATCAGTGGCAATAGATTTCAATGTGTTTCGTATTTTTACAAAAACTTTCAACAGCATTTTATGTCATTCCAATACATTTTTGTTTAGATCATCGTTTACGTTGATAGATTGTGATTTTTTTTTAAGGCCCAGCTTCCAGAAAGAATTCTCTAAATGATGATAAAAATTCATCAAAATTATTTAAATAAACCATTTATTTTAAGGCGCCCAAATAGGTACATATTTATAATTTTAAGTTTAACCTAAATATATATGAACAGAACTAAATGTGGAAATAAATAAAGCTTAAGAACAAGTAAGAAGAACAACGCGATCATCCCATCCCAGTTGTGAGAGGAAAAGTCTCGGATTGCATAATTTATAGAATTACAGATGTATAATTTTCTTATTGGCATAATTATTTTTCAGATACAGTCTGCTACTCCTTTATTTGATTTGTCAACTGTTTATGGAAATGTACTCGATAAAGCCTTAGAACTAAGGAAATTTCAAGGTGGACTGTTAAAGTATGAAGTTGAGGATGGCAAGCTTTGGCCGCCACAGGACAAAGACAGTACCGATTGTGTTATGAACCAAAAACCTCGTGAGACAAGATGCCATAAGACACGTAAGTCAACTATAAATTCCGATTTTCCCACATTTATAAAATAAGATGGCGTACTTACATTCATATTGTAAGCATGCTTAAGTAAAACTTTTTAACAGTGATGTACGCATAGGATGAAATCGACGTAACTCAAAAAAGTGACTTTTAAGCTAAACAAGTTTTGAAATTCTGACACCTCCGTATTATTTACGTCAGTGACTATGTTTGTGCTGCAAATTATAAAAAAAGTCGTTCGATAAAAATTAAAATAATTATCGTATTGAGTTATTTTATGACAATAACTCAATTTTTGTTTTTTTCTTAATTGTATCGTTTTGACCCTAAAGGTGCGATATTATGATAAGTGTACTCAGCACCAAAACTATCTAAATTTATTTTCTCATCTGAAACTCATTCCGTCCATCATTATAACACCTTTTATAGTCCACCAGTCTTAACAAGAAATACAAAACATAACATTACGCATATAATCCCCGACGGGTTAAACACAGGTGTACCTATAGTGCACCCACATTTTGCCAGTTATGTTTGAGTCCCATGTAATAGGGAGAGAGCTTATTCTCATTAACCAGGCACAAAACCAAACCCCAAAAAAAAAAAAAAAAAAGACTGCTACTGAGAATATCCGAACGGATTAACCCAATAACACCCGTCTAAAGGAGATTGTTCTACGCCCATACATAGTTCGCCCTGGAGCCAACAGCATAGAAAAAATAATTTTCTATTTGTAAATTGCCCTTAGTAGCTCATAAGAACAAAGTTTTTTGACGGACACTAGAGAACAGATTTATTTAGAAAAAAGTAACAGATTTTGAGGTTATTTTATAAAAGAAAACTTGAGTAATTTCTTCTAAAATCACTATTTCTGGTTTCTACAAAGCATTAAACTTCAAATACAGTAAAGTATTACTGTAAATACAGTTCTATTATGCATTTTAGGTACAGTAATTATTTATTGGTTGAAGTTTACTTTAAGCTAGGGCGATTAACTATAATTAAACCAAGTCAGCCGTACAAGAAGCATTGTTTAGGTAGGTATAGTTTCTTAAATACCTATTTACCACTCTATGCAAACCATCAGTTGGGAAAAAGTAAACATTTGAATATATGTATAAATCCCATTGCATTTTATGTATTGATTGGTACCTAATAGATTTTAGAATATGATTTGAAGCACCTTAATTTTGCAGTTGATATGAATCCTGTCGTCAGTCGTATACTCCGACCAGACCAACATCAGATCAACTTAAACTATCGCCAAATAGGTAGTCACAACAACACAACACAACCACAGCCAGCGCGTGGGACTCGGTGAGACGAACCGACTGACGTAGTGACCAAGAGATGCTCTCTTGAAGATTTTTTCTTTGTATATCGATTATCAATGACCACCTATTTAATATTTGGTTTTAATTTAGTACACCAAAATGTCAGATCAATATGTCAAATGTAAATTAATTTGTTCCGTTTCAAACATAAACACGTTGTTGCTATGATTCTACTTCAATTAAATTATTGCTAAAATAAAATATTGTGTTCCCAACGAACAATGTGAAACGTTTTAGTTTGCGACATTTAAAATAGAGTTTAAGTACTTAAAAAGTAAAAATATGGCTATTGAAGTCGTGGAATCGTTTTTTTTTTTTTTTTCTCTTTATTTATTATTAGGGACTTTTACACGGACGTGTATGCCAGTCCCATCATACCTTATATTAATACATTATCTAACTAAAACGTAACCTAGCGAACATAAATACTTTGGAGGCAGCCTCCGAATTAGGTGTAGATAAAAGATGATGAAATACACCTACATCATACATATTTAAGTTTAAATCCTTAAATAATTCTACTCGGTCAGACTGAAATCTGGCACATTCCAACAATAAGTGTACTACATCTTCCGGTGTTCCACATACATCACAATTTGGTGAGTCGGTTTTTTTCATTAAAAATCCAAACTTATTGAGGGGCATGTGTCCAGATCGCAGTCTGTGCGCGATCACAGCCAGCCGCCTACATAACTTAGTGTTGTAAAACCATGGTATATGAGGAGGCTCCGATACCATTGATCTATACCATATGCCTTTATCCTTGGATCTTTCATTAAAATATTGTTTCCAAAGTTCATTACATTTGTTTTTGTATTTTGGTAATAATTCCACGTAATATGTTCCAATATTTACCTCCTTTCCCTCATCAATTCCCAATTTTGCCAACCGGTCAGCCTCCTCATTACCATGTAAGCCTATATGGGATGGAACCCATTGCAATCTCAGATCAAACCCATTGCTGGTTAAATTTTGTACCTTAGAAAGGATACCATAAGCTATCGATGCACCTCTGCAACCAGAGGCGCCTCGAGCTATATGATGTAATGCGCTTTTGCTGTCAACACAAATCACTGCTTTTCTTTTATCGTTATTTTGAATATAAATAAGCGCTTCTGAGATTGCAAAAAGTTCCAAAGACATAACCGATACAGCGTTAATTATTTTGAAACAGCTATTGCTATTGTTTTCTGGTTTCAGAGGATCATAGTAAGCCGCACCATTTCCCTTAGCGCTCTTAGACCCATCAGTGTAAATAATATAATATTCGTCATATTTTTCTCTTAGTTCTTTTAACGTTTCTGTTTTTATTAAATTATGTTCGTACGCTTTTTTTGGTTTTTTTATTGACTCTAATTCAACCTTAATAATATTTTGCGTGTTAATGTTACTGACCCAGGTATCTAAACTAAACATTTCCAATATAGAAGATGAGTTCATACGCTCTTCTTTAACTTCTTCAAAAACACTAACAAGTAACGGGAGCTTCTTGTTTGACCAATACCTGTTGTGTCTAAGAGCGCTAAGTTCTGACAATATCTTGATTGTTACATTATCTGACAATGATCGCGACTTCAAACAATATTTGACGGCTAGCCACCTTCTTCTTAAATGCAGTGGAGGAACACAGAGCTCGCATTCCATAACATGAATGGGAGTGCTTCTTATGAAACCTCCCACTACCCTTAATGCTTGATTTTGTACTTTAACTAGCTTATAGATATTTGAATCCGCACTACTATCGTACAAGAAACTTCCATAGTCAAGTCTGCTTCTAACTAAAGCTATATATAGCCTACGTAAATGTATCTGATGTATACCCCAGGATGAACCAGTACGTATATGTTCCACGCGCGCCTCAAAGAGATGTCAGCATATGAAGGGGCCCCTCAGGGCCAAGCCTGCCGGGTAAGCGGGATTGTCCGAAAGGGTTACCGCTACCCCGGAACATAAAGGGCTACGGAAGGAACATGGATGGGTTTTAGTCAGTAAGAGTCTGACACTCCCTTCCGCTCCACCCAGAGCGGGAGCAGTCATTGGATGATTTCCCAGCCTTAAAAAAAAAAAAAAAAAAGGATGAACCAGTAAGAATTTTAAGTACATTGATAAGTTTCTGAACCTTTTCGACGATTTCATTGATGTGCTTACCCCAGCGCAATGTCCTGTCAAGCCAAACTCCCAAGTATTTGTAGGTTAGTACTGTATCAAGTTCACAATTATTTACCAAAAGCTGAATTCTTTGTTGTCTAAATCCCCTGCTAAAAATACAATATTTAGATTTACTAGTAGATATCTCCAATCCTAATTCATGTAATAGAGCCACAAAAACGTTTAGTGCGTTTTGAATTTTATTCCGTCCGTCTAAAATATTATTATATGTTGTATACAGTACAAAGTCATCAGCATACTGACACGTAAACACATCAATGATTTCCCGACAAAATTTGTAAGTAGCTATATTAAAAAGTAACGGCGACATAGGATCACCTTGCGCTAAGCCTTTTCCTGTATACAACATGTCCCAAAATTCAACGATAAGCCGGCACCAGAGGATGGACCTACTAATGACTACTCGAGAAAAAAAAAGAAAAAAAAAATACCTCTCCTTTTTTTTAAATTATTTAAAAAAAAATGGAAATTCTTCGAAAATGTATACCCCTTATGACACTTTTAACTACCATGACCACAATTTTTCAAATATTTCAGTTTTTTTGTTTGTATCGGCAACCTAAGTAGTACTACTATTCACCATAATCTTTGAAAATTACAGAATTTTCGTAGTTTTATACAAAAAAAACAACCAAAAAAAATTATTTCCCTATAATTTTGAAAGATTTTAACGTTCAGTACACTTTAAGTCATCGTAGTGTAAAAAAAAATATGGACACCACTATGGCAAGTTTTTTAAAAAATTAGCGCAACTAACCTAGATTTTAAAATGGTATAATACTTTATTAAAACTAGCCACAAAAAATAAATAATGATACTTTTTCTAATCAAGAACCAAATTTTATAAGTTGTTGTTAATAGTAATTACTTCTACTATGTGCCCAAAATAGATTTCTTTCGCAAATTCTTAGAATTTGGAAGGGACATGTGCGTAGTCAGTGAAGTTCAGAAGTCAGAAAGAGATAGATAGTATACGTTAGAGAGAGATAGATAGAGAGCGATTATACGTTAGAGAGAGATAGATAGATGTTTGTTGTTAAATAATAATAGGGCAGGTAGGAATGTTGCTGTTCTCTACAAAGTACAAAGTCAGTACGCTCTGCTTCTTTGTTTACTGTGCACCGTTTCGTATTCAATTGATGTGACTCTCGTACTAACGACTTTTGGCTTGGCTTTTTGGACTGGATTAAGTGATCTGCAAACTGTACTAACCTGGCATTATTTTGAACTGGACTGTGTTTTGTGAATTGGACTTTTGGCGTATTTTGGACTGTTTAGCGTTTATCATGCCGCTACCATACACACCGTTGGAATACGCTAATATGCACCTCATTTATGGAGAGTGCCGATGCAATGGTAGTGCTGCTAGCAGATTATATCGAGAAAGGTACCCAAATGCTCAAAGATACCCGAATTATCGAGTATTTATTAACGTGCATCAAGCGTTTTCGGAGGGCCGTTTACCATCTGACAGGAGAAATGCTGGAAGACCTAGATCGGAACGCGACGAAGACGTTCTCAATGAAATTGAAAATGATTCAACTACCTCGGTACGTGCCATAGAAATAGCTACGGGAATCCCAAAAAGTACTGCACATCGAATCCTAAAACGTCACAGACTTCACCCATATCACTACAGGCGTGTGCAGACGTTATTACCGCGGGACTATCCACTACGTGTCGCATTTTGCCGTGTGATGCTGCAAAAGCACAGAGAAGATCCCCAATTCTTGGATAATATTCTATGGTCGGATGAATCAACCTGCAAGAGAGATGGCTATTTAAATCTTCACAACCTACATAGCTGGAGCAATGAAAATCCGCACCTGATGAGACAAGACAAATCCCAATATCAATTCAAGGTTAACCTATGGACGGGCATATTAAACGGAAAAGTGATTGGGCCTTTTGAATTACAAGGAAACTTGGATGGCAATAGTTACTTGAACTTTTTACAAAATGACTTGCCAGTATTATTAGAAGACATGCCCATTAGTGATCCACAAAACATATGGTTCCAAAATGATGGCTGCCCAGCTCACTATGCCCGTCCTGTGCGAGAATACTTAAACCAAGAGTATCCAGGGCGTTGGATAGGGCGACTTGGTCCTATTTTATGGCCACCCCGTTCACCCGATCTAAACCCCCTGGACTTCTTCTATTGGGGTTGTCTCAAAGACAGAGTCTACTCGAAACCCATTGCAACACTGAACGACCTTCGCCAAAAAATCACTCAGGCTGCGGATCATATCAATAGTAGAAGATATGCACGACGAATAAAACGATCTTTTTTAAGGCGATGTCATGCTTGTATTAATGCCGGTGGTAAACAGTTCGAACATTTATTATAATATTATTAATAATGCAATAAATTTACATTTATTGACACCATTTGTTTCATTCATTCAACATTTTCCAACAACAAAAATCTATTTTCGGCACATAGTAGAAGTGATTACTATTAACAACAACTTATGAAATTTGGTTCTTGATTAGAAATAGTGTCATTATTTTTTTTTTGTGGCTAGTTTTCCTAAAGTATTATACCATTTTAAAATCTAGGTTAGTTGCGCTAATTTTTAAAAAAACTTGCCATAGTAGTGCCCATATTTTTTTTTTACACTACGATGACTTAAAGTGTACTGAACGTTAAAATCTTTCAAAATTTTAGGGAAATAATTTTTTTTGGTTGTTTTTTTGTATAAAACTACGAAAATTCTGTAATTTTCAAAGATTATGGTGAATAGTAGTACTACTTAGGTTGCCGATACAAACAAAAAAACTGAAATATTTGAAAAATTGTGGTCATGGTAGTTAAAAGTGTCATAAGGGGTATACATTTTCGAAGAATTTCCATTTTTTTAAGTAATTTAAAAAAAAGTAGAGGTATTTTTTTTTTCTTTTTTTTTCTCGAGTAGTCATTAGTAGGTCCATCCTCTGGTGCCGGCTTATCGTTGAATTTTGGGACATGTTGTATATCCCCTGCAGACTCATCAGAAATTTTGAGATGACGCTCACTTAAAAAGTTCCATAAATAATTACATATTCTTTTACCTACATTAAATTTATCGAGAATGGACACTAACTTTTCTATTGAAATATTGTTGTACGCACTTTTAATGTCTAAAAAGCAAGCGAGAGTGGGGCAATTAATTGAAAAGCCTATCTGAATTTGACTCACCAATCGTGTTAAGCAATCAAGACAGGATTGCCCCCTCCTAAAGCCCGTTGTATACGGTGATAGAACCTGCTTCTTTTCAATGTACCACTCCAATCTTTTACCTATCATTGCATGAAAAATTTTGCATGTGCAAGATATCAATGATATAGGTCTTGGTTTGATTGGATTATTGGTATTTGTACCTCCACCTGATTTTGGGATTGCAATTACTCTAATGTCACGCCATTGGCATGGAACAGTACCAGTTTTCAATATAATATTGTAAATCTTGAGTAAGTATTGCTTTCCAATAGATGGTAGATGTGAGATCATAGAATAAGTCACTTTATCTTCTCCTGGAGCCGTATCTTTCTTTTTCAAACAGTTTATCATTTCTTGAGGTGAAAACTCTGATTCTAATAGTCTATTTTCAGAAGTAAATAATGGCCTAAATGGCATGACATAGTCAGGTGCAAGATCACATAGCATCGCTTTTCTTACCTCTTGAGAACATTGAACTCTGGTTCTCTTGTAGCCTTTCACCCATCTCAAGCGGTGCCACATTTCAGACGCTGATACCTCATGATCAATGTTATCACAAAACTTCTGATAATCTGCTGCATTAGCTGTTTGGATAGCGCGCTTAGATTTCTGTATTTTTTCCTCAAGTAGTGAGAGATTAGCGGGTGTTGGGTTTCTTCTAAAATTACCTAGGGCTAATCTACGTTCACCAACTAATTTAGACATGGCCGGAGTCCAATAACCTTTCGGTCTAAAATTGCTATTTGGATTATTACAAACTTTAATTAATGGAATATTAGAATTGGCCGCGTCATTTATCTGACAAATAAAGTGATCATACAAGGTTTGAACGTTAGTCTCGTCTAAAGGTAAGGATAAACCATCAAGTAAAGTTTTTTTGTAACCTTGCCAGTCAGCTATTTTATAGTTCCGCCTAATATTTGTGTACACCTCTTCATTATATTTGAGTTTAATTTTAACAAACAAGTGGTCGCTTCCCAGATTTTAATAACTTGCCAGTCAAAGTAAATAGCAATATCAACCGATACGAATGTAACATCAGGAGATGAGCTTTGTAAACTACCATTTACTAATTTTAGTCTAGTAGGTTGCCCATTGTTGAGTGAAGTAAAACCAAACTCTAGCGCCGATTCAAAAATTTTTTTACCTCTACTATCATTTTTATATGACCAATTCGCATGATGGGCATTGAAGTCCCCTGCTATCAGACAGTTTTTAGGAAACCTAGAAAAAATACTATCCCAATCGGATTGTATTGTTTGTACAGAACTAGGGCAATATATTAAAATTATATGTCGAATGTGGCTGGAATTGTTTATTTTAATGCATACTAATTCAATGCCTGAATTATTTACCCTAAAGTGAACTTCCTCAACACTTAATGAATAATGTGTCATTATCATTACTCCACCATACGAATCCTCTCTATCGCGTCTAAATATATTGTATTGATTAAAATTAAGACATACCTGTTCTCCTAACCATGTTTCACTTATTAATGCTATGTGTACCTTTTCTTGCAACAACAAACATTTTACCTCCTCTATTTTTGGTTTCAAGCTCTGTGCATTCCACTGCATAATGTTTAAGTTGATATCTTTACGCAAACAAGCCATATAATGTGGAAAAGATTGTGCTTATAACATCTGTCTCCTTCACTAACTTCCAAATATACTGAAAACCTTCTTCAAATATAAAACTGAATACTAATTTAACTTTAACATCAAAATTACAGTCCGATTTAATGATTTCTTTTAACTTATGTAACAGCTTTTTGAAATTTATTTTACGTTCTGCAGCTTCATATTTGTTTCCACTATTTTCCTGTGCTACTGATAAAACTTCTCCGTCATCCTGTGTCACAGTATACCTCCGATTTGATATTTTCTTCTTTTTATTCGTCTTCTTTTTCTTATGCTTCCTTAATGAGTTTCCCAAAATGACCGACTCGGTTGATTCTTCCTCACTTTGATCTCCTGTGTTCTCGGCGCCTATCTGTGGTGTGTCAACTTTCAAATCATGGATATTTCTTTGTGTCTCTGTAACTAATATATCTCTGTACGATTTTTTAGCAAACCTTGTATCAATTTGGTTGTATGCACTTTCCTCAATATGTTGATATCTAGGATGATAATTTAAAGCAGTTTCCACAGCCTTGCTTTGTTCTCTGTATGTAGATAAAGCTTTCCGATATGTGTAGTTATTCTCGCACATAATCTCCCTCAGACGCTTCTCTTTTGTGAAGACGGGACAAGATTTGTCTAGTGCCATATGTGAACCTTTACAATTAATGCAATTGAAGTCAGTCTTGTCACAATTACTATGATTCTGTCCACATTTCGGGCAGCGTATTATTTTTGTTGGGCACGCCTTTAATAAATGTCCGAAGCGCCAGCACCCGGAGCATTGCGTGACAGGGAACGTGTAGGGTTCTACTTTAAATTTACATCCATACATATTGATATATGAGGGTAACGTTGAGGTTTTAAAGCATATACGTACAGTTTCACAATCCACCCATTCTCCTGAAATGTTAAGTCTCTTTAATCTTCTTACCGTAACAATCTCGTACTCACATTCTACACTTTGCAGAATTTCTTCTTCTTTTATATCCAAATCTATTTGTTTCACAACTCCATACGATAGATTGGTTTCATCCACAAACTGACATCGAAAACCTAGACTTTGGAATTTTTGACACTTGACTAAGTTCTCAGCGTTTTCTCTGTCTTCAAATTCCAGTATCACTTTGTACGCATTTTTATATCGAATTTTACTAATATTTATTATCTTCTCCACCCTCAATAACTTTGCCAAACCAAATTGTTTCGGTAATATCGTTTCTTTTCCCGTAATGCTTACAGTGTAACTCGGAACATGTACGTTTTTTTCACCGCACCCACTATCCGATTTTCTAGAAGACCTTCTCGCCACTTGGTCAGGAGGGTCACAGAAAAGAAAAAAAGAGAAGAAAGTGAGGAAATCGTAGAAGATGATGATGGATTCATAACAGTTAGGAATAAAACCTAACTGTTATGAATCCATCATCATCTTCTACGATTTCCTCACTTTCTTCTCTTTTTTTCTTTTCTGTGACCCTCCGATTCTCATTCGACAAACTGGTACTCTCTTCCATTGCTTTATGTACAATAACTAGTTGTTCACTCTCGTTCCGAAATATTCCTTCCTCCATGCAATCACTCCCACTCAACTCACTATTACTAATGCCCGGCCCATCAGCCATTATCAGTAAACATTTGGATAATTATAATATGTGGGTAGTTGCGAAAGTTAGAAACGAAATAGCGAGCAGTATAAAATGCGTGCGCTCGTCTCAGCGTCTCGCGCGGCACTGGTGGAATCGTTATGAGAACAATTCACTAGAGTTGCGTCGTAAATGACATTTCCCTCGTTCAATGAGAGATTTTCTGACAAGTGAAAAAACATAGTTCAATAAATGGTGTGGGTAAAAAATACGTCATTGTTTTACCGGCAACTGATAACAAAAAAATAAGATCCGTCAATAAGAAAGCTTATTTGATGTCAAAAACCAGAACCAGTGACGTTTTTTTTAACAACGCCTCTTTTGAACTAGGTAATATTTTCTCACTTGTCAGAAAATCCCTCATTCGACTAGTAAGTACATTTTGTGAGTTTGTTTTGTTCATTATATTTTCATCATAATCGTGCTAGGCCATATTTATCATAATTTCCATTAAATTGTTCACGGAACTAATTCCATGAACAAAATATGCATGAAAAACTTTTATGTTGCACATTTTCAATGTTTTGGAAGTGATAAATATCGAATATCCATTATTTATCACTAGATATTATGGACATCGTCGTCGATATCGATATTTATCGTAATATGAGCGAGAGCGACACTGTCAATTCTTTTGTGAAATTCACATTGACAATTCCATGAAAGATGGCGAGTTTAGTTGGTAATAAAATCAATGGGGTCACTTTTAAAAACCTATTAAGAATTAAACAGTATCTGCTTGAATTTATTATTTTTAAAAAGCATATTAAAATATAATTAAAATTAACGTACACGTCAAATGTTTGTTGGTTATAGGGCGGTCTAGAACAATCTCCTTTTAAGTATGAATAATAAATCCGCCCTTCTTTCAGCATCAGACGAAGTCAACACATTAATAGGAATTAACATAGTATCCATTTGGTTTGGGAGGCTTCACAATCACATAGCTGATAGACTTGCCAAGATAAACCCATGTTGGGACGACGAGAGACTATTTTATAGCGCAAGAGATATCAATATAGCTATTGAGATACAAATTATTTTATATGAAATACTGCCTATGATGATGGGTAAGTTAAACGATTTTCAGTATCTACTTAATAAAGGTTGTACAGAGGCCAGCACGTCAAGCTATCTAATCTATCTTTCTGTGATAGATTTTCAACTTCACCATAAAAGAATAACGTTCATGTTCAGTTGGGAATATTATTTTGACAGTTTGGGGTAGCTTGATGTACTGGCGTCTGTACGTCATACTGTAAAACGTTAGTAAATTATAGTGATGGTTTAAATGACTTTCTCATTTAAACCTAAAATCCTAATACAGTTCAGATCCCGGCAGCATATAATAATAACAATAATATCCTTGGACATTAATTCACGCAACGCCATAATTATAGTCCCAAGTTAAGCAACCTAATGCTTGTGTTATGGTAACGAGATAAATAATTAGAGTATCTTTAAAAGTAACGGTCTGCTATTTATGAAAATTCTACAAGAAATTAACAATTTAAATCACGATTAAAACCTCCGTTCCAGGCTACGACAATCTTGTCAATGATGGAGTCTTGTATCCAGCCGGATTCAGAGATTTATATAACGACACATTCTTGCCACAGTTATTAATGGAATTCCCACTCGCCCTGCGGTGGTTACATAAAATGCAAGAAGGTACATTGAAGTGAGTATAAAGAAGAAATAAGCATAAGACTATATCTAATAGAATCCAGTTTTATTTACTAACACCAAAGAGGTTTGTGACCCGTTCTCAACATGATGCATAAAGATGAGATCCTCAAAAACCTCATTAAAATTACCCAACCAAGTCAACAAACAGGACTCAATAAATGCACGATAGACACTAAACACGAAGGAATAGTTATTTGTTATGCAAGGCTGGAAAGCTGATTTTTGGCGCGAGTACTTCTATTGAAACCAGAGTAAGCGAAGGATTCTAGGGTTGAACCATGAGCGAAGCGAGTGGTTCAAATATAGAATCCTGAGCGTAATGAAGGTTTCAAAGGTACGAGACGCAGAAAAGCTTTGCTGCCGAGCGCAACACACAATTTTTCACCTCACTACAGCGAGGAAACTGCTAGGTGCAAGAAAACAGGTGCTATATGTTGAGTTTTATTTTGTTCGAGCGTCTCAGATACATTGACCATGTGAAGAAAATAACAGATACTTGGCAATGTATCTTATGAGTTACATAGAATATCTCCAAAATTAAATACCCTGTATTTTGTTCTATATCCTACTTGTCCTCTAAGGAGAATGAAAGAAAAAAACTAATTTAATACAAGTAACTAACTAATTTAATTTAATACATATTTATTTTTGCCAAGCAAAGGATTAAATAACATATTATATTATCTAGTATTTATTTTATTTAAAAAATTAAACATAAATTACTACACAATTGGGTATTTGACAGGGTAGTATTTTTATGGCATATTTAAATGTGACGTCACAGATTTTTTTAGTCAAATGGAATACTTATTAACATTAATTCCAATTTTACAATTATATCCTCGCAAAATATTTAATTTATGTACTGTGATGGAAGTTTTTAAGGTGAGCGGTATTATTTAATATTTTATTTTAGACCGTGTCTGGCATTTTCAGTGGACTGGCAGTATAGAAAATTATTAAATAGAAAGGTTCGAATTTTAAAAACTCTTTCCACGCTAGAGAGCAAAAAGCGATTTTGGGCTCAGATTTCGAATGACAAACAGACTCTTTCCGAGCCTGTGAGGTGAAATAATAATTATCAGGGCAGTGCAAGACTGCCTCCTTTTTCTATTACCGCTCAACTCGATCCTGAGCCAATATGGACCAATCCCTCCTATAAATGTCAAGTTCCTCCCGCCATCTACGCTTAGGTCTTCCGAGATGAAATTGGATGGTTTCAGGAAATTAAATAAAAATTAAATACAATATTAATACAGGTGTCGGTAGTAGTGCCTACTCTTCACTTGTACAATATTCACTGTCCATATTATGTTATTTTATCAGTCATTATAAATTATGTGAATGGTGACGTCAGAAAATAATGGCAGTTGCTTCGTGTTAAATTCTAAAATCACACATTTTCATTATTCATAAGAAGTTGATTCCAACGAAGTTGGAAAACGTTCAAATATTGAATATGATGTAGAAGATCAAAAATCTGCTGAGCCTTTTCCCAAATTTTACATGGAGTGACTGCCTATCTGACTCTACAACCCAGTCAGTAACTGGGTAATACGATACCTCTAGGTAAAAGCGGCTGTCAGACTTTCAGGCTTCTGACTACCGGTAACGTCAAAGATCCGCGAATGACAGCCGCGACCAACGGCTTAACGTGCTTTCCGAGGCGTGGAGGAGTCTCGATATGTAAAGATGGTCACCTATCCACGGACCAACCAAAAATTGTAGAGTTTTTACTTAGCCACGATCTCATCAATAGGATGTTGAAAATGACCCCATTAATCAAGCAACATTATTTTCATAGTCAAGCGAACGAATAGAAAACAATTTTCTTTTAATTTTCAGAATGTTTGATAGCGATGGTAACTACGTGAAGAAAGTTGATTTAGTCAACCTTACCACCAGAACAGGCTATTTGGCTGTGGATAATAACATAGATTACCTGACGCAAGGGAGTTTCAGACAGGCTAGTGCCAAGATTGACGACAATATTGTAGATCCTGATGTAAGTGCCACATGAAGTGATATAAGAGTTACATAAAGTCTTTTTAGCATTGATGTAAAGATGAAGGATATTATGATCTGAATTAAGTAAACTGTAGTTGTTTGTGCGCGGTTTTTTTATTTTTAATAAAAATTTTAGTTCATCATTCCAAAATGTTGAATACGATATTTTCTAATGACTTCATCAATGTTGTCCATAACCACGTTCACTTATTGCAGATGGCTGAGAAAGTATTAGGAATAATCCAACCATCGCAAGATGTTTTCTCTGATGATTTGGCCAAAAATCGCCTTATGTTCATGCCACCTTACGTGAAATATTTGGAGCATTTCTTTGGAAGAAAAATATTTGAAATCAATAGAAGGTGGTCGAGTGCCACACATGTTCTATAGTATCATTGTAGAACAGCTGATACGGATGATGCAGTCTGATAGACACTGGTATGAGAGGCCAAATAGACCACATGCTTTCACGAGTGGTGAGAATAGTATTTATATTTTAACTTATTGCGTTATCTTACTGATCGTTATTGATTAAACTAAAGATGTTCTGTTAATTATGAATATGTTTCTTCGTATTCTATTTTGCAAGGATCCTTATTACATAAACACAAATTCACGCCTTCTCTCATAGGGGTACGTAGAAACTACAGAACGCCACCTACTACGATTCTAACATACTCTCTACTGCCATCATTGATAGCTTTCGCATTCCAATGTTGTGTTTGGACTCTCCTACGTCTTATGCCATACTTCTCGTATGCGCATACTTTATTGAATATTTCTTCCGATTTGCAGATCAACTACAAGAAATAAGGAAGGCGTCGATAGCTAGAGTTTTGTGTGATGTGGGTGACTCGGTCACTCACATACAACCGCATGCTTTCCGTAGGATTGGACCAGGGTGAGTAATGAAGCTGTTTTTTTAGTGTTGCAGTTATTTCAACTTTTTTTCCCTTTTTTTTAAGGCTGGGAAATCATCCAATGACTTCTCCCGCTCTGGGTGGAGCGGAAGGGAGTGTCAGACTCTTACTGACTAAAACCCATCCATGTTCCTTCCTTAGCCCTTTATGTTCCGGGATATTGGTAACCCTTTCAGACAATCCCGCTTAGAAATAACTGCCCTATCACACGATAAACTTCCTGTATACCGCTATTTCAGATGCCTCAGGCTAAGGCATGCATGCTACGTAAGGCTTACCATTCGAAGCAAATGTCTTTAACTATCTTATACGCATCCTTAATACGAGTACTTTACTAACTACATGGTGCTCCAAACCTGGGCATTTACATGAGTATGATAACATATTAAATGGACATAACATTGTTTTTTATTTACAGGAATGCAATGCATAGTTGTGAAGAAATACCCGACATCGATGTAATCGCTTGGAAAGTTGACAGCTGCGTTCGTGCGACAAATTCATTCTATCAGTATTAACAAACGAATTATAATATTATTTAAGTATATAGATAAATAGATAAAAGTGTTAAAATTCAGTTTTATTTTGTTTACGTTTTACAAAGATTTTTTTTCTATTACCTTCGCTTCTTCTAACTATTGTCCATTCTATAATATCTTTATTAGCTCTCGGATGCAGTACAATGCGTCACGTATTGCATTGCATGTAATTTAGTCACGACCGTCGCAATGTTGTGTACTGATAGATATAGCTATGATTGTAAGACTACCCGAACAATTATTATTTTTCGAGGCTTTGTATTGAAATCGGAGAAATATTATAATCAGCAGGTCTTTTTTTTTGAGGGTGGGAAATCATCAAATGACTCTTCGTGCTCTGGGTGGAGCGGAAGGGAGTATCAGACTCTTACTTACTAAAAACTATCCATGTTCCTTTCTTAGCCCTTTATGTTTCGGGGTAGTGGTAATCCTTTCGAACAATCCCGCTGACCCGTCAGGTTTCGGCCCTAACGGGCCTAATGCTGCCGCTTCTGTAAGGAACGAGTGGAACAGGTACGCGCCGTCTGGCACGGGCTTGGTCCTGATTGGACGGTGAGCTACCCATTACTCACCCGCCTACGGTGCCCGGGAGTCACGCGGCTCCCGACGCTTGGAACGTCTCCCGCGGCGGCTGGGACGTGAGACATCCCAGGTCTAACCTGCAACAATTTGTGACATCATATTTGTTAGTTTTAAGCTACTTAATCGCCATCATTGTAAGTACGAACATAATATTTCGACTATTAATTTTTGACTAAACAGATGTGTGACGACATTGACATAAACCGTAGCGTCAATACCTGGGGTATGTAAGCAAAATAAACAGTATTTTACCTATATTTTGTAAAAGTATCAGGACGTGAGCCTTATTCCATTCATTATCAGCACACAGTAGTCCACTGCTGGAAATAGGCTCTCCAAGCCTTAGATTTCGATTTGCCATTCAGCTGATACCAGCAACTCTGATAGGATCATCGTTCATCGATCACCTATCCAGCGGGCTAATATTCTACCGGACGGGATGAACGTGAAAAAGTGGCCCGAGGCATACATTTTCACAGTTTCTGGCACATATTGACATTTCCTAGTACTAACAGCCGCACAGGTCGATCTGTCAAGTTAAGCTACGGTTGCCGAGGTTGGCCATGGATGGGTGACCATCTTTACATACCTAGACTCCTCCGTGACTCGGAAAGCACGTTAAGCCGTTGATCCCGGCTGTCATTTGTGCATTTTCGACAGTCGTTACGGGTCGTCAGAAGCCCGAAAATCTGACAGCCAGTCTTATCAAGGGGTATCGTATTGGCCAGTTACATTGAAGTTGTCCCCGGTTGTGGAGGTCATATAGGCAGTCGCTCCATGTAAAATATTCAGCTGCATCCGATTAGACTGGAAGCCGACCCCAACGTAGTTAGGAAAAGGCTAGGCAGATGAAGATACTTTTCCCAAATTATTGCTTATTACTCGGAGATTCAAACTCATGTATTTGATCAGTACAGCATTTTTATTTATCTCGAAGAAGGTTGTCAATATGATGAAATTTCCAAGCATTTTTATGAAAATGCCATTTTGTCAGCATTATCTGATCGAAAAGTAAAAAATGTATGGGTGTTCATATAATTAAGTACCGATAAGTTTATATCAATCCTATTGAAACATGCTGCCACTTTTGTTATGTGCCATCACCAATAGGCAAGACCAAGCACAACAATCACTGCTGGGTAAGCGGGATTGTCCGGAAGGGTTACCGCTACCCCGGAACATGAAGGGCTAAGGAAAGAACATGGATGGGTTTTAGTCAGTAAAAGTCTGACACTCCCTTCCGCTCCACCCAGAGCGGGAGAAGACATTTCCCACCCACACAACAATTAGGCAGTAGCTGAAAAAGAACATCTTTGAGTGAAAAGTGAAGAAGAGAGAGACAGAGCGATAGATTATACAGATATAATTAAGAGGAAGTGAAGGTCACGACGTATATATAAAGTGTACGAAGTGTGTATTTATAAAGATGCTACACCATCGTTCTCCGTGTCGTTACCTTTAAACCCAATATAATCAAGAAAAAAGTAATTTTCCTTGTTATGAACGTGCTGAAGAAATTATATGACATTAAAAAGGCACGTTACGTGCAATATTATCTTTGTTCAACTGTCCAAATAATTTATTGATACACACGTCTCAGTTTTATAGGTAAATAGTTTCCGCGCAATTTATATGCTGGAAAATAGGAAGAGTGGTCAAGTGAAATGGTTTCTTTCGATGTGGATTCCGTACGTAGTAATTTCACTAGGTACGGAATCACCGTAAAGACGCGGTGGATGCTCTCCTAGCGATCGTCAGCTGCGTCGTTTCTTAGTAACCAGCTGTGTCCAGCTACTGCTTAGCTTGAGGTCAAGAGTTCGATTTCCAGGTCCGGCGTTAATGGGTTTTGCTATTTGAAATTTCTCAGTAGCATCCCTTTTTTTTGTGTCGGAAAAAAACTCATCCATGTTCCTTCCTTAGTCCTTTATGTTCCGGGGAAGCGGTATCTCTTTCGGACAAGAGTCTGGATTTGTGTCAGGTTAGGGTCATCCCCTATAAATTGGAATTTAAAAATAATTGTTAAAATGTGGGTGTACTATGGCCCTATGGGTAATATGACCAACCCTTCGGTGGATATAGGACGCGAGGTTATGATGTAAAGTCAAGAAACTGCTGCAGAATGAACCCATTCAGGCTTCACCACAACTTCAGGACGGAAGTGCGAAACCCTAACAGTATTCAGCTGTTTCATTTAATTTTATTACCTCTTAAGTAAACGCTTGTTATTGTATTAAGTTTGGAAGGCTAGGATAACCCTCCAAAAATAACAGCATCTTTATTATTGATAAGTTTCACAACTTTTTTTAGATAGTTAACAAGCAACTTATTTCTACATTGTATCGGTGAGTAGAGATTTTGAGCTGTAGGAAATATTATTTTCCATGTGTTGTCCTATGAGGACAATTTTTCTATAAAAAGGGGAGATTTAATCCTTAGCTATAGCTATCCACCCGACCTTTTCTGATTTTTTATTAAAAACAATTTCGTGGCTACAAGTAAAAGCAGACTTATTAATTAGCTTGCTACTTCACTAGTGAAACAGACATTACAGAACATTTTTTAATTATAATTAATAGTAGTAAAAAAAATGGGATTAACATACCCACAGCTGCCAAAATCGGGTTAAAATGACGTTTATTGACTTGCATCTTAAATTATAAGTATGTCTGTAGCTGTTACTGACCGGTTAGGTTATAAAAGTCGGTTGCATATGAGCAGTTGCTTGTGTTGGCCGCAAATGTAAGAGAATCAAAAAACCAGATGTTGGTGAAAGGTATCTTCTTGTTGTACTTATGTACGGAGCTGAGCGGAGCGAGCCGATATGACGTCTATACTAGTGAAGAAGCCACGGAGGAACAGCTATCCAGTTATGAGGCTCAAGGTCTTTTGGAGTAAGTTTTAGTTGGTTTTGTTAATGAGAATAGTGTAGTTTTGCAATATCTAAGCCTTCAGGTACCGTCAAACAGGGTGAATAGAGATGCAGGGGTGAATCGGGACGAAACCTTATAAGGGATTTTAACTTTAAAATAATATAGTTTGTTGCTAACAAGGGCACTTAATTGTTAATTATAATATAGTAAACACATTACTGGTACTTTTTGGCCAGTAACTACATTATTTCAATGTTATAATCCCTTCAAAGTTTCGTCTCGATTTACCCCGTTTGACTGTATTAAAGTTTTATTACTAAGAAAAAATTATGTTCAAAATGTGTATTATTTTGATATAGACCTCACACATTTGCAGTAAAAAGCCTCATATTAATACAAATTTTTAAGCATGCACATTATACGTAGCGTAGTTTTGCGTTTTTACCAGGTGCCCACCTGCCGAAAACTACGCTACGTAGATAATTTCAGCCTGATGTGTCTTGCCTGACTGTTTGTGGTAAAAGGAAGGCCAAGCGACGGAAAAGTCTGCGTTTCTTTGTGTGCACGTGGACCTTTTGTGGGGTTCCTTAAAATTTCGCTAATTAAGCGATACAAAACTAGAGTGTTATTTTGATGATTCAGTGGAAAAACTCATACTTTGATTTCCAGAACATGCACAGTATATATTCCTCCCTGCAACGCAGACGAGGAAAGACGCATAGATGGCTCGTGTAACAATCTCAACTATCCAGCGAGAGGAGTTCAAGGGACACCTATGATAAGGATGCTGCCGGCAGCCTTCGATTGTGGTAACTAGTTGGGCAAATATTTATTTTGATAAGTTCTCGGAGATGGTTGATTATAATTCCTATAATTTGGTAAGTATTAAAAAAAAATCTTTAGTTATTTTTTTAATTGTAAACTGACTCTTTGGTTTAGTGGATACAAGCACTACCTGTTGAGTACGAGGTTCTGGGTTAGATTCAAGTGCAAGGTGTTATTGGACTTTTTCATCACAAATTTCTAAATGGCCAGGCCATTTAGAAATTTATAAACTTGAATGACAAAATAGTCATTCAAGTTTACAATAATTTGCGTGGAGTTAAAAGTTAGTACGAATATTGGGAACACTATTATAAATGAAAAGTGAAAGTATCCATCAATCCCATTTGTTATCTTCAAAAAATATAATATTCAAGATCAAAGTTGCCAAAAATGGGTATTTGCATTTTTCATCCAAACAGTAAGTTTTATTACAATAATTGTATATCATACATGTATGAACATTGGTCTTACACCTTTTTTTACCTAGGAGTCACCATTTCTTTATCATATTATGCACGTATACACCGCATGACTGGACATAATTATACATACTTACTCTTATTGACCTAACTTGATATTACCCCAATTTTCAAATTTCTTTGATACATTTTTAGCTTTATTACAAAAGTGTAGGGCTCCTTTTCAATTGGGTAATTTTGACATTTTGGAATAGCTTGATATGCTGGCGTCAGTACATCACTAAAGCCATAATACGAGTAAAAATGTTAGTCTATGTATATAACGTATGTTTGTACATACATAAACTTAAAAAAATACAGTTCTGAAAATTTTAACTCAAACCTAGCTTCTCATTTTATTGTCCATATAGCCTTGAGCAACATCTGCATGTTATTTAATTGCCCGCGTGGCAATATGAGGCATACTCGTGCATACTATGAACTCAACTTTTTCAACTTTTTGAATCGCTATATTGTCTCCGAAATGGTAATTCCTAGTAAATTAAGTGTAAGAAAAATATACAAACATAGGGGCTCATTTATAATCGCTGTTTAAAGTTAAGTGCGTTTAAATGTAAAAATGCACAGTTAATCATTCGCTTACTTAACTTTAAGCAACGTTTATAAACAAACCCCAATATCTTATTACCTACATGATCTACAGTCATTGTTGGAACTATTTTTTATGATAAAATTGACCGATTGATTAAAAAAAAATCCTATTTTTTGCGAAGTTTGACCTTGAAAATTTATTTTTTGCAGATTGAGGATCGGCGGTGGTTTCATTTATAATGGGCGATCCCAACATTCGTGATAATATTTAGCTAAATGCGAATTATTGCAACATTTCCCCTATTTTTTTTTGCTAACTTGACTGGACTATAATATATCGTTCGTGTATACATACATCTGGCAAAATGATGATATACATACGTTTTGTTCTACGTTGTGTTTTTAAAACAATCTTGAATTTCAAAATGCAACAATACGGAGAAATAATATGAGTCGAACGGTCCAAAAAACGTATTTCCATGGTGCTTATGTGCCTTTACTCCGTATCAGTTTTGCTTTTAACATCCAAATTGGTCCGTGTAAATTTGTCATTCGAGAAAAGGATGGTACGGCCGTGCCGATTTTTTGCTCGACTTGGCACTACCGTGTCCTCAGATTATGCTCATGATCAATTTTAGTATGGAATTATTTCCTTTTTTCAACATTTATACCAGAATTAAAATTATCGAGCGTTGTATTTTTTTTGTTTCACTTATTAACTTTTTTTTAACACTTTCAAATTTTATATTTTGTTTCAGATTATAGTGATAGAAAAGCAGTATCAGGCAATGATTTGCCTAATACAACAGAAATCGCGGACATTTTGCTGACTGGCGAAAAGCATAGCGATTGTACATATACTCAGTATATGACCGCTTTTGGAATGTTCATGTTTTGGGATGTCGGAGCTATGGATCGTTCAAGTAAGTCAACACTAAATTTAAATGTGCGAAAATTACGCAACAGGAACTGCGCGTGGCTAATTATTCAATAAAAATTACTCGATGTCCTTTCGGCCTGGCGTACGGGTAATATAGAAAAACCTCTTATGGCAAATTTCGGCAGATGTGCTTTTTTTTCATTAGGTTTTTTTCAAGAGCTATTAAGAAAATTATTGTAAAGACAACTAAATGTCTAAAGGGTTTTCGACCATCAGCAATGAAGAATCAAATAAAAAAGTAAAGAATAATAATATATATATTTTTCTTCCTTCCCAGGTGGGGATCCGAACACGAAAAGCCTAGTAAATTACCGACAACTTGGATGTACCACTGATCTCGTTCCTACCCCGGTAAGTGCAGGCTCTTTTATAACCACGTCCAGATAGCCACGGTCTATCACCTAGATGAAACAGTTTTTGGTCTCTTCGTGTATATGATATAATTTTGTTACGGCATGTAGCATACGGTAAGTTTGTGCGACTTTTCCTGTCATCGGTGAAGGAAAACATCGTAAGAAAACTTGGAATTAATGTAGATAATTTAAGTAAGACTGAAATCCCCATTCCATCTCGCGCAAGCGTGGTGATCAATGCTCGTACCTTGTCTGTATGAGAAAAGGCCTATGTCTTGCAGTGGGACATTAATACGCTGATATTATTATTATTATCAACTAACTGTACGCAACAAGCAATGAAATCACACCAAGTGACTTTATTCCATAGAACTAAAGGTTGAAATCGACATCCTTGTGAAACTTATAGGTAAATTGTTATGAAGTTCATTAGAACTTATTATTTTGGTAAGTGCTTTATGTATATACGAGTGGCATTGCGCAAGTAGAGTTTACCGCGCGACTAGCGTATTATCCCAACATCAATCGCTGGGTAGTAGCCCATCAGACACAACTCCCGTCTGGTCGGAGGATCCTCTATTTTCTATGAAGTTTGAGTGATCTAAACACCCTGTGACTTTATGTGTAATCGTAAAATTTTATGACTTCTTATCTAATTACGTCATGAATAAAATATTGTTACGAAAATCAGTTTTAACGTAATGATAATTGATAAAGTTTTATTAATAACCAGGTTGTGAATGCTACAAATACGTTCGACTTATACCATATATACAACCCAGTCAGCAAAGACGGTAAACAAATAAGATCCTTTATTGATGGAAAAATAATAGTTACCGAGGAGAACGAAGAAAACGACACATCATTGAACGAAACTACTGGATTCAAACGCTACGAACATTGTAAATATCTTAATTTATCTAAAAAATATGATTGCATTTGTTTTTATTCAGAATTGGGTATATAAAAGGGTAGTCAATAACGTTACTTTTTATATTGTCAAAACGCAGAATTCTTACGTGATTTGTATGAAATGTGACGTCACAGATTTTAGAATCAAATGGAATATTTATTAGCATTAAATGCAATTTTACAATTATATCTTCGCATAATTTTTAATTTCTGTACGATGATGGAAGTTTTTAAGTAGTGGTCTTTTTTCTATGTGATTACAATGACATAATATTTTATTTTTGACCGTTTCAAATAGCCAATTGTATTTAAAACCAATTGTTTCGTGCAGATCCTACAATACCACTGAAACTGATGAGGAGATATTTCGAGGATAACCACAATTACATTGCAAGTGAGCTTGCGATTGTTAATCCATGCTGGGATGACGAAAAACTGTTTCAAGAATCGAGGAAATTGAACATCGCCTTTTACCAAAACACCATTGTTTATGAATGGTTTCCGGAGTTAAAAAGTAAGACAGGAGACATTAATGTTTCAACGATAGAGGTTGTTTGTGCCTAACAATCAACAATTTAAGGTTTAAAACTTGACAGAATAGATAGTCTATCTTGATGCACTGGCGACTATTTACATGAAACATGTGACGAGAAGGCTGTACTTGTGGGGAACAGAACAACTAAAAGGGGAAAAGCGGTTCCTTTTATTTTTTTAAATTATTATTATTCTTCTTTCTCAGGACCTAGAAACTTGATGGACGCTGGAGTCCTCAATAACACTGGACACAGAGATACTTACGACGATTCGAAAAGTCCAACCGTTTCTTTAGAATTTCTGCTTACTTCAAACTGGTTACTTTCTGCTCTAGATATAAGTGCAGAGTAAGTCAAAACAAATGACACTTACTTAATTACAAGTATGTTTTCTAATAGGAAATGCTACATTGCTACTTTAATAACTTATTGACCTTCTAATGATGTTCGCTTTAGTAACTGTGACTTTTTGGAACTTTCTGGATTTTTCTCGAAACTGGTGCCAGTTACTAAGGTAGGGTAACTGGGAGGGTTTATGAGTGATGAGTGAGCGAAAAGACAACAAAATGGAAATTATTTGAGGCACAAAAAAATGGGCACATTTATTGTACAGGATGTAACCAAAAGGGCGAAAAATCTTGAAAAAAAAATCTGCTGTTCCCTACATTTCGACGAGTCACGTTACAAAAAATGTATAGAACAGCAGATTTTTTTGCGATTTCAGAGTTAGTCCCATAGTAAAAGTTGTTCAGTTTGGTGGTCTGTAGCATATGCTATTGTACGCATATACCCTTTCAGTTACACTCTGTATTAGTGTACTCTATGTTTAGGACATCAAAAGTAGAATTAGTTGGGGTACTATTAAATACATGCCCTTTCTAATTAAATGGTGAACATACACGCTACGTTCCAGTGGAGTGATTCAGGTGTGTATAGGAATAGACTTTTACAGTTCTTGGATTCGTTCGTCATGTGGTCGACCTGTGGCTCACCTGTATTGGACCTCACCAGTATACTGTAGTGTGCTTATGGCTTGCATATGTTATGGCTTTTTAGTTCGCTGAACGATTTAGAGCAGATATTCTTTTCCTTGACACTAGTCATTTAGATGGAGCTTAGAAGCTCCATTTATTTTTTGTTTTAATAAAACGCAATTTTGTTATTACGGCAGGCCAGCCGGACCAGACTATACCACACACTGCTGTGTATTGATTGGTTCGGAACTTCGATCGCTCTTGGCCGGTATACATAGTAATTGATTTCGGTTGCATAAACAAAAAACTTTTCATTTATTTCTTTTTAAACAGAATGTACGATAGCAGTGGAAAATATACTGAGGAGATAAACATGTTGCAACTTACGTCAGTCAAAGAATTCTTGAGTGACGATAACAATAGGCAGCGCTTGACCCAGGGGCTGTTTAGACAGTCAAACCGCAAGATCGGCCATAATTTTGATACAGACGTACGTATTTTTTATGTCAATAATAACTTTTACCCACAGCGACTATCCCAACGTACCTACTACGTGGACTAACAAGTATGCTGTCTTCAACCAAGTCATGATCTACCCGAGTGCCTTTCATCAAATTTTGCAAACAGTTAATTTTCCCATTTATAATGGCGAACTTCACCAATAAAAGTGAACGCGATCAGCTGTCAGTATCGTAATTATCTGTGAAATATTGACACTGACATTGTTCTTGAAAGCGATTTGGATGTAGGTACCTACTGAAAGCGTACAGTTTCTTTGGTGAAATTCACATTATGCATTGGAAAGTATGGACGTTTGGATCGTTTGGAGACATCACCGTCAATTTTTAAAGTAAAAGTCAAATAGTTTATTTCAGACAGGGACATGAAAGGCACTTTTGATCGTCAAAAAAAATTAAAGTTGAAGAAACCAGAAATTATACCGTTATTTTTTTTTTCAATATTTAAGTCGTAATTATTTATTGAAATAGCGACCAGTTTGATTTTGTGCAACTTCTAGATTGTCAGAAGTTTGTGTCCTCCATTGCTTCATTCTGAAGAAATTAAAGAGAAAATGTAAAAGATATTGCTGAAAATGGAGTGGCTGTTTTTCAAAACGTACTTCTTATATTGCACTCCATTCTACTTTCAGCATATTTCAGGTGCTCATTTGAAATTGAAATAACAGTAATTTATACACTTTTAGATGGCGTATCTGATGGCAGATGCAATAAATGACTACGAAGACTTTGTATCCAGTGATTTGCAGCTAGGCCGTAGACTTGGTCTGGCCCCATACGTTGATTATTTATACTACTGCTTTGGTCAGAATATTACTTCCTTCAACGACTTGGTGGATTACCACCACATGAGTAAACATGTAAGATTATTGCTAACACCAATACATTTAATAATATATATTTATTGACTACCACTACTGTAATTAACGTAGCATTTTGTATTATAATTGAATTAATTATTTTGTGGCCGTTTTGTGCATTAATTTAAATGGAGCGAATAAATTGTCTATGTATAAAAAACATCTGTTAATCCTGTTTTACCGACTTAAAAAGTAGTCAATTATTTTGTATATTTTATTTTAATGTCTATATAAAAATTCTTTTGTAATCTATTATGTATCTGCGTTATGTAACTACGTCAATACTCTGAGATAAATTCCAGGAAATTGTATAGGTACTTACATAATTTTATTAAAGTTCAATTACGAATCTGTGAGACAAGAGGAGGTGAAATAGGCCATTCCTTTTTAATAATAATAATAGTATGAATCAGCCTGAAGTCGCATAATATTTAATTTCTTATACCTATTTTTCAGAACGTAATGAAACTCAAAGAAGTATACGAAGATGTTGCTGACTTAGACCTAATGTCGGGTATACCGTTTGAAGCGTACGTGCCAGATGGATTTTTGCCTCAAACGTTAGCTTGTATTATAAACGAAAACATTCAGAACACAATCATTGCGGACAGGGGTTGGTTTGAGCGTCCAGGTTTATATAATTTAGGTAAGTGGGAACCATAAGACAACATATTTTATATTTTTTTTGTAGTCACTTTTTTGTACCTATAGTATTCGTTACCTACTTAAAGTGTAGTTTAGTATGCAAATCATAATTAGGTAGCGAGTGGTGTTTTTTTTTGAGGGTGAGAAGTCTCCTCCCGCTCTGGGTGGAGCGGAAGGGAGTGTCAGACTTTTACTGACTAAAACCCATTCAAGTTCCTTCCTTAGCCCTTTATGTTCCGGGGTAGCGGTAACTCTTTTGGACAATCCCACTTACGGTAGGTGGTGTTAAGAGTTTGAGTTTAGAGAATGGATTTATAGTTTGTGAGTCAAACTAAAAAAACCCACAAACGTTTCAATATTACGCAATGTCACCAAATCAGTTAATTGCTCTTGTGTGAAGCAAGCGCGTCGCTTATAATCGTGTTAACTGATTTTATAATCAAGAATTGATTTTCAGCACAACTGCAAGAGGTCAGGAAGTCAAGTGCTGCGCTGTTAATGTGCAATGCTGCCGAGGGTGTCACGGAGATCCAACGCTTTGCCTTTCTGAACATCGATGACGAGTAAGTAAAATCTCTAATAATAATTATGTTATGAATTCAGTCAATCAATCACAACACATGAGTTGTAGATTACACAAAACATAATAACATCAAGCCTCAATTCCCCGAAGGGATCTACTTTTCGTGTGGTTAGTGACTAACCTGGTGTCAGAGTTTTTATGCTGCCTATAGGCCTCTGACTTAGCTTCACATGCTGTGGAGAAATATCTCTCAGACATCATGCGGGTTTCCTCACGATGTTTTCCTTCACCGATTTTTAAGCAAGTGATAATTAAACAATACGCACATGAATACGTAAAATCAGAGGTCTTGGGTTTGAACTTGAGACCTATGACTTGGCAGTCTGACGGTCACACCACTAGGCTACCTCTGCTGCCCGAAGGGATGAGGAGTACCTTAGGTACACCAACATTTCGTAACCCATTGCCAGGAACCGGGTACGAATCCAACGGCGTGTTCAATCATTAAGTACAATATTATGGGGGACCCACATCACAGCGCTGATTTTCAGGGGTCCCTGCAATCAGTGGTAACAAGCTTAGCATTACCTAAATTGAGTAGCTGTTTTTGTTACTATAATGTGCATTAAATTACCACAAACTGTCAAATTTTCTTAATCGATTTTGAACTTAACATTCAACAATTTAAAGTCATTTGGAGGTTCAAATTTGTCCAAATGATATTTTGTTTGGTACAACTTGATGCGTTGGTGACCGTACACCGTATTTCCACAAAACGTAAAAGCTTTTCATAATTAAGGCGTTTCAATAATAATACAATTTGGATATTTATTTGAAACAAGTTTAATCCTGGTCAGTCAGTGATTGATTGCCATAATGACTGGTAATATAATGAATCAGAATCAGAATCTTTATATGTTAAACATAGCTATTTATATAAAGGTGTTAGGTTAACATATTTGCGCGCTATGTTTTACCGCAAAGGCATACAAATGTTAAATAAAATGTGAAAAAACAAAACAACAACGAAGGATAAGCTAAAAAGCTTAAAAATTATTATCATTTATAAAACCTGGAACATTTTTCTATTAATAAAGAGAAGAGAGCTTTTTTTAAATTTTGATAGGGGCCATAAGCCCCCAAATAACCAAAAAACTCATCAGAGCAGTTTTGCATTTTAAGTCGCACTATTGGTTTGTTTGTTTGGTTGTGCGTATTATTTATTTTATTTATTTATTTATTTTATTTTTACAATTTTAAGAAAGGTTACAGACTAATAACGTAAAATAGAACAAACAAATTAACAATCGACAGTTGCCAATTACAAGCTTCCACATACGTATTGTATAATAATCACTTGTTTAAAATCGGTGAAGGAAAACATCGTGAGGAAACCGGCATGCCTGAGGAAATTTCTCAGCAGCATATGATGCTACGTCAGAGGCTCATGGGCAGCATTAAAACTCTGACACCAGGTTAGTCACTAACCACACGAAGAAGAAGAGAATTGGTATAAATATTAAGAACGCATTGGATTTTTTTTCACATCGGAAATTTACGTAAAGAGATGGAAATTAGTTTTAACAAAAAAGATGATTAAGATTGCATTCAAAGAACCAATAAAAACGCGCTTCATTCGTTTATCCAATCCTGTAATAGAGAAAATTTTCAAATTTTAATCAAACTTGTAAATACTTTAAATTTACAGCAATGCAGTTGAAAAGTGTTCCGAGATAAATAAGATCGATTTTACTGTATGGTATGATAACACGTGTGAACCAACCTCTGATCTAACCACAAATGCAGACATAACAGAGGCGCCAACTACTGTAGAAGTAATTACCGAAGTAGTGACCACCGAGGAAGCCTGCAATGACGAAGTGACTACTGCGGTAGTAACCACGGAGGAGCCTACAACTGAAGTAGTGACCACCGAGGAGCCCTGCACTGACGAAGTGACTACTGAAGTAGTAACCACTGAGGAGCCTACAACTGAAGTAGTAATCACTGAGGAGCCTACAACTGAAGTAGTGACCACCGAGGAGCCCTGCACTGACGAAGTGACTACCGAAGTAGTAACCACTGAGGAGCCTACAACTGAAGTAGTGACCACCGAGGAGCCTACAACTGAAGTAGTGACCACCGAGGAGCCCTGCACTGACGAAGTGACTACTGAAGTAGTAACCACTGAAGAGCCTACAACTGAAGTAGTGACCACCGAGGAGCCCTGCACTGACGAAGTGACTACTGAAGTAGTAACCACTGAGGAGCCTACAACTGAAGTAGTGACCACCGAAGAGCCCTGCACTGACGAATTGACTACTGAAGAAGTTACCACTGAGGAGCCTACAACTGAAGTACTGACCACCGAAGAGCCCTGCACTGACGAAGTGACCACTGAAGTAGTAACCACTGAGGAGCCTACAACTGAAGTAGTGACCACCGAGGAGCCCTGCACTGACGAAGTGACTACTGAAGTAGTAATCACTGAGGAGCCTACAACTGAAGTAGTGACCACCGAGGAGCCCTGCACTGACGAAGTGACTACTGAAGTAGTAACCACTGAGGAGCCTACAACTGAAGTAGTGACCACCGAGGAGCCCTGCACTGACGAAGTGACTACTGAAGTAGTAATCACTGAGGAGCCTACAACTGAAGTAGTGACCACCGAGGAGCCCTGCACTGACGAAGTGACTACTGAAGTAGTAACCACTGAGGAGCCTACAACTAAAGTAGTGACCACCGAAGAGCCCTGCACTGATGAAGTGACTACTGAAGTAGTGACCACTGAGGAGCCTACAACTAAAGTAGTGACCACCGAAGAGCCCTGCACTGATGAAGTGACTACTGAAGTAGTAACCACTGAGGAGCCTACAACTAAAGTAGTGACCACCGAAGAGCCCTGCACTGATGAAGTGACTACTGAAGTAGTAACCACTGAGGAGCCTACAACTAAAGTAGTGACCACCGAAGAGCCCTGCACTGACGAAGTGACTACTGAAGTAGTAACCACTGAGGAGCCTACAACTGAAGTAGTGACCACCGAGGAGCCCTGCACTGATGAAGTGACTACTGAAGTAGTAACCACTGAGGAGCCTACAACTGAAGTAGTGACCACTGAGGAGCCTACAACTGAAGTAGTGACCACCGAGGAGCCCTGCACTGACGAAGTGACGACTAAAGTAGTAACCACTGAGGAGCCTACAACTAAAGTAGTGACCACCGAAGAGCCCTGCACTGACGAAGTGACTACTGATGTAGTAACCACTGAGGAGCCTACAACTGAAGTAGTGACCACCGAGGAGCCCTGCACTGACGAAGTGACTACTGAAGTAGTAACCACTGAGGAGCCTACAACTGAAGTAGTGACCACCGAGGAGCCCTGCACTGACGAAGTGACTACTGAAGTAGTAACCACTGAGGAGCCTACCACTAAAGTAGTAACCACTAACGAGCCTACAACTGAAGTAGTAACCACTGAGGAGCCTACAACTGAAGTAGTGACCACCGAAGAGCCCTGCACTGATGAAGTGACTACTGATGTAGTAACCACTGAGAAGCCTACAACTGAAGTAGTGACCACCGAAGAGCCCTGCACTGACGAAGTGACTACTGAAGTAGTAACCACGGAGGAGCCTACAACTAAATTTGTGACCACCGAGGAGCCCTGCACTGACGAAGTGACTACTGAAGTAGTAACCACTGAGGAGCCTACAACTAAAGTAGTAACCACTAACGAGCCTACAACTGAAGTAGTAACCACTGAGGAGCCTACAACTGAAGTAGTGACCACCGAAGAGCCCTGCACTGATGAAGTGACTACTGATGTAGTAACCACTGAGGAGCCTACAACTGAAGTAGTGACCACCGAAGAGCCCTGCACTGACGAAGTGACTACTGAAGTAGTAACCACTGAGGAGCCTACAACTGAAGTAGTGACCACCGAGGAGCCCTGCACTGACGAAGTGACTACTGAAGTAGTAACCACTGAGGAGCCTACAACTGAAGTAGTGACCACCGAGGAGCCCTGCACTGACGAAGTGACTACCGAAGTAGTAACCACTGAGGAGCCTACAACTGAAGTAGTAACCACTGAGGAGCCTACAACTGAAGTAGTAACCACCGAGGAGCCCTGCACTGACGAAGTGACTACTGAAGTAGTAATCACTGAGGAGCCTACAACTGAAGTAGTGACCACCGAGGAGCCCTGCACTGACGAAGTGACTACTGAAGTAGTAACCACTGAGGAGCCTACAACTGAAGTAGTGACCACCAAGGAGCCCTGCACTGACGAAGTGACTACTGAAGTAGTAACCACTGAAGAGCCTACAACTGAAGTAGTGACCACCGAAGAGCCCTGCACTGACGAAGTGACTACTGAAGTAGTAACCACTGAGGAGCCTACAACTGAAGTAGTGACCACCGAAGAGCCCTGCACTGACGAATTGACTACTGAAGTAGTAACCACTGAGGAGCCTACAACTGAAGTAGTGACCACCGAGGAGCCCTGCACTGACGAAGTGACTACTGAAGTTGTGACCACTGAGGAGCCTACAACTGAAGTAGTGACCACCAAGGAGCCCTGCACTGACGAAGTGACTACTGAAGAAGTTACCACTGAGGAGCCTACAACTGAAGTACTGACCACCGAAGAGCCCTGCACTGACGAAGTGACCACTGAAGTAGTAACCACTGAGGAGCCTACAACTGAAGTAGTGACCACCGAGGAGCCCTGCACTGACGAAGTGACTACTGAAGTAGTAATCACTGAGGAGCCTACAACTGAAGTAGTGACCACCGAGGAGCCCTGCACTGACGAAGTGACTACTGAAGTAGTAACCACTGAGGAGCCTACAACTGAAGTAGTGACCACCGAGGAGCCCTGCACTGACGAAGTGACTACTGAAGTAGTAATCACTGAGGAGCCTACAACTGAAGTAGTGACCACCGAGGAGCCCTGCACTGACGAAGTGACTACTGAAGTAGTAACCACTGAGGAGCCTACAACTAAAGTAGTGACCACCGAAGAGCCCTGCACTGATGAAGTGACTACTGAAGTAGTGACCACTGAGGAGCCTACAACTAAAGTAGTGACCACCGAAGAGCCCTGCACTGATGAAGTGACTACTGAAGTAGTAACCACTGAGGAGCCTACAACTAAAGTAGTGACCACCGAAGAGCCCTGCACTGATGAAGTGACTACTGAAGTAGTAACCACTGAGGAGCCTACAACTAAAGTAGTGACCACCGAAGAGCCCTGCACTGACGAAGTGACTACTGAAGTAGTAACCACTGAGGAGCCTACAACTGAAGTAGTGACCACCGAGGAGCCCTGCACTGATGAAGTGACTACTGAAGTAGTAACCACTGAGGAGCCTACAACTGAAGTAGTGACCACTGAGGAGCCTACAACTGAAGTAGTGACCACCGAGGAGCCCTGCACTGACGAAGTGACGACTGAAGTAGTAACCACTGAGGAGCCTACAACTAAAGTAGTGACCACCGAAGAGCCCTGCACTGACGAAGTGACTACTGATGTAGTAACCACTGAGGAGCCTACAACTGAAGTAGTGACCACCGAGGAGCCCTGCACTGACGAAGTGACTACTGAAGTAGTAACCACTGAGGAGCCTACAACTGAAGTAGTGACCACCGAGGAGCCCTGCACTGACGAAGTGACTACTGAAGTAGTAACCACTGAGGAGCCTACCACTAAAGTAGTAACCACTAACGAGCCTACAACTGAAGTAGTAACCACTGAGGAGCCTACAACTGAAGTAGTGACCACCGAAGAGCCCTGCACTGATGAAGTGACTACTGATGTAGTAACCACTGAGAAGCCTACAACTGAAGTAGTGACCACCGAAGAGCCCTGCACTGACGAAGTGACTACTGAAGTAGTAACCACGGAGGAGCCTACAACTAAATTTGTGACCACCGAGGAGCCCTGCACTGACGAAGTGACTACTGAAGTAGTAACCACTGAGGAGCCTACAACTAAAGTAGTAACCACTAACGAGCCTACAACTGAAGTAGTAACTACTGAGGAGCCTACAACTGAAGTAGTGACCACCGAAGAGCCCTGCACTGATGAAGTGACTACTGATGTAGTAACCACTGAGGAGCCTACAACTGAAGTAGTGACCACCGAAGAGCCCTGCACTGACGAAGTGACTACTGAAGTAGTAACCACTGAGGAGCCTACAACTGAAGTAGTGACCACCGAGGAGCCCTGCACTGACGAAGTGACTACTGAAGTAGTAACCACTGAGGAGCCTACAACTGAAGTAGTGACCACCGAGGAGCCCTGCACTGACGAAGTGACTACTGAAGTTGTGACCACTGAGGAGCCTACAACTGAAGTAGTGACCACCGAGGAGCCCTGCACTGACGAAGTGACTACTGAAGAAGTTACCACTGAGGAGCCTACAACTGAAGTAGTGACCACCGAAGAGCCCTGCACTGACGAAGTGACCACTGAAGTAGTAACCACTGAGGAGCCTACAACTGAAGTAGTGATCACCGAGGAGCCCTGCACTGACGAAGTGACTACTGAAGTAGTAACCACTGAGGAGCCTACAACTGAAGTAGTGACCACCGAGGAGCCCTGCACTGACGAAGTGACTACTGAAGTTGTGACCACTGAGGAGCCTACAACTGAAGTAGTGACCACCGAGGAGCCCTGCAATGACGAAGTGACTACTGAAGTAGTAACCACTGAGGAGCCTACAACTGAAGTGGTAACCACTGAGGAGCCTACAACTGAAGTAGTAACCACTGAGGAGCCTACAACTGAAGTAGTGACCACCGAGGAGCCCTGCACTGACGAAGTGACTACTGAAGTAGTAACCACTGAGGAGCCTACAACTGAAGTAGTGACCACTGAGGAGCCTACTACTGAAGTAGTGACCACCGTGGAGCCCTGCACTGACGAAGTGACTACTGAAGTAGTAACCACTGAGGAGCCTACAACTGAAGTAGTGACCACCGAGGAGCCCTGCACTGACGAAGTGACTACTGAAGTAGTAACCACTGAGGAGCCTACAACTGAAGTAGTGACCACCGAGGAGCCCTGCACTGACGAAGTGACTACTGAAGTAGTAACCACTGAGGAGCCTACAACTGAAGTAGTGACCACCGAGGAGCCCTGCACTGACGAAGTGACTACTGAAGTAGTAACCACTGAGGAGCCTACAACTGAAGTAGTGACCACCGAGGAGCCCTGCACTGACGAAGTGACTACCGAAAAAGTAACCACTGAGGAGCCTTCAACTGAAGTAGTGACCACCGAGGAGCCCTGCACTGACGAAGTGACTACTGAAGTAGTAACCACTGAGGAGCCTACAACTGAAGTAGTAACCACTGAGGAGCCTACAACTGAAGTAGTAACCACTGAGGAGCCTACAACTGAAGTAGTCACCACCGAGGAGCCCTGCACTGACGAAGTGACTACTGAAGTAGTAACCACTGAGGAGCCTACAACTGAAGTAGTAACCACTGAGAAGCCTACAACTGAAGTAGTAACCACTGAGGAGCCTACAACTGAAGTAGTGACCACCGAAGAGCCCTGCACTGACGAAGTGACTACTGAAGTAGTAACCACTGAGGAGCCTACAACTGAAGTAGTGACCACCGAGGAGCCCTGCACTGACGAAGTGACTACTGAAGTAGTAACCACTGAGAAGCCTACAACTGAAGTAGTGACCACCGAGGAGCCCTGCACTGACGAAGTGACTACCGAAGTAGTAACCACTGAGGAGCCTTCAACTGAAGTAGTGACCACCGAGGAGCCCTGCACTGACGAAGTGACTACTGAAGTAGTAACCACGGAGGAGCCTACAACTAAATTTGTGACCACCGAGGAGCCCTGCACTGACGAAGTGACGACTGAAGTAGTAACCACTGAGGAGCCTACAACTAAAGTAGTGACCACCGAAGAGCCCAGCACTGACGAAGTGACTACTGATGTAGTAACCACTGAGGAGCCTACAACTGAAGTAGTGACCACCGAAGAGCCCTGCACTGACGAAGTGACTACTGAAGTAGTAACCACTGAGGAGCCTACAACTAAAGTAGTAACCACTGAGGAGCCTACAACTGAAGTAGTAACCACTGAGGAGCCTACAACTGAAGTAGTGACCACCGAGGAGCCCTGCACTGACGAAGTGACTACCGAAGTAGTAACCACTGAGGAGCCTACAACTGAGGTAGTAACCACTGAGGAGCCTACAACTGAAGTAGTAACCACTGAGGAGCCTACAACTGAAGTAGTGACCACCGAGGAGCCCTGCACTGACGAAGTGACTACTGAAGTAGTAATCACTGAGGAGCCTACAACTGAAGTAGTGACCACCGAGGAGCCCTGCACTGACGAAGTGACTACTGAAGTAGTAACCACTGAGGAGCCTACAACTGAAGTAGTAACCACTGAGGAGCCTACAACTGAAGTAGTGACCACCGAAGAGCCCTGCACTGACGAAGTGACTACTGAAGTAGTGACCACCGAGGAGCCCTGCACTGACGAAGTGACTACTGATGTAGTGACCACCGAGGAGCCCTGCACTGACGAAGTGACTACTGAAGTTGTGACCACTGAGGAGCCTACAACTGAAGTAGTGACCACCGAGGAGCCCTGCACTGACGAAGTGACTACTGAAGAAGTTACCACTGAGACGCCTACAACTGAAGTAGTGACCACCGAAGAGCCCTGCACTGACGAAGTGACTACTGAAGTAGTAACCACTGAGGAGCCTACAACTGAAGTAGTGACCACCGAGGAGCCCTGCACTGACGAAGTGACTACTGAAGTAGTAACCACTGAGGAGCCTACAACTGAAGTAGTGACCACCGAAGAGCCCTGCACTGACGAAGTGACTACTGAAGTAGTAACCACTAAGGAGCCTACAACTGAAGTAGTGACCACCGAGGAGCCCTGCACTGACGAAGTGACTACTGAAGTAGTAACTACTGAGGAGCCTACAACTGAAGAAGTGACCACCGAGGAGCTCTGCACTGACGAAGTGACTACTGAAGTAGTAATCACTGAGGAGCCTACAACTGAAGTAGTGACCACCGAGGAGCCCTGCACTGACGAAGTGACTACTGAAGTAGTAACCACTGAGGAGCCTACAACTGAAGTAGTAACCACTGAGGAGCCTACAACTGAAGTAGTAACCACTGAGGAGCCTACAACTGAAGTAGTGACCACCGAGGAGCCCTGCACTGACGAAGTGACTACTGAAGTTGTGACCACTGAGGAGCCTACAACTGAAGTAGTGACCACAGAGGAGCCCTGCACTGACGAAGTGACTACTGAAGTAGTAACCACTGAGGAGCCTACAACTGAAGTAGTGACCACCGAAGAGCCCTGCACTGACGAAGTGACTACTGAAGTAGTAACCACGGAGGAGCCTACAACTGAAGTAGTGACCACCGAGGAGCCCTGCACTGACGAAGTGACTACTGAAGTAGTAACCACTGAGGAGCCTACAACTGAAGTAGTGACCACCGAGGAGCCCTGCACTGACGAAGTGACTACTGAAGTAGTAACCACTGAGGAGCCTACAACTGAAGTAGTGACCACCGAGGAGCCCTGCACTAACGAAGTGACTACTGAAGTAGTAACCACTGAGGAGCTTACAACTGAAGTAGTAACCACTGAGGAGCCTACAACTGAAGTAGTGACCACCGAGGAGCCCTGCACTGACGAAGTGACTACTGAAGTTGTGACCACTGAGGAGCCTACAACTGAAGTAGTGACCACCGAGGAGCCCTGCACTGACGAAGTGACTACTGAAGTAGTAACCACTGAGGAGCCTACAACTGAAGTAGTAACCACTGAGGAGCCTACAACTGAAGTAGTAACCACTGAGGAGCCAACAACTGAAGTAGTCACCACCGAGGAGCCCTGCACTGACGAAGTGACTACTGAAGTAGTAACCACTGAGGAGCCTACAACTGAAGTAGTAACCACTGAGGAGCCTACAACTGAAGTAGTAACCACTGAGGAGCCTACAACTGAAGTAGTGACCACCGAGGAGCCCTGCACTGACGAAGTGACTACCGAAGTAGTAACCACTGAGGAGCCTACAACTGTAGTAGTGACCACCGAGGAGCCCTGCACTGACGAAGTGACTACCGAAGTAGTAACCACTGAGGAGCCTACAACTGAAGTAGTAACCACTGAGGAGCCAACAACTGAAGTAGTGACCACCGAGGAGCCCTGCACTGACGAAGTGACTACTGAAGTAGTAACCACTGAGGAGCCTACAACTGAAGTAGTAACCACTGAGGAGCCTACAACTGAAGTAGTAACCACTGAGGAGCCTACAACTGAAGTAGTCACCACCGAGGAGCCCTGCACTGACGAAGTGACTACTGAAGTAGTAACCACTGAGGAGCCTACAACTGAAGTAGTGACCACCGAGGAACCCTGCACTGACGAAGTGACTACTGAAGTAGTAACCACTGAGGAGCCTACAACTGAAGTAGTAACCACTGAGGAGCCTACAACTGAAGTAGTAACCACTGAGGAGCCTACAACTGAAGTAGTGACCACCGAGGAGCCCTGCACTGACGAAGTGATTACCGAAGTAGTAACCACTGAGGAGCCTACAACTGTAGTAGTGACCACCGAGGAGCCCTGCACTGACGAAGTGACTACCGAAGTAGTAACCACTGAGGAGCCTACAACTGAAGTAGTAACCACTGAGGAGCCTACAACTGAAGTAGTAACCACTGAGGAGCCTACAACTGAAGTAGTGACCACCGAGGAGCCCTGCACTGACGAAGTGACTACTGAAGTAGTAACCACTGAGGAGCCTACAACTGAAGTAGTGACCACCGAGGAGCCCTGCACTGACGAAGTGACTACTGAAGTAGTAACCACTGAGGAGCTTACAACTGAAGTAGTAACCACTGAGGAGCCTACAACTGAAGTAGTGACCCCCGAGGAGCCCTGCACTGACGAAGTGACTACTGAAGTTGTGACCACTGAGGAGCCTACAACTGAAGTAGTGACCACCGAGGAGCCCTGCACTGACGAAGTGACTACTGAAGTAGTAACCACTGAGGAGCCTACAACTGAAGTAGTAACCACTGAGGAGCCTACAACTGAAGTAGTAACCACTGAGGAGCCTACAACTGAAGTAGTCACCACCGAGGAGCCCTGCACTGACGAAGTGACTACTGAAGTAGTAACCACTGAGGAGCCTACAACTGAAGTAGTAACCACTGAGGAGCCTACAACTGAAGTAGTAACCACTGAGGAGCCTACAACTGAAGTAGTGACCACCGAGGAGCCCTGCACTGACGAAGTGACTACTGCGGTAGTAACCACTGAGGAGCCTACAACTGAAGTAGTAACCACTGAGGAGCCTACAACTGAAGTAGTGACCACCGAGGAGCCCTGCACTGACGAAGTGACTACTGAAGTAGTAACCACTGAGGAGCTTACAACTGAAGTAGTAACCACTGAGGAGCCTACAACTGAAGTAGTGACCACCGAGGAGCCCTGCACTGACGAAGTGACTACTGAAGTTGTGACCACTGAGGAGCCTACAACTGAAAAAGTGACCACCGAGGAGCCCTGCACTGACGAAGTGACTACTGAAGTAGTAACCACTGAGGAGCCTACAACTGAAGTAGTAACCACTGAGGAGCCTACAACTGAAGTAGTAACCACTGAGGAGCCTACAACTGAAGTAGTGACCACCGAGGAGCCCTGCACTAACGAAGTGACTACTGAAGTAGTAACCACTGAGGAGCTTACAACTGAAGTAGTAACCACTGAGGAGCCTACAACTGAAGTAGTGACCACCGAGGAGCCCTGCACTGACGAAGTGATTACCGAAGTAGTAACCACTGAGGAGCCTACAACTGTAGTAGTGACCACCGAGGAGCCCTGCACTGACGAAGTGACTACCGAAGTAGTAACCACTGAGGAGCCTACAACTGAAGTAGTAACCACTGAGGAGCCTACAACTGAAGTAGTAACCACTGAGGAGCCTACAACTGAAGTAGTGACCACCGAGGAGCCCTGCACTGACGAAGTGACTACTGAAGTAGTAACCACTGAGGAGCCTACAACTGAAGTAGTGACCACCGAGGAGCCCTGCACTGACGAAGTGACTACTGAAGTAGTAACCACTGAGGAGCTTACAACTGAAGTAGTAACCACTGAGGAGCCTACAACTGAAGTAGTGACCCCCGAGGAGCCCTGCACTGACGAAGTGACTACTGAAGTTGTGACCACTGAGGAGCCTACAACTGAAGTAGTGACCACCGAGGAGCCCTGCACTGACGAAGTGACTACTGAAGTAGTAACCACTGAGGAGCCTACAACTGAAGTAGTAACCACTGAGGAGCCTACAACTGAAGTAGTAACCACTGAGGAGCCTACAACTGAAGTAGTCACCACCGAGGAGCCCTGCACTGACGAAGTGACTACTGAAGTAGTAACCACTGAGGAGCCTACAACTGAAGTAGTAACCACTGAGGAGCCTACAACTGAAGTAGTAACCACTGAGGAGCCTACAACTGAAGTAGTGACCACCGAGGAGCCCTGCACTGACGAAGTGACTACTGCGGTAGTAACCACTGAGGAGCCTACAACTGAAGTAGTAACCACTGAGGAGCCTACAACTGAAGTAGTGACCACCGAGGAGCCCTGCACTGACGAAGTGACTACTGAAGTAGTAACCACTGAGGAGCTTACAACTGAAGTAGTAACCACTGAGGAGCCTACAACTGAAGTAGTGACCACCGAGGAGCCCTGCACTGACGAAGTGACTACTGAAGTTGTGACCACTGAGGAGCCTACAACTGAAAAAGTGACCACCGAGGAGCCCTGCACTGACGAAGTGACTACTGAAGTAGTAACCACTGAGGAGCCTACAACTGAAGTAGTAACCACTGAGGAGCCTACAACTGAAGTAGTAACCACTGAGGAGCCTACAACTGAAGTAGTGACCACCGAGGAGCCCTGCACTAACGAAGTGACTACTGAAGTAGTAACCACTGAGGAGCTTACAACTGAAGTAGTAACCACTGAGGAGCCTACAACTGAAGTAGTGACCACCGAGGAGCCCTGCACTGACGAAGTGACTACTGAAGTTGTGACCACTGAGGAGCCTACAACTGAAGTAGTGACCACCGAGGAGCCCTGCACTGACGAAGTGACTACTGAAGTAGTAACCACTGAGGAGCCTACAACTGAAGTAGTAACCACTGAGGAGCCTACAACTGAAGTAGTAACCACTGAGGAGCCAACAACTGAAGTAGTCACCACCGAGGAGCCCTGCACTGACGAAGTGACTACTGAAGTAGTAACCACTGAGGAGCCTACAACTGAAGTAGTAACCACTGAGGAGCCTACAACTGAAGTAGTAACCACTGAGGAGCCTACAACTGAAGTAGTGACCACCGAGGAGCCCTGCACTGACGAAGTGACTACCGAAGTAGTAACCACTGAGGAGCCTACAACTGTAGTAGTGACCACCGAGGAGCCCTGCACTGACGAAGTGACTACCGAAGTAGTAACCACTGAGGAGCCTACAACTGAAGTAGTAACCACTGAGGAGCCAACAACTGAAGTAGTGACCACCGAGGAGCCCTGCACTGACGAAGTGACTACTGAAGTAGTAACCACTGAGGAGCCTACAACTGAAGTAGTAACCACTGAGGAGCCTACAACTGAAGTAGTAACCACTGAGGAGCCTACAACTGAAGTAGTCACCACCGAGGAGCCCTGCACTGACGAAGTGACTACTGAAGTAATAACCACTGAGGAGCTTACAACTGAAGTAGTGACCACCGAGGAACCCTGCACTGACGAAGTGACTACTGAAGTAGTAACCACTGAGGAGCCTACAACTGAAGTAGTAACCACTGAGGAGCCTACAACTGAAGTAGTAACCACTGAGGAGCCTACAACTGAAGTAGTGACCACCGAGGAGCCCTGCACTGACGAAGTGATTACCGAAGTAGTAACCACTGAGGAGCCTACAACTGTAGTAGTGACCACCGAGGAGCCCTGCACTGACGAAGTGACTACCGAAGTAGTAACCACTGAGGAGCCTACAACTGAAGTAGTAACCACTGAGGAGCCTACAACTGAAGTAGTAACCACTGAGGAGCCTACAACTGAAGTAGTGACCACCGAGGAGCCCTGCACTGACGAAGTGACTACTGAAGTAGTAACCACTGAGGAGCCTACAACTGAAGTAGTGACCACCGAGGAGCCCTGCACTGACGAAGTGACTACTGAAGTAGTAACCACTGAGGAGCTTACAACTGAAGTAGTAACCACTGAGGAGCCTACAACTGAAGTAGTGACCCCCGAGGAGCCCTGCACTGACGAAGTGACTACTGAAGTTGTGACCACTGAGGAGCCTACAACTGAAGTAGTGACCACCGAGGAGCCCTGCACTGACGAAGTGACTACTGAAGTAGTAACCACTGAGGAGCCTACAACTGAAGTAGTAACCACTGAGGAGCCTACAACTGAAGTAGTAACCACTGAGGAGCCTACAACTGAAGTAGTCACCACCGAGGAGCCCTGCACTGACGAAGTGACTACTGAAGTAGTAACCACTGAGGAGCCTACAACTGAAGTAGTAACCACTGAGGAGCCTACAACTGAAGTAGTAACCACTGAGGAGCCTACAACTGAAGTAGTGACCACCGAGGAGCCCTGCACTGACGAAGTGACTACTGCGGTAGTAACCACTGAGGAGCCTACAACTGAAGTAGTAACCACTGAGGAGCCTACAACTGAAGTAGTGACCACCGAGGAGCCCTGCACTGACGAAGTGACTACTGAAGTAGTAACCACTGAGGAGCTTACAACTGAAGTAGTAACCACTGAGGAGCCTACAACTGAAGTAGTGACCACCGAGGAGCCCTGCACTGACGAAGTGACTACTGAAGTTGTGACCACTGAGGAGCCTACAACTGAAAAAGTGACCACCGAGGAGCCCTGCACTGACGAAGTGACTACTGAAGTAGTAACCACTGAGGAGCCTACAACTGAAGTAGTAACCACTGAGGAGCCTACAACTGAAGTAGTAACCACTGAGGAGCCTACAACTGAAGTAGTGACCACCGAGGAGCCCTGCACTGACGAAGTGACTACTGAAGTAGTAACCACTGAGGAGCTTACAACTGAAGTAGTGACCACCGAGGAGCCCTGCACTGACGAAGTGACTATCGAAGTAGTAACCACTGAGGAGCCTACAACTGTAGTAGTGACCACCGAGGAGCCCTGCACTGACGAAGTGACTACCGAAGTAGTATTCACTGAGGAGCCTACAACTGAAGTAGTAACCACTGAGGAGCCTACAACTGAAGTAGTAACCACTGAGGAGCCTACAACTGAAGTAGTGACCACCGAGGAGCCCTGCACTGACGAAGTGACTACTGATGTAGTAACCACTGAGGAGCCTACAACTGAAGTAGTGACCACCGAGGAGCCCTGCACTGACGAAGTGACTACTGAAGTAGTGTCCACTGAGGAGCCTACAACTGAAGTAGTGACCACCGAGGAGCCCTGCACTGACGAAGTGACTACCGAAGTAGTAACCACGGAGGAGCCTACAACTGAAGTAGTGACCACCGAAAAGCCCTGCACTGACGAAGTGACTACTGATGTAGTAACCACTGAGGAGTCTACAACTGAAGTAGTGACCACTGAGGAGCCTACAACTGAAGTAGTGACCACCGAGGAGCCCTGCACTGACGAAGTGACTACTGAAGTAGTAACCACTGAGGAGCCTACAACTGAAGTAGTAACCACTGAGGAGCCTACAACTGAAGTAGTAACCACTGAGGAGCCTACAACTAAAGTAGTAACCACTGAGGAGCCTACAACTGAAGTAGTAACCACTGAGGAGCCTACAACTGAAGTAGTAACCACTGAGGAGCCTACAACTGAAGTAGTAACCACTGAGGAGCCTACAACTGAAGTAGTAACCACTGAGGAGCCTACAACTGAAGTAGTAACCACTGAGGAGCCTACAACTGAAGTAGTGACCACCGAGGAGCCCTGCACTGACGAAGTGACTACTGAAGTTGTGACCACTGAGGAGCCTACAACTGAAGTAGTGACCACAGAGGAGCCCTGCACTGACGAAGTGACTACTGAAGTAGTAACCACTGAGGAGCCTACAACTGAAGTAGTGACCACTGAGGAGCCTACAACTGAAGTAGTAACCACTGAGGAGCCTACAACTGAAGTAGTCACCACCGAGGAGCCCTGCACTGACGAAGTGACTACTGAAGTAGTAACCACTGAGGAGCCTACAACTGAAGTAGTAACCACTGAGGAGCCTACAACTGAAGTAGTAACCACTGAGGAGCCTACAACTGAAGTAGTGACCACCGAGGAGCCCTGCACTGACGAAGTGACTACTGCGGTAGTAACCACTGAGGAGCCTACAACTGAAGTAGTAACCACTGAGGAGCCTACAACTGAAGTAGTGACCACCGAGGAGCCCTGCACTGACGAAGTGACTACTGAAGTAGTAACCACTCAGGAGCTTACAACTGAAGTAGTGACCACCGAGGAGCCCTGCACTGACGAAGTGACTACCGAAGTAGTAACCACTGAGGAGCCTACAACTGTAGTAGTGACCACCGAGGAGCCCTGCACTGACGAAGTGACTACCGAAGTATTAACCACTGAGGAGCCTACAACTGAAGTAGTAACCACTGAGGAGCCTACAACTGAAGTAGTAACCACTGAGGAGCCTACAACTGAAGTAGTGACCACCGAGGAGCCCTGCACTGACGAAGTGACTACTGCGGTAGTAACCACTGAGGAGCCTACAACTGAAGTAGTAACCACTGAGGAGCCTACAACTGAAGTAGTGACCACCGAGGAGCCCTGCACTGACGAAGTGACTACTGAAGTAGTAACCACTCAGGAGCTTACAACTGAAGTAGTGACCACCGAGGAGCCCTGCACTGACGAAGTGACTACCGAAGTAGTAACCACTGAGGAGCCTACAACTGTAGTAGTGACCACCGAGGAGCCCTGCACTGACGAAGTGACTACCGAAGTATTAACCACTGAGGAGCCTACAACTGAAGTAGTAACCACTGAGGAGCCTACAACTGAAGTAGTGACCACCGAGGAGCCCTGCACTGACGAAGTGACTACTGAAGTAGTGACCACTGAGGAGCCTACAACTGAAGTAGTGACCACCGAGGAGCCCTGCACTGACGAAGTGACTACTGAAGTAGTAACCACTGAGGAGCCTACAACTGAAGTAGTAACCACTGAGGAGCCTACAACTAAAGTAGTAACCACTGAGGAGCCTACAACTGAAGTAGTGACCACCGAGGAGCCCTGCACTGACGAAGTGACTACTGAAGTAGTAACCACAGAGGAGCCTACAACTGAAATAGTGACCACCGAGGAGCCCTGCACTGACGAAGTGACTACTGAAGTAGTAACCACTGAGGAGCCTACAACTGAAGTAGTGACCACCGAGGAGCCCTGCACTGACGAAGTGACTACTGAAGTAGTAACCACTGAGGAGCCTACAACTGAAGTAGTGACCACCGAGGAGCCCTGCACTGACGAAGTGACTACTGAAGTAGTAACCACTGAGGAGACTACAACTGAAGTAGTGACCACCGAGGAGCCCTGCTTTGACGAAGTAACTACTGAAGTAGTAACCACTGAGGAGCCTACAACTGAAGTAGTGACCACCGAGGAGCCCTGCACTGACGAAGTGACTACTGAAGTTGTAACCACTGTGGAGCCTACAACTGAAGTAGTGACCACCGAGGAGCCCTGCACTGACGAAGTGACTACTGAAGTTGTGACCACTGAGGAGCCTACAACTGAAGTAGTGACCACCGAGGAGCCCTGCACTGACGAAGTGACTACTGAAGTAGTAACCACTGAGGAGCCTACAACTGAAGTAGTAACCACTGAGGAGCCTACAACTGAAGTAGTAACCACTGAGGAGCCTACAACTGAAGTAGTAACCACTGAGGAGCCTACAACTGAAGTAGTGACCACCGAAAAGCCCTGCACTGACGAAGTGACTACTGATGTAGTAACCACTGAGGAGCCTACAACTGAAGTAGTGACCACCGAAGAGCCCTGCATTGACGAAGTGACTACTGAAGTAGTAACCACTGAGGAGCCTACAACTGAGGTAGAGACCACCGAGGAGCCCTGCACTGACGAAGTGACTACTGAAGTAGTAACCACTGAGGAGCCTACAACTGAATTAGTAACCACTGAGGAGCCTACAACTAAAGTAGTAACCACTGAGGAGCCTACAACTGAAGTAGTGACCACCGAGGAGCCCTGCACTGACGAAGTGACTACTGAAGTAGTAACCACAGAGGAGCCTACAACTGAAATAGTGACCACCGAGGAGCCCTGCACTGACGAAGTGACTACTGAAGTAGTAACCACTGAGGAGCCTACAACTGAAGTAGCGACCACCGAGGAGCCCTGCACTGACGAAGTGACTACTGAAGTAGTAACCACTGAGGAGCCTACAACTGAAGTAGTGACCACCGAGGAGCCCTGCACTGACGAAGTGACTACTGAAGTAGTAACCACTGAGGAGCCTACAACTGAAGTAGTGACCACCGAGGAGCCCTGCACTGACGAAGTAACTACTGAAGCAGTAACCACTGAGGAGCCTACAACTGAAGTAGTGACCACCGAGGAGCCCTGCACTGACGAAGTGACTACCGAAGTAGTAACCACTGAGGAGCCTACAACTGAAGTAGTGACCACCGAGGAGCCCTGCACTGACGAAGTGACTACTGAAGTTGTAACCACTGAGGAGCCTACAACTGAAGTAGTGACCACCGAGGAGCCCTGCTCTGACGAAGTGACTACTGAAGTTGTGACCACTGAGGAGCCTACAACTGAAGTAGTGACCACCGAGGAGCCCTGCACTGACGAAGTGACTACTGAAGTAGTAACCACTGAGGAGCCTACAACTGAAGTAGTGACCACCGAGGAGCCCTGCACTGACGAAGTGACTACTGAAGTTGTAACCACTGAGGAGCCTACAACTGAAGTAGTGACCACCGAAGAGCCCTGCACTGACGAAGTGACTACTGAAGTAGTAACCACTGAGGAGCCTACAACTGAAGTAGTGACCACCGAAGAGCCCTGCACTGACGAAGTGACTACTGAAGTAGTAACCACTGAGAAGCCTACAACTGAAGTAGTGACCACCGAGGAGCCCTGCACTGACGAAGTGACTACTGAAGTAGTAACCACTGAGGTGCCTACAACTGAAGTAGTGACCACCGAGGAGCCCTGCACTGACGAAGTGACTACTGAAGTAGTAACCACTGAGGAGCCTACAACTGAAGTAGTGACCACCGAAAAGCCCTGCACTGACGAAGTGACTACTGAAGTAGTAACCACTGAGGAGCCTACAACTGAAGTAGTGACCACCGAGGAGCCCTGCACTGACGAAGTGACTACTGAAGTAGTAACCACTGAGGTGCCTACAACTGAAGTAGTGACCACCGAGGAGCCCTGCACTGACGAAGTGACTACTGAAGTAGTAACCACTGAGGAGCCTACAACTGAAGTAGTGACCACCGAGGAGCCCTGCACTGACGAAGTGACTACTGAAGTAGTAATCACTGAGGAGCCTACAACTGAAGTAGTGACCACCGAGGAGCCCTGCACTGACGAAGTGACTACTGAAGTAGTAACAACTGAGGAGTCTACAACTGAAGTGGTAACCACTGAGGAGCCTACAACTGAAGTAGTGACCACCGAGGAGCCCTGCACTGACGAAGTGACTACTGAAGTAGTAACCACTGAGGAGCCTACAACTGAAGTAGTGACCACCGAGGAGCCCTGCACTGACGAAGTGACTACTGAAGAAGTTACCACTGAGGAGCCTACAACTGAAGTAGTGACCACCGAAGAGCCCTGCACTGACGAAGTGACTACTGAAGTAGTAACCACTAAGGAGCCTACAACTGAAGTAGTGACCACCGAGGAGCCCTGCACTGACGAAGTGACTACTGAAGTATTAACCACTGAGGAGCCTACAACTGAAGTAGTGACCACCGAGGAGCCCTGCACTGACGAAGTGACTACTGAAGTAGTAACCACTGAGGTGCCTACAACTGAAGTAGTGACCACCGAGGAGCCCTGCACTGACGAAGTGACTACTGAAGTAGTAACCACTGAGGAGCCTACAACTGAAGTAGTGACCACCGAAGAGCCCTGCACTGACGAAGTGACTACTGAAGTAGTAACCACTGAGGAGCCTACAACTGAAGTAGTGACCACCGAGGAGCCCTGCACTGACGAAGTGACTACTGAAGTAGTAACCACTGAGGAGCCTACAACTGAAGTACTGACCACCGAGGAGCCCTGCACTGACGAAGTGACTACTGAAGTAGTAACCACTGAGGTGCCTACAACTGAAGTAGTGACCACCGAGGAGCCCTGCACTGACGAAGTGACTACTGAAGTAGTAACCACTGAGGAGTCTACAACTGAAGTAGTAACCACTGAGGAGCCTACAACTGAAGTAGTGACCACCGAGGAGCCCTGCACTGACGAAGTGACTACTGAAGTAGTAACCACTGAGGAGCCTACAACTGAAGTAGTGACCACCGAGGAGCCCTGCACTGACGAAGTGACTACTGCAGTAGTAACCACTGAGGAGCCTACAACTGAAGTAGTGACCACCGAGGAGCCCTGCACTGACGAAGTGACTACTGAAGTAGTAATCACTGAGGAGCCTACAACTGAAGTAGTGACCACCGAGGAGCCCTGCACTGACGAAGTGACTACTGAAGTAGTAACAACTGAGGAGTCTACAACTGAAGTAGTAACCACTAAGGAGCCTACAACTGAAGTAGTGACCACCGAGGAGCCCTGCACTGACGAAGTGACTACTGAAGTAGTAACCACTGAGGAGCCTACAACTGAAGTAGTGACCACCGAGGAGCCCTGCACTGACGAAGTGACTACTGAAGAAGTTACCACTGAGGAGCCTACAACTGAAGTAGTGACCACCGAAGAGCCCTGCACTGACGAAGTGACTACTGAAGTAGTAACCACTGAGGAGCCTACAACTGAAGTAGTGACCACCGAGGAGCCCTGCACTGACGAAGTGACTACTGAAGTAGTAACCACTGAGGAGCCTACAACTGAAGTAGTGACCACCGAGGAGCCCTGCACTGACGAAGTGACTACTGAAGTAGTAATCACTGAGGAGCCTACAACTGAAGTAGTGACCACCGAGGAGCCCTGCACTGACGAAGTGACTACTGAAGTAGTAACCACTGAGGAGCCTACAACTGAAGTAGTGACCACCGAGGAGCCCTGCACTGACGAAGTGACTACTGAAGAAGTTACCACTGAGGAGCCTACAACTGAAGTAGTGACCACCGAGGAGCCATGCACTGACGAAGTGACTACTGAAGTAGTAACCACTGAGGAGCCTACAACTGAAGTAGTGACCACCGAGGAGCCCTGCACTGACGAAGTGACTACTGAAGTAGTAATCACTGAGGAGCCTACAACTGAAGTAGTGACCACCGAGGAGCCCTGCACTGACGAAGTGACTACTGAAGTAGTAACAACTGAGGAGTCTACAACTGAAGTAGTAATCACTGAGGAGCCTACAACTGAAGTAGTGACCACCGAGGAGCCCTGCACTGACGAAGTGACTACTGAAGTAGTAACCACTGAGGAGCCTACAACTGAAGTAGTGACCACCGAGGAGCCCTGCACTGACGAAGTGACTACTGAAGTAGTAATCACTGAGGTGCCTACAACTGAAGTAGTGACCACCGAGGAGCCCTGCACTGACGAAGTGACTACTGAAGTAGTAACCACTGAGGAGCCTACAACTGAAGTAGTGACCACCGAGGAGCCCTGCACTGACGAAGTGACTACTGAAGTAGTAACCACTGAGGAGCCTACAACTGAAGTAGTGACCACCGAAGAGCCCTGCACTGACGAAGTGACTACTGAAGTAGTAACCACTGAGGAGCCTACAACTGAAGTAGTGACCACCGAAGAGCCCTGCACTGACGAAGTGACTACTGAAGTAGTAACCACTGAGAAGCCTACAACTGAAGTAGTGACCACCGAGGAGCCCTGCACTGACGAAGTGACTACTGAAGTAGTAACCACTGAGGTGCCTACAACTGAAGTAGTGACCACCGAGGAGCCCTGCACTGACGAAGTGACTACTGAAGTAGTAACCACTGAGGAGCCTACAACTGAAGTAGTGACCACCGAAAAGCCCTGCACTGACGAAGTGACTACTGAAGTAGTAACCACTGAGGAGCCTACAACTGAAGTAGTGACCACCGAGGAGCCCTGCACTGACGAAGTGACTACTGAAGTAGTAACCACTGAGGTGCCTACAACTGAAGTAGTGACCACCGAGGAGCCCTGCACTGACGAAGTGACTACTGAAGTAGTAACCACTGAGGAGCCTACAACTGAAGTAGTGACCACCGAGGAGCCCTGCACTGACGAAGTGACTACTGAAGTAGTAATCACTGAGGAGCCTACAACTGAAGTAGTGACCACCGAGGAGCCCTGCACTGACGAAGTGACTACTGAAGTAGTAACAACTGAGGAGTCTACAACTGAAGTGGTAACCACTGAGGAGCCTACAACTGAAGTAGTGACCACCGAGGAGCCCTGCACTGACGAAGTGACTACTGAAGTAGTAATCACTGAGGAGCCTACAACTGAAGTAGTGACCACCGAAGAGCCCTGCACTGACGAAGTGACTACTGAAGTAGTAACCACTGAGGAGCCTACAACTGAAGTAGTGACCACCGCGGAGCCCTGCACTGACGAAGTGACTACTGAAGTAGTAACCACTGAGGAGCCTACAACTGAAGTACTGACCACCGAGGAGCCCTGCACTGACGAAGTGACTACTGAAGTAGTAACCACTGAGGTGCCTACAACTGAAGTATCGACCACCGAGGAGCCCTGCACTGACGAAGTGACTACTGAAGTAGTAACCACTGAGGAGTCTACAACTGAAGTAGTAACCACTGAGGAGCCTACAACTGAAGTAGTGACCACCGAGGAGCCCTGCACTGACGAAGTGACTACTGAAGTAGTAACCACTGAGGAGCCTACAACTGAAGTAGTGACCACCGAGGAGCCCTGCACTGACGAAGTGACTACTGCAGTAGTAACCACTGAGGAGCCTACAACTGAAGTAGTGACCACCGAGGAGCCCTGCACTGACGAAGTGACTACTGAAGTAGTGACCACCGAGGAGCCCTGCACTGACGAAGTGACTACTGCAGTAGTAACCACTGAGGAGCCTACAACTGAAGTAGTGACCACCGAGGAGCCCTGCACTGACGAAGTGACTACTGAAGTAGTAACCACTGAGGAGCCTACAACTGAAGTAGTGACCACCGAGGAGCCCTGCACTGACGAAGTGACTACTGAAGTAGTGACCACCGAGGAGCCCTGCACTGACGAAGTGACTACTGAAGTAGTAACCACTGAGGAGCCTACAACTGAAGTAGTGACCACCGAGGAGCCCTGCACTGACGAAGTGACTACTGCAGTAGTAACCACTGAGGAGCCTACAACTGAAGTAGTGACCACCGAGGAGCCCTGCACTGACGAAGTGACTACTGAAGTAGTAACCACTGAGGAGCCTACAACTGAAAAAGTTACCACTAGAAAGCCTACGACTGAAAAAGTGACTACAATTAAGCCTACAACTGAAAGAGTGACAACCAAAAAGCCCACAACTGAAAAAGTGACTACCAAGAAGCCTACAACTGAAAAAGTGACCACTAAAAAGCCGACAACTGAAAAAGTGACCACTAAAAAGCCTACGACTGAAAAAGTGACTACCAAGAAGCCTACAACTGAAAAAATGACCACTAAAAAGCCGACGACTGAAAAAGTGACCACTAAAAAGCCTACGACTGAAAAAGTGACTACCAAGAAGCCTACAACTGAAAAAGTGACCACTAAAAAGCCTATAACTGAAAAAGTGACTACTAAAAAGCCTACGACTGTTAAATTGACTACTGAAGTAGTGACCACTGAGGAACCCTGCGCGGAAGATATGTCCACAGAAGCACCGACCACTGAAGAACCCTGCGTTGAAGATCCAACTACAGAAACAGTCACCATAGATGTGATTTCTCCGTTACCTAAATGTGAAGAAGATCCAATACCTGAATTAATCCCTACCACCACACCTAAGTCTATTTTCGGCAAATTAATTGATAAACTATTCGGGTAAATTAAACTGATTGGTTTTAAACAGAATATTACGATTTTGACAAAACGATTCACAGACGAAACGATTTATCAAATTATTTTCTGATGATACTGAACGGTGCGACACTAACAAAAAAGATTCCTTTTTGCTTAAGGCTTTTCTTAACAGTTTTCAAGCAGAATACAATGTGTATCCTGGATACTTCTGCAAGATTGTCTGGGGCACTTTTTAAACAATGTCTCACTGATTGTTACTCGTGTAAACGCAAATATTATTGGTCTCACCTGGTCTTTCTATACAGTTAAAATATAGTTGGTTTTGGTGATGCTTATTAATTTAGCAGCCACGTTGATTTTAGCCGTTTTAGGATCGCCTTTAGAAAGTGATTTTCTATGCAGTCAAACTGATTATTTTGACTTGTTTTCTTTGCTGTAGCGCTGGTTCTTCAAAATTATTTTAAATAAAAACCTTGCATTTTAAAGTGTGTTTTTTTTTGGTTTTCTTTCCTAACCGGAATTTTCGTCAGACTGGTCAAATACGGTAGGTGCAAAATTGAGAAAATTATTTGGTGTTTCATCATTTCTGAGGTGTGCCCCAATTTATTACTTAAAGATTCTTAAAACCAAATAATTATTTAATTTAGCTGGCCAGTCATTTTATTATTACATTACATTGGGGACAATTATTTTGTTTAGGTAAAGCTGCTAGAAAACCAATTGATTGAGGGGTGTTCATCAATCAATTACAAAACTAGTTAAACAATTCTCAATTCTATTTTTATTGACTTTTAAACGCCTTCTCGTGAATTAACTCATTTGTTACTTTTATAGATAGTGTCAGACACACGGCCACAATATAATAAAACACAATAAAATAGAATAAAATTAAAACTATAATACAAACACGCTTGTTTATCGATATTAATAACAAACTGAGTGCAAATTATTTGTTTTTAAGAAAACAATAACGCATGATGTTTACACAAAATGCTTTGAAGAACACTGCAGAGAACATTCAATGACAGCATAACTACATACAGCTGTTTGCCCACAATCCTTTTATTAGTTCTTTTATAAATTACTAAACAAATAAATAGTGTGCAACAATATATAAGCCTGCAGAAACAGAAAACTCAAACATTTTTATCGCATTATCAACTAAGGAAAGTGATTGTTTAAAAATATGATTGTTAATATAATAGTAGTGTTATATTTTTGTATGCCACTAAGTAATGCAATAGTGTTTGACTATTATACTGGTAAAATAGCATCGAAGCAGCTTATAGCTTATTACAAATCCAAAGGCATTTTAGAGTAAGTACCTGAATTATGTGTATTATTTCCTTGGCGTGGAAGTCAAGCTCCACAATATGCTATTTTATTAAATTTCCCAGTAATGGATTGGTGACCATCTTTACATACTCTTTACTCCTCCGTGCCTCGGAAAGCACGTTAAGCTGTTGGTCCCGGCTGTCATTTGTGCATCTTTGACAGTTGTTAGGGGTCGTCAGAAGCCCGATAATCTGACAGCCATTCTTATCAAGGGGTATCGTATTGCCCAGTTACTGGGTTGTGGAGATCAGATAGTCAGTCGCTCCATGTAAAATACTAGTATTCAGCTGCATCCGGTTAGACTGGAAGCCGACCCCAACATAGTTGGGAAAAGGCTAGGCAGATGATGATGATGATTAAACTTCCCTGTCGACTACGTTTTTAGTTTTGGTCTCAGCAGCCAATATAACAAAATGAAGAGAGTCAGGACTGGTTACGCGGGAGCAAGAGACGTACAATTATCATCAGTGTGAAAAGCAACTCGTCCTGAGGTCGACACCCGCAGCCTTCAGTAGCAATTTCTCATTGCTTGCGAAGTTTTTCTTTTTATGTAAATTAATGAACGCCCGCGTTTCTGCATCCTAATGGCACAGAAATGACGGGTGCAGACTTACAGATTATTCCTGGCAAATACTTATGTATACTACTGTGCTAGTATAATATTACGCACGGAATTTACCCAACCATAGATTTTTATTTTTAATATAACCAAAGACGACAGAAGAGGCCTAAACTTTATGTTTTTCTACGTACGTTATCATTAGAATAGAGGTTAAAAAAAAAGTAGAAAACAATAATGACAGTTTGTAGCAAAAACTTTGACTGTTTGTGATTTCCAGTGTTTGTACGACCGAAATCGAACCATGCTGTGCTACGGAAAGAAGACGTTTGGACGGTTCCTGCAACTGCTTAAATAGTCCAACTAGAGGCACTTATTTCGTACCACTCACAAGAGTACTGCCTCCTCTGTACTATAATGGTAATATACATACAACATTAGTGAAGTGTCCACACCATTAATATGAGAATATTTTAAGTATAAGTCTAATATGGCGGCCAGTCAAAGAACATGGCGGTCAGTCAAAGAACATAGCGGTCAGTCATAATACACGAATTGTTTTTTTAATGTTGTACCATAATGTAACTTGTATGTATGCAGAATATAGTTACATTTCTGTATGGTACACATAGGAACACTGCTTCTCAAATTATGTTTTTGGAAGTCGCGTACCAGGCCTAGGCCTTAGAGAACCACACAAAACGAGGTCCCCAGAAAATACAGGACCAAACAAATTGGTTGTAATGAGCGCACTGGCCTGATCCAATGTAATTGATTCTGTAGAGCTTTAATACAAACTCCCTAGTGTAGTGCCTAGTGCCTAGTGTAGTGCCTAGTGTGTGTAGTATACAACAGTGATAACCTAGTGGTGTGACCGTTGGACGCCCATGTAATAGGTCTCGAGTTCAAACCCACGGCACGCATCTCTGATTTTGTGGATTCATGTGCGTATTGTATAATTACTTGATAAAATCGGTTAAGGAAAACATCATGAGGAAACCAGCATGTCTGAGAGATATTCTCAACAGCATGTAAAGCTAAGTCAGAGGTCCATGGGCAGCATTAAAACTCTGACACCAGGTTAGTCACTAACCAAACGAAAAGAATAAGAAGAAGTGTAGTGCCTGGTTGGGACAAAGTTCCTTTCATTTGTGCATACTTAGTAATTGAGAGCTAGACCGTGTGTAACACACTTTAGTATCATAACAAACATTTCGTTTTGGTCTATTCTATGAAAATCTTACAGTGTGAAATGAGGTGTCATTCCACCGAACGCTATGGAATTAACACTGTTATATTTCTGGAATATTTACACTGACAGGTCTTGAACGCGGTTTAGATATGCTGATCGCGTTCAGTGTTATTGGTGAAATTGACACTAAATGAAAAGTAGAAAGAAAAATGTTTAATCTGCACAAACCAAATGCGCATTTAAAAAAAAAAACAACCAAAGTTATCATGGTGTTTAACTCATTCGCTAAGTGTGCAGAGTATAACATACTATATAATGGAACTGTTAAGGAAAATTCCTTTCATAATAGAAATACATCATGGCCCTTCTAGTTTTAATGTTTTGTTTAATTACAGGTTCTTATCCCGTAAAATCTCAATCTGGTAAAGAGCTAGTATGGCCCAGAATCATTAGAAGATGTTTGCTTTCGGAAGGAAAAGCGATTGATTGCCACTACACACAGGCCGTGACCAGTTTTGGCATTTTTATGTTTGGTGACCTTGGATCTATACATGATATTCGTAAGAATAGACTATTTTTTTTTATTTGCGTCGGAACTTGGTATAGTAATAATAAGGTTATGAGAACATAACCCTTGTATTAGCACCATGAAGTATTTGTATACTAGTCAAATCATAAATATGACAGTCGGATATTTGTGTGCCATGGACTGGTATTCAAATATTTAAAAAAAAATTGCTTATTCATTAATTATAACACACTTGTCAAACTAAAATGACACATACCAACACAAGATGTTTTCAACCCTTACACGGTTGGAATTACATTTTTACAATGTCTTTAACCAGTTTAAAATAAGTATCAATTTAATTAGTAAAAATTATTATAATAATTGTTTAAAAGAGTGTCCATGGAGTTTCTTGCCCGTTCTTCTCCATAGGTACTAACTGCTTTGGAATGGGCAACTAGCTTCATCTTTTTGACTGACCGACCCCCTTGACAATTCAAAAGTGCCTGTAATTGGTTTATTTGAAATAAATACTTTAAGTTTGAGTTTGAGTTTGAGTACCTACACTGATATCTATAAAGATAGTCACACAGATGACGGGGACGTGTCTACATACATAAGCCCCATTTAAGGGCAGTCAGTTTCAATATATTTCTGAAATATTTACACTGACAGGTCTTGAACGCAGTTTTTACAAATTTACTAATTCAAAGAAAAAGAAAATAAGAAAGAAAAATGTTTATACTGCACAAACAAAACAAACATTTCAAAAAAATTAACTTAGTAACTAAATTCACCCATGCAAACCAGCTGAAAAACCTCGCATTCAGAGCCATTAAAACAATTGACAAAGCACTAAGCTACATTATTAGATCTTGGCCTTAAAAGTTTACAAGCTTTTTTGGCTAGAAGCAAACACTCGCCCCTTTGGTATTATGAAAAAAAAAACAACAACAACAAGCTCTAATTCTGCAGAATCTAATTAAAATATGGTTTCATTCAAAAATACATATAAATGAGACACAGACAAGTTTATTTTATCAAGCTTTTTACAAACATTATTATAAGCTAATGCCAGTTTTCACTAACATTAGGCGACACCTAACCACTCAAGTTTTGGGTGCGGATCCAAGCGTTAAAAATCTAACAACTCGCTTTTATTTAGGCATTGATGATGTCGCTTAGCGTTAGTGAAAACAGGCTATATTCCTTGACATCTAATTTTTATCAATTTTATTTTAAGTGAACTTCCTGTTCAATAAAACCGATTGCTGTACGAAAGAGGGTGAGAAGGATTACATGTGCACCCCAAATTTTGTACCTAAAGAAGACATTTTGAATGGACTATGTGGTATCAAGTGTTTAAACCTGACCAGGCCGCTCACACACCAAGACTATGGATGTACTAACGATTCGATACCTTCTCCAGTAAGTATTATTATTAAGTTTGTCAGTGACATGTATTTTCACTGTCGAATTAAAGCACGTTAAGCTGTTGGTCCCGGCTGTCATTTGTGCATCTTTGTCAGTCGTTACGGGTCGTCAGAAGCCCGAAAATCTGATAGCCAGTCTTACCAAGGGGTGTCGTATTGCCCAGTTACTGGGTTGTGGAGGTCAGATAGGCAGTCGCTCCATGTAAAATACTGGTATTCAGCTGCATCTGGTTAGACTGGAAGCCGACCCCAACATAGTTGGGAAAAGGCTAGGCTGATGATGGTGTATTTTCACTGTCATAATTGTTTTTATCACATGACACTAATGTTAGAGAGACGAAAGTTTGGGAGTGTATCTGTGGGTTTGTTACTTCTTCACGCAAAAACCACTAAACGGATCTCGATGAAATTTTCTCGATGAGATTATAACCTGGATTAACACATAGGATATTTTAAACTTTATTCCGTTAGTCGGTGCCTGTGGACATTTACGCGGGTTTATATGTTGCGATTACTATACTATGCTCTCCTGAAGAACTGATTATGTTCTTCATGTGTGAAATGTGAGGTGAATAGCTGGCTGGCCTCTATGGCCAGCCCATCAACCTACCTCGATCTGTATTTTTTTTAAATAGATTTTCTACAAAAGAATAAGGTTAATTTTCAGTGGGGAATATTTGACAGTTTCGGATAGCTTAATGTGCTGCCATCTGTAGCACAGTGATACCGCATTTTAACTGCAACTTATCTCTTATTTTCCTTTGACAGATTGCACTAGCGACATCAACTTTGGATTTGTCTCATATATATAATTTTCGCAATAGAGGCGAGAAAGCGATACGCACCTACCACGGTGGACTGGTAATAATGGAGGTAGAAAATGGAAAGACTTGGCCTCAAAAAGGACCGGTCGAGGCCTGCCCCCTTAATAAACCTGACGAAACCAGATGTTTTTTGAACCGTACGTTTTATAATATTAAGTTTTATTCCTCACATTGGTTATAATATTATTTTATTTTGTTCGGAAAACTTACTTATTTTATTTGAAACTAGCTTCCGCCCGCGGCTTCGCCCGCATAATATCACTCACTATTAAAAAAATCCGCTTCATAATCCGTTGCGTAGTTTTAAAGATGGTGTTTTATACTATGTAGTGGTATGTTTTTTATGCCTTGTTGATCTTGTGGTCGCAAAGGCTATTGCGGAGCATGAAGTCCTGAGTTCGATTCCCAGGTCAAGCAAAGTTTTTCCGTTAGGAATATCTCAGTAGCAGTCCGGAGTCTAGATTTGTGTTTGTTCTCGGTTGATGGCGATAGGCTCGCCCCCTATTACATGGGATTTCAATTTGAATGGCAAAATGTGGGTGTACCTTCTTCTGGGACCTCTGACCTTTCAGGGAAACAAGGCGTGATGTTATATTATTTTTAAAGGGACCAAGGAAGGAACATGGATGGGTACGTAAGACCGACACTCCCTTCCGCTCTACCCGCAACAGGAAATCTTTGTAAGACCTCTTCATTTGCAGATTCCTCATCCATGGAAAAAAAAAATCTTGCATGCGTGCAAGTAAACTCATGCATTTTCTCCCTAGGGGTATAGTAGTATGGACGCTAGTGATGCCGCCAAACACGTAGCCGAATTCTGGGCCGAGTACATTTAGATTGCCATCGACACGCTAAGAAGAAGAAGTAGTATTTTACTAAGGTGCCTAAAACAAAATTGGTATTCCATCGTTATCGTTTTTACCCCCGTTTTGTTTTCAGATCAGAACATATTAGTGACTCAAGAACTGTTTGTGGTGTGGTTCCTGAGGCTACACAACTATTTTGCAACCCAGTTGGCTATAGTCAACCCTTGCTGGGATGATGACAGGCTATTCTACGAAGCTCGAGAAATAAATATAGCTTATGCTATGCAAATGTATTTTTATGAATGGCTTGCATCGTTGGAAGGTACTTGAAAAACTCACTTTGGCTTAGCATTTTCAGCCCACAATGGTGCTGGAACACAGGCCTCCTCTCGTAGGTAGCGGTAACCCTTTCGGACAATCCCGCTTACCCGGCAGGCTTGGCCTTGAGGGGCCCCTTCATATGCTGACATCTCTTTGAGGCGCGCGTGGAACATATACGCGCCGTCCGGCACGGGCCTGGTGCTGATCGGACGGTGAGTCACCCATTACTCACCGTCCGCAGGCCCGCGCCTACGGTGGCCGGGAGTCGTCACGTGGCTCCCGACGCCCGGGGCGTCTCCTGCGGCGGCTGGGACGGGAGGACCTTTCTCTCTCCCATCCCGCCACCTCCTTCGCGAGCATAACTTTTTCGCAGAAGGTGGTGACTGCCTCCCACTCCCTCTCGCCCCGGACCATGGCTTGCACCAGGGCCGGGCGCGAGAGGTCGCCGCCGCCGATCGCCTCTACGAGGACACGGCGGTGCTCTGCCCATGCGGGGCAGGTTTGCACCGTGTGCTCTACCGTGTCCTCTGGGCGATCCTCGCAGTGGTGACACCCGGGCGTTTCCTCCCGCCTGATGATGTGCAGGAACCTCCCGAAACATCCATGTCCGGTGAGGAGTAGAGAGGGAGTGGGCCGTTTTCACCACGCGGCCCCAGTGTGGGTTGGTTCTGGTGGACTTCGAATTTTTGTTTGGTTTCTAGAACATGCCAGTTTCCTCACGATGTTTTCCTTCACCTTTTCGAGAACAGTGGTGACGAAATAATTTCCACAAGTACAGCGCCTGTCTGAGTTCGAACCTACGTCTTATAGTGATAAGTCACGGCTACTACCTCTGGCCCACTATTGTTCAGTGTAAAATTCTAAATCTATACTAATATTACGAAGCTGAAGAGTTTGTTTGTTTGAACGCGCTAATCTCTGGAACTACTGGTCCGAATTGAAAAAATATTTTTGTGTTGGACAGTCTCTCAACTTTTAGAATGTTTGTAAATATGTGAGCACCATGCACTTATGACATAATTAAGTTTACTTGCCACTGCTACATGTGTTTTTCTTTTCACCTTTTGTGATGTATTGTTTTTATTCTGGGTGCATCGTCTTCACATATAATGTTATAATACATGTATACAAAACATTGTGAAACATTTTAAAAGAGTAACGGTGGAGTTTCTTGCCCATTCTTCTCCACACGAAACTACTTTTTGGAAGGGGCGACTAGAATCAGTTCTATTTCTTGTTCATTTTGACGTTCAAAAGTGCCATTCTTGTGCCTATTTGAAATAAATGTTTTGACTTTGACTTTGACTTAGTCCATTTTTTGAGGAAGGCTATGTGACATCACGCTACGACTAATAGAAGCCGAGCAGCGGGTGACACCGCGCGGAAGCAGCTAGTAAGCTATAAAATTGATTAAAATATTAATTCGCAGGATATGACCATTTGGTAAAATCTGGAGTTATATCTAAACACCCTGGGTTCCGAAACATACACGACCCTACCAAGTGCCCATCTCGGACTTTGGAGTTCACTTATGTCTACCGATGGTTTCATACAGCTCAAGAATCGACGGCAAGGTAAGATAGTTTAATTCATTATTTTTTTTAATAGCCGTGCCCTCCGTCTACCCCTTCTTTGTTAAAACCAGCAAAAGCATTCGAAATCAGCTTCCGTCTAAGTTTCTTGGTACTTGACTTAGCATACCTTTAATCATATCATATATTAAGTAGAAAATCCACATTGAACAGTTACTGGGATACTTGCTATAGGTACTCATTATATTATCACCAGACAATTTATATTATGATACTTTAAAGAGGTCCGTCTTTCTCTTACAAGGTCGTTAAAAATAAAAATAAAAAAATATTTTTCAAAACATACGTATACATACATACATGCTTATTAAGCATGCAGAATGTCACAATATTAATATTAATTCGTAAGTACATGTTTCACCTGTAGGGCGTACAATTTATAAAAAATACAAAAACTAAGTTATAAAATAAAACTAACCGAAACCTCTTATTACTAAATCTATGTATTTCAGTAAGAAAATTAAAACTGGCCCAGCCATAGCCTTGGATGACGTCTACAATCGTTATACCACATTTAATAACTTGGGCAATATTCCCAAAAAAAAGATTAAAATTATTTGTTTTTGTGTAAATGAGTTTTAGTTTGCATTAGTCGATTTTTATCGTTATTTTCTACAATATGTTTTTGGGTATTTGATACCGATAGAATAGGATAGAATACACACATCAAAAGTGTCTAGGGATCAACATATATTTTTGCAATAACTTTTCTCTTGATTGATATTAATTTAAATTTTCTTTAAGGATTCATCAAATAAAGTGTTTTCGTTTGTCACAGTAACGATAAACCAAGTCACCTTTGCATTAATAAAGAAATTTGCCATTTTCCTAATAAAGGGATTTTTGACATTTGAACCACTAACATTAAAGTTCGAAAAAAAGACTGAAATAACAGTTTTCTTTAAAATTTTATTGGGTAACTTAAACAATTAATAATCCGTGTTTCTACCGCGAACACTAACAACACAAGAACATCGGTTTGGCATACTCAAAATGAGTTCATCCAAATCACGCTGTGGAATGGCCGCCCATGTTCGTTGCAACAACAAAAAAAGGTCTTCTTGCAACTGGATACCCTCCATATTCGGCAGAGCTCTTCTCTGTAGCATATCCCATGCATGCTCAATCGGGTTCAAGTCTGGCGACTGAGCAGGCCAGGGCAGGACATTGATGTTAGCTGCGGCGAGAGTCTGTCTTACAACTCTTGCGGTGTGCGGTCGTGCATTATCATGCATTAACTGAAATAAGGGACCGATTTGCACTTGTAGAGGAACGATGACGTCAGATACAATCGTCTCAGCATAAATTTGAGCGTTGAGGTTGCCTCTGATCCAAATCAACTCAGTTCTTCCGCCGATCCAAATACCCGCCCATACCATGATGGTTCCACCACTATAAGGATGGACTTCCTGGCAGGATTTTAATCGCTGTTGGCGTCCAGGGGTTCTCCAGTGTCGTATACGTCTTGTATCCGGTCTCATACCAAAACGAGACTCATCAGAAAAGCACACGAAACGCCATTGTTCTTCTGCCCAATTTCTGTGTTCAAGAGCCCATTGATATCGAATCCTACGATTGTGCATTGCTATAGGTGGTACCCGTAGCGGTCTTCGGGAATGAAGGTTCACTTCATGCAAGCGGTTTCTGACTGTTTGGTCGCTAATTAAGTTCCCTGAAGAGTGATGAAGCCTCACGGCTAACATCATGGCGGTTATTGTTGGAGCTCTTCGAGTTAAGATTTGAATGTATCGGTCTTGTCTCCGTGTGGTGCAGCGATACCGTCCTTCATGGCGCTCAGCCACGGTACCAGTGCTTCGGTAACGTGTCCAAAGTCGACTGATAACACCTTTTTTTGTTGTTGCAACGAACATGGGCGGCCATTCCACAGCGTGATTTGGATGAACTCATTTTGAGTATGCCAAACCGATGTTCTTGTGTTGTTAGTGTTCGCGGTAGAAACACGGATTATTAATTGTTTAAGTTACCCAATAAAATTTTAAAGAAAACTGTTATTTCAGTCTTTTTTTCGAACTTTAATGTTAGTGGTTCAAATGTCAAAAATCCCTTTATTAGGAAAATGGCAAATTTCTTTATTAATGCAAAGGTGACTTGGTTTATCGTTACTGTGACAAACGAAAACACTTTATTTGATGAATCCTTAAAGAAAATTTAAATTAATATCAATCAAGAGAAAAGTTATTGCAAAAATATATGTTGATCCCTAGACACTTTTGATGTGTGTATTTTGTACTTGCATTGTTCTTGTTTTTTGTTGCACAAAAATAATAATTCATTTGCTTTGATCTAATATTTTCGTTTTTAATATTTGTGTTTATAGTGAAAGCTGACCCCAACTGAGTAGGATACAGGCTAGGCAAATCGATCAAATAGTGGAAACCTGTAAATGTACTTGAGTTTCATTTGTTTAAGAACACTGTATAAGTTACCTGAAAAGCCGCTTAGTTTCCCGAATAGAATACAAAAAAAGGTTTTATTTTCAGATTATATGACGAGCATGGTCACTACATTCGAGACTATCCCATGTTCAACCTTACAACCAGAACTGGATTCTTGGTCAAAGACAAACGAATGGAGGAATTCACACAATGTCACTTTAGGCAGCCGTGTGGCAAAATTAATGACCGATCTATAGATCATGAAGTAAGATGGTTTACGTCACAGTTAAAATGTAAAAAAACACGTCTCATCGAGACTGTTCGCAAATTTCATTCCAAAATTAAAAGAAACCTATACATGAAGTTAGAACCCAATTAATTGAAGTTTCATACTAACTTGGAAGACAACGAACCAATTCATGGACATATATTTTTTTATTATTATTATTTTAATTTAATTTATTTATTTTAGATTGCTAACAACGGTCTAGCAGGTGGCCTTCAACTCGCCGTAGATGTAACTGCCAGTGATCTGCACAAAGGTCGTCTCTTTGGCTTGAGACCTTACATTGACTATATCCACTTCTGCACTGGCCATAAAATTACCTGCTTCGATGATTTGCGCCGACATGTAGATCCATGTGTAAGATACCTACTTATATTTATTGACGACACGGTTGGCGCAGTGGTAGAGCGATTGACTGCTGCGTACCATGTCGCGGGTTCGATTCCCGCACGGAATGAGTATTTGTACGACCTGCAAGTATTTGTTCCAGGTCTGGGTGTTTTTCTATCTATAATATGTATGTATTTACAAAAAAAAATGTATTATAAGTAGTTTATCAGCCATCTCGTTACCATAACACAAGCATTAGGTTGCTTAGCTTTGGACTATATGGCGTTGTGTGAAATGTCTGAGGATATTATTATTTTTATTATTATTATTTTACAATGTTTTTTTGTGTTTTTCTTGGCTATCTTTGTTGTACGTTATCGTCTGTCTAGCCTTTTCTCAACTATGTTGGGGTCGTCTCCTGTTGAATGCCAGTATTTTACATATTATGCTCCATAATCTAGTTACTATCCTCTTGTTACTGTCTTTACTATCGGAAAACTGGTAGCGGCCACGACTTACGAGTTATAGGTCGTGTGTTTAAACCCAGGCTGGTAGGCACTAGGGTTACCGCTACCCCGGAACTAATAGGGCTACGGAAGGAACATGGATGGGTTTTAGTCAGTAAGAGTCTGACACTCCCTTCCGCTCCACCCAGAGCGGGAGAAGTCATTGGATGATTTTCCAACCCCTAAAAAAAAGGCTGGTAGGCATTTAATTTTAGGGCACGCCACAATAGTGGCGGTAAGGCCCCTCTTTGAGGAGTGGCTAGAGAGGCGTCACGGCCCCCTCACCTACCGCCTGACGCAGGTCCTCACCGGACATGGATGTTTCGGGAGGTTCCTGCACATCATCAGGCGGGAGGAAACGCCCAGGTGTCACCACTGCGAGGATCGCCCAGAGGACACGGTAGAGCACACGGTGCAAACCTGCCCCGCTTGGGCGGAGCACCGCCGTGTCCTCGTAGAGGCGATCGGCGGCGGACCCCTCTCGCGCCCGGCCCTGGTGCAAGCCATGGTCCGGGGCGAGAGGGAGTGGGAGGCAGTCGCCTCCTTCTGCGAAAAAGTTATGCTCGTGAAGGAGGTGGCGGGATGGGAGAGAGAAAGGTCCTCCCGTCCCAGCCGCCGCAGGAGACGCCCCGGGCGTCGGGAGCCACGTGACGACTCCCGGCCACCGTAGGCGCGGGCCTGCGGACGGTGAGTAATGGGTGACTCACCGTCCGATCAGCACCAGGCCCGTGCCGGACGGCGCGTATATATTCCACGCGCGCCTCAAAGAGATGTCAGCATATGAAGGCGCCCCTCAGGGCCAAGCCTGCCGGGTAAACGGGATTGTCCGAAAGGGTTACCGCTACCCCGGAACATAAAGGGCTACGGAAGGAACATGGATGGGTTTTAGTCAGTAAGAGTCTGACACTCCCTTCCGCTCCACCCAGAGCGGGAGCAGTCATTGGATGATTTCCCAGCCTTAAAAAAAAAAAAAAAGGCATTTAATTTTGTGCATTTTACTTCATCACCATTGCTCTCAAAAACGGTGAAGCAAAACCTGTTCAAGAAACAGGCATTTTCTTAAACCCGCACTGGGCCGCGTGGTGATTCACGGTTCACTACTCTCAAAATGTTCCAATAGTGGGACTGCTGCAGGCTCATCTACCCAGCATTCCTATGTTGAGATCGACTTCCATTCAAACCAGATGCAGCTGAATACCAATATTTTTATATGGAGCTGCTGCCTATCTGTCCTCCACCACCCACTGGGCAATACGATACCCTTTGGTAAGACTGTCTGTCAGATTTTCGGGCTTCTGACGATCCGACTGTCAAAGATGCATAAATGACAGCCAGGACCAACGGCTTAACGTGCTTTCCGAGGCACGGAGGAGTCTCGGTATGTAAAGATGGTTACCCATCTACAGACCAACCCCGGCAAGCGTAGGATCAATCCGTGCGGCTGTTATTACTTAGCCACGAGTTTCTCCTCCTAGTTACTGGATAATATGTACTATATTATTGAAGGTTATGTGTGGATATGTCCTATATTATGTTTTATGCTTACAGAAAATCAAAGAATTAATGAAATTATACGAACATGTACGGGATATCGATCTCATGGCTGGTCTGTGGTGTGAGAAGAAGGTGGCAGGAGGCTGGATGCCACGAACTTTGGCGTGTTTGTTTAATGATAGTCTTTTGAAGGGTATCATCGGCGACAGGCATTGGTATGAGAATGAACACAGACCGTATGCGTTTTCGAAAAGTAAGTTGTTAATATCTTTTTTTTAAACTCACTCCGTCTATTTTCTTCACTATGTGGCTGCCCTCAACTCAAAAGGTGTGAATCTGTAAAGTATCTCGGAGTCTATGTAGATAGCTCCTTTTTTTTTTTTTTTAAGGCTGGGAAATCATCCAATGACTGCTCCCGCTCTGGGTGGAGCGGAAGGGAGTGTCAGACTCTTACTGACTAAAACCCATCAATGTTCCTTCCGTAGCCCTTTATGTTCCGGGGTAGCGGTAACCCTTTCGGACAATCCCGCATACCCGGCAGGCTTGGCCCTGGGGGGCCCCTTCATATGCTGACATCTCTTTGAGGCGCGCGTGGAACATATACGCGCCGTACGGCACGGGTCTGGTGCTGATCGGACGGTGAGTCACCCATTACTCACCGCCCGCAGGCCCGCGCCTACGGTGGCCGGGAGTCGTCACGTGGCTCCCGACGCCCGGGGCGTCTCCTGCGGCGGCTGGGACGGGAGGACCTTTCTCTCTCCCATCCCGCCACCTCCTTCGCGAGCATGACTTTTTCGCAGAAGGAGGTGACTGCCTCCCACTCCCTCTCGCCCCGGACCATGGCTTGCACCAGGGCCGGGCGCGAGAGGTCGCCGCCGCTGATCGCCTCTACGAGGACACGGCGGTGCTCTGCCCATGCTGGGCAGGTTTGCACCGTGGTAGATAGCTCCCTGAGCTGGAAACCTCACCTGAGTAATCTCATATCGCGAGTCCGCAAGTGTATATTTATCTTTAAAAAACTCAGGCACTCCGCGGACCACCTTACGCTTAAAACTGTTTATTATGCCCTCTGTCAAAGCATAATTAACTACTGCATCACAGTTTGGGGTGGGACTCACAAGACAATCCTCCTGCCTCTGGAACGGGCACAGAGAGCCGTTCTCAAGGTTATGACCTCGAAACCTTTTAGGTATCCCACCACGGCCCTCTACACCGAATGTCAGGTTCTTACTGTGAGACAGCTCTATGTCCTTGGTACTATTCTGCGCAAACATCCCTCTGTGGTATACGATCCCAATTCTACCAAAAAGCGTAGACACTTTGAAGTATGCTCAACTCACGGATGTAGAACGGCACTTGCTAAGCGTAATTTTGGTACTCTCATTAACCATTTATATAATAAAATTAATAAACTCTGCTCTATCGCTCCCATGTGTCTAAATAGGTGTAAAACCAAGGTCACGAAGTTGTTATTGACACTGAATTATAATAAGACTGAAGATTTACTACAGATATCGATAGCTTAACCTAATGTAGTTAGTTAGTAAGTTATTTATAATTACCATATCTAAAAAGGCCACATCATAGTTGCATTAGCTGGTAAATATAATAATATTAACGAATGATATACTCTGCTCGTCTTACAACTACTGCTACATGTCCAATTCATAGGCGAGGACGCTGGCACCCTAAACACAAGTTAACTCGTACACTGGGTGCCAGAGCCCATCGAAACACCCTTTTCCCTAGTTGTAACTTAGCATAGTGTTTAGTCAAGTGTTTATTGTACAACTTTTGTTAATAAAGTACCTTTTTTTTTTGTAATTTTATCCATTTATTTATTTACTAGCTTCCACCCGCGGCTTCGCCCGCATAATATGTCGACAAATTATACATTTAAACCTTCCTCTTGAATCACTCTATCTATAAAAAAAACGCATCAATATCCGTTGCGTAGTTTTAAAGATTTAAGCATACATAGGGATATAGGAACAGAGAAAGCGGCTTTGTTTTATACTATGTAGTGATAATGTTTAAATAATTTAAGCTAACCTTCTTAAAATATTAAAAATAATGTGAACAAGTATAAAAAGAATAGTCAATAATAATAATACAAGAAAATAATAGGGCGTCAAAAAATTCGTCCATATCGCTGTGAACAGGAAAAGTGCCGAATATGCTGGCAGCATTGCCACGTTGTATAGTAATGCTGTCGACCAAAGGCTTGGCAATTTCTCAAAAAACTTTTTTTTCTATATCTATCTAGGTATAGCGCGCAAATCTAAGATTTTTAACAATTACAATCATAACAGACTTGAAAAAATAGAAAATTTTGAAATAACTGAGGTTTTAAAGATTTTTTGCTTTTTATTCACCTGGGTAAAAACTTTCTTAGTTTAGTGGGTCTAAATGTATTAGAAAATACAAATTGTGAAGGAACTTACAATTTTATTAAGACCTGGTTAGCACACACGTTAAGTCAGAGAAAGAATTGTTTCTCAAATGGACTACCAACATAAATTCTCCATAATTATATTAATTGACGGTTGTATGAAATGGATATAACATAGCAACAAGTGTATTAATTTTATAAATAATAAATTACCCACACAGTATACACATTCATATGTCGTTGAGATTATTTTGACATTATTAGGTTGGTTAATTTGAAATATCTCAGTAGTGGCCCGGAATCTGGATTTATGCCCCGTCGATAGGCTCTCCCTAATTACTCGCTCCCTATTACATGGGAAATTGTGGGTGTTATTAAAAGCACACCTCTGCCTAACCTTTTGGGTATAACAGGTGTGCCATACCAAACTGTCAAAGGAGATTGTTCTAGACCGCCCTATAACCAACAAACATTTGACGTGTACGTTAATTTTAATTATATTTTAATATGCTTTTTAAAAATAATAAATTCAAGCGGACACTGTTTAATTCTTAATAGGTTTTTAAAATTGACCTCATTGTTTTTGTTACCAACTGAACTCGCCATCTTTCAAGGAATTGTCAATGTGAATGTCACAGAAGATTTGACAGTGTCGCTCTCGCTCATCTTACATAAATATCGATATAGACGACGATGTCTATAATATCTAGTGATAAATAATGGATGTTCGATATTTATCACTTCCAAAACATTGAAAATGTGCAACATAAAAGTTTTTCATGCATATTTTTTTCATGGAATTAGTTCCGTGAACATTTTAATGGAACTTATGATGAATATGGCCTAGCACGATTATGATGAAAATATAATGAACAAAACAAACTCACAAAAGTACTTACTAGTCGAATGAGGGATTTTCTCACAAGTGAGAAAATATTAGTTCAAAAGAGGCGTTGGTAAAAAATACGTCACTGTCTCAGGTTTTTGACATCAAATAAGCTTTCTTATTTAGGGATCTTATTTTTGTTATCAGTAGCCAGTAAAACAAAGACGTATTTTTTACCCACGCCATCTATTGAACTATGTTTTTTCACTTGTCAGAAAATCTCTCATTTAACGATTGAAATGTCATTTACGACGCAACTCTAGTGAATTGTTCTCATAACCATTTCACGACTTCAATAGCCATATTTTTACTTTTTAAGTACTTAAACTCTATTTTTAAATGTCGCAAACTAAAACGTTACACATTGTTCGTTGGGAAGAAAATATCTTATTTTAACAATAATTTAATTGAAATAGAATCATAGCAACAACGTGTTTATGTTTGAAACGGAACAAATTAATTGACATTTGACATATTGATCTGTCATTTTGGCCTACTAAATTAAAACCTCAGATTATATAGGTGGTCATTGATAATCGATATAGAATGATTGATCTTCGAGAGAGCATCTCTATTCTCTACGTCACTACGTCAGTCGGTTCGTCTCACCGAGTCTTGTGTTGCATTGTATTTGGTGATTTCTTTTGGCGTTTTTGATTTGGTTTCTGTTTGTAATACAACTGTATTTACAGTAATATTTTACTGTATTTGAAGTTTAATGCTTTGTAGAAACCTGAAATAGCGATTTTAGAAGGAATTACTTAAGTTTTCTTTTATTAAAAATAACCTCAAAATCGGTTCCTTTTCTTTAAATAAATCTGTTCTCTAAAGTGTCCGTCAAGAAACTTTGTTCTTATGGGCTACTAAGGGCAGTTTACAAATAGAAAATGATTTTTTCTATGCTGTTGGCTCCAGGGCGAACAATGTATGGGCGTAGAACAATCTCCTTTCTCAAAATGATTTAAAACTTAAAACGTTGCCTGTTAAGTTCAAAATCGATTGACAAAACTTGACAGTTTGTGGTAACTTGATTTACTGGCAACTGAGCCTTATAGGTTTATTAAATAATTTAACGATGTTTTTAGGACAACTGCTAGAAATTAGAAAAGCAAGTCTTGCATGGTTGCTGTGTACAGTCGGAGACGGCGTCACTAAAGTACAGAAACACGCCTTTTTGACCATTAGTCCAAAGTAAGTATAACACAACTAGTTAAATTGTTGAGTAGGCCGTTATTAAAAAAAAAGCAGCAAAAAAAAAACTAAACAAAAAAAAACAAAACAGGTAAAGCTAAAAACATTCTGAGTATTTAAATTCTGCTTGTTGGTAGGTAATTCTTGTGACACATTTATACATTTTTGCATAATTGATAAAATAAAAATAGTTTTAAAAATAGTTAAATCAGTTGTAATGTTGTTCTGTAAAAATCTCACTGTGAGAACTTGGGTGAAGTGACCTTTAAGTGAGCTGTCAGTCCCCAGCGTCAGATAAAATCACATCACCTAAGTTTTGTCGGTTATTTTTACACAATACCTCGGCTGATCTGGTTCAGTTTCACTAGTGAATTTGGCCCTTTTTTTTTTTTTTTTTTTTAAGGCTGGGAAATCATCCAATGACTGCTCCCGCTCTGGGTGGAGCGGAAGGGAGTGTCAGACTCTTACTGACTAAAACCCATCCATGTTCCTTCCGTAGCCCTTTATGTTCCGGGGTAGCGGTAACCCTTTCGGACAATCCCGCTTACCCGGCCAGGCTTGGCCCTAAGGGGCCCCTTCATATGCTGACATCTCTTTGAGGCGCGCGTGGAACATATACGCGCCGTACGGCACGGGTCTGGTGCTGATCGGACGGTGAGTCACCCATTACTCACCGCCCGCAGGCCCGCGCCTACGGTGGCCGGGAGTCGTCACGTGGCTCCCGACGCCCGGAGCGTCTCCCGCGGCGGCTGGGACGGGAGGACCTTTCTCTCTCCCATCCCGCCACCTCCTTCGCGAGCATAACTTTTTCGCAGAAGGAGGTGACTGCCTCCCACTCCCTCTCGCCCCGGACCATGGCTTGCACCAGGGCCGGGCGCGAGAGGTCGCCGCCGCCGATCGCCTCTACGAGGACACGGCGGCCGGCGGCGGACGAATTTGGCCCTTAGAAAAATAATAATACACAAAGCGTCTTTAATAACATTTTGTTGTGTATTTTTTTTCAGGAATCCGTTAGTAAAATGTAGTAAAATTGAAGGTATCGACTTCGACGCCTGGGCGGATCCTGCTTGCTCTACCGAGTACTGTGAATGCCGCGATTATAACTTTTAATTATATTTATTTTGAGGAATTTTAGTTTTATGCTTATTTACAAGGGGCATGTAATAAACAGAAAATGTACCAAAAGAGTGCATTGATTAATAGTAATACCTATTTTATTTAAGTAAGCCAATTAATGTAAAAGGGTACGACGGGCTGACATAATTATATTTGATAAAAGCCCCTAAACAAAATTTAGATTACAAAAAAAAAGCTATATTTTAATTGTATTTTTTTTTAATTTTACCTGCTCTAAAATTTCTCCTAATTAATTCATTAGATGTTTGCCTATTAGAAGCCGTTTGCTTATAAGAGCTCAACGGTTTATACGGTTATAATTATTATTGTCGTTTTGAGATAATTTTTCTTATGAACCTATGGGGTTCATACCTACGACATTTGAGGGGTTAAAATGAATGGTTTGAGGAAGCTATAAGCTGATTCAGATTTAAGTCAGTAGTGTAACTGATTCCATTTAATATCCATGTGTGTGTTTGTTTGTTTTTTAATTCATCATCAAAAATAATAAGAAATAACTGAATAAAGATTCTGATGAAAAAATGTGTTTCAACTAAAATCTTTGAAATAACAATTGATTGCCGTGTGTTGGTCTCGCAAAAACTGACTCGACCAATTGTTATGAAACTTGAACTGATGAACTGAAAATGAAGGAGAAGATTACTAACAAAAAAATATTTTAAAAAAACTTTCTTAATATCTTTGTACATTAGTTAAATTAAAATATTAATTTTAAATAATAATCAGTGTTTTTTTTTATATTCTATATAATGAAACAAAAACATAAATATTTGAACAGGTGTATTAAATAACATAATTGTTTAATTGTTTATGCCTTACTTACAAAACATATAACAAACAAACAAAATGGTACAACGCAAACCCATATTAACAATATAAATAATTATATAAGTATTTACACTGAAAGTAGATAGAAGATTCAGAGGTACGTAAACGTAATTAATGGAAATACAAGCCAATATCTACTAAAAGGCTACTAAAAAAATAGGTGAACAATTGTAATGTTACGGCTACATTGTCATGATAACGAGAACTACACTTCGCGTGCTTTCTCTCGCATACCTACTGCTCGACGTCTAGTTCTAGTTCGCATTATCGCGACACCCCCCGACTTCTTTAAACCCCAGGAACATTTGCCTCCGGGACGTGATCTGCAGTGGCCTATATAGAAAGCTCTCAATTGACTGCGTATCCAAGTAGGCTGTAGGCACAATCTGCCGAAGTGGGGGATTACTGATCTACCCAATACCCAGTGCAATTGCGGAGCCTCTGACCAGACCATGCCCCACCTGCTGGAGTGTCCTAAGTGCCCGTTCACCTGCACCTTTGATGACCTAAAGAATGCCACTGATGCCGCGATCAATGAGGCGACCTAATGGGCGCAATCAATTTAATAACATCCAAAAGTACCATCTACACGAAAAGAAGGAGAAGACCATAGCATACAACAAATTTAGGTTTCGTGGGATACCCCGTTGGAATAAAGTTCCCTTTAATGTATATTATAATATGTTAATACAGAGCCATCTAGTATGGTCTCAAGTTGCAAACTGTGTGTATGTAGTATGGTAATTACCAAGCTATAAAAAATTCAGCCTTCTTCTTTTTGTGTGGTTAGTGACTAAACTGGTCTGCCTTAGCTTCACATGCTGCGGAGAAATATCTCTCAGACATAGCCTAGCCTTGATAGCCTATTGGTGTCACCGTCGGACTGCCATGTTCGTGAACGTATTGTATAGTTATCACTTGCTTAAAAATCAGTGAAAGAAAAAATAACTCAAACTCAAACTCAAATTCTTTATTGCATTCATGTGTACATATGTAGGTGTTACAGAGGTAAATAAGTTCCAACATGAAATACAGTAATAAAAAACATAAACTTTTGACACCATTACCAGATTTTTTGGGGCATAACGCTTTTTCGTTACGTGATGATTTCTGGCAGTTTACTCCCACCGCAAGCAGTGTTAAAGAACTGCATTACAAAAATAGTTTGGTAATCTATTTACATGTAGTTTCTTTCTTGTTAAGAACTCTTTTCTATAATTTCTCACATTCTTTATCATGACCTGCTACTATTTTGTTTTTGTTTTTAATAGCGTCAGGATAGGCAAGGACTTGTGCTTATAATTAACAAATAGTGTCGTCGTGTGAATGTAAATTTTCAATTATCTCACGGAAAAGTAATAGCCAATATTGTTTTAGAAAAGACAAAGTTAAAGAAGAAACCACAAAGTTATGGCCTGTAAATTATTTCTTATAGCCTGTGGCAATAGTTGGTTTGGCTTTAGTTAGGGGGCGGTAATATTAACTTGGCCCACTTTTTAAAATTTTTGAACTAAGTCATCATTCTCCTGCCCTTATCCCAATTTATTTGGGGTCGGCGCAACATGTCTTCATCTTCCATACTTCTCTATTAGTCGTCATCTCGATAGTCACTCCCTTTCTAGCCATATCATCTTTCACACAATCCATCCATCGTTTCATTTTCGTTTCGTTTCATCATCCATTTTTGAACTAAGTACCTACTTTTAAATTAAAATTAATGGAAAATGAAATGATTAGATATAGATATTTTATTATTCTATAATTATGAGCTCAAGCAAACACAGACACGTAGAAAACTAGACCGGCCGAAACACGAAACGCAGCGAGAGCCATAAAACTTAGTAATAAATGACGTCACGACGAAAGTTAAAGTGAAAGGATGCGGTATTTCGCGTCTCAATACAAGCGGTTCCATGGTGTAATGGTTAGCACTCTGGACTTTGAATCCAGCGATCCGAGTTCAAATCTCGGTGGAACCTAGTTTTATATTGCTTAGTCTTTAATTCGATAGTGATGGATGTTTGATTAAGCGCAGGAGATGTGTTAATTTTTAGTCATCAAAAAAATTATTAATTTTTAACCGTCAAAAAATTATCGCCATGCGCAAGTGTCTCATATCGGAGATTTTTAAATTATTTAAGTGTAGTTATAAAATGATCTAAACTTAATAAGCCACTTTCTTCCTAAGGGAAAAATAAATCTCAATAAATTATAATTAGATACTGGGGAAAAGACAGCTACAAAAAAGAATTCATATTCATAAAATTATATTATGTCTAAAAATAATAACATCAGTCATAAGGTCAATATCTCGACTATCTAGCCATAAAACCAGTTTCAAGGGGTCAAGCAACTCATATAATTTTATTTGTACAAAAATATCACTTCGAATTATCTTGACTGTTTTGTGTCCAGTACAAAGGCTGTGTACAGGTGAAGTCCATCCATGCCCCATAGTCTATTGAGGGTATATTAATACAACTGTCAATGTTGTTGCTAAAATACAAAAAGAAATAGGTTTTATTAAACAAGAACAATAATATAATTCAAAAACAAGACGACAGGCAAAGTGTGGTAAAATATGAATTATTATTATCTTAAAGGTTAAGAAGAACGTTTATAGAAATAAACAAGAAAGAAGATAGTAAAAATAAGAATAGGAAAGGTTATATTAAAAATCAATCAATCTGCCTAGCTATTTCCCTCAATATTGGGGTCGGTTTCCAGTCTAACCGGATGCAGCTGAATACCAGTATTTTACATGGAGCGACTGCCCATCTGACCTCCACGACCCAGTCAATAACTGGGTAATACGATACCCCTTGGCAAGACTGGCTGTCAGACTTTCGGGTTATAATAAAAATGCTTAGTAAATAAAGACATACTTGATTCCAGCTTTCAAGAAAGCCTGTGGTTGAATCTTTGTAACAGTATCACCAACATCGCACAAGAGCCTTGCAATGGTATACTTCCTTACTTCAGCTAGTTGAACTGAGAAAAAGAAATTGAAATGATTATTTCAACTTTAACACAACAACAATATATCCTATTTTATAACAAAATAAGCAAAATTGCTTCAACAGAAGAGCCAATTGTTATTCAATTATTTCTTTTCTTATTTTAATCAAGATATCCTAATACTTACTTATAGTGAATGCGTTCGGACGATTTTCCCTCTCGTACCAATGTCTATCAGATATCACATTTCGCTTCAGCTGGTCAATTACAAGACAATAGAAGGTCGAAGGAACAAAGCCCCCATTTATTGGCTTTTCCACCCATATACCAGCCAAAAGATCAATGTCTTCAACCTTTTCGTACATATCTCTTAGAATTTCTATTCTCTGAAATATTTGAAGTATTTTAGTTTTAAACTAATTATTGATTTTGTAATTGTCAATTTTGCTGGAAATTAAAACAGTTGTTACCTCAGGATCTACAATTCCATTTAGATCATTAAACGTATGTACTTGCTTTCCGAAACAAGCATCCATATATTTGACATAAGGTTGGAATCCAAAGTATCGGTTCTTGGCCATATCATTGGTCATCAAATCTGAAACCTTCTGATGGGGACCTAGACCTTGTTCCGCCATCTAAAAATAAAAAACCAAATCAGCTAGGTACAATATGATCCTTCAAAAAGTGCTGATTCTCAGCCTGGTTTGAATAAATGACTTATGTTTTTTTTTTTTGGAGTTTCTATAACTGTACTTACATCTGGGTCAGCAATATAGTCAATGTTGGCACTTCCTTGTCTAAAGCTACCTTGAGTGATGTGATCAATATTGTTATCAACTGCCATATATCCAGTTCTCAAAGTCAGGTTTACTATAGGGAACTGTTTTAGGTAATGACCGTCTTGGTCGTACATTCTGAAAATGGGGAAATATTAAATTACACTTACAATAACACATCTATGGATTTTAAGACATTGGGATAAAATAACCCAGAATATGAATTGTACACTCGATATATTTCCCACAGCTCTCTTCTCACCTTAGGTGGTTGGATAGATTATGTACATGACGGAGCCTCGCCAAACGGTGTTCACATACATTTTACTGAGATACCAAACGCTTGGTTGCACCCTCGACAGCTAGCACTCGATAATGTAGAGTCTAGCTGGCTAATCCTTCTACCACTATTAATAAACCCAAACGGTACTCATTGACATACAATCAAGGTAATATTAATAAGGTAGTATTTCTAGTATAAGCTGACCTTGAACTGTATATAGATATAAAAATGTGCTGCTTGATACATTATATCGTCGTGCATACAATTACGATTGTAGTAGATATGTATAGCATTATTGTTTCCTTACTTTAAAGAACCTTCCTGAACAGTATGCAGCCATCTTAATGCGAATGGATATTCTAAAGATAGTTGGGGCTGCACATTTTCGTCATATACGTCTCTAAATCCACCAGTGGGAGTAATTACACCGTCTTGTACTAGGTTGTCATATCCTGCAATAGATGTTCCAAATCGTTAGTATTCGAATAATATTATATGAGGGCTTTGTTTCAAATTATGTGGAATATTCAACATGATTGAATATTCCATAATACGACTTATTATTTACTCGAGACTCTTTTACATACGTTTAAAAATCCTTACCCAAAAATAATGGCAATAGCTCATAGTAATTGATATGTATAAAGAGAGCAATATTTATTTCTCTGGCAGTATTGAACAGTTTTTCGTCATCCCAGCAAGGGTTAACTTTGGATAACTCCGTGGCGATAAAGTTGTGATTTCTCCAAAACCATACAGCCATGATGTTGATACTTGCTAATGTGTTACCTCCATCTTCAGCTACAATAGAAAAAAGATAATTTATATAAATGAATCGGGGAGTTTGGCCGGATTAGGCAATGCACAAGAAACAGTGGAAGTCTATGGGGGAGACGTGTGCCCAGTTGTGGGACAATATATTCCTAAGAAAACATGAACATGAAATCAATCTCAATAAGCTAAGCCTTTTTTATTTTAATGATGAGGTCGATTTTTCTTGCTGAGAATTTCATTCGTACATTAAATAAACATGATGAATAATTAGCTAGGTCTCCAACTGTGTAAACAATAAATAAATTATTATCGATACTTGATTTCATTTTCCAACCGATTCTAATTCGTGATATTATTACCATAAAAGTTTAATAATTGGCATCATTATTCTCTTGTCCTTATCTCAAAATGCACATTTGGGATCGGCGCAGTATGACTTCTTCTTCTCCACCGCAGTAGTCAACGACTTTCTAGCCATATCATCTTCCACTTAGACACAATTTTCGTGTAAAGTCATTGACATTACGCAACGAAATGTGTTTGAAGCCAAAACCACTGTAACCATTGGGCCTAATTTTGCATTATTTCCCAACTTTCAAAAAAAATATCGGTTTAAGTACTTACGCATAGCATGACATCTCTTTTCATGCGGTTTTTGGTTCAAAAAACACACGTTAACTTCTGTCTTGGTGCTCGGCGGCCAGACTCTACCCTGGTCGACTTCATACTTTAATAGTCCACCTTGAAAAAGTCGCCCTTTTTCTTGTAAGTTCTTCAAGAAATTGCCGTACACAGAAGACAAGTCTAAGAGCGGAGTTGATGAAATAATCTGGGAAAAACGAGATAAAATTGTACTTAAAGCTGGGTACTGACTGGTGTTACAGGGCGTAATGTAACGTGTTACACAGCGAGCATTCGTGCAGTCAGTACGTCGTGTTACGGGGAAACCAGCGAGCAACGAGCCGCTCGTTGCTCGCATTGAGTGCTCCACCCGGCTGTCGGTTTTTTGGCGAATCCTTTGACTGTTACGCGGTTACGAAAACGGAGCACAGAGTTTTGACGAGCATGTTACGCCGATTTTAGAACACAGCGTAAACATGCTCGATGCGTAACACGCTGAATGCGAATGTTACATTACACCTCGTAACGTTGGTCAGTACCCACCTAAATAGTTTTACTCCGATACTATAATTTTCCACAACATGACTAAGTTATAATTAAAAAAATAAACTAACCAGTATTTATTACACTAAATACATAATATATAATCATTATAAAACAAAAGAACACCTAGGTGTCAAAGCACTTCCTCCACATCGTTGTCACCCGGAATCGTGTCCAGAAGATTGGCAGCATTGCCAGTGACAAGCAAAAGAAAAACCACTATTAAATTTTGACAAAAAATATTTAGACAAACTCTTTCAATGCAATCAAATCCATTGCCATGTGAAAATGATAGTAAAACAGTAAAATTGCTTACTCTTTCTGGAGTGGTTCCCTTTGGAATGCATCCTATACTTTGAAAAGATTCAGGCCTGGTCATGTTCAAACAACGGATACCGGAGAATCGGTGCACCGGGTCATCGTCAGGTATCTTATTAGGAACACAAAAAGAATCAGTTTTTCCTTTTTCGGTACAGCAGTAGGGTTTCCACACTATGTAGTTTACTGGAAATAGTTTTTTTGGTTACAAGAAAATCATGGTATAAAAAGTTCAGGTAACGAAAATCAAGGCCAAAGTCAAAGTCAAATCATTTATTTCAAATAAGCACAAGAAAGGCACACAACAAGAAATAGAATTGATTCTAGTCGCCCCTTCCAAAAGGTAGTTTCGTGTGGAGAAGAATGGGAAGAAAGTCCTCCAAAATCTTACAGATCATATTTTCAAAGATATAGAGTTCAAACATAAAATATAAAAGGTAATAACTTACTTGTATCGTGTAGAGAGACAACATCAGCAGACAAGAACACAAACGCATGAATAGCTAGCTGTGTGTACCTCTGGCTGGGAACTTTACCAACTGACATAAGACGGGTCCTTAGAGAACGGGCCAGAGGCAAATCGTTGCCTGATGCTGCTTTCTTGGGTTCGAAATCTGAGGAAGGAATAGCGAGGTTATTGTCACTTATCACACAGTTATCAAGATTATCGAATGCTATGTCAATTCTTCTTGTATAAAATACTAGATTGGACTCAAACTCAAAGCATTTATTTCAAATAAACCAATTACAGGCACTTTTGAATTGTCAAGGGGTCGGTCAATCAGAAAGATGAAGCTAGTTGCCCATTCCAAAGCAGTAGGTACCTATGGAGAAGAACGGGCAAGAAACTCCATGGACACTCTTTTAAATCAAAATATGTTTACAAAAACTGGGTTACATCATTCATGTTGAAATATACGTGAGAACGACGCAGACTTTATTGATCGGCCCGGAAATTGTTCAAATTATAATAAGTAATCGAATTAGGAACAATTTTGGAAGAAAAAAAAAATGTGTGCGATGTCAAGTCAAAAAAATCAATTTGCCTAGACTTTTCCCAACTATGTTGGGGTCGGCTACTAGTCTAACCGGATGCAGTTGAATGCCAGTATTTTACATGGAGCGATTGCCTACCTGACCTCCACAACCTAGTAACTGGATAACTGAAAAAAAATGAATTTCAGACTTTCGGGCTTCTGACGATCCATAACCATTGTCAAGAAACCACTAAATGACAGCCGAGCCAACGGCATAACGTGCTTGCCGAGGCACGGAGGAGTGTATGTAAAGATGGTTACCTATCCATGGTCTGACCGCGGCAAGCGTAGCTTAATCTGATAGATCGAACCGTGCGGCTGTTATTCATTAGTCACGAGCTCCTCGTGCGATGTCAAGTCATGCATTTAAATAATAAAACATAAAACTAATAATTTGCTTACCTTTGTCATAAATTGGTGGCAATATTCTGGTAAAAGGAGTGTGACTTGCTCCTCGGGAGGGGTACTTCAAGTTGTTACAGGAGCCATCGACTCTTCTACCTTCGAGGGGATCACATGGCTCGATTTCATTTACGCACCAACTAAAGCCAAAAACAAAGTAGCATTAGAATACTAAACATGCGAGCGATGTCAAATAAAATGTTATTTACCAAAAGACTTCCGAATAAGGAAGTCGCCAACTAATTGGAGAAAATAAAGTATCGTTAATAAAGAACATAAACTAAGTACAGGGATAATGAAAAAACACGGAGCAGGTTATTTAATTACTTAAAGTATTTTTGGTATTCAACATATTGATTACAGAGCTGAAGCCGATGATGTAGAAGATGATTTCAAATAATAATATATGTAACTTATACATAATTATAAAAGAAAATTACAAAACAAAAACAGAGAGGCACTTACAAAGTCGTGTTACTCTTGTCACGGCGTTTCACTTCACCGATATCCATCGGAACGCCATGATACGAATCATAGAACAATGCGGCCTTAACATCGCACAACACAGCAAAGAGCAAAATTGGAGACAACATCTCACCGTGTCTACTAATGAAGGTGTTATAGAAAAATGATCAGATTCTCTCACATGTAGAAATGTAGATGTAGGGAAACAGGTTATAGATGATGTCAATATCACAGTATTCGCAGTAATAAGTTTCGGGTTAGTAACCCATTGATTAGGAGTAGCTATAGTTTTGTGAACCAAGGCCGACCAAATAAATACTACCTATGTATAAAACTATAACTTGACTAAATCCATGAATAACGTGAAAAGTGTTGAGTTGTGAGTGTTTAACTGAAGTGATTATTGAAGTGTTGAAATCCGGACAATCTGAGAGTCCATTTCGCGACCACATATACTCGTAATTACCATTTTTGTTACAACACAGTACAAATCACTACATAGTATAAAGCAAAGTCGCTTCCCGCGTCCTAATGTCTGTATGTGTGCTTAGATCTTTAAAATGAACTTTAAAAATAGATAGTTATTCAAGAGGAAAGTTGATGTGTATAATTTGTCGACATTCATATTATCCGAGCGAAGCCGCGGGCGGAAGCTAGTATTAAATAAATATTGTCTTTGTTAAAATATTTAACGTAGGAATAACGAGATTTAACGTAATTTATAGTCAGTATTTTGTCGGTACGAAACTATAAATAATCACAAGCATCAGTGAAATCATGACACGACACAAATAAAATGGGGCATCACGACGTGTTTGGGGCCATCACGATATGCCAGATTATAGAAACGTACTTGTGCTGCAAACTCCCAATGTTATCCATAAATATTTAAACATAAAATATTCATACGAATTTTCCAAAAAAAAAACAAGGTTTCATAAGTATATTTTTCCATTTAAAAAGTTGATTCTCCAATCGGAATAAAAAAAAAACCGGATTTCAATAGTGTTATAAACGAGGACACAGATAATAATAATTAAGTTGCCTAAAAGTAATACTGTTTATCTACTGAAGTTTCTATAGAAAATGCTAAAAATAGCTAATTAACACGTTGAACGCCAACGCGGTCACCGTGTGTCCGACAAACAATAGTTTTTCTATTGTGTCTGCTGCGTGGCAGTCAATGCCTTAAATTCGTAATAGTTATCAGTCTATTCTAATCATAGTCATAATTTTCTAACTGGTTTCAACGGGTCAAGAACTTTGTTAGTGACATTTATGAATATTCATTATCAATATAATGAATAAAATCAATATTTTAAGAAGTATTCAGAAAAAAAAACTTAACAAATAATGTAATTTTATTATCTTTATTGGTCGTCTTTTGTAGACTGAATACATACTACTCTGTCAAGAAAGTACCGGGAAAAGATCAATAATACACAAAATGTTTTGTTATTCATCCAAATTTATTTTATCACCTTCAAAGTATGCTCCTTTAGAAACGATACACTTGCGCCAACGAATAATCCATTCATCAAAACATTTTTTAAACGCTGCTTCTGGAATTGAGTTCAGTTCTCGCCGCGAATTCTCCTTATGTCTTCTATCGATTGAAAACGGGTGCCACGAAGTGGTAATTTGAGTTTAGGAAAAAGAAAAAAGTCAGCAGGAGCCATATCTGGTGAATATGGTGGTTGCTGGATATGGTATTTGTTGAGTGTTTGGTCAAAAATTCGTTCACAATGATAGCCTTGTGCGAAGGCGCATTGTCGTGGTGCAAAATCCAAGAATTTTCTTTCCACAAATCTGGCCTTTTTCGTCGAATTTGCTCTCTTAAACGCCGCATAACGCTCAAATAATATTCTTTATTTACCGTTAGACCTTCGGGTAAGTATTCAGAGTGCACAACACCGCGATAGTCAAAGAAAACAGTCAACATGACTTTGACTTTTGATCGACTTTGGCGTGGTTTTTTCGGTTTCGGTTCAGTTGGAAGGCGCCACTCCGAAGCTTGTTGACTAGTTTGCATGTCAAACTCATAAACCCACGTCTCGTCACCAACAATGCGTTTCATGAATGTTGGGTCCAAACTGACTCGTTCTAGCATGTCTTCAGCGACATTCATGCGATTGAGTTTTTGGAGAAAATTCAGATCTTTTGGGACTAGCCGAGCAGCAACATGTTTCATACCCAAATGATTAGTTAAAATGGTACGGATCGACTCGTGAAATACAGAAAGTTCGGCGGCTATTTCTCTCAGAGTTGAATGGGGATTTTCAGTCACAATTTTCTTCACTTTTGCGATGTTAACTTCAGTTGCAGACGTTGACGGCCTACCAGAGCGAGGCAAATCTTTCATCACATCTCGACCGCTTTTGAATGCTTTGAACCACTCATAAGCACGAGTTTTTGATAAAGTCGATTCACCGTAAGCCTTCTGTAACATTTTCAGTGACTCCGAACACGAAATTCCATTGGCGATGCAAAATTTAAGACAAACTCTTTGTTCGATATTTTTGTCCATTATGAAATTCGCAATACACACTATATATGATATTACTAAAACCAGCACTATATTTAATATAAATAACAGATGCAACCCAAACTCCGCGCCAAAATGGAAAACAGTTGTGCCAATCTAACAACTACAAAAAAAAACAAAAATTTGAATTTGGAACCATAAACAAATCATCCATTCCCGATACTTTTTTGGCTGAATGTATATTGTAATATACTGGCCAGCGGCCGTCGAGTGACCGTCGAGTGTCCGTTAAGTCACTACCGAGTGACTGTCGAGTGACCGTTAAGTTACCGTTGAGTGACCAGTGAGTGACTGTAGAGTGACTTTCAAGTGACCGTCGAGTGACTGGTGAGTGACTGGAGCGACCGTTGAGTGATCGTCAAGAGACTGTCGAGTGATCGTCGAGAGACTGTCGAGTGATCGTCGAGAGACTGTCGAGTGATCGATTAGTGACTGGCGAGTGACTGACTAATGACCGTCGAGTGAATGCCGAGTGACTGTCGAGAGACTGTCGAGTGATCGTCGAGAGACTGTCGAGTGATCGATTAGTGACTGGCGAGTGACTGACTACTGACCGTCGAGTGAATGCCGAGTGACTGGCGGGAGACTGGCGAGTAACTGCCAAGTGACTGTTGTGTGACCGTTAAGTTACCGTTGAGTGACTGGTGAGTGACTGTTGGGTGACCGTTAAGTCACTGCCGAGTGACTGTTGGGTGACCGTTAAGTCACTGCCGAGTGACTGGCAATTGACTGTCGAGTGACCTTTGAGTGACCGTTGAGTGACTGGTGAGTGACCGTTCAGTCACTGCCGAGTAACTGTCGAGTGACTGGTGAGTGACTGGCCAGCGACCGTCGAGTGATCGTCGAGAGACTGTCGAGTGATCGAGGAGAGACTGTCGAGTGATCTTTAATTACCTTAATTATCTTCTATAAATACCTACAAAAATAATAAAATACATAAGCCCTATTATCACTCCGGTACTCGTACATCTAATAGACTTATCATTATTCACGGGAGTGTTTCCTGAGAAATTGAAAATGACAGTTATTAAACCAATACATAAAAAAGGTAATAAAAAACTTGTTGATAATTACAGACCGGTAGCCCTATTGCCTATTTTATCGAAAATTTACGAAAAGGTCATGCATGCGCGATTAATAAATTTTATCGATAAATTTCAAATCTTGAAACATGAACAGCATGGATTCCAAAAAAAGAAATCGACAACCACAGCGGCATTTCATTTAATTAACCTAGTTACTAAGAGTATTGACCAGAAAATCCCGACAACTGTTGTATTTTTTGACATGTCCAAAGCTTTTGACTTTGTATCGCACGAGCTTCTATTAAAAAAATGTGATAAATATGGAATACGCGGTAAGGCAAATACATGGCTAAAAAGTTACCTTACAAACAGATCGCAATTTGTAGAAATTACTGTGGATAAACCAAATCATAACGGTAAACTGAAAGCTAAATCCAAATTAGGCTACAATTGCACAGGCGTTCCACAGGGCAGTATTTTAGGCCCCCCACTTTTTCTGATATATATCAATGACCTAGCAGAAGTAACTGATCATCCCTGCATACTCTTTGCAGACGATGTTTCCGTAATTGTCCCTAAAACTAAAGAAAACTATAATGAAGAAATAAATAGTACCGTAAGTAAAGTATTAACTTGGATGGAAAAGAACAACCTAAAACCTAACCTAGATAAAACCAAATATATACAATTTTGTAACAAAAACTGGAATAAACTCGATTTAAACATCACCTATAAAGATAAACAAATACAACAATCGGATTGTATGACTTTTCTTGGTATAGTTCTAGATGAGAGGTGTTCCTGGATTGGTCACATTGATATGATATGTGGAAAACTCAGTAAGTTTGCTTATGTTCTATGGCGTCTATCTAGCCTAACAAGTAGACAAGCCACATTGCAGGCTTATCATGCATATGTTGGTTCAATATTGCGTTATGGTATACTAGTATGGGGAAACTCGGCGCATCTCGGAAGAGCTTTCATAACACAAAAGAGATGTATACGTGCGATTTGTAATGTAGACCCACTAACATCCTGCAAACCACTATTTAAAAAACTTAGAATACTTACACTAACAGGTATCTATATTGAGGAAATATGTAAATTTACCAAATCTCATCCTGAAATGTTTGAAAAACTAGGAGATAAATGCAAATTCAAAACTAGATATCCTGATAGATTAATTATTCATGGAATTAAAACTGAACTGTACAGGCGAAGCTGCTATCCTATGTGTATTCAAATATACAACAAAATTCCTAACCAAATTAAAGAACTTCCAATGGTCCGTTTCAAAAGGGCTTTACACAGATGGTTAATTGAGAATCCCTTCTATAATATACAAGAATTCCTGCAGTTTAAATTTAAATAATCTATTTGTACCAAAAATTTGCATGTCATTATCTTATGATTAAATATGTTAAGCTACTATTATGCTACCATTGTAAGAACTTTTGTAACCATATTTATCGGCAAATAAATCTTTGACTTTTGACTTTGACTTTTAAGTGAATGCCGGTGACTGACTAATGACCGTAAATTGAATGCCGAGTGACCGTTGAGTGACCGTCGTGTGACTGGCAAGTGACTGGCGAGTGACTGGTGGGTGACTGGCGAGTGAATACCGAGTGACTGGCGAATGACTGTCGAGTGACCGTTGAGTGACTGCCGAGTGACCGTTGAGTGACTGGTTAGTAACTTGCCAGCGACTGTCTAGTGATTGGCGAGTTACCGTCGAGTGACTGGCGAGTGACTAACGATTGACTGTCAAGTGACCTTTGAGTGACCGTTGAGTAACTGGTGAGTAACTGTCCAGCGACTGTCTAGTGACTGGTGAGTGACTGGTGAGTGACTGGCGAGTGACTGGCGAGCGACTGCCGAGTGACTGGCGAGTGACCTTTGAATGACCGCTGAGTGACTGCCGAGTGATTGTCAAATGACCCTTTAGTGACTGTTGGGTGACCGTTCAGTCACTGCCGAGTAACTGGCGAGCGACAGCCGAGTGACTGGCGAGTGACTGGTGGGTGACTGGCGAGCGACTGCTGAGTGACTGGTGAATGACTGGTGAGTAACTGTCCAGCGACCGTTTAGTGACCGTTGAGTGACTGGTAAGTAACTTTCCAGCGACTGTCTAGTGACTGGTAAGTGACTGTCGAGTGACCGTCGTGTGATCGTCGTGTGACTGTCGAGTGACTGGTGGATGGCTGCCGAGTGACTGGCGAGTGACTGGTGGGTTACTGGCGAGTGACTGGCAAGTGACTGGTGGGTGACTGGCGAGGGACTGGTGGGTGACTGGCGAGCGACAGCCGAGTGACTGTCGAGTGATCGTTAAGTGACTGGCGAGTGACTGACGAGTGACCGTTGAGTGACTGTCGTGTGGCCGTCGAGTGACTGGCTAGTGACTGGCGGGATACTTGCGAGCGACTGCCAAGTGACTGGCGAGGGACTGGTGGGTGACTGGCGAGCGACTGCTGTGTGACTGGCGAATGACTGCCGAGTGACCGTTTAGTGACCGTTGAGTGACTGGTGAGTAACTGTCCAGCGACTGTCTAGTGACTGGAGAGTGACTGGCGAGCGACTGGCGACCGACTGCCGAGTGACTGGCGAGTGACCGAGTTCAATGGCCACTGAGTGACTGCCGAGTGATGTCAAGTCACCGTTGAGTGACCGTTGAGTGACTGGTGAGTGACTGTCGAGTGACCATCGTGTGACTGTTATGTGACTGCCGAGTGACTGTCGAGTGACTGGCGGATGACTGTCGAGTGACCGTTGAGCGACCATTGAGTGACCACTGAGTGACTGGTGGGTGACCGTTGAGTTACCGTCGTGTGACCGTCGAGTGACTGGCAAGTGACCGTCGTGTGGCCGGCAAGTGACTGGCGAGCGACTGCCGAGTGACTGGCAAATAACCGTTGAGTGACAGGTGAGTGTCTGTAGAGTGACTGTCGAGTGACCGTTATGTGACCAGCATGTGACCGTCGAGCAACTGCCGAGTAACTGTAGAGTCACTGTAGAGTGACTGTCGAGTGACCGTCGTGTGACCGTCGAGTGACCTTTGAGTGACCGTTGAGTGAATGGCGAGTGACTGATGAGTGACCATTAAGTGACCGTTGAGTGACTGGCCAGCGACCGTTAAGAGACATGTGAAAGACTGGCAAGTGATTGTCGAGTGACTGTCAAGTGACTGTCGAGTGCCTGTCGAGTGACTGCCGAGTGACCGTTGAGTGACTGTCGAGCGTCTGTTGAGTGTCTGCCGAGTGGCTGTCGAGTGCCTGGCGAGTAACCGTCCAGTGACTGGTGAGTGACTGACGAATGCCCGTCGAGTGACTGTTGAGTGACCGTTGAGAGACTGACGAGTGACTGTCGAGTGACTGTCAAGTGACTGTCTAGTGAATTTCGAGTGACCGTTGAGTGACCGTTGAGTAGTGCCTATATTCACTTTTATAAAAAAGTAATTGCTAGAAATAAGGTTTCTGTTTGTTAAATTGGGCCGTAGATAATTTTCTTTTGCAATTTGTCAGACACCAAGATGTGTGTAAAGATACCATTTTGTTTGACTTTCTTTTTATTCGGTGGACACAAAACTAGTGTTAAGACATGATTTTGTTAGATTTTGTGATATGATTTGATCAAAAATGGGTTAGCGTTGAAGAAAGTAACGTTTGCGAAAGCTGCATTATAAGAAAGCTGCAGCTTTCTTATAATGCAAAAATCATGTGTCATACTGCAGTATGAGAAAGGTTCATTTTGAGAAAGGTGAATTTAAGAAATATGCGTTTCGAGAATGGAACGATTTGCGTATGCAGTGCGAGTGATCGCTCATAATTTATTTAAAAAAAAATGTTTATTCTTAACATGAACTATATCATCATGTCTGTTCATGAATAATAGTTTATATGTATTGTGTACTTAGCTGTTACAAAATAAATAGTAAGACATGAATAAAACACATTACAGTATTATAAATTATTTAATTTTTTATTTAAACAATCATTCATCCGAAGGTCAAATAGAAAATATTTTTCTTAAACGTAATAACCATTCGGAGATTCGGACCAGTTTACATTGATTAGATCGAAGACCTAATGATTTATATTGGCATATTATTATCCGTTATTTATTTACACTAAATTCTAGTACGAGACATAAGTTTTCCAAGGCGTTTCAGGGTAACAACTAGCGTCTTTCCAAGCGGAGTAATCTATTTTGTTTATTTGGTCGCAGGAACACATGCGGTTACTGAAACAAAAATATTAAATTTGATCATGATGCACCACAATTCATAATGTGTGAAAAACTAATGTGTGAACATATTACATTGTTGGTCAATTTTAAAACAATGATGATGATTATAATAATAATAAATGCACACTTACTTATATCCAGCTTTCAAGAATGCTTGAGGTTGGATCCTTTCAACTGTATCTCCGACGTCACAAAGAAGTCTTGCGACCGTATATTTACGTATTTCAGCTAGTTGCTCTGTAACCGCAAATAACGAAAAAAATATAAATTATCGTCACGTGAAAAGACTTGATTTTATAAAAAAGAAATAGATACTGAAAACTAAAATTATTAATAACAGTCACCCGTTCCAATAAAAATGATATCATAACCTTGAAAAATTTAATAATAATCAGGTGCAATTACCAAAGGTGAATGCATTAGGTCGATCCGGTCTCTCATACCAGTGTCTATCAGACACTGTGTTACGTTTGAGCTGCTCTATGACTAAACAGTAGAACGTTGGAGGCACGAAACCTCCAGGTATCGATTTTTCTACCCAGATACCAGCCAACAGGTCAATGTCTTCTACTTTCTCGTACACTTCTTTAAGAACTTCTATCCTCTGAAATGTAAAAATAAGTGTTAACATCTAAGCGAAGAAAGAGGAAGAGGAAGAGGTGGCGAGAAGACCTAGACGCATACCGCAAGGGATGAATCGAGGTGGCTCAAGAAAAAGATGTCTGAAACGATTTGCTCAGCAGTGGGACAGTGTAGACTAAATAAAAAAACAAAAACATCTAAGCTGAAAAAAGTCTATTTCATTTCTTAGTAATTTAGCAAATGTCATCAAATCGTCAAAAGTACCATCACAAAGCCAGTTTTATTACCACAAACTCTTTCTTCTCACGATTATATAAATAATAGTTTTACTAATTACCTCCGGACCAATAATCCCATGCAGATCATCGAAACTACGAACAGGCTTGCCGAAGCAGAACTCCCTGTATTTAATGTAAGGTGGGAATCCGAAGTACCGGTTCTTGGCCAAATCATTCGTCATTAAGTCTGACACATACTGATGAGGACCCAAACCGATCTCTGTGATCTGAAATACAACACAGTAGAACAGTACAATTTAAGACTGAAATAAACAAATCATATAATATTTTGGCATTTGTTGTACACAACGATTTTGATATGGGAAAAGTGAATGTCTAAGAAACGCGACAGGTCCACGAAAATATGAATAACCTCTGCGAAACACGATAAAGGAAAAGAACTGAACAATAGTCGACGACGTATAATTCGTCGTAACGAATAATAATATACTGATATTATTGAAAATCGCGTTAAATTGCACGACAAAAATGTTTAGGAACTCCCTAAACATTTTTGTCGTGCAATTTAACTCGAAAGATTTGATAATATTGTTACAGTACATTTAATTATAAATAAAGATAATTATATTCGCATTCAATTTGAAACCAGTGACTTACATCAGGATCAGCAATATAGTCTTCTCTGGCGCTTCCTTGTCTAAAGCTGCCTTGAGTCAAATAATCCATGTTGTCATCTACGCCAAAGTATCCGGTTCTCAATGTGAGGTTTACTATGGGAACTTGTTTTAGGTAGTAGCCATCTTTGTCATACAATCTGAAAGATCATTTACATTCGATTAAGGGCCCGTTCACACCACATCACAGCGAAAAAAGGGGCAGAGCAGTGTGAATTGTGTCGCTGCAGCTTCTTGCAATTGTGTTGTGGTTGCGTTGACACTAGTAGTTAGCGATATTGTTACGTTGTAGCTAGTGTTTGCACGCAGACAGATTGTTTTTGGTTCCTTTATGGCTGCAACGTGGCATTGATGTAGTAGGAATTGCCAACATGGTTGATTTTGACGGCCAAATGTGGTCCGTGTGAATAAACTATACCATTTAAATTCATGGTAGCACCTGTCTACGTGATGTCGTTTTGGTTATGATATTTTTCGTGAGCCCTTTGAAACAATCGTCTTAATAAAACGGCGTTTTTTTCATCACCGGGCTTAGGTAAGTGGGATACATTATTTATTCCCATGATAAATTGTTAAAAAAAAATCAGTTGCTCGTTAATATACCTACGTATTGTTGTGTAAGACAAAATTAGATGAAGTTTAAATACACATAAAACTGTCAATAATTATTACAAGGCACAAAAAGGTTACAAGATATAAGGGTGGCAACGCTTACTTTAGAGGACCATCTTGGATAGTATGGACCCATCTTAAAACGAAGGGATATTCCAAAGAAACTTGAGGATATACATGTGGATTATAATCATCTTTGAATCCTCCTGTTGGGGTGATCACTCCATCTTTCACCATATTATCGTGTCCTGTAACATTAAAAATGAAAACGTTACAAAACATTAAGAATTAAAAAAAATGCAAAATTCTTCCACCATTTGTATAATAATAATAATAATAATAATAAAAGCTGTTTATTTTAATTAAAATACAGTTTTATACAATTCTTAACTTAATCTTAAACAAAAATAGAAAAGATTTTACAGTTAAGGAGTTGCTATTCGATTACAATTCATTAAATGTCGCTTGAATAATGTTATAGGTCTGCCTTTTATTTTTGTTTTCCAGTTTACAAGCTATGTGTTTTGGCAACTTGTTTAGTATTCGGGCGAGACTGACATTCCATACTCTCTCACCATAATCGTTATGACATTTTGGTATTTCAAAGGTCGGGAGGTAGTCTAGTTTACGTAATGTGATTAATCTTTTTGCCCTATTCAATTTACACATGTCACTACTGTACTGAGTTACAATTGCTAAATGTCTCTTATCAAATATACTCAAAACCTTACAATAATGAAACAAGTTGTGGTAATTATCTTTGTTCATGAATTTGACTTTTAAAGGAACAATTGTTTTTAAAATTCTAATCTGCAAATTATATATATAATTTAGACACGTTTTATACGTTCTTCCATAGCTAGATAAGCCATAACTGATGACAGAATCAGCTAAAGACATATACATAGTATGTATCAAAACTATCTCCTCAAACACGACTTATGTAGAAGTAATAATATCGTCCAAAATAGTTGCAGATCGCTCCACCTCTCAATTTGATACAGTAAGTATACAAAATAAAAATACCACACGATAAACATGTTCATAACAGCCGACAGTACAAGCCCTGTAGTTCATGCCGACAATAGAGAACAAATATCATCAAATATCTGAATAAATTACTCACCCAAGTATAACGGTAGCAATTCATAGTAATAAAGTTGTAGTGATAAAGCTATGTTAATATCTCTTGATACACTGAATAGTTTGTTGTCATCCCAGCATGGGTTGACAGCAGCTAGTTCTTTGGCAATAAAGTTGTGATTTCTCCAAAACCATACCACCATTAGATTGATGCCGGCAAGAGTGTTACCACCGTCCTCAGCTGAAATTGAACAAATGAACGTTATTTTTCGTTTTGACGACAATTATTATGCATGTATCATTGAAGAATAGAGCGTGAGCGAGTGCTTACCCATAATAAAATATTTTAAAAATTTGTTACAGCTCAACCGGAGGTGGATGAGCCCTTGTATTCTTTCGATGTCGAGACTACGTAGGCAAACACCGATTAAATAAGTGAATTTACTACTTAGCTTTTTCCCAAAATGTTGGGGTTGGCTTCCAATCTAACCGGATGCAGCTGAAAACCAGTATTTTACATGGCACGATTGGCTTTCAGACCTTCATAACCAATTAACTGGTTAATACGATACCCCTTGGTAAGACTAATTGCCAGACTTTCGAGCTTCTGACGACTTGAAACGACTATCAAAGATCTACGACTGACAGCTGGGACCACCCGCTTAACGTTCTTTCTAAGGAACGAAAGAATGTTTGTAGGTAAAGATAGTCACTCATCCACGTACCGGCTGTTATTACTTAAACACGATATATACTTGAATAATAATCGTTAAACATAAAATTAATGAACATCTTTTTTGTAAGTACAGACGCCAGCACATCAAGCTATCCCTAACTGTCAAATTTTCTCAATTAAAAATGAACCTTATGTCCGTATGAAAAGTATATGAACCGTATGTAAAGAAATTTGACAGATTGTGGTAACTTGATGTGCTGGCCTCTGTACAAAGAATGTATAATACTCACGCATCGCATGACACCTGGTCTCCTGAGGTTTTTGATTCAAGAAGCAGACGTTGGCAGTTGTGTTAGTGCTGGGTGGCCATATCCTGCCTTTGTCATCCAATTCAGTCTTCACCATACCTCCTTGGAAAGTTCTCCCTTTTTGATTCAAGGCAGCCAATTGATTGCCGTATATAACAGATAGGTCTAACAGCGGAGTTGATGATACGATCTAAAATTTAAATAAGACTTTTTTAGTAACCTGAAAAGTATGGGTATATCAATAAAATTATATCTAATAGGATATTAAGCTTGTAGGACATACAATCATTAGAATATTACTTAGGTTGATGGATATTTCACAAGGTTCAACTCTGGGACCACCTTTTGCTCCCAGAGTCAAACTTTGAATACGACTTTATTTTTTAGATTTCTTGTTTAAATTCTTATAAATGTTTATAATATTATTATGAATTTGTATAAGTATGTGTACCTATGGTTAATATAATTAAAATAAAGGTCTTAATTAACATACTTGAAATACAAATGTTAGACACGAATTGTCCTAAAAGATCAACAAAAGATATTTATTATGTGTTATTGTAGAACAAAAACTGTATAATCGTGGGCCAATTATTCTTAGAACATAATCCTTCAAATTTATTCACATCACAATATATATTATAGACGTCGTATTTAAAACAGAAAATAACAAAGTATCAACTAAAGTGTTGAAATTCAGTTATACTTAAAGCAAAATATCAGATAAAGTAAAAAATCTGTGTAAATAAAAATTCATAAAAAAACTGTTAATCTAATCATATTTACATTTAAAAGCTAAATATTCATAATAATATGTACAGAGGCCAGCACATCAAGTTACCCCAATCTGTCAAATTACTTTGATAGTATTTCAACTTTAGTGCAAAGACATAAGGTTCATTTTCAATTGGGATAATTCGACAGTTAGGGATAGCTTGATGTGCTGACGTCTGTACAAAAATAATATGTACATTGCTGTCAACAGGAAAAGTTCCCAAAAGGCTGGCAGCATTGCTGCGTTGTATGGCAGCGCTGATTCTTTGACCAAAAATAGCCCACCCTTCTGGTCACGTGAAGAGTCGATCAACCGCTTAGCGATGTCTCGAAAAACAAAGTGGGCACTCGGAAAAACTAGCAATATAAAGTAAATAGTACTAACTCTTTCAGGTGCAGTATCATTCTTGATGCACCCGATGGTCTGGAAGGTTTCTGGCCTGGTCATGTTAACACAACGGACGCCAGAGAAGCGATGCACCGGGTCATCATCAGGTATCTTGTTGGGAACGCACATGTAATCCGTCTTGCCTCTTTCCGCACAGCAGTATGGCCGCCAAGCTATGTAGTTTACTGGAAAGATAATGTCAAGTTAATCTTCGTGTGTTAACTTTAAGGAAACATTAAAAGTTAATCTAGAGCAAGATGTCACTGGAGATTATTGTTTCGTATAATAATATTATATATCTTTTCTAACAAGTCATTTGTAGAATACAGTTCATTCCCTATGTTTATAATAAACTTTATCGTATTCAATATCTACGTACTTGTTGAAGAAAAAAGTCAAAGTTTGAAGTTACATTTCCTTATTTTGACGACTTCCTTATTCCGTACTGTAGACATGAAATTAGGTTTCGAAAGGAGTAATCCCTTCCTTGATTAATTTTAACCTATTGTAATATGTATAGATAGATAGTTTGAATGTTATTAGATAATCCAAAGAAAAATAAAACTATTGATAACAACCTATCACAAAAGAGTGAAAAAAAAACAGCTATACATTAACTTCGATAAGTATGTGAGCTTACAATTATTTTTGTAGGCAAAGTGTTTGATATAATCATACCTGTATCATGCAAAGAGACGACATCAGCAGACATGAAGACAAAGAAGTGTATGGCCAGCGTCGTGAAGATCTGGCTAGGCACACGACCTACTGAGTAGAGACGAGTCCTGAGATACCTCGCGAGAGGCATCTCATTGCCAGAAGCTGTTTTCTTCGGCTCAAAGTCTGTAACAAAAATGTTGATTATAAGCGTGTTAGGTATTTGTTCTCAAAGGAATGCAATGTATGAAAAACTACAGAGAAAAATGATCCTGTGAAAAATATTATTATATTCTCTCCAAAAGAAAATCAAAAGTGCCAAAAATCTGAAACTTTAGCCGTCTCTAATATTGTTTCGTTTAAAATTCATTCTTTGCAGTCTTTGGTGCAGGTCCTATTTATTTTATTTTTTTTGTACCAAAACACTTTCTCTTAAATTATTTCATCTATACTCGTAACAATAGCTGAACTCCCACTTACTTTTATCAAACACCGGAGGCAATACCCTCGCAAAAGGAGTATGTGTGGCTCCTCTCGGAGGGTTTTGGAGGTTGTTGCACGAGCCATCCACTCTTCGGCCTTCATGAGGGTCACATGGTTCTATCTCATTCACACACCAGCTACAGGAAAATGAGAACTAATATTTTAGGTATGAAAAAGTAAATTTAAAAATACCTAAGAAGTAAGAACAGTTAGAAGATTACAACAAAACGAAAGTACGAAAATGTTGTAATAGAACATTGAAAATATTAAAGATGAGATAGTCGTCCTGGACGACTGGAGCCATAAAATACAAAATATTGTACAAATAAACTGATAATAATAACTTGTGTTAAATTATTCTATGTATTTAAAACCTAGGATTTATGGCAAAAACATTTAACGCCTGATAACTTTATCCAAGAAATAATTAAGAATCCGAGGATTAATAAAATTACTAAGCAAAGAAAATAAATGAAATTTAAAGTTAACACTTCCAAAATATAATAAGATATTTCGATGAGAAAACACGACTACTTATTCAGCTTTGTCCTAAATAGAAATCACTAACATAAATAATAAAAAAAAACTCACAAAGTGGTATTAGCCTTATCATGTCTCCTCACTTCTTCTCTAGTAATCTCAGTCCCATAATACGAATCATAAAAAATGGCCGCCCTCGCACTACACAACACTGAAACTAAATAAATTAAAATCAGCATTTTACATGACCAGTCTCATTCGTGTACAAAACATAAATACAAAGAATAAACTCCTAGTTAATTAAAGCCTTGGTACTGCTAACTAGTTTGATTAGCCGACTTCTTTTAGCAATGTAGATATTGAAGTTATTATAAGGCTGTACGGTTAGCAAGGACACATGGAAGGGAGTTAACGGAAGTTGCGGTATATAAAGTAGAGTATGCATTTATAATGCTTATACAGTATGTATCAGTATATCAGAAGTTATGGCCATATTTAAGGTTGTGGTATAGACCGTTTAGCTGAGCAACTTTCTACAGCATGGCAATTGTAAAAAAAGCCCATAATTATAATTATTTGGGTCGAGTAAGTATTGAAATTTTGTATTGTCGAATCCTTACACTGGCACAGTTCAGGAGTGTCCTCTCATCCCATATACCGCAGTGTCCCAAGAACAAAGTCTGGCTAGTGCGTGTTGCCAGTGATGACCTATATAGGGCGCTGGAACGTGGTCGCTCGGAATGGGCTTTATTTGAAGGCAAAATTTAGCCAAACTGTTCAGTTATGATTGGAATTTCCAACCAAGGAAACGGACATAGCCTGGTGGCAGGGCACATTACTCGCAGAACAAATGGCCGACAAGGCCGAAACGTTCTGTAGTGGCAACCACGTAGCAGAAGACATAGCGATGGAAGGTCTACCGCAAGGTGGACTGATGACATTGTAAAGGCCGCAGGAGTCCGCTGGGTGCGGAAGGCACAGAACAGCTTGAGGGATGTTGGTCCTATGGAGAAAGTTGTTCAGTTGGTCTGTTTCATACCTTTAAATATGACTCACCTTTCTGATACACGCTGTATACCAGTTTATTAGTATAACTTGTGAGATTTGACAAAATGCAAATATCAGTCAATTGAAAATTGATAAGAACACAATATTAGTGAACTGGTAAGGTAGCATTAACACAATTATCTTGTCAATGCACCAAACTGTATTCTTCAATGATAGGTCTACTTTGAAATATATGGAAGGGCCTTCATTCATTTGGAATTTTTTTTTTTTGAGGTGCACATAATTTTATTTAGGTTCCACCTAGCATTGGGGTCAGCCCCAATGCTAGGTGGAACCTATGTTATGGCTCATACATCCGTCTAGTATCAAATGAGCCATTATGATTTACTACCATTGTTACGCTTGTGTGTTTTTAGATGAATAATTGAATTTTATACGCACACTATCTGCTATGTCTTCAGCTGCATCCGGTTAGACTGGAAGCCGTTCCCAACATAGTTGGGAAAAGGCTAGGCAGATGATGATGACTATCTGCTATGTCTTTCTTCTGGATTGTCATTGGTACCTCCTACTTTGAAAAGCGTAATAGTTTGTAAATCTCCAATTGCTACTACTTTAAATCCTGCGATGGCCGTGCTCAGGAAGAATCTTCGGTGGAACGAATATCAGACAGACTTTCATTGAAGATTATTGCTGCAGATTATTCATATATTTGTATGGTACAGAGGCCAGCACATCAAGTTACCACAATCTGTCAAATTTCTTTGATATTTTTTCAACTTTATTACGAAGGCTTTAAGTTCATTTTCAATTGGGACAATTTGACAGATAGGGATACTTGATGTGCTAGCGTCTGTATACATATATAGCCCGTGCGCTTGACATGCAACAGTCGGTCAATTCAATTCTATTATTAGATAAAAATCGGGTGAGGTGAGCTTGAAATGAGTTCTCATTCTAACTTATGCTAGGGAATGACACTACGCTTATGTTTTCACGGTATATTTTGCTGAATTTTGGGCCAATATAATTTAAAATAGAAATATATTTATTTAAACTATTTTTGCCATCGACACGCTAAGAAGAAGACGGTGAGATTTTTACAGAATAGAATAACAGTACTTTTCCGTCGCCGTACACAAATTACTTATAGTGTAGTTCATACTTAGTAGCACTCATTCGCACAACGTTCAGAGAGCATAAGTGCCATGGTGATATGTCAAATATGACAGACACATCATAATATACGACAACTTTATGGCTCGCTTGTTTTTTTTTTAAACCAGTTTACATACAGGCATAGGAAGACGTGAATATTGACTTTGTAAAGTACTTAATATTATTTGAATTGTGAAGTCTATGTGGAGCGTTGTTTTTTTTGTCCCTTAGTAAAATTTTAATGTTAGTCTGGCAGTTTGAGTTCTTTATGCGGCCTACACAAATGTCCTTTCTTTGGTATTGTTCATCGAATCGTTGAGCTCCCTAACATCTGAGTTGAGCTGCACGATAATTGACAAATTCGTGCACTGACTAGGCAAATCCCATCAAATCTATATGGCTTTTTCCTCAAAACACTATTTTTATTCGACTTCTAAAAAAGGAGATAGTTCTCAATTCGACTGTATATATTTTTTTTTATGTTTGTTCGCGCATATCTCCGTTGCTTACCAACCGAAAAATTCTTTTTTTGTTGGAAAGGGTATACTTCCCAAATAGTTCCATAAAAATTTTATCGAAATCGGATTAGCGGTTTTTGAAAAATCAACAAAAATCTATATGTGGACGATGTTCTAATAAGTTCCTGTCACTGTAATTTACATACCAGGTAGTGGTATTAAAATTTGGGGGGCGGGGTGGATTGTGTAGGTACCACTACTAAAAAGTGAAAAATAAAAACTTTTTTATTTTTCACTTTGTAGTGTTTTTTTTTGGAAGTCGGTTTTATTTTTTGTAAAAAAGTTTTTATAGACACTAATGTCTTCATGTCCTTCACACGATCTAACCAAGATTATGTCTGGATTTGAATGAGATTGTGACCTCCGAGTTTGTTTTTTGTTTCGGCCGGAAATACCGACATCTAGTTTTTAAAATATGATTGACGTGTAAAAGTAGTAATAATATAATATATAATATATTTTTTTAATATATAATATATTTATTTAAAAAAATACGACTAAGGAATAGGACGGCGCCGTCGAGGCCGACCCAGGAAGAAGTGGCGAGACTACCTAGACGCATACCGCAAAGGATGGATCGAGGTAGCTCAAGACAAAGATGTCTGGAAGGATTTTGGGAAGGCCTTTGCTCAGCAGTGGGACAATATAGGCTAAGTAAAAGAAAAAAAAGAATGCCCGCTAATAATTAAATGCATCATGTGATGGAGCCCTTTAGTTATGCAATTTACACTTCCTTAATTCTTTTGTGAAAATAATTAGTAATTATCCAATTTAACTTCACAATGCAACGACATCCTGCATTATATGATCAATTACTACGGTCGAATATAATTAGCGATGTGCTGCCCTTATCTTAATTTATTTTTAACCGTTACCTGATTAACAAAAATAAATGTCGGTGACAGGATATTGCATGGGAATGTTGATTTAAAGGGTTTATGTATGTATATGTTGACGCATTTGCTGATATTTTTTGTAAGTTTCAAGTTTTCTCATTTGCTAATCTTTATCCATTGCGTGTGCGCAGATACTTTACGTGGAATTACGCATGATGTTTGTCCTTGATTAGTACTAGCGATGCTGAAAATAACAACAATGTTGCTTCAACGAGAACTATAGATAGGTATTTATAAAGAATAATAGATAAATCAAACTGCCTAGCCTTTTCCCTACTATGTCAAGGTTGGCTTCCAGTCTGACGGGATGCAGCTGAATACCAGTATTTTACATGGAGCGACGGCCTATCTGACCTTCACAATCCAGTAACTGGGTAATACGATTACCCTTGGTAAGACTGGCTGCTAGACAAAGATACACAAATGACAGCCGGGACCAACGGCTTATTGTGCATTCCGAGGCACGGAGGAGTCTCGATATGTAAAGATGGTCAGCCATCCACGGCTAACCCTGGCAAACGTAGCTTAACCGGATGGTTCGACCTATGCGGCGGTTATCATGAGCTTCTCAGAAATATTAGATGATTTGTTCATGAAAAATAAATTCTTGAAAGGTAGACTTGAAGCCGACCCCAACATAAGTAGTTGGGAATAGGCTAGGCAGAATTAAACACTAATATTTCTATTAAAATACTTAATATGCAATGTAACGGAACCTCAGTGCACGACTAGGATCAGATTTCATAGCTAAGCAAGGTCCACCAGGATGTAGAAGTAAGGTCAAATGGGTGCAAAATCTGTACTCATATTATAGTTTTTGACGACACGGTTGGCGCAGTGGTTGAGCGATTGACTGCTGCGTTGTATGTCGCGGGTTCGATTCCCGCACGGAACAAATATTTGTACGACCTGCAAGTATTTGTTACGGGTCGGGGTGTTTTTCTATCTATAATATGTATTTACGAAAAAAAAAATGTATATAAGTAGTTTATCAGCCATCTCGTTACCATAACACAAGCATTAGGTTGCTTAGCTTGGGACTATATGGCGTTGTGTGAAATGTCCATGGATATTATTATTATTATTATTATTATATAATTTTGTAAATGAAATTGTAATTGACAAACTAATTTTAATAAAATATAAAAATGTTTTAAACATAACTCCACGGACCAGAATTACTGTAGTTTGTAAGGTTCAAGGCTCAAGGTTTCCTTCTTACACTTATTTATATATATTTTTTTTTAATACTTTAAGCACAGAAATGTACAAAGGCGGACTTAATGTCATAGGCTACTTATTATATTAAAAGAAAAAGAAACATGAAAATTTAAATCTGATTAACAGTTATGTAAAATAGTCGTTTTCTCTTTAAGTATGTACTTATTTTATATTTTTACACAAGATTGAGTAAATAGATAATGTAAATAGTGATATTAGTTTTCTGAAACTTGTCAGTAGGTACCTACTTTTGTTTTAATTATTTTTTAATATCCTAATGAAATAAAAATAAAAATTATAAAGATGTTTTTTCATTTATATTCGTAATTTGTATGATGTAGGTACATAAAAAAGAGTATTCCTTTATCTGCTAATTATTACTATTCGGACATAAAAAAAATTAAACCTGATGTGTCTGTACATAACAGACACATCAGGTTACCTCAATCTGACAATTTTTTTTATAGTTTTTCAACTTTATTTCAAAAGCATAAGGTTCATTTTTAATTGGAAAAATTTGACAGTTTGGGATGTCTGTACCTATCTACCATCTATCTTTCAATGTTCAAGAAGTTTCCTTCCGGCGTTAATTGCGAAGTTTCTGAGATAAATGTTTCTCATCGTAGTTAATAATTAACGCGTTAAACTTCGCCATTTGTGTTTTACTTATTAATAATTATAATTTATTATTCGCATTATTTTATGTCTTCACGAGGACTCCATCTTTAAGTAAGTAATAGTCTAAATTGAGTTTAATAATTAATTTCGAAGTCCGATGTCGGAAATATTTTAAATCAGAATAAGCATCCCATTTCATCACGATTATTAAATTATTTTAAACGATAAACACGTTACATTGGTAAAACCAACTAAGTTAACAAAATAAAACTATCGAAAAAACAATTGCAAACACATTAAATTGGTGCAGTCGTATTAATTAAGTTGTCGAAACATAATCGCATAAGATTTGTGCGAACAAGAACTTCATTTGTTTTTCAGCTAAATGATTTGCCCTTAGCTTCTAGCATTTGGGGCACGCATATCAATTTCTTGTTGATTGAAGTTATTCGTGGAAAAAAAAAGGTAATACAAACCTATTAATTTTTTTGATGTTTAAATACACACCTTACCGCATTGATTTGTAGTATGATTATGAACTTTGTTAGTTTATGATCTATCTCCCGAGATAAGAAAGAAAGGGAAGTATTTATAAGAAAGATAATTATGAACTGCAACAAAACCATTCCATTTCAAAATTAAACGCGTTATTTTTCGAAATATTATTCAAATTCAAATTCAAATTCAAATCATTTATTTGCGAAATATGGGTAATTCTAGGGTGTCATTTTTATAAAAGTTCTTTAGACCATATCCTACCATGACAGGTGTGCAAAATATTACAATAAAATTTATAAACTATAACATATTAAATTACATATTGATTAACATATTAAATTACATATTGATTAACAATTGCATTATTTATACATTATATAATTGGACAATTACTGGACTTAATTATGAAATTGTTTTATCATTTAAATAATCATTAACAGAATAGTAAGCTTTTTGAATCAGATACTTTTTTAATTGGTTTTTAAATAGATTGAAATTATTAAATTCTTTTATGTACTTAGGTAGTTTATTATATATTCTAGGGCCCATACAAAATGCACTCTTATCAAACATAGCCGTTCTATGGCGTATTGCACAAAGTGTACTTGCAAGTCTTCCACTTTTTAAAGTTGCATATTTATTTAGGTTAATTCTTATGTCTAATGCTAGCTCATAGATATACAATGATGGGAAAGTGAGTATTTTTAAATTAATAAAGTGCGGTTTACAAGTTTCCGTTGATTTTAATGCACAAATCGCTCGGATACACTTCTTTTGAGCTTTAAAGATGGTTTCTCTCTCAGTGGCGTTCCCCCAAAACATTATACCATATCTAAGTGTCGAACCAACATATGCATGATAGGCAGACAGGAGAGCACTTTGATTTACAAATTTTCGAAGCATATAAATGGCATACGAATAACGACTGAGTTTTGTACATACTTGTTCAATATGTGTCTTCCATGTCATGTCTGAGTCTATGTGTAGTCCCAGAAATTTTGTAGTGTTGATTTTGTGTATTTTTATTTGTTCGTAATTAATATTTAGAGTGCTTTGTTTTGAATTTCTATTTTTAAATGTCATTATATATGTTTTAGTTAAATTTATTTTGAGATCATTTAGATTTAACCAGTTAACGATAGATGATAGCGTAGCGTTTATTTCATGTTCATATGTCTTAGGGTCTTCAGATATAAATATTACAGTACTATCATCAGCGTACAGAACCATGGGCGGTTTGATTGATTTAGGGAGATCGTTTATATATATAATAAATAGCAAAGGCCCCAAAATGCTTCCTTGTGGTACACCTTTATAGACTCTTATTGGTGCTGATAAGTGTTTCTTTTCTTCTTTTGTGGTATGCGAAATGCTAGATATTTCAGTTTGTTGTTCTCTGTCACTTAAGTATGATTTTATGAGCTCTCTAGCATTTCCTCGTATTCCGTAAGTTTCCAATTTATTCAACAGCACATCATGATTGACGCAGTCGAAGGCTTTTGTCATATCCATATAGAGTGCTGTGACTTCTTTTTTATTGTCTATACCTTTTAGTACCATTTTCAAAAAAGTGTATAATGCATTGTTAATCGATTTATTTTTCCTGAAACCCATTTGTTCTTCCGACAGAATGTTGTGTTTTTCGAAGTAATTATATAGATTGCTATAAATAACTTTCTCAAAAACTTTCGACAAGACAGGTATTAGCGCTATAGGTCTATAACAATTCATATTTTCTCTATCCTCTTTTTTAAATATTGGAATGACTTTGGTCAATTTTAATTTTGATGGAAAGACTCCTTCTTCGATACATTTATTAATTATATGAGAGAGTGGTGGTGCTATTAATTCTGCCACTACCTTAAGCATTTCTGTAGTAATTCCATCATATCCAGTGCTATTGGTGTTTTTAAGAGATTTTATTATTTGGACAATGCTTTTAGGAGTACACGGGCTCATAAAGAGTGAGTTTGAATTATTATATTTAATTGTATAATGCTGATTATTGTTAATAGACTGGTTATTCGGTATTTGAGTCGTGAAAAAATGGTTGAACTCGTTAGCGATAGCAGTTGGATCTGTGATTGGAACACCTTTTACGTTTATTTTGTCAATTTTCTTAATCTCGTGAACATTTGTTTTATAATTATTAATAACCTTCCATGTAGCTTTAGCTTTATTAACTGACGTTTGAATATAGTAATTGTTTTGAGATTTTTGAGTTAATTTAATTATTGTTTTTAATCTTTTTGCGTATACTTTGTATGAATCTTTATGTTGTATGTTTGGTGATTTTCTGTATTTCCATAATAATTGTCGTTTACGTTTCGAACAGACTCTTATACCTTTTGATATCCATTTTGGTCGCTTGTGTATAGGGATTTTAACTTTAATTAAAGGAAAATAGAGGTCAAAGAATAATTTAAATAGATCATGAAATTTGTTGAACGCATCATCCGCTGTTTCAGCATTGTAAACTTCACAAAAGGTGAGATTTTTTATACATTTCATGAACTTATCCGTATTCGACGAGCTATAGTCTCGTTTATGTTTGTAGAAGTAAGTGATGTTACACCTTTCTTTGACTGGATATTGCAGCAGTTGAGCAGTGTGATCTGATAGAGCTAGTTCTAATATTTCGTACCTGGAGCCTTTTTTATTACAAATGAAGTTGTCAATACATGTTTTACTACTTAAACGCGTAGGTTCATTAATCATTAGTTTAAGATTATAGCTAGCCAGCAGTTGCTCAAATTCTATTACATTTTTTTCCCTTTTTAGCCTATTTATATTAAAATCACCGCATATGATTATCTTCTTATTTTTCAAACACGTTTTGTTGAGTATTTCGTTAAATTTTGTAAAAAATATGTTAACCTTTTCTTGTTTATTGGTAGGGGGTCTGTATATGTTGACAATAATTACATTATGCTCCACAAGTTCAATGGCACTGCATTCCACAACATTTCTCATAGTATGTTCCTTAATGTCATATTTTTTTGCCTTTTGACTATTGTGCACCAATATGCATGCTCCTCCATTTCTATTGTGCCTAACGTAAGATGAAATTAATGAGTAATTAGGAATTTTAAGCGAATAGGTATCCTCGTTTAGCATATTATGCTCAGTGATACAAAGAACGTCAACATGTTTATTATTGCGATCTAACTCGTCCAAGTACAGTGACAGTTCATCAGATTTATTGATAAGACCATTGATGTTCTGATGCAAGACGTTAATGTGTTTATTGACGAAAAAAATTGTTGGATTTTGGTGACACCGATTCGTTTTCCCCTTGTTCGTGTTTGCAACTGTTTGTGGTATTCTGGATACTACTGCAATTACTAAAGTCTGTTTCTGTTTGTGTGGCTCTAGACACCATAGTTTTATGTGTGCTAGTTATTCTTACGTCATTATATGCATCAAATTTTGATTTATAATTTATACGCAATATCTCTCTTAGCCAAGACCTGCATAGATTTAGACAGAAGTGTATGCCTGTCGGCAGATGTTTTTCAAAATCTAACTGTAAGTAATGTACATTGCTAAATTTATTACATACAAATTTTAGTTCATAGTTAAGTTTATTTACATTTAAGAACCTATTATATGGTATTTCCGTAAAAATCACATTTGTATTTGGTACAGATTCCAGCCATTTCGTTGTGTTAAATTGAAAATCCCGCGGGTTTACATCATTAGTTCCGCCAGCTACAACTACGTAATCATCATTTGATAATGTCAGTATTTCACTTTTAAAGCTGTTTAGCACATCACATAATCTTGCACCTTGTTTCCACATACATGTTACGTAATAATCATCACCAACCAAGCGTTGTAATATACTCTGGACCCTTCTTCCTTGGTGATCTGCCATGATAATAATGTTCTTTCGCTTTTTCCCAGATGTTTCTTGCACGTTCAGTATGTTTTTGGTAGATTCCACGTTTTTTTCGTGTGACAGTTCTTTGTGAATGTCTGCTTCTTTTTCTTTCTCACGATCAGCTGGTTCAGGCAGAGTTGTCGGTAACTGAGATTTTTTCGCATCTAGATCAGTTATGATTTTGGGCGGTAATTTAGGAGTACTCATGCTGAAGTTAGTAGGTTTTTCGATATTTGTTCTTTTCTTTCTCAAGTTTGGTGTTCGTTGCATAGGGCTTTCAGAGATTCCTACTTTTTTATAAACATCTATTAGTTTCTTGTATTTATCTAATTCCTTTTTTAAGACAGTGTTTTCTTGGTTTAAGTTTTCTATTTCTTGATTTGCAGTTTGTAATTCCTCTTTTAACTGGTTTATTTTAAATTCCTTTTCGTTAATACTTTGGCTCTCAATTGAGGTATCAGGTAAACTGCGAATTGTTGACTCAAATATAGACTGTGATAATGTCACATTACTGCTGTCACTCAATGAGCGTGAACGTTGTCGTCTCCGAATTGTTATATTTTCTGTTGAAGTACTCATTTTTTCGAAATTCTTTTTAATATTGCAGAATGATAAAGTAGTATAGGATTTTATAAATTATAATCTATTCAAGCCAAACCGACAAATTAAGTGCTGGTATCAAATTAAAACGTATTGTGACGAATGCACCTTGCACTTATTCTAAACAGCCAAGTAACTGCGACCAACTTAGAAGAAGCGCTTGCCGGCTGCTCCCGTGGCACCGCTCGCTTTACTCGCTCGGCTCGCGCGCAATTGGTCACACTTCTCACCTACCCTGACCCAATCGAACCAACCCCGTCAAGCGTAGCTTAACTTGATGGGTCGATCCGTGCGTCTGTTATTACTTAGCCACAAGCTCCTGTAGTCATGAATAGTTATGACAAATGCTAAGGTCCTGTGCGATTTTCAGTAGTGCATGATATACGACCAAGATGACAGATATATAATAGAACTAACGTCCAAGGCTAACATTAGAATGTGCTCTATATAGACCCCTAAACGTGTAAATAGTGCTTACTCATTTACTGACTGACCCTGGTTATTATCTAACCTTGCAGATTGTTTGTAGTTATTTTTAGCCACACTTGTGAATCACTACATAGTATAAAACAAAGTCGCTTTCTCTGTCCCTATATCCCTATGTATGCTTATATCTTTAAAACTACGCTACGGATTTTGATACGGTTTTTTTTAATAGATAGAGTAATTCAAGAGGAAGTTTTATGTGTATAATTTATCGACATATTTTGCGGGCGAAGCCGCGGGCGGAAGCTAGTATCTAATAAAATTTAAATGTACTTATATTTTAAGTCTACAATTGTAAATAATACCAGTTTTACCAGCAGCTTTGACCGCGTCGATGTCGGAAAGTATCCGACTAGAACGTACTACCGAAAGTGCTTCTTAGCGTTTCAATTGCAAACTAAATGGGTTCGGCCCAAAGTTCGGCTATGTGGCACTACCACTAGCGTTCAACAGTTTCTGTAACGTGCCGACAAAAGGACACGGTATTAAGGGACATAACATTAGAGGGAGAGTACCACATTTACATTCTAAGGCGGAGTTGTCTATGAATCCCCACCTGACCAGGTTCTTCTTGCATCGGTAAACTTGGATCTGGAGTCTGTTTAAGGACTTCCGGGTCGTCTTAGGCAACTCGTATCCAGGTAAGAAATCTTCTGCAAGTGGAACGAATGGTGTGGGTAAGGAAACACGGTATAAAATATTATTATTTCCTCTAAACCCGTTGAGCAGTACAGTGTAAAATATTATTATTTCCTCTAAACCCGTTGAGCAGTTTTTTTCAATAGAAAAAAAAATCTTATTACTTTATTTTCGGCATCAGACTCGTTCTCACAGCAATTATTTTTGTTCAAAATATATTGTGTTCAATGTTTCTATTTTATTTTATAATTATATTATAAAACAACAACTAACAAAAAATATTATTAAGTAAGACGTAAGTATTTGGTGTCTGTGGTCCATCAAATCTATACTTTACGGATATTAGATAGTGTACATGCATTATGGCGGCTCTTTGTATTTCTGCAAGAAAAAGTTAATTAATGTAGGTACTAAAAATACTAAAACTAGAAAGGAACTTAACTATGTATTATCTGACATCACTAGTAAGCAGTCAGTAAGTAATGGTTGATTTCTAGATGGCTAGGAAGTACTTATCAACCAAAATATGACTGTATCATTGATCCAGAGGCAACGCATCAAGTTCTGAGTTCGATTCCGATGTCGGAAAAGTGTTATTGCGTTTTTCTCTCGAGAATTTCTCAGTAGCAGACCGGAGTCATCTGTGCTCTGTTAATGGCAATAGGCTCACCCCATTTTAGACGAGACGTAAATATGTATAATTGGCGAATTGTGGGCGTACCATAGGCACACCTCCGCCTAAACCTTTGGAATTTACAAAACATTGTAAAACATTTTAAAATAGTAACGCTGGAGTTTCTTGCCCATTCTTCTCTATAAGAAACTTTTGGAAGGGGCGACTAGAATCAATTCTATTTCTTGTTCATTTTGACGTTCAAAAGTGCCTTTCTTGTGCCTATATAAAATAAATAATTTTACTTTCACTTTTTTTCAGGCGTGATGTTATGCTATCAACAAAATAGAAATACAAAACATGCAAGCAAAGCTGCAGGTAGTACGTAGTATGTCTGTACCTAGTTATAAATACTTCAGATCTCTTACATGATAAGGAGCGTGTTCAAATGCCTAATTCAAGTAGTTTCCAAGGTTTCAGTGTTCGGTTCGTTTGTCAAGGTTAACCGGTAATTTTTAATCGCTTGCTGTTATAAATAATTACTCAAACGGTTTCTATTATAATCTTTGTTGGTACATAGACGATGAAGCCATCGTCAACGTATTAGAAAACTGTAGGGAAACCCGTCAGGATCTTTGTGCACGTACACACGAGCGATACGCTTCAACGGCAGTGACAACTCTAGCGGTCGACAATGTGCCATTCGTGTATTTGAGCACGTTGGTCAAATCGCTCGTGTGTATGAGCACTAACTATATAGATTAAGTTAAAATGTCCTTCCGATCTAAGAGTAGAGGTTTCTGTATTGTGGTAACATATAATGGTTCCAGTCGGATAACGGCAATGGCACTCGATGGCAGGAATAAAAGTCATTGAATTTGCCACCCACGCATTAGGTGCAAATAGGTTAACAGATAAGTAATGTAGTAAATGCTGCATCATACGTGCAATAATACGAGCAGCAAGCCATTCAACTATAAATGACAAGTGATAATCGTTACGTGTAGTCAGATGGCAGAAGTCTGACAACTAGTCTTAACAAGGGATATAGTGTTTTGTTGTACCCGGAAATTTTGTTGTGGAGGTTAGATAGGTAGTCAGTCCATGTAAAATAAGTACTTGTATTCAACTGCATCCGGATAGACTGGAAGCCGACTGGTTTGGAGTTGGGAAGGTTGGGGTTGATAAGGTGAACAAATAATTTGATGTAATCACTGATTTTAGAATTAAGGCGAAATTAATTACAAAGATGTTAATAGAATAAACTATACCACCTCCTCGTAAACTAAATAATAATAATAATAATAATAATAATAATATCCTTGGACATTTCACACAACGCCATATAGTCCCAAGTTAAGCAACCTAATGCTTGTGTTATGGTAACGAGATGGCTGATAAACTACTTATATACATTTTTTTTTGTAAATACATACATATTATAGATAGAAAACGCCCAGACCCGTAACAAATACTTGCAGGTCGTACAAATATTTGTTCCGTGCGGGAATTGAACCCGCGACATGCTGCGCAGCAGTCAATCGCTCAACCGCAGTGCGCCAACCGTGTCGTCAATTAAAATTAAATCGAGTCTTCATTAATTCTACGTAAAACAGTTTCACTGCTACTGAAATTAGAGGACGAAGTCCTAGTTAATCCTAAAGATAATTACTAAACTTTATAGTTTCCTTAGAGTCGTGAATGATGTAATTGCCAGGCTATTAGCATTTTAAGTGGTGTAATAAAAGTTTGTGATAAAAGTGAGATAGAAGTTTTGCTACTTTTCAACTGATTTGCATTTCAGACGAAGATTACAGTTTGATAGACTAGTTTTTGCGCCTTTTTACTGGCGCAGACATTGTTCCAGAACCTATCTTCGAGGTGTATTTGAAATAGTTGGAAACATTGAGTCATTGTTCTCATCATTATGAACAACTACAATGGGACCAATACTGAAATCGCAAAAATACTGAAATGGCAGAGCCCCACACTTGTCCACTTTTTTCCACTGCTGCTGGAGATAGGCCTCCCCTAACCCTCACCATTGCGACTGGTTCTGCATTCAAGTGGATTCCTGTGGCCCTTACAAGGTCTTCGGTCTACCTTGTGAGAGGACTTGCTACCTCTTCCAGTCGCCCCTCAAAATCTTTGGCCTCATCAGTCATTTGATCTGCGAGCAACGTGCCACATACATACATAAGATTGATAAGTTTTGAAGATGGTCCTTATAATAGTAGTGCACTAGCAATATAATAATCGAAACTTCACTCCTAAACGTGTAGGGGGTAATTAATTTGTATGCGAATCACATGACACTAATATTTATAATAAAGGCGAAAGTTTGTGAGTGTGAGTTTGTATGTTTGTCCGTCCTTCACGCTCAAACGACTGAATGGATCTGGATGGCACAGAGGTAGTTTACGACCTGGATTATCACATAGGATACTTTTTATCCCGGTAGTAGGTTCGTTCGGGATAATTTCCGACATCTACGCGGGCGAAACCGCAAGCAGAAGCTAGTATCATAATTAAAAATGCAACCCCTGTCGGGTTTTTATTGAGAGCAACCTATTACCAAATAAGCCTGGATATTTCCGTTACTATTTGTAGTATCATTTCTAGTTGAAATTGAGCCTGAAGAATGGCATTTTTAAAGCTCACAGAATTCAAATTTTACCTAATACAGTTAGTAGTTAGTAGCAAAAGGTGGTATACTCGTACAAAAACAATTATTTTATTTATTAGGGTAGATACAAAAGATATCATGAACATATGTGAGAATAGCAGAAGAGATACCTTTGCTAAAGGGAGAGGAACTTATCATTAAAGCCAATAACTTCTCCGTTTTACACTGATTTCAATAGCGTAGAATATAAATTACAGTTAAAGACAAATAAATCAACCCAGACTACCGTCAGTTAGTTGAACCCTTGTATAAACTCTTACACTTTCGTGCAAGAAAAAGTGGTCGCTTTCAAACTCGCAAACGATACTATTTATTTGTAAAATGCCTACTATCTTTTGCAAAGACCTATCAACAATGACCTGATTGGACGATAATTGACAATTCTATTAATGTATCGTAAATTGTTCCGGATTTAGAATTAACTTAACCTTGGTGGTTTTATTTTAAATTAAGCGTGGTACAGTTAATATATTTATCAACATGGCCACTATTATAGCGTGAAGGGTTTTTTCTATTTTTAGTTAGCTACCATGTTTGTACGTTGCTTTAAAAATACTATAATATTCTGTGAGATTTTATTATAAAAATAAAACAATCGTTTTTTATCAAAATTAACATTGTTTTCGCTACATAACTCTATTTATGTAATTCAAATTATTGTGCTAAATAACAAAGGCTGACGTAGTTAAGTAAAAATATGTCGAATTAACACATTTATGTCGACAGGCAAAACAATAAAAAAATAAGTATACAAAAAATTATTAGTTAAACTTAACGAAGAAAGATGATTTAATATTGTGTTTCGATGTATGTTAATTTACTAATTACATTTGATAAATTAGGTACCTATTTATAATTGAAATATAATTGTATTTTACACTATTGTTCATAAGTTTCCAAGTGTCTTACACGTAAGAGTAAGTGTAAAAACTTGTCACGTTGTTCACGTTAATAAACTTTTCTTTTAGCAAAAATATTTATAATTTTGTAGCAAAACTGACCCAGTTATTCTGCACTACAGTGTACACAGTAAGCGGGACAGTGTTGACATCGAGTTAATCCCTCGGTTACCGCGCAATATATTTCTTTAGACCAACTTTAATATTTGGTCCTCACTCCGATGATCCCAACGCTGCGCAAACTCTGAATTTAATAACTGTATGTTTGCTCAAGGATTTTTGTTCCAAATCGCAATTTTATTGGGACCATTGGAGTTGCGTTAATATGGGGTTGAAATAACATTTTGAGCCTTTCTGGCATAACATAAGGGTATTATGTATGTCAATTGGTACAGTCATCATCAGTGAGTTGATAGTAGTTGAAGGTTTTGGTCGATAGTCAGATGTTTCTTAAGACAATTTGGGAATAAGACTAAAATGTGTTGAGCTTTAAGAAAATTTATTTTCATTTTTTTTATTTTAAACATAGCTTTCCGACCCAGCTTCGCACGAGTGTCACTAAATACTTAGGTACCAAAATCAAAAGTCATTTGTTTAAACTAGGCTGAAAATCAGCACTTTTCTAAGGTCAAAGTTACATAAGCCAGTCCCCCAAAAACGCCCACACTTCACCACTTCCACGCGCTTTAGCTGGGTAGAAGAAGTGGCGCAACAAACTCCCCAGCAGCACAGCTGTCTGATATAAAAAAAATTAAAAAATCGGTCAAGCCATTTCCGAGTTTTAGCGAGACTAACGAACTAAAGTCAATAAATTTTTATATACATGGATTTAGATAGATATTTTACTTAACATTTGAAACCAAGTTCATTTTAAACTAACAGTTCGAATAAACACAACCTAGTGTATACAGTCCTTGTGCATTAAAACTTTCGCTAACAAATGCATATTTATGAATTCGCAAGAATGCGTAATACCAATGACTCGGGTATTTCCTACGCTACAGCTGCAGCTATACTACTGAATTCCATTTGGAATTTGTCGTAATTCTTAATTAGTGCTAAAAATAACAAAAAGGATGTATTTAATTGTATTAAAACTGTTTGCTAATTGTATGTGCACAGAGTTGTTAATGATGTTTTGTTGGTTTTAATCATGGACATATAAATATATGCCTGTATATATCAGCCGCAGAGATCGATCCAACAGGTTAAGCTACACTTGCCGGGGTTGGTCTGTGGATGGGTGACTATCTTCAGATACCTCCTCCGTGCCTCGGAAAAGTACCACATTAAGCCGTTCGTCCCGGCTGTCATTCGTGGATCTTTGACAGTCGTTACGGATAGTCAGAAGCCCGAAATTCTGACAGCCAGTCTTACCAAGGGGTATCGTATTATCCAGTTAGTGACTGGGTTGTGGAGATCAGATAAGCAGTCGGTTGATGTAAAATACTGGTATTCAGCTGCATCCGGTTAGACTGGAAGCCGACCCCAACTATTTGGGAAAAAGCTAGGCAGATTGATTGATAGACACTGAGACTGTGGAAGACAAGTTGGTTGATATTGTTGGTATAAAATAAATTAAGTCGGTCGGCGTTTTAAGATAAGTCCAAGTATTTGTCTAAAACATGAGTATATACACACGTGGCAAGGAAGATGTTACAATTAAATTATGTCAGTCATGTTTTGCCTTCACGGCGTACAGATATATGCATATAGGTAGGTTATTACTTATGCATCATATTATAATAAATGTAGGTATCAATTATTCAAACAATTAAGAATTAAAAAAATAATTTAAAAATTAAAATATACAGAGGCCAGCACATCAAGTTAAGTACCACAATCTGTCAAATTTCTTTGATAGTATTTCAACTTTATTGCAAAGATATAAGGTTCATTTTTAATTGAGAAAATTTGACAGTTAGGGATAGCTTGATGTGCTGGCGTCTGTACTACAGATATTGTAATTTTTTGTGAAATTTTGGGGGTATCCTCTGAGGGTAAATGGATGGTAATTTAAGAATTACCTACCTCTCCTACCTTAGAATTAGGTACTGTAGAGACCAGATGGTCCTCAACTTAGGAGGTCTCAGAGGTAGAGCTCGTGTAGTGTGTTGTGGTGTAGGGATTCAATTCAATTCAATTCAATTCAATTTATTCAGTAGCAATTTACACTACGTTCGAAATAATCCAGCATGGAACATTATTACAAATTTATAAATAGACAAACATAATTAAATTTCATATCATAATAAATAGCACTAATAATTGTAAAATGTCATGCAACTAAAAATTACATAAAACCATACCCATGACAATAAATTAATAACAAAAATGAAAAAAAAAAAAAAAAAAAAAAAATTTTTTAAAAGTTACACGAAACAAAACATGTCAGATATACCTAATCAAAATGTTACAAATCGTCTATTTCGATTTCAATCCTACAAAATGAAACACAGGAATAGTAGCTATTTCATTATATTACTTTGAAAGAATACATGCGTCAAGCAGCGCGGCTACTGTCAGAGTCTTGTTCATTTATTTTATAAATACCTATCAAAATATTCTATCATTTTGAAAGGTCGAGTGCTGTCAGTTAGTTTCTAACTGACCAGCTTAGTTCCACAAAAAGGTTTTACCAAAGCTCTACAGTACCTACGTAACAGACACAAAAACTCACCAAAAAAATAGCCTGGCTAATTCTCGACTTACCCAAAAAAAAATTTCGCCCGTTTCAAAACAATAAGTGCCTTCGTGTAAGTACATTTTTACGATAACAGCTATCTTCAATACCCACGTAAAATTGCTATTAACAATCCCATCTTCCACAAGCAATCCCACTGACAATAAGGGCCATGTTAATGTACATACGGTTCCATAATACATTAGAGGCAAAAAGCATACACGAAATACGAGACAATGTTTGGTTGTCCCCTTAAAATTCAGAACACAGCGTATGGAAATCGATACACATTTGGGGAACATAGCTGGTCTCTACGTGAGGAGCTTTCACAAATACGCGACACGGATGACCTTTATAGCATAGGATGAATTTACATTAAGGGGTTTTAAAGGGGTGTTACAATTTGTATAGAAAATTAACGCCATTTTGTATTTTTTTTTTGGAATGAGAATTAATAACCCGATTTTCGAGATTCATTGCTTATTGTTAGGAGTGCTTTACAGTAAATAGATGGGCCAATTCTGTCTAGAAATAAATATACTAAAAATATGAACGATAATTTTAATCTGTTATTAAATTTCAGTCAACCAGTCAGATCTGTTGACTTGAGAATCAAAGAAGAACATTAACTGCTTAGAGATTGGATCAACCTTACAAAAACCATTTATAATTTTGTTTATTAACAAAAAAAAGTACAATTCATTAATACCATATACTAAAACATTAATCCTCTAACACCAAATGAAATAGCCACGTAAAGGAAATAATTTAAAGTAACACAGGACTAAAGCGTCCTGACACAGACACATATCTGACCAGACGCCCAGCGGAGAAACAGCGGGGCTTCATACATCTCTATCGGAACACCATCAGGCTTAATGTTGGTATATTTCATTTGTCAGGAACTTAGAAGTGTCTTGAATAGAAAATTGTGTGGTGTTTAAAGCAAGATGCTCTTGCTACAATATAAAGCGTTGAGAAGTTAATATTAATTAAAAATAAATCTACCTATCCGTGCATGTCAGGTCATCATCGTATTCATCACTTCAGCCTATTGCAGTCCACTCTTAGACATTGGCCTCTCCCGCACAATCACCCGCCTTTTTTGTCCAGCAACTGCCAGCTACCTTCTTCAGGTCATCGCAAGTAGTATAGGTACATGTGGTAAAGTGGTCCCATAGACCACTGTCACCTTTAAAATCATGACTTCTGATATGTAATCGAATTCATTCATTTTTACATTCTAATTTTGTATTCTTTTTGATGAATAGAAAATAAGGGTGAATCAAGCTACCCCATTCTGTCAAGTTTCTTTGAGAGATTATCAACTTTATTACAAAAAAGTAAGGTTCATGTTCAATTGGGAAAATTTGACAGTTTCGGGTAGAAAAAACTACCTTCACTTACGTTCCTTCTATGACCAAAAACTTTCGTCACATTGTTGTTTATTCAACAACAAATTTCTCCTCAATTGATTTATACAAACTGACTTCTCTAAGAGTATATTAGAATACGATTAAGCATTAAAATGCTGTGTCATAGCACAGATAAACGATCGCTGGCGATAACATAAACACTTCCAACGTGCGCCACACAATTTAGAAATATGCAAATCTGCTGCAAATCCCTCAGGGCAAAGATTAGGATAAAAAATAGCTGTTGCAAGTCAGACGTTTTATGCCTAAGCAAGCATTCTTTTTTTAAAGTTTGATTTATTCATTTTTTAGTACGTCAACTGGAAACACACTTTATAATTTGCAAGTAATGGAATATTTATTAAGATGATGATAAAAGAGTTGTTCTTTTATCATTCAAAATTTTTAAGGTACCAAAAAACCCTTACCTTTTCTTGCTTTTAATACCGCTATCTTTCCTACAATTGGGTATGTGTTAATATTGAACAATATCACACCTAAAAAATACTGGTATTCAGCTGCATCCGGTTAGACTGGAAGCCGACTGGCCGCCGAACATAGTTGGGAAAAGGCTAGGCAGATTGATCTCATTTGCTAGACTTACATTGTCTATTATTCCAGTTGCATATATAATATAATTGCATTGTATCAGCTGTGTCATGTTTCAATCATTATCACATACATCCAAATCAACCCGCTGTTAAACTTGCTTCAGAGAGTTTTCAATCAAGTAGGCAGTTCACATTAGTAGTCGCGTCGTGTCTTCTTTAGTCTACTCTATGCCCCCCACCGAGGGTTTTAATTAATATTTCTACGTAGTATCCGTACTGCGCGAATTAATTCCTAGTATAGAACCCACAGTGAAATATGCTAATCTTACTATGATTTTGTGTGGTTGTTTAGGAACCATAGGGATTTCACCTTTAGAAATTCAATATCTGCAGAAGTCTAGACTGTTTCATCAGTAAATATATTGCAAAGGTGTTAGGCAGTAAACATTATACTATTTCAAAGGTAAAATAAATTATGCTTCCGTTTATAGTTCGTCTATATGCTTTTTAAGGGATATGAATAATTTGATAAAGTTTAGTTCGAATAAAGTTTGATTTGACACTATACTACATAATATAATGCAAAGCATGAGGTCCTGAGTTTGATTCCTAAGTTTTTTTTTTTTCTATCAGGAATTTCTCAGTAGCAGTCCGAAGTCTGGACTAATGTCCAGTTTATGTCAATAGGCTCGCTCCCCATTAAGTGGGACTTTAACATAACTGGCAAAAAACGGGTGTTACTTTAGGGAAACCTCTGCTTAACATTTCAGGTATTACTGGCGTGATGGTATGTTAGTTAATGTCAATGCAATAAGTAACTAGGCTGCTGATGCTAAAGATAAAATTGTAGACAATGCACATAATATTAAAAATGCTAATAATTGTACTACTTGTGAACTCTTAATCAATGTTGTAGGTAAAACAAAAGGAATTGGCTTTTACGTTGACGAAGCGATTAAGTATATTATAGATTTTTTACACGCCAAGATGAAAAAGCGGGCAGCATGTAATTTCTCAGTAAATTGCAGCGCTGAGGCGTGAAATTGAGGATGAGAAAATACTTTAACGTCTTCATCCATATTTAATATCAAATATTAAAAGCAATGCCTGCTTCATAACGACCCGTGATGACTGCCCAGCAAACTAAGAAATATTTACTATAAAATATTCATGAAAACATAAATTTCAAGTGAGCACCATTGCAAATATCTCTTAATGACAAGCCGAAGAGCCGACTTTACTATAAATACATTCTTTTGAAACCACAAGCAAAACCTTATTATAACAACACCTTACACCGAACAAGATAAGGGTCAAAATTGTTAATCAATAGTTGGTGTAACTGCAAAACATTTGGCACCTTTTTGCAAACTTTGTTTTCTGATCAGAAAATGTTGGTAAGGTTAATTTGAATCTTATTGCTATTGGGATAAAGATAGTTATTGAGGTATTCTAGTATGCAAAGTGTATAAGCAATGTTGTTAAAAGCTTATGAATAGGCAATAAGTTGTCTTCAGGCGCCTACCTCTGTGCACTGGTTAATGACAGTTGTATAGGCAAGTTATGTAGATTAATGCCAATTTTGTGGTACAGTTAAGGAGTTATGTATATCATGTAATAGACTATTTTAGTATGTATTGTCGATCGGGATTTGATTGTAGTAAAATTAATGAACTTAGCTTTGCATAGCAAACAATTTATTTGTGTTAATAAATATGTCCGTGTTAGATAAATGGGTAGATAAGTGAAAACATGGTGTATATCAATCAGTAACGTTTTATCTCACGCAAGTTAGGAGTCAAGTGGGATAATGGATTGATCTTGTTCTAGCGATTGGTTAACTAGCTACACTGCATTTACATAATCTTGTCAATTGCACCTTTTGATACATTTGCTTTACCAATCTAACAGACTATCACTGTAATATTTATCCTAATTGCTCTGCAGATTTTTTGCAACATTAAATTAAAAAAAAAATTAACAAAAACAAAATTATAAACCAACCAACTAACCACAATTCTGAATATTTTTATGGTGTGCATAATAAAGAGTAGGTGTTCTATTCTATGAAATTCACGTGACGTGGGTTTAGATTTTGGATGACATTCTGATAAAATACAAAGAGAATTTATTAATCTGACACTTAACAAAAGTAAAGAGACAATGCAATAAAATAGCCTAGTGGTGTGACCGTGGGACTGCCAAGTCCCTATGGCTTGGCAGTCCCACGGTCACACCAGTTCGAACCCAGGACACGCACCTCTGATCTTTTGGATTAATATGCGTATTGTATAATTATCACTTGCTTAAAAAACGATGAAGGAAAACATTGTGAGGAAAGCGGGATGTGTGAGAGATATTTCTCAACAGCATGTGAAGCTAAGTCAGAGGCCCGTGGGCAGCATAAAAACTCTGACACCAGGTTAGTCAATAACCACACGAAAAAGTAGAATAAGAAATGAGGAAAGGCCACCCAAAACAAGACTCAACATATAAAAGCTAGGAACATCTTAATTAAGACAACAACAGGGCAGGGCCAGAGACCAGAGAGCATAGACCAGAACTGCAACGGAACAATTACGTCACAGACCATTGCTTACAAGCGTCGGGTGAACGTCTCAATTTGCTTTGAAATGGTGCAATAGTTCAACTTCCTTGAGCATTAGAAGACAAGAATGTTTTGTCTTTTAGCGCCAGTTTATATCTCTATTTTAATGGCTGTTTCCTTATATATCTTCTAAAAATTCAATAACAACAGTATTAATCTTTAATATTATTACAGGATTATTGTTATTTACATATTTATAAAATCAAAAATTAAAATCAAAAGTCATTTATTCAAATTAGGCTGAAAATCAGCACTTTTTGAAGGTTAAAGTTACATAAGACAGTCTCCCAAAAACGCCCACCCTTCACCACTTCCTAGTGCTTTAGCTGGGAAGAAGAAGTGGCGCAACAAACTCCCCAGCAGAAATTATTATTAAATATAAACATTGTCACCATAATCATACTAAACGTGTGATTCTTTATAACCACTACGGAAAAATGTAAGCTGCTTTGCTTTTGTATCCAAGTGAATACAAGAAGTTCTACAGTAATGATAAATTCGCAAATTTGTAAAAAGTATTTACATTTTTTCTACAGAAATCAGTCCGGCAGCTTGGAATACCTGAGTTAAAAAATAAAAATTGTATCTGTTGTAATTGTATCTATCAGTCAGTTTAATAAAACATTTGTCACGTATTTTTTGCTTTCGCATATAAATAAAAAAAGACTTAAATAAAACGCATTAAAGTTGGGGAGTGGGAGCGCGCTACGTAAATACGTAATAAAATCTACGTTATGCCACAACTTAATTCAATGTATCGACATAGTCTTTTGAAAAGAAAAAACGTGTTCAATACTTTTTTTATAAACTAGCTGACGAACAATAAAAAATGTTAGTCATCATCCCTATTTATAGTATAAATCCTATTTCTAAAGCGAGCCATTCAGACAGTTTTAATATCGTCGTGGACACTAAAATGGACGTTTATTTTAATTTCGTCGTCTCCTGTAATTTATTGCCAGGTATAGCACACAATAGGACCAGTACTGAGCGTCTAACGTTAGAAGATTTATGAATGGCATGAATTGGCAAATTGAGGTACCTATCTATTTCAGTATTTTTAGATTTTTATGAATGAGATGAAAAATATGAATAAGTAGGAAAGAATAAGTATGTGACGTTGCGTGCTAATTCATTGAGGTTTGAAGTTTTTCTTCAAAATCGGATCCTTTTTGCAAAATCTATCTTCCACTGAGAAAAAGAGAAATAATTAAATTCATGAAGAGCGTCACAAATATTTACTGCATAATTCGTTAGCAGATCAACATTAAATTTCATAGAATACTCAACGAGAGAGAGAGAGCACGCTCTGAATTTTCTAGAGTACTCTCTCTAGTTACCTACTATCATTCATTCTGCCTAGCCTTTTCCCAACTATGTTGGGGTCGGCTTCGAGACTAACTGGATGAGGCTGAATACCAGTATTTTATATGGAGCGACTGCCTATCTGACCTCCACAACTCAGTAGCAACTGGGTAATACGATACCAATTGGTAAGACTGGCTGTCAAACTCTCAGGCTTCTGACTACTCGTACCGACTGTCAAAGAACCACAAATGACGGCCGGTACCAACGGTTTAGCGTGCTTTCCGAGGCACGGAGGAGTCTTGATACGTAAAGATGGTCACCCATTGACAGACCAACCCCGGCAAGCTTAGCTTAACATAATGGATCGATCCACGCAGCTGTTATTACGTAACCACGAGCTCCTCTTTTTACCTACTATCATTTCGGTACATCGAAAGAAAATCGAATTAATCAAATTATCTAATACTAGCTTCCGCCCGCGGCTTCGCCCGCACTGTGTTTTGGAAAAGTAGTTTATATTCTTCCACAGACTTCAGATCATCCACATAAACGGCTCAGCAGATTAACCGTAAAACATACATTCACATAGATACACAAACGGATAGACAGTTGAAGTTACTTTCGGTTTTTATAATGTCAGGTAAGGATTAGTACGCATACTATTATTACTGAAGAGGATTACTTGCGCGGCAGGCCCAGAAAGAGATGGTGAAATGAGCTGGACTCCTTCTTAAAGGATTGGCCTGCAATCGCTGTAGACCGGGAAAAGTGGAAAGTGAGGCCTTTGTCCTGCAGTGGGATAACAGTGGCTTATAATTACTTGATATAGCGGTTTCACTTTCGTATGGTAGCAATAAACAATAAAAACTGAAAGGATTAGAATAAAGTACGTTAGTAATGATCGATATGTTTTGATGGTTCTACTTACTGCAATATTATACTCCTGTAAACTATGTTAAATGATTTGATGATTGAGATTCATTTTAGGATGTAAATTAAAGGACATGTCAATAGTTAAGTTTTAATAAACACAATTTAGAAACTATACTACAAAATTGATAATTTAGTGACCGAATTATAGGGAATAAGAGTAAAGTGTGTGCCGCCGGATGCTGGAATGAGCACCAGGCCACGCTGTACAATCAACAATCACTTAGATCACTCCGGGCTGGCCGGGAAGGTGTAAGATGCTAACATAGGCAGCCAGTAAAACCACCACACCGTTTGATTGCTGTCTTGTAGACAGCGATCAAGAGCTTGCGCGTTTGTGTCACATCACATAGGTAGTGCACTCGACCCACACGATCAGCTTGCACAATTGGAACAGGATACCACGTTGATTTTACTGATGTTGCACGCAGGGGTTTCTTCGCTAAGCGGGATTGTCCGAAAGGGTTACCGCTACCCCGGAACATAAAGGGCTACGGAAGGAACATGGATGGGTTTTAGTCAGTAAGAGTCTGACACTCTTCCGCTCCACCCAGAGCGGGAGCAGTCATTGGATGATTTGCCAGCCTCAAAAAAAAAAAAAAAAAGGGGTTTCTTCGCTTGCCAGATTAAGAGGTAATTTAAAGACCGTCAGTTCACCATTTAGCAATGTTGCAGCGATTCCATAGGAAGTCCTTCCATCCTTGCGTTTTTAGCTAGAAGCAAACTAAGCAAAAAAGTATTGCCTGTTATAAGCCCGCATTCACCATTCTCAACTCGTTGTAATATTTTGTGATAAATCTCTTTCCGCTCGGGTTGCAGACGTGGCACATTTTCGCAAACGTGAGCGTCTAATAAGGTGGTATGGTAGCTTAGCTCTCTTGAGGAGTGGCTAGAGAGGCGCATCGGGTGTCCTCACCGGATGTTTCGGGAGGTTCTTGCACATTCTCAGGCAAGAAAAAACTCTCAGGTGCCACCATTGCGAGGATCGCCCGGAGGACATAGTGAAGCATACGGTGGAGGTCTGCCCTGTTTAGAAGGAGCACCGCAATGTTCTCGTAGCGGCGGTGACGTCTCGCGTCTGGCCCTGGTTCAATCTATGATCTGGAGCAAGCGGGAGTGGGAGGCAGTCACCGTCTTCTGCGAAGCAGTTATGCTAGTGAAGGAGGTGGTGGGATGGTTGAGGCACAGAGCCTCACGTCCCGACAACCGCGGGAGACGCTTCACCACCGTCCGATCAGGACCAGACCATGCCCGACGGCGCGTTCTTGTTCCGCGCGCGCCTCAAAGAGATGTCAGCATTAAGGAAAGGGCCCGTTAGGGCCAAAGCCTACCAGGTCAGCGGAATTGTCTGAAAGGGTTACCGCTACCCCGGAATATCATAGGCTAAGGCAGGAACACGGATGGGTTATAGTCAGTAAGAGACTGACGCTCCTTTCCGCTCCTACCAGAGCGGGAGGTCAGGACATTTGATGATTACACACCATCAAAAAAAAAAGGTCTGATCAAATTATTTGACAGCTCTCCTTTACGCAGTGGACTCGGCAATGCGCGTCATTGCCTGGACCCTCTGGAGTCCTCGCTGTGCTCTGCGCACCGCCGACTAATAGTGTGCATTTCATGGCGCCCCACTCATATCAATCTGATCGTGATAACTTTTAAACTATTTGTCCATATTGCTTAGTGTAAAAGACAAAGTTTATCTTCATTAAATACCAACAGTGAGAAACGTATTTAATTTGATAAGAATTAACTGAGTACTCTAAAATGTGCATTGTAAAAAAAGTATCAAATTGAAATGTATTTATGGCTCACTATTTTGTATGTAATGGCTTGCACATAATAGGTAGACATATGCTGTCGCGGATTTTTATATAGAACTTTTTAAGACAAACAGTCCCACAATACATTACCTTCGTGTAACTCCAACGGTTTAGGCAGCGCACGCCCAGATAGCTCTCAGATGGCAGGAATTTTACCGACTTACATGATACTTATCATTATATTATGGCCAAATCACGCAAAGTCTATGTAAATTGTAGCCTATGTGTTATTCTGATGTATAAGCTATATTATTGGGAAGTTTCATTGAAATCTGTTCAGCCGTTTTTGCCCAAAAAAGGAACAAACATCCATCCATCCATCCATCCATCCATCCATCCATCCTCACAAACTTTCACATTTATAATATTAGTAGGATAGGATATTATTGGGAAGTTTCATCGAAATCTGTTTAGCCGTTTTTGCCATGTAAAATGTGTATTGTATAAAAAGTATCACATAGAAATGTATTTATGGCTCACTATTTTGTATATAATGGCTTCCACATAATAGGTAGACATATGCTGTCGCGGACTTTTACATAGAACTGTTTAAGATCAACAGACCCACAATACATTACCTTCGTGTAACTCTAACGGTTTAGGCAGCGCACGCCAAGATAGCTCACAGAGGGCAGAAATTTTGCCGACTTACTCGAAACTTATCATTATATTATGGCCAAATCACGCAAAGACTGTAGTAATTGTAGCCTATGTGTTATTCTGATGTATAAGCTATATTATTGGGAAGTTTCATTGAAATCTGTTCAGCTGTTTTTGCCCAAAAAAGGAACAAACATCCATCCATCCATCCTCACAAACTTTCGCATTTATAATATTAGTAGGATTCCATCTAAAATCAAGTTACTAGCACAAAGTAAGGTTCCTAGCGTTACATACATATATTGAACGCAGGGAAGCCAGCAAATTAATATGCTAGCTGTAATTGATGACAATTAGTGAGGCGACGCGGAACGGGCGTACGTTGATTGTACCATGAATGTGTGATTCCTACTGTATGGAATTAGATAGTATATTGGATTGATGTATGGTAACCGCAGCTGTGTTTGGTGATTTGTTTCCTTCTTATTTTTATGAATTAACATTATCTTTGTGTTATTGTATTCAATTCGTTAGATAATGTATGTATTAAAAATGTCTAACACTTGTATCTTCCAACACAATCGTATTACCAAGTTACTGACTGAGTTGTGGAGATCAGATAAGCAGTCGCTCCATGTAAAATATTGGTATTCAGCTACATCCGGTTAGACTGGAAGCCGACCCCAACATAGTTGGGAAAAGGCCAGGCAGAATGAATGACTTTTATCTTCCATGACATTAATTTATGGAAGTAAAAAGAAGTTCAAAATCAATAGCAATTCAAAAAACTCTTCATGGCAAATGAACTAATGGAATAAGAAGCAGAATATAGTTCTCTGTTACAAACAACGACGAGAAAACGACTAAACAACAAGCATAACATAATCAAGCAAGCAACCGCAGAATCCAGAATTTGAAAACAAGAACAGTCCCAAGACGAGCAGTCCCATGTTTAATCAAATGTTCCCAAGTATAGGGATACCAAATAATATGCTAGTGCTGACCAACGAGAGACCGCTGAAATATATTAAACGCAGGGGTGGAACAATTGTGACAAATTGAGGCGGTTGTCGTGTCGCATGTGAAAAAATGTGATGGAGCGGAGCAGGGAAGGGCCGTCAAAATACTGCTGTCTCTGTATTATAAAATGGCTGTCTGGATCGAATATTATTTAAATTTTGGTAGATATACGGTTTCTGATGAATTTGGTTTTATTTTGGTTTTACGGTAATTTTGCCGTAGCTAGAAACGCGTCTTACTGTACCCAAACGTTAAAGAACGAGTTCTAGCTAAGCAATAGTCGTTTTCATAGGCTTTGACACAGTATCTATTTCATCGAATAATTACCGAAAGCATGAGTAAGTCATCTATGTATAATCAAACGACAACCACCCATGAATAAGTGCGTATGAATTTGTCAATATCCTGACTTATAACTCAAGCCCCTAAACACACAGAACTATTATTAACTAGAGATAAATATTCATAAGTGTTTATCCGCATCAAAATCTTACTTGTCATTTTCATCTGATATTAATTCATCTACTGAACTGGGAAAAATCTGATAAACTTTTTGGGCTGACGTCAAAGAAATTTGAACTTTGCCGTGAAGATTGAGAGTGTAATTCAGGTTGATGATGAAGGGATTTTCGAGGGCAATAAGTGTGTGATCAAATTGAGATACGAGCCAACACGTGCAGGTTATTGGCACACAAGTGTTTGGACAAACTACGATATTGCTTATTTGTGCGGAAAATCTTTAAGGTCGGGGTGATATTGGGCTAAAGCACTGTAATTGCACTGGTGACCGAGCAGAAAGTTATTGATTCTGATTTTTGATTGGCTTTCAAGTGCTGGGGTATTTTTTGCGTTGGAAGGAAATTATTTTTTTAATATTTGTTTAGGTTCAATACCTTTTTCGCTGCAAAAAAAAAGAATGTAGCTAAATTAATTTTGGAAAACTGCTGATGGGTAGAATTTCCTTATTGATTGAACAGAAACAGGTTTTCACTTCTAATTTTGTCATTAAGTCACACAACATTAGGCAAGAATGGCAGGAGTAGATAAAAAATGCAAATTCCCCTTAAACAATCGTGGTTAACCCATTAGATGTTCGCCTATTAGAACCCGTTTGTTTATAAGACCTCAACGATTAATACGGTTATATTTTATTGTCGTTTCGAGAGAATTTTTGTTATGAACCTATGGGTTCGTTCGTACATGGATTTGAAACAATACGAGAATCTTGCCAAACGCGTGTCTAACGATAGCAGTGAGAAACACGTAACTACAAAAAAACATAGATAAACAATTTCCTGCTGTAGGTACCTATCGACCCCCATCCCCCAAACTGTCCATATACCCTTATCAACATTACTTTCTCCATCTCACTAAACGTCTGTCAACTTCCAGTGATTAAACATAGAACTTATAAGGAAAAAGTTGGACAATAAAAAGTAATAAGCCATGAAAAATGACACACCGATCGCTGTTAGCAAGTCATCATATGGGTAAACCATTTATCATTATTGAGGTCGATATTTATATTGATTTTGTTGGATGTCCTGTCCGTATGGAGGTATTACTTTGTGCTGCTATGGATGGCTGAGGAAAATAGTTTGTTGGTATTAATTTTAGTAAAATTAAGTAAAAATCTTTTAAACCCGCTTTAAACTAAAGAAAACAATTCTTTTTACACAGTTTTTAACAAACACAAATTCTTGGGCCACTTTATAATAGGATTGATTTCTTATGATAGACTAGCATACTGTCTATCTAACTTGTACGGAATTTAGACCCATTTTTTAAACTTAAGTTTCTCCATTAAATCTCAAGAATGGAGCAAAATAAAACAACAATAACAATAAGTCACTCTCGCATGTATCCTACACCTACACATTCAGAATATATTTTTAAAAACACAACTTCCTAAGAAAATATCCGTTTCAAAGAACGTCTTTCAACAAACATTGTGAAACAAAAGAGCGTTCAAAGCGACTGTCGACTGTTTGAAATCATTTTTCACTTCATTACCGTTTCAGTTTGCGCGTAACGCTTTGATAATGTACTGTGACTTGCAATGACGTGCATCTGGGTATTCTGAGTCATTTTCTCGCAAATAGATTGAAATATCCTCTTTATTTATGTTGTCATGGTATTACTAGAGGAAATGAAGTTAGTGTTTTTGTTCGGTTTTCTTGCCAAATTGGGCGTTAATATCGAAGTGGCATACATTCCAAACGATTTACGTTAATATACTCTAACCTGAAAGAAGACCATCTTTATAATTAATTAAAAAATGTATTTTTTTGTGTTAACGAAACGAAAAAAGAATTTAAACAGCATAGCACGTGACGTATGTACTATAGTTTCTGCTTACTTTATCTAATCAAAACGTCACGCTACAAAATATTGCTTTAGGTATGAAAAATGAAAAATGAAAAGATTTCGAGAATAATCGGGATTTCCAAAAATGACTTCAGGATAAAAATGTATCCTGTAACTATTACACAAAACCTCAAGATAGTCTTATAAACTTGCACCTGAATTTCCACCATATCATCTAACTAAGGAAATATAAAACCACTTCAGCCACCGTAATCATACAAAGATGTTCCCAATACAATTTTTCCGTCCTCAATTGATTTAGGTCGTTCTCTTCACGCACTTTTTTGCCCAGGAAGGACACTCCATTCACGAACCCTTTTGATGTTGGACTACTTCAAGTAATGTCAGATACAGACTTAATGCGATTTGCGGTTCTATTCGTGGCCGCAATATAGTTCAGAAAACTTCTCACGTGGTTTTTTTAGGGCAGGCTGTAAGTAGGTTAGTAAAGCACTTATTGATGTGGATTATTTTGTGCGTCACGTTTGTGTCCCTGAAGGATTTGGGCGATAACCATGTTAAGTCTATCCGAGACGAGGCTGTTTGCTTTAATTGGACATACGTAATACTGTCCGTGACCTTTAGAAAAGATGTGGGACATTCCTTTGCATAGTATATACCCTTTATTTATTGTGTTAAGAAAATAGTATATTGTAGCAGAGATAGCCTAGTGATGAAAAGTCATAGGTCTCGAGTTCGAACCCAAGGCATGCACCTCTGATTTTACGGATTCACGTGCGTATCACTTGCTTAAAAATCGGTGACTTTCAACTCAACAGCATGTGAAGCTAAGTCAAAGGCCTATGGGCAGCATATTAACTCTAACACCAGGTTAGTCACTAACCACACGAAAAAGGAAAAAGAAGTAAATGGTACTCCATTGCCTGTCTGCAGTATTGTCTTTCCTTCCTCCCTTAACCCATCCAAAGATTATTTTTAAAAGATCACTTTGAATGATAAGACCACACATTGTGTCACTCGATGTAAAATTACCTAAATTTTCTGTAATTTTTATGGTGTACATATGACAGAGTATGACGGTCGTCGAGTAGTCTGAAGCCCGAAAGACTGACAGCCATTCTTACCAAAGGATATTGTATTACCCAGTTACTGAATGGGTTGCGGAGATCAGATAGGCAGTCGCTCCATCTAAAATACTTGTATTCAGCTGCATTTGGTTAGACTGAAAGCCTTAGTTGGGAAAAGGCTAGGTAGATTGTTTGACATAATAAAGAGTATTCTATTATGACATTCATCTTATAGATTGACAATGCCAACATCTTATCGCCTATTATTTGACGTAGTATTTTTTTGCATTATTTGTAAAACATGTAATGCAATGCAATATAATGCATTATAATTAATATGAGGTAACCGTGATTTTAATTATAAAACTTTTATACTGTACTCATGTTTTACTGAATAAATATATCCGATATAATGACTTCGTCGCCGCCTTAAGATTTACCTTTAGAGGATTGCTTGACAATACAATTTTCCCGTAGTCAAACAAGAATATTTGCATAGCAACACGAGTATGTTATTTCGGGTACCTATCCGTTGAGTGGTGTACCTTTGCTATGAGAGCGCTTGTGCTCCTTACATCTATCCCTTGTTAGTGGCTGCCTTTGAACTTTTTTATTTTATTTTATCTCTTATTTTTCTTATCGTTTCCCGTCTGTTTTTTTTGTGAGGTTTTTTTATGAAATAATACAAAACATTTAGGCAACATTTGTTTTTGATTTGGTGTAGTTAAATAAGTTGCTGTTTCTATTTTTTTCTTAAAAGAACTTACGTCATTACTTGTCTTAAATGTATTTTTAGTAAGACCATTTATAGTTCGGCACTGACGCCAATAAATTTATTTAAATAGAGTTCTTTATTATCTGTTTCATCGTTGTGGTTTCAGTTAATATTGTCACGAACGACAAGTCTATTTATTTCTTCTTTTACTCTATTTTCTATTCTTCTGTTATCTTTTATGGAGAATATCATGATACCAGGCTCTCAACAGATAAAAGCATCATACACAACAAAATTCGCAACAATGACAATATTCTTCAGAATCATTCTATCCTAATAATTTGAAAAGCCAATTTCTGGCCTCCCTCGAAACTCGTTTCATCCATAAAATTGAGTTAGCCAGCCGCTTAATGTATTTGGCAAACATCTCACATGTATGTATATATTGGTGTATATGTATTATGTAGGTATAAGTATGTATGTATAGGATCTTGCGTGAAATGTTCCGATGAAAAATACTTTGGGAATGACTCGCAATTCTGTATCTCGAGATGAAATGGCTTGTTAGGAACGAAGGTATGATATTTAATTTTATTGGGATTTCAATTTGAGGAAATGTATTTTGTGTGGTATCTTTTTTGAGTGTGGGGGAATTGCTTTGGTTTGTGAATACCAATTTTGCAGGCTGGTAAAGTGTTTTTTGTAATGGGCGTGTTTCTCGTAGCCAAAAGTAACCTATAGTTTTATCGAATAATTGAATCTTCTTCTTCTTCTTCGTCTTCTCCTTTAATCCTCTCCACTTTCCTCTGTCTTGGGCAATTAGGGACCAGTTGCTGCCCGCCACTTTTTTGATGTCATCGCTTGAGGTGAATAATTGAATATTAACGATCTTTAAACTTTTTCTTTAATTTATACCCGATAATATAAGTTGAAGGACTTGTTTTGATTTGTCTTTATCGTGAAACAAAATGTTTATTTTTAAACTTTCTTGAACCTTCAGTTCTTTATGATGAAATTATTTTTAAATTAACACGAGTTAACAGATATTGATTGTTTTATGGGTACAACTCTGCCTAACCCTTCGAAGATATCAGGCGTTATGTTATGTTGGGCTTATAGGGGCAGTCATTACACGATGAAATGTAATTTGAATGCTGGCCCGGTATGCTCATCTTGCAATTTCACTTAAATCAATATCACTTTAAGCATAATTATGAAAGTACCTAAATATCGCACCAATTACATATTTTGTAAAACATTACACAATGTTACCAAACTTCGAATACAACACACATGAAGCGGAAACATCAAGACAGAATCACCAAATCGAATGAACTGAAGAGAAATTCCATTAGTACGCCCATACATTCAACATCACAATACAATACATGTTTATCAAACATATTAATCTGAAAACGGAAAATCTTTTAAGCCCATCACAGTTGTAGCTATAATATATATTAATATAAAATCAATAGCTGCAAACTACGATATATTCTAAATACTATATTTGAGTGATCGCACAGGCAACTATCATTTTATAATTAACCGATTCTGTAATTTCCATTATTGCGTTTTAATATTATTAGTATAACAGATACACAACGATCTTCGCATGATTTGACCAAGATTATTTTTGGACAATAAAAAACTTTTTTACAAAAAATAAAACCGACTTCCAAAAAAAACACTACAAAGTGAATAATAATTTTGATTTCGGAAGTCGGTGTCTTCGGTTTTGTATTTCCGTTTTTCGCCACTGACTTCCGAAATCAAAATTATTTTTCACTTTGTAGTGTTTTTTTTGGAAGTCGGTTTTATTTTTTGTAAAAAAGTTTTTATTTTTCACTTTTTAGTTGTGGTACCTACACAACCCCCCCCCCCCAAATTTTAATACCACTACCTGGTATGTAAATTACAGTGACAGGAACTTATTAGAACATCGTCCACATACATTAAGAATTTTTTTTAGATTTTACAAAAACCGCTTATCCGATTTCGATAAAAATTTATTTCGACCATTTGGGAAGTATACCCTTTCCAACAAAAAAAGAATTTTTCAAATCGGTTGGCAAACAACGGAGTTATGCGCGAACAAACATAAAAAAAAAAAAAAATATGTACAGTCGAATTGAGAACCTCCTCCTTTTTTAGAAGTCGGTTAATAAAAAGAGACTGGTATCTGAGTTTGTTTTGGTCTTTCATCTCAGAGTAGTTAGATAGGAAGCGCCGACCTCATCTAGTATAAAAAAATATGATTGACGTGTAAAAATCATTTATCCACATATTTACTATCTTAAAATTGACTGCCTCGTTCGTCTAGTGGTAGCAAGCGCTACAGCTGTTAAGAATGAAGTCCTGGGTTTTATACATTTGTCATTTCTCAGTAGCAACTCGGAGTCTGGATTTATGCCCAGTTGATGGCAATAGGCTCCCCTTTTACATGGGAATGAAAATATCATCATCTGTCTAGCCTTTTCCCAACTATGTTGGAGTCAGCTTCCAGTATAACCGGATGCAGCTGAATACCAGTATTTTACAAGAAGCAAGTGACTATCTGATCTCCACAACCCAGTAACTGGACCACACGATACCCCTTGGTAAGACTGCCTGTCAGATTTTCTGGCTTCTGACGACCCGTAACGACTGTCAAAGATCCACAAATGACAGCCGGGACCAACGGCTTAACGTGCTTTCCGAGGTACGGAGGTATGTAAAGATGGTCATCCATCCACGAGAATGAAAATATAACTGGCAAAATGTGCGTGTACCTATGAGAGGTACTGCTTACCTCTTCAAAGGAACAAGGAAGTTTTGCTATATCATCATCCCCATGTGTGGCAGCCTGCTGTAATATATATTATAGCTGCGTCTGTGACGGACTCAAACTCATTACAATATTCATTTTCAGTATTTCGAATCAATTTCGCAGCACACCATCACAATTCAATCCGATATCACTTAATCGAATCACTAATTAGCATTTTACTCTCACAAACAGTTGGGATCAAACACTGCTGATTAACAATGGACAATTTCATAAATGGACTATTTGCGAAATGTCTGTGTTTATTGTTTTACGGTAACTTAATAATAGGGAGTGTTATGGATGTTATATTTGGGAAGGATTTCGAGTTGGATGTGACATGTGTTGTTAGATTTTCTAGACGATTGAAAGATTTACCTAGTCAAGCTACCGTTTTCGTGAAAAACGGTGGCCGCCACATGGCGGCTGCAGTTTTTCGGCGAATGACATCACTGACATGTTATTTATGAAAGTAAGTTGGTGTATTGCAGGGTTGTTACGGATGCAAAAATTTAGACATCCGCGGATGCAGATGCGGATGCGGATTATTAGAAGATCACATCCGCGGATGCGGATTCGATGCAGATGCGGATGCGATGCGGATACGGATACAGATTTTATGATTTTAAAAGGATAATTTTTTTTTTTAAATCCTTTTAAAATGCCAAAATCCGCATGCATAAATACCTGAAAAGCAATTTAATTTTAACGTTATTTATTTAATCATATTTTTAGAACAAAATTACTCAAAATTTAAGTTGCAACCGATGCAGATTCACATCAACATGTGAATCTGCATCGGTTAAAACTCCGCATTAAGTGATGCGGATGTAAATGCGAATGCAGATGTCTGAATTAATGCGAATATTCCGCATTTACGGATGTGGATGCGAATATTCGTAACATCCCTGGTGTATTGTACCAAAAAGGGTGTTTAAAGGGGGTATACAATCTGAACGGCTATTCGGTTAGAAGAAAATTTACCCAGCAACGGCTGGGTGGGTAATATTTTATGATAAACTAGCTTCTGCCTTCGACTTCGTCCGCGTGAAGTTCGATCAAATCACAGTTTTAGAGACAAAAAGTAGCCTATGTCCTTTCCCGGGATATAATCTATCTCTCTGACAAATTTTATCGAAATCCGTTGAGTGGTTTAGGCGTGAAAAGGTAACATAAAGACCGACAGAGTTACTTTCGAATATAAAATATTAGTATGGATAAAACATTTATTAATTAAATATTGTTTATAATAATATCCTAGGACATTCCACACAACGCCATATAGTCCCAAGCTAAGCAACCTAATGCTTGTGTTATGGTAACGAGATGGCTGATAAACTACTTATATACAACATGTCCCAAAATTCAACGATAAGCCGGCACCAGAGGATGGACCTACTAATGACTACTCGAGAAAAAAAAAGAAAAAAAAAATACCTCTACTTTTTTTTAAATTACTTAAAAAAAATGGAAATTCTTCGAAAATGTATACCCCTTATGACACTTTTAACTACCATGACCACAATTTTTCAAATATTTCAGTTTTTTTGTTTGTATCGGCAACCTAAGTAGTACTACTATTCACCATAATCTTTGAAAATTACAGAATTTTCGTAGTTTTATACAAAAAAAACAACCAAAAAAAATTATTTCCCTATAATTTTGAAAGATTTTAACGTTCAGTACACTTTAAGTCATCGTAGTGTAAAAAAAAATATGGACACCACTATGGCAAGTTTTTTAAAAAATTAGCGCAACTAACCTAGATTTTAAAATGGTATAATACTTTAGGAAAACTAGCCACAAAAAAAAAATAATGACACTTTTTCTAATCAAGAACCAAATTTCATAAGTTGTTGTTAATAGTAATCACTTCTACTATGTGCCCAAAATAGATTTCTTTCGCAAATTCTTAGAATTTGGAAGGGACATGTGCGTAGTCAGTGAAGTTCAGAAGTCAGAAAGAGATAGATAGTATACGTTAGAGAGAGATAGATAGAGAGCGATTATACGTTAGAGAGAGATAGATAGATGTTTGTTGTTAAATAACAATAGGGCAGGTAGGAATGTTGCTGTTCTCTACAAAGTACAAAGTCAGTACGCTCTGCTTCTTTGTTTACTGTGCACCGTTTCGTATTCAATTGATGTGACTCTCGTACTAACGACTTTTGGCTTGGCTTTTTGGACTGGATTAAGTGATCTGCAAACTGTACTAACCTGGCATTATTTTGAACTGGACTGTGTTTTGTGAATTGGACTTTTGGCGTATTTTGGACTGTTTAGCGTTTATCATGCCGCTACCATACACACCGTTGGAATACGCTAATATGCACCTCATTTATGGAGAGTGCCGATGCAATGGTAGTGCTGCTAGCAGATTATATCGAGAAAGGTACCCAAATGCTCAAAGATACCCGAATTATCGAGTATTTATTAACGTGCATCAAGCGTTTTCGGAGGGCCGTTTACCATCTGACAGGAGAAATGCTGGAAGACCTAGATCGGAACGCGACGAAGACGTTCTCAATGAAATTGAAAATGATTCAACTACCTCGGTACGTGCCATAGAAATAGCTACGGGAATCCCAAAAAGTACTGCACATCGAATCCTAAAACGTCACAGACTTCACCCATATCACTACAGGCGTGTGCAGACGTTATTACCGCGGGACTATCCACTACGAGTCGCATTTTGCCGTGTGATGCTGCAAAAGCACAGAGAAGATCCCCAATTCTTGGATAATATTCTATGGTCGGATGAATCAACCTGCAAGAGAGATGGCTATTTAAATCTTCACAACCTACATAGCTGGAGCAATGAAAATCCGCACCTGATGAGACAAGACAAATCCCAATATCAATTCAAGGTTAACCTATGGACGGGCATATTAAACGGAAAAGTGATTGGGCCTTTTGAATTACAAGGAAACTTGGATGGCAATAGTTACTTGAACTTTTTACAAAATGACTTGCCAGTATTATTAGAAGACATGCCCATTAGTGATCCACAAAACATATGGTTCCAAAATGATGGCTGCCCAGCTCACTATGCCCGTCCTGTGCGAGAATACTTAAACCAAGAGTATCCAGGGCGTTGGATAGGGCGACTTGGTCCTATTTTATGGCCACCCCGTTCACCCGATCTAAACCCCCTGGACTTCTTCTATTGGGGTTGTCTCAAAGACAGAGTCTACTCGAAACCCATTGCAACACTGAACGACCTTCGCCAAAAAATCACTCAGGCTGCGGATCATATCAATAGTAGAAGATATGCACGACGAATAAAACGATCTTTTTTAAGGCGATGTCATGCTTGTATTAATGCCGGTGGTAAACAGTTCGAACATTTATTATAATATTATTAATAATGCAATAAATTTACATTTATTGACACCATTTGTTTCATTCATTCAACATTTTCCAACAACAAAAATCTATTTTGGGCACATAGTAGAAGTGATTACTATTAACAACAACTTATGAAATTTGGTTCTTGATTAGAAAAAGTGTCATTATTTTTTTTTTGTGGCTAGTTTTCCTAAAGTATTATACCATTTTAAAATCTAGGTTAGTTGCGCTAATTTTTAAAAAAACTTGCCATAGTAGTGCCCATATTTTTTTTTTACACTACGATGACTTAAAGTGTACTGAACGTTAAAATCTTTCAAAATTTTAGGGAAATAATTTTTTTTGGTTGTTTTTTTGTATAAAACTACGAAAATTCTGTAATTTTCAAAGATTATGGTGAATAGTAGTACTACTTAGGTTGCCGATACAAACAAAAAAACTGAAAAATTTGAAAAATTGTGGTCATGGTAGTTAAAAGTGTCATAAGGGGTATACATTTTCGAAGAATTTCCATTTTTTTTAAGTAATTTAAAAAAAAGTAGAGGTATTTTTTTTTTCTTTTTTTTTCTCGAGTAGTCATTAGTAGGTCCATCCTCTGGTGCCGGCTTATCGTTGAATTTTGGGACATGTTGTATATATTATTTTTTTGTAAATACGTACATATTATAGATAGAAAACACCCGGACCCGTAACAATTACTTCAGGGCGTACAAATATTTGTTCCGTGCGTGAATCGAACCCGCGACATGCTGCGCAGCAGGTCAATCGCTTAACCACTGCGCCAACCATGATGTTTATATTATGTGATAGGTAATTATGGGAACATTGTTTCTCCAACGTTCCCCGCTATACCTTTTATCAAAATATTAGTGAAATTTCATTTACTTCTAATAATATCAAAGTGGAAAGTAACAAAGGTTTAACCAAATAATAGTCATTATCATAACTGTAATTTACCGGAGTTAAATTATTTCAGTCTTTCCCTGACCGATCGTTAATTAAAGGTATACGGACCTTTGCTAAGGGTCATGTACACTGGATGGGTGTTGTTTAAACTGGTATAGAACTTCAGCATACAAAATAATATAATTAGTGGAGTGGGAAATATAAGCTACAGCTAAAGTTTGTTGTCATGTAGTGTTTGTTGTCATGTTTATATTATTATGCAATATCAATAAGTTGATTATGTTGTCAGTTTTTTGTCTGTGGTCCATCCATTGTCCATGGCCGAGATACTTATTACTAATTACTGATTTTGATGTATTCGAATACGAGGTTTTTTAGCTGGTGTGCAAACAAAGGATATAGTAAGTGACTTTTTAGTTTATTTTTATAAATGTGCGTCTTGTTTGTGCTGAATAAACATTTTTTCTTTCTTTCTAAACTTAAATAGAGCTCTGGAAAATTTCTCCGCGTCACCGTCGGCAGGAAATCATAACTAAAACAAACTGAAACAATAAATTCGACATGTAATTCCAGTAGGATTTTATTTTAAGTCCAAACGACTTTGACGAAGAAGTCTAGATAGACAAGTTGACACTGGAATTACATTGGTTTAAATACTTAAAATGCCTGAAAATATGAAATTCGCTTAGTAATATTAATAATTGCCAATTCTTATAGTTTCTGTATTAGCTGGATACATGCATATACGAATTTGATACGAAGATTTTTTTTCGGCCCTCCATAAACAGCAATGAGCTTCTTTAATCTTTTACATTTAAGATCACAACTTAGTGGCTCACTTAAAAAAACAGTCCTAATTTTATTACAGACTAGCTTTTGCCAGCGGTTTTACCCGCGTGTATGTAAAGTAAAGTAAATTAGCTTATATGCTATTTCAGACTATAATCTATCTTTGTGCCAAGTTTGATCCAGATCCGGTTGTTAGTTTTTGAGTTTATTCGATATAAACATACATACAAATCTTTCTTCTTTATAATATTAGTATAGACAAAACATCATTAAAAACCATTTTCTTATCTCCTTATTCCAAATAGCTCTTTAGCACCCTAGTTCTCAAAAACGATGCTCCGAAACAAAACGCAATCGCTTCTAAATGTGCACACCACTTTATACCCACCGCAAACGATGCCTTTATTCCGCGCCATTACTTGTCAAAAGATTAGCTGATTAGCAGGACCTAGTGACCCGGCGATATCTCTGTCTACCTTTGTTACCAAAATCATGGGACTATGAAGGATTTGTTTGGCATTTGCAGTTTCGGAGACTCTGGTTTAACTATGGTTTTTGAAAGATCAGCTGTATTTGAGAGCCTTTGGAGAGTACCGTAAAATTTAAAAAAATATCTCATCCTTTTTTTGCAACTTGTGGAAATAATCTAGGTATTTATCATGCTGGTAGGGATGTGCATTGTACATACTTAAAGCTTCTATAGAAATATTAATGGAGTTCTTAGAAACTCAGACGGTGATACAACAGTGACGACGTATAATGTGAAGAGAACTGGTATAGACTTTACGTTTCTTTACAAATTCTCTGAAATCGAATTCTATAATTATTATGATTCGAATCATTTTGAACGCCCATACAAAAACGCAACCTACAATATTTTGATCAGTGAGTACAGCAAAAGAACACATTTCACACACCCCATTCACAATTCACGCTCACCAAAAAAATTCAAAAGCAAAAACACAATAATACGAAACGCGCAAAAAGACTATCAAGAAACGCCTTCAAAAATGGCGGATGCGAAAAAAATAACGAATAATTACACACGCGAGGCAAAGGGGACGCGCGAGGGGGCTAACAAAAGAGTTTTGTTTTACTTTAATATCTCACTCCTGTCAGAACTAGGGCTAAAGAATCTCTGTATGATTAAAACGCTCCCTTTTCTGCTGTACGTATTGCCTATGAAGAAGGCAAAGTACATTTTGAACTGGAAGTACTAGGTTTTTTCTTTGATTGAAGTTAAAATATTGTATTGTTTGTGGATGGTAAAAAAAAATGTGGATAGATAACTTGTTGAAATACGGTAACCAACCTTCGATCAACAATTACCAACCGTTAACATAATATTGTACTGATGCCAATCACAATAATGAATTCCAATTCTACTGATTAACAATATTAAAAGTATATTGTTATTCTAAACTCAAATTACTTTATGATTGCATGTGTCATGTCAAACAGAACAGAGATAAGAGACCAGACATTATTAAGTGTCACATTACACTTTGATAGAACCAGATTCGCATTTGTTACCATACATCGGTCCCGACATGTCACTAATTGTGGTCTTACAATGTCTCGCTTTATTCGGCATAACTTTAATATCAGCGGCAACAGTCAAGTGGCTTCCAAACTCAAGCTTCAAGTTACCAGAAAACTTCAAAGACCTAAAACTTCCGTGTTCTAAAGAAACAATCGTGTTTCCACGGTCTATGGCCGGTTCAGTCAAAATTGCATCGGGAACTGAAATTGGTGAATTCATATTGCCAGAAAACGGCGAATTGATTTTGGAAGGCTTGCTAACTTTTGACTATAATCCGGCAGACACCAACTGCACAGAAAGAAACTATTATTACCCGGTTAAGTTTACAACGTCTTGGAACGCACCCGATGTTTGGAGCTCGCCGAAGTTCAACAAAGCTACCCCTGACTCAGACAGGATACCGTGTTCCAACGATGTAGTGGAGTTTCAAGAAGATACTGAATTTACCCTGATTCTGCCAGAACTGCCACAATATGTCCAAGCACTCAAAATTGGAAACCACAGTTATTCAAGTAGTTATTTCATATCTCGGGTATTGACGCAAACAAATGATGATACGCAACAATTTATTTTAAGCGAACATATGGGTACAAATGTTAGGATCGGTGAGAATATGCATTGTTCGAAGTTCGGGTGTGCATGCCAACTTAATCCTTTGCCAATTTCTTGTGGTGCAAAGTTTTGTCCGAAGGCTCCGTGTGTGCATCCTATCAAGCCTCTTGGGTTCTGTTGTGAAATATGTGGCGGATACTTATTGTTTGATGCGAATGAAGGATTCGATATGTTAACTTTCAGTGACCTTGTTGAAGGCACTGTTAATGAGTACGGTAAAAACCGTATTGAATATCATATGGGATTCTCTCCGGAAATTGAGTTCAGAAGAATTCAACTCGTGGTAGTTGACAAAGGTGAATACGACGGTTTAAGCGCAGAAGTGATCAATTCTATTAGCTATGCTCTCCCCGACCATTGGTTCAAAGGGCATAAGGTTGCCCAGATAAGCGGGAGTCCTTTATCGAAATCGGGTTTGGGTGGGAAAATCTTTGTATCCATGTTTTTCGCAGTGATTTTATCATTGGGGGCGTTGTACGTGTACTATTATCAGATTCCAGATCTAAGGTTCCCGATATTTCGTAGAAACATGACGGGCAGTATATTTTCGAGGTTCGAGAGGAGGTCGGACAGTGTCGTGAGTTTGACGAGAAGAGATTCAGTGATCAGTTCTAGAAGTATTACTGGTTTTAGGAATCCGTTGTACAATTCCAAAAGGGGGCGTGTGCAAGTGGCTGAGTCGATTGCAGAGGATTGATAAACATATTTTCTTATAAACATTGGGTATGCCAATGTTTATAATAAAATATGTTTATCAAAAAATCATCAATGTTTATCAGTTTATTTAAAACACAACAGTACAAATTAGTATAAGAAAAGTTTTTTTTGTGTAATAGTCCTCGCAACATAGAAAAACACGTTATAATGATTTTTATACATATAGATAATAAAACATATTAGTAACAGAATTTTATTTTACCCCAGAAATACTTCTCGCAGCTAAAAATAATTAACAACGTTAACTAGCATATTTCTTACTATCTTTTGCCAGCGGCTTCGTGCGCACTTATATGCTATTCCAGACTATAATCTATCTTTGTGCTAAGTTTCATCTAGATCCCTTAAGTATTTTTGAGAGTATTCGTTACAAACATACATACAAATCTTTCCTCTTTATCACTAATAGTATAAAGCAAAGTCACTTCCCGCGTCCTAATGTCTGTACGTGTGCTTAGATCTTTAAAACTACACAACAGATTTTGATGCAGTTTTTTTTAATAAATAGAGTGATTCACGAGGAAGGTTTATATGTATAATAACATGCAATTTTCGTCGCCCACGCGGGCGAAGCCGCGGGCAGAAGCTAGTAATATTATAAGTACTACTTGTGTGCTTTAGGCCGAAAGTCACGAAATGGTTAGTAGAACGACACTACTTTGCACCAGATCAAGGTGAAAGTGTTATACCGACTTGCAGTCCTTGATAATTATGACAAAAGTAAACTGCCTTAATCCACTAAAAAGGCCAATTACAGTACATATTTTATCTAAAAGATAATAGAATATCAAACACTGTTTAAAACGCAAAGTATTTCCTTTGATTAATATCATCAGCTCGCTATACTTCGTTAAAGGCTCCTCTTCTCTGAGAATAGTTAAAACCGTCCACATCGTTGGCTTTATAGCTGCAACGTTTTGTCGTTGAACTAGTTTCTGCTCGCGACTTTGTTCGTTTATAATAGCGGTTGCCTAACACAATGCACAATCCGTTTAGTTGTTTGGGCTATGTGTTGATAAAATCAAAAGTTATTTATTCAAACTAGGCTGAAAATCAGCACTTTTTGGAGGTCAAAGTTACATAAGACAGTCCCCCAAAAACGCCCACCCTTCACCACTTCCTAGTGCTTTAGCTGGGAAGAAGAAGTGGCGCAACAAACTCCCCAGCTGCACAGCTGTCTGTTTAGTTGAAAGAACTTGATTCTACACATTGATCAGCTTGTCACGGTTTCTTTTTGTACACAGGCTGGAATTCTTGAACCACACCTCTGGAGAGTACTCTCAATACTAAAGATACCAAATTTTACTCAATGGAATTTTTTTTTTCAAAATAAGGGAACTGAATTACAAGAATTTTTGAAATTCGCTAGCAACTCCTGTTAGACGAACCGGGTAATATCTGAAAAATAACCTCTACTTTTATAGCATCAATCGATAGGGTCAATCATAAGGATCAAATCTCTCTAACAAACACAATGTATTATTGTGTTTGTTAGAGAGGAATTCAGTTAGAAAGGAAAACCATAAAACCCTAACTTATGTGTACATCCCATAAAGAAGAAATACGTGAAATATCCCTGATTCCTGACAAATAAGTGATAGCAGTCTGTTTCCCAAGGTTTTTCAGGGGAAATAATTAATACTGAAACAAAAATATCAGCATGAAAACGTAGTGAGTGTCACATGGAACATGTAGAGACTCCTTCGATTCGTAAATGTCAATATTCCATGTACCGTGATACTGGCAAATAAATAACTTTGACTCTAGTTCACGACAATATTTTATTTACAACAATTTTGTCGATGTTCTTGTCGTACAATATAAGCAAAGCTTTGATAGCTTGTTTAGTCTCCTTTGAAATGACGTAGACTACAGACGCAAAGCTTTCATTGATTCTAAACTGTCCCTTATCTCCTCACAAATAAAGTACGTTTTCGCCAGTTCTTTGATATTTTTAACTTTGTGAAGTCCCAGTCTTTGTTATGTAGTAAGTCTTGAAACAAAGTGATGTGCCTCACAGTTTACAAAAGGCGATCCTTTTAGTGTCTCATTTGTACAGAATTGTTAGTTTCACTTTGAAAATACTTGATGCAATATGATTTCTTGGAATATTGTCTTTGTGAATTGAAATGGATAGAAAAGCCTTCCAATATCGTGTTCAGCGTGTCCTGATAAATGAACGTTGCAAATGCAATGAACGTTAAAAATGCATTTTAATTTCGGTGTTAAATAATTTAAAATCCATTTAACTTATGATACTAATTTCATAACGTAACAACACTAATAGCCGCACAGGTCGATCCACCAGGTAAAGCTACGCTTAGCGGGGTTACCCGAGGATGGGTGACCATCTTTACATACCGAGATTTTACTCCTCCGTGCTTCGGAAAGCACGTTAAGCCGTTTGTCCCGGCTGTCATCTGTGCATCTTTGACAGTCTTTACGGGTCGTCAGAAACCCGAAAATCTGACAGCCAGTGCTACCAAGGGGTATTGTATTGCCCAGTTACTGGGTTGTGGAGGGGTTGTGGAGGTCAGATAGGCAGTCGCACCATGTAAAAAACAAATCCAGATTCCGGGCTGCTACTGAGAAATTACAGATAAGAAAACCTAATTACACCCCCCGATCTGGTAATCGAACCCCAGACTTCATGCTCAGCAGTAGCGCTTATTGCGACCACTAAACCAACCCTCATGACTCAATAAAAAATCAGACATAAACACAAGAATCCGAAATCGTTTATATTCGACTTTTGAATTTCACAATAGGCGCCTCATAAACCCCATATTTTCCTTTAATTCCAAGATTGGAATGGGAACATTTCAGGTGTGTTTAGTTAAAGTAATGTTCCTCCATTATTATGAACCGAGGGGCGGCAACTCCAAGTCTGTGGGATTCCCGGTAATTACCGTAATACGTAGCTTTGAAATAACACAGTCCTGATCAAATATTTATGCGTCAGCCGGTAGAAAGTGAAATTTAATATTGTTTGGACAACTAAGTTTTGATTGTAGTTGCCGCTTTGGTTTAATGGGGTCATTTTGTTTTGACAAGTTTGTTTTTTAGACACTTTATGCTAAATCTGTTTCATAAATGAGCATACATTATGCAGTGAAGCATAATAATTAAGGGTAACGAAAAGAACGGATAATACACGTCAAATCACGGTATGAATATGACATGACAATGAATCGTAGACGTACAGAATTATTTAAACGAAAAGTTTGAAATTACACGAGCAGACATAAATATTAAAATCTATTTCTACATACTTGCACGAGCCTGAATCAACCCTTTAGGTCGAAGGTCGTGAATATTGTATGCGGGAAACGTTTCATTCACCAAACTTGTGTGGTTAGCAAGAAAATGAACTGAAGCTAGAAAAACTATTGAGAATTCTGCATTTAGTATATTTTTCCACAACCAGGTGGAAATGATTAAATCAGTATAAAGACAGATTGAAATTCATATCTGCTATTGTCCACCACTATGATATTATTTTTTGTAAGTACAAATGACAGCACATCAAGCTATACCTAACTGTCAAACTTTCTCAATTGAAAATGAACCTTATGCTTTTGTTATAAAGTTGGAAAACTATCAAGGAAATTTGACAGATTAGGGTAGCTTAATGCGCTGGCCTCTTTACAATGAGAAGCGCTACTAGAAACGATTCTACATTTTGATGTAGGTACACATTTACAAAATGCCACTTCATTTAAAAAAACTACGCCACATTTAAAAAACTTATTGGGATAAGAACTAAATCATTATTTCTTTCTTAAAAAAATATTATCAAATTAAGAACTTATCTGCTGCTTTGTCAGCGAGCCCAAAAAGAAAAACAATGACAAATTATTATTAATGTAACTTCTATCGAAAAACAAAGGGTTGGCAATTAAGTTTTGGAAATAGCAATCCGCATCCATGATTCCTACTTAGACATCTTAAGCGAAGTTGTCCCTATGCGCGTCTCCACCAAGAAAATAGCAATTTGTTTCCGCCACAACTTTGCCGCGAACACTTGCCTCTGACAATATTTCATGTTATTTACTCTTTTAAGGGACAGAATAAATTTATTCTCTTCCAAAATTTCTTCGTGTTGTGTCCGTAACAGATGTTACGGATTTTTTAAAGAGAATTTTTATTTAGCTTCCCGCTGAACTTATTTCGATGTACTTCGGGTTTGTTTTGAAGATTTGTTTGAAAAGGATTTGGAATTGTGTATTTAAATTTTAATAATGTTCCCACAGCAGGTTGAATTGTCCGAGTAAATAAAACAAAAACAGCCAAAATTGTCGAACCTATACCGACTTCCATATACATATGTACATTAACATTCATAGAAATAAAAATCTGCTATCACTACTCGCGCTCAACGAATCTTCACAACCCTTTATTATTGATCTACAGTGAAATACACAACACGAACTAAATACAAACTTCATCCACCAGTTGCTTCAGGATCCATTTTAGGAGAACGCTATTCCTTCTTAAATCTTTACTCAATCTGACTAGCCTTTTCCCAACTATGTTGGGGTCGGCTTCCTGTCTCACTGGATGTAGCTGAATACCAGTGTTTTACATGGAGCGACTGCTTTCTGACCTCAACAACCTCAAGTAACTGGGTAAAACACCCCCCTTGGTAAGACTGGCAGTCAGATTTTCGGGCTTCTGACGACCCGTAACGACTGCCAAAGATGCACAAATGACAGCCGGGACCAACAGCTTAACGTGCTTTCCGAGGCTCGGAGGAGTCTCGATATGTAAAGTCAATATATGGTATGTCACCCATCCAAGGACCAACCCCGGCAAGCGTAGCTTAACCTGATGATCGATCCGGGCGGCTGTTATTACTTAGCCACGAGCTCTAAGAGGAACTCGTGGCTAAGTAATAACAGCTTAACTGTAATGCAGCAATTTTATCGATTACATATCTTACAAGCTAGACTATAGAAGCCGTTGTACTTCCAGAAGATTCCAGTTTTCCAGCAAAATATGATGAAGGACGTGCCTGCAACCAAAACAGCATCATATAGCCGAATACTGCCCCCTAAGATACAGGCCTAGCCTAGTTTAGGGGACAGGGTTGAACCTATTGTACTTACCTACCTAATGCTTAATTAAGACCCTTATCCTGTATACAGTGTAATGTACATGAACTTCGTGGTAATAAACAATTTTATTATTATTAATATTATTAACCACAGTTTTCATCAAAAGGGACTGCATTGAAACGATAAACATCATATTAAAATATGTAAGCAAATAATTGAAGCGCCCTTCCTTCTCTCCTGCTTATTTAAAATTTGCTGTACCTGACTGGAACCATAATTTAATTTGTTTCTATTTATAGTGGATTGCAATAAAGATTGATTGATTGATATGCTAGAGAAGAACTGTAGACGCGCAGTATTGGTAAGCGAGATTGTCCGAAAGGGGTTACGGCTACCCCGGAGCATAAAGGGCTAAGGAAGGAACATGGATGGGTTTTAGTCAGTAAGAGTCTGATATTCCCTTCCGCTCCACCCAGAGCATGAGGAGTCATTTGATGATTACCCACCCTCAAAAAAAAAACACCACCCGCAGCACCACACATAACACAAACGCCCGTAGTAAACAACGTAACGTAAATTTGAATATTTTTTTAATTGTTCAAGGAGTTGAAGAATTTCCTCTAAGAATTTCGTGGGAGCAAAAAAATATGAGCTGTTCCATACATTTATGCACACGTAACTCAATAAAATGTATGGAACAGCTCATATTATTTTCGCGATTTCAAGGTTCATCCCATTGTAAAAGTTGTACGTAACGATGAGTACAATGCTTCCACGAAATTCTTATAGTAAATTTTTCAATACCTTTTATAAAACAGTCAAAGACAAATGTGGTGGTTCTGAATATCTTGATGCAAGACCTAGGACCATTTCTAACCATACTACTTAAACTAAAATGATGAATCTATACACAAAGCGCCTGTTCAGCCAGACAATAAACTTGAAGGTACATTAAACGCATCCTAGCCACTTTGATAGCCGCGCTTCCTCTAGACTCGGCTAAAGTTTCTCAAAGTGTAAGCGACGAAGGCATTCGATAGAAGGTTCTCGTTAGACCCGCCACAAAGGCTCCATTGTGCTCCGCAGACGGATCCAAATGAAAAATATAACTTGTTACCGGAGTGTTTGAGTAATGTTTCGAGACAAGATGTCATAGATACTTTTGAGTTCTCCAGTATTACCGTTGTTTCCTCAGTGTGTTTATTTCTTGTATGTTTGGTAGCAGTACCTATTTTATCTACTACATCTGTAATAGATTTATTACTTTACCTGCTATTATTGTTGCTTTCATTATTGTGATTATGACTGTCAAGATTTGAAACAATGTTTTCTTTTAGAATTGACGCAATTTTAAGAGTGTTTCTCTATAAATTAAGAATAGAGAAATTAACTTTGTCAATAGTCAATTTCATTGTTACTGTTACTGGGATTTTAATTATATTTAGTTTACCGTTATCATTCTATTTCTTGTTCAAAAGTGCCTTTCTTGTGCTTAATTGAAATAAATTATTTTAATTTGACTTTGACTTTCTCAAGACAGGTATTTGGTATTCGTTTTTGTTTTCCAGGCTACACTAAAACATAGAAGAATATAATTTCCAAAGTCAGGCAAATCAAGGCTGGGTGAAGTTTCGCTAACGAAACACCAGACAACTTCGCCGTCTTATAGCTGAGATGGTGGGCATCACTAAAAATTCAAAGTGAGTGAAGAAAAGACAGAGAACTAGCCTCGTAACACAAAACCTCAGCAAGGAACCAATAAACTATCCAGGCTAAAGTTTAATTAAATTTTGTATTGTCTTTAAACTTTTGGTGCAAGTTATAAGCGGTTGCAGGGGGGGCGAATAACTTCATGCAATACAGCGATTTGTTATTCACATTTTTCTGTAATATCAACTAACTCACTCAAACTATTATCACGTATCTAATTCAATTGCTTGTTAAACCAGATTAAACTTTTGTCTTAAATGTTTCCCAAGTAGGTATATCATATTTTATTTTGTTTGAAAACTTACAGCTTATTTATTTAAAAATATGAAATCTATGCGACCCGTTAGTTGTACGCAAATGATCCATCATAAGAGTCTTTTTTTTATAATTTAATACTTTTTTTATTTTTAGATATTTTCGAACTTAAATTGAACTTGTTCTTTCCTCATCAACTATGAACTTTCATTATCATCAATAAATTACGTAAAACGCTTTTCGCCCATAACTTGCACCAGACTGTAAGTTATCGCTATACTTCGAAAAGTTTGAAGGAACTCTTTGGCTTGAACACTCCGCTTCGACTGAAAGCGTTAAAATTTAAATTTTATCATTAATAATAAGTAACTGTGAAAGAAACCTATCCGCTTGTCCATGATTTATAATGGAAAAGTTTTCTTTAGAACTTCAAGTAAACTTGACAATGACGGTGATGTGGATCCAACATTTTGGGATCTATTGAAGGTGATTAAGACAGTGAGATTAAGTTAATAACAAAAGTAATAATCGAGATTTGAAGTAAGTAAAATATAATAGGTTCAACTGCCTTGTTGGTCTAGTGGTCGCTACTGCTGAGAAAGAGCATAAAGTACTTGGTTCAATTCCCGGGTCGACCAAAGTGTGACTGGGTTGTTGTCTCTCTCCAGAATATATCATTGCAATATTAGCCACCGAAGTCCGAACAACACACCTAGGTATATACAATGTGGAGAAAACAATACGACCATAAATGAAAACTTTGATAATACTGATGAATAGGAGTATTTTACAACTATCAAATAAATCCTGACACGCGAAATTTGAAAAGTGATTTTTTCAAACAATCTAAATAATATTGAGGGCCGACTATGAGTTTTGCCAATCTTTGACTAGCTTATAGTGACTACCACTACAATAATTAACTATTGGATATATTTGATTGAATTTTCGTATGCAGGCTGGGGACAGCATTAGATATACGCAGTTAAATTTATGATCGTATTGTAGTCTCCACTTTGTATACTTAGGATCTCAACATCAATAAGCGGGATTGTCCGAAAGGGTTACCGCTACCCCGGAACATAAAGGGCTAAAGAAGGAACATGGATGGGTTTTAGTCAGTAAGAGTCTGACACTCCCTTCCGCTCCACCCAGAGCGGGAGAAGTCATTGGATGATTTTCCAGCCTTAAAAAAAAAGGATCTCAACAAAAAAAAACAGTATAAATTACATATGTTTTTCCAATATATATCTCCAGTGTCTAATATATTATGATATCTTCAATAGACAGTTATGCAGATTTCTAAGACAAAGTTAACTAATATATCGGCCCATGTAGTCCCAACTAACACCATGCTTATCTTAGTTTACGTGGCTTAACAACGCCCTCCCAGCTTATGGGATCATCAAATATGCATTTGGTGTATTAAAGTCACCCTTTTCGCCCTTGGGGGACAAGGGCTTATGTGGGTCACGCCCAGCTGACCTCCGAATTTACATGAAAAATCTGTTAAATGTCACTTGTGAAGGTTTGTTACACCGGCGATGACTCTCGCTCGCATATTTTGAACTTTATAATTTTTTCCGTTAAATAAAAAAAAAATTGTTGTTATAATTGTAGTTCCGGTTTTGCCTACGCATGCCGAAATTAAAGTTATTTTTACTTGGCAATTTTTTTTTTTTGTAAGTTTGCCTTGAGTTTTTTTACATAATTTTTTTATAATTGAATTAATACAAAAACTACCAAAAAGAAAACTTAATGAAATTCATATGGGACTACTACGCCGGCTTTCTCTACCACATGAAAAAAAAATCAGCTGTTCGCATACGTTATGCTCGCATATTATTATCTCGTCAAAATGAAGGGGAACAGCTGATTTTTTTTTCGCGATTTCAGTTAGTTCCTATACTAAACGTTGTTCATATTGAAGAGTACAACGACCCCTTAAAATATTGCCCATGAATTCAAATTCACCCTGTAGATTATTCTATAAACAAAATATCCTCCACTAGCAGCCATTATAAAATAACTATTATTTAAATCCTTCCCCTAATACTATCATTTCAAACAGAAATTTCCAGCTAATATAATAATAAGGTAGGATACTACGGATCCGTCGCTCCACATATTATGACAGGGTTCCCCGAAGCCGTAATTACGGAATGACAGACCAAACATATGAAATGTGTGACGTCAGACATAGCAGCACCATCATTTGAAGAGGCGTGGCAGAATATCATATGAACAGATGTATACGACAAATCGGTTTCACGTGTCAATAATTTATTTGTATTGTTCTATAGGCAATTGATATTATGGAAGAGTTATTTATTATAAGTATTTGTTTTCTATCATTAACTTTTATTTAGTGTGTTATACGTTCTAAACTGTCCAATGATTTTTAGCCGTACTTAAATGGTATTTGTTAGTCTCTAAGGGCGAATTTCAACAATGAACTGCGACACAGTGTTTATGCCTTGTTGTCATTTGTGTGTGTCAGTGTCATATTTTTTTATGGAATATTGACACTGACAGCGTTTTAGATGCACTGATCGCGTTCAGTTTCATTGGTGAAGTTGGCCCTAAGTATTTTTTTGTTTTCATAAACAAATAAATAGAGACCGACACTGATATAAATGGAAAAGCTAAGATGAAGATTTTAGAAGCTTATTTAAATCATCATCTCATCTGCCTAGCCTTTTCCCAACTATGTTGGGGTCGGCTTCCAGTCTAACCGGATGCACCTGAATGCCAGTATTTTACACGGAGCGACTGCTGACCTCCACAACCCAGTAACTGGGCAATACGAGACCCCTTGGCAAGACTGGTTGTCAAATTTTCGGGCTTCTGATAACCCCTAACGACTGCTAAGCTTATTCAAATATAAGATTTAAAAAAAAAGCTCCGAAGAATATTTTTTTTCCATTTATTGGTAGAATCGTTTAAAGATTTGTGAATTTCTATAAATTCACAAATCCTTAAACCATTTAACCTCATTTATAAAAAAAAACATCGAAAAAGTTCTTCAATGATCACTGAAAAACAAGATGGACGGCGACTGAAAAACAAATGAAGACATCGCTTGATTCAAGTCACGAGCTCTGCGAGGTAGGAATACGAATGTTGAGTGCTCCCTGGTTAGTTCAGCCTTTAAACGTTGGTTTAACATCTTCTTTGTTTTCCACGTCTTCAACATTTTTGAAAACAGCTGTTAAGTTGGAATCTTCTAGTTTTATGTTTTTCTGTCCGTTGCAAACTTTCTGCGCTCAACGCTCTCTTGGATGCTAAGCCTGACTGTGATGTGTTCGCGGATGAAAGGAAGAAGATCTTGTATGACTGTTGAATTACTGTATACATAGTTATTATATTTATGTAATGTGTTTAAAATATTGACTGCCACGCAGCAGACACAATGGAAAATCGGTTGGTGGATAACGTCGTGTTAACTAATGTAATTGGTGTTGGCGATTCTCAGAGGTGTTTTAAATAAAATAGCGGACTGTAATTATAGGTATGGTTCGTATATTGAACATAAGGACGCGCGCGTTTCTCGGACCGTTGTAAAATTTGAAGTGAAGGACAGTGCAGGTCATCGGCTAGCGGCGCGGCGTCTCGTCCCCCGATCCCCGCACTCTCTGCCCCGCTCCCGTAGTCGCAGTGGTGGAGGTGCTACTGTTGTCTCCAACAATTGGCATTGGCCGTTTTATGTTATAATAATAAATAAATTGATCATGTCGACAGGTTTAGGTTTTTTCTTAATCACATCGTTTTAATTTGAAACATTGTTTTGTGGTACCTATTCATAAAAACGACCACTACATCTTATTGAACGTAATTAAAACGAGACGTAATTTCAATTTACAATTTCATCTACCGAGCCTTTTCCCGATTATTCAGCAGCAGCTGAATACCAGGATTTAACATGAAGCAACTGCCTATTTGCGGAAGATCATACGCTGTGGCACTCTGTGGGAGAAGCCTATGTCCAGCAGTGGACTGCAATAGGCTGAAAAAAGATGACGATGATTATGACTGCCTATTTGACTTTGACAACCCAGATTCTGAGTAAAACGACACCCCTTGGTAAAACCGACATTCGGGCTTCCGGCGACCAACAGCCGGGACCAACGGTTTACCATGCTTTCCGAGCTACAGAGGTCTTGCTATGTAAGGATGTCATCCATCCACGTACCAACCGCGGTCGGTGTAATCCTCATCGAACACATAATCACTTATATACAAATTCTGTTTTCCCTAATCCAAAATGGCCATTATTCATTTCTTTTTAAAAACTCATTCCAGCTATATTATCTTTAAGTCTGACACTCACTTCCGCTCCACCCAGAGCGGGGGAAGTCATTGGATGATTTCCCACGCTCAAAAAAAAAGTTACATTATCCTTGTATCTACTTATATATTTTATGCTACGCATTTACTTAGGGGAGTATAAAAATCTCCTAAAAACGTGAATCATAAAAATACCACACAGTTAAGAGTTATGTTTTCTTCAACGCACCTCACGGGATTCAATTCCAGAAAAACATAAAAAAACATTGTAATAAAATTCTCCACAAAATCAACGGCGGGATACAAACGATACCCGAACTTGTTTGAACTAATTCAATCACGCTAGTGCGAGGTATCCCTAAGGATAGAAAGTTTGTAAGCCGCTTTATTTCTTTATACTTCCTTAGTTTATGTGCGATTGATACAAATTGCTTTGGGGATTGTGGGCTAATTGTGTCACTCGCGGTTTTTTCCTTATTAGGTAAGTAACGGGTGACTCATTTACACAGTTAGGTACTTTTACGAAGTAATAGAAAAATGGAAATATCAATTTTATCGGGTTATCGGTAAAATTATATTTTAAAAAACATTACTGACATTTATTTCACAAAGATTATTTCTTTTAAAAGTTGGCGGTAACTGTGATTAACATGATCCATTCTGAAGTTTGAATTGTATAACGCGTTCAAGCATTTTGTGTGGTATATGACAAATAACTCGAGTAAGTTGGATTCCGAAATTAAAGAGTTAAATAGAATGTATATTCACCGCGAAAGCTTCTTTTACAGAATTAAAAAAAAAATATATAAAATTGGTTTTCAATTGTCCAAAAATATCGATGAACATACATAAAAACTACATATAAGCGAACAAAGAACCTCCTCCATTTTAAAACGGCTAAAAAGTATTTTTTTGAATTTCAGGAAAAGTGCCTCTAAATTAATCACCCGGTATAACCCTAGGTTTTCTGGTTTGTTTCTCCCTTGTGGATAAGGTAAACATTCAAGTAGTATAAATCTGTGTATTTAGATCTCAATATAAACTCTAATACATCAATATTTTTCTATCGTTTACTGCTATAAGTCCCTCCAATCATGCTTCAGTTTTCTCATCCAACTGGATGAGTTTTCAGTCATCCTTTGAAAGATCATCTCTCCTTCTAATTATACATATAGTGACAAAATCTTTTACACAAAATGTGTCAGCGTTTCGGATCAAAACCAGATAGATAAAAAAATGGGGAAATGGTAAAATAAATAAAAAAAATATTGTAATGCTTCCACTTTATTTGGCAGGCGTTTGAATATGACTTATAAAACAAATAAACGATAAAAATCAAACATGCATCCATCTCATTGTATTATGTGAATTATCTGACCAATTCGGCATATTTAATTTCGATTTAGCTGTACTTGTGTGCTAATAGGAAGTGCTATTAACCTTACAGGAATCGTCGGTCCAGGCCTTGAAATTAATCTTTTTAATTTTGCAGCAGCTCACCACTGGGTTCCTGAAATGAAAGGTAATTTTGGTGTAAGTAATAACATTTTTTTACCATTTGTGTGTTTCTCTGTCTTGTGTGCGTGTCTTCTGATGTTTGATATTTATACAGAGTGAAACCGAAAGGGTATATTATATACAAAAGCATATGCTACAGACTACCAAACTGAACAACTTTTACTGTGGGAGCAACTCCGAAATCGCAAAAAAAAATCTGCTGTTTTAACATTTTTGGTCACGTGACTCGTCGAAATGTAGGGAACAGCTGATTTTTTTTTTCACGATAAAAGTTGTTCAGTTTGGTGGTCTGTAGCATATCCTTTTGTATGTATATACCCTTTAGGTTACACCCAGTATGAGGTACCATACCGCGTGTTCTAAAAAGATGCTTAGTAAAAAAGTTTGATTGGCAGCATTTTCGACGACGAAATCAAAGGTAAACTACGATAACATTGCCCGCCCCTCCAAAATTTAAAACATTTGAAAGTATTTGTCAAAGTGGTTGCAAGGCGCCACGAAGGTTGCAGCGAATGATGCTACCGGCCTGCTACTGAAGACGAATACTTACAACTGCATACAAACTCTTTCGTAAGAATGTGACAACTAACTTTGAAACAGTAATTTGGAAGGGCGCGCCATGTTATCGTAGTTTATCTATACTACCTAATTTGTGACATAAAACAATCCTTAAACATATTTCTTATGCTGTGCTCGTTTTAACGTATCATAAGATATATAGGTTCTCGAAAGAATGTGGTTTCTAGTAATACACTAATATTGTAAAGGCGAAAATTTGTGAGTGTGTGAGTTTGTATGTTTGTCCGTTCTTCACGCTCAAACGGCTGAACGGATATGAATGAAATTTGGCACAGACGTATTTTATGAACTGCATTAACACATAGGATACTTTTTATCCCGGTAGTACGTTCCCTTGGGATAATTTCCAACACCAACGCGGGCGAAGCCACTGGCAGCAGCCAGTTAATGATAATTTTTTTTTTTTTTTTTTTAAGGCTGGGAAATCATCCAATGACTTCTCCCGCTCTGGGTGGAGCGGAAGGGAGTGTCAGACTCTTACTGACTAAAACCCATCCATGTTCCTTCCGTAGCCCTTTATGTTCCGGGGTAGCGGTAACCCTTTCGGACAATCCCGCTTACCAGTTAATGATAATTGGGTAAAGAATTATGATAGAAGAACAAAGATATCTTACGTATCAGAAATCTTGTAGAAACATTTCTTGGGTATTTCAACGACACCATCAGCGACTGTGCACATAAGCGACGCTAAACTTGCTTTTCTTATCTCCCGCAGTTGTTCTGAAATGGATAAAAGAAATAAGTATTGTAAAATTATGTAGCAAGTCTCTCGCTTAGGGTCGAAGCATTATGATCGCAGTGGCTGTTTTTTGCGCACATTTTTTGTTGTTATTTTGTTACTGCGTCATGTTTGCCAAATAAACGTATTTTATTTCTTTCGTTCTTTCTACTAATCATGAGTTAGTGGTGATCTACAGGGTTCAAAACAGGTTGGACAAGTATAAACAGTGGTTTTTTGATTAATACTTTGTAAGTTTATCTTGGACATCACTAACGTTAGGAAAAGCAATCATCGTTAAGAAACCTGACTTATATGAAGTTAAAAAGTTAGGAATTACCAATACGCCAAGTAAATGGCAAGAGAGGTGACCAAGTGAGGTTATCAATGTTGAAACCTTCTCTTTATAAAGAAAAAAAGGGGTAAGCAAGAGACCTTTGTCCTGCACTGGAAAATAATAGGCTAGTAATATTTAGTATATACTTAAATTTCAGTGACATATCTCGGAAACTTGGTGTACCGGGCCTTTGGAAGGCGTAAAAAGAGCCGAAGCCCACTTAGACAATTTTAAATGATGAAGAGGCACCAACTGATATCTATCCCTTTATGCACTATCATAATATGCAAGTGCAACCAAGGACAACCAATTAAAACATTCTTATGTTTTTTCAACAGTTAACAGAGAAATAAAGTAGTAACGTAGAATTTAGAAGAGTGGAGAAAGAAAACTTACCTTTAGTAAATGCATGTGGCCGGTTCGGTCTCTCATACCAATGCCTGTCACCTTGCATTGCCCTTAACATGCTGTCATTCAGAATCTCAGCAAGAGTAAGAGGCACGTTGCCACCTTCCACGTTCTCTTCACACCAGAGCCCGGCCATTAAATCCAGGTCTCTCTCATGATCATATAAAGACTTGATCAATTCAATTTTCTGTAAAAGTTATGTTTGTCAATTTTTTTTTCTTATATGGAAGTGGAGTCAAAATGGCCGCCTTGTCGTAAAGGAACAGGAACTGCTATTTCACAATTAGGTAGGAGACAACATGTGCCATAAGATACAACTGAGGAACATTGCCAAAAGGATGGAAAACCCTACTAATTTATTAAAATGTGCAAGTTTGTTAAGATGTTTAGATATTTGGATGTTTGTTGCTTAATCACTCCAAAACGGCTTAACAGATCTGGATGAAATGTGGCACATGTATAGTTTATAACCTGGATTAACACATAGAATACTTTTTATCCCGTTAGTATTTTGCCGTGGAATAAATTCATACATCCACGCGGGTGAAGCCGCTGTGAGAAGCTAGTAAGGATATATTATACTCTAGCATTAAATACATTGAGAAATTTTGCTTTTCAAATGACTGACTACGAACTAGGATAATGGAAGAAGACTGCATTGACATGGTAAAGATATAAAGGTGAGGTTGAACATTAATTCACCGTTCATAGTAAGTCGTTCAAAGTCCGTAGCGCAATAAAATTGACTTACTTCATCCGACATGAGTCCAGCAGTTTTTAAGTCTTCGAAGCTATTAATTTTAATTCCTAAAAAGTGGTGCACGTAATCAATGTAGGGTGCAAGGCCGAAGTTGCGATTTTTGTTTATGTCACCGGCTGGGGCGTCTATACCTTTTTGGAAACCAGGGAACGCAGAGTTAGCCAGCTGAAAATGAATTAAAATCACTCTTAAAAACCAAATTAAAGTCGAGCACAATAAATATGATTTAAGACTATAACTAATAATATTATATGTGTTTACAAAAAAATGATCACCAAAATTATGAAAACAACTCTCGCTCATCACACTAATGTGTGAGTTTGTATGTTTGTCCGTCTTTCACGCTCAAACGGCAGAATAGATCTGAATAAAATTTGGCACGGAGGTAGTTTATGACATGGATTAACACATAGAATAGTTTTAATTCCGGTGGTAGGTTCCCTTGATATAATTTCCGACATCCACGTCGTATATTATAATTCTGTAAATATTAGTAGCAGTCACGCATCATTTTTAATCAGTGTATGGCTGACGCCGACCTGGAAATTGCAAAAATCGTAAGAATTTTTCGGGCTACTCCTATAAAACAATACTTACATCATAGTCAACAGACCCTTCGCCGCCATGACAGGGAGCTCTAAACAAGCTCTGGGTGAAGGGAACCATATGCTGGGCTATCAATCCCATTCTAAAGTTGGTGGCGAACGTTTTGAATTCTTCTATAAAGTTGCCATAGCTATCGTAAAGCCTGATTACAGAGAAAATATAATATTAATAGATGTTTGCTCCATAATCAATCGACTAAAATTAGTTATACAGGGTGTAACCGAAACAAAAAAAAAGGATATGCTACAGACCATCAAACTGAAAAACTTTTACTATGGGATCAATTCCGAAATCGTGAAAAAAAATCAGCTGTTCCCTAGAACCTTTCAACGAGTCACGTAACCAAAAATGTATAGAACAGCTGGTTTTTTTGCGTATACATAGGTTCAGTGATAGATAGAAATTCTCTAGTCCTAGTCCGGCTACACGTTCTGGGGTGTTTTACTTGTGCTAATTCAAAATTGGAACGTGCAAACGTAACTTCGGTTTCACGCATCATTGGCTGTCCTAATACAGAGCGTTTTTTGACACTTTAATTTCAAATTCTGGTGAAAATTTAAAAAATTCATGATGGCCGTTGCAATAATGACGGCATCGCTCTTTGAGGAAACCGTAGCTTTAGGCAGGAAAACGATATTCTGTATACCGTTCACGAAGCATGTATACACGAGAGCAAAGAGGTTTTTTTGCTGTTGTGTATACATGTTTCGTGAAACTTATGCATGCAAGCTGCTACTTATGATATTAATTATTAAGATTTCCGCTTATTCCTTCAAACCTGAGTACTACATGTTTGTAGTACTCAAGTTTGAGCGACTACAAATTGTCAGCATACAGGAGATGTTAAAATATTAGACAATGACATGCAAAATACTAATTAAACATGAATAATATCAATCCGGATCAAAAATATTTACCAATATCATAATAACTAAACAATTTCAAAAACACTCATATAAAAAATTATTCAAATTAAAATAAATTTTGCCTGCTAGGAATTTAGTGAGTTTCTTTTTTCAAACGCTGCATCTCCAATGAGTTTTAGCTAGTTTCTACATTTTTGGATTACAAATTATTTGCTCTGTATAAACCGACCTTCATTTAGTTGGAGATGCTGAACAAGAGAATAGACGCCTAGGCCTAATGTTTTCATATTGAATTGCTATTGCAAGTTGTAGTTTTCTTCTTCGTGTGGTTAGTGACTAACCTGGTGTCAGAGTTTTAATGCTGCCCATGGGCCTCTGACTTAGCATCACATGCTGTTGAGAAATATCTCTTAGACATGCCGGTTTCCTCACGATGTTTTCCTTCACCGATTTTAAGCAAGTGATAACTGTACAATACGCACATGAATCCGAGAAATCAGAGGTACGTGCCTCGGGTTCGAACTCGAGACCTATGACTTGGCAGTCACACCACTAGGCTATCACTGCTTATAAGCTGCACTGCAAGTTGTAGTGTATTGTCATATTAAATAGTCCACTTACATGGTTCTGGATTCTTGCATAAGATGGAAATAGCGCATGACAAAAGCTAATTCCACTGTCACTTCCGGCGACTTTTTGTCATCATAAAGATCTATGAATCCATTATCTTTGCGTATGATACCAGCCTTAACAAGATTGTCTCGTCCTGGTAATGCAAAAAATGTTAATTGGTTTTCAAATGAGTTACTTACGTACAGACGCCAGCACATCAAGTTACCACAATCTGTCAGATTTCTTTGATAGTATTTCAACTTTATTGCAAAGACATAAGGTTCATTTTTAATTGAGAAAATTTGACAGTTAGGGATAGCTTGATGTGCTGGCGTCTGTACATAAAAAAAATTGATGTAAACAGGAAATAATATAGACGGTGAAATTGAATTCATGGGTATTATTTCTTCGATATTCCTTTTATTGTTTAAATGGATACATGATTGTTTATTCTACAGGGTGAAATTTAATTCATGAGCATTATTTTAAAGGGTCATTGTACTCGTCATTATGAACAACTTTCACTATACGAATAAATCTGAAATCGTGAAAAAAAACCAGCTGTTCCTTTAATTATGATCGCGTAACTCGTCAAAATGTAGGTAACAGCTGATTTTGTTTCGACGCGCAAACTGTGGCCATGAGTTCAGTCGATGGCGACGGCCCACACCATTTATCTTGTATAGAACCTTGAAATAGTGAACTCTCAATAAATCGGGGTAAGATCATACGAGGAGTGATGGGAAGAGTTTTTTCACATTGGCTGCCAGAGGGCGAGACCTGTCGACGTGAGGTTTTCGGTGAAAACTTAAGTGATGTGTGCGTGAAGTGAGTTTCCATTTCCATCGAATCCTAGGGATTTACACTATTGACAGCTCACTTTAAACTCACTTCACCTACGATTTCACAGTGAGACTTCAACAGAATTAAACTAGAGGATAAGTGCCGCCCGCGATGGTGGGTTCAAGCTGGTAAAGATCCTAAAATGTATTAGGGAGGCCTTTGCCCAGCAAGAAACGGAAGGGCACATGATAATATTTTAGGTTAATTACCTTGTACAGCAGTTTTCCACTCGTAAAAGGCAATTTGGTTGTAAAAGGCGATGTTAATATCTCTTGCAGTCTGAAACAACCTTTCATCGTCCCAACATGGATTCAGTTTGGCTAACTCGCTGGCTATGTAATTGTGGTACCTCACGAACCATACAGATAAAAGGCTGACAGGTAATAATGTGGCGAAATCTTAAACAAAAAAAAACCAATGAAACATGTAAAACACTGATCTCCATTTAAAATAAGCTCGGCGAATGTCTCTGATATTAGTGTGATTTAAAAAAAAAGTGATCGGTACTGTAACACCTAACTAATCACATGTCGCATGTCGCGGGTTCGATTCCCGCACGGAACAAATATTTGTACGACCTGCAAGTATTTGTTCCGGGTCTGGGTGTTTTTCTATCAATAATTATTATAAAGATAAAGATAAAGATCAATTTATTTGCAAAAACATGTGTAGAATAAACATGGTATAATGTTTATTGTAGGTGTTACAGGATATTCTTTGGCACAACATGTTTGACCATGGCTGGTGTACAAATTAGGTCGGAAGACCATGAGATTTCCACAAAATAAAATTAAAATAACAATAGATATACAAAGTTACATAGTCTCAAAAAAAAAAAAAAAAAAACAATAATATTAATATAAAATTACAAATAATAAACAATTGGAAAATATTCATGCGATTCAAAATAAATATAATACATTCAGTCAGAGCGATTTGTCATTTAAAAATTCATTGATATTATAGTAAGCTTTTTCTGTCAGTATTTTTTTAAATGTTTTCTTAAACTGGTCGGTATTTAGTTTTTTGACACAGATAGGGATATTGTTATAAATTATCGGTGCTCTGCATACAACGCTTTTATACAGTAGTGCTGTCTTAGCTGGCTGAACACGAAGTTTACTATTATCCCGGCGATTTCGTATTACAAGGTCCGATATTCGAGGAAACAAATGGGGGTTATTTCTTACAAATAAGGCGATTTCTAAAATATAAAGTGACGGCAGTGTGAGGATTTTATGCTTTGTAAAAAGTGGCTTACAGCTCTCAGTACTTTGGATACCGAACATAGCACGTATGCATCGCTTTTGCATTTTAAATACCATATCTTTATTTGATGAATTGCCCCAGAAGATAATGCCATATCTTAGGACAGATTCAACGAGTCCATAATAAGCCGATAATAACACATTAGTGTTGATAGATGAAGCAAGTTGGTACAAAGCATATGCTTGACTACTAATTTTTTTACATAGTGCGTCAATGTGTTCTTTCCAGTTTAGTTTGCTGTCTATAATTAAGCCGAGAAAACGGATAGTAGATACTTCATTTATAGTGTAATTATCATGAATCAAATTTACATTTAATGGATTATGCAATCTTTGTCCAAAGTGCATTATATTTGTTTTAGATAAATTTATTTTTAAATTATTATTATTAAGCCAATGAATTATAGATGTCAGTGAATTATTTATGTCAGATTTATAATTATTAATGTCCTTACATGCAATTGAAACTGTACTGTCATCAGCAAATAATGTCATTGGTTGAGTCGTTGCCTTTGGTAAGTCGTTGATATAGATAATAAACAACGGCGGCCCTAGGACACTGCCTTGAGGAACACCGTATGTGACATTTCTCCTCACGGAGCTGAATGTTTCCTCTTTTTTATTTTTAGGATTCACTTTAGATACTACTGTAATCTGTTGTCGGTTCGTTAAATAGGATCTAATTAAATCTAAAATATTGCCTCTTATGCCGTATGCTTCAAGTTTACTGATTAGTATATTATGATCTACATAATCAAACGCCTGTGACATATCGCAATAAATTGCACAAGCTGGAACTGTTTTGTCAACGTGGCCTATAACATTTTGGATAAATTCATAAATGGCCATATTCGTGGTTTTATTTTGTCGAAAGCCCTTTTGTTCATTGCACAGTATTTTATTTTTTTCTAGATATAAATTAAGTTCGCCATAAAGATACTTTTCGAAAATTTTTGAGAATATTGATAAGAGTGCAATAGGCCTATAATTCACCATTAACTGTTTGCATCCTTTTTTTAATAAAGGTTTTATGACGGATAGTTTAAGATCTTGTGGAAATATTCCAGATGATATTGACAAGTTCAGAATGTGACTCAAATGATGGCATATATCCTCATTTACTGCTTTAATTATTTTAGTAGAGATACCATCATATCCTACACTGTTGGTATTTTTAAGGTTGTTTATAATTTTATTAATCTGGTAGGGTGTACTTGGTGCAAGAAACATTGAATTTAATCGGTGATTAATTAAAGACGTTACTTTTTTCCCGGCACCCGGTAGGGGGTTAACTTTTTCAATAAAATAATTATTAAATGCGTCCGCTATTTCTGTTGGATTATCCAGGACGTTATTTTCATCAATTTTTATTTTATCTATGGATTCTTTTGGGGTGTTAAGTCTCGTTTTGTTTATAATCCGCCACGCTGTTTTAGTTTTATTTTGAGACGTTAATATTTTATAGTTATTTTGCGCCCGTTTTGTTAATTTTATAATTTTCTTGAATAACTGACTATAATTTAAGTACTTTAATTTGTTGTCTTTTGTTGAGTTTAATCTGAATTTCCATAGCAAGTCTTTTTTCTTTCGACTGCAAATTTTTACACCACGTGATACCCACTTTGGTTTATGATTGACTCTTATTAAATATTGGGTTCGTGGAAAACAAAGGTCATAAAAAAGTTTAAAATCAGTTATAAAGTGTTGATAAGCTGTGTTTGGGTCCTCAGTGAGGTAAATATCCGAGAAAGCGAAGTTCTTAACACACATTTTAAATTTATCAATATTTTCCTTGCAATAATCACGTTTATGTATGTATTTACAAAAAAAAAATGTATATAAGTAGTTTATCAGCCATCTCGTTACCATAATACAAGCATGAGGTTGCTTAGCTTGGGACTAAATGGCGTTGTGTGAATTGTCCAAGGATATTTATTTTATTTATTACCTAAAATTGCATAGACATTCAGAATTGAAAACGATAATTATGAAATTATTACTGCAGGCAACTTACAGTTTTCAAAGCACATGGTTTCGTTAGGTTTAACATTCGATGGACAAGATGCAGTAGGTCCATTTGGAGGGAACAGAATTCCATACGCTTCTTCCACAGTTAGCTGTCCATTTTCAAAACTTCTCAAAACCTTGTCACCTTTATTTTTGGCGTTGTAAATTTGTGAACAATCGAATGATGTGGTTGCTTTTTTGAGCTGGTAACAATTAAAAGTAAGTTGTCACAACATGCTTTCTCATATTATAAACGAATGTAGCTGATAATAAAATTTAACTTATTTCAAGTTTTCGTTCAAATCTAGGGCAACTTAAACGAACACCCTTTAATATTTTTGCCTCCCGTTATCCCATAGAGTCAAGGAAGGAACGTGGATGGGTTTTGGTCGGTAAGAGTCTGAAACTCCTTTCCACTGCACCCTGAGTGGCAGGAGTCATTTTTTGATTTCCCACCATAAAAAGAAGGGCACAGTCTTCTTCTCATACATATTATTATGTAGAAGGAAAGAACGGAGGCGGGTTGGTAATCAATGACATTTTTTATAGTAGATTTAGTATGTGGAAGTTTCTTCACAATATACTTTCTTTCACCGATGTCAATAATTTCCATGATAAACTCAGCTAGTATATATGAATTGAAAAAGTTACATTGGTAGTAGGTTTTCGCAGAGTTTTGGGAACCTTTTTGGATGCGGAAGACAGGGTGTTGTGGCGCAGCCTGTGACATCAGTGGACTGCAATAGGCTGGAGTTGATTGATCTATATGTATAGTAGATACCGTCTGACTGTCGGGTAAAGGTCTCCCTCTCCCTTCCCACACACTTATATCGTCTGCTGTTCTGAGCCAGTTATTTTGAAAAGAGTCAAGGTCCCCCTTCGATCTTCGTTTTCCTTAGCAAAACCCAAGGTTAATTTTAATTAAGATTAAAAATTCTAGTAATTCTGCTTCTGAAAAAGAATTGACTCACATACCGGAGAAGGTACTTTGTCCCTGGTGCAGTTGTAGTCCTGGTAGGTGAGAGGTCTGGTGCTGTTCATGCAACGAACATCAGTGTCTTTGAACACAGGATCGTTAGCGGGGACAAAGTTCGGCGTACACGCGTAATCGTTCAAGTGCTCATTTTGGCAGCAATAAGTGGTTTTCAGTAACAAATTTTCTAAAAAAAAAAAACCATATCGTTACTTACGAAGTCATTCGGTGTAGAGTTATGAAATCAGCCAGTCAAAAGTCTGGAATGTCTTCAAAAGTATTTATGTATACGTGGCCAGTGGAACTGAGTCTTAAACAGGACCCGTGTACAGACCTCATTAATAATTCCAATGGCCATTAAATTCTTCTTTCTTTCTCCGCGTGGTTAGTGACTAATCTGATGTCTGAGTTTTTATGCCCCCACGGGCAGCATAAAACTCTGACTTAGCTTCATATGCTGAGAAATATCTCAAAAAGTCAAAAAGTCAAAATCAAAAGTCATTTATTCAAATTAGGCTGAAAATCAGCACATTTTGAAAGTCAAAGTAACATAAGACAGTCCCCCAAAAACGCCCACCCTTCACCACTTCCTCTATCTCTCAGGCATGTCGGTTTCCTCACGATGTTTTACTCCACCGTTTTCAAGCGTTTTTTGAATTAAATTAATTAGTGTAGAATCTTTAAATACTTACCAGTGTCATGAACCGATCCAACATCGGTGTACAAGAATGCCGCGAAACCTGGTACATTGTTGTTTAAGTCTTCATGACTAGACTTCTGATGTTTCAACAGTGTGACACGCACTTCTCTTGCCAAAGGCAGCTCTTCGCCAGATTCGGCCTTTCTTGCTTTATAACCTGTAAATAATCCTATTTTAAAGACCTGTGCGTTATTGTAATTTAGAATATATTAAATGTTCTTTGGGAGCTAAATATTTGAGCGTTTGGGGTTTTTTATCTCTATATATATATCTCTACGAGCGGTCTATTTGACACGGTCAAAAATAAAATATGAAATCACATAGAACAAAAACCGCTCGTCTTAAAAACTTCCATCACCGTACAGAAATTAAATATTATGCGAACATATAATTATTGTAATATTGCATTTAATGCTAACAAGTATTCCATTTGATTCTAGAACTCTGTGATGTCACATATGTATACAAATCACGTACAAATTCCACGTTTTGAAAATTCATAAAGTAACGTAATTGACTACCTTTTGTGTGGCGACCACTGATCCTCGACCTGGCTTATACTACTTTAGGATAATATCACTCTCCTCCCTTTCTGGCAAATTGATCACCATTGGTACCTAGTAGATACTAAAAATCATACCTTCGTAGAAATGGGCAGGCAGTATCCTGACCATAGGTGAGTTAAAGGTTCCTGCTGCAGGATTTTCAAGATTGTTGCACGTTCCATCAACCCGTCTCCAATCATTTTTGTCGCAAGAAACAATGTTGATAGTACAAGTACTGAAAAAATAATCATAACAGATGTCGATTTTTAATTTTTAAACAACAAAAACATTAGCTGATATAATACTCACTCTATTAGGCTGTTTGTTTCATAAAACTCTAATTGATCTTCTGAAACAGGTTCTCCTGTATAGGAATCGTGTATCACTCCATAACTAAATCCTGTATACAGCGAAACTACGAAAACACTCGTGAGCAACATCGTGTGCGAGTGTTCTGCGGTTGCTAAGTATGTTTCCTTTTATATCAAAATTAATTTATTGACTTTAATTAAATAAGAAACCATATTTTTTTCTGTAAATAATAAAAAGAATTATACATTCCTTATAAATTCAGAGGTATGTCATATTATCTTGATAAACACAGCAGTACGTATTGGGAGGGTTGTCACGCAAAAAACCAAAAAAAAAATATATATTTTTTTTTTTCAAAAACTGAACCACCGTCTGTAACAGGTGTTACAATGTTAGTAAATGAATAAGCAACAATTTGGGTATTGTACTTTAACCCATTAGATGTTCGCTTATTAGTAGCCGTTTGCTTATAAGAGCTCAAGGATTTATACGGTTATATTTATGGTCGTTTCGAGAGAAGTTTTCTTATGAATCTATGGGGTTCATACGACATTTGAGGGGTTAAGTAACCACCGCATTCTGTTAACCTATCTGTAACCGGTAATTGTAAATTTAAAACGACTTTTTGTTTCTAACGCAGCCACACTGTATAACTTTTTTGATTTAGGTGCGATAACCGAGGCATGACAAGGCTAGCCACACTTTTGACTGCTAATGTTAACATAGACATAAGGCCTTTATCCCAATTTATTTATGGTCGACGCAGATTTCTTTTTTTTCCATGCTTCCCTATTAGTCGTCATCTCGTAGCCACTCATTTTGGAGCCACCATCATTCACACAATCGTTTCTTTGGTCTTCCTCTACTTGTATAGCCGTCCACATTCATACGAAAAACTTTCTTGATAACATTTTCCTCATTCCTCCGCATAACATGTTCAACCCATGACAACCGATTTCCACACAACTTTTCAGTCACTGTAGTCACTTTCAGACTCCCACATCATTAATAAGAATTGACCTGAAAAGCAGTTCTTTGGTTCTCAATCCTTTAATGATGACTTACATAGGTGGACAAAAGATCGTAGTGAAGTGACCTAATCAGGAAGATCTTATAAAAAAAAATTAAGATGGAGAAGGCCATTGTTTTAACATTTTCAAGTGAAAAACACAAATATAGCGTGTCAGTCATGTCGATTTTGTGTTCCAAGTGTTGATCGAGGTCGGTAAATAAACTTGAAATTATTATTTTACAATTTAATAGTTTAAATTCAAACAAAATATGGCATATGCGTTGCTTATCCAAGAGAGGATGAGTTGAAATGTCTTGTCATAATGTTCATCAAAATCAAAAGTCATTTATTCAAATTAGGCTGAGGATCAGCACTTTTTGAAGGTCAAAGTTACATAAGACAGTCCCCCAAAACGCCCACCCTTCACCACTTCCTAGTGCTTTAGCTGGGAAGAAGAAGTGGCGCAACAAACTCCCCAGCAGCACAGCTGTCTGTTTAGTTGGAAGAACTTGACTCTACACATCGTATGAGAAGTAATTAACATTACGAAACATCATATTAAAATCAATCATTTGCCACATGTCAGCTGGCACACGTCAATATACCACTTAAAACATTAAAACTGACTGTACTCAAGCGTAAATTAAAAAAAAAACAAAAACCCTCCAGGTAAATGTGCGTGCCCGCTTACATGTGATCAGCCTATAATGTTCCCAATGCTGGAACACAGGCCTCATCCCTATGAGAGAGTGTGGGCCGTGAACCACCACGCGGGCCCAGTGTTAAAGTGTCTTGTGCCTGCTATTATGCTATTGACGACACGGTTGGCGCAGTGGTTGAGCGATTGACTGCTGCGCAGCAAGTCGCGGGTTCCATTCCCGCACGGAACAAATATTTGTACGACCTGCAAGTATTTGTTTCGAGTCTGGGTGTTTTACTATCTATAATTTATGTATGTAATTACAAAAAATGAATGTATTTAAGTAGTTTATCAGCCATCTCGTTACCATAACACAAGCATTAGGTTGTTTAGCTTGGGACTATATGGCGTTGTGTGAACTGTCCAAGGATGTTGTTATTATTATTATATCGGTACCCCATCCTCATATACAGGATGAAATTGAATTCATGGGGATTATTTTAAGGAGTCATTGTATTGATCATTATGATAAACTTTCACTATGAGAACAAATCTAAAATCGAGCAAAAAAATCAGCTGTACCCTTCATTTTGACGAGTTATGCGAGCATAATGTATGAACAGCTGATTTTTTTTCGCGATTCACCTTGTATTTTATTTATTGAGAAATAGCACAGCCACATCACATATATAGCACTTTTACTAGAAATCATCATTAATAATATTAAATTATTATGTACAAAAAAATTAACTCGATATTTTTGCCATCGACACTAAAAAAATCAAACAGAAAACAATAGAAACAACCTCAAACAATCGTCTGCAGATAGACGATTAGCGCGTACATAGCGTTCATCGCAATATTTATATTGTTGCCTTAAAATTTAATGCATAAACCAAGCTCCGGAATTAGCTGCGTAGCAAAAAGGAAATAAAAAATTAAATTAAACATTAAAAACTACATGTCAATGTCTTACCTTTTGAACAGTAATACAACAATACTTTTTAGTGGTTGAAATTGGTATGTGACTAGAAGAACTTCTAGTTTTTATTAATTAGGCACTCGACTGCGCCACAACGAACAACGTGTTGGCGAACAAAAACGTGTTATGTTTCTCACGCGTATAATTATATTCTATGTGTCTTTGTATGTGGGATTATTTCTATGTACTGTCGCCAGCACATCAAGTTACCACTAACTGTTTTTACTCGATCCATTTTGAACTTTAGAAACAACGACGGAGGTCGTTTCGAAAAACAACTTAAAGGTTTAAAATAATTTGGAGAAGATCAACAGTTTGGTATAACTTGATGCGCTGCTGCGCTGGCGAATGTAACCTTTTTTTTAAGGCTGGGAAATCATCCAATGACTGCTCCCGCTCTGGGTGGAGCGGAAGGGAGTGTCAGACTCTTACTGACTAAAACCCATCCATGTTCCCTCCGTAGCCCTTTATGCTCCGGGGTAGCGGTAACCCTTTCGGACAATCCCGCTTACCCGGCAGGCTTGGCCCTGAGGGGCCCCTTCATATGCTGACATCTCTATAAGGCGCGCGTGGAACATATACGCGACGTACGGCACGGGTCTGGTGCTGATCGGACGGTGAGTCACCCATTACTCACCGCCCGCAGGCCCGCGCCTACGGTGGCCGGGAGTCGTCACGTGGCTCCCGACGCCCGGAGCGTCTCCCGCGGCGGCTGGGACGGGAGGACCTTCCTCTCTCCCATCCCGCCACCTCCTTCGCGAGCATAACTTTTTCGCAGGAGGTGACTGCCCCCCACTCCCTCTCGCCCCGGACCATGGCTTGCACCAGGGCCGGGCGCGAGAGGTCGCCGCCGCCGATCGCCTCTATGAGGACACGGCGGTGCTCCGCCCAAGCGGGGCAGGTTTGCACCGTGTGCTCTACCGTGTCCTCTGGGCGATCTTCGCAGTGGTGACACCCAGGCGTTTCCTCCCGCCTGATGATGTGCAGGAACCCCCCGAAACATCCATGTCCGGTGAGGACCTGCGTCAGGCGGTAGGTGAGGGCGCCGTGACGCCTCTCTAGCCACTCCTCAAAGAGGGGCCTTACCGCCACTATCGTGGCGTGCCCTGCGCTTGGTTGCTGTTTTTGCTGCGGAAACGGAGTTTCCCCCTGGCTTAGTACTTCCGCGCGCCACTCGAACAGGCGCGCGAGGACTATCGCCTCCAGATCCCACGGCGGCAGTCCGGCAAGGAGGCTTGCCGCCTCGCCCGAGATCGTGCGGTACCCCCGGATAAGCCGAATGGCTACCACCTTTTGGGGCGCGTTCAGATAGTGGGCGGCTCGCCGCCGCAATGAACGCGCCCACACCGGGGCCCCGTAAAGGGCCATGGACCGCACGACTCCCGCGTAAAGCCTCCGGTAGGAGGCGTTTGGCCCCCTTAAATTGGGCAAGAGCCGCTTGAAGGCGGCCCCAGTCCGTTCCAGCTTGGGGGCCAAACGTCGGAAGTGCTCCACGAAATTCCATCGGCTGTCGAGAACCAGACCTAGGTATTTTATCGTGGTCTCGACGCCGATGTGAACCCCTCCTACCGTAAGTTGGGATCCCGATGGTGGCCTATTCCGAGGCCCATGAATGGACGTGGCCTCGGATTTGTGCAATGCCACCTCGAGACCCAACTGCCGGATCCTCTCAATGACTGTCGCAACCCCGCGTGTCATCGCGTCGGCCGCCGCCTGATGCGACCTGCCCTGCGCCAAGACCAGCGTGTCGTCAGCGTAGCAAACTACGCTGACGTCGTCAGGGAGGTCGGCCCGCAGCACCCAGTCGTAACCGATGTCCCACAGGAACGGCCCCAGAACCGATCCCTGCGGGACACCGCACGACATCTCTCGCCGGTTCCATTCCCCATCGCGACCGGGGTAGATGACGGCTCTGTCCGTCAAGTACGCCCCGACTATTCGACGGAGGTAGGTCGGCCCGGTGATACCGGAGTGCTTCCCCAATGCAACTCCAGGGCAGGGTGTTGAAGGCGTTGGCGATGTCGAGTGACACCGCCACGACGACCCTACCCTGGGACACCGCGTCCCCCGTCGTGAGGGCTCTAACGCGCATGATGGCGTCCACCGTCGAGCGCCCCTTGCGGAAGCTAAACTGGCAGTCCGCAAGGTCCGGCCCGGCGAATGTACCCTTGAAGCATTTAATGGTTGAAAAGTCTGGGATCTCTATTTATAAAACCAAATGGCGGACAGATGTCAATTATTTTGACTGCCTCATTGGCCTAGCCCCTCAAACTTAAGCGAGCCTGCGGACAGTAAGTAATGGGTAGCTCACCGTCCGATCAGGCCTGTGCCAGAAGGCGTGTACGGGTTAATACGACCCGTTAGGGCTGAAACCTGCCGGGTAAGCGGCGATTGTCTGAAAGGGTTACCTCTGCCCTGGAACATAAAGTGCTAAAGAAGGAAAATGGATAGGTTTTTAGTCAGTAGGAGTCTGAAACTTCCTTCCGCTCCACCCAGAGCGGGAGGAGTCATTTGATGATTTCCCATGCTAAAAAAAAAAGCCGCTTCTAAGACGTGCTAGACAGGATAACCCTATAAATTAATCGGCGAACGACGTCATTGAAACTTTATAGTTGGTGTGCTTTCCTAGCGAGCATTTCTTGAAACCACCGTAAAGTGAAACCCCGCCACTAGATCTTTCCTGACAGCGTTGGTTATATGGCGGCTACTTCTCTACGAGGAAACTGTAGCATGTGTCATATCATGTAGGAGTTAGGATAAAAGAATTGAAGAACTTGTGTCCGTTTCCACTAACATTAAGTTTAGCAAAGCCAAGTTACAGTTATTTTCCCTCTGATAGGTATAACCAAACACCATAAATTCGAGACAGACCATCGCAGGCCTAATGTGATGGTTCCTACGGCCTGCCAGCCTAGCATGGCGCGAACTGGCCTGTGAGACAGCAGGCCGTGGAACCGCAGCATAAGCATTACGCTTCGGCGACTTGGTGTCGTAACTTTAGCCTAAGTGATTAGTGACATGTTTTTGCACAAGTACGCATTTTATTAAAATGTCATTGAATGTTAGTGAAAATTAGCATTTAATTTTATGTTGATTACATTCTCTTTCGTGGTCGGATTTCAGTAACTTGTATTTTTTATTCAGTTTCGAATTAACATATCATTACTCCAGATTTCGCCAGTTATGTTGAAGTCTCATTACGTAGCCTATTTGTAGCTTGTGTAAATATTTGTTTTTTTTTCGAATGAATTAATTGATTCCAACAGATCAATCAATCTGCCTAGCCTTTTCCCAATTATATCGGGGGCAGCTTCCAGTCTAACCAGATGCACCTAAGTACTCGTATTTAACATGCCTCTGACCTCAATAACCCAGTACCAAGTTAAGGTTGGAATTCAATTCATAGGCAATATTTTAAGCGTCATTGTACTCATCAGAATCGAAAACAAAATCAGCTGTTCCATACATTATGTTCGCACAACTCGACATGTAGGAGAACAGCTAATTTTTTTTCGAAATGACCCTTAAAATTAAATTTCACCCTGTATACTTCCGACTACTCGTAATGACTGAAAGATCTATGTATTAATGACAGCCGGTGCCAAAGGCCGCCGTGGCACAAAATCTACTCCAATGTATCATACAATAAAACATTAATAGTCCTTCATCGAGTTACGAGATGGCGTCAGTAGCACGATTGGGAACACTTATTTTATTAATTAAGCATGAGCTTAATCAGCTTATAATGTTCCCACTGCTGGAATCCATGCCCCCTCTCTGTGAGAGAGTGTGGGCCGTAATCTAAGACGCGGGCCCAGTGTGGGTTCGTAGAATTCTTTGAATTTTTTGTTCTAGAAATTTCGGTTTCCTTACAATGTTTTCCTTCACCGTTTGAAGAGCAGTGGAGATGGAATAATTTACACAAGTTAAAGCGCTTGTCAGGGTGCAAACCCTCGATCTAGAACTCGTTAGTCGAGGCCGTTACCACCAGGACATCACGAACGATGTAGAACGTAAAAAGCGTCCGTAATAAAAGATTTAAAAAAGTAATCAAAAACAATAAATTTTAAAACAATAGGCTCAATTGGGACTCAAGCATAACTAGTGAAATATGGGTTTCTATGGGTATGTAGCAACACCTCTGAATATCCCTTCGGGGATTTCAGCCATGGATAACCACTTAATTATGTTATTGTTTTTTGTATAAAGGGCAAATCTAAAGACATAGTTCCATTTTTAGACCACCACAGAATACTATCAGATCCCTTAAAATTTGATCAATGGTTTTTCATTGATCAGTTACGATCAAACATACGGCACTTACAGAGTTATTTTTAGTTGTCAGAAATAACATTTCTAATATCAAAACAGTTAAAAATAGTATAATTTATATTAAAACCAGTTTAATGCTCAAAAATATTTATTATAACAGATTGTGTTCAATAAAATCATAGGTAAAATTACCGGATCTATTACTATATTCATTACACTTCACGTGAATTATCTGACCATTTTGGTTTGTTTTAATTTTAATAAGTTGTAACTGTGTCAAGTGTGTCCCTACTTGTCGCAGCACGCATCGTCAGCCCAAGCATTGAAATCCATCTTCTCAATTGCGGAGCAAGGCACTAACGGGTTCCTGAAATTGAAAATAATGATTGTTAGTCAATTTTTAAATACTAACTATGTCGATAGCCTCCTTCTCCAAGGTACAAAATTCCACCCCTATTTCACCCCTTTACGATTTCCTACAATCCTATTAATTGACGTCTCCTACTTATAATCTACCTCTGTGCCATATTTCATTTTCGTAGGTCCATTCGTTTTGGATGGGACCAATGGAAGGATTGGTAAACAAAATTTAGAAGGGACAAACTTTTCCAAAATATATTACACAGTTTTACGGGTATGTCACCTTCGAGACAATCTTTTTATGGTTCGTTAATTTTAAATGAATAGCACCACGGTTCAGTTTAGTGATACCGGACTAAACCATAGTTTATTTTTCGTTTCCGTTAAGAACAACGTCGGTTAAGCCATAATCACACTCACGTTTAAAATAGAAAGAGATAGAGAAAGCGAAAACTTCATGGAGGAAACATAACGTTTTTCCTTGACGATTTGTACAATTCGACTCCTACCGCAAGTCACGTTAATGAACTGCGTTTTGACTTTCATCTTTATCGATTATCAGAAATACCTGTTGCAATTTCCAAGAGAGTCCAATTATTATTTAGGTCTCTATTAGACGAGGAAAAAACAATCTTTTGAAAAAAATAATAGTTTTTGTTAAGGTTCGGTTAACCTCCCATTCGCTGTGTCTAAACCCATTTTTCACTTTCAGAAATAATAATAATGAGTAGCAGAAAGTTATTCTTACTTCTTTGAAATTTTATAGAAAGCATGCTTAGGTATTTCACGGACACCGTCGCCAACATTGCAGAGCAACAAAGCTAAAGTTGCTTTTCTTACTTCTCGCAGCTGACCTGAAAAAGTAAAAAAAAAAAAAATTACCTTACTTTTAACTTTCGTTTCAGTTAGGTACTATTTATTTCTTCGTGAAACTTAAAACTTATTTATTTAGAAGCATGGGTATTACAGGTTATATCTAGACAGTAGGTAGCCCCTCAAAAATTCAAAATGATTGAAAGAATTTGTAAAAGTAATACAAAGTAATACAAAGCGCCATCAAGATTCACATGTTACTGCCGGCCTGCTACTGACGACGAAAACTTAGAACTACATACAAACTCTTTCGTAAGGATGTGACTACAAACTTTGAAACTGTAATTTGGAGGTAGTTTATCTCTACGAAAATTTATTCGTTGCCACGACGATAGAAAGTTGTCGACCTAAAGCCTGAATGAGACCAGAGAGGGAGATAATTTATTTTAATTATTAAAGGTATTGGAAGGACAGAACTGGGATTCCACTGAAAATTACTTCATATCTTGTCTGCTCATCAACTTTAACAACGCAATTAACGTGTCTGAACGGACAAAATGAAAGGCATTGCGATCGATTGCCATAGTGGTCTTCTTCTTTTGTGTGGTTAGTGACTAACCTGGCGTTAGAGTTTTTTGCTACCCATGAGCCTCTGACTTACCTTCACATGCTATTGAGGAATATCTCTCAGAAATGCTGGTTTCCTCACGATGTTTTCCTTCATTGATTTTTAAGCAAGTGATAATTATGTATGAATCCGCAAAATCAGAAGTGCGTGCCTTGGGTTCGAACTCGAGATCTATGACTTAGCAGTCCGATGGTCACACCACTAAGCTGTCACTGCTAGCAATGCCTAGCGGTAGCCCAGTGGTATCACTGACTTACGAGTTAGTAGGTACCAGTATTACCAGTAACGCCCGAGTTAAACTCAGAAACTCCATATGAATTTTATTCCAGTTTACCTTCAATTAAAAAATAAATATTTATGAAACTTACTTTCAGTAAACGCATTCGGTCTGTTTGGCCTCTCATACCAATGTCTATCTGTTTTCATAGCCCTCATCAAGTTGTCATTTAAAACACCAGCAACGATTAATGGTATGTTTCCACCTTTCATTAGTTTTTCGCTCCACCATCCAGCCATTACATCGACATCGCTGACGTCTTCATATATCAGTTTCATTTTTTCAATTTGCTGAAAAGGTTATACATTATAATCTTCAAAATAACACGTCATGTCATTTACAAGGTGACATTGAATTAATGGGCATTAATTTAAGGGGTCATTGTACTCATCATTATGAACAACTGATTTTTTTTTCCGATTTCAGATTGGTTCCCAGTGTGAAAGTTGTTCATGATGATGTAATGATTTTGTAAAATAATAATTAAGAATAAGACTTTTTCACAAGCGGCAGATGGCGCTTGTAGTTGCACGAACTTCCGGTTTAGGTATTTATTTGTAGAATATCGATAAATCGGTAAATCTGTTTAGTATAATTAATAAATAATTGTTGTTTAAATTAAATAAGGTTATTTATAGTTAATCTTAAGCCCTAATATATTTAAGTTATAGTGATGATTATTATTATGCACTGTTTACTTTGCTCTGATTGGTCGCACAGTCAGCTGAGTATTCACTTCCGTTTAGAGTGGGGAACGCTCAGTTGGCAACTGATTTTGCTTAGCAGGAGTCAGTCTACTTTGAGGCGTTGAGCTGTGAACACATCTTACAGATCCGTGTTATTTTAGATTATATCCTGATATTTAATTGACTAAAACGTAATTATATGTGATTGTTAATATTCTGATGATGTAGTGAATAAACTCAAGATATTGAACTTTGAGGTGTTTGATTTCATTTTAATAATAAATTCAATATCAACCTGTATTTGATCGTTCATTGGCTACCCAGTTATGACATAACATTCTTTATAAAATACTCGTCAATATTAAGCAATTCAATTTCTTAATAATAAAGAAAATGGTTAAATAATATGATAAGATGATAAAACAAAGGCGAAATAATATTAATATACATATAGGTACAGATGCCAGCACATCAAGGTAATCCGATCTGTCAAATTTCTTTGAAAGTTTTTCAACTTAGTTACAAAAGAATAAGGTTCGTATTCGATTGTAAATAAATGACAGTTTGGAATAGCTCGATGTGCTGGCGTCTGTACATAGAGTGCAAACAAGTTACAAATCAGCCAATCATAGCGTTATTAAAAAAAAAAAAAGTTTGTTGCCGCGGTCTTTTTAAAATTGGAAAACTATTTGGTATACTAACAGCTTTTGAATTTTAAAAAGACCACGGAGGTTGCATTCTGTAAGAGAAAAAAAAAACGTACTTCACGCGGTACGAACTGTTCTAAATCATCGAAGCAAGTAATTTTGACTCCAGTGAAGTGGTAAATGTAGTCGATGTAAGGAGCGAGGCCAAAGTTTCGACCTTTGTTTAAATCACCAGCCGTTATGTCCAAAGCTTGTTGAACGCCAGGTAATCCACGATTTGAGACCTGTAAAGTAAATTAAAAGGTTTATAAAATCTTGTTGGTCATCCCGGCTGCAGTTTCTGTGTGACCACTTTATCATATTCACTAAAGGGAACTCCTTTTTCTTCCAATCCTTTTTACGTCAGAGATTGTTATTCGACACTTGAAAAAAGCAAGTAAGGCTGTGAAAGTTTTGCTAAGTGATTCAATATTATGGCCTAGCATTGAGTGTCTGAAAGTAGAAGATAAGAAAAAAGTATTCAATGATTGGGCGGGTCACGTTAGCCGCATGCATAGTGACCGCTGGGGGCAATAGTGGCAACAAGGTGGGTGGGACGGCGCCGTCGAGGCCGGCCCAGGAAGAGGTGGCGAGACGACCTAGACGCATACCGCAAAGAATGGATCGCGGTGGCTCAAGAGAAAGATGTCTGGAAGGATTTGGGGGAGGCCTTTGTTCAGCTGTGGGACAGTGTAGGCTAAATAAATAAAATATAATCAAAGATACATAAACAAAAAGGTTAGACGTACATCAAAGTCAACGGAGCCATCGAGTGCCCGACAGCCCGCTCTGAACGTGCTCTGTGTGAAGAGTTCCATATCCTTGGGTAGCATGCCCGTTCTAAATGTAACGTTTAATATGGGGTAGTCTCTGACAAAGTGGCCGTCCGAGTCATGTAGTCTGATGGAAAAGAAAAATACATTTTTATAAAAAGCTTCTTTGTAGTAGTAAAATAATACAAGCCTTTCACGGTTCACTGACACGGTTGGCGCAGTGGTTGAGCAATTGACTGCTGCGCAGCATGTCGCGAGTTCGATTCCCGCACGGAACAAATATTTGTACGACCTACAAGTATTTGTTCCGGGTCTGGGTGTTTCTCTATCTATAATATGTATGTATTTATTAAAAAAAATGTATATAAGTAGTTTATCAGCCATCTCGTTACCATAACACGAGCATTAGGTTGTTTAGTTTGGGACTATATGGCGTTGTGTGAAATGTTCAATGATATTAATATTATTATTAGTTGTACAGATTATCCACTCACTTGGCTGTCGATTCTTGCATGAGATGCCAAAAGCGCAAGGCATAAGTATATTCCAAAGTCACTTCAGGGTACCTAGTTGCATCATACATATCACTGAACCCGCCATCCTCAGTTATAACGCCCGCCTTGATAAGATTGTCGCGCCCTGGTGATGATTAAAAAATGAGGGACTCATATTTTTTTTTCCACGGTGTTAAAATGTGTCGTGACGTCACTCCTATGTAGAATTTATACTGAATTGTGACGTAACTTGCCCCCAGTCCCCAACTTGAATGCGTTTTATCTCAGTATTTTGCGGGGCGTCTCCTGCGGCGCGGCGGCGGCTGGGACGGGAGGACCTTTCTCTCTCCCATCCCGCCACCTCCTTCGCGAGCATAATACCTGCGTCAGGCGGTAGGTGAGGGCGCCGTGACGCCTCTCTAGCCACTCCTCAAAGAGGGGCTCTACCGCCACTATCGTGGCGTGCCCTGCGCTGGGTTGCGACAGTCGCTGATTCCAGGCCGCCATGAGATCGCGCCGGAGGTCCGTCCGCTCCGCCGCAATCTGCTGCGGAAACGGAGTTTCCCCCCGGCTTAGTACCTCCGCGCGCCACTAGTACAGGCGTGAGAGGACTATCGCCTCCAGATCCCACGGCGGCAGTCCGGCAAGGAGGCTTGCCGCCTCGCCCGAGATCGTGCGGTACCCCCGGATAAGCCGAATGGCTACCACCTTTTGGGGCGCGTTCAGATAGTGGGCGGCTCGCCGCCGCAGTGAACGCGCTCACACCGGGGCCCCGTATAGGGCCATGGACCGCACGACTCCCGCGTAAAGCCCCCGGTAGGAGGCGTTTGGCCCCCTCAAATTGGGCAAGAGCCGCTTGAAGGCGGCCCCAGTCCGTTCCAGCTTGGGGGCCAAACGTCGGAAATGCTCCACGAAATTCCATCGGCTGTCGAGGACCAGACCTAGGTATTTCATCGTGGTCTCGACACCGATGTGAACCCCTCCTACCGTAAGTTGGGATCCCGATGGTGGCCTATTCCGAGGCCCATGAAAGGACATGGCCTCGGATTTGAGCAATGCCACCTCGAGACCCAACTGCCGGATCCTCTCCGACTGCAACCCCGCGTGTCATCGCGTCGGCCGCCACCTGATGCGACCTCCCCTGCGCCAGGAACAGCGTGTCGTCAGCGTAGCAAACTACGCTGACGCCGTCAGGGAGGTCGGCCCGCAGCACCCAGTCGTAACCGATGTCTCACAGGAGCGGCCCCAGAACCGATCCCTGTGGGACAACGCACGACATCTCTCGCCGGTTCCATTCCCCATTTATGTTCGCCTAGCTCGTCAAAATGGATTAAAACGACTAAAATTTACACTTACTACACAAGCACTGCTTATACAAGACTGTATCAACTCAAAATGAAGCTTTTTTCAACAAATTATCGAAAGCTGAATACTTATTTCCTGTTAACGATTGTTAAAAAGTAAACACTGTTTTAAAATTAGTGATAAAATTAAGGGGTTCTATTGAGGCTTAAAGAATTAAATTTTACATATGAAAAATGAGTTATCTCGAATTTGTCTTTTTTTACTATTGTGTTAGCAGTGCGACCTGCAGACTAGGCTAAAACTTAGTAGTTATACATGAACCTTTTAGGGCGATATCACAACATTAATAACTTACAATACTTATTCTCTTTACTTATACTGTTTCTAATATACATAAAATATTGTTTATGCTGTAAGTATGATAACTGAAGATCTCCACCTATATTCAATGGGTGAGTCATAATGCTTCAGATTGTAGTAGGAATATGCAAGAGTGTTGGGTGTGTGCAGTTTAGAGTGGAAAGAAACTACGAAAACAAGAGTATTTTAAATTAACCAAAAGAAAGTCATATTTTGAAAATTTAAGTAAGTACCTTGTAAAGCTTCATACCACTCGCGAAAGTACATTTGATTGGAGTAGGCGGAGTTAATATCTCTTGCCACATAAAACAACTTGTCGTCGTCCCAACATGGATTCACCTTGGCTAATTCACTGGCTATGAAGTTGTGGTTTCGTACGAACCATATGGTAAACAAAGCGACTGGCAACAAGCTGTTGCGATCTAAAACAAAAAAGTATAATTAAAACAACTAATCATCACTTCATCACATTCACTGTTGGGACACTGGCCTCTTCCTTTTGAGAGGGTCTGGGCCATCAACTTCGCGTGCCCAGTGCGAGTTGGCGGATGTCACATGTTTTCGAATTTTTGGTTTTAGGACATGCACACATCCCTTACGAAGTTTCTTTTTACTGTTTTGAGAGCAGTGGTGATGAAATTGAATACACAAAGGGAAGCGCCTTCTTGGGTTCGAACTCACGACCTACAACTCATATGTCGAGGCCAATCCTACTGGGCATCACCGCTCTTGCGTTCTACAGAGGCCAGCATATCAAGCTACCCCAATCTGTCAAATTTCTTCGATCAATTTTCAACTTCATTACAAAAGAATAAGGTTCATGTTCAATTAGGAATATTTGACAGTTTGGCGTAGCTTAATGTGCTGGAGTCTGTACAAATAACAATAATAATCTAAAGGACATGGCCAATATTTGCCCCAAGCTGTACATAATTAAAAGTATTACAATTAATTAAATTAAAATAAACAAAGAACTTATATTTCTAATAATATTTCATAGTAGTCTCTGAATAAAATACTAAAATAAAAGAATTTTAAGCGATTTTATCCGTTCAATTTCACTTTAAAGTATCTTCAATGTTGCCATTTAATAATATTAAAGCTTAGAGGAAAATATAACTAAACGCATGTAGCAATTAAAATATTCATAACAAAATATTTATTTAAATATATTTTTGACGGTAAGTAATCCATCAAACCAACCTTCTCTTAATGATTTTATAGATAAAAAGTCAAAGTACACAGACTGATATCATATTTTAATACAGTTGCGTCGTGTATCGTAGCATTACAATATTGACATAAAGGTATTACTTGACTTAATTACTAGTAACACTCAATGAATCCGTCAAACGTCTAAACTGGCATTTTAAACACTCGTCGCTCTTACTGTTTCCGCGGTAATTTAATGTGTTTCAGTTTTTCCAAGTTATAATATGATATTAACTTATTACCTAAGACAAATATAAACACCTCAACCTATTTAACGTTCAGGAAATTATAATTTAATAAATACATTGTAAAATCATCGTGAAACCCGAGTGAAAAAATCAAGACTTTCAAATCTTCATAACTTTGTTCCACGACTGCATAGCTATAAGTAACTTACAATTCTTAATAATTGAAGATATGTCCTATTGAACGACATAAATTTCATCCCTGTACATTCTGGGGTACAGGATTTTGGCCATCTCCTTTTATAAGTCAATATTGGTTTCTACCAGAATATATTGCACACGCCCACTTACAATTTTCGAAGCATCTGGTCTCATTCGGTGGAATATTATTGAGGCAGACTCCATTAGGTCCGTTTGGAGGGAAAATCCTCCCATATTCTTCTTCCACTGCGAGCATTCCATTTTTGAAACTTCTCACCACCTTATCGCCTTTACCATTCGAGTTGTAAATTTGTGACTCATCAAACGGCGTAGTTGCTTTTTTAATCTTGTAAAAAAAGATGTAAGTAATAATTAATAGTTATTTTAGTTATATCCAATATATGATGAAGGCACAGTGGCCAGCACATCAAGTTATCCCAATCTGTAAAATTTCTTTGATAGGTCTTCAACTTTATTACTATAAGTTGAGGCTCATTTTCAATTGGAATAATTTAATAATTTGACAGTTAGGGATAGCTTGTTGTGCTCGCGTCCATGCATCTTGTCACAACTAAAATTTACTTTTAAATAGGAATAAATATATTTTAACATCTCTGTATTCCCCCAAGTGTTAGACAGAGTTGCACTTATAGTAGGTACCGCATTTCTGTATTCAAGTCTGAACAAAATTTTAAATTAAATGTTAAATTTCTTGGTCTTCATTTTATTTGCTTCATGCTATGTTATAGAAGAGGAGCTCGTGGCTAAGTAATAACAGCCGCACAGGCAACATTCATCAGGTTAAGCTAAAAGCCCGAAAATCTGATAGCCAGTCTTACGAAGTGGTATCGTATTACCCAGTTACTGGGTTGTGGAGGTCAGATCGGCAGTCGCTCCATGTAAAATACTGGTATTCAGCTGTATTCGGTTAGACTGGAAGCCGACCCCAATATAGTTGGGAAAAGGCTAGGCAGATTTATTGCTATGTTATTTAAGAGAAATAAATGTATATGATTAGTATGAAGGCTAGAGAATGCTGAATTAATAAAATAACATACCATAGAAGGTACTTTGTCATTGGTGCAATTGAAGGACTGGTGGGTGAGCGGTCTGGTGCTGTTCATACAACGAATGCCCGTGTACCTAAATATGGGGTCATCGTCTTCGAGAATGTTCGGGGTACATTCTTTGTCATTCTGGTGTTCCTTTTCGCAGCAATAGGTTGTAGTAAGGAGGAAATTTTCTGAAATGAATAATAAAATAGATCGTGGGTGTACAAAATAATACTATTAAACTTTGTGTTTTTTGTTTTTAACCGGATTCGGAGCTCATACTCATATTCATATACCTATTTAATTGCATTCTATAATGTGTGAAGATCTTACAATAGGCTTAAAACTAAAGTACAATTCTAGACCATGAAGGGCACAGCAAAAAGTATAAAATTAAAAAAATATATTAAAAGAAAATATTCCATAATATGTTAACTATCTAGGTGAACGCGATTCCAATTACGCAGCCGATACGTTGCACTGATCAGACCTGCGAAATTCTTCATCGCTTTTGGGTTTTTTTTTTACATCTAAGTTAAATGATTTTAGAAAAGTTATTCCGTCATCATTAATTTTCGTCATTACTATCCTCTGTAGACAGATTTTAAATTATAAATGTATTACATATTGTTATTTTGTAAGTGGCTTTTAATTAAGAAGTGACGGTAAAGGAGTAGAAAGTACTTATTAGTACTTATAGAATCCCCAGCACTAGGGATCGTGGTAAGCGGGATTGTCCGAAAGGGTTACCGCAACCCCGGAACATAAAGGGCTAAGGAAGGAACATGGATGGGTTTTAGTCATTAAGAGTCTGACACTCCCTTCCGCTCCTACCAGAGCGGAAGAAGTCATTGGATGATTTCCCAGCATTAAAAAAAAAAAGCACTGGGGATCATAGTGCCCCATTGAGTGTTGTGTAGTCCACTAGATCTAGGGTATTTTAGTGGGACGTGCGGAATTATGTCTGAAATAAATGATTTTTATTCTATAAATACTTGCCAATGTCGTGAACCGATCCGATATCGCCGAACTTATATATTCCAAAGCCTGGAATATTGTGGTTGAAAAGATCATTAATAGAATGTCCACTTTTTAATAGCATGAGACGCACGACTCTTGCCAAAGGCAGGTCATTGCCAGATTTTGCCTACCGTGATTCGTAACCTGAAAATAAATAGATGCCATCAAAAACAACACTTGTAAAAAAATCCAAGTCTCGCGACTCAGTTCTTTAAACGTAAAAAGTTGTGAGATACGTGTTATACCAAGTCGGTTACTTTATTATCCCTACTTAAAGGACCTTCGGCCTTAAGTTATTACGTAACTAGCTAACCTAAGAACATCTCATAGTGACCATGTCAATATTAAAAATATTTAATATTTTAAATAAAATAGAATAATATGTAGATAGAACTATGATTTGACAACTACGTGTTATTAAACAGTTAAAGCGCTGGTCCCACAGCCCACGACCCCACTACATACGTACGCGTGGATGGCAAATACATAAATGAACCGTAGGTACTTGGACATTCTATGCCTGAAGACTCTAGCTTAAAGCATTTATAATAATTAAACCATCTACGGGAATGTTTGAATAGGAATGATGCTCGTGTAAAAAAAGAAATTATATTTATCCGCCAATTAGATGAAAAAAATATTAAGACACGTTTTTTTTGGCTTTATCATATAAATACAAAATAACTGAGATAAAACGCATTAAAGTTGGGGATACTTACTATAATTATTACGCATTAGTGAGGTCATGCTACATTTTAACTCAATCGTTTATTTTAATTTTTATCGACGTAATCGAAAAAATACGTGTCTATTTTATTTTAATAATCTAGCTTACGGACTAAATAAAGTTTCAGTCATCAATCCCTATTGTTAAGACGTCGTCGGGCAGTTATTCAGTAAGTTGGCGTGACGACACGGTTGGCGCAGTGGTTGAGCGATTGACTGCTGCGCACTATGTCGCGGGTTCGATTCCCGCACGGAACAAATATTTGTACGATCTGCAAGTATTTGTTACGAGTCTGGGTGTTTTTCTATCTATATATCGTATATCAGCCATCTCGTTACCATAACACAAGCATTAGGTTGCTTAGCTTGGGACGATATGACGTTGTGTGAAATGTCCAAGGATATTATTATTATTAGTTGAAGCTAGTTCAAAATCGACGATTCTGGGTACCTACATTATTATTGTTGCATCAAAATGTGAGAACAGAGTAAAAAAAAAATTATACTAAAGGATTAGGTAATGGTAAGCCCCCAGTTAAAATATGACCAGCTTCGATGGACAGCGTCTTCACAAACATGTCGCGTGCAGGGTTATGTAGTAGTAGACAGTGGCCTTTGTACAGCATATCAAGCTATCCTTAACTGTCAAAATTTCCCATTGGAAAATGAACCTTAATCTTTTGTATTAAAGGTTAACCTATCAAAGAATTTTGACAGATTGGGGTAGCTTGATGTGCTGGCCTCTGTACTTGATGCTAGGAGTAGGAGCATAGTAGGCTGATTATGCTTTTGTGATACTCAAAATGTTCTTACCATTATAAAAATGAGGAGGTAGTATCCTGAACAAGGGTGTGAAGTAGGATCCCATTGCAGGATTTGTCAAACTATTGCACGTTCCATCGACGCGTCGCCAATCATTCTTCTGGCAGGGTTCAACGTCTATAGTGCAAGTGCTGCAACATTGGTCGTATTAATATCCTACCTATTCTTTTACAAATTACTTTTAGTTAAAATGACAGTTGGTAAAAAATTTAAAGGACATGGACCTAGTTTGGCCCAGCGCAGACAAAAAAAAAATATCTGATAATATTTGAAATCCCACCACCTGCACCGTTTTCGTTACTTGGCAAGACTTTGCAGGAAATATGTATATCAATTTGAAAAATCATTATTTTCAGTCAAGTATTCGGGGAGATATTTATGTTGCTAGAGCAATATATTCAAGGTGTATAGGGTTAGATGATCTATTATATGAGGTGGAGACAAGAATACAGTAAACAGTGTTTATCTAATGTCTTCCCTAGTCTGTATACAATTTTATCAAATACTTCCAATAGTTTAGTCAATCAATAGCTATAAGGGGATGATCAGCAAAACCCATTGTCGACCCATCACACTATAAAATTTCGAAGCTTGGATAGTTTCAAAATACACTTACGCTTTAGTATTGCCATTGTTATCACTTATACTCCGTTTATTAGAAAAATAACGGTTAAATAACGACAGTTATTGTGTAATATTGTTGACGTAACTGCACTTTACAGTTGTTTTTTTAATGTAAATGGTTAATAGATAATATTGCTTCGTATGTAACGTGAAATAACGGAGTTTAATATACGTCTATATAGAAATAACGAAAGGGTGATAACCGTTATTTTTCTAATGTTATAACGAATAGAGTATAGTATCTCATTTAATATCGACACGATTTTTAATAAAAAAAAATTTAAATTCAATAAAATAAAAAAGAATTAAAAAATATATTATGATAAAAGAGTACTCACTCGGTCAAGTTGTTAACTTCATAAAAAGTCAATTCCGTTCTTGAAAGAATTTTGCCCGAATAGTAATCGTGGATAACCCCATAGCTGAGAACAGCGCAAAGCGCAACTAAGAAAATACGCGTCAGCAACATCTTGAACTGATGTTCTGTAGACACAGTGTTTTAATTTCTCTTTTTATAGCATTTTTTTTATTGGTACTCAATAAATAATGAACCAAATTTTTACTTTGCAAATAATATGTTCACAAGAAAATTCATTATTTATTTTATACATTTTGAGGCGTGACCTTAAAAGAGACTTACTTATTGCCAGGGTTCTCGATAAATGTATTTTTTGAGGATGCCTGTAAAAGCGTCAATTCGAAATAATTGGACACAATAATATACTTTCGGCAAGTTGAAGCTCACTCAGCTTGAAGTAGACTAGTGCTAGAGTAGAGACTGCTTGTCGGAACGCTTAGTGCAGGACGCCACCCAGCTATGAATCTTGACCTTGAAAATCCAGGTCATAAACTACATCTGTGCCAAGTTTCATACAGATCCGCTCAGTCGTTTGAGCGTGAAGAAGAGACAAAAACACAAACACAGCCACAAAAAAAAAATCACTTACAAACTTTAACCTTAATATTATAATTTAGTGTGATTCTGAATGATTGGAAAAAGACATTGTCCAAATGGGCCCTGTGCAATAAAGAGTATCAGATTAAACGAAAATTAATCGCCTATTTTATTATTTAAGTTGCAAATACTTCTGTATTACGGACTAGCTGTATTCCAAAATGTACTTTTAATAGAATTTAACGCGACTAATAACATTAGATCGCCATCTATGCCTAATGTCATGTCGTGTCAGAAGTGAAATAGGGATGTTCAATCAATTATAATCGATTGATTGAATTATTAATCGATCGATTGTGTTTTCTTTAATGTATGCAGTAATACTCCAATTTAAATAGGTAGTAAGAATAATACTATACAGTAATCAAAACTTTTTATTTCTATACAATCATTCAAACATCTAATTCATTTTTTACGACAATTAATACAAAAATAACATTTCTTTTTCGGCGTAAAATAAACCATTGTCATACATACTTGTAATGTTTATATGACAAAGGTGATGTAACAGACAGTTTGAAATAATTTAAGACCACAGTAAATCTTAATCGAAAAAATCGATTATTGGTGTGGTGTCGTACTACATCCCTAGTTTTGCTGTGAACGTCACGTCGCGTCGTCTATTATTGTCAATTTGTCACTTTGGCAAAGTTACAGTTCCTGTGCTGTGCTTTTCCTGAGTTCTTTTCTTGTGTTCGGTGTTTTGGTGGTTAAAAATCACTCAGAGCTATGAAAAATCGTAGGTACCTACATATTTTAATATTCGTTGTTATGGTTAGATTATAACCTCAAAATCTGATACTTTTCTTGAAATATATCTTTTTTGCAGCTAGTCCGCTATAAATACAAGATCTTTTAAGAATCTACTAATGATAGAGAATACAATACATAATTATCCGATGCTCTTGGCTCCAGGGCCAACAATGTATGGACGCAGAGCAATGTAAAAGACATTGCTCTGCGTCCATTCGGTTATTAATTCTTGATTGTACTTATTCAATTTAATATTATTTTTAAGTTTTTAGTGTTTATTAAGGTTTTGAAGTCGGTTTTTGTTTTTTATTTAAAAATAATTTTATTTTCTTGTTTTTAGTTTAAGTTTGTACATAGTTCGTAGTTTTGGAGTTTCTTTTTCAATTTTTTAAACTAGAAAGAAAATTCATTTTGTTTAATATGGGTAGGCCTACTAAACGCGCTGCTCAAATGAGACAACGCCGTTTGGAAGAAAGTAACGACGAAAGGAAAGAACGTTTAAAGAAAAGAAGGGAAAGAAATACTAGAAACATTTCAAATGAGAGTGATGAGCAGCGAGCGTATAGACTTTCTCAGAAGAGAGCAAACACGAAATTATCAAGGTTTAATGAAAGTCCAGAAAGTCGTGCTCAGCGGCTCAGTTTGATTCGTGAAAGATTATCAAACGAGACTTAAGAGCAACATTCTCATCGTCTTGATTTAATTCATGAACGTTTGTCTCACGAGACCGAGGGAGGAGCAACGTGCTCATCGTGTCGGTTTAATTCATGAACGTTTGTCTGACGAGACCGACGGAGGAGCAACGTGCTCATCGTGTCGGTTTAATTCATGAACGCTTGTCTCACGAGACCGAGGAGCAACGTTAAGAACGTTGTGCTCAGCGGCTCAGTTTGATTCGTGAAAGATTATCAAACGAGACTCAAGAGCAACATTCTCATCGTCTTGATTTAATTCATGAACGTTTGTCTCACGAGACCGAGGGAGGAGCAACGTGCTCATCGTGTCGGTTTAATTCATGAACGTTTGTCTGACGAGACCGAGGGAGGAGCAACGTGCTCATCGTGTCGGTTTAATTCATGAACGCTTGTCTCACGAGACCGAGGAGCAACGTTCTTATCGTCTCGGTTTGATTCAGGAGCGCTTATCACACGAAACCGAGGAGTAAAGTTACCGTCGTCTACACGTGCAATACGAGCGTCTATCCAATGAATCTGCCGAATCCAGAGCGACTCGATTAGATATTATGCGACAAGCTAGTTGTAATCGTAGGGAGGTATCATCAGTAAATGATTTTGAACAGGCTATTAACATTTTCGCTGACATGCCATGCTATTTGTTATAAAGCTTACAGTACGTTAATACCCCAAAAATTGGTGCGTCTGGGTAAAATCGTAACATGCTCTCGCTGTCAAAACAATATAAGGAAACGAAAAATTTCACCAGCAGCTTTCTGGAATAAATGACAGTCGCGACTGTACCTCAGGAGCTAACTAATTTTCCAAAATTGGAAGAACAATTTTTTTGCCGTGTTGTGCCGTTTCTTAAAATAATGAAGCTACAAAACCGTTTCTCTCAAGATTGGTTCAAGGGACAAGTTACACATACACAACATATCTACAACTGTAAAAAAAATAAGATGTAACAATGATAAATTACACCTTTACTGTATTATTGTTACAATTTTAAAGCGCCCTTAAAAGTGAACTGGCGTAATATTATGTTATGGTATGTCGTAAACTATGCATACACAAGCAATCGCAGCAATCGCGAGGCATGTGCTGTCGTTTTTTGAAGATTTCTATCGTCTATGGTTAGTCCATCACCTCCTGACCTGATGATCACGAGATCAAAATGACAAACGCACTTTGAAGTCGGTTAAAAATCTACACGTTTTTTTGACCCGGAAAGAAATCCTACATCCAAATCCTTTTCCATCCATCCATATGCCATCGATTCCCGAGTCTAGGGTAAAAAGGACGGATATCCGATAGCGGTTAATTTATTTACTCACAGTGCCCGGAGCAATTGACCCGGATATTCCCACTCTGGGGAAGTTGTTTCTCGAATATCCCGAAAATAAGGTCCTCTGGCAATGATATTGTAAAAAGTGGGAAATTGATTGTTAGAAGGATTGGACTTGTTGCATGTACTACACTGGTCAAAGTAATCTACCATTGAAAATTGTCGCAAAATTATTTTTTTCTGTCAAGTGCGTTTATTTGGGTGTAAGATAGTTTACCATAAAATACTGACCACCACCTCCACAATACCAACACCATATTATCACATCTGCCTAACCCGTCCAGGAAACCGGCGTGATGTTATGTGTTGTGTATGTTAATATAAAATATAATTAATATGAATATTGATAATTTTTATTAGGAGCTCGTGGCTAAGTAATGACAGCCGGGGTTTGCCGTGGATGGGTGACCATCTTTACATACCGAGACACCTCCGTGTCTCGGAAACCGCGTTAAACCGTTTGACCCGGCTGTCATTTGTGCATCTTTGACAGTCGTTACGGGTCGTCAGAAGCCCGAAAGTCTGACAGCCAGTCTTACCAAGGGGTATCGTATTACCCAGTTAGTAACTGGGTTGTGGAGGTCAGATAGGCAGTCGCTCCATGTAAAATACTGGTATTCAGCTGCATCCGGTTAGACTGGAAGCCGACCCCAACATTGTTGGGAAAAGGCTAGGCAGTTTGATTGATTGATAATTTTTATATTGATTTCTGGGAAAAGCTCGTGGTCAAATAATATATGGTGAAGCTACGCTAGCCGGGGTTGGTCGGTGGATGGGTCTTTACATACCAATACTCTTCTGTGCCTCGACAAGCACGTTAAGCTGTTGGTCCGTCTGTCATTCATGGATCTTTGACAGTCATTGCGGGTCGTCAGTAGTCCGAAAGTATGACAGCCAGCATTTTACCCAGTAGGTACTGGGTTGTGGAGGTCAGATAGGCGGTTGCTCCATGTAAAATACTGGTATTCAGCTGCATCCGGTATAAAGACTGGATGCTGACTCAAACAGGGTAAATTTAATTTTTATATTGATCTCTAAAAAACTTGGAACACAAAACCTTTAAATTATCTCGATCAATAATAAGATGACGTACTCTTTTCATTATGTCTCGACACCTCCTACGAATAATATCGTAAGTGCGTTTGATCAACTATACAGTACAGCTGTTCAAAGATCCAATCATTGTTTATTGATGATTGTTCAGTGAGATGACACCCAATATTTTTATGAATTTGCAAGTGAATTACGGTATAGGAAGGTTATTACCTACCTATACCGTAATCTGTTGGTTACGTATTGTATTTTTTTTTACCGATAGAACATAATAATCGTTACTAGCCATATCATATATTTATAGTAGGTACAATTTATGGGGATTTTCAGATTTTACAAAAACTTCTTTAATTTTGTTCCATTTTACCTTATCTCCACTGTCACTCTTAATCCAATTCCCTTGTAACAACAACTTAAAATTTGAAAAAATTGTCTACTGCATTTCTTAAGGTTTACCGTCTTGTTTAGCCCAACGTACCAAACAGTACCACTCCTGTGGAGAGTTAATAAGTTTGTTTTTCGCGGATCTTTCTATTAGGGCATGGACGCTATCACCTTCATTTTGGGTGTGTCCAACTTCTAAAAAACGATGACGAATAGAAACCTGACAAGTAGCGGCAGCATACATATACATCGCATAAACTATGCGGTTGCGATTTTGGCCCACACAATTATCCGACCAAAATCTAAATTCGTTAGTCCCTAAGTCCTTATGTTTTGAAATAAATTTAATCAGACAGCTGGAAACCTCATTAGCCCCTCTTTTACCTTGGCCTTCGTGCCACATAAATCAAGTACCTTCTTTATCCACTAGATTAAAAACAGTGAAGTTAAATATTGATAATTTACGTTTATAATAGAGAATACTCAAATTACCGTGTGGAGCATTCGGAACTTTCTGAAAATCGAATGTAGCTGTTAATATTTTTCCGTCTGAGGTTTTGGCTGCTTCTTTATCCAACAACTTTCTTTTACGCGCCAGATCTTTATTGTGCAGATGTGATTCATAAAGCTGTGTTTCAAGTAATGTTGGTGTAGATTTGTTTTTATAAATGTGGCATTTGTCGCATTGGTCTTTCTTAGGAACGTAAAAACTTAGCTTAAAATGTTCGTTAACAATATCACGATATTGCCTTTCAGTATTAGTTATAGAGGAGTATACCTGTTCGTTAAACCATTCTTTGTATTAATCAAATAAACGATGAAAATTCAAATCACCGTTTATATAACAAAACATCCTTACCCTACCATCATTATATATCTACGAAACTAATGTTTTTGTAAAGACGCACATCTCGCAATACAAAAAAGCTTCTAAAAGTTACTATAGAAAATAACGTGACAAAAATAAACTAGACCTTGAAAATTCACATGGGAAAACAGCCTTAATGAACAAAAGTTGCTTCTGTATGGCCACAAAAATATTCAACAAGCTGCCTGAGACATTTAAATCGCTCAATCTGGAGAAATTCAAAAGTGTTTTAATGAAAATTTTAATCAATAAATGTTACTATTCGCTAAAGGACTATTTAGATGACAATTCTATAATTCCGCCTTCACACAACCAGTTTTGACATTCTTGTATTCATCTTAATTGACATATCATTTGATTTCGTTTTTTGACATACTGGAAATATTTATCTGATTTATTACTTACTTTGACATCACTGTATTTTTATTGAAATTTATTAATATAATAAGAAATTACTGGAATTATTTTATGATTTTTTACTTATTTTGACACCACTGTATTTTTTATAAAAATTTATTAATATGATAGAAATACGCATTAATATTTGTACGCCTAATGGCAAAACATAGAGAACCTTTTAAAATGTTTTAACATCTCACACACTGTGTAATTGTACCTGTGTGTGTGTAAAATAAAGCTTATCACTTCTACTTCGCGTATAATGAGATTCCACAGGTTGAATGGATTTACCAAGTAAGCTATAAAAGCCCATTGTTTTTCCCTGTTACCTAAATTCCAGAATTTATTAAAAATGGATATTCTTTCATCGCTACTAATTTTCGAAGAACATTTTTGTCTACAAGTCTCCGGACACATCGGTTTTATTGATTTGGCAAGCCTAGTGGTACCATCGCGACTTTTATATTTCTTACCTAAATTTCTTAACGTCTTCCTCTTATTATCAATCCAATCTGCAACATGTCGACGTCTAATATTACCTACATCCTTTCGAGAAACCTTTTTTCGTTTTCTAGAACAACTCGGCGTTGATTTGGAAAATGAAGAAAACGGGGTGTTCGCTTGGGGTGTTGATAGTAGACCGGTAGTGGATGAAATGACTGAATAAGGTTCTTGTATAACATTCGCAATGTACCAAGGACAGAAGTAGTTACTGCAATCGTAGTCTAAATGATTTGTAGTACACTCTGGAGATGGAATGGGTGTGTTATTTTCATCGGACCGGTTACTATTATCCTCGGATGATTCTAAAAATAATAAATTGTTAAGTTACTAGGTGTTGTGTACCTATAAATTACATAATTTATTAATTTAAATTATGTACATACCAGTAAATTGACATGGTTCCCCTTTTTTGGTCCCATTTGCTTCTAAATTAGTTACTTTGAGTACATCTCCGGAATGTATATCAATGTTTTGATTGAGTGCCGATATCTGACCTAAAAAAAATTGAGCATTTTACCTAGTTACAGGTGCTGAGCATTAATTACAATGTAATCATAATACTACAAAGTACATAAATAGATTCCAAAAATCGGTTTTGTATAATAAAAAACGTACTTCTTGGCGATTTTGTGGTACCTACCATGATCGACGTTATTGGCATCTACTTCTGAATCAGACAAAAAACTCATCATTTGGTCAATAGCATTCATATCTACATCCGATGGCATTGGTGATTCTGGAAAACGAAAACGTAATTTGTTAAATTTGGAGATTTATTGACTCGTATAGTATAGTAAGTTATATAACTTAACGAAGTAATCTACAGGAAGTAGTACATACGATAAAAAACCACGTAAAACACCGACGTAAAACATCGTATGTACATGTTCCGACATAATTTTTAATTCTGTTCCGGTGTAAAATGTCGTATTTAATACAAACGATATTTTTTTTATACGTGAAAACAACGTAGAATATAGTAAGTACCTATAACATACGATATTTTACATCGGTAAGGGTACATATTATAACGTTTATTAAATAAACACTAATATCACTAAAATAACAATGTAGATTAATACATACCTTCATTTCTCTCAGGTTCTTCAATTACTGGCGTTGTTTTAACTAAAATATTGTTATCATAATTCAAATTTTCAACGGTCTCTTTGTTTCCTATTGTATGATTATTTTTGTCTTTTGTAATGAGATTAATAATAATATGTGCTCTAGATGACATTTTTAATTCTTTTTTAAGTATTACTAGAAAACAACAAAAATATAGAAATGTATTCGTCGCGCGACGAGCGTGCGATTTCCCCCGCGTGTTCTGTCGCTACTGATAGAACACGCGGCGCGCGCGCGGACGGTGCGTCCCCTCGCCCCCGCGCACTGTATCGGTAGTACTGTATACGATTTTATATGCTCGCCCAAGTTTTTATTTATAAGTTTTTTCCGCTTACAATTTCAAAACGCAGAATTGAGCTAATCATTCCTTCTTCCTACCCATACATTCCTTATCAAACGGAACGAGATTGGAAGATCATCGCGCACGACCAATCAGAGGCGCGCTTTTTCCGCCGCTGCGAACCATTCGCAGCCCACTTCAGCTATGATTTAAAAATGCTCTAGACAACAGTTTAAGTTCAACTGCACAGTTCAACACACACTCAGCCGCGCCGCTCCATACTCATCCCGCTTACAAACCGCTTACTCAAACCGCAATCGCATCAAAAACTGTATGACTATTAATAAATAAGTGTTGGCCGACACAAGTGTGACATTTAAACAAGTGAAAGTGCACCTCATTGAAAAAAAGGAAGAAAACCAGATAGCACGTGAGACGTCTGCTAAGCTAGCTGTCCTTGAATCCACGTGTTGCGTCCAGAAGGTTCACAAGTAAGCCCATCCATTCCTATTTCTCATAACCTCATATCCCTCAAGGTCAATTCTGTGTGTCGTCCAACAGCTCACCACGCCAAAATCTACATCCACGCATAAAATTAAGTCCCCGCCCTATGGTCCTTCGAAAGCCGCCTAGACTTATTCACCATTGTACTTGGACAAAAGGGAATATACCCCATTTTGCACACTAATTAACGAGGCCTTCTATTAGAAATACTGACATTTAAGTAATTGCAGACGTTAGTCCACATATTTAGAAGTATAAAAATAAAGAAAAGTGAAAAATCGAATTTTGTTGATTACGATACTTTACGTAGGAGGTGTCGTTATGATCCTCAATCTTTTAGCTCTCTTGGAACATTGGGAAAGATTTGACCTCTTTCTAGGCATGGTCATAGTTTTATTGTGAAGATACCTGATCAATAAAAATCTAAATTAAAATGACTGCTCCTCTGCGTTACCGGGTAGGCTACCGTGTCACGAAGATAAATGGAAAAGGAAATTAAACACTCAAAAAACATAAGCCCGAAGGCATATTCATACGATAAAATAAAAAAATAAATAAGAGTTTTGGCCAGTAGAGTCAAATTTTCAATGATATACCATCATCGTCGAAAATCAGTCCTAAACTGTTACCGCCTTCACCGCGTGCAGGTACTCCCAGTTTATGTTATTTTATAATTACACAGTAAAATTAGTGATAGCTTTGATTTCCACATCAGATGTTTCTGATCTTCGTTTTTTAAGTCAACAGGAAACGCCCATCAGATTAAACAATTTTTGCTTAGACGTTATTCCTATATGTGTTATGGTGTAGCTAGGCTCTTGGAGTTCCACAACAGGTGTTCCAGATCTTCAATTTTTATACATCAACAGAGAGTGCTCATTAGGCTGCACAACTTTTGCTAAGACGTCATTCCTTTATATGTTATAGTGTAGCTGGGCCCTTGGAGTTCCACATCAGGTGTTCCAGATCTTCAAATTTATTCTCTCAGCAGAAAATGCTCATCACGTGGAACAATTTTTGCTATGGTATCATTTTTGTATCTCTTATAGTTTAGCTGGTCTGTTGCGGTTCTGCATCAGGTGTTCAAGTTTCCAAGATAAATTATAGCCTATATGTTGCCGAGACTTAATACCTATACAACAAAAATCATTCCAATCCGTCCAGTAGTTCCGAAGATTAGCGTGTACAAACAAACAGACAATATTTTTTTTTGGATTCGTGGTTTATTACTGTTTCTAAACCCCCCTCAATCATTATTTTTTTGATATATTCAATGTACAGACACAGTTTTATTACATGTATAGATAAGCACAAGAAAGGCAGTTTTGAACGTCACAGTCACACACAAACGAACAAGAAATAGAATTGATTCTAGTCGCCTCTTCCAAAAGGTAGTTTCGTATGGAGAAGAATGTGCAATAAACTACACTGTAACTCTGTTAAAATGTTTTGCAATGTATTGTATGGTACTTGAATTATTATATATAACATTCAGTCGCAGCCTGCAATCTGGATTGTTGCCCGGTTCAAACTCAAACTCAAAGCATTTATCACTACATAGTGTTAAGCAAAGTCACTTCCCGCGTCCTAATGTCTGTATGTATGCTTAGATCTTTAAAACTACACAACGGATTTTGATGCAGTTTTTTTAATAGATAGATTGTGATTGATGATTTTAATAGAGTGGTTCAAGAGGAAGGTTTATGTGTATAATTTGTCGACACATTATGCGGACGAAGCCGCGGGCGGATGCTAGTTTCAAATAAACAAATTACAGGCTCTTTTGAATTGTCAAGGGATCAGTTAGTCAGAAAGACGAAGCTAGTTGCCCATTCCAAAGCAGTACCTATGGAGAAGAACGGGTAAGAAACTCCATGGACACTCTTTAAGATCAAAATATGGTTACAAAATCTGGGTTACATCATTCATGTTGAAAATACATGTGAGAACGATGTGGAACGTAAAAAGATTTAAAAAAGTAATCAGAAACATAAAAAAAAATTCCAATAAATTTTAAAACCATAGGCTCAATTACGTGGAACTCAAGCTTAACTACTGAAATATGGGTGTACTATAGGTATTTAGCAACATATTATCATCCCTTCGGGGATTACAGCCATGGTTATATAAATTTAATTATGTCATTGTTATAGGTTTTCTGTATAAAGGGCAAATCTAAAGACTTCGTTCCATTTTTAGACTACCTCAGAATACTATCGGATCCCTTAAAATTTGATCGCGGTTTTTAATTGATCAGTTACGATCAGACATGCGGTACATACACAATTCTTTTTAGTTCTCAGATAACTTTTTATAACATTTCTATTTATCAAAACAGTTAAAAATAGGATAATTTATATTCAAGCCAGTTTAATGCTCAAAAATATTTATTATAACAGATTGTGTTCAATAAAATCATAGGTAAAATGACCGGATCTATTACTATATTCATTACACTTCGTGAATTATCTGACCATTTTGGTTTGTTTTAATTTTAATAAGTTGTAACTATGTCAAGTGTGTCCCTACTTGTCGCAGCACGCATCGTCAGCCCAAGCATTGAAATCCATCTTCTCAATTGCGGAGCAAGGTACTAACGGGTTCCTGAAATTGAAAATAATGATTGTTAGTCTATTTTTAAATACTAACTATGTCGATAGCCTCCTTCTCCAAGGTACAAAATTCCACCCCTATTAGACCCCTTTACGATTTCCTACAATCCTATTAATTGACGTCTCCTACTTACAATCTACCTCTGAGCTATATTTCATTTTCGTAGGTCCATTCGTTTTGGATGGAACCAATGGACCGATTGGTAATCAAAATTTAGAAGAGACAAACTTTTCCAAAATATATTACACAGTTTTACGGGTACGTCACCTTCGAGACAATCATTTTGTGGTTCGTTAATTTTAAATGAATAGCACCACGGTTCAGTTTAGTGATACCGGACTAAAACATAGTTCATTTTTCGTTTCCGTTAAGAACAACGTCGGTTAAGCCAATCACACTCACGTTTAAAATAGAAAGAGATAGAGACAGCGAAAAACTCATGGTGGGAACATAACGTTTTTCCTTGACGATTTGTACTATTCGACTCCTACCGCAAGTCACGTTAATTAACTGCGTTTTGACATTCATCTTTATCGATTATCAGAAATACCTGTTGCGATTTCCAAGAGAGTCCGATTATTATTTAGGTCTCTATTAGACGAGGAAAAAACAATCTTTTGAAAAAAATAATTGTTTTTGTTAAGGTTCGGTTAACCTCCCATTCGCTGTGGCTAAACCCATTTTTCACTTTCAGAAATAATAATAATGAGTAGCAGAAAGTTATTCTTACTTCTTTGAAATTTTATAGAAAGCATGCTCAGGTATTTCACGGACACCGTCGCCAACATTGCAGAACAACAAAGCTAAAGTTGCTTTTCTTACTTCTCGCAGCTGACCTGAAAAAGTAAAAAAAAATTACCTTACTTTTAACTTTCGTTTCGGTTAGGTATTATTATTTCTTCGTGAAACTTAAAACTTATTTATTTAGAAGCATGGGTATTACAGGTTATATCCAGACAATAGGTAGCCCCTCAAAAATTCAAAACGATTAAAGAATTTGTAAAAGTAATATTACAAAGCGCCATCAAGATTCACATGTTACTGCCGGCCTGCTACTGACGACGAAAACTTAGAACTACATACAAACACTTTCGTAAGGATGTGACTACAAACATTGAAACAGTAATTTGGAGGGGCGCGCCATGTTACCGTAGTTTATCTCTACGAAAATTTATTCGTTGCCACGACGATAGAAAGTTGTCGACCGTAAAGCCTGAATGAGACCAGAGAGGGAGATAATTTATTTTAATTATTTAAGGTATTGGAAGGACAGAACTGGGATTCCACTGAAAATTACTTCATAGATTTGAAAAAATCGTCTGCTCAACAACTTTAACAACGCAATTCACGTGTCTGAACGGTCAAAATGAAAGGCATTGCGATCGATTGCCATTTTATGTGTTACGCAATTGACCAGTGACCTTCTTCTTTCGTGTGGTTAGTGACTAACCTGGCGTCAGAGTTTTTTGCTACCCATGAGACTCTGACCACTGACTTACAGAAATGCTGGTTTCCTCACGATGTTTTCCTTCATACATTTTTAAGCAAGTGATAATTATGTATGAATCCGCAAAATCAGAAGTGCGTGCCTTGGGTTTGAACTCGAGATCTATGACTTAGCAGTCCGATGGTCACACCACTAAGCTGTCACTGCTAGCAATGCCTAGCGGTAGCCCAGTGGTATCACTGACTTACGAGTTAGTAGGTACCAGTATTACCAGTAACGCCCGAGTTAAACTCAGAAACTCCATATGAATTTTATTCCAGTTTACCTTCAATTAAAAAATAAATATTTATGAAACTTACTTTCAGTAAACGCATTCGGTCTGTTTGGCCTCTCATACCAATGTCTATCTGTTTTCATAGCCCTCATCAAGTTGTCATTTAAAACACCAGCAACCGTTAATGGAATGTTTCCACCTTTCATTAGTTTCTCGCTCCACCATCCAGCCATTACATCGACATCGCTGACGTCTTCATATATCATTTTCATTTTTTCAATTTGCTGAAAAGGTTATTTTAAGTTTATTTATTATAATCTGGATTCAAAATAACACGTCGTGTCATTTACAAGGTGAAATTGAATTAATGAGCATTAACTTAAGGGGTCATTGTACTCAACATTATGAACAACCGTTTTTGTTTTTCAGATTGGTTCCTATTGTGAAAGTTGTTCATGATGATAAATTCAATTTCAACCTGTATTTGATCGTTCATTGGCTACCCAGTTATGACATAACATTCTTTATAGAATACTCGTAAATATTTCTAAATATTGAGCAATTCAATTTCTTAATGATAAAGAAAATGGTTAAATAATAATGATAAGAAGATAAAACCAAGGCAAAATAATATTAATATACATATAGGTACAGATGCCAGCACATCAATGTAACCCGATCTGTCAAATTTCTTTAAAAGTTTTTCAACTTAGTTACAAAAGAATAAGGTTCGTATTCGATTGTAAATAAATGACAGTTTGGAATAGCTCGATGTGCTGGCGTCTGTACATAGAGTGCAAACAAGTTACAAATCAGCCAATCATAGCGTTGTTAAAAAAAAAAAAGTTTGCTGCCGCGGTCTTTTTAAAATTGGAAAACTATTTGGTATACTAACAGCTTTTGAATTTTAAAAAGACCACGGAGTTTGCATTCTGTAAGAGAAAAAAAAACTTACTTCACGCGGTACGAACTGTTCTAAATCATCGAAGCAAGTAATCTTGACTCCAGTGAAGTGGTTAATGTAGTCGATGTAAGGAGCGAGGCCAAAGTTTCGACCTTTGTTTAAATCACCAGCCGTTATGTCCAAAGCTTGTTGAACGCCAGGTACTCCACGATTTGAGACCTGTAAAGTAAATTAAAAGGTTTATAAAATCTTGTAGGTCATCCCAGCTGCAGTCTCTGTGTGACTTCTTTATCATATTCACTAAAGAGAACCCTTTTTTCTTCCAACTTTTTGACGTCAGACATTGTTGTTCGACACTTGAAAAAAGCTGTAAAAGTTTTGCTGAGTGATTCAATATTATGGCCTAGCATTGAGTGTCTGAAAGTAGAAGGTAATAAAATATTTTATAATGAACCCTGTGTTCGATCTAAGAGCTAAGAACAACGTATTCAATGATGATTGCGAAATATTATAATTGAATACATTCATATTCAAAGGATGTGGGATTGAGCGGGTCACGTTAGCCGCATGCATAGTGACCGCTGGGCAATAGTCGCAACAAGGTGGATGCCTGAGGATGGACGGTGCCGTCGAGGCCGGCCCAGGAAGAGGTGGCGAGACGACCTAGACGCATACCGCAAATAATGGATCGAGGTGGCTCAAGAGAAAGATGTCTGAAAGGCTGAGAAAGGCTGAAGAATATCTATATTTTTTTAATTATCCAACAAAGGCTGCTGAGCAAAGGCGGGAGGCCTTTGCTCAGCAGCCTTTGTTGGATAATTAAAAAAATATAGATATTCTAAGATACATAAACAAAGAGGTTACACGTACATCAAAGTCAACGGAGCTATCGAGTGCCCGACAGCCCGCTCTGAACGTGCTCTGTGTGAAGAGTTCCATATCCTTTGGTAGAATGCCCATTCTTAATGAACCGTTTAATATGGGGTAGTCTCTGACAAAGTGGCCGTCCGAGTCATGTAGTCTGATGGTAAAGAAAAATACATTTTTATAAAAAGCTTCTTTGTAGTAGTAAAATAATTCAACCCTTTCACGGTTCACTGACACGGTTAGCGCAGTGGTTGAGCGATTGACTGCTGCGCAGCATGTCGCGAGTTCGATTCCGCACGGAACAAATATTTGTACGACCTACAAGTATTTGTTCCGGTTCTGGGTGTTTCTCTATCTATAATATGTATGTATTTACAAAAAAAAAAAAATATAAGTAGTTTATCAGCCATCTCGTTACCATAACACGAGCATTAGGTTGTTTAGCTTGGGACTATAAATGGCGTTGTGTGAAATGTCCAAGGATATTAATATTATTATAAGTTGTATAGATTATCCACTCACTTGGCTGTCGATTCTTGCATGAGATGCCAAAAGCGCAAGGCATAAGTATATTCCAAGGTCACTTCAGGGTACCTAGTTGCATCATACATATCACTGAACCCGCCATCCTCAGTTATAACGCCCGCCTTGATAAGATTCTCGCGCCCTGGTGTTGTAGAACAAATTAGGTTAACATATCATCAATAGGGGTGATGACTAAAATATTTTAATTTGTCCGTCGGCTAGATTGTTAAAAAATATTGGACTCATTTTTTTTTTCCACAGTGTTAAAATGTGGCGCGACATCACTCATCCGTTGCCTACATTCTTTAATAGGGATAATGACTAAAATACCTGAATTTGGCCGTCGGCTAGATTATTAAAAAATATTGGACTCATATTTTTTTCCACGGTGTAAAAATGTGTCGTGACGTCACTCCTATGTAGAATTTATACTGAATTGTAACGTAACTTGCCCCTAGTCCCCAACTTGAATGCGTTTAATTTTAGTATTTTTTTATTAATATGATAAAGCAAAAAATACGAGTCTAATACTTTTTACTAAGTTACTGACGGACTAAACATAATTTCTTTTTTTTACCCGCTCACCAACCTATTGTTTTATCATCAATACCTAATCAAAATGTTATTTATTACTACATGTGCACAACATATACACACTAACTCACTGCTAATACAAGACTGTATCAACACAAAATGAAGCATTTTTCAACAAATGATCGAAAACTGAATACTTATTTCCTGTTAACGATTGTTAAAAAGTAAACACTGTTTTAATTAAGGGGTTCTATTGAGGCTTAAAGAATTAAATTTTACATATAAAAAATGAGTTATCTCGAATTTGCCTTTTTTTCACTTGATAGGTACTGTCTTGTGTTAGCAGTGCGACTTGCAGACTAGGCTTAAACTTAGTAGTACAGAGGCCAGCACATCAAGTTACCACAATCTGTCAAATTTCTTTGATAGTATTTCAACTTTATTGCAAAGACATAAGGTTCGTTTTTAATTGAGAAAATTTGACAGTTAGGGATAGCTTGATGTGCTGGCGTCTGTACATAACCCTTTTAGGGCGCACAACATTTATTTCTTACAATACTTATTCTCTTTACTTATACTGTTTCTAACATACATAAAATAATGTTTATGCTGTAAGTATGATAACTGAAGATCTCTACCTATTTTTAATGGATGAGTCGTTATGCTTCAGATTGTAGTAGGAATATGCAAGGATGTTGGCTATGTGCAGTTTAAGTGGAAAGAAACAACGAAAAAAGAGTATTTTAAATTAATCAGAATAAAGTCATATTTTGATAATTTAAGTGCATTACCTTGTATAGCTTCATACCACTCGCGAAAGTAAATTTGATTGGAGTAGGCGGAGTTAATATCTCTTGCCACATAAAACAACTTGTCGTCGTCCCAACATGGATTAACCTTGGCTAATTCACTGGCTATGAAGTTGTGGTTTCGTACGAACCATATTATAAATAAAGCGACTGGTACCAAACTGTTGGCATCTAAAATAAAAAGTATAATTAAAACAACGAATCATCAACATCTAAATATTCATAAAGTTTCAGGCCATATTGTTCTCACTGCTGGAACACAGGCTCTTTGAGAGGGTCTGGGCCATAAACATCGCGGGCCCAGCGCGGGTTGGTGGATGTCACATGTCTTCGAATTTTTGGTTCTAGGACATGCACACATCCCTCACGAAGTTTCTTTTTACCGTTTTGAGAGCAGTGGTGATGAAATTGAATACACAAAGTGAAACACCTTCTTGGGTTTCAACTCACGGCCTACGTCTCATAAGTCGAGGCCAATCCCATCACTGCTCTTGCGTTGTACAGAGGCCAGCACATCAAGCAACCCCAATCTATCAAATTTCTTCGGTCAATTTTCAACTTTATTGCAAAAGAATAAGGTTCATGTTCAATTAGGAATATTTGACAGTTTGGGGTAGCTTAATGTGCTGGCGTCTGTTCAAATAACAATAATAATCTAAATTTTATAAGTCAATATTTGCTCGCGCAAGTTTTTTATTTATAAGTTTTTCCGCTTACAACACAGAATTGAGCGAATCATTCCTACCCATTCATTCCTAATCGAACGGAACGAGATTGGAAGTTCATTATGCACGACCAATCGGAAGCTTTCCCGCCACTGCGAGCACACGTCAACTGTGATTTGGAAAAGAAACGTCAGTGTGTTTTCTGCATTCACCCGCGCCGCTTATATAAACTGACCCGCAACCGCAAACCGCACCGCAAACCGCAAACCGCTTACTCAAACCGCAATCGCATCAAAAACTGTATAACTATTATAAATAAGTGTTGGCCGACACAAGTAGTGTTGCCCAAAATCGGTCTTGGTCTTGCAGTCTTGGTCTTGTTCTTGCATTTTCGCAAGACCAAGACCAAGACCAAGACCGCCTTATTGTAGCAAGACCAAGACCAAGACTGAACCCTGCAAGACTTGAGCAAGACAAGACTTAAGCCTGCAAGACTCTTGCGTCTTGCAGTTAAGACAAACTGAGATTTGGGCGTCATTAAGTAGGTATTTGGTTTCATTCCCGATTTTGATAGACGTTCCCCAGTATCAAAACCGTATGTATCGTCTTAACACTAAACTAAGGTCTGCAGTTGTATCTGGAGTTGGCAACGTGGTGCTCGTCTGAAAGAACCCTAAAAGGTATTGTATTGATTAGGTAGGTACATATTATATTTCAACTATTTATTAAGTAGGTAGCGTGTTCATACTCACAAATCTGTTCCCATCATCGCATGTGATAAAATTTACCTAGAATAACTTTCTAGCAAAGTTCATACCTTGTAGGTATCTACCTATAATAATATATTATGCTTGTTTATGTCTAATGTGCAGATCTAACGTGTAGGTTGATATGTGCTTAAAATTATAGCCAACAAAATTATATAAACATTATGTAGGTACAGACGCCAGCACATTAATCTATCCCTAACTGTCAAATTTTCTCAATTAAAAATGAACCTTATATCTTTGCAATAAAGTTAAAATACTATCAAAGAATTTTGATAGATTGTGGTAACTTGATGTGCTGGCCTCTGTACCTACTTATGTTTAAAAGTTTATATTATTCTTCTATTCAGCAAAATTTAAAACTAACAGCGAGTTGAGTAGGTCTAGTAACAGTTTCTACGGCAGCCAATGTTATGTACAGACGCCAGCACATCAAGCTACAACAATCTGTCAATTTTCTTTAACAGATTTTCAACTTTATCGCTGAAGAATTATTAAGGTCAAGGTTGATTGGGAAAATGTGACGTTCCGCGAATAAACTGTTGGTCGGTCGGTGTATTATATACCGGTTTGCAAAAAGTGTATCAAAGCATTTGACACTGTTTGAGCGCCGCATTCGCCGACAAAGAGTACGGACAGAGGCACACAAAATTGTTACCTATTTTAGTAGGGTTGGTACAGGAGGATAAAAATGACTTTGAAGATGTCTCAGCAGCAGGTAGGTATAAATTGAATGCTTTGGGTTTCTTGTATAAATACATTCTCACACTTTCTCGAATTCGAACACTACAGCGTTTAAAGCTGTCGGGCGAGATGATAATTAATAACTAAGTAGGTATCGCATCTATTGAATTGCGAATATTTTGATTTCGAAATAATCATAGTTAATATCGGTAAATGATAAATAGTTTGGTTGATTAACATTGTACATTGGTGATTGCTCCAGGATAGCCCGCGAAATTCAAATTTTCTTATTTGTTTTTGCAATTTGCAGGCCAGTGCTAGATTGTTTGTTGATTAAAATATTATTCGCGCTGTAAGACGTATGTAGTTACAGAATCAATACAACCCTCCAAGTTCAAAGGTCGAGGAATGAGTTTGACCTTGAAAAAGTATTTTTTTTCATAGAATCATAATCAAAAATCTAAAGTAACGTGTTCAATAAATAGCAATAGGCTAATAGGTATTTGCAAGACTTGCAAGACTTGCGAGACTCTTGCTGCAAGACCAAGACCAAGACCAAGACTGAGAGCGCAATACCAAGACCAAGACCAAGACCAGGTGTATTGACGCAAGACCAAGACCAAGACTGGCCTAAGTCTCGTCTTGGTCTTGCATTTGGGCAACACTAGACACAAGTGTGACATTTAAACAAGTGAAAGTGCACATTGAAAAGGAAGAAAACCAGATAGCACGTGGGACTTCTGCTGAGCTAGCTGTCCTTGAATCCACGTGTTTTGACCAGAAGGTTCGCAAGTAAGTCCATCCATTTCTATTTCTCAAAACCTCATATCCCGTGTGCTCAATTCTGTGTGTCGTCCAACAGTTCACCACGCTAAAATCTACATCCCAACATAAAATTAATTCATCGCATATGGTCCTTCGAGAAACCGCTTAAGACTTATTCACCAATATTAGTTTTTAACAAAATAAATTGCACACGCCCACTTACAATTTTCAAAGCATCTGGTCTCATTCGGTGCAATATTATTGAGGCAGAGTCCATTAGGTCCGTTTGGAGGGAAAGTCCTCCCATATTCTTCTTCCACTGCGAGCATTCCATTTTTGAAACTTCTCACCACTTTATCGCCTTCATTTTTCGAGTTGTAAATTTGTGACTCATCAAACGGCGTAGTTGCTTTTTTAATCTTGTAAAAAAAAGATGTAAGTAATAATAAATTAAAAGTTATTTTAGTTATATCCAATATATGATGAAGGCACAGTGGCCAGCACATCAAGTTACCCCAATCTGCCAAATTTCTTTGATAGGTCTTCAACTTTATTACTATAAGTTGAGGCTCATTTTCAATTGGAATAATTTGACAGTTAGGGATAGCTTGTTGTGCTCGCGTCCGTGCATCTTGTCACAACTAAAATTTACTTTTAAATAGGAATAAATATATTTTAACATCTCTGTATTCCCCCAAGTGTTAGACAGAGTTGCACTTATAGTAGGTACCGCATTTCTGTATTCAAGTCTGAACAAAATTTTAAATTAAATGTTAAATTTCTTGGTCTTCATTTTATTTAAGATGCTATGTTATAGAAGAGGAGCTTGTGACTAATTAATAACAGCCGCACAGGTCGATTCATCAGGTTAAGCTAAAAGCCCGAAAATCTGACAGCCAGTCTTACCAAGTGGTATCGTATTACCCAGTTACTGGGTTGTGGAGGTTAGATCGGCAGTCGCTCCATGTAAAATACTGGTATTCAGCTGTATTCGGTTAGTCTGGAAGCCGACCCCAACATAGTTGGGAAAAGGCTAGGCAGATTGATTGCTATGTTATTTAAGAGAAATAAATGTATATGATTAGTATGATGGCTAGAGAATGATGAATTAATAAAATAACATACCATAGAAGGTACTTCGTCATTGGTGCAATGGAAGGACTGGTGGGTGAGCGGTCTGGTGCTGTTCATACAACGAATGCTCGTGTACCTAAATATGGGGTCATCGTCTTCGAGAATGTTCGGGGTACATTCTTTATCATTCTGGTGTTCCTTTTCGCAGCAATAGGTTGTATTAAGGAGGAAATTTTCTGAAACAAATAATAAAATAGAACGTGGGTGTACAAAACAATACTATTAAACATTGTGTTTTTTGTTTTTAACCGGATTCGGAGCTCATACTCATATTCATATATTTAATTGCATTCTATAATGTGTGAAGATCTTACAATAGGCTTAAAACCAAAGTACAATTCTAGACCATGAAGGGCACAGCAAAAAGGATAAAATTAAAAGAAAATATTCCATAATAAGTTAACTATCTAGGTGAACTCGATTCCAACTACGCAGCCAATACGTTGCACTGATCAGACCTGCGAAATTCTTCAACGCTTTTGGTTTTTTTTTTAACATCTAAGTTAGATGATTTCAGAAAAGTTATTCCGTCATCATTAATTTTCGTCATTGCTATCCTCTGTAGACAGATTTGAAATTATAAATTTATATCAGTAATAAATATCAGTCATAATATCAGTAAAATATTTGAGAAATTAATTCTAGAGCAATTACAAAGATTTTTTAACAAACATAAATTATTACATACCAAACAGTTCGGGTTTACAAGGGGTCGTTCAACTAGCGATGCCGGTGTTGAACTTTTAGGACATATTTACAATGCATGGGAAGATAAATGCGACTCCTTGGGTATTTTTTGTGATTTGTCTAAGGCATTCGATTGCATTCTTCATGAAACATTAATCAGGAAACTCCGCCATTACGGAATCCGAAGCTCCGCTCTGAATCTTCTTACTTCGTACTTGAGTAATAGAATTCAGAGCGTTAATGGAAAAAGATCTCCCGGATCTATAGTAACAATGGGAGTCCCACAGGGCTCGATTCTTGGCTCTTTTTTTTTCTTATTTATATTAACGATTTGCCTCACCTCATAAAAAATAGTCATGATATAGTGTTATTTGCAGATGACACTTCACTTTTGTTTAAACTTAAACGTCAGCAGCTGGTTACTGACGATGTAAATAGCGCGATCGCAACGGTAGTTCATTGGTTTAATGTTAATAACTTACTTCTTAATGAAAAAAAAACCAAATGTATTAAGTTTACGCTACCCCACGTTAGACAGGTGAAAACCAAAGTGTTGGTAAAGGGCGAAGAATTGAATCCTGAAGATACCACAGTATTCTTGGGCTTAACTTTGGATGCTAAGCTTCAGTGGGGCCCACATATAGATAAATTGTCAAAAACTAAGCTCCGCAGCATACGCTGTTAGAAAAATTCGTTCTTTAACTGACACAGAGACAGCCCGCTTAGTGTACTTTAGCTATTTTCATAGTGTAATGTCGTACGGTATTTTGTTGTGGGGAAATGCCGCCGATATTCAGACTATCTTTGTTTTGCAGAAAAGAGCTGTTTGATCAATTTATAAATTAAGTCCGAGACACTCTCTCAGAGAGAAATTTAAAGAAATAAATGTAATGACTGTACCTTCACAGTTTATTTTTGAAAATCTTTTGTATGCCCATAAAAATATAAAATTGTTTAAAAAATATAGTGATATCCATGATAAGAATACTAGGAACAAACACAAATTTGTTGTACCCACTACAAGGCTCAAAAAAATAGGAGGCTCGTTCAGATGTCAATGTATACGCTTTTATAATAAACTTCCAAGCCACGTTCAAGATCTAAGCCTTAATAAATTCAAATCGTTCGTTAAACGCAAGTTGTGCCAGAATGCTTATTATACTGTCAAAGACTTTATTGAAGACAAAAGGGCTTGGGATTGAGCTGCTCCAATTGTTTACATATTGAATATTCTTTCTCTTCTTTTTTTTATATCCTAAACTAGTTGATTAGCATCTGAGATTACTCCTGGAGCTGCTGAAGATTCACAAAAACTATTTGCATTATATAACTTTAATCTCTTAGCAATGTATAATTCCATAGCACGTTTGTGAGTACTATGTACCTACAATAGAGCTACCATTTACTGAGTACGTCTTACATTGACCTGAATGTGCCCTGGCGGCTGAGAGCATGTCATGCTCCCTGTAATATCTCACTGATGGTGATGCGTATGTTGGATCATTTAGCTCCCATCAAAATGGTTGAGCTGAATGGTGCTAATCCATGTGTCATGTTCATGAACGAGCGCCGTCAGTAGGGACTGGACACCTCTTAGCTGCCACGGCTGTTTTAAAATTTAAAATAATTTTGAATTGTTTTTTTAAAACTTGTAATTATGGACGCTTTTATTAAGTTCTGCATCGTTCTCACGTGTAATTTCAACATAAATGATGTAACCCAGTTTTTGTAAACATATTTTGATTTAAAAGAGTGTCCATGGAGTTTCTTGCCCGTTCTTCTCCATAGGTACCTACTGCTTTGGAATGGGCAACTAGCTTCATCTTTCTGACTGACCGACCCCTTGACAATTCAAAAGTGCCTGTAATTGGTTTATTTGAAATAAATGCTTTGAGTTTGAGTTTGAGTATTAGATATTGTTATTTTGTAAGTGGCTTTTAATTTAGAAGGGACGGTAAAGGAGTAGAAAGTACTTATTAGTACTTATAGAATCCCCAGCACTAGGGATCGTGGTAAGCGGGATTGTCCAAAAGGGTTACCGCTACCCCAGAACATAAAGGGCTAAGGAAGGAACATGGATGGGTTTTAGTCAGTAACAGTCTGACACTCCCTTCCGCTCCTCCCAGAGCGGAAGAAATCACTGGATGATTTCCCAGCATAAAAAAAAGCACTGGGGATCGTAGTGCCCCATTGAGTGTTGTGTAGTCCACTGGGAGACCGATTTAGGGGATTTTAGTGGGACGTGCGGAATTTTGTCTGAAATAAATTATTTTTATTTTATAAATACTTGCCAATGTCGTGAATCGATCCGATATCGCCGAACTTATAAACTGCATAGCCTGGAATATTGTGGTTGAAAAGATCATGAATAGAATTTCCACTTTTTAATAGCATGAGACGCACGAGTCTTGCCAAAGGCAAGTCATTGCCAGATTTTGCCTTCCGTGATTCGTAACCTGAAAATAAATAGATGCCATCAAAAACAACACTTGTAAAAAAATCCAAGTCTCGCGACTCAGTTCTTTTAACGTAAAAAGTTGTGAGATACGTGTTATACCAAGTCGGTTACTTTATTTGAAGTCCCTACTCAAGTTACTGTAAGGTTCTACTTAAGAGACCCTCTGCCTTAAGTTATTACGTAACTAGCTAACCTAATAACATCTCATAGTGACCATATCAATATGAAAAATATTTTATATTTTTAATAAAATAGATTAATATGTAGTATAGAACTTTGATTTGACAACTACGTGTTATTAAACAGTTAAAGCGCTGGTCCCACAACCCACGACCCACTACATACATACGTGTGGGTGGCAAATACATAAATGAACCGTAGGTACTTGAACATTCTATGCCTGAAGACTCTAGCTAAAAGCATCCTACTACTATTATAAAGGCGAAAGTTTGTAAGTATGGATGTATGGATGTTTGTTACTCTTTCACGTAAAAACTACTGTATAGATTTGGATGAAATTTGACACAGAGATGGTTTATATCCTGGATTAACACATAGGATATTTTTTATCCCGGTAGAACATTCCTGTGGGATAATTTCCGACCTCCACGCGAGCGAAGCCGCGGGCAGAAGCTAGTTTATAATAATTAAACAATCTACGGGAATGTCTGAATAGGAATGATGCCCGTGTAAAAAAAGAAATCATATTTATCCGCCAATTAGATGAAAAAAATATTAAGACACGTTTTTTTGGCTTTATCATATTAATAAAAAAAAAACTGAAATAAAACGCATTAAAGTTGGGGATACTTACTATAATAATTACGTATTAGTGAGGTCGTGCTACATTTTAACTCAATGTATCGACGTAATCGAAAAAATACGTGTCTATTTTTTTTTTAATAATCTAGCTTACGGACTAAATAAAGTTTCAGTCATCAATCCCTATTGTTAAGACGTCGTCGGGCAGTTATTCAGTAAGTTGGCGTGACGACACGGTTGGCGCAGTGGTTGAGCGATTGACTGATGCGCACTATGTCGCGGGTTCGATTCCCGCACGGAACAAATATTTGTACGATCTGCAAGTATTTGTTACGAGTCTGGGTGTTTTTCTATCTATAATATGTAGGTATTTACAAAAAAAAAATGTATATAAGTAGTATATCAGCCATCTCGTTACCATAACACAAGCATTAGGTTGCTTAGCTTGGGACGATATGACGTTGTGTGAAATGTCCAAGGATATTACTATTATTATTATTAGTTGAAGCTAGTTCAAAACCGACGATTCTGGGTATATTAGTATTGTTGCATCTAAATGTGAGAACAGAGTAAAAAAACAATTCAAACTAAAGGATTAGGTAAAGGTAAGCCCCCAGTTAAAATATGACCAGCGTCGATGGACAGCGTCTTCACAAACATGTCGCTGGCAGAGTTACGTATTTAGTAGACGGTGGACTTTGTACAGACGCCAGCATATGAAGCTATCCTTAACTGTCAAAATGGCTTATTGGACGACTCGCACGAATTTAACTCGCACAAAACGTGCGAGTCGACTCCTTTAAAAAATATTATTTTTTCTGTAGTCGATTCGCACAAAGTTCATTTAATGGCGTGCGAATCGACACCTTCACAAATATGTAGTAGGCTAGTCGCACACATAACGTTTTTTTATGAAATGCAGTTAAGATAAAGTACACTTAAGTACAGAAGTAGTAAGGTCAAATGTGTTTTACTCGTAATAGATAGATAATAAAAACACAATCTATAATAAAAAATATCTGTATTAAAATTAAAACTAAGTTCTAAACAAATCAATACAAATAATATAATAATAATACAGATTTTTCTTACTTTCAAGTAAATATCTGTTATTTAAACTTCTTTTTAATTATTTTTTAGTTTTATTTCAGTGATGGCTGAATACGACTGTACTTTATTTTTTTTATTCCTTAAAATGAAATGTGTGCGAATAGCCTACTACATTTTTGTGAAGGTGTCGATTCGCACGCCATTAAATGAACTTTGTGCGAATCGACTACAGAAAAAATAATATTTTTTAAAGGAGTCGACTCGCACGTTTTGTGCGAGTTAAATTCGTGCGAGTCGTCCAATAAGCCGTCAAAATTTCCCATTTGAAAATGAACCTTAATTGAAACAATAAAATTGAAAACCTATCAAAGAAATCTGACAGATTGGGATAGCTTTATGTGCTGGCGTTTGTACTTGATGCTAGGAGTAGGAGCATAGTAAGCTGATTATGCTTTTCTGATAGGTACTCAAAATGTTCTTACCATTATAAAAATGAGGAGGCAGTATCCTGATCATGGGTGTCATGTAGGATCCCATTGCAGGATTTGTCAAACTATTGCACGTTCCATCGACGCGTCGCCATTCATTCTTCTGACAGGGTTGAACGTCTATAGTGCAAGTGCTGCAACATTGGTCGCATTAATATCCTACCTATTCTTTTACAAATTACTTTTAGTTAAAATTACAGTTGGTAAAAAAATTAAAGGACATAAGGTGCAGCGGGGCAATCTCGACTGGTAAAACCTAAACCACAACTTTGAAGGTATAAAAATATTAGATGATATAGTTTTATTAAAAATGTAATGTATTGACGCTCCAGAGTCATTATCTGTGTATTATTTTTACAAACTCATATTGAAAAATATTCAATAGATAGGCTTAAAAATGTGTTTTTGTCAAAAAAGGCAAAAATAGTTGTAATTCCCCCTTCATGGGGCAATTTCAACTATGAATTATAATTTCTCTTCTAGAGCTCTTAGCTTGATGTTAGTCAATTGCAGAGTTTTTTTATAGGGATGGTAATCTAAATTGAATCATGTCATTGCTGCAGCTAGGCTCATTTTTGAATAAAAACACGTTAAAGGTTTAGGCGGGGTAATTTCGACTGCTCGCCATAGTTAATAGTGATGGGAACGTAATAAAAAAAGTCGATTGATACACCAATAAATAATTTTGGTCTGCTATCTACTAAAGGTACTATATCTACTCACTAATCATAAATCAAAACTTCATTTTAAGAAAGGAATATGTATTTATAATAGAACCAGAGCACCCCTCGTCCTAAATCTACAATCGGTCATATAAACGTTCAGCAATTTTATAATTTTCTAGGAATGCCATAAATTTCTTCAGCTTGGTAACTCGTCATTACTTTATTTTTAACATCTTGCCCTGCTTGCTGCAATTCTGCCATTGTGTATGACTTGTCTGTTTTTTTTCTATAGTGGCGAACCATCTGCAAAAAATTAATAAAGTAGTAAGAAATTGAAAAATCCCTCGAAATGCATCGATTTGAATCGTGTTGCGAATAGAAAGATTACAATAATATAGCTACAAGTTAAATATTTGTAAAGTATTTACATCGACAAAAGATATCGAAACATGCACATCACTAGTGTTTGTTCATTTCCATATAAAATCTGGTGGGGCAATTTCAACTGCAAAAAAGTTGAAATTAGCCGCCATTACAATCCAGGTGGGGTTATTCAAACTCACACCAAAATGCTGTTAAAACGCAAGTTACAACAGAAAAAAAATAGCTAAAAACATGAAATAGGCTTTAATTAAATGTCTTACCTTTGAAAATCTTCGAAAAACACATTAATTACCACTTTTTTTCGCAAAAATGTGAGACACTAATTTGCACGTGCAAACAAGAAAAAGAGAAGAAAACAAAATGGCCGTGTCGATCAAACAGTATTGGGTCTAGCAGTGCCATCTATGTAGAAATTATGAAATTGCTTTTGAGCTATCCGGTCATAGATGGCACTTATTCAAATAAAGTAAAATGTAGAAGTTATTAAGATTAGTTGAAATTTCCCGCTGTCGAGATTGCCCCGCTGCACCTTAAACCTAGTTTGGCTCAGTACGGACAAAAAAAAACAAATATCTGATAATATTTGAAATCGCACTACCTGCACCGTTTTCGTTACTTGGCAAGACAGGAAATATATCAATTTGAAAAATCATTATTTTCAGTCAAGTATTCGGGGAGATTTTTATGTTGCTAGAGCAATATCTTCAAGGTGTACATGGTTAGATGGTCCATTATATGAGATGGAGACAAGAATACAGTAAACAGTGTTTATCTAATGTCTTCCCTAGTCTGTATACAATTTAATCAAATACTTCCAATAGTTTAGTCAATCAATAGCTATAAGGGGATGATCAGCAAAACCCATTGTCGACCCATCACACTATAAAATTTCGAAGCTTGGATAGTTTCAAAATACACTTACGCTTTAGTATTGAAATTGTTATCACTTATACTCCGTTTATTAGAAAAATAACGGTTAAATAACGACAGTTATTGTGTAATATTGTTGACGTTACTGCACTTTACAGTTGTTTTTTTAATGTCAATGGTTAATAGATAATATTGCTTCGTATGTAACGTGAAATAACGGAGTTTAATATACGTCTATATAGAAATAACGAAAGGGTGATAACCGTTATTTTTCTAATGTTATAACGAATAGAGTATAGTATCGCATTTAATATCGACACGATTTTTAATAAAAAAAAATTTATATATATTCAATAAAATAAAAAAGAATTAAAAAAATATATGATACAAGAGTACTCACTCGGTCAAGTTGTTAACTTCATAAAAAGTCAATTCCGTTCTTGAAAGAATTTTGCCCGAATAGTAATCGTGGATAACCCCATAGCTGAGAACAGCGCAAAGCGCAACTAAGAAAATACGCGTCAGCAACATCTTGAACTGATGTTCTGTAGACACAGTGTTTTAATTTCTCTTTTTATAGCATTTTTTTTTATTGGTACTCAATAAATAATGAACCAAATTTTTACTTTGCAAATAATATGTTCACAAGAAAATTCATTATTTATTTTATACATTTTGAGGCGTGACCTTAAAAGAGACTTACTTATTGCCAGGGTTCTCGATAAATGTATTTTTTGAGGATGCCTGTAAAAGCGTCAATTCGAAATAATTGGACACAATAATATACTTTCGGCAAGTTGAAGCTCACTCAGCTTGAAGTAGACTAGTGTTAGAGTAGAGACTGCTTGTCGGAACGCTTAGTGCAGGACGCCACCCAGCTATGAATCTTGACCTTGAAAACGTGGTTGGGGCAGACCGAATGCGGAAGGCGTAAGACAGGACGCAGCCTAAGGCCTCTGTGCAGCAGTGGACTGTGAGGCCGAGTTGGGAAGATATAAGAAGAAACAGAATATGAGCGATTAAAAACTGTAATTAGACGGATTAAGTTTCGTTTCACATATTCGTGACTTAAAGGACACGTCCCTTACAGAGGAAGAAAAATATCCTAAACAAATACTTGTTATTTCCTAACTAATAAGCTTCCTTCTTTCTCCCGTCAATCACTTAAGTAATTGAATACAACCGATAGGATTTCCCACAATTCCACCCTCCGGGAAATAGTTTCACCCTATCTCTTGAGGGAACAAAGAAACAAAGAGTAGGTGCCATTAATTGCGATCGTTCTTAATTCTCGTAAAATAAAGCATTTGTTGCTTACAACATGTGATCTATTGATCCATAGGATGATATAACACCATAAACAAGCTTCTTTAAAAGGTTATGTCTACCAAGAACAACATTGTAATATGAGTAGCTGCAGCCAGAGGCTTCGCCCGCGTTGATGTCGGAAATTATCTCAAGGGAACGTAGGTACTACCGGGATAAAAAGTAATCTTTGTGTTAATCCAGGTCATAAACTACATCTGTGCCAAGTTTCATACAGATCCGCTCAGTCGTTTGAGCGTGAAGAAGAGACAAAAACACAAACACAGCCACAAAAAAAAAATCACTTACAAACTTTAACCTTTAATTTATAATTTAGTGTGATTCTGAATGATTGGAAAAAGACATTGTCCAAATTGGCCCTGTGCAAAAGAGTATCAGATTAAACGAAAATTGATCTCCTATTTTATTATTTAAGTTGCAAATACTTCTGTATTACGGACTAGCTGTATTCCAAAATGTACTTTTAATAGAATTTAACGCGACTAATAACATTAGATCGCCATCTATGCCTAATGTCATGTCGTGTCAGAAGTGAAATAGGGATGTTCAATCAATTATAATCGATTGATTGAATTATTAATCGATCGATTGTGTTTTCTTTAATGTATGCAGTAATACTCCAATTTAAATAGGTAGTAAGAATAATACTATACAGTAATCAAAACTTTTTATTTCTATACAATCATTCAAACATCTAATTCATTTTTTACGACAATTAATACAAAAATAACATTTCTTTTTCGGCGTAAAATAAACCATTGTCATACATACTTGTAATGTTTATATGACAAAGGTGATGTAACAGACAGTTTGAAATAATTTAAGACCACAGTAAATCTTAATCGAAAAAATCGATTATTGGTGTGGTGTCGTACTACATCCCTAGTTTTGCTGTGAACGTCACGTCGCGTCGTCTATTATTGTCAATTTGTCACTTTGGCAAAGTTACAGTTCCTGTGCTGTGCTTTTCCTGAGTTCTTTTCTTGTGTTCGGTGTTTTGGTGGTTAAAAATCACTCAGAGCTATGAAAAATCGTAGGTACCTACATTTAATTTCTCACCCGATGTTGAGCATTGTAATTGCTACTAATATTCTAATGTTCAGTTGGCGGCAGTGTCTACACATTCAACTTGAGCTACAAGAAGTGCCGGTTCGAATCTCAGTACCCCATGATGACTTTTTGTGGATGTTTCAAACATTTCTAACAACGATATAATAATACTAGAGACCCATTCGTTCCAAACATTCGATTGTATCAAAATTCAAATTCAATCAAAAACAAAAATAAATAACTGACATGGAAGAACTAAACAACGTTACGTTACGGAGACACCAAACTATTAAATCAAGGTCTATGGACTTCCTTGATCAAAGCAATACTAGCCCAATGTCCTGTGATGAATTGTTGGGTAGAAGCCTTGATTTATCCACCAACCTATGTTCAACTTATATGGCGGAAATGAAAGAAGATATTAAACAATTAAAATCAAATTTAGAAAGTACACAGAGTGAGATGGAGAATATAATTTTAGAAAATTTAGATTTAAAAAAAACTATTGCAAACATGAATCAAGAACTGGGCATTCTCAAACAGATATGTAGAAGCCCACTGACGACTTTAAGGCAAAATATGTCAAGCAGCACTAAGAAAAGTGTACGACGTCGACTTACAGTTTTCGGGTGTCTCCTCAAAAACTAAACGAAAGCCCATTAATCCCCTTGCAACAATTGAATCAGAAATTGACTACAAGCCAATCTTCAAAACGCACACATCTTGGAGAAAATACGTGTGAGGAAAAAACTACTGCTTCGCAGACCGATACGGCAACTAAAACGACAAACAACACAGAAAACGTGAAACTTAATACTAAATACAAGTGTAACAAAAGAGCATTTATAATTGGAGGCAGTCAGTGCAGTGGACTATCATCACAATTGACAAAATCTAGGTTTGGTAATCCATATAACACTTATCAGTTTAACTCTATAGTTAAAACGAATGCCTTTACACAGGAAATTTTAACAAGCGCAAAACTATTTGATATCAAAGCTGCCGATAAATTGATAATATCCATTGGACAAAACGATGACAATACCTTAAAAATGACAACAGAGTTATGTTTGTTTTTAAAATCTGTGCCTTGTCCTGTAATTGTATTGGGTGTGAATAAAAACATCTTCTCCAATGAGATAAAATTGAATGGAATGTTAGATTTAATTTGTAGTCAAACTAAAGAATGTTATTTTCTCAAAAAATGTTATAATATGTCATCATTAAGTTATAAAATAAATTCTCTGTTAGATCAACTAGACTATAACAAACAATTTTTATCTTTTTACGGAAGTTCTAACTATTATAGCAAAAAAACTGGATTTGACTTGAGTGCCAATATTCTTAAAACTAAAAACCAAAGTACACAGACTGGTGATGATAATATATTGATAGGTAATACGAATAAATCATCAGACATTACTGAACTATCTCAGAGCAATAATTTTACCCAAGAAAATAAATCTTTTTTTCGTAGCTAAAAACCAAAATCATACGATTCTCCACCAAAACATTGCAGGCGCTATTAACAAAATAAATGAAATTGAAATTGCCCTTAATTTGCTTCAGGAGCAAACATATTTTGTAGATTTCCTATGCCTAAGTGAGACGTTTATTAAATCCGGAGAAGAAGATAATATGACAGTTCATTCGTTTAAATTAGTCAGCAGCTATTCTAGGAAAGACCAAAGGCGAGGTGGAGTCTGTATACTAATGAAGCCAGATGTTGAATTTGAAAACATAGTGTGGTTGAATAGTATTGCGATGGAAAAGAATTTTGAAATATGCGGTATTAAGATAAAACAATATAAACTGAACTTATTCTGTCTTTATAGAACACCAGATTCTGATATACATATATTCTTTAAAAAATTACAAATATTATTAGACAAAACATGTAACAAAGACAAATATAAAAATATTCTGTGTGGTGACTTTAATATAGATATTCTAAGCGATAGTAAATATAAGAATACATTTATCGATATTCTACACAATTATGACTTAAAAATACACATAAGTAAACCAACTCGGCAAAATTCTTGCATTGACAATATTATAAGTGACATCAAAGAAGCAAAAGGTGAAACACATGAATTAGGACTATCAGATCACAATACCGGACAAACATTATCAATCAAATTAAAAACGGAAAATAATTTATTTCGAAAGGGACCTGAGTACAGAAAATGTAAAAAAAATTAATTACTATATTAGTAAGCTATCATTTTCAGAAGTATACCTGGAAACAGACGTAAATAAAGCCTTTTCATTATTGCACGACGAACTTTGTCTATTCTACGAATTGTGTTTCCCATTGATTAAAATTAAGATGAACTCTAACTCTCTCAACCCAAAATGGGTAACCAAAGGACTAAAAAAGTCATTTATAATAAAGAGAAAACTACAAGGTATCTATTATAAAAATAAAACTACCCACAATAAATAAAAATTTAGAAAATATAGCAAAAGACTATAGCATTGTGTAAATACGATACAAAGGGATAATAATAAAAAATACATAGAGAAAGCTGACAATAAATGTAAAGCTACATGGAAAATAATAAATGACAAACTTAAAGTTAGTTCTCTCCGTGATCTTGGTGTTCTTCTTGACTCGAAGCTCCATCTGGATGCTCATATAGATAAAATTGTAAACAAAGCCTACCAAATGTTTGGATTTGTCATGAGATCTTCCAGGGATTTTCGTCGACCTTCCACCTTTTTGCACTTATACAAATCAATAATCAGGCCACAGTTAGAGTTTGCAGTACCTATTTGGAACCCTTTTTACATAAAATATAGTGAAAGATTAGAGCTAGTACAACGTAAATACCTTCGTGCTATGAACTATAGGTGTTTTCGGAATAAAATGTCATATCACTTACTACTTAAAAAGTATGACCTCCTGACCTTAAAGTCCAGACGGAAACTTCTGGAAGTTATGACTCTGTTCAATGTGTGCCGCAATCATTTTGACTGTCCGGACTTAGTTAGGAGTCTATGTTACCTGGTTCCTCGAACAGTTCACGTACGTGAGGTTCGCACTCGACGTCTATTTGCTACCAGCACATGCAAATCCAACGCTGGATCGCGCTCACCACTTCATCGCTTGGTCGAGACATATAATAATGAGTTTAATTTAATCGACATTCTTTTTCTTAATAAAAATGCATTTAAAAAGCAAATCCTATCAACCCTAAGAGACCAACAAACCAATACACAATGTGTGACATAATTAACGCAAGACCTTATACACCCCAATTAGAAATTAAGATACTGAGTTAAAACCATAATTACAATGTATGGTCGCCGGCGCATGAGGTTACCGGACTGTCAGGTTTCTCCGAGTGATTTTGAGCCTTAATGGGTTAGGATTAACCTATTAAAGTTCAAAGTCACTTCACACTTCTTCTTCTTCACTGGTTCTCGGTCGATACCGAACTCAAGGATTTGAGTTCGGTATCGATTGAGAGGATTTGGCGGTTTGTTGTGACTTGTTGTGCTGGCCTCTGTACAATACTTATTTTTTATTTATTTTTTTCTGTACAATGCTCTTTTTCTGTACAATGCTCTTTTGTGAATTATTTAAGTTATTTAAGTAATGTATGTGTTACTAGCTAGTTTTAAGTACTTTAAATGGTAATCTGTGGAGAACGTAGTGGGTAGCATAATTATTGTTCAAAATGTAATATTTTAGATTTTGTAACTGTATCTTATTGTGCTACTGTTTGTTTTTCCTTAAATAAATAAAATAAAATAAAAATAAAATAAACAGAATAATGCTAGTAATGAAATTAAAGAAATTTTGGATGGGGAAAACCTACTAAAAGAAGGTGACGATATAGCAACATACTTTAACAATTACTTTATCAACATTAGTAAAAAGGGAACTTCCCAAAATACAAAAAATAAAGATGTTAGCAATAAACCGGTTGCGAACTCAATTTATCTAGAACCAGCAACTTGTACGGAAATATTTTGACAGCAATGAAATTACGAAATACGAACTCAGTCGGATATGATAACATTAGTACTAATATGATCAAACAAAATGTTTTAACTTTAACAAAACCCTTGACTTACATAATTAATTTATCTTTGGAAAAGGGTATATTCCCCAACAGTTTAAAATGTTCTGTTGTAAAACCCCTTCACAAAAAAGGACCTAGATCTGAGGCAAATAATTATAGACCGATTACCTTGATTCCCATACTTTCAAAAATATTTGAAAAAGTAATGAGCAAAAGGCTAATACATTTCTTAGAGAAACATGATTTATTATGTAGTCAACAGAACGGTTTCATTAAACAAAAATCTACAACTTTGACATGTTTTAAACTAGTTAAAGAAATTATGGATGCTATCAATAAAAAAGAAATCCCAGTAGCAGTATTTTTGGATATGAGTAAGGCGTTTGATATGGTATGTCATGAAACCTTATTGCGTAAACTTGAGCAATATGGTATACGAGGCGTTGCTTATAGTTGGTTTGAAAGCTACTTAAGAGGCCGACAACAATGCACGGAGATTAAAAAAATGTGTCTCGTAACTAACACCGTGAAAACATTTAGGTCACCTTACTTAGAAAACTACTGTGGTGTACCACAGGGAAGTGTCCTTGGCCCCTTATTGTTTATAATATACATAAACGAACTGCCTAACTCCACTAACCAATATACTATATTGTTTGCAGATGATACTACCGTATTGACAAAAGAGAAAACTCTAGATGACAGTAAAATAGCTTCGAATAAAGCATTGACAGATTTAATAAATTGGCTAGATAGGAATAACTTGAAAATAAATACAAATAAAACTAAATTTATAACATTTTTGCCTTATAATAACCACAAAAAATTTGAAAATGAAATGAAATTAAGTTTAAAATACAATAATAATGACAAAGAAGAAGTTAATAATATCATTTTTTTAGGAGTAGTTATGGACAGACATTGCAATTGGAAAGCTCAAGTAGATAATGTATGTAAGAAAATAAATAAATTCGTATTTGCACTTAGGAGGATCAAAAATTTAACAGACATTCAAACAGCCTTATTGGTATACCACAGCCATGTCTGTTCCGTTTTAAGGTATGGAATAACTATATGGGGAAATTCTACAGATGCCCAGAGGGCATTCATAGCCCAAAAAAAGTGTGTAAGGTCAATTTACAATCTTAAGTGGACAGACTCTTGTAAGCCTGTATTCATTAAGCAAAAACTACTAACCCTCCCCTGTTTATATGTGTTTGAAACCTGCAAATTTGTAAGAAACAATTGGTCGCTTTTTGAAAAAGATGAAAAGGCTATGTCAAAGAGAAAAATAGTACAAAAGCCACTAGTAGTCCCGCGTAATAGACTCAAAGTTTGTGGCAAAAATTGTTATACCATGGCGGTGAAAATATATAACCACTTACCCAAAGAATTTATAAGTGCTTCAGGTTTAGATTTTAATAGAAAACTATTTAACTGGTTGTGTGAGAGATGTTTTTATTCCATCAATGAATATTTTGAGTATAAAATGTAAAATTGATTATTATTTCATTTATTTAATATTATAATTATTATGACATCTACATATTGACATTACCTACTTGAATATTTTTTGAAATATTTTTATTATTCTGACTATTTTTTATTGGCATGACATCATTATTATTGATTGCTATTTTAATTGTATTTAATTTTAATTTTATGAATTGCATTGTAATCAAAACTCTAATTATGAAACTACTTAATATAATATTATCCTAACTACTAAATATGTACTGCATGCTATATATTTAAAAACTAAATGTAAAATCTAAATATTTGCACGGCTGCAATGCCGAATATAGTGAAACCGATAGATATTAAGAACTGATGTAGCTACCTATATTCTTGCAAATAAATATATCATTCATTCATTCATTCATTCATTAATATTCGTTGTTATGGTTAGATTATAACCTCAAAATCTGATACTTTTTTTGAAATATATCTTTTTTGCAGCTAGTCCCCTATAAATACAAGATCTTTTAAGAATCTACTAATGATAGAGAATACAATACATAATTATCCGATGCTCTTGGCTCCAGAGCCAACAATGTATGGACGCAGAGCAATGTCCTTTGTCCCACATCTGCAATATAGAAACAATGACAATGCTTCTAAATTAACAAAAATATAGTTAATTTTAACATACACCTGAGTAACCGCTAAGAAGGTTCTAATCCGTAAGGACATATAGGACAGATATCACACCGTCCTCGTCTGAAGTAAGGGCAAGAAGACGTGGTATAAACAAATAGAATACAAAAACAAATCAATAGTTTTTTTCTTCACTGTTTTATGTCCATACGAAAAAATCTACACGTTTTTTTGACCCGGAAAGAAATCCTACATCCAAATCCTAAAGGGTAAAAAGGACGGATATCCGATAGCGGTTAATTTATTTACTCACAGTGCCCGGAGCAATTGACCCGGATATTCCCACTCTGGGGAAGTTGTTTCTCGAATATCCCAAAAATAAGGTCCTCTGGCAATGATATTGTAAAAAGTGGGAAATTGATTGTTAGAAGGATTGGACTTGTTGCATGTACTACACTGGTCAAAGTAATCTACCATTGAAAATTGTCGCAAAATTATTTTTTTCTGTCAAGTGCGTTTATTTGGGTGTAAGATAGTTTACCATAAAATACTGACCACCACCTCCACAATACCAACACCATATTATCACATCTGCCTAACCCGTCCAGGAAACCGGCGTGATGTTATGTGTTGTGTATGTTAATATAAAATATAATTAATATGAATATTGATAATTTTTATTAGGAGCTCGTGGCTAAGTAATGACAGCCGGGGTTTGCCGTGGATGGGTGACCATCTTTACATACCGAGACACCTCCGTGTCTCGGAAACCGCGTTAAACCGTTTGACCCGGCTGTCATTTGTGCATCTTTGACAGTCGTTACGGGTCGTCAGAAGCCCGAAAGTCTGACAGCCAGTCTTACCAAGGGGTATCGTATTACCCAGTTAGTAACTGGGTTGTGGAGGTCAGATAGGCAGTCGCTCCATGTAAAATACTGGTATTCAGCTGCATCCGGTTAGACTGGAAGCCGACCCCAACATTGTTGGGAAAAGGCAGTTTGATTGATTGATAATTTTTATATTGATTTCTGGGAAAAGCTCGTGGTCAAATAATATATGGTAAAGCTACGCTAGCCGGGGTTGGTCGGTGGATGGGTCTTTACATACCAATACTCTTCTGTGCCTCGGCAAGCACGTTAAGCTGTTGGTCCGTCTGTCATTCATGGATCTTTGACAGTCATTGCGGGTCGTCAGTAGTCCGAAAGTATGACAGCCAGCATTTTACCCAGTAGGTACTGGGTTGTGGAGGTCAGATAGGCGGTTGCTCCATGTAAAATACTGGTATTCAGCTGCATCCGGTATAAAGACTGGATGCTGACTCAAACAGGGTAAATTTAATTTTTATATTGATCTCTAAAAAACTTGGAACACAAAACCTTTAAATTATCTCGATCAATAATAAGATGACGTACTCTTTTCATTATGTCTCGACACCTCCTACGAATAATATCGTAAGTGCGTTTGATCAACTATACAGTACAGCTGTTCAAAGATCCAATCATTGTTTATTGATGATTGTTCAGTGAGATGACACCCAATATTTTTATGAATTTGCAAGTGAATTACGGTATAGGTAGGTTATTACCTACCTATACCGTAATCTGTTGATTACGTATTGTATTTTTTTTTACCGATAGAACATAATAATCGTTACTAGCCATATCATATATTTATAGTAGGTACAATTTATGGGGATTTTCAGATTTTACAAAAACTTCTTTAATTTTGTTCCATTTTACCTTATCTCCACTGTCACTCTTAATCCAATTCCCTTGTAACAACAACTTAAAATTTGAAAAAATTGTGTACTGCATTTCTTAAATAAATAAAATAAAAATAAAATAATCTTTAATTCAGATAAGCAGCATCCATATGAGTTAGTAAACAAAAACAAAAAGAAAAAGATAACTTATTAATCTATGTTAGTAAACTTATAATCTATTATTTTAAAACTAGGCTGTTGTTCAAAATGCATCTTTGCACAACATCACCTAGGAGAATCGTACCTCCCCGCTATGGTCTGCAGGATGGAGTTGGAGCTCCCCCGCACTCTGCAGAGCAAAGAGGCAGATTTCTGTCTGACGATGGCGTGGAAGCCATCGACGTGTGCTTGTGCAAACATACCTGATGCACTGCAGAAACGGGGCAACCCCATCAACATTCTAAACCCATTATTGTATTGGACCCGTAAGGCGCTGATAGCCCGCTGAGTATAGTTAGTCCACAGGCTGCACGTGTAAAATACTTGACAATAAGCTTTAAAAAGCGTTATTTTAACTTCACGACTACAGCGTGCAAACCTGCGAGCCAACATGTTACATCGAACTGCCAGCGCCCTACGTTCCCTTTCAATATCCACTTGGTCACTAAGGTCGTCAGTTACATAATGTCCCAAGTACTTGAACTGATGAACTCGTAATATGTCATTCCCATTTAGTTTAATCGGGGGCACGTACTCAGGACATTTACTACCTGCCTTAAAGACCAAGTATTCGCTTTTTTTGACATTATAAACTAGGCCATGCTCTCGAGCATAGCCCTCACAACAAATAAGCAGTTCTCTAAGCGCCCTAACCGTAGGGCTCAGCAGCACCATATCGTCAGCGTAGCTGATGTTGTTGACACCACAGAAGAGATAAAGAGGTTAGAAGGGCCTTGTGGGCGGAACAGGCGCGCCACACATTTGCGCGGGCGCTCCAAACTCAACCGAAGTTAGAATCACCGGTCAACAGTCACGCTCTTATTGTGAAAGCGTTCAATTCTCCGCGGAAAAAAAGAATTATGCCGTCTTGCGCAATAATAACGTGTCGGAAAAGAAGTCAGGAGTGTAATGTGGCCCGAGGAGGGATTTCTTTTCATCGGTAAGTCCAAAAACCTTAAAATACGAGTGATATTTGTAATTATTACAAAAGTATTATGTAGTTTGTAGACAAAAACGATAAAATCGCATTCAGATGCAAAATAATACATTGCTTGCAATACATGGGTACGATCTTGTACGACGTGAGCGGTCGCTCAATGTATTGCGTTCACTGCGAACGTCACGAGCGTTGAGCCAAAGCTGCAATTCTGGGAAATCTATGCGCGTCGATAGTGTTGTACCAAATTGTAAACAATGTCGATATTATTTTATTTTAGTTTGCATAGCATTTTATTTTTAAAAATTCGAATTTAAAAGATAGCAAGCGCATGTTATTTAATAAATACGTATTATTTCAGGGACAATACAAATATTTGCGTGGAAATTCAGTCTAAATTATTATTCAATATTAAAATATTTTTTTATTTTTACTTGTGTCATTTATTTGCTGACTTACTAACTTTAAAAACGTTCAAAATCTAGTCGCAGTTTCATCTCAGCGACAAGTTTGATCAAAAAACTGATCAGAAATGTAGGGAAATTAAAGGTGTTTTTGACAGATTGAGGCTGTGATCAGACTGTGAACATTATTAAAATAAAGAGAATTGCCCCTCTTAATTACTCCTTATCCCAATAAATACGTTACTCATCAAAAGTATTTAATTTTGAACAAAATAGCCCTTGACATTATTGGATTTCAATGAATGTCTTAGGAGATTTTACGGTTTTAAAATAACTCCGCAAGGCGGCCGGTCATTAGCTTCCTATAGTAATATGTATTATGTGATAATCGTAAGTAATATTCTTATAGTAATATATTATTGTAATAGGCTTTTTCCTTAAATTAACGCGGGTGAAACCGGTGGGTACAGCTATTATTCATAAATTAACATGATAAAATTAATAAAATACTTTTTCACAGAGTAATTAACAATAAAATAATTAGATCATATTATGTTTATTCGGCTTAGCAAAAGCCAAAATTTCTTATTAAAAGAAATTTTAAAATTTCTTTTTAGTTGCTTTTGCTAATTATAGCTTTATTTTAAGTTTTATGTTATTCAAAATGCTATTTTTCTTTCTCTCTATTATTATGACGTAAAACAAAGCTGCAACTAGCATAAAACGAAAGAAAAGTTTAATAAATTTAATTTAATTTAATAAATTTTACTTAATTCGACTTTGATTTAATTTAATTTAAATATGTAATTAGGAAGTCCACAATATTTGTACCGTACCCGCAACTTAAAAAATGCAAAACTTTAATTAACAAAGTTACAGTAATTTTATCGATATGATTAATCGACCTTTTGGTGGCCGTAACATATATGAGAAATAAATTGCTTTTACATGTGTGTGAGTGTACGTCCAGAGCAGTATTTCCGTTAGTGTGAGAACCAATAATAAACATGCGATCTAAGTGCGTGTGGTTTATTTGTGTGCGTAATGCGCGTACGTATTTATCTCTTGCTTGTAGTGGAGAGGCAGAGTGGGAGACATGCGGCGACACGCGTTCTAATACAAATCAGGAACTACTTCCCTTCTAACCTCTTTATCTGTTCTGTGGTTGACACTAACGTCATCAATGCGACATCCGATTTTCATGCTGCTCAGCTCAACGATTAGATCGTTTATATAGAGGTTAAACAGTTTTGGTGATGTAATCCCTCCCTGTCTCACCCCACACTCTAGCCCATATGACACAGACAGTCCATCGGCCCATCTCACACTGTTCGTCTGGTTATAGTACCAGTACTGGAAGATACGCAACAGCTCCGCTGGCACTTTTCTCTCCCGCAGTTTTTCCCACAAAACCTCGTAAGATACAACGTCAAAAGCACGGGAAAGATCTAAAAAACAAGCATACACTGGCGTTTGTCGTTTTGTGTAGTATTGCACCGTATGTTTAAGCCCAAGTATCGCGCTTTCAGTGCCAAGATTATTACGAAACCCAAACTGTGCGTCGTGTAGTTTCAACAAGCTATCCAACCGCGCGTCCAGCTGACTGTCGAGTACCTTCGCGATAATAGTAGCTAGGGAGATGTCACCCGTTTTATTCTTAACAATAGGCATGACAAAAAAAGGTAAAAAGGTCTTAAGGTTTACCGTCTTGTTTAGCCCAACGTACCAAACAGTACCACTCCTGTGGAGAGTTAATAAGTTTGTTTTTGGCGGATCTTTCTATTAGGGCATGGACGCTATCACCTTCATTTTGGGTGTGTCCAACTTCTAAAAAACGATGACGAATAGAAACCTGACAAGTAGCGGCAGCATACATATACATCGCATAAACTATGCGGTTGCGATTTTGGCCCACACAATTATCCGACCAAAATCTAAATTCGTTAGTCCCTAAGTCCTTATGTTTTGAAATAAATTTAATCAGACAGCTGGAAACCTCATTAGCCCCTCTTTTACCTTGGCCTTCGTGGCACATAAATCAAGTACCTTCTTTATCCACTAGATTAAAAACAGTGAAGTTAAATATTGATAATTTACGTTTATAATAGAGAATACTCAAATTACCGTGTGGAGCATTCAGAACTTTCTGAAAATCGAATGTAGCTGTTAATATTTTTCCGTCTGAGGTTTTGGCTGCTTCTTTATCCAACAACTTTCTTTTACGCGCCAGATCTTTATTGTGCAGATGTGATTCATAAAGCTGTGTTTCAAGTAATGTTGGTGTAGATTTGTTTTTATGTCGCATTGGTCTTTCTTAGGAACGTAAAAACTTAGCTTAAAATGTTCGTTAACAATATCACGATATTGCCTTTCAGTATTAGTTATAGAGGAGTATACCTGTTCGTTAAACCATTCTTTGTATTAATCAAATAAACGATGAAAATTCAAATCACCGTTTATATAACAAAATATCCTTACCCTACCATCATTATAAAGACGCACATCTCGCAATACAAAAAAGCTTCTAAAAGTTACTATAGAAAATAACGTGACAAAAATAAACTAGACCTTGAAAATTCACATGGGAAAACAGCCTTAATGAACAAAAGTTGCTTCTGTATGGCCACAAAAATATTCAACAAGCTGCCTGAGACATTTAAATCGCTCAATCTGGAGAAATTCAAAAGTGTTTTAATGAAAATTTTAATCAATAAATGTTACTATTCGCTAAAGGACTATTTAGATGACAATTCTATAATTCCGCCTTCACACAACCAGTTTTGACATTCTTGTATTCATTTAGAGCTATCTTAATTGACATATCATTTGATTTCGTTTTTTGACATACTGGAAATATTTATCTGATTTATTACTTACTTTGACATCACTGTATTTTTATTGAAATTTATTAATATAATAAGAAATTACTGGAATTATTTTATGATTTTTTACTTATTTTGACACCACTGTATTTTTTATAAAAATTTATTAATATGATAGAAATACGCATTAATATTTGTACGCCTAATGGCAAAACATAGAGAACCTTTTAAAATGTTTTAACATCTCACACACTGTGTAATTGTACCTGTGTGTGTGTAAAATAAAGCTTATCACTTCTACTTCGCGTATAATGAGATTCCACAGGTTGAATGGATTTACCAAGTAAGCTATAAAAGCCCATTGTTTTTCCCTGTTACCTAAATTCCAGAATTTATTAAAAATGGATATTCTTTCATCGCTACTAATTTTCGAAGAACATTTTTGTCTACAAGTCTCCGGACACATCGGTTTTATTGATTTGGCAAGCCTAGTGGTACCATCGCGACTTTTATATTTCTTACCTAAATTTCTTAACGTCTTCCTCTTATTATCAATCCAATCTGCAACATGTCGACGTCTAATATTACCTACATCCTTTCGAGAAACCTTTTTTCGTTTTCTAGAACAACTCGGCGTTGATTTGGAAAATGAAGAAAACGGGGTGTTCGCTTGGGGTGTTGATAGTAGACCGGTAGTGGATGAAATGACTGAATAAGGTTCTTGTATAACATTCGCAATGTACCAAGGACAGAAGTAGTTACTGCAATCGTAGTCTACGTCTACGAGATATGGAGTGCCAATTCAAAGCGGCTGATAGGAAAGTTCCCATTTTTATCACGAATATTCACAGCGAAACGACTGCTACTGACATAATTAATTACATTCACAGCAAGACTGAGGAAACAGTGTTTCTTGAGAAAATAAATATGAAGAAAGAAAGGAACCATATTGCCTACAAGTTCTTAGTATCTGAGTCTAAATTACCATTGTCGTTTTGCCAGCTTCAATTGCAAGAGCGTAAAACGTTCGGTAGACAGTGTTAGGGATTTATGTCGCACCTGTGATTTAGTGGCACTGCAGGAAACATGGCTACTTCCGGAGGAAATACCATACCTAAGCACGATCGATTGTGGCTTTGGCTACACTGGAACCTCAGCAGTGGACACGTCCGCCGGCATACTACGCGGTAGACCTTATGGTGGGGTCGCTCTTCTGTGGAGAAACAGTGTATTCCAGCAAGTTTCAGTTGTGGAGTGTAATAATCCTCGTATATGTGCCATTAAAATAACGAGTAACCGCCCAGTGATAGTGGTGAGTGTATACATGCCTACGAATTCTGTGGAAAACCTGCCAGACTTTACGGATTGTTTAAGTTCGGTGAGTGCTATTGTAGACGAATACGGGGTTGAATCTGTTATTGTGTTGGGTGATTATAATGCCGACATTTATGGATTATCATTGTTCTTTAATGAACTTGTAAGTTTTTGCAATGAACAGTGCTGGTCATGTATAGATGTTGACTTTTTGGGTTCAGACTCGGGTGCATATACTTTTATAAGTGATGTACACGGGTCTTGTAGCTGGTTAGATCACTGTATAGTAAGTCAAGCGGCAAAACAAGCAGTAGTAAATATTTATGTAAAGTATGATACTGTGTGGTCTGACCATTTTCCCCTTGTCGTTGAATGTAACTTAGATCTTTTAACACCAAAGTTGCCTCAAAAGCCAAACTGTAACAACAGGGATGTAGTATGGGGTGTAAGAAAACAGGAGGAGGTGGCTAGCTATACCAGTGAGTGTCATAAACGATTGGGGAAAGTTGACTTTCCTGCTGAGTGTACAAACTGTGCTGACTTCTATTGTAATAACCCTGCCCACACGCGTACTCTTGATAGGCTGTATTCTGACATTGTGGCTGCTCTTCGCGGCGCGTCAGTCGCGGGTCGTAGGAGCGTGAAGCCGGGTGTGAGTGGCTCGCGCGTGGTGGGTTGGAATGTACACGTCAGAGAGGCTCATCGGGCGGCCAGGAATAAGTTTATCGAATGGGTAGCTTGTGGTAGGCCGAGGTTTGGTTTCATGTTTAATGAAATGTGTGAAAGCCGGTGACTGTTTAAGTCAAGACTGAAATGGTGCCAAGACCACCAAGACCAACTAAAAATGGACAAACTTGCTCAATTGCATTCGAAGGGTGACTTTCGCGGATTCTGGAAGAGTACTAATAAAGTAAACGTAAAACCTGGTCTTCCGGTGAGCGTCGATGGGGTGTGTGACCATAGGGACGTTGCTAATAACTTCAGAAAGCTTTTTTCTGTACAGTCGCCACTGGGTGTGGGATTTTCGGTGCTGAGAACCCAAATAAGGCGAAGGTAGTCCGTTTCACTGCATGCGAGGTGTCGAGCATTATGAAAGATATGACTAAAGGTAAATCTCCTGGCCATGATGGTCTTAGCATCGAGCACCTGCAGCACGCGGGGCCGCATATGTCTAGGGTACTGGCAATGTTCTATTCGCTGTGCGTCAGCCACTCTTACCTGCCATCCGATTTAATGAGGACTGTGGTAGTGCCTGTAGTGAAAAATAAAACCGGCGACCTTGCAGATAAAAGTAACTATCGGCCTATTTCACTAGCCACAATCGTCACTAAGGTTTTTGATGGTCTGCTTAATACACAGTTAAATAAGTTCGTAGCACTGCATGATAATCAGTTTGGATTTAGACCCAAACTGTCTACAGAGAGTGCGATACTGCGTCTTAAGCATACCGTCAGATACTACGTTGATCGTAAAACTCCCGTATATGCGTGTTTCCTCGACCTGTCCAAGGCTTTCGATCTGGTCGCGTATGATGTACTATGGAAAAAGCTGGAAGACATTAATTTACCACATGAACTTGTAGGAATCTTCAAATATTGGTATACGCACCAGGTCAACAGCGTAAGATGGGCGGGGGCTATGTCGGAGCCATATAGGTTGGAGTGCGGCGTGAGGCAGGGCGGATTGATCTCCCCTACCCTGTTCAACCTGTACATGGACGCACTGATCGTTGCGCTCAGCGGTGCCCGTGTCGGCTGCCATGTTGATGATGTGTGTGTCAATAACCTTAGTTATGCTGACGACATGGTGCTGCTGAGCGCGTCGGTCTGTGGCTTGAGGAAGCTAATGCAGATCTGTGAGGAGTACGCGAGTGGGCACGGCCTTAAATATAATGTGACTAAAAGCCAGTGCATGGTCTTTGAGACGAGTAGTGCTAAATGTCCGCAGAGTATACCCCCAGTTCTTCTCAATGGTGTTCCTCTAGACTGGGTGAAACAATTCAAATACTTAGGGCATTTGGTCACGGCTGACCTCAGGGATCATGCTGACATCGAACGGGAGCGGAGGGCTTTGTCAAAAAGAGCGAATATGTTGGCACGTAGGTTTGCACGCTGTTCTGATCAAGTCAAGATCACACTTTTCAAAGCATACTGCACTTCTTTGTACACGTGTAGCCTGTGGGCTAGCTATACTCAGGCGAGTTACAGTGCCCTCCGCGTCCAGTACAACAACGCGTTCAGGGCGGTATTGGGACTGCCCCGCTTCTGCAGTGCATCGGGCATGTTTGCGGAGGCGCGCACCGACTGTTTTCACACCACAATGCGCAAGCGGTGCGCGTCATTGGTGCGCAGGGTGCGGGTCAGCTCCAATGCTGACCTAGTGATGATTGCTGGGCGATTGGACTGCCCTTATATTAGAAAGTGCTGCAGTAGGCATGTAAAATAAATAAATAATAATAATGGATAGGAGGGTCCGTACACTGCTGACCGCAAACCGGATGCATCACCCACGATCATCGGTGATGAGACTGTATATCCCGCGGAAGTGCGGGGGTCGAGGCTTTTTAAATGTAAATACCCTCCACAATCGCGAGATTTGCAGTCTCAGGGATTATTTTTTAAAAGCCGATGTGGGTATGCACCGTGATGTGGTGGCAGTGGACATAGGCCTCACCCCGCTTTCCATGAGTAAAGAGAACTGGCGCAAACCTGCGGTACTGACTACCGATGACCGCAAGGAGATATGGCAAGGCAAGGAGCTTCACGGGCGCTTCTATCGGGTTCTTCATGAGCCCGGTGTAGACTTCTTAGCGTCCGTGTCCTGGTTACGTTTTGGTGACCTTTTTGGGGAAACTGAAGGTTTCGTCTGTGCAATTATGGACGAAGTTATCTTGACGAATAACTATCGGAGACATATTATGAAGGACGGGACGGTTGACGTGTGTCGGGAATGCCATCGTCCAGGTGAGTCCATCAGACATATTATTTCTGGTTGTTCTCGTTTAGCTAACGGCGAGTACTTGCACAGGCATAACCAAGTAGCCAGGATTATTCACCAGCAACTTGCTTTGAAATATAAACTTGTAGACTCTGAGGTACCGTATTACAAGTATGTGCCCGACCCAGTTCTTGAGAATGACCATGTCACGTTGTACTGGGATCGGTCTATCATTACTGACAGAACTATTGTCGCCAATAGGCCTGATATAGTAGTGATAGATCGATTAGCGCGGCTTGCAATGATAGTCGATGTTACCATTCCACATGACGAGAACCTCGTGAAAGCTGAGAAAGAGAAACAAATAAAATATCTCCACTTAGCACACGAGGTTGTTGACATGTGGAATGTGAGCTCGGCTGTCATTATACCGATTGCCGTAACAGCCAATGGCCTGATAGCCAAAAGCCTCGACCAACATCTTTCGAGGCTTTCGTTAGGTGGTTGGATCAAGAGCCAGATTCAGAAGGCAGTACTCCTCGATACGGCTCGCGTTAACGAAGTAATCTACAGGAAGTAGTACATACGATAAAAAACCACGTAAAACACCGACGTAAAACATCGTATGTACATGTTCCGACATAATTTTTAATTCTGTTCCGGTGTAAAATGTCGTATTTAATACAAACGATATTTTTTTTATACGTGAAAACAACGTAGAGTATAGTAAGTACCTATAACATACGATATTTTACATCGGTAACGGTACATATTGTAAGCGGGATTGTCCGAAAGGGTTACCGCTACCCCGGAACATAAAGGGCTACGGAAGGAACATGGATGGGTTAAGTATTACTAGAAAACAACAAAAATATAGAAATGTATTCGTCGCGCGACGAGCGTGCGTTTTCCCCCGCGTGTTCTGTCGCTACTGATAGAACACGCGGCGCGCGCGCGGACGGTGCGTCCCCTCGCCCCCGCGCACTGTATCGGTAGTACTGTATACGATTTTATATGCTCGCGCAAGTTTTTATTTATAAGTTTTTTCCGCTTACAATTTCAAAACGCAGAATTGAGCTAATCATTCCTTCTTCCTACCCATACATTCCTTATCAAACGGAACGAGATTGGAAGATCATCGCGCACGACCAATCAGAGGCGCGCTTTTTCCGCCGCTGCGAACCATCCGCAGCTCACTTCAGCTATGATTTAAAAATGCTCTAGACAACAGTTTAAGTTCAACTGCACAGTGTGAATACTCAGCCGCGCCGCTCCATACTCATTCCGCTTACAAACCGCTTACTCAAACCGCAATCGCATCAAAAACTGTATGACTATTAATAAATAAGTGTTGGCCGACACAAGTGTGACATTTAAACAAGTGAAAGTGCACCACATTGAAAAAAAGGAAGAAAACCAGATAGCACGTGAGACGTCTGCTAAGCTAGCTGTCCTTGAATCCACGTGTTGCGTCCAGAAGGTTCACAAGTAAGCCCATCCATTCCTATTTCTCATAACCTCATATCCCTCAAGCTCAATTCTGTGTGTCGTCCAACAGCTCACCACGCCAAAATCTACATCCACGCATAAAATTAAGTCCCCGCCCTATGGTCCTTCGAAAGCCGCATAGACTTATTCACCATAAGTTATTTGGTCCAATCGAGTCGGATTCAAAGAATCAACGATCCTAATATAGGTCTAGAATTTAGGTTAAAATACCTAAAATACAAAGTTCGTAAAACCGCCATATTGAACGCGTACTTGCGTTCGTACATTCCCGCTAGGTACATTATTCATTGAGAATGTATCAACTTAATATTTCGCCTGTTGCATTGAAATAGCATAGGTAAATATTCAAACCGCTAATTATCGTGAGTTAGTCTCGTCTAACTTATTTACAACTTATATTCAACCGCATTCCTTTGTATACTCGCTTAGAATAAAATAATTATTCTGAATCTACCCGCTATACCTATTATTTTGTACGCTATATTTTCTAGAACTATTCCAACATGGAAGATCTTAAAATGAAAGTTAAATTACTTCAAGCTAAAAATAATTCAATCTTCGAACATTTAAAATCGCTATACGAAACTTCTAAGAAAATAAATACCACCAATATCGAGCATCGTTCGGTGGAAGCATTCATGGCGGACACGGAGATTCTCTCAGTCACTCGTCAAGAATTTAGTACCAATTTAGATAAAATAAATACATATTCCTTGCAATTAAATCCTAATCATAATATTGATTATAGCAGTCAAAAATCTTACTACGAAGTTTATTCGCGTATAGAGCGAGTTCGCTCATTGATCGCCGAGAACCGTTCAAGGGCATTAGAACATTCATGCGCGTCTCATGATAACGCTAAACGATTTATAGGTACCGTCAAATTACCACCGATTCAAATTCCTTTCTTTGATGGTAAGATTAACAACTGGCCTGTTTTCTATGAATCATTTAAATCAAATATCCATAGTAATTTAAACCTTACAGATTCTCAACATGTGCAGTATTTGATAGGTAATTTAAAGGGAAACGCATTGCAAATTACCGCCGGAATTATTCCCTCAGGTGATAACTATACCGCTATCTGGAACAGTTTAGTTCAAAAGTATCAAGATAAACGAGCACTAGGCTCACATTACATGTCTAACATATTAAATATTAAACCCGCAATTAATAATTCCGCATCTTTAAATGTTTTCATTGAAAGTTTTCACGCGTCCGTTTCTGCTTTAGAACAATTACAAATTAAAGATTTAAAGGATTTCATTTTGCTTAATTTAGCTTTGAAAAAATTAGACCCCGCAATCGTAAATTTATTCGAAACGCATATGAGAGATGAGGAAATTCCTACTTATACGGATTTCGTAAAATTTGTAAAATCGCAAGTTAAAATATTGGATCGCACTATTTCATCTCGAACCGCGTTAGTGAGTAACAATCCTAATAAAAATAATCCTTCTCGTAATCAGTCACGTGATAGTACAGTGCATACTTTTGTTGCTTGCGATAATAATAATCAAAGTTGTTTGTATTGCAGTAAAGTTGATCATTGTAAACTTTACACATGTCCAACCTTTCATTCCCTCACAGCCAATTCGCGTTTGGATTTTATTAAAAACAAACGTGGATGTGTAAACTGTCTTAGTGTAACGCACACTGCTTCACAGTGTAAATCTATACATACCTGTAGGACATTTGTAACAAAAGACATCATTCGCTTTTACATCTAGAACACAGCTCGTCGCAGCCAGTCACGACTGACGCTGTCACTAGCTCCGCGAGTTCGCAACAGGTGGCGCTGTGTGCGTCTTCCCGCCTAGGTCTAAACAAACCGCGTACCACGGTACTGCTGTCTACTGCTCAAGTCTGTGTTGATAACAAATATAACAAACACGTTTCTGTGAGATGTTTAATAGATAACGCTTCGCAAAATAATATAATTACTTCCGCTTGTTGTAAAAAACTTCAATTAAACATTATACCGCTTTCAAACTCAGATATAAAAGGGGTCGGAACCTTTTCGCTGCCTATCCTAGGTTACGTGGAGATAAAAGTTACTGCTAAAATTAAAAATAATTCTTTTAAAATTACCGCTCTGGTTATCGATTGTATTACGGAAAACTTACCATCTCACTTTGTTGACACTTCTGCAGTGCAACATTTGTTTGATTTCCCGCTCGCTGACCCACTGTGGCACGTACCCGGTGAGGTTGAATTGCTTCTAGGGGCAAAACTGTTCACAATAAAATTATCTCACCTACCGCTCCATCCGCTATTGAAACCGTGTTTGGTTACTTTCTTATGGGTGAGGTACCCGCTAGTTTATCTAATAACAATTATAGTCCCGCTGAATTAAATACCGCTTCATATTTTTCTACCGCGCTAAATATAGATAATTTTCATTGTTTTCTGTCTTTAGACGAATCCTTACATTTGGAACATTGAAGAAATACCTTCAAAACATTTTATGAGCCCTGTTGAACTGGAGTGTGAACAGCTGTACGCTTCTACTGTGTCACGTGACTCCAGTGGTAGGTATTGTACCGCGTTACCGTTCTGTAAAAATCCAGATTCACTTGGAAATTCTTACGCTGTCGCTTATCGACGTCTAATTAACTTAGAAAAAACTAAGCTTCGCGACCCGGTTTTGCGCGCTAGTTATAATGAAATAATCCAAGAGTATATCGATCAAAATTATTTAACTGAAACTACACCTAGTTCTGTTAATCAGACTGTAGACTATTACATACCGCATCAACCTGTTATTAGGAATGATAAACATACCACTAAAGTTCGCATCGTTCTTGATGCAAGCGCTAAGTCTCATAATGGCGTTTCATTGAATGACTTGTTACACACAGGGCCGAATTTACAGGCTGACATATTTTTATTACTTTTAAACTTCCGCTTGTTCCCTATTGCAGTTACAGCTGACATAAAACAGATGTATCTTCGAATTGCTGTTATTGATGAGCATCGAAACTACCAAAAAATATTGTTTCGTTTTAATACCGCTGAACCTATTCGCGAATTTCAATTTAATCGAGTTGCATTTGGTCTCAAACCTAGTCCCTTTCTAGCCATGCGCACTGTGCGCCAGCTATCAGAGGATGAAAAACACCGCTTTCCGCTCGCATCCATTGTTGCTTCTCATGAGCTATACATGGATGACTTGGCTACTTCGACCTCGTCTCTGGAGGAAGCCAAGATTCTTTCCGCTGAACTTATCGCCTTATTTAAGGCTGGGGGCTTTGACCTTACTAAATGGGCAAGTAATTCCTTGGAACTACTAGAGGCCATCCCACATTCCAACCGCTCTTCTATTCATTTCTCTGATGGGGATAATTTAAAGATTCTTGGACTCAAATGGATTCCTTCCAAGGACTGTTTCACCTTTACTACATCTAATTTGGATAATAGTTGTACCAAACGCTCCATGCTTTCAACTATTGCCCGTCTGTGGGATGTTCTCGGTCTTGTGGCTCCTGTAGTTTTATTCGCAAAATTACTCATAAAAGAATTATGGATATTAAATAATATAGATTGGGATGAAACTCCACCCGATTCTATTATACTGCTCTTTCAAAAATTTAAAGAGCAATTACCTTTACTCTCTTCTTTAAAATTACCTCGTCATGTAGCCGTTACTATGGGTTGCGTGACAAATATAGTGGATTTTGCTGATGCCAGCTTGAATGCATATGGCTGCGTCATATACTTACATGTCACTGATACAAATGGTAACACACACGTAAACTTGGTGTGTGCTAAATCCAAAGTTGCACCTGTTAAGGTCATATCTCTAGCTCGTTTAGAGCTCTGTGCTGCTATTCTTTTGTCTAAATTAATTAAATTAGTTTATGACACTTACCGCTCTCGTACCGCTATTAATAATATATTTGCCTTTTCCGATAACGGAACAAATTTCGTTGGAGCCAAGGCTCAACTACAAGAACTACTTGTTAACCGCTACCGCCTTTGGAGGGTTGTGGGAATCTAATATTAAATCTATTAAAACGCATTTATACCGTGTTATCGGTTCTCAGCTTCTTACCTACGAGGAGCTTTCGACTGTTCCCACTGAAATTGAGGCAGTTCTAAATTCCAGACCGCTTTGTGTCCTGAATGAGGATCCGTACCCAGAACCGCTTACTCCCGCTCATTTTATAATTTGGCTTCTCCGTTAACTTCCTTGCCTGTCGTGAATGTTCCCGAAACGACGAAGTCTCTGACTTGCCGCAAGAAATTGCTTGACCAGATGGTTTGTAGTTTCTGGAAGAGGTGGCGTATAGAATATTTACATAATCTTCAAGTTAGACAAAAATGGTTGAATGCCGCAGACGATATTAAGATTGGTACAGTGGTTCTCATACATCAGGATGATGTCCCTCCTTTACGTTGGCCAATGGGTATAATCACCGAAGTTTTTCCCGGCAAGGATGGGACAACCCGCGTTGCTATGGTGAAGACATGCAGTGGCTCTTTCAAGAGACCCGTTGTCAAATTATGTCCTTTACCTTCTCAATAACATCACCGCATAATTAAAACCATAATTTATCTGTAGGTAACATGCTTAGAATATTTATCTTTTTCTTTTTTATTAGTCCGCATTAATATAATTTCTTTCCTTTTGAGAATATTACATATCCTCAAAGCCGGGCAGGATGCTCGCGCAAGTTTTTATTTATAAGTTTTTTCCGCTTACAATTTCAAAACGCAGAATTGAGCTAATCATTCCTTCTTCCTACCCATACATTCCTTATCAAACGGAACGACATTGGAAGATCATCGCGCACGACCAATCAGAGGCGCGCTTTTTCCGCCGCTGCAAACCATTCGCAGCCCACTTCAGCTATGATTTAAAAATGCTCTAGACAACAGTTTAAGTTCAACTGCACAGTGTGAATACTCAGCCGCGCCGCTCCATACTCATCCCGCTTACAAACCGCTTACTCAAACCGCAATCGCATCAAAAACTGTATGACTATTAATAAATAAGTGTTGGCCGACACAAGTGTGACATTTAAACAAGTGAAAGTGCACCACATTGAAAAAAAGGAAGAAAACCAGATAGCACGTGAGACGTCTGCTAAGCTAGCTGTCCTTGAATCCACGTGTTGCGTCCAGAAGGTTCACAAGTAAGCCCATCCATTCCTATTTCTCATAACCTCATATCCCTCAAGCTCAATTCTGTGTGTCGTCCAACAGCTCACCACGCCAAAATCTACATCCACGCATAAAATTAAGTCCCCGCCCTATGGTCCTTCGAAAGCCGCCTAGTCTTATTCACCATTGTACTTGGACAAAAGGGAATATACCCCATTTTGAATACTAATTAACGAGGCCTTCTATTAGAAATACTGACATTTAAGTAATTGCAGACGTTAGTCCACATATTTAGAAGTATAAAAATAAAGAAAAGTGAAAAATCGAATTTTGTTGATTACGATACTTTACGTAGGAGGTGTCGTTATGATCCTCAATCTTTTAGCTCTCTTGGAACATTGGGAAAGATTTGACCTCTTTCTAGGCATGGTCATAGTTTTATTGTGAAGATACCTGATCAATAAAAATCTAAATTAAAATGACTGCTCCTCTGCGTTACCGGGTAGGCTACCGTGTCACGAAGATAAATGGAAAAGGAAATTAAACACTCAAACAACATAAGCCCGAAGGCATATTCATACGATAAAATAAAAAAATAAATAAGAGTTTTGGCCAGTATAGTCAAATTTTCAATGATATACCATCATCGTCGAAAATCAGTCCTAAACTGTTACCGCCTTCACCGCGTGCAGGTACTCCCAGTTTATGTTATTTTATAATTACACAGTAAAATTAGTGATAGCTTTGATTTCCACATCAGATGTTTCTGATCTTCGTTTTTTAAGTCAACAGGAAACGCCCATCAGATTAAACAATTTTTGCTTAGACGTCATTCCTATATGTGTTATGGTGTAGCTAGGCTCTTGGAGTTCCACAACAGGTGTTCCAGATCTTCAATTTTTATACATCAACAGAGAGTGCTCATTAGGCTGCACAACTTTTGCTAAGACGTCATTCCTTTATATGTTATAGTGTAGCTGGGCCCTTGGAGTTCCACATCAGGTGTTCCAGATCTTCAAATTTATTCTCTCAGCAGAAAATGCTCATCACGTGGAACAATTTTTGCTATGGTATCATTTTTGTATCTCTTATAGTTTAGCTGGTCTGTTGCGGTTCTGCATCAGGTGTTCAAGTTTCCAAGATAAATTATAGCCTATATGTTGCCGAGACTTAATACCTATACAACAAAAATCATTCCAATCCGTCCAGTAGTTCCGAAGATTAGCGTGTACAAACAAACAGACAATATTTTTTTTTGGATTCGTGGTTTATTACTGTTTCTAAACCCCCCTCAATCATTATTTTTTTGATATATTCAATGTACAGACACAGTTTTATTACATGTATAGATAAGCACAAGAAAGGCAGTTTTGAACGTCACAGTCACACACAAACGAACAAGAAATAGAATTGATTCTAGTCGCCTCTTCCAAAAGGTAGTTTCGTATGGAGAAGAATGTGCAAAAAACTACACTGTAACTCTGTTAAAATGTTTTGCAATGTATTGTATGGTACTTGAATTATTATATATAACATTCAGTCGCAGCCTGCAATCTGGATTGTTGCCCGGTTCAAACTCAAACTCAAAGCATTTATCACTACATAGTGTTAAGCAAAGTCACTTCCCGCGTCCTAATGTCTGTATGTATGCTTAGATCTTTAAAACTACACAACGGATTTTGATGCAGTTTTTTTAATAGATAGATTGTGATTGATGATTTTAATAGAGTGGTTCAAGAGGAAGGTTTATGTGTATAATTTGTCGACACATTATGCGGACGAAGCCGCGGGCGGATGCTAGTTTCAAATAAACAAATTACAGGCTCTTTTGAATTGTCAAGGGATCAGTTAGTCAGAAAGACGAAGCTAGTTGCCCATTCCAAAGCAGTACCTATGGAGAAGAACGGGTAAGAAACTCCATGGACACTCTTTAAGATCAAAATATGGTTACAAAATCTGGGTTACACCATTCATGTTGAAATATACATGTGAGAACGATGTGGAACGTAAAAAGATTTAAAAAAGTAATCAGAAACATAAAAAAAAATTCCAATAAATTTTAAAACCATAGGCTCAATTACGTGGAACTCAAGCTTAACTACTGAAATATGGGTGTACTATAGGTATTTAGCAACATATTATCATCCCTTCGGGGATTACAGCCATGGTAATATAAATTTAATTATGTCATTGTTATAGGTTTTCTGTATAAAGGGCAAATCTAAAGACTTCGTTCCATTTTTAGACTACCTCAGAATACTATCGGATCCCTTAAAATTTGATCGCGGTTTTTAATTGATCAGTTACGATCAGACATGCGGTACATACACAATTCTTTTTAGTTCTCAGATAACTTTTTATAACATTTCTATTTATCAAAACAGTTAAAAATAGGATAATTTATATTCAAGCCAGTTTAATGCTCAAAAATATTTATTATAACAGATTGTGTTCAATAAAATCATAGGTAAAATGACCGGATCTATTACTATATTCATTACACTTCGTGAATTATCTGACCATTTTGGTTTGTTTTAATTTTAATAAGTTGTAACTATGTCAAGTGTGTCCCTACTTGTCGCAGCACGAATCGTCAGCCCAAGCATTGAAATCCATCTTCTCAATTGCGGAGCAAGGTACTAACGGGTTCCTGAAATTGAAAATAATGATTGTTAGTCTATTTTTAAATACTAACTATGTCGATAGCCTCCTTCTCCAAGGTACAAAATTCCACCCCTATTAGACCCCTTTACGATTTCCTACAATCCTATTAATTGACGTCTCCTACTTACAATCTACCTCTGAGCTATATTTCATTTTCGTAGGTCCATTCGTTTTGGATGGAACCAATGGACCGATTGGTAATCAAAATTTAGAAGAGACAAACTTTTCCAAAATATATTACACAGTTTTACGGGTACGTCACCTTCGAGACAATCATTTTGTGGTTCGTTAATTTTAAATGAATAGCACCACGGTTCAGTTTAGTGATACCGGACTAAAACATAGTTCATTTTTCGTTTCCGTTAAGAACAACGTCGGTAAAGCCAATCACACTCACGTTTAAAATAGAAAGAGATAGAGACAGCGAAAAACTCATGGTGGGAACATAACGTTTTTCCTTGACGATTTGTACTATTCGACTCCTACCGCAAGTCACGTTAATTAACTGCGTTTTGACATTCATCTTTATCGATTATCAGAAATACCTGTTGCGATTTCCAAGAGAGTCCGATTATTATTTAGGTCTCTATTAGACGAGGAAAAAACAATCTTTTGAAAAAAATAATTGTTTTTGTTAAGGTTCGGTTAACCTCCCATTCGCTGTGGCTAAACCCATTTTTCACTTTCAGAAATAATAATAATGAGTAGCAGAAAGTTATTCTTACTTCTTTGAAATTTTATAGAAAGCATGCTCAGGTATTTCACGGACACCGTCGCCAACATTGCAGAACAACAAAGCTAAAGTTGCTTTTCTTACTTCTCGCAGCTGACCTGAAAAAGTAAAAAAAAATTACCTTACTTTTAACTTTCGTTTCGGTTAGGTATTATTATTTCTTCGTGAAACTTAAAACTTATTTATTTAGAAGCATGGGTATTACAGGTTATATCCAGACAATAGGTAGCCCCTCAAAAATTCAAAACGATTAAAGAATTTGTAAAAGTAATATTACAAAGCGCCATCAAGATTCACATGTTACTGCCGGCCTGCTACTGACGACGAAAACTTAGAACTACATACAAACACTTTCGTAAGGATGTGACTACAAACATTGAAACAGTAATTTGGAGGGGCGCGCCATGTTACCGTAGTTTATCTCTACGAAAATTTATTCGTTGCCACGACGATAGAAAGTTGTCGACCGTAAAGCCTGAATGAGACCAGAGAGGGAGATAATTTATTTTAATTATTTAAGGTATTGGAAGGATAGAACTGGGATTCCACTGAAAATTACTTCATAGATTTGAAAAAATCGTCTGCTCAACAACTTTAACAACGCAATTCACGTGTCTGAACGGTCAAAATGAAAGGCATTGCGATCGATTGCCATTTTATGTGTTACGCAATTGACCAGTGACCTTCTTCTTTCGTGTGGTTAGTGACTAACCTGGCGTCAGAGTTTTTTGCTACCCATGAGACTCTGACCACTGACTTACAGAAATGCTGGTTTCCTCACGATGTTTTCCTTCATCCATTTTTAAGCAAGTGATAATTATGTATGAATCCGCAAAATCAGAAGTGCGTGCCTTGGGTTCGAACTCGAGATCTATGACTTAGCAGTCCGATGGTCACACCACTAAGCTGTCACTGCTAGCAATGCCTAGCGGTAGCCCAGTGGTATCACTGACTTACGAGTTAGTAGGTACCAGTATTACCAGTAACGCCCGAGTTAAACTCAGAAACTCCATATGAATTTTATTCCAGTTTACCTTCAATTAAAAAATAAATATTTATGAAACTTACTTTCAGTAAACGCATTCGGTCTGTTTGGCCTCTCATACCAATGTCTATCTGTTTTCATAGCCCTCATCAAGTTGTCATTTAAAACACCAGCAACCGTTAATGGAATGTTTCCACCTTTCATTAGTTTCTCGCTCCACCATCCAGCCATTACATCGACATCGCTGACGTCTTCATATATCATTTTCATTTTTTCAATTTGCTGAAAAGGTTATACATTATAATCTGGATTCAAAATAACACGTCGTGTCATTTACAAGGTGAAATTGAATTAATGGGCATTAACTTAAGGGGTCATTGTACTCAACATTATGAACAACTGTTACGACATAACATTCTTTATAGAATACTCGTAAATATTGTAAATATTGAGCAATTCAATTTCTTAATAATAAAGAAAATGGTTAAATAATATGATAAGAAGATAATGAACAAAGGCAAAATAATATTAATATACATATAGGTACAGATGCCAGCACATTAAGGTAACCCAATCTGTCAATTTTTTTTGATAGTTTTTCAACGTAATTACAAAAGAATAAGGTTCGTATTCGATTGTAAATAAATGACAGTTTGGAATAGCTCGATGTGCTGGCGTCTGTACATAGAGTGCCAAAGAAGTTACCAATCATCCAATAATAACGTTGTTAAAAAAAAAAAGTTTGCTGCCGCGGTCTTTTTAAAATTCGAAAACTATTTGGTATACTAACAGCTTTTGAATTTTAAAAAGACCACGAAGGTTGCATTCTGTAAGAGAAAAAAAAACTTACTTCACGCGGTACGAACTGTTCTAAATCATCGAAGCAAGTAATTTTGACTCCAGTGAAGTGGTAAATGTAGTCGATGTAAGGAGCGAGGCCAAAGTTTCGACCTTTGTTTAAATCACCAGCCGTTATGTCCAAAGCTTGTTGAACGCCAGGTAATCCACGATTTGAGACCTGTAAAGTAAATTAAAAGGTTTATAAAATCTTGTAGGTCATCCCAGCTGCAGTCTCTGTGTGACCTCTTTATCATATTCATTAAAGAGAACCCTTTTTTCTTCCAACTTTTTGACGTCAGAGATTGTTGTTCGACACTTGAGAAAAGCTGTAAAAGTTTTGCTGAGTGATTCAATATTATGGCCTAGCATTGAGTATCTGAAAGTAGAAGGTAATAAAATATTTTATAATGAACCCTGTGTTCGATCTAAGAGCTAAGAACAACGTATTCAATGATGATTGCGAAATATTATAATTGAATACATTCATATTCAAAGGATGTGGGATTGAGCGGGTCACGTTAGCCGCATGCATAGTGACCGCTGGGCAATAGTCACAACAAGGTGGATGCCTGAGGATGGACGGTGCCGTCGAGGCCGGCCCAGGAAGAGGTGGCGAGACGACCTAGACGCATACCGCAAATAATGGATCGAGGTGGCTCAAGAGAAAGATGTCTGGAAGGATTTGGGGGAGGCCTTTGCTCAGCAGCCTTTGTTGGATAATTAAAAAAAAATAATTATTCTAAGATACATAAACAAAGAGGTTATACGTACATCAAAGTCAACGGAGCTATCGAGTGCCCGACAGCCCGCTCTGAACGTGCTCTGTGTGAAGAGTTCCATATCCTTTGGTAGAATGCCCATTCTAAATGTACCGTTTAATATAGGGTAGTCTCTGACAAAGTGGCCGTCCGAGTCATGTAGTCTGATGGTAAAGAAAAATACATTTTTATAAAAAGCTTCTTTGTAGTAGTAAAATAATTCAACCATTTCACGGTTCACTGACACGGTTAGAGCAGTGGTTGAGCGATTGACTGCTGCGCAGCATGTCGCGAGTTCGATTCCGCACGGAACAAATATTTGTACGACCTACAAGTATTTGTTCCGGGTCTGGGTGTTTCTCTATCTATAATATGTATGTATTTACAAAAAAAAAAAATATAAGTAGTTTATCAGCCATCTCGTTACCATAACACGAGCATTAGGTTGTTTAGCTTGGGACTATAAATGGCGTTGTGTGAAATGTCCAAGGATATTAATATTATTATTAGTTGTATAGATTATCCACTCACTTGGCTGTCGATTCTTGCATGAGATGCCAAAAGCGCATGGCATAAGTATATTCCAAGGTCACTTCAGGGTACCTTTTTGCATCATACATATCACTGAACCCGCCATCCTCAGTTATAACGCCCGCCTTGATAAGATTCTCGCGCCCTGGTGTTGTAGAACAAATTAGGTTAACATATCATCAATAGGGGTGATGACTAAAATATTTTAATTTGTCCGTCGGCTAGATTATTAAAAAATATTGGACTCATTTTTTTTTCCACAGTGTTAAAATGTGGCGCGACATCACTCATCCGTTGCCTACATTCTTTAATAGGGATAATGACTAAAATACTTGAATTTGGCCGTCGGCTAGATTATTAAAAAATATTGGACTCATATTTTTTTCCACGGTGTTAAAATGTGTCGTGACGTCACGCCTATGTAGAATTTATACTGAATTGTAACGTAACTTGCCCCTAGTCCCCAACTTGAATGCGTTTTATTTTAGTATTTTTTTATTAATATGATAAAGCAAAAAATACGAGTCTAATACTTTTTACTAAGTTACTGACGGACTAAACATAATTTCTTTTTTTTACCCGCTCACCAACCTATTGTTTTATCATAAATACCTAATCAAAATGTTATTTATTACTACATGTGCACAACATATACACACTAACTCACTGCTAATACAAGACTGTATCAACACAAAATGAAGCATTTTTCAACAAATGATCGAAAACTGAATACTTATTTCCTGTTAACGATTGTTAAAAAGTAAACACTGTTTTAATTAAGGGGTTCTATTGAGGCTTAACGAATTAAATTTTACATATAAAAAATGAGTTATCTCGAATTTGTCTTTTTTTAACTTGATACTGTCTTGAGCTCGTGGCTAAGTACTAACAGCCGCACAGGTCGATCAATCAGGTTAAGCTACGCTTGCCGGGGTTGGCCGAGGATGGGTGACCATCTTTTCATAACGAGACTCCTCCGTGCCTCGGAAAGCACGTTAAGCCGTTGGTCCCGGCTGTAATTTCTGTATCTTTGACAGTCGTTACGGGTAGTCAGAAGCCCGAAAATCTGACAGCCAGTCTTACCAAGGGGTATCGTATTGCCCAGTTACTGGGTTGTGAAGGTCAGATAGGCAGTCGCTCCATGTAAAATACTGGTATCCAGCTGCATCCGGTTAGACTGGAAGCCGACCCCAACATAGTTGGGAAAAGGCTAGGCAGATGATGACTGTCTTGTGTTAGCAGTGCGACTTGCAGACTAGGCTAAAACTTAGTAGTACAGAGGCCAGCACATCAAGTTACCACAATCTGTCAAATTTCTTTGATAGTATTTCAACTTTATTGCAAAGACATAAGGTTCGTTTTTAATTGAGACAATTTGACAGTTAGGGATAGCTTGATGTGCTGGCGTCTGTACATAACCCTTTTAGGGCGCACAACATTTATTACTTACAATACTTATTCTCTTTACTTATACTGTTTCTAACATACATAAAATAATGTTTATGCTGTAAGTATGATAACTGAAGATCTCTACCTATTTTCAATGGATGAGTCGTTATGCTTCAGATTGTAGTAGGAATATGCAAGGATGTTGGCTATGTGCAGTTTAAGTGGAAAGAAACAACGAAAAAAGAGTATTTTAAATTAATCAGAATAAAGTCATATTTTGATAATTTAAGTGCATTACCTTGTATAGCTTCATACCACTCGCGAAAGTAAATTTGATTGGAGTAGGCGGAGTTAATATCTCTTGCCACATAAAACAACTTGTCGTCGTCCCAACATGGATTAACCTTGGCTAATTCACTGGCTATGAAGTTGTGGTTTCGTACGAACCATATTATAAATAAAGCGACTGGTACCAAACTGTTGGAATCTAAAATAAAAAGTATAATTAAAACAACGAATCATCAACATCTAAATATTCATAAAGTTTCAGGCCATAATGTTCTCACTGCTGGAACACAGGCTCTTTGAGAGGGTCTGGGCCATAAACATCGTGGGCCCATTGCGGGTTGGTGGATGTCACATGTCATCGTGGGCCCAGTGCGGGTTGGTGGATGTCACATGTCATCGTGGGCCCAGTGCGGGTTGGTGGATGTCACATGTCATCGCGGGCCCAGTGCGGGTTGGTGGATGTCACATGTCATCGCGGGCCCAGTGCGGGTTGGTGGATGTCACATGTCATCGCGGGCCCAGTGCGGGTTGGTGGATGTCACATGTCATCGCGGGCCCAGTGCGGGTTGGTGAATGTCACATGTCATCGCGGGCCCAGTGCGGGTTGGTGGATGTCACATGTCATCGCGGGCCCAGTGCGGGTTGGTGGATGTCACATGTCATCGCGGGCCCAGTGCGGGTTGGTGGATGTCACATGTCATCGCGGGCCCAGTGCGGGTTGGTGGATGTCACATGTCATCGCGGGCCCAGTGCGGGTTGGTGGATGTCACATGTCATCGCGGGCCCAGTGCGGGTTGGTGGATGTCACATGTCATTGCGGGCCCAGTGCGGGTTGGTGGATGTCACATGTCATCGCGGGCCCAGTGCGGGTTGGTGGATGTCACATGTCATCGCGGGCCCAGTGCGGGTTGGTGGATGTCACATGTCATCGCGGGCCCAGTGCGGGTTGGTGGATGTCACATGTCATCGCGGGCCCAGTGCGGGTTGGTGGATGTCACATGTCATCGCGGGCCCAGTGCGGGTTGGTGGATGTCACGTGTCATCGCGGGCCCAGTGCGGGTTGGTGGATGTCACATGTCATCGCGGGCCCAGTGCGGGTTGGTGGATGTCACATGTCATCGCGGGCCCAGTGCGGGTTGGTGGATGTCACATGTCATCGCGGGCCCAGTGCGGGTTGGTGGATGTCACATGTCATCGCGGGCCCAGTGCGGGTTGGTGGATGTCACATGTCATCGCGGGCCCAGTGCGGGTTGGTGGATGTCACATGTCATCGCGGGCCCAGTGCGGGTTGGTGGATGTCACGTGTCATCGCGGGCCCAGTGCGGGTTGGTGGATGTCACATGTCATCGCGGGCCCAGTGCGGGTTGGTGGATGTCACATGTCATCGCGGGCCCAGTGCGGGTTGGTGGATGTCACATGTCATCGCGGGCCCAGTGCGGGTTGGTGGATGTCACATGTCATCGCGGGCCCAGTGCGGGTTGGTGGATGTCACATGTCTTCGAATTTTTGGTTCTAGGACATGCCGGTTCCCACACGAAATTTCTTTTTACCGTTTTGAGAGCAGTGCTCATGAAATTGAATACACAAAGTGAAGCGCCTTCTTGGGTTTCAACTCACGGCCTACGTCTCATAAGTCGAGGCCAATCCCATCACTGCTCTTGCGTTGTACAGAGGCCAGCACATCAAGCTACCCCAATCTATCAAATTTCTTCGGTCAATTTTCAACTTTATTGCAAAAGAATAAGGTTCATGTTCAATTAGGAATATTTGACAGTTTGGGGTAGCTTAATGTGCTGGCGTCTGTACAAATAACAATAATAATCTAAATTTTATAAGTCAATATTAGTTTTTAACAAAATAAATTGCACACGCCCACTTACAATTTTCGAAGCATCTGGTCTCATTCGGTGCAATATTATTGAGGCAGAGTCCATTAGGTCCGTTTGGAGGGAAAGTCCTCCCATATTCTTCTTCCACTGCGAGCATTCCATTTTTGAAACTTCTCACCACTTTATCGCCTTCACCTTTCGAGTTGTAAATTTGTGATTCATCAAACGGCGTAGTTGCTTTTTTAATCTTGTAAAAAAAAGATGTAAGTAATAATTAATAGTTATTTTAGTTATATCCAATATATGATGAAGGCACAGTGGCCAGCACATCAAGTTACCCCAATCTGTCAAATTTCTTTGATAGGTCTTCAACTTTATTACAATAAGTTAAGGTTCATTTTCAATTGGAATAATTTGTCAGTTAGGGATAGCTTAATGTGCTCGCGTCCGTGCATCTTGTCACAACTAAAATTTACTTTTAAATAGTAATAAATATATTTTAACATCTCTGTATTCCCCCAAGGGTTAGGCAGAGCTGCACTTATAGTAGGTACCGCATTTCTGTATTTAAGTCTGAACAAAATATTAAATTAAATGTTAAATTTATTGGTCTTCATTTTATTTAAGATGCTATGTTATAGAAGAGGAGCTTGTCACTAAGTAATAACGCCGCACAGGTCGATTCATCAGGTTAAGCTAAAAGCCCGAAAATCTGATAGCCAGTCTTACCAAGTGGTATCGTATTACCCAGTTACTGGGTTGTCGAGGTCAGATCGGCAGTAGCTCCATGTAAAATACTGGTATTCAGCTGTATTCGGTTAGACTGGAAGCCGACCCCAACATAGTTGGGAAAAGGCTAGGCAGATTGATTGCTATGTTATTTAAGAGAAATAAATGTATATGATTAGTATGATGGCTAGAGAATGATGAATTAATAAAATAACATACCATAGAAGGTACTTCGTCATTGGTGCAATGAAAGGACTGGTGGGTGAGCGGTCTGGTGCTGTTCATACAACAAATACTCGTGTACCTAAATATGGGGTCATCGTCTTCGAGAATGTTTGGGGTACATTCTTTATCATTCTGGTGTTCCTTTTCGCAGCAATAGGTTGTATTAAGGATGAAATTTTCTGAAACAAATAATAAAATAGATCGTGGGTGTACAAAATAATACTATTAAACATTGTGTTTTTTGTTTTTAATCGGATTCGGAGCTCATACTCATATTCATATATTTAATTGCATTCTATAATGTGTGAAGATCTTACAATAGGCTTAAAACCAAAGTACAATTCTAGACCATGAAGGGCACAGCAAAAAGTATAAAATTAAAAGAAAATATTCCATAATAAGTTAACTATCAAGGTGAACTCGATTCCAACTACGCAGCCGATACGTTGCACTGATCAGACCTGCGAAATTCTTCAACGCTTTTGGTTTTTTTTTTTACATCTAAGTTAGATGATTTCAGAAAAGCTATTCCGTCATCATTAATTTTCGTCATTGCTATCCTCTGTAGACAGATTTGAAATTATAAATTTATTAGATATTGTTATTTTGTAAGTGGCTTTTAATTTAGAAGGGACGGTAAAGGAGTAGAAAGTACTTATTAGTACTTATAGAATCCCCAGCACTAGGGATCGTGGTAAGCGGGATTGTCCAAAAGGGTTACCGCTACCCCGGAACATAAAGGGCTAAGGAAGGAACATGGATGGGTTTTAGTCAGTAACAGTCTGACACTCCCTTCCGCTCCTCCCAGAGCGGAAGAAATCACTGGATGATTTCCCAGCATAAAAAAAAGCACTGGGGATCGTAGTGCCCCATTGAGTGTTGTGTAGTCCACTGGGAGACCGATTTAGGGGATTTTAGTGGGACGTGCGGAATTTTGTCTGAAATAATTGATTTTTATTTTATAAATACTTGCCAATGTCGTGAACCGATCCGATATCGCCGAACTTATATATTGCATAGCCTGGAATATTGTGGTTGAAAAGATCATGAATAGAATTTCCACTTTTTAATAGCATGAGACGCACGAGTCTTGCCAAAGGCAAGTCATTGCCAGATTTTGCCTTCCGTGATTCGTAACCTGAAAATAAATAGATGCCATCAAAAACAACACTTGTAAAAAAATCCAAGTCTCGCGACTCAGTTCTTTTAACGTAAAAAGTTGTGAGATACGTGTTATACCAAGTCGGTTACTTTATTTGAAGTCCCTACTCAAGTTACTGTAAGGTTCTACTTAAGAGACCCTCTGCCTTAAGTTATTACGTAACTAGCTAACCTAATAACATCTCATAGTGACCATATCAATATGAAAAATATTTTATATATTTAATAAAATAGATTAATATGTAGTATAGAACTTTGATTTGACAACTACGTGTTATTAAACAGTTAAAGCGCTGGTCCCACAACCCACGACCCACTACATACATACGTGTGGGTGGCAAATACATAAATGAACCGTAGGTACTTGAACATTCTATGCCTGAAGACTCTAGCTAAAAGCATTTATAATAATTAAACCATCTACGGGAATGTCTGAATAGGAATGATGCCCGTGTAAAAAAAGAAATTATATTTATCCGCCAATTAGATGAAAAAAATATTAAGACACGATTTTTTGGCTTTATCATATAAATACAAAATAACTGAGATAAAACGCATTAAAGTTGGGGAAACTTACTATAAAAACTACGTATTAGTGAGGTCATGCTACATTTTAACTCAATGTATGTATCGACGCAATCGACAAAACACGTGTCTAATTTTTAAATAATCTTGCTTACGGACTAAATAAAGTTTCAGTCATCAATCCCTATTGTTAAGACGTCGTCGGGCAGTTATTCAGTAAGTTGAAGCTAGTTCAAAACCGACGATTCTGGGTATATTATTATTGTTGCATCTAAATGTGAGAACAGAGTAAAAAAACAATTCAAACTAAAGGATTAGGTAATGGTAAGCCCCCAGTTAAAATATGACCAGCTTCGATGGACAGCGTCTTCACAAACATGTCGCGTGCAGGGTTATGTAGTAGTAGACAGTGGCCTTTGTACAGCATATCAAGCTATCCTTAACTGTCAAAATTTCCCATTTGAAAATGAACCTTAATCTTTTGTATTAAAGGTTAACCTATCAAAGAATTTTGACAGATCGGGGTAGCTTGATGTGCTGGCCTCTGTACTTGATGCTAGGAGTAGGAGCATAGTAGGCTGATTATGCTTTTGTGATACTCAAAATGATCTTACCATTATAAAAATGAGGAGGTAGTATCCTGAACAAGGGTGTGAAGTAGGATCCCATTGCAGGATTTGTCAAACTATTGCACGTTCCATCGACGCGTCGCCAATCATTCTTCTGACAGGGTTCAACGTCTATAGTGCAAGTGCTGCAACATTGGTCGTATTAATATCCTACCTATTCTTTTACAAATTATTTTTAGTTAGAATGACAGTTGGTAAAAAATTTAAAGGACGTGGACCTAGTTTGTCTCAGTACGGACAAAAAAAATCAAATATCTGATAATATTTGAAATCGCACTACCTGCACCGTTTTCGTTACTTGGCAAGACAGGAAATATATCAATTTGAAAAATCATTATTTTCAGTCAAGTATTCTGGGAGATATTTATGTTGCTAGAGCAATATCTTCAAGGTGTACATGGTTAGATGGTCCATTATATGAGATGGAGACAAGAATACAGTAAACCGTGTTTATATAAAAAAAAAACATTTATTTCGGATAACTAATTGATCCATAATTCCATACATCTACTAAATAAAATTAAAATTAATTTGAATTGAATTAGGAGCTAAAAAAATATATTATAAATTATTATTATTATTTATTTATTTTATTTCAGAAAATACAATTAAAAATTATTTATCAAATTAAATTAAATCAAAGAGTTACATTCAAATTATATACATTATCTCATTATCTAATGTCTTCCCCAGTCTGCGTACAATTTAATCAAATACTTTCAATAGTTTAGTCAAACAAAAGCTATAAGGGGATGATCAGCAAAACTCATTGTCGAACTATCACTACTATTTAGTTTTTTGAAAAAAAAACAATAAAATTTCGATGCCTAGATAGTTCCAAAATACACTTACGCTTTAGTATTGCCATTGTTATCACTTATACTCCGTTTATTATAACATTAGAAAAATAACGGTTAAATAACGACAGTTATTGTGTAAAATAACGGAGTATAATATATGTCTATATAGAAATAACGAAAGGGTGATAACCGTTATTTTTCTAATGTTATAACGAATAGAGTATAGTATCGCATTTAATATCGACACGATTTTTAATTAAAAAAAATTTATATTCAATAAAATAAAAAAGAATTAAAAAAATATATGATAAAAGAGTACTCACTCGGTCAAGTTGTTAACTTCATAAAAAGTCAATTCCGTTCTTGAAAGAATTTTGCCCGAATAGTAATCGTGGATAACCCCATAGCTGAGAACAGCGCAAAGCGCAACTAAGAAAATACGCGTCAGCAACATCTTGAACTGATGTTCTGTGGACACAGTGTTTTAATTTCTCTTTTTATAGCATTTTTTTTTATTGGTACTCAATAAATAATGAACCAAATTTTTACTTTGCAAATAATATGTTCACAAGAAAATTCATTATTTATTTTATACATTTTGAGGCGTGACCTTAAAAGAGACTTACTTATTGCCAGGGTTCTCGATAAATGTATTTTTTGAGGATGCCTGTAAAAGCGTCAATTCGAAATAATTGGACACAATAATATACTTTCGGCAAGTTGAAGCTCACTCAGCTTGAAGTAGACTAGTGCTAGAGTAGAGACTGCTTGTCGGAACGCTTAGTGCAGGACGCCACCCAGCTCTGAATCTTGACCTTGAAAAGTTGGTTGGGGCAGACTGAATACGGAAGGCGTAAACCAAGACGCAGCCTTAAACCTCTGTGCAGCAGTGGACTGTGAGGCCGAGTTGGGAAGATATAAGAAGAAACAGAATATGAGCGATTAAAAACTGTAATTAGACGGATTAAGTTTCGTTTCACATATTCGTGACTTAAAGCACACGTCCCTTACAGAGGAAGAAAAATATGCTAAACAAATAATTGTTATTTCCTAACTAATAAGCTTCCTTCTTTTTCCCGTCAATCACTTAAGTAATTGAATACAACCGATAGGATTTCCCACAATTCCACCCTACGGGAAATAGTTTCACCCTATCTCTTGAGGGAACAAAGAAACAAAGAGTAGGTGCCATTAATTGCGATCGTTCTTAATTCTCGTAAAGTAAAGCATTTCTTGCTTACAACATGTGATCTATTGATCCATAGGATGATATAACACCATAAACGAGCTTCTTTAAAAGGTTATGTCTACCAAGAACAACATTGTAATTTGAGTAGCTGCAGCCAGAGGCTTCGCCCGCGTTGATGTCGGAAATTATCTCAAGGGAACGTAGGTACTACCGGGATAAAAAGTAATCTTTGTGTTAATCCAGGTCATAAACTACATCTGTGCCAAGTTTCATACAGATCCGCTCAGTCGTTTGAGCGTGAAGAAGAGACAAAATCTTCTTCTGTGGCTGTGTTTGTGAGCCACAAAAAAAAAATCACTTACAAACTTTAACCTTTAATATTATAATTTAGTGTGATTCTGAATAATTGGAAAATTTGTCCCACATCTGCAATATAGAAACAATGACAATGCTTCTAAATTAACAAAAATATAGTTAATTTTAACATACACCTGAGTGTCCGCTAAGAAAGTTCTAATCCGTAAGGACATATAGGACAGATATCACACCGTCCTCGTCTGAAGTAAGGGCAAGAAGACGACAAACAACAACACAAATAGACAACACAAAACAAATAGAATACAAAAACAAATCAATACTTTTTTTCTTCACTGTTTTATGTCCATACGAAAAAATCTACACGTTTTTTTGACCCGGAAAGAAATCCTTCATCCAAATCCTTTTCCATCCATCCATATGCCATCGATTCCCGAGTCTAGGGTAAAAAGGACGGATATCCGATAGCGGTTAATTTATTTACTCACAGTGCCCGGAGCAATTGACCCGGATATTCCCACTCTGGGGAAGTTTTTTCTCGAATATCCCGAAAATAAGGTCCTCTGGCAATGATGTTGTAAAAAGTGGGAAATTGATTGTTAGAAGGCTTGGACTTGTTGCATGTACTACACTGGTCAAAGTAATTTACCATTGAAAATTGTCGTAAAATTATTTTTTTCTGTCAAGTGCGTTTATATGGGTGTAAGATAGTTTAACATAAAATACTGACCACCACCTCCACTATACTAACACCATAATATCACATCTGCCTAACCCGTCCAGGAAACCGGCGTGATGTTATGTGTTGTGTGTGTTAATATAAAATATAATTTATATGAATATTGATAATTTTTATTAGGAGCTCGTGGCTAACCATCTTTACATACCGAGACACGTTTGACCCGGCTGTCATTTGTGCATCTTTGACAGTCGTTACGGGTCGTCAGAAGCCCGAAAGTCTGACAGCCAGTCTTACCAAGGGGTATCGTATTACCCAGTTAGTAACTGGGTTATGGAGGTCAGATAGGCAGTCGCTCCATGTAAAATACTGGTATTCAGCTGCATCCGGTTAGACTGGAAGCCGACCCCAACATTGTTGGGAAAAGGCTAGGCAGTTTGATTGATTGATAATTTTTATATTGATTTCTGGGAAAAGCTCGTGGTCAAATAATATATGGTGAAGCTACGCTTGCCGGGGTTGGTCGGTGGATGGGTCTTTACATACCAATACTCTTCTGTGCCTCGGCAAGCACGTTAAGCTGTTGGTCCGGCTGTCATTCATGGATCTTTGACAGTCATTGCGGGTCGTCAGTAGTCCGAAAGTATGACAGCCAGCATTTTACCCAGTAGGTACTGGGTTGTGGAGGTCAGATAGGCGGTTGCTCCATGTAAAATACTGGTATTCAGCTGCATCCGGTATAAAGACTGGATGCTGACTCAAACAGGGTAAATTTAATTTTTATATTGATCTCTAAAAAACTTGGAACACAAAACTTTTAAATTATCTCGATCAATAATAAGATGACGTACCATTTCATTATGTCTTTTTTTTATTGGTATTAAACACGGAAGGAGTGTGCGATCCAACATACAATAAATATATTTTTAATTCAAAAAGTTAAAGTCACTGTTTACTTTCTGTTGGAGAGTATCTGTAACATTGTTTTATAATATTATAAGGAAAAAAATGTCATTGTTAATTTTTTTTTGTAGTGTAATGTGTATTTAGTTACTGTGTGATTAAGGGTTTTTTTATTAGTCCAGCTTAGTTTATATTTGGGTAACACAGTTGTAAAATTATTTAGTAAAATTGAATTGATTAATTTGATTTTTTTTTAATTGAAGCAGTCATAGCCTAGTGGTGTGACCGCCGGACTGCCAAGTCATAGGTCTCGAGTTCGAACCCAAGGCACACACCTCTGATTTTTCGGATTCATGTGCGTATTGTATAGTTATCACTTGCTTAAAATCGGTGAAGGAAAACATCGAGAGGAAACCAGCATCTCTGAGAGATATTTCTCAACAGCATGTGAAGCTAAGTTAAAACTATGACACCAGGTACGTCACTAACCACACGTAAAGAAGAAGATGCCACTCTATTGCTTATCATGTGGTGAATACATGGTTACAGTTTCCATATTCAGCATATAATATTCTTACGGCATGGACACAGGCCTCCTCTCGGTGATAGGGGCCGTAATCCACCACGTCAGTCCAGAGCTGGTTGGTAGATGTCACATGTGTTCGAATTTTCGGTTCTAGGACATTCTAGTTTTGTCACGACGTTTTCATTACTCGTTTTGACAGTAGCGGTGATGAAAAAATAGACATAAGGTAAAACGCCTGTCGGGGTCCCCCCGACCTTTGCGCGAGCCAGCCGGTGTTGCCGCTGAGCCTGTAGTCATAAACACGCCCGATCCAGCTTGTCCCTTGCTGTCCTCCCCTGGCGGCGTCTTAAGCTGAGGTCCGTAACCCACAGGGGGTCCGATTAGCGTGTAGTCGCTTAGTTTGTAAGATAGTCTTAGTTTTATTAAGCCCTGGCTGGAGGCTACAATACTTTTGTGGCATCCACAGGCAATTATGGTTCAGTAATAGACTACCCTATGGCTTAACTGCGAGATGCCATTGTTAAGAAAAAAAAACGCCTGTCGGGATTCAAACCTACGACTTGCAACTCGCAGGTCGCGGCTACGGATACAGTTTCTCAATCAATGATGTATTATGTAGTTATGTTCTTGAAGTTAAAGCGATTGTTACCTGCGAGTGTTTTTACGCAATTGTAGGCTAGATTATTGCTCTTGATAGACTTTATTTTAGAAGTCCTTTTACATTCGAAAAGGCCTCCGAAGCAAAAAGAAATTTTGGTGAATTGCATTACTAACAAAATATTTCCAAGATATGGAAAGCGCAGAAAATCAATCAAGTCGACCTTACGCCTAACAAGAGAAAATTAAAATACACTCATCTCATACAAAAATACAAATACTTGAAACTCCTTTGATCTCGACAATGCTGGCCAAATATAGAGATGACTGTTACATTTACCATAGATTAAGAAAATTCTATAGAATCGACCATTCCGTATGACGTTGACCACTTTTGTACAGAGGCCAAGCACATCAAGTTACTCCAATTTGTCAAATTTCAAAAAGGATAAGTTACATTTTCAATTGAAAAAAATTGACAGGGATAGCTTGATGTGCTGGCGTCTGCACATGGTTACATAAAGCTCGTTACATACAAATTGCTATACTTAACATTGGCATCACTTTACATGGCAGATTTCTTGTTATATTGTCTCTTCTACCTTTAAATTCATCCAAAGGTTGTCTGTAAGATTCACTTTTAGCGATAAGACATTCATTTTACATCTGTAAGCTAAGTCAGAGGCCCATGGGTAGCATAAAAACTCTGACACTAGATTAGTGACTAACCACACGAACAGAAGAAGACATCTGTAATTTATATGGTGTTTATAATAAAGAGTTTTTTTGCAATGTATAATGTAATAGAGTTTTAAGGTTAAGGTTGTCGTTGGTCAACTGTTCTTACGCTACTGCAGCTGAATAATCATAAATAGATGAAATGAAATGATATGTTTTTTAAGTGGATCGTATAAGACACTTTTATACATCTATATTTTAAAGCTAGATGGCATTTTCTAGCTGACTGTTTCCTCAGAAGATAGAAACGAAGTCAGAGTCTTTTGAAGTCCAAACATTAAATATTATAATGATTTTAATGTGAGTAACAATGCAAGGCCTTGTCTGGAAGGGACTTTTATAGTTTCGAGTAGACGTCCTGTCCCATCAAAGAACATACGTGCGTCCATCATCGTGTAGCTCAAACCTAGTTTAGGGAGGTCAACGACGCGTCATACCATTTTTTTTTGAGTGTGGGAAATCATCAAATGACTTCTACCGCTCTAGGTGGAGCGGAAAGTAGTGTCAACTCTTACTGACTGGGCAAACTATACAAGTGTGAGTAAGTAAAGTCGATGAGTGAACGAAATTATATAGATGGGGCGATGATCAGGTCATACACTATGCTTTACCTATATTAGTTGGCGTTGCAAAAACTTGGTACCAGGCGTTACCCACTGACTCACCGTCCGATCAGCACCAGGCCCGTGCTGGATGGCGCGTATATGTTCCACGCGCGCCTCAAAGAGATGTCAGCATATGAAAGGGCCCCTCAGGGCCAAGCCTGCCGGGAAAGCGGGATTGTCCGAAAGGGTTACCGCTACCCCGGAACATAAAGGGCTACGGAAGGAACATGGATGGGTTTTAGTCAGTAAGAGTCTGACACTCCTTTCCGCTCCACCCAGAGCGGGACCAGTCATTGGATGATTTCCCAGCCTTCAAAAAAAAAAGGCGTTACCCACTATGTCATTTTCGTGGCCTGAATTGAAGCAAAAATTATTAGTAAGTATAGGCCTTTTTTTTGAAGTTGAGCAATCATCCATTGACTTCTCCCGCTCTGGGTAGAGCGGAAGAGAGTGTCAGCCTCTTACTGACTAAAACCCTTCCATGTTCCTTCCATATCCCTTTATGTTCCGGGGTAGCGGTAACCCTTTCGGACAATCCCGCTTACCCGGCAGGCTCAGCCCTAACCCCCTTTACATGCTGACATCTCTTTGAGATGCGCGTGGAACACGTATGCGCCGTCCGGCACGGGTCTGGTCCTGATCGGACGGTGAGCTACCCATTACTCACCGTCCGCAGGCCCCATTCACCGGCGTCGGCAGGCCCGACACGTCATACCATAGAATAGTCTTTATTAATTAGGTACACCATATAAAATACAGATAAAATAATTGATATTTTACGTAGGATGACACAACGGGAGTTTGTATCGCTAAAAGTGATATTTTAAAAACAACCTTTACTTGTATTTTAAGAGAGGATACCCACGTCTGTAATAAATCGCTGTCACCCGAACCGAAACATGACTATTAATTTTATCGATTATTGAGGGACCCGCATACCAACGATAATACCATCCTGACAGTATTAGACGTATCTTACATCCCGGAACAACCCTGTCATTCCACCTGATGCTAGGGTTTGTCAGTATTGACACAGCTCACTTCACCTAAGTTCACGGTGAAATTTCGACAGAGTAAGGTGTCTGTAGGCATTTGACGACACGGTTGGCGCAGTGGTTTAGCGATTGATTGCTGCGCAGCTCGATTCCCGCCCGGAACAAATATTTGTGCGACCTACAAGTATTTGTTCCGGGTCTGGGTGTTTTTCTATCTATAATATGTATGTATTTACAAAAAAAAATGTATATAAGTAGTTTATCAGCCATATTGTTACCATAACACAAGCGTTAGGTTGCTTAGCTTGCGACTATAATATGGCGTTGTGTGAAATGTCCAAGGATATTATTATTATTATACATAATGTGTAGTTCAGTTCTATACATACTTATTCTGTGTTTTCACACACCGTCGCATCCCATTAAAACCACGACTCTTCTTTAATTTGACGACAAAATTACGATTCTGTGGAACCAAATGCGTTTTAAAGTTCAAGAGTTATTTTCTGTCGACACGTTGTCGCCGTACCGTTGAAAGTATGTTTCCAGATTTAGTGTGTCAGTTGTTTAAAAAACTTTTCGGATTGTCAGATTTTTAAGTAGGCCGTTCTAAGATAATTTGTAAAACCAGGGACAAAGCAGACAGTACGTACCTAGAAAAAACCTGTCAAGTGCGAGTTGAATTCCCACACGTAGAGTTCTATACCATAGTACAGACGCCAGCACATCAAGCTATCCCTAACGGTCAAATTTTCTCAATTAAAAATGAACCATATGTCTTTGCAATAAAGTTGAAATACTATCAAAGAAATTTGACAGATTGTGGTAACTTGATGTGCTGGCCTCTGTACCTACAATATTTAATACTAGCTTCTGCCCGCGACTTTGTACCCTGTTGCTTATGCCAGCGACAACGGGGTCGCCATTTATGTTATTTTTTATCATTTTTCCCATTTAAATCTTTTATCACACTGAGCTTTAGTTTTATTTCATTCCAACAATCACCAAAACATACAGTCCATTTGTCATCGTTTTCATTTTGGTAACCGCATTATTATATTCCCCACTTATCTCTAGAGACCTTGAAGTCAATGCGTAGATACGGTTGGAACTCAAGCACAATTCTCTATCCGTGAACGTTTCCGACTCGCGAGACAATACATAACGTTCACGATCAGCAGTCAGTCGCACATCACGTGCCCCACTTGTCTCTAGAGACCTAGAAGTCGATGCGTAGATACGCTTGGAACTCAAGCGTAATTCTCTTTCCGTGAACGTCTCTGACTCGCGAGACAATACATGACGTTCACGATCAGCGGTCAGTCGCGCATCATATTCTTCACTGGTCTCTAGAGACCTAATGAATACGCTGAGAACGCAGGCGTGCTTCGCGACCCGAAGAGGTTTCCACGGAGCGAGTTGCAGCCTAATGTTCTCGAACAGCATCAAGTCTCTCCTGACGCTCTTCGGTAGATTCTTGGGATCTTATGATCCTCAATCTTATAGCTCTCTTGGAACATTGGGAAAGATTTGACCTCTTTCAAGGCATGGTCATAGTTTTATTGTGAAGATACCTGATCAATAAAAATCTAAATTAAAATGACTGCTCCCCTGCGTTACCGGGTAGGCTACCGTGTCACGAAGATAAATGGAAAAGGAAATTAAACACTCAAACAACATAAGCCCGATATTCATACGATAAAATAAAAAAATAAATAGGAGTTTTGGCCAGTAGAGTCAAATTTTCAATGATATACCATCGTCATCGAAAATCAGTCCTAAACTGATACGCCTTCACCGCGTGCAGGTACTCCCAGTTTATGTTATTTTATAATTACACAGTAAAATTAGTGATAGCTTTGATTTCCACATCAGATGTTTCTGATCTTCGATTTTTTTAAGTCAACAGGAAATGCCCATCATATTGAACAACAAAGACGTCAAAGACGTCATTCCTATATGTGTTATGTTGTAGCTAGGCTCTTGGAGTTCCACAACAGGTGTTCCAGATCTTCGATTTTTATAAGTCAACAGAGAGTGCTCATCAGATTGAACAACTTGTGCTAAGACGTTATTCCTATATGTGTTATGGTGTAGCTAGGCTCTTGGATTTCCACAACAGGTGTTCCAAATCTTCAATTTTTATACGTCAACAGAGAGTGCTCATCAGGCTGAACAACTTTCGCTAAGACGTCATTCTTATATGTGTTATGGTGTAGCTAGGCTCTTGGAGTTCCACAACAGGTGTTCCAGATCTTCGATTTTTATAAGTCAACAGGAAATGCCCATCAGACCGAACAACTTTTGCTAAGACGTTATTCCTATATGTGTTATGGTGTAGCTAGGCTCTTGGAGTTCCACAACAGGTGTTCCAGATCTTCAATTTTTAACTTTCGCTAAGACGTCATTCTTATATGTGTTATGGTGTAGCTAGGCTCTTGGAGTTCCACAACAGGTGTTCCAGATCTTCGATTTTTATAAGTCAACAGGAAATGCCCATCAGACCGAACAACTTTTGCTAAGACGTCATTCCTATATATGTTATAGTGTAGCTAGGCTCCTGGAGTTCCACAACAGGTGTTCCAGATCTTCGATTTTTATAAGTCAACAGAGAGTGCTCATCAGATTGAACAACTTGTGCTAAGACGTTATTCCTATATGTGTTATGGTGTAGCTAGGCTCTTGGAGTTCCACAACAGGTGTTCCAGATCTTCAATTTTTATACGTCAACAGAGAGTGCTCATCAGGCTGAACAACTTTCGCTAAGACGTCATTCTTATATGTGTTATGGCGTAGCTAGGCTCTTGGAGTTCCACAACAGGTGTTCCAGATCTTCGATTTTTATAAGTCAACAGGAAATGCCCATCAGACCGAACAACTTTTGCTAAGACATCATTCCTATATATGTTACAGTGTTGCTGGGCTCTTGGAGTTCCACATCAGGTGTTCCAGATCTTCAAATTTATTCCCTCAGCAGAAAATGCTAATCACGTGGAACAATTTTTGCTAACGTATCATTTTTGTATCTCTTATAGTTTAGCTGGTCTGTTCCGGTTCTGCATCAGGTGTTCAAGTTTCCAAGATAAATTATAGCCTATATGTTGCCCAGACTTAATACCTATACAACAAAAAAAATCATTCCAATCCGTCCAGTAGTTCCGAAGATTAGCGTGTACAAACAAACAGACATACAGACAAACAGACAAATTTTTTTTTTTGAATTCGTGCTCTACTACTGTTTCTAAACCCCCCTCAATTATTTTTTTTTTAATATATTCAATGTACACACACAGTTTTTTTACTGTTTTATTATATGTATAGATAGATATAGATTACATGTTAAATAACGCGTTTCTTGTATGGGAATCACTTTTAATATTTAACTTTATTGTACTTTTGTTAACGTAAACAATCTGTGAAAGTTTCATGTCTCTAATATGGTTCATAAGATACAACCCGCTGACATAAAGATGGACGGACAGCGGAGGCTTAGTAATAGGGTTCCGTTTGGAACATTTAAGATACGGAATCCTAAAAACGACAAAAACTTAAAACCACTTGTGCAACTATTGAGTCAATTACCAAGACAAAACATAAAATTGTTCATTTTTGTGTTTTGTCTTGAGAATGAATTGAATATTTTGAAGTATTTGTTGTGCGAAGATTGTTCGCCCGAAAGGTTAGGCAGAGGTGTACCACCAGTCCACCCATATTTTACCAGATGAGTGTAATTCACATGCAATAGGGGTGATATTATTGCCATTGACTGGGAAACCAAATAATACCTTTTTTTTTTTAAGGCTCGGAAATCATCCAATGACTGCTCCCGCTCTGGGTGGAGCGGAAGGGAGTGTCAGACTCTTACTGACTAAAACCCATCTATGTTCCTTCCGTAGCCCTTTATGTTCCGGGGTAGCGGTAACCCTTTCGGACAATCCCGCTTACCCGGCAGGCTTGGCCCTGAGGGGCCCCTTCATATGCTGACATCTCTTTGAGGCGCGCGTGGAACATATACGCTCCGTACGGCACGGGTCTGGTGCTGATAGGACGGTGAGTCACCCATTACCCACCGTCCGCAGGCCCGCGCCTACGGTGGCCGGGAGTCGTCACGTGGCTCCCGACGCCCGGGGCGTCTCCTGCGGCGGCTGGGACGGGAGGACCTTTCTCTCTCCCATCCCGCCACCACACACGGCGGTACTCCGCCCAAGCGGGGCAGGTTTGCACCGTGTGCTCTACCGTGTCCTCTGGGCGATCCTCGCAGTGGTGACACCCGGGCGTTTCCTCCCGCCTGATGATGTGCAGGAACCTCCCGAAACATCCATGTCCGGTGAGGACCTGCGTCAGGCGGTAGGTGAGGGCGCCGTGACGCCTCTCTAGCCACACCTAATAATACCTTGCCGAATGAAACCTAGACAAGTCTCAATCGTTCCGATTTCGAAAATAGTTGATCGAACAATTCGCTATCTCAGCGATTTGGATTGTCAAGAACGCCACTTGTCAACGCATTTGGATTTGAATATTGATCGAGTTTCGTCACACAATTTGACATACATTCGAAAGTTTATGCCAATTCCATACATTTTGGATTGATCTTATTTCGTTATCATTAGTGAAAATTTGACTTGGTCTAGGCCCCCGGGCTTAAAGCGCTTGCGACTACTACATAAGCGAGGCAAAATTATTTAAAAACAGAAACTAAAATAATAAAACATGGCAGGCTGAACTAATTATAATTTGCTGCTAGACTTTTGGGCACGGTTCTTTTGTTTTTGTATTTATTTGTATAGTTAGTTAGAAAGTCATTTACATTTTAGTACCTAGTATGATTTAGTAATAAAGATACGATTATAATTTTAAATAGCTTTTAAATTTCGCATTTCGAAAAAAAAATCATTTTGTTTCTAAACACAAGAAGCCATATTTCAACCAAAATCAAGAGGGTACTCTAGCCTAATAAATAAAGTTGACTGATGCTGCGACAAACTGTAAGCTCGTCTGATCCCTACAAACTCCTTAACTCCGGGTGCCACGTAATTAAATGATTACCCGCCTGTACCGGCTTTGGGAGTTAACTGCCTCGCTTTCTCCGACTGTACTTTTTTGCTAACTCTCTGTTTTGAAAAGTTGAATGATTTATTTCAATTAATGATGTTTTTTTATAATAACAAATTGGAATCCCTCAGTCAAGTCAGTGACATTATTTTCTTTGAAATATTGATACTCGAACAACGATCGATCCCTAAAGATCGACTCGTGTAGTTGTAATTTTTTAGCCGAGAGTCTCTGCAAATCAAACTCAAACTCAATTTATTTATTTAAAATAAACCAATTACAGGCACTTTTGAATTGTCAAGGGGTCGGCCAGTCAGAAAGATGAAGCTGGTTCCCATTCTTGAGCAGTAGGTACCTATGGAAAAAAACGGGCAAGAAACTCCACGGATACTCTTTTAAACAAAATATTGGTTACACTGATTACATATTGGTTAAGTACTAATATGATACCAACTGAAAAATATATGACCGGGTTCCGTAAAAAAGCAACCTACCTCCCAAGTCCTCTAATACGAAACACATAAAATACAAACAAAATGAGGTACCCACGTAATCTTAATACGAAATATTAATCTTCCTTTATTGCTTAGTCCGGAGTAGACATAAAAATATATTTCTTAACCGTTCGTTGTAGGGGAAACTCGGTTCAGTGAACAAGAAAGAATATTAGAACACTCACATTGAAAAGCTGGGACGAATTGAAAAACAACGCTTGGATATTGTATTTTTCTACTTTCGTTTATTTTCGGATATTGTTTTTTATTGTACTGAAATACTTTGTTCATGATTGTTTTTATTTCTAGAATATTACATCGGGTATGTTCTAGTTAACCATGTTTTTTTCTTTATTTTTTTTTAATCAGTCAGCTATTTAGTCTTAAAACTTCAAGGTGTTGCTGAAATAACTGAAAGTTTCTAAACTTCATGGTACTCATTAATAAAAAAAAATGCGAAGAATTCAGCATCATCATTCTAATTAAATTCGCAAAAAAGCTCGAAATGTCGGAAAGCTGTTTTGTTGTTGCCTAACAGGTTTTCAGATTATATAAAAATATACCTACCCACCACGTCTTTTGAAGTAGGTATGCATAAAAATTTAAAAAAAAATGAACTGGTCATTTAAATGTCAATTGTAAATGGAATTCACTATTTGAATAAAATATGAAATCACATGGAAAAAAGCCCGCTAGTCATAAAAACTTCCATCACCGTGCAGAAATTAAATATAATTGTTAAATTGCTTTTAATGCTAAAAAGTACTCCTTTTGATTCTAAAAATCTGTGACGTCACATTGTTATATTTTATAGAAATCACGTACAAATGCCCCGTTTTGACAGTTCATAAAAAGTAACGTTATTGTCTTCAAATACCCAATTGACCAGAGAAGGTGTTAGCAGAAAATGACGAATGAGAAATCGAAGGATAACAGCTGCTTACCAGGAAAAACCTACCAAAAACTAGGGACTTAGAAAGTACCTATATTTTAACATGACATTAGAAATTGAGCGGTAACCGCGTATTTGCAAGCGTGGTGTGGGATGTTCTTCGGCTAGATGGACTGATGACCTTAAGAAGGTGGCTGGGATAGGCTGGATGCGGAAGGCGGAGGACAGGGTGATGTGGCGCAGCCTGGGAGACACCTATGTCCAGCAGTGGACTGAGATAGGCTGAGTTGATTAAAAATGTTATTACTACTTTTTTTTTTTTTTTAAGCCTGGGAAATCATCCAATGACTGCTCCCGCTCTGGTTGGAGCGGAAGGGAGTGTCAGACTCTTACTGACTAAAACCCATCCATGTTCCTTCCGTAGCCCTTTATGTTCCGGGGTAGCGGTAACCCTTTCGGACAATCCCGCTTACCCGGCAGGCTTGGCCCTGAGGGGACCCTTATTGGTAAAATTTCCTTTTTTTAAATGAGTATAACAGAAATTCTCAGCTCTGGCAACAAGTAAATCACTTCCTATTGAATACACCACGCCTGTAATACGTAAGTACTAATATTCGTTCGTGAAAACAAAACGGAATTGATAAAAACAGAAAAAGAATCTTCCGTCGCTATAGGAAAATCCCATCTATTATAATATCTCATTCCCATTGCACGATCTAATTTCCTATTCATCGAACGCCATATTTCTGGCACCCTACTGTAAAACGAATTTAAATCTTCATTCAAGTTACACTTTGTCTTCATGGATATAAGGGAGGTTTTCGGTTGTCTCCCGTCGCTATTAAGTTTGTAATCTCTTAAGAAATTCGATACAAAGTCTCCAAGATGTATTTTTTCCCTCGGTTTGGAGGAAAACCTGCGCGCCTTCGTAAGCCAATACGAAATATTGGATTAAGATAAAAAACATGATTTACAGTCGATTACGTAATGAAATGTTTTGCAAAAGGATTGTGTTTGTTTCATTTTAAAAATATTATCAGGTGTAGCTTTATTTCAAATTGATTCTATGTACATATATTTTTATCCTTATAAAAAGTATTTTTTTTTCTTAGCTAAATATCAATAGCTATAAGTCTTTAGTTTTGCTCTAGAGACTGTAATTTGTTATAAAAAACTAATCTTATTGATAGAAGTCAACTAGTTAAAACAATCAATAAAAACAAAATAGCATCAAAAACAAACAAAACACATCAACATAAACAAAACACAAAGTCAAAAACAAAGAAGGCACCGTGACTCACTCATATTCCAACAAGTCAAACGCAGGAAATGAACTAGCAAACATGTTTAATTAACACGTACCTATGTGTGATTGCGACCACAATTTGCCACGAGCCGTTACGACTTCTAATTCATTAGGTTCGACCACGCGAGAAATTCGAAGGCAGACTTGGATGTCGCCGGAGTATTCTGGTACTTCGTGGAAAATGTAAGGGAAACTGTTTAGGAAAGCGATGACTTAAATTAGTATTTTTAAGATCGCGGGTATTAGCTAAGATTTTTGTGGTGAAGCTTGAGGACTATGGACGGTAGTGGATGACGATAATTATGATAATGGAATGATAATGATGAAAGGGTAACTAAAAATTGCAAAACCAATGGGCTGCCCTGGAACACATAGAGAAGGAACATTGATGGGTTTTAGTCAGTAAGAGTGTTACACTCCGTTCCGCTCCACTTAGAGCGGGAGCAGTCATTTGATTATGTCCCATTGTAAAAAAACAGGGCAATAACGGAGTTATTGATGATTGTAAAAAAATCGTCATAATACTGGATGACGACCGGATGATTCATAAGGCAACTGGCACAAAAAAAATAAAATTAAGTCAACAAACATAAAAAGAATCAATATTAATAATAATAAAAAGAAGTTTGCCCTGTATGATATTTATGTAATCAATAATGCTTTCATCAGTCCGAGCCTCATTTGACAATATTAACACGTTCCCTGTTCACAAACTAGACACAATAGTTAAACAATCAACATGAACCATATGTGGTTCATTGGACAGTGAATGGGTTAAGAATGTCTACTTATGAACTTGAACAGTCATAGGCAGTATTGAAGATATAAAGAGGATAACTTAGACGATGGATCAGTATTCATGATTTCTCCTACAACTCCTACAAGTGACTTCGGAACGATATCGTATTTTCCAATCAAAATAAGGCGAGGAGCGAGTGCAGAGTGAAATGCAGCAATTACCTCAAGAGGCCGTGTCACACATCCTGCTAACTCTTCAGCTAGTCACGAGAAAAGTTTGCTCGTTTGAAGATTGTCGATGCTTATTAGTGTTTTGAGTTATTTAATTTCGGGTTAACAGACAGATCTTAACACTGACCCCTCCCGCTCTGGGTGGAGCGGAAGAGAGTATCAGACTCTTACTGACTTAAACTCCTCCATGTTCCTTCCCTTCCCTTTATGTTCCGGGGTAGCGGTAACCCTTTCGGACTACTCTGGCGGGCTTCGGCCCTAACGGGCCCCTTCCTTAATGCTGACGTCTCTTTGAGGCATCTACTATGAATTAAAAATTCCTACCCTATTTTTAATTATATTCAAATGGGCAGTTTTTGTCGTGAGCATTTTATGTTACTATTCCTTTAAAGTAAGTGCCCAGTCTATACAAGTTAAGAAAAACCATTTGTTTATGAAAGAAAATTTAATATAGGGACTTATTACATCATACTAATAATTATTTATTAGTTATACCTAAGGGTGATGTTCAGAGAGACACAAAAAAACATCTTAACAGTAAACAGCTTCATCGATATCTCTACGCACATCACTAAATTGTTCAGAGAGTGTCGGACACCGATGTCGGAACAAGTCTCACGCTTCTCAAACAGCGGTGCGATTTAACGCTCGAGTATTCCAACATTCGTAGGATGTCGAATACGAAATCAATATTATCGAATACTTGGTATTATGTAGTACTTATATAACGCAGGACGCAACTGAAGATATTATTATGCAATTATGAGAATAGTAAAAATATCATACTTCATACATAATCTATACTAATATTATAAAGCTGAAGAGTTTTTTTGTTTGAACGCGCTGATCTCTGGAACTACTCGTCCGAATTGTGTTGGATAGTCCATTTATCGAGGAAGGCTAAGTAACATCACGCAACGACCAATAGGAGCCGAGCAGTTCCCGTTACGACTTCAGCACCCGCTGAAAACCAGCAGCGCTGTGGCTCTATCTCGGATAGACGGATAGTGTTTCAGCATTATGCTGATTGCCCAGAGGCAAATTTCCGCCAATCTAGTTTTTTTTGCTTTATTATCAAATCAAATCAAATCATTTATTCCGCCAGAGATATGGTACAATGGATGTTACATGAAAAAATAGCCCTTTACACATCTCACCTTTAGGAGGCATGCGAAAATTTACTATACGACACAGTCAAAATAGTTTGCAAAAGTTCACAAATAGTTACACACAATCAATACATACTTACTTAGTTCAATACATACTTAGTTTATAGGGATTAAGTCTTACAGTTAAAAAAATCATTTAGGGTATAAAAACAGTTTTCTAATAACCATGATTTCAATTGCTTATGAAACTTATATGAAGGAAGTTCTCTCAACGGACGTGGAAAATGGTTGTAGATTTTGATGGACATCCTATAGCTATTCCTTTTAAACAATGCGCTTCTACAAGAGGTATGAATATTCGATTTAGTGGGGTCTCTTGACTTATATTTACGGTTTTCATTGCTTTCTACAAATAAATGTTTTTGGTTTCTAATAAACATTCCAATTTCCATTATGTACATAGATGCAAAAGTAAGTACTCCTAGTTATCTGCTTTACGCGTCACGTTTACTCCAAAAATATAAACTTTCCTCCTTTCTTTCTATGACATTTATGATAATAGAAAATGTGATAACGCCACTTGTTATTGACTTAGGAGACTATGATTTTATTGGCTCTGTGAGCGCTTCAACAATCAGTAAATAAATAAAATAAATAAATATCCTTGGACATTTCACACAACGCCATATCGTCCCAAGCTAAGCAACCTAATGCTTGTGTTATGGTAACGAGATGGCTGATAAACTACTTATATACATTTTTTTTTTGTAAATACATACATATTATAGATAGAAAACACCCAGACTCGTAACAAATACTTGCAGGTCGTACAAATATTTGTTCCGTGCGGGAATCGAACCCGCGACATAGTGCGCAGCAGTCAATCGCTCAACCACTGCGCCAACCGTGTCGCCAATCAGTGAAGTGATTACTTTGTACATCGATATGCTTTTGCTTATATTTTCATACTTCGGGTGAACGCTATCAGCGTATAAAAACCGTTTCAGAGCTGTCAGGAAATAATAATATCCTTGGACATTTGAAGCAACAGCATGTGAAGCTAAGTCAAGAGGCCCATGGGCAGCCTTAAAACTCTGACACCAGGTTAGTCACTAACCACACGAAAATAAGAAGAAAGAGAAGAAGAGCTGTCAGTTTCATTACGCTGGGATCTCGTAATCTTGAACGCGCTTTAAATGTGCTGATCGCGTTCAGTTTGATTGTTTAAATCTTCCCCCTTTTTTTTTTTTTAAGGCTGGGAAATCATCCAATGACTGCTCCCGCTCTGGGTGGAGCGGAAGGGAGTGTCAGACTCTTACTGACTAAAACCCATCCATGTTCCTTCCGTAGCCCTTTATGTTTCGGGGTAGCGGTAACCCTTTCGGACAATCCCGCTTACCCGGCAGGCTTGGCCCTGAGGGGCCCCTTCATATGCTGACATCTCTTTGAGGCGCGCGTGGACATATACACGCCGTACGGCACGGGTCTGGTGCTGATCGGACGGTGAGTCACCCATTACTCACCGTCCGCAGGCCCGCGCCGCTACCTAAATCTTCCCCTAAGCTAATGTTGTCTAGGAGAACGATTCCGTCATATTACAATGGCCGCCTTGAACAGTCATTATTTACATGTATTTTAGTGATCAAAAGAAAAGTTTTCCTGTACATCTACATGTTAATTATTCCAATAAGCTATACTTGTCCTAGATATTTACTAACTAGTACTTGACCAGCCATTTATTTATATCAGTTTATTGCATCGTACTCGACTCTCATAAAGTATCCTACACAATTTCTAAAGTTTCTCTCATCTTGGTTTTAATGAACAAGTAGCATTATAGATATTTCCAGGAAATTAAGGTCTGATTGTAATCTCTTGTATAATCACTATTAAATAAATTTTCTGCAAGTTTTTGGAACGACGTTCCTTATCGTGCGTTGCGAAAGGGGGCTAGACGGAAATAAGACCAAAAGTGGTAACGACACTTTTTTTGGAGTGAAATAAATGATGTCTTTTTAATCAATATTTTTTATTGGTTAATTTTAGATCAGATTTTTTTTGATTATTATAGCTTAAAAGAAATAAAATTTTATTACAATTCCTTCACTAATTAATCAAAAGGAACGTTCCATCCGGGTGTCCCTTGACACCTCTCAAGTTTTTGTATCTATCGGATTATCGGTTAGGATGTTTCTTGTTAAGCGGGATTGTCCGAAAGGGTTACCGGTACCCCGGAACATAAAGGGCTAAGGAAGGAACATGGGTGGGTTTTAGTCAGTAAGAGTCTGACACTCCCTTCCGTTCCACCCAGAGCGGGAGGAGTCAATTGATGATTTTCTTGTTTCTTGTGTGTTTCTTGTATTTATCGGATCGGTTAATTTTGTCTTCTTCTTTTCGTGTGGTTAGTGACTAACCTGGTGTCAGAGTTTTTATGCTGCCTATGGGCCTCTGGCTTAGTTTCACATGATGTCAAGAAATATCTCTTTCAGACATGTTGGTTTCCTCATGATGTTTTCCTTCACCGATTTTTAAGCAAGCGATAATAATTATACAATACGCATATGAATCCGTAAAATCTAAGGCCTAGGTTTCGAACTCGAGACCTATGACTTTTTTTTTTAAGGCTGGAAATCATCCAATGACTTCTCCCACTCTGGGTGGAGCGGAAGGGAGTGTCAGACTGTTACTGACTAAAACCCATCCATGTGCCTTCCTTAGCCCTTTATGTTCCGGGGTAGCGGTAACCCTTTCGGACTTTCCCGCTTACCCGGGAGACCTATGACTTGACAGTCCGACGGTCACATCATTAGGCTATCACTGCTGTGTGTAGGAGTTCAGTTATCAGACATTTTTATTACAAGTAAAATCCCAGAACACACTACAATCAGTGCGGTGCAGAAGCATTCTCTTCACAGTCATGACATGCAGCTGTAGACTATTTCTGTTTTATGTTCGTGATTAATGTTGATCTATTTTATTTATTTATTTATTTTCGGAAGGCTTACAGACTAATAACAAGCTAATCACAATTATATATAACTATGTTGCTAATTACAAGCCCTCACAAATAAAATAAACGCAAAGATATATAATATATTTTACAAAATATGTCATATGATATTTAAGAAACATTGAGTATCGTTCCCTGGTGGGCAACCATGAGGTTCCAAAGCCATCACTTTTTATGTGAAAGAGAGACCAAGCTACCTATACAGAGCGCATAGCACTATCCCTCTCTCACACCAGCATTATAAATATTGACACATCATGGTTACCCACCTGTAAGTTGTTTAATGTAAGTTGATTGCCACAAACAAACAATTAACTAATAATAACAGCTCATGCAGGTGCATCCTGTACAAAAAATGGTTCAGCTAATACTTTCCTTAATTTAATGTATTATATCTATACTAATATTATAAAGAGGAAAACTTTGTTTGTTTGTTTGGTTGTAATGAATAGGCTCAAAAACTACTGGACCGATTTTAAAAATTCTTGCACCGTTGGAAAGCTTAGTTTTCTAGGAGTAACATAGGCTACTTTTTATCCCGGGAAAAATAACGGGTCCCACGGGAAAGACCACGGGAGCGAAGCCGCGGGCAAAGTGCTAGTGTATTATATATTTTTATCAATGTAGTTTATTAACAACGACAATAAATCTATTTACCTTTTCTTTCTTCTTCTTCCGAAGTGTTGATTGACCTATATCAATATGTACAGACGCCAGCACATCAAGCTATCCCTAACTGTCAAATTTTCTCAATTAAAAATGAACCTTATGTCTTTGCAATAAAGTTGAAATACTATCAAAGAAATTTGACAGATTGTGGTAACTTGATGTGCCGGCCTCTGTACCTATAATAATACATTTTCTTTCTTTTTACCCTTTCATCGAACCTAGTAAGTACCCAATGCGTAAAATGAGACGGCACATTGATACAACGTTATGGAACATATTGTAAGCAACGAATTACATGAATAATTTTTTTCGATGAAAATAATATTTTTTGGGGCTAAATGTCCTCTGAAGAGACTAACAACGCAACAAATCTTAATGTTTCTAGTTCTGATTATACAAAAGTGGGCTGGACGTGGGGTACAAGAAATTAATTCCTGATTTCAGACTGTTGTTCAATAATAATAATTCGTAATCAGGAGTTAATTTATAAGGTACAGAGGCCAGCACATCAAGTTACCACAATCTGTCAAATTTCTTTGATAGTATTTCAACTTTATTGCAAAGACATAAGGTTCCTTTTTAATTAAGAATTTTTGACAGTTAGGGATAGCTTGATGTGCTGGCGTCTGTACAAAGCAGTACTCATCTCATTAAATGCCTCACACTCCGACAATTTAGTTAAATATGAAATGATCATAGACGAAAAAAATCTGCCTTTTCCCAGAAATGTTAGGGTCGGCTTCTAGTCTAACCGGATGCAGCAGAAAAACATTATTTTACATGGAGCGACTGCCTATCCTACTGCCTCCACAATCATAGTAACTGGGTAATACGATACGTAACAATGGTCACCCATCTACGGCCAACCCTGGCAAGCGTAGCTTAACCTGATGGATCCACCTGAGCGGCTGTTATTACTTAGCCACGAGCACCTCTTATGAAAAATTACCATAGACACTTATTACAATACCGTCTACGGTTACCGGTACAAACCAAAATAAACTAAAGCATTTAGGAACAGATACCATTGATTAAGATAATAAATAATCAACATTGAGCTCCCATTCCAAACTTTCGTGACCATCATTCAAGAACGATCAAAATATTTGAATGGCGCAACTCGCTCCGAAGCTCTAAGATAAGCATCTGAACACTTGATAAACACCCCATAAATAAGATTAGGCTGCTCACAAAGAATGCTGTCCCACGCTTTCGAGATAATGAAATTGATAGCAAAGCGCATTTTAGTGAGATAACAGCCTAATTAGGTTATTTGTATTAGGAGATTAGGATTTCTTAAGTGTCGAGCTGATACCTCCTACGGCGATGGGAAAGTGGAAAGCTCTTTGTTCTAGTGTCGTTATAGCTGAATATGCTGCAATTTTTCTAACGTTGAGAAAATACATTTCTATTGGTCATCATCATCATCTGCCTAGGTTTTTACCAACTATGTTGGGTTCGGCTTTCAGTTTAAACGTATGCAGCCAAATACCAGTAATAATATCCTACTAATAATATCCTACTTAAATATTATAAACGCGAAAGTTTGTGAGGATGGATGGATGGATGGATGTTTGTTCCTTTTTCAGGCAAAAACGGCTGAACAGATTTTTATGAAACTTCCCAATAATATAACTTACATCAGAATAACACATAGGCTACAATTTATACAGACTTTGCGTGATTGTCGTGTGAATGTATTTTACATGGTTAATCTGCTGAGCCGTTTGTGATGTGGAAGATCTGAAGCCTGTGGAAGAACATAAACTACTTTTCACCAAAAAACCGCGCGGGCGAAGTCGCGGGCGGAAGCTAGTCAACAAATAATTAAACACAGATGCCACTTTTTTGCGCATGATTGCGAAATAATCGTTAGTGTCGAGCATCCCTGACGAACTACAGTAAGGCGGAAGCCTCAACAGCGCCCTAAAGGCATTGTTGTATTGAATGGGCAGTGCGCTGTCTGCTTTTTTTGTATGATTAGCCCACAGACTGCAGGTGTAGGCTACTTGACCAAATGCCTTAAAAAATGTTACTTTAACCGGTACTGAACAATCATTATTATGGTTTTGACGACCAGGTCAGACTGTCAAAGATGCAGAAATGACAGCCGGGACCAACGGCTTAATGTGCTTTCCGAGGCACGGAGGAGTCTCGTTACCCAACAACAAATTTAAAAACTAAATTTTAAACAATTATTTGATTGAATTAAGACAAGTTAAAAACACATGAACGTACAGAAATTCTAGTCTTGAAAATTACAGTTTTTAATACAAAATAGAACATAACAACACTTTAGTTGCAAATATTACTGTCGCTCCTACATACAAGTAGTCATTTGTCGCACACTTTCACGACGCCATTTAAAATCACAAGCCACTCGTTAAGGAGTATCAAGCACGAAGCCCCGAGGGCAGTGTCACTACAAAATAGTATTTATCGTGATTGATACGGCTTGTCTCCCTACTCGCCACATGCTAATTTATGCTAAAGTTATACAAGAAGTTAACGTAACGAAACATTGGATTTTCGACTATATAACTTAAAAAATAGAGTTCAAGTCGATTGCATTACACAGCTAATTTGTGTTTAACTTACCACCAATTTATAAAAAGACTTAATTCAAAGTAATTTCAACTTTAGGACTTGTTAAAAAGGTTGGTAGTGACGGTAAGGCGTAGTTTGGTATAACAGTAATCTAAATGCCGCCTGACCGTTTAATGTAAGCGTTAACTATGTAAAAGCCTTTTTTAAATTTTCATTGTTTTTGTTTGTTTTTTTAATTGCCGGTTTGTTTGTCGACGTTGATAGCGAATATGATGAATATGTAAACAGTAGGGAAACATTATTTATTCGCGTTTATTTTTTGCTACTGTATTAAAAGGCTGATGTTTACTTTAAAAACGGGCAAGTTTTAATTTGCTCACAATTTGATTAATCATGAACGATAAGTAAGAAGTGAACGATGATTTACGTATTCATGTGCGTATTGTTTAATAAATTATCACTTGCTTAAAAATTGGTGAAGGAAAACATCGTGCGAAAATCAGCTTGTCTGAGCGATATTTCTCAACAGCATGTGAAGCTAAGTCAGAGGTCTGTGGGCAGCATAAAACTCAGACACCAGGTTAGTCACTAACCACGCGAAAAAGAAGAAGAAGCAGGACGTGTGTTCAGGCTTTAAAGAAACAAATAAAGAGTTTAAAGAGGAGAGCAGAACCTTCGAATGAAACCGGCAGCTAATAGATCATATGACATGAAAGAGATTGTCGAAAATAGAACTAAATATAATAAACTAAGAACACTCGGTAATACCACTTAGAACATTGACAAGTGCTGAAAACGGAATGAAAATCACGAAGAACTAAGTAAGCGAGTTCCAAAAAAATCTCTCCGTTTTTAACCGACTTCAAAAAGGAGGAGGTTCTCAATTCGGATGTTTGTATTTTTTTTTTTTTTTATGTTTGTTCGCGCATAACTCCGTTGCTTGCCAACCGATTTGAAAAATTCTTTTTTTGATGGAAAGGGTATACTTCCCAAATGGTCCCATAAAAATTTTATCGAAAGCGGATAAGCGGTTTTTGAAAAATCAACAAAAATCTAAAAAAATCCTACTTAATATATGTGGATGATGTTCTAATAACTTCCTGTCACTGTAATTTACATACCAGGTAGTGGTTTTAAAATTTGGGGGGGGGAGGGATTGTGTAGGTACCACAACTAAAAAGTGAAAAATAAAAACTTTTTTACAAAAAATAAAACCGACTTCCAAAACAAACACTACAAAGTGAAAAATAATTTTGATTTCGGAAGTCGGTGGCAAAAAATGAAAATACAAAACCGAAGACACCGACTTTTATTAATACCACTACCCCTTTCGTTTGTCCTACAACGAAAACAAACCCAAAAACAAAGCTCCTGTCCTATGTTGTCTTTTTCAATTACAAGAACTCATCATTACTAACGAGACCAGACCAAAAACTCAGATTCAATCTCTTTAGTTCCTTATTTTTTATTTTACCTTAATTTAATTGAAAAAGGTTGAAGAGTTGGGGCCTCCTTTATCTGTTACCAATCGTGCAGTGTCCCCAGTAGCGTTATACATAAGAAAGTTACATGAAAGCATTAATTACTTAGCCATTGGACATTGCTGGGAGCTGTGGGTTGAGTTGGGAGCGACAGCGATTTCTAGAAGTCGTACATTTTTTCAGAGTTTTTATCCTTGTTTTATATTCACGTACAGTGCAGTATTCAATCATGAAATTCACGTGACCAGAAGGCTGGCCTATTTTTTGATCAAAGAATCAGCATTACCATACACCGCGGCAATGCTGCCAGCATTTTGGGAACTTTTCCTGTTGATAGCGATGTAGACGAATTTTTTGATTCTCTTTGATTATAATTCATATTATTTCTGTACATATTATTATGAATATTTAGCTTTTAAATGTAAATATGTACCCTTAACCTAACCTAGGTTATATTAACTTTTTTCAATAAACAAACGTAATTCGATATTTAAAAAAAAAACATGTAATTATTTATACAAATAGCTTGATACTTCATGAAAGAATTTTTTTTTATTATTAATAGTTAAAAGTGTCTTTGAATTTGATAAGCTTCAGTACAAATGAATTGATCATATTCGTGCTAAGTATAAGACTCAAATCACCAAGCAGTAAGTATTAGGAAATCATAAATAGACATAACTATAACATAACATCGGATATCAACATCATCTGCCTAGTCTTTTCACAACTATGTTGTGGTCTGCTTCCAGTTTAACCGGATGCAGCTGAATATCAGTATTTTACAAGGAGCGACTGCCTATCTGACCTCCACAACCCAGTAACAGGGCTATATGAACTTAAATTGATAGAAACACGAGACAATTCCACATGGACAATGCAGTGTAGCAGAAAAGTCGCAAAACGCATTCCGCTCACCACTTCTCCCCCCTCGGTCAGCACCAAGACCACAAATGGATGGAGTCCATTTAATCTCGTGGGATTTAATTGCAGCACCTTTCGATTCGCCGCCGTGCCGAGCATTTATTGGTCGGAAGATTTACTAGCGACGCTGTCGATTACTGGATGTTTCCTTCTTTTTTATTTTGCCGAAGTTTCCCGAAGGTAATCTCGTAACCGCAAAATGTGGTGAAGAGTTAGACGTGAGATGATGAAAGGGTTAAACAACAGATGGGAATGAGTCCATTGTTCTGAGAATGGACTACGGAATGGTAATATGGTGTGACAGCGTTGTCAAATAAGGTCTGGTGTACAAACCGCCGTCATAATCTTTTTTTAAATACAGTACAAACCCGAACTAGGTTTTAGTTCGGGTTTGTACTGACTTCAAAACACAACTGTAGTGTTTTGAATTAATTCAAAAAAAATATCTACATTTTTGGTTATGCTTAACTGAATATTGGATAGCCAATAGCAAGTTTTATTTTTGATTATTTCAAATTCAAACGTTCCCCGTTTTATTCATTATAATGCACGCAAATAAAACCACACACATACATGAAAGCACAAGTACCATTACCAAATGAGCAATACCATTTATCGAGTTCCCAAACCTAGTCAATTCTCAACCATTTCATTTTGGTGAAAATTTTAAAGCAACACAGAAAGTCAATCGAATTTTTCGCGAAAATGAAAAACAAATGCATCACGTTGAGTATGGAACACTTCATATTGGCAGGTTTTCGGTGCAGTGCGTCAAGTTGTGGGTAATGCTTTGTTCAGACGGAGGATTACTGAAATATTTTGTAACCATAAAGTATGTCTTTACTAAAATGAAGTTTGAAAGTGATGGCTATAATTAGTGTATTCATTGTAAAGACATATTTTTCATCTAATGTAGTAACAAGGATTTTTCGTTGTGGTTCTATGGATAGGTTTATCAAACTACACGTCAGATATGGGGCTGCAAAAATCTGCCTCAAATTGGATTCTGTGTTTTTGTTTTTTGTATTCTTGTATGTTACTACTAACATAGTTTAGTAAGTTTTTTTTAACTAATACAAACACGCTATGGACCCTCGATGATATTAAACGATTTTAGTTTTTTATTTTATTTTATTTTTTTATTATTTTGGAAAATTATAAAATATTCGAGATTCTGAAAACCATGACGTGCCAACTGTCAATATAATTATTTATAAGTTAAGCTCTCGTTTAATCCTGGGAGAAACGTAACTAATAGTTACAGCTAATGGGCTATTGAGTTATCTACTCGTACTTAACTTGGATATAGAAATCGAGCCTGTAAAACTCACGATTTTGGTGGTTTCAAAAATGAATCGATAACTTTAATGATTTTGGGGTATTGCATGAAATAATACTTTAAGACACGTAACAGTAAATAATTATTTTTTTAAACTGTAAAAGTAGTACGCAGAGTGACCGCTGGGCAATAGTCGCTACACGGTGGGTGCCTGAGGATGGACGGCGCCGTCGAGGCCGGGTCAGGAAGAGGTGGCGAGACGACCTAGACGCTTACCGCAAGGGATGGATCGAGGTGGCTCAAGAGAAAGATGTCTGGAAGGATTTGGGGAAGGCCTTTGCTCAGCAGTGTGACAGTGTAGGCTAAATAAAAAAAATGAAAAAGTAGTTCTACGAATTCTGTACAGTGAGTAGTAAGCAGTGTTGTTATAACGTACACATTTACAGTTTAAAATCGAATCATTGATATTTTATCCCAAATCCGTGTGAAAACTAAAATGAAAATATCAAATCAAAAAATTGTAAAGGCACCTCATGTGTTCCCTTCACTAGCAAACGTATCACGAGCTAATGTAAAAAAGAAAAGGTGTTGCAAAAGAAACACCTATTTGCGAAATTGGATCGCCCGAGTTTTTCAGAGTACAGAGAAAATTCTTTCCAGATAAACAGATTTTGATAGGTTGGTTGATGTGAATGGACGTTTGTTAGTTTTTACTTATACATAAACAGAGTTTATATGACATAGGGGCATTCAATTACACCACGTATACTATACGTGTTTAGTATTAATTCGATAAGGTACAAAAATAAGAAGCACCAAAAATGAGTTTTTTTTTTCAAACAAACTAATTAACTTACATATCAGAGTAAAACGCAACCACTCATTGTAAATAAAACTTAACTTGTAACAGCGCATCGTAGGTTATACTAAGATTTATCGTTTTAAGGTGACTGGCCTATGCTTATTATAAACATAATCAGCTGTTAGGAAAGATATGTAGGTACATCTTGTTCAAACGGGGCAAAAACTTAAAAAAAATATTTGCGACTAAACTACTGCTGCTATTTTATTGGTACTGAACTTGAAAATGGTACTTAGTATGGGCAGTTTAAAGGAAAACCCCTCAGTCGTAAATGAAATATTATAGTAAAGACTATTTCTATATTTTTTGTACAGCTCATGTAACAAAAGCGACTACGACTACGGCGGAACAAAAGGAAAGCTATTTTGAACTATACGTATGTATGTACATATGTATGTGGGGTACGTGTGCTGTATATGTTAATCTGTTCCCTCATAACCTCCTGAACAGCTCGTTGAATTTTGAAGAACGAGATATTTTTGGAAGCGTCATGCTGTTCCGCGAGTTATAGGCTACATGACGTTAAATTAAAAAAAATAACATAAAAAGATAAGAAAATATAATAAATACACTATACAAACCCTAAACTTTACTATTGAATTAACCCGAACTAGCGAAGTGGGTACGTGTACCCTCAATAAGTTGAACTCTAATATTAGTTACTGAAATAAATATTAAAACCCAACTACGAAAAAAAAAGTCAACTAAAATGGTGTAAACAAGACATAATTAAATTTTAGACAAATTTATATTTTCGAAGTCACCTAATCTGTCGTCGATTCTGTAAAAATCTCACCATAAAAAAAATGGGTATGGTAAGCGTGAATTTAGCTGTCTTTTCACTTAATATTAGAGATTGACACTATTGACAACTGACTATGAACTCACTTCACCTGTGTTTTCACTGTATGAATAAAACCACTGATATTTTTGATGATGTTTATGCCTGCCTTATTAGTAGGTATTACATGACGCGTGAGTACGGAGTATCTGTTTGTCTGTATAAATATGATATCTTATTAATACCATTTTTTTTGCATTTTTAATTTGCAGCTAAAAGTGTAAATTTAGGAGAAAAAAAAATATGATTTGTTTTTGTATTTCGAATTTTAAAATAATTTTTAACATTACGATTTTTTGTGGTTTTTGGACATACATCGAAATCGTTAATACAACTAATTTAATGTGGTTATGTAAAATGAATTGTAACTTCCTACCCCAAACTTTCTTATTTAAAAATTCAATCGTTCCACACATAACTTGTCCAAAAAACTATTTCCTTAATAATTCAAAAATATTCTTCGTCGATTTCTCACGGCCGTTAAATATGAGGAGTAATTGGAGTCACATGGAAACATCTACATCCGAGGGTGTGTCTAATTACACTAGAAATATGCCCCGGGGATATTGTTAATTAATATAAATAGTACGCACGTGTGAAACCACGGTATAATTATGATTTATGTATTTCATAACATAACGTTTCTTCTACTAGTTAAAAGGAGTTAGTAATGCGTTCTTGTGAAATATTGTTATGAGTTGATCGTGGACAGGTTGTTACAGGGGTTTGATGTTATTTTTTAGGTACTTTGTCTGATCCATTTGTTTACGTTTTCATAAGACAATTTTCGAACAGACAATAACTTTTTTTTATTTTGCGGATGGGAAATCTTCAAATGACTTCTCCTGCTCGGAGTGGAGCGGAAGGAAGTGTCAGAACTTTACTGACTAAAACCCTTCCATGTTTCTTCCTTAGTCCTATAGGTGCCGGGGTAGCCATGAGCCTATCGGACAATCCCGCTTACCGAACAGACCATACCTACCGTACTTTTTTTATACTGTACCTGAATATCCTCTTTTTCTAATTAGTTCTTCATTTTTAATAATTTTTATAAGGCGTAATATAACTTAATAATCCGTAGAACGTAAAAATATTTAAAACTAAACGATTTCATTTGACTGCGAACAAGATGTCATCAATGTATACCAATGGCGTCGTGAAAAGCATGATAAACAATTCAAAAATGTGTTTCAAAGTTATGTGATAAAAACAAATCCAACCGAAAATAGGTTGATTGTGCCTAATTTATGACTTCCGGCGCGTTGACATTTCGCGAGCATGACCCTCGCATCTGCTCTGAACCCTAACGTCAGTTGGACCAACACCAATTTGTGAAAATATCCCATCAACATACCCAAAATCATTCTTTTTTCAGTGTTCGAGATGGACCAAAAAATATAATGGGGTCAAAATAACCCACGTCAACAATTTTGCCCCTAATTTCGCTCGTAACCCTACCGTGATGCGGGTCACGGGCGCGACACAAATTAATCCATTTAAAATACATGCACAATTCGGTCTAACATACCCATGCGTACGTACATGAATAAATAAAATCCACAGTGTCGACCCGGCGCTGGTAAGGGTTGATTTTTGGAAAAGTCCAATTTTGGTTGTGGTGAAAGGGTTAAGGTTACCTTTTGTTATCTTTGTGAATGTCTTCATAGATTTCCCATATCTAGGGGAACACGTTTAAGTTATAACATTCTTTGGTGATACCCGCTACTTTGTGTGTAAATTGTATATTCAAAGACCGTTTGTAGGCAAAATCACTTCAAATAAAGGACAAAAATATACTGTTGTATGAAAAAAAACTCAAATCAACACGGTAACGCACAGTGACTGAGTCTAAAATATCCATAATGTATATTTTTTTATATCATTTTAATACATCTATTAAATACATTTTTAAATATTCTTATAAAAATAAAAAAAAAACATAAATAATAAAAAACGTAATTAATAAAATTAAGTGAAATAAATTCCATTTAAAAGTAAATGACGATCTAACTAACTATATACAAATACAAAAACAGAAAGGACACTTAAGCGTCGAAGAACTCATCCGCATCGCTGTCGTCCATAAACGTGCCCAGAAGACTGGCAGCATTGCCACGTTGAATGGCAATGCTAATTCTTTGACCAAAGATAAGTGGTTATTATGTAAAAAAATAATTTAAAAGTGGATGAAAACCCATTTTAGTTATCAATTTAATCAAAAGCTTGACTAAAATCTAAATAGTTTCCGACAAGCATTTCAAATCACTCTGATCAAATCGGAACGTTAACAAATCAATAATTTCCACACACCACACGATCGTTATCTGATCGCTACTTCCTCATCAGATAGCTTATCTGCAACGATCGCCGGCATCGACACTTCGCCTATTGCTTATCTAACAGATAAACACAGATAAAACCAGTGATTTCGATTTTATGGTTTATAAATTGATAATTTCGATGTAATCGGTGTCTAAAATCTTTTTATAGAGAAAGTGTGATGTCATGTGAACCATTTGCGTTGTTTGGACATGATTTTGAGAAGAAATTATAGATAACATTCGTACCTTTTAGATAAAACTAGCATGGAAATGGGTTTTAATACTTGTTTGGTAGTTTCAGATTAAAAAACACTTTTATTAACATTTTTTCGTTTAAATCATGGAGAATTCTAAAAATACTACGTCGACGGCGATGCACGCACATTTTCTGATAGGTCCAAATCGCTTACCCTTCTTTGTTTAGCATAATTAACTCTAGACTTTCTATCCACTTCTGCTTTCTCTAAAGTCTTCTTCTTAATCCTCCATGTCTTTCTCTGTACTTCCGCGCTGTCTATGACTTTACTGTACTTTGTGTGTTATACTAAACATTTTCAAAATTCAACGATGTTTGTGATTCAAACAGTAAGCCTACATAACCTACAGTAAAAACAACCAAAATTAAGTTAAAAAAACGTCATTGACTCACCCTTAAAATCTTCAATAACAAGGCAACCCAAAAGCGTTCGAAGATCGATGAAACGTCAATCAAAATTATAAAGAGCAGTAATACGATCCCGTGGACTCTCATTATTTCATAATAAAAGGTTAAAACCAGACAGTTCAAAGAAGCTTTTGAAATCCGAAACCTATCCTGTATATAGAAAATGCAAAATTAAAAAGACGAACGACGCTTGAGAACAGGAATAGTCAATAGTCTCTTCATATTGTGTTTACTGTGTAAACCGCATGAGGTTCCGTGGTATAGCGTTACTGATGCACCACCGCGCCAACATAAATAAAGTGGAAACGGATGTAGAAGCGTCCACTGCTGCTTTAAATAAAATCGCATTTGATGATATAGAAACAGACCGTGTAATGGATGAAATACAAAGTGGTGTCGTAGATACGGTAAGCCACAAAACAGATAACTTAGTAGATAGTTAAGGGATTGTATATCCTGCGGGAGCATGGGCCGGAGTTGAGTGAACTTGCCTAACCTAAATTGTCGACAATAGTGCCATTGTCTGAACGTTGAGAAATTTTCTTGATGGCTTTAAATTTGTCATAGTGGCGGAGATAGTGAGTGGGTAAATAAGTTTGAAAGGGTTTTAAACTAAGTGGAGTTTTATAAGTGATTACAGGATGTTATTTTATAACATGACGTGGAAAACATCGACTTTATATTTGATATAGCAACTAGGTGTATTATTTAGTGACCAGAATATATCGATGCACAAGGCAAAAAATACGCCGATATTATAATGAAAATTGTCTGATTGTTAATGCTCGAATTTATTCAATTGGATCCAAATTAGTCAGCGTTTTTTTTTTTTTTTTAAGGCTGGGAAATCATCCACTGACTTCTCCCGCTCTGGGTGGAGCGGAAGGGAGTGTCAGACTCTTACTGACTAAAACCCATCCATGCTCCTTCCTTAGCCTTTTATGTTCCGGGGTAGCGGTAACCCTTTCGGACAATCCCGCTTACCCGGCAGGCTTGGCCCTAAGGGGCCCCTTCATATGCTAATATCTCTTTGAGGCGCGCGTGGAACATATACGCGCCGTCCGGCACGGGTCTGGTGCTGATCGGACGGTGAGTCACCCATTACTCACCGTCCGCAGGCCCGCGCCTACGGTGGCCGGGAGTCGTCACGTGGCTCCCGACGCCCGGGGCGTCTCCCGCGGCGGCTGGGACGGGAGGACCTTTCTCTCTCCCATCCCACCACCTCCTTAGGCGGTAGGTGAGGGCGCTTTGACGCCTTTCTAGCCACTCCTCAAAGAAATTGGTCAGAGTAACGTAACCATACGACTAGTAAAATATTAGATGTGGCAAGATATAATAATGATGCATCATAAATATCTGCCACTTTAGCTTCCACAAACCGTTAATGTAGTAGCCACTGGGCAATATGAAATCTAGCTATAAAAATTAGATCAGCAAAATCACTAGATAAGCCCCCCAGATTGTGCAACCGTGCACATTCCCAAGAATCAAGATTAAAGACACACAACTCCACCTAAGGTTCGTAATTAAGGCTGCGACAGCCGCAAATTGGTAGTCATCAATAAAACGGCGTATCTGTGCATAGTCAATTAAATCGCTATCTTGGTTACATCTCGGTTAAGGTGACGGTGAAAGCAGGAAATTAATGTGCTTAATGAAATGGGGCTGAAGTTTATTCTTTATGTCGGCAGATTCTTCCACTTTCATAGAAGATTGTACATCAAAATATCCCAAACTTTCAAATATTCCCAATTAAACATGAACTTTATTCATTTGTAATAAAAATTAAAAATCAATCAAAGAAATTAGACGTAGATCAACAACTAAGAACTAGCTGATTTGTCATCTCATCGATTGAACATGTAGCCTATAGCGCATAGGCTCCTTATAGATCAGATATATCTTTTGCATGGATGTATGATGTAAAGGCACTCCAAAAGCCTTTGGCATGAATGGTTGATAAGAAAAAGCAAGATACCAATCTTAACAGCTATTGAGTAGTTTAGTAAGATATCGATAACACGTTTGGCGCAGTAGCTGAAAGCTTTAGTTTTAGAATACTGCAGTGAGAATCACCTAGTCTACGCCACCCGAATAATGTTGGACTATTATTCATTCTGAGTTCGAATAAGATCAATCCCAACGAAGAATTATTTTTCTTAGAAACAGTTCAGTTAAGCTTAAACATTAAGAAATTTAAAACATTCAATATTGTCTTCACCCCTCACAATAAACATGATACCCTCAACCAAAATCCTTAACTCAACGCCTTAATTAAGCAAGCACTAAATTTTTCGATGACCATAAGTTCTCGTGAACGGCACACGAATACCCCTAAAAATAAAACCAGGACAATTGTCACAGTTGATGCGACAATTGTCGCGGATTCTGGATACGATCCAACTTAACACGAAGTCACGAAGTTAACATGGCAGATGTCACTGCGCAGGAAATCCTCTTTTTTAGCATACTTTTTGTCGACAAGTTGCTGATGGTTTTGTGGAAATAGAACGGACTGGATATAAAGTTCATTGTTTTGATGTCAGTGGGGGCTACTGAAAACTGACGCCGGTTTATTTATGTCAGGGAATTGAAGTTGAAATGTTTATGAATTTTAGTGTTACATTCAGCATTGAGATGACGTTGTGTCTTTGGTAGAGAGTAAAACGATTGCCCACTTGAGTTCCAAGGTGACTACAATTTTAATAGTATTTATGGTGTTGGTGAAATGTGCTAATGCAACCATCGTACCCATTTAAAAAATAATAATGATTACAAAAGCAAACTGTGCAATATTTTTTGCTTTATTTATTTATAAAAACTTTATGCTGTAGTAAAAAAAAGATCGTACAAAGGCAAACATGCCTGAAGCATTTTCTACAAACATGGCCGGTGCAACAGGGATTGATAATAACCACAGAGGACATAGTGATTTTGTACTGTACCTACTGCACCCAGTCTTCCATTCAGCTTTAAAATTGGACCCTCGGTTGATGTTCTCAGTCTGCATAAAAAATTCACACAACAATATCCAATAGCTTAGCCACTAATCACATAATAGCTAGTGTGCTGATCGCCAAAACCGATATGGGGGGATCACAGCTATTTAGTTTAAAAAAAAAACTTACCACCACGCCTTGTTTCCCCGAAGGGTAGGGCAGAGATGTACCAATAATACATCCACGTTTTACACGGGACACTTAACAAGACCTGTAAATCGAACCCAGGACCTCGTGCTTAAGCGGGATTGTCCGAAAGGGTTACCGCTACCCCGGAACATAAAGGGCTACGGAAGGAACATGGATGGGTTTTAGTCAGTAAGAGTCTGACACTCCCTTCCGCTCCACCCAGAGCGGGAGCAGTCATTGGATGATTTCCCAGCCTTAAAAAAAAGAAAAAAATAAAGACCTCGTGCTCAGAAGTGGCGCGCGCGACCGCAACATCAACGAGGCCGCCGGCCGTTTAAAAAATATGTATTTTAATTCAGTGTTATAATTAATTTGATACGTTTCAAATACTCCAGAGCATTAGTAGTGCAAGTAAGAAGCTCGTGGCTAAGTAATAATAGCCGCACGGATCGATCCATCAGGTAAAGCTACGCTTGAAGGGGTTCTTCCGTGGATGGGTGACCATCTTTACATATCGAGACTCCTCCGTGCCTCAGAAAAACACGTTAAGCCGCTGGTCCCGGCTGTCATTCGTGGATCTTTGACAGTTGTTATGGGAAGTCAGAAGCTTGAAAGTCAGACAGCCAGTCTTACTGATGGGTATCATATTACCCAGTTACTGATTAGGTTGTGGAGGTCAGATAGGCAGTTACTCTATATAAAATACTGATATTCAGCTGCATCCGGACAGACTGGAAGCCGACCCTAACATAGTTGAGAAAAAGCTAGGCAGATTGAATACCGTAATGTCGTATCCTTAAATTGTATAGACACTTATTCCATATACTGATTACGAAATTACCCAGAAGTCACCATCGGCATTGCAGTTAAAATACTCTAAATACCAACTGGGCACCGACAGATATTACTCCGTCCCGACACTGGTATCTCCAACCGATCTGCCGCAGCTGATATAATCAGGGCAGCATCTGTCATGTCATTAATGAGAGTTTAAAGAGCAGGAATGAACAATTTGGAGTGCAGCCGTAATATTTCGTTGTCTGATTAACATTTTACTGGGTTCTGTGGTGTTGGGTGGTCCTTGGTTATAAATAGATGATATCCTTATTTTATTTATTGGGGAAAACAAACAGTCACACATTGTATTTAATTTGTAGGAAGACTTACAAAAATATACGGCCAAATGTGTAACCATCTACAAACACTCACACATAAGATTTGATTTGTAGGAAGATACAAAAATATACGGCCAAATGTGTAACCAACTACATTTGCCACGGTTCACATAAAAAAAAAATCTTTATAAACCCTACTTTTCATACTAAACTTACACACTACAATAATTATTTAAGTAAGTAATTTTTTAAATAAGGAAAACATATTTGAGCTATTAACCTATTAAAAACAAAGGTAAAGTAAATCAAGTAACTATAGAAAAACACAAACATTAAATAAAAACAATTTTTAACATAAAATCATTAAAATTAAACTGATTGTATTTAAAAGCGCTTGATCAAGTATCATACTCTTGAATCCACCAGCAGAAAGAGCAAACAAATCAATGTGTAGGATTGCTTGTTGAAATTATTAGTGAAGCATTATCAAAGAAATTTGACAGCTTGATGTGCTGGCCTCTGTATGACATCTGTGCCAACTAGACTGGGTATGACTGCCCTCTTACACAATAATAGAATACGATCATTTCGCACAACAATGTAAGCCGAAAAAACCTTTTTCTAAATTATTATTTCACATTTAGAATGCAGAAGAAACCTCTGTGCAGTATTTGTAGAACAATCTTTAATAAAATATAAAACGTGTAATTTTCCATTAACCGTATATTATTATGCATCCCGTCTCGTGTTCCGTCTGATTCAACGCTCGCAAGCTCTGTGTGTATCGATTCAGAATAAAGACACTTGGAGTAAAGGGGACTGTACACTGTTTAGTTTTGTGTATGTGTCGGTAGCTAAAATCTTTTTTTTCCAATACTTAACATAACATCACGCTACATATCCCCGAAAAGTTGGGCAAAGACGTACCCATAAATAGTTCACCCACATTTCGCTAGTTACATTGAAATCCCTTGGCTATTGCCTATTGCCTTCTTTTTCGTGTGGTTAGTAACTAACCTGGTGTCAGAGTTTTTATGCTGCCATGGGCCTCGGACCTAGCTTCACATACTGTTGAGATATATCTCTCAAGCATGCCGCTATCTTCACGATGTTTTCCTTCACCGATTTTTAAGCAAGTGCTAATTGTGCAATACGTTATGAATCCGAAAAAAAAGAAGCGTGGCTTGGGTTCGAACTTGGGACCGATGACTTGGCAGGCGACGGTAACTCTACTAGGCCATCACTGCTTGTGAAAGAAAGAAAAAAGGAAGCCAATTGCTAAAATACGTTACATAAATAATCTTGATTTTAAACAAACAAAATTACCTTTTTGGCAAGACGTTAATTCTTTTGGTCGAAATTGTTTCTAGATGCTTAAATTAACACAGACATCAAATTCCCGAGAGATTATTCTGCGTTAAGGCTAGTGGATACTTATAACGACGAACATTATAATATCCCTATTATTATGATGACAAAAAAAAATATGCCGTTAATTAAATATTGGACACATACTTTTTCTTTTTTTACGTAATCCAAAGATTACGTCGATGCATTGGGTTAAAATGTGGCATGACGTCACTCCTATGTAGATTACTGAGTTGTGACGTATCGCGGCCCCACTCTCCAACTTAAATGCGTTTTTCCTAAGTATTTTATTATAAAAATGATAAAGCAAAAACAACGTACCTATCTAATACTTTTTTATTATCTGACTGACGGACTAAATATAATTTCTTTTTTTTTAATACTCTGTCAGCATCCCTATTTCATCTTCATAATTGCAATATACTAAAGTAGAAATAATCAAGATGCAAGTGAACTTAACACCTATATTTTTTTTTCTATAATATTTTGTTCGAAATAGGTCGTTCTATGTAGAACCTTCCTAACAATCCGTTGCAATGTACCGCATTTAACACATGTCATGTATGTGATTCAATGTAGGAGTGGCAGGAATAGCCCTGTTCTATAATAGACTGTGATTCCACTGTACACCGCTTTACTGCGTACGCGTGACTTGAAGATGGTGAGAGAACAGTATTCCAGGCTCAAGAAACCAGCGGGATTGTCCGAAAGGGTTGCCGCTACCCGGAACACAAAGGGCTAAGGAAGGAACACTGATGGGTTTACTCCCTTTCGCTCCACCCAAAGCGGGAGAGGTCATTTTATGATTTCCCAACCTCAGGGCGTTAGTATTTATAGTTTGTATTTTTCATATACTATACAAACATACAAACTTTCATCTATGTATAAATTTAAGTAGGAACTCCTTTTTATTTCTACATTTTAATCTCCAACATCCTCAACACTTCTAATTATTATTTACCCTCACAAAACAAACGTGATTTTCTTAACAAAACACGTACCTATTGTCGTATAATCGTTTCCTTGTTTCAAACAACGGTGTCCTAATCTAAGCCATCACATTGAAACGTCGACAAATATCGAGCCGCGCGAGTGTACGGCAAACAGCGATGCGTTTTACTTAATTGAATGCCTAATGACTACGGTATGAAGGTAAGGCTGTGTGCTAGTTGGTGGGTGCTCGGCGCGAGCGCGAATGTTTGCTTGTTTGTACGTTTGCTTGTTTGTACGTTTGTTTGTTTGCGTTCGATTTTAGCGACAAGAACGCCCATTGTGATACCCTATACATACTTGTATAATACATTTTGTACGAGATGAATAGTATTGTACTATATATCTATTTTTTGAGAATTAAATAGAAAAAATAATTCTGTCCAAGTTGTCTAGGATTTAAATGAACACATAATTGATAACACACACACATGATTTTATAATGAAATGGAACTAAATTTTAAAAACATTTTGCCATAAATTCTTCTTTTGATTTAAGGTGGAAGCGGCCCGTAGACTGGTTTTAAAAAGTACGATGAATCTGTTATAGTTTAAGCGAATAACAAGGGAATTGCCTAGAAAAAATAGTGAACAATTTAAAGTAATCTGTAAATTGTCATAACACGAATCTGGTTTATGAAGTTTGTTTGCTAACAATAAGTATTATATGTTGATTAAATATTAACCAGAACTCACTTTCATTAGCAGTTATTACTTTAGAATGTTGAGGCACATAGTCCTTTTCCACCACCTTCGCAGAAAATCTAGAACCAAGCAAAACCAGTATTGTTTACCGAAACGCACGTATCAGGACACACCCTTACTCGTTTATAGTTATGCTTGTGTCGGCTAAAGTAAATATTGTGCCCGTTTAATTGGATTTTATATTTGGTCTCGCTCAAGTTTAAGTGTTTTTTGGTACTTTTTTGGCAAACTGTACTGTACGGTGCAAAATTCCCTTTTATGTGCGTCTCTATTTATTCTAAATGCAAAAATGTTGTTAGGTTTTACTGGGAAAATATTGGCCAGAAAAATGTTGATAGTATCCTGGTATTAGGTACAGAGGCCAGCACATCAAGCTACCCCAATCTGTCAAATTTGTTTGATAGATTTTCAACCTTATTGCAATAGTATAAGGTTCATGTTCAATTGGGAATAGGTACTTGACAGTTTGGGATACCTTGATGTGGCGTCTGTACATGCGAAATATCTTATTAGTTTTGAAAGTAACACTGCTTTTACTGAAACTAACTTCAACTTTGTTTTCATTTTGCATTAAGTATGGTACAAACCTACCCCAAACTGTCAATTGAAAATGAACCTTAAACGTTTGTAATAAAATTGAAAAACTTAAAAATAAATTTGACAGGCTGGGGTAACTTGAAGTGCTGGCCTCTGTACATAAATAGTACACAACACACACATATACAACAAGCTATATGACAACAACTATTTACGCTAGGGACTATCGCGGACATTTACGGTGAATCACTTTTCGACCTTTTGCCTTTAGAAATAAGGTTGAAGAAAGTGGTCCGTGACAGCCTTACTAAATTAACTAATGATTATGAAACTATGTATAATTATCAATTGTTAAATACATACGCATAATAAAGAATATTCTATTCTACGCTTGTCCATTTATTGTAACTTACAAAAGAAACACTACTATAAAATACATTTCTCATACCAAATTTTAAATATGCAAATTCCACAAAAAAAAAATCGAATTGGGGAAGAAATTAACACGAGTCATTTGAAGTTCATCTCATTTCCTTCGTTACCTTATTGCATTCTTATCAATTGACATCTGTCCTATTTTATGTTGATGGACCAGCTGTCTGTTAAAATATATATTTTTATAAAATGAAATATTCATTTTTGAAAATTCATTTGTATGTAACTGTAGATTGCAATGAAATCAAATTAAATGAAATATCCCAATTACAAAATAATAATGAAATTTTTTATTTTGTAAATGGAATATCGGAATAACTACCTAATACCTAAACTGCCACATCGATTTTATTGATTACACTAAAAATAATTGAAATGTCTGAGATTTGAGTTATTGATAAAAAAATTTACAGAAATAAAATACATACCGTATAAGTATTTTATTTCTGTAAATTGGTTTTAAAAAAACTTTTACACGTTATAAATTTAAATCTTTTATCATTACACCTTGTCAGGCAATCAATGTATGAGCTTGTGCGATCGTATTCCCACTTCATAATTCAAAAACAAAACTTAATTTTAAAAGCAAAATCATTTACAATCCACTCTATCATAATAAATACAACCATTTACAGTTCCGATAATTGAATATCACTTTGCTTTCACTCCAGTTTCTTTTACGAACATTATTTATCTTAGACCAAATTCATCACAGACTTAATTTTTTAAAAGGAACATTACTAAGATTTATTTGAGGCACCGTTTAGCGAGTAATTAAGAGGTTCACCGTTACTTTTGAAAGGAGATAGATGGTTTAAGTGTGGAACAGTAATCTATGGGCCGGTATATGAGTTAGTACGGTTCAAAGAATGTTGGTATGAGAATGCAGTAATAGATTAAGTATGTGATTGATTTATATGACTAGAGTAATGATTTAAAGGGTTGGTTGAAGTGAATTAAGGATTCTTTATAGATTTTGTTTAAAAAAAAAGTCTTTATTTAAAGGGAAATCGTTATCAACGCATAACTTTAACCACTGAATAGATTGAGCAGACATTTGGCATACAGATAAATACAAATATGACATAGGCATCCGCTATAATACGCGAAAAAAGTCGCGGGCCAGAGCTAGTTAATTATAATTAATTTAAATTTTAAATTAAAATAGAGATTTAAGAACGAATTAATGGTTAGATTTAGGAGGGTTTTTTTTTACTTAAGAAACAGAATCACAATCATTTTATGTAGATTTATAGAGCCAACCATAAATTGAACCATCCTGTGTCGAATCGACGATAGGCTATGTTATGATAAATGATAATTTATTTTATTTTTGTAGCTTTTATTTTTTTTTGGTATCTTTTTTGGAGATTTATAACTTTTCTACAAATTAACATTTTATAGGGACATACTTAAATTAATCACTATCTAACTAACTATATACAAAATAAATACAAAACAAAAAGGACACTAGGCGTCAAGTACTTGAGTATTAAGAAATGGTTTTTTTTTGTAAATGTCTTATAAACACTTTTACACGTCAATAATATTTTTAAAACTAGATGAGTTCTAGTTCTGTTCTAGTGAGTGTACATTGGGAAGAAATGCCGAAACAAACTCAGAGGTCACAGTCTCTTTTAATGTCCAGACATAATCTTAGTCAAATAATGTAAAGACCATGTAGGTTGGTGTCTGAAATGACCATTTGGGCAAACAACCATTACGTCATACGGATCGTGTCACCTGACTTAACGATGTGCTCAAAGATATGTATATAATTATGTCAGTGATAGTAGAAATCATAAACTTATTCCTAATTTTCCACACGATTTTTCATAAACACGATACGAAATGAATTTTCATTTAACATCACGTATAAAATTAAATAAAAACTCTTTCTTTTCATCACACCGTCTGAAATCCCATTTCGCGGCACAACACGTTTATCAGGGTTCCACAAAGCTCTTAAGAAAACAGTTTTATTCAAAGCAAGGTAATTGCGACGTACAGAACCAAAGCAGCTGCGTCCCTTTGACTCCCTCTTGAAAGCTATCAGTGATATTACATTTTTTTCATTCGTAAGGGTTCCGGGATATTAAAATTTATTGAAATTATCGCCATTTTAGAAAATTTCAAAGGTATCAGGCGTATCGAGTTAATAAGCAACGATTTTATGTATTGAATATCTTTTTGTTAATTCTTTATAGAATTGGAAATTGTCCGAACGAATTTCCTGTCGTATAGAATTTCATTTTGATTGGATTTTATTTCAGACACGTTTTAACCAAATTAAGAAAAATACCTACTTTTAATCCAAGGGTTATAATATTATTTGCATCATATTATATGGATGATGTTCTTTAAAACAGCCAGGTGCGTAGTACCTACTCGGAATAAGCATTTATGAATGACGTTTTAAGGTTCAAAATCAATTGGGTAAATTAGACAGTTCAAAATCGTTTGGAATAACTTGATACGCTGGTGACCGTACATACTGTATGCGGAACTGCCTAGATCTTCTAAACTACGCAATGGATTTGGATGAGGTTTTTAGCATTATAGTGATAACTGCATCAAAATCTATTGAGGAGCAGCATTTATTCCAGAAGAGTTGTGTATAAGACATTTAAGATGTAACTTAAGTAGGTAAACCACAGAAAGCCCGATGTTCTGTCATGCCGACATTACACCCCTGCGGAGCGGAGGCTGGTGGCTAGTTGTCTTGAAAAAAAACCAGCCGAATGCGAGTCAGACTCACGCTCGAAGGGTTCCGTACCTTTATCTATAACAAATCACGTTTGTTGTATGAGAGCCCCTTTAAATATTTATTTTATTCTGTTTTTTAATTTAGTTGTTGTTGTTATAGCGGCAACAGAAATACCATTATCTGTGAAAATTTCAACTGTCTAACTACCATGGTTCACTAGATACAGCCTGGTGACAGACGACACGGACGGACAGCGGAGTCTTAGTAATAGGGTCCCGTTTTACACTTTGGGCACGAAACCCTAAAAACTTTGTCTTACCTTCGACCTCTCGTTATTTATTGTCTTAATCAGTCAATTAATTATTTTACTACACTCTTTATGAAAAACAAAGCACCATTCAATAACCTTGATAGAGCAACCACAATAATATTTCCTGTCTCAGGTTGATTGACAACATCGCTGCGATAAAGCCTGGGCAAGCAACAAATAGTTATAATTGAAATACGGATAGATATAGATTATGAGATAAAAGAGATACATATATAGTGATTGTGTATACGCAGCAACCGTTCCTTTTGAATTATTTGCTGGCGTATTTTAAATGTAATTAAAATTGCTAGCACAAGAATTGGCACTTAAATATTGCCTTATGGTGGTCGAGATTTTTAAAAACGATATCTAGCTATTTATTTATTTAGATAATAATCAATTGCTACGTGTATGAGAAACTTCACTTAAAGACCGTCCGTCTCGAAACGGGCAGAAACTCTTATTTATTTAATCTCTTAGTTATTCCTAAGCAAAAATATGTAGGCGAGAAAATCGTTTCCCAAGAGACGTAGGTATTTATTATTAACCCATTGGCGAAGTAATCATTTAACCATACATTGGCACACGTACCGCCGACACAGCCAATATTAATCTGGCTGAGTATTCAGGCTTGGATTCCAATTACCTAAAAACGCAGGGCCATTCAATTTGGCCCTCTAGGCGGGCGCTTGTAGGCATAAACTCGCTATGAAGTATGTATGGAAGGTGGGTTGGGAACGATAGGTTGGTAGTCGCAGTGAGGATGTTGGATTTGCTATTAAAGAAAATATAATGTATTTTGTATAACAATACGGTACATGTCTTGCATGAGACGCGAGGGCCTTCATCTTAGACTATCAGCTGATTATGAAATGATCCTATTTGTACAGTTGCCACCACATCAAGTTACTACAAACTGTCAAATTTTCTCAACCGACTTTGAACTTAACCATCAATGTTTTAAGGTTTAAAATCGTTTGGAGAAAATTGATAGTCTAGTACAACTTGATGCGCTGGCCACTGTACCTACCTAATTTTACAATCTTCCATGACACTCCAAAGCACATGGTTCTTGGTTAACCCCATGCACTTTGCAACAACTTCGATGGTGGAAGATTTGAAAAATTCATGCTTTGAGCATATTAACACATTACTAGATAATAATATTATAAAACAAGTCCCCGATAAGCTCAAAAACTACCCAACGGATTTTTTTTCGGTTTTCAGCAGCAGATGGAGTGATTCATGAGTAATCTTCAGATGTAGTTATAATTCATTAAAACTTTATGTACGGTGTTTTATCAAGTGCTGAAAATTGTGTGAAGCAAACAAGGGTAGCAAGTCTATAATAATATGAAAGCAAAAGCCACTCTGCTTCTCTTTACGTTTTCACGGTGAAACCACTGAAGCGTTTGTTAGGAAATTCAACAAATAGGTAGGTTTAGGTTACATGTCATCCTTGCTCGCAGGCGAAATCACGGATAACAGCTAGTCCTACTAATATTATAAACGTGAAAGTTTGTGAGGGTGTATGGATGTTTGTTATTCTTTCACTCAAACATTTACTGATCTGGATGATAGATTATAGTCTGGAATTGCACAGCCTATGTGCCAGACTATAATCTATCCATTTATGGATAAATGTAAGGTTCTTGTGGGATAATTATCTAAATACACGCGGATAACAAAACCAAGTACTTCATAAGGCTTTGAAAAAATATATTCGGAGGTACAAAGCGAGAACCATCACGGGAGTACCCGCATTCTGTGTTCCTACGTTTCATATCGGAAAGTGACTTATCAAGGTCCGAGTTTCACGTGAGCGTCGTTAGAAATTCACGTTTTTGGATACATGATATTTTGTATTCATACGTCTTGTACTTTTTTATTGCAATGCATCTCAGTGAACCGCTCCATCGTAATTTCTTTCATGGCCCTGGAACGGAGTGATGGAAATGAGACGGTATTAATAATAATAATGAAGCCTTTTATTTCCTTAATAAAAACAATCAATTTTACGATTATAATAATTATGAATAAATAATTTGATTAACATGCAATTTATGAACACTTCTCATCATTCAACATTTCTACTTAAAAATATTATGTTGTTGTTTTTTTTTTTTGATGGAAATGAGACGGTATTATTAGTAGCCTAAAGTTGACAACCCTTTAGTTTTGTTCAAGTTGTTTATTATAATTTTCACTTGATGATATGTTTAGCGAAGATCTATACTAATATTATCATTTTTATTAATATTTAATTTTTATATAGTTTACGATAGTTGCTTTGTTTTATGAGAATGTCGTGTACACCTGTAATTGGTATATGTATTAGAACCTTACCTATAGATAATCTCTATTTAACGCACTATATTATATACTGTTGGTGTACCTATTATAAATAAATAATCCACACTAATAATATTATGCGAAAGTAACTCTGTCTGTCTGTCTGTTACCTTTTCACGCCCAAACCACCCAACCGATTTTGCTGAAATTTGGTATGTAGATAGTTTGCATTGATGAGAAGGACATAGGCATATTATTTTTCGGAAATTCAACCCGTAAAAGGGTTACAAGGGGTGGCAAAGTTTGTATGAGAAAAATATTGTTATTGCACATTTTTGCATAGGTAGGGTAGGTAGGGTAGGTAGGGTAGGTAGGGTAGGTAGGGTAGGTAGGGTAGGTAGGGTAGGTAGGGTAGGTAGGGTAGGTAGGGTAGGTAGGGTAGGTAGGGTAGGTAGGGTAGGTAGGGTAGGTAGGGTAGGTAGGGTAGGTAGGGTAGGTAGGGTAGGTAGGGTAGGTAGGGTAGGTAGGGTAGGTAGGGTAGGTAGGGTAGGTAGGGTAGGTAGGGTAGGTAGGGTAGGTAGGGTAGGTAGGGTAGGTAGGGTAGGTAGGGTAGGTAGGGTAGGTAGGGTAGGTAGGGTAGGTAGGGTAGGTAGGGTAGGTAGGGTAGGTAGGGTAGGTAGGGTAGGTAGGATAGGTAGGGTAGGTAGGGTAGGTAGGGTAGGTAGGGTAGGTAGGGTAGGTAGGGTAGGTAGGGTAGGTAGGGTAGGTAAATTGGTAGGTAAATTGGTAGGTAGAGTAGGTAGGTAGGGTAGGTAAGTTGGTAGGTAGAGTAGGTAGGTAGGGTAGGTAAGGTAGGTATCATAGTTAAGACAGGGCAACGTCTGTCGGGTCAGCTAGTAAATAAATAATTATAAAGATGAAGAGTTTGAACGCGCTAATCTCTGGAACTTCTAGACCGAATTAAAAAAATCTATTTGTGTTGTATAGTCCATTTACCGAGGAAGGTTATAGGCTATGTAACATCACGCTATGGCCAATAGGAGCCAAGCAGCGGATGAAACCGCGCGGGAGGAGCTACTCTATTTATATTTATTGAAGTCTTACTTTTTCTCCTTAATGGGATACTTCAGCCCAGTTCACACCATTATCAGTAGTTCAGCATCCTAGTTTTACTTAGAACTAGTTTATAAAGACAACCGCTACCGGCGTGCGTGTTCAACCATATTTGTATGAACCGAAACGAAGCAAAAGGAATATGTAAGGAGCGTAGTAAAGTCAAAGTCAAAGTCAAATCATTTATTTCAAATAGGCACAAGTAAGGCAGTAGGTAGTAGGTGGCGTACTATAGTTTCTGCCTACCCCCTAGGGAAGGAGGTACTAGCTGTACTAGCGAGCTTATACATGTTTAAAGATCACAGGGTATCCTACCTTGGGTTTCTGACTCCTACAAACCTTGGTACCTCCAATATTTATTACACATCTGTATTGTAGTTTGTTCTTTGTGGGAGAAAAAAAAGATACAGAGCAAAAAACCTCTGACAGCGATTATTGTTCTTAAAGTATTCCAAACAATGCCTGAAGTAATGGAAGTCTGTATTACTGCATGACTTCTGATATGCATTGTCTCATCACTATCAGACACATCTTGTATACCTATACTTTCACACGTATACATTTTTTTAAAGGTATGACATCAGTTACTCTCCCTTCCGCTACATGGGTTTAGCCGAAGGAAGAGGAGTCATTGTCAGACTGTTACTGAATAAAACCCATCCATGTTTCTTCCTTCGTTCTTTAGACGGGTAGCGGTAACCCTTTCAGACAATCCCGCTGACCCGGTAGGCCTAACACGGGCCTGGTCCTGATTGGACGCTGAGCTATCCATTACTCATCCCGCCTCCGGTGGCCGGGAGTCGTCACGCGGCTCCCGACGCCTAGTATACATTGATCCTCACTATTCTCCTTTACCTCCTCCTTCAATCATCCCACATCTCATCTCAAGAAGCAGGTCCTCTGAAACTTCAGCAGCTCCTTTAATCCAGTTGTACGTAAACCAATTGTGTGGGTATGGCGGTCACGAACGCTTTAATATGCAACCGCCGCCGGGCGCCGGGACAATGGCTGCCAATTAGTGAGGCGTGTTACACTGTACAGAGACTTGGATGCACTGAGGGATTTTTTGATGTAGTATGTAGCCTTTAGATGGTATCATATTATCTTTATTCTTCTTTAGTTCTAGGTTGGTTTTAATCAAATTTCAATGGTAAGAAGTGTGTCAAAAAAATTAATTTAATAATTGGATCAGTATTTTAAAGTTATGTATTTATAATTTATATTTCTTTTCTTCTTCTTTTCGTTCGGTTAGTGACTAACCTGGTGCCAGAGTTTTAAAGCTGCTCATGGGCCTCTGACTTAGCTCCACATGCCGTCGAGAAATATCTCTCAGGCATGCCGGTTTCCTCACGATGTTGTTTTGTTACGGTCAGACGTATCTCAGCAGTAATATAACTCAGAAATCGTAATAGCGTTGTCAGAATCTATGGTACCATGGACAGTGATTCTATGGATAAAAACGATTGAAAAGTCTCGCATCCTATTTTAAATTAATCAGGCCAAATTAATCTAACTTTTCCAATTACTTAAACCAAAATAATGTTAATTTCCCAGAAAATTCTGACTTCGGAACCGATAACAAAAACAGATGACTATTACTAAACCAAAATTAGTATTCCACCAACGAAATTTGTTCGTGTACATCAGAATGCAAAGCTCGGACAATTCTGTCCATCCAATTTAGTTATAACAAAACGGTAAGACGTTCATCTTGGTGCCTAAAGATTAATTAGAATTGTAAATTATCCGACCGTTTGGTCCCCTCGATCCTTCAGTTAACTTGGAATCAAAATGTTTATTGTAAACAATCCTTTTGAAGATTAAATCTGTATTAGGAACACAGCGGGAATATTTATAAGAAATATTTGAGGTTGACGACGACTGGGGCGTAACGAATTCTGTGTCGAATTGGGTGCACGAATGCACGTCTTACTTAATTATTTGTGACGGATTTATTTGCTGACGTTAAACATTAGTCAACATCAAACGAATACTGGTTCTGAAGTGGTAACCGTGTACTAGAAGACCGTAGCGTTGGAAGGCCTCTCAAGGTGATCCTATGACTTGGTGAAGGCGACAGGAATCCGCTGGATGCGAGAAGCAATCCGGTCAAATTTGCGGTGCTTGAGAGAGGCAAAAATATCGATATGTTTTTTATTAATTTGCACGATATACACACCATTATTAAGCCGTTGGTCCCGGCTGTCATTTGTGTATTTTTGACAATCGTAACGGGTCGTCAGAAGCCCGAAAATGCCAGTTAAGATTGGCTGCAGTTAAGTCAAGGGGCATCGTATTGCCCAGTTACTGGGTTATTGAGGTCAGATAGGCAATCGCTCCATGTAAATGACTGGTATTCAGCTGCATCCGGTTAGACTGAAAACCGACCCCAACATAGTTGGGAAAAGGCTAGGCATATTGATTGATTGATACGAACAGGTACAGATTAGGTCAAAACTTATATCAAAGACTTTATGTAATTAATGTGATTTGTTATACTTCTTCAGCCAGATAACCTCAATGACTAATGCATTTAATTTCCTAAAGTATTTCGATCGTAACGTTATCTTTAGGTACGCTCCAATTCCTATCACTACCAAACAAACGCAAACATTTCTGATCTAAACGTAACTGGTACTCCGCGACGGCTTAATTGAACGATACCCTTACCATAACTGGAGGCCTCTGACTTAATGCTTTACCGGCAGGAAAATTATCTTGGAATTTTTGCAGGCAAGCTTCGGGAATCTGTTTATTGTTTTTGAGTTTGGCTCCCAGCAATGTTTTGGGATCAGCGATTCGAGAAATTACTTTCGCTTTCAGTTATAAAACTTTTAAAATGTTGATTCTCTTTGAAATTGTTGTACAGCGTTTGAAATGTAGACAGAGGATCAGAAGTGATACGAACCTTTTGGGAGTTGCGAATTAATTTGTTTAATTCGGCTATTCAATTATTTTGTGTGAAAGTTTGTCATTTTCGCGGACGTAACAATTTTGTAAAACTCTTTATTGCTAGTCAAGAATTTTAACAAGTTTAGCGGTACTTTTGGCACCTTTATCAATTTTGCCTACGTGTTAATTCAACATCTGCCTATCCTTCACCCAACTATGTTGGGGTCGGCTTCCAGTCTAACGGGATGCAGCTGAATACCAATATTTTACATGGAGCGACTGCCTATGTGACCTCCACAACCCAGTAACTAGGCAATACGGTACCCCTTGGTAAGACTAGCTGTCAGATTTTCGGGCTTCTAACTACCTGTAACGACTGTCAAAGATCCACGAATGACAGCCGGGACCAACGGCTTAACGTGCTTTTCGAGGCACGGAGGAGTCTCGGTATGTAAAGATGGTCATCCATCCACGGCCAACCCCGGCAAGCGTAGCTTAACCTGATGAATCGACCTGTGCGGCTGTTGGTACTTAGCCACGAGCTCCTCTAGAAGTTTTTTTATGTCCGATGTTTTTTAAAATTATATCAAATGCAAATAAAATTAGCTTTCATTTCGTTTGATCATTTTCCTATCAATGTAAGCGATGCTACAACTCACACATTTCCCTCTAAGCCACATACAAACTATTTGCAGCCGTCATTGAACAAAATTCCGATATTCGTGCAGTACACAAATCAGATAATAGCGTCTAGCGCAAGTTTGCGCTGTACTCGAGACACTGTTCAATATTTACTCGCATACTTGCCAGAGCGTGTGTGACGTCACCGGTAATCGCTGTTTGTATAGGTGGCTCTTGTTAGGCTTTATAATTTTATTTTTTGAAATAGCGTCGAATTGGAAAATGAATGGTTTGAAATATTTTGGAAGTGCCTTAGTTTTTTTTAGGGTTCCGTACCCGTAAAGTGTAAAACGGGACCCCATAACTAACACTCCACTGTCTGTCTGTCTGTCCGTCTATCATCAGGCTGTATTTCATAAACCGTGATAGTTAGACAGTTGAAATTTTATGTTGCCGCTATAACAACAGATACTAAAAAACAGAATAAAATAAATATTTAAGGGGGTCCTATGCAACAAACGTTTTTTGACAAACAATCACGTACGGTCCTTGCGTGAAAGAGTCCGACACGCTATTGGCCGGTTTTTTTTCCAGAACCACCATTTGTGTAATTTAGATACCTATTAATATCATCAGATTCTCTGGGTAGCTTTTTATCAGTATCTGTGTGTCTCCACAGTTTTGTGCCTTCCGCAGAAGTTTCTTGCCAGACAGAAGAGTGACAGTAATTTTAATTAAATATGAAAGAAACAAGAAATTAAATCCAAATATCATCATTCGTTGAATCGTATGAAAGTTTTTTAAGATTAAGCAATGGTAAAAACAATCCTTCAATCAAAGAGCGAAACCCAAATTCAAACACTGCATCACACCCAGTCACAGATAAACACAAGACGAGGAAGAATGCACATTGCATAATTACGACAGAGACGTCTGAACATACTAATACAAACAAGTCATAATATTCACCCAAATTTCAACCCAGATTAACTACAAAAACATTTACCATGAACATGTGTACATTTGTAATTGTTTGCGGACATTCAAGTGCTGTATTATGAGTGCTTCCAGCTCTCTCGTCTATTATTGTTGCGTGTAATGGAACAACATGCTCTTACACATTTGCGTCTGTTATTTTGTTGTTAGTACCTAGTTCAGTTAGGTGCGCAGTGACTCTTATTAGATGATGAGTATTAAGTGCTTGTGTTTTGAAGTGTTTTAGTTTGTTGTAGCTTTCTGTAAGGGGGCCTATTTATAGTACCTAGTCGTTTACCAGTTTTCTTTCTATAGCAAATGCCGTTTTCATATTCATTTACATTACTACAGTATATTTACCTTCTTTCTATAAAGTATACTCTAAAACTTGAACATCATTATCCCATTTCTCATTTAAAATCCTTTTTTTTTTTCTCAACAGTATGTGATGCTAAGTCAGAGGCCCACGGGCAGCATTTAAACTCTGACAACAGGTTAGTCACTAAAAACACAAAAAGTGGTAGTAGTAGTAATTTTAAATTATAACAGAATGTCAACTTTTATTCTTTATTAGAAAGAATTGGATACAGTCTTCACGTATCGTACAACATATCACCAACCCTTTCGGAATTACCCACAACACAAGTCAACCTAACATAACAATACTAAAACCAACAGTACACTAGCAGATACCCTATAATTTCAATCTAACTTATTCAAAGAACGCGACGTATAAACCAAAGCGTCCCAACGTAAAATAATGAAACCACACATCAAAGTCCGCGACCAAGTCCAAGAATCTAGGAAAAGAAATTAAAACATGGCGCCTGTCATTTGAATATGGAATCATGTGAATGGAACATATGGTGGAATACACATATGAGTGGGTTGTAGACAATTTGCAACCGTCATGAGGTTCTTGAACTGAGCCAAGAATAGATGATGATATTCATTGTTTCCCAAGTTTTATTGATATTAGAAAGGTGAGGTGAGATTCAATTATGAGTAACTGAGGATTATTCAACTGTGAATGAAGCAAAGAGATAATGCGTAGTTGTTTTATTAGCCATTGTACGTTGAAAATTTATAACCCAGAAATAATTTTCACTACAAATCTTTGTACTTAGTACAAGACATTATGGTCTGGAAGTATAAAGTCATTCTAAAGATGCAATTACCTACGCAAAGTAATGGCTGTTGGTTTAAGCTTGCAAAAAAAATGCGAGTTCAAACCCCTACACTCATTCTTTTGACGTGACCACATTGTAGCACCAGCGGATCCAGAAAAGTTAGATGGGTCAACAGGAAATCAAGAAAATTATATTCTTTTCGGTAACATACTGCGGCTATAATCTGGGGGCTTTAAGTCATCGCTCATCATCAGATGAGATAGTAGTCAAGCGCGAGCCTAATGATAATAAAAAAAAACATACATACTCTTTCTACCAATCAAATTATACAGTAGACACAAAACTCCTACAATAAACAATATCCCTTATGATTCCTTCGTCCTCACATAAACACATAAAAGTCTTTACTGTATACTAAGACTGTCTTGAAAATGACAGCGTGGATTCATGCAATATTCAATAGATCGGTTAGAATGGCGAGTCAAATCGATAGCTTCTGCTATTTGAGGAGTTGATTGTAGTGTTATACAATTCTTGTGTTCCGTTTCATTGTGTGAGTTTTTGTTATTGTTTATGGAGTTAGGTTTTTGTACGGAGTAGGTATATTAGTGTGACATGGTTTAGACGTTTGTTGGAAATTATTGTGAGTAGAATATAGTAGGTTATGGTTTGCTTTGGATGACGTACTTATGTAAGGTCAGATTAAAAAACGTTCATAACACTTCAGTATAAAAAATCAAGAATTTTGATTAAAAAAATTGGTGCAGAAGTTAAATTCAGATAAAAAGAATTCTTAGCTTTATATGACATACTGAAATGTAATATTCATCTATTAACTTTATATCTACTCATAAGGTATGTAAAAATAACAGTCCTAACCACTACCGTTGCTGACCGTAACTGCACATTTTTAAAACAAACAAAACTATCATAGAAAAATCTTAGCGGCGAAGTCATATTGATAGTATTTTCTTCCTCCGTTTAGGTCCTTTGATTATTTTATCAGTTTCCTGCCGTAGCTTCCTTGTTCACGCTGTTAGCACCCGAGCTATTGTTAAACATGTTCTGTTTGCGGGAGCTGTGAACATGTCACCGGTTGTCTCATTACTGCTCTGTTTCTACAACATGTTGGCACCAATAATTTGTGGTGCTCTGCTTGATGTAGGGTTGATACTTTTTTATGGAACATTTTTTTTTTGGATTTTGGTTTGAAATGTTTTGTTTTTTAAATCGGTTTACGAAAAAGGCGAGGGCTTACGTATGGATTGTGTACTATACCCATGTCTTAACTTCTTCTTTTCGTGTGGATAGTGACTAACCTGGTGTCAGAGTTTTTATGCTGCCCATGGGCCTCTAACTTAGCTTCACATGCTGTTGAGAGTAATATCTCTCGCACATGCTGGTTTCCTCACGATGTTTTCCTTCACTCATTTTTAAGCAAGTGACGTGAAGTGTCTTATGGTTTAATAGAAAATAAAACATTATTACAGAAACGTGTGTGACAGAAAATTTAAAGTACTTCAGTATGCATCCTTTACTAAAGTGGAGTGGTCTACGGTACTCATTTTTCCAGAAAGTATGAACTGAAACCAACATAGATCTTTGTTTTTTTGACAACCCTGCACGGCTGTCAATAGGAAAACAGTGCGACTATTGTTTTGAATTTTAACACGTTCCAAAATAAACCTCGGTTACTTTGTACCCCAAGATTTACTGGTTTCAACACAATTACTTTAGTCCTAGAATGCCGTAGAAAGGGTACTATTAAGAGGACTTTGGTTCTTAAAACTTGAAAATGTCTTTAACAAAGTGAAACTATTAATATTTCTGTGAGGTCTTTCGTGGGGTTATTCTATTCTTTTAGGAAGAAAATAGATATTTAGAAAGATATTGCAGACACCATACTAAATTAGGTGCGATAGAGATGGACTAATTGATGCCCTTCTTCTTTCTAATAGGTTACCTACTTTTTAGGAGGCTAACTTGCTGAATACAATCACACTTACCGAATTCAGGAATTGAGCCATTTTGCCAACTTAAATCGGCTGGTAGGTGTTCAAAATATAGTGAACAATGTATTAACATACTGAATTTATTATTTTGTTAAGTTAGTTTACTACAAGAAATCATAATATATTTTTTCATATTTTTTAACTCAATCTCAAATTCTTTATTGCATTCATGTGTACATAGTTGAAAAGAAACTGGTTTTTAGGATATTAATGGTTATATAACTACCTACTATTTATACTACTACTACTATTCACCTAATTTGTTGTTTTCTTCTCATTCATCATTCAGAAAGATTAATATTTACAATTTTTATTTGCAAATATGTACACGCGACCGTCACATTTGCTTGACCAAACCAATAATTCATTCGCTAGCTGACATTATGCTAACATATTGCTTCTTTACACTCATAAGTTATCACCTTAAATATTATAAATATCACGCCATTTTAAACAGATAATGGGCAGTAATTAAATCGAATCTTCTAGTTTTGGAAAATTGCACTTTTTGAATCAACAACATTTTTAGACAGAATCGAAATAAGCTCTAATTTGATCGAAATATATATTTTTTTATTTTAAAAGATTTAAGTGTAAATGTGCCATTTATTTAATATCAATTAAAATCCATTCTTGAATTTTGTAATAATTTTCTGTAGGAAAGCTTGAAAGGTAAAAAAATATTTGGGTTTTGCACCGACGTGAAATAAAAACTGCAGCAATATTCATCAAAAACGTTCACATTCACTGTGGTGTAATTAGTGACACTTTAATGGCAAATCACAGATGATTTATAAATGTTACCAGTGATAAAAAATATTTTTTTTGACTAAATGCTGGGCTGCCAACCTTTTCGTGCCTGTAGTATCGATTTCCGTTCCCAGTTCAAACAATATAACACTAATATATATCTTACTTAAAATATTACATATTATGAATGTTACAAAATCAACACGATCTGACGAATATCTGGGTAAAATATAACTAACAGTAATCATATACAAAAATTACTTAAAAGTACTCGATTGAAAACCGGACCAATAGAAGTGCACACAACGAAATAAAATTGCTTACAGTACGGAGCAATGCTAGACATCTTTATAGAGTGACTAGACGAGTGTGGAAAGATGTTGCGTATTGTATTGATGTTCAAATATTGATAAGTTTATAAATGGATATGTATTGTGTGGCGATGACTTCGTTGTCCAAACAATATTGTTGATTAAAAAAATAACTGCATGAAGTTTTGGGCGAAGGATCCAGTGGCAGTATTTGGATTTGTCAGTTTTGACTGCACCTATAAATCCTGTGTTAATACTGTAGAGGTTTAATGCAACCTTCGTAACAGGCTGGTTAGAAAATAGCTCCGGCATTCGAATTTTGAAATAAATTAGAAGGAGTTTTAAATATGACTGTTCTGGATTTTGTTGGAAAAGCAGATACAATTTCATAGCAGGCGCGTTGTTGTAAGCATTGTCTGCTAAAAGTGATTAATAGTATTACAGTTTTAAAGAGTTTTCTCATGTGACTACGTTCCCCATATAGTCATACAGTGAGCACTCCTCTAGTGAAGAGGCATCTCTAGTCCTCACTTAACGATATTTACTTCAAGGATAGTATGCTGTATTTTTCTATTTTGTTTTTGCTTTTTTTACAGCCTGTAGTGGTATGAGGAACAGGGAGTAAAGTTGACCCATCCTCCATAAAAAAAGAGGATTCTCGGACCAGAGAATCCTTCTTTGTGTGAGCTGGAGTACTGCCCGACCATTGATATTGGGACGTTGTATATATCCCAGGTCACGCGCGGTAAATTCTGCTCGGTGATATTGGATTTTGTGTGAGGTCGTAGTCACGTAAGGCGTTGTAGATGCAGCCACACTAACACGATCGTGATTTACATGGCACTCGTGTGTCATCCTTAAATTATATTTAACTTAGGTCAGTGGGTCGTCTTAGGGGCGGAGTTTCATTTAAGTATCTAAAGTGTTTATAATATGAATCAAATTGTGAATGGCCTGCCAGGTACGTTGGCATAACCCTCTTCCATTGACAAAGGATCAACGATTTCACTTTAAACCAGCCTTTCCCAAAGTGGCCGATAACGCCCCCTTGTAGGCGCTGCAGGCCTAAAGGGGAGCAGTAAGAGACCCAGATAAAATTGTGGGTGTTTTGTAGTAGGCTTAGCGGGCGGTTTGCCGTCCCAGCTGCCGTGGGAGACACCCCGGGCGTTGGGAGCCAGGTGACGACTCCCGGCCACCGTAGGCGCGGGCCTGCGGACGGTGAGTCATGGGTGACTCACCGTCTGATCAAGACCAGGCCCGTGCCGGACGGCGCGTATATGTTCCACCCGCGGCTCAAAGAGATGTCTGCGTATGAAGGGGCCCCTTAGCTAGGATAAGCGGGATTGTCCGAAAGGGTTACCGCTACCCTGGAACATAAAGGGCTAAGTATGGAACATGTTTATTATTCTCCAATAATTATTCTCACAGTGGGCCGTAGACAAAATAACTTTGGGAACCCCTGCTTTAAACCCTGTTCTTTCTCCAATTCATGTCGAACCTATGCACAAACTCCCGCTATCCGAGTGGGCGAAATCGCAGTTCCACTAGCCCTATCAAATATCAAGCAGTTTGGCAGGCAAATGAATATGTGAGGTTTATTATTGCAGTGCGAACTTGCCCTTAAATGGTTAAGTATTAAAGGCCATATTTTGTAAAATAACGTCACCGTTGCAGATATTGAATACAGATTATATTATTGATGGGATTAGATTCAATCTTGTAAGCTGGTCGGTTAGGCAATACGTGTAAGTAGGTTTCATTAATGGGAAAGGCGCCTTATTTGGAGGAGCAAGAATGTTTGTGTTGCATTCGTGGAATGCGATGAAGTGATATTGTATTTTCTGGATGTTACGGCTATAATTAGCTGAGTCGGTCTCTTGCGTTTTCAAGCATGTTGTTAGAAAAGCATAATCAGCTAATATAATATTTATTATATTTGCTAATAAAATTTGTGGTTCTAGGTAAAATAAGTAAATCATAAGTAAGACGTATATAATCAAAATTGCTTCAACTATCAACATTCTCCGATCACCAGTCCATCCGTAAACAGCGGGATTGTCCGAAAGGTCTACCGCTATCCGGGACCAAAAACGACTAAGGAAGGAACATGGATGGGTTTTAGCCAGTAGGTAAGAGTCGCACTACATAAGAGTAAGAGTGACACTACCTTTCGCTCTACCTAGAGCGGGAGGAGAAAAAAAACTGTAAAACGTGGTTATTGGGACATTGCTCTAATTGATCGCTTACTATCGTTCCCACTGCTAGGACGCAGGCCTCCTATCTAAGAGAGGTAGTGGGCCATATTCCACCACGCGGACCCAATGTCTTCGAATTTTTGGTTCTAGGACCGTGGAGGATATTTTCCTACCCCGTGTTGAGAGCAGTGGTGATGAAATGAAATACACAAAGTAAAGTGCTTGTCTTGGTTCGAACTCACGACCAACAACTCGTAAGCCGACGCCGATACCAGTGGACCACCAGTGCTCACTAATCTCTTACTCTTGTAACATTTAAAAAACGCATAAAATATGGTAGGTACAATAAGTAATTTCAAATATTTAGCTGAATCATTTCAGCAAGCAAAAAAAAATCCTTAACACAAAAGCCCATGTTCACGAGCAGTAAATTATTCAACTTCATCGATTACACCCCTTATTTTTCGTCTAGCGTGACGTCATTCAAACGCCTCGTTACTTCAACTTCAAGCATAGCTACGTACTATGACTCATCGGTCGGAAAACCACCCGTTATTCACTGTACCATTATTACAGCTTAAGCAAATATTATGCGAAGTAGTCTTAGAAAGATCGCCCACGGAACGCCTATACCTCCGCTGATATGACTTCTCTCGTGACAAATGAACATTTCTCTGAATACGCCATGTTTACCGTCTTTATTATTATTATACATAATGAATATACCTGTGAATAACCTCGGCTCCCTATAGATTATAGCTATAATACTAAAACATTCTATGGATTCAATTATTTAGACGATAAAATGACTGATGTTCATAGCGTTAAAGCGGGTGTAAATCATAATTGCGTTTGAACGTCGCGATCGCAAACTTTCGCAACAACGAACGTCGCGATCGTAAACTTTCGCAACAACGAACGTCGCGATCGTAAACTTTCGCAACAACGAACGTCGCGATCGTAAACTTTCGCAACAACGAACGTCGCGGCAATGAACTTCGTAATTATGATTTACACCCCGTTAAAGCATAGCATTAAAATTATACCCGAGCTTGATAAACAACCACAAATTCATTGGATGTTGCAGTTATCAAAATATCAGGGCAATAATAACAACCTTCGGAGAAGAGGTTTGTATATAAATAAGTTGAATAAAAAACTTTTACACTACAAGTATACAAACTTGAATTGATATACATACAAATAAATAAAAATAATAATAATAATAATAATAATTTATTGCTTCAAGAATAACAGATATATAACCATTACGTAGAGGTATTACAGAGTAATCTTATAAACAATTGGTGAATTGGTAGGGCTTGCGTAGGTTAGAAAAATCTGTATACAAAACTGATAAACCCTGCCTCTTAAACTAGGGTATCCTGTATCTTAAGAGACAGTGTTCGGCTAAAGATTATTACATTTTAATTTTACAACAAGCAGAGTGTGTCGATCTACCTTTAAGTTTATAGATGCTTACAGGTTAAAACTGGTTTAATGGATTAGTATGTAAAAATAAAAAAATAAAAAAGAATTGTAGCCATGCAGTAAGCGTTTGTGTGTGTATGTGTGTGTGTATGTGTATGTGTGTGTGTGGGTGTGTGTATGTGTGCGTGTGTGTGTTTGTTAGTAGTATATTTGGGCGTGTGTATGCGAGTGCGTGTGTTTGTGCATTTAGGTATTTTGGGAGATTTAAGATGAAATTTATGCGATGAATGTAAGTAAAGATTCTGTTTTTGAATAATCCTGTTGAAGAAGCCAGTTTGTTAATTTCGATTTAAGTTCATTCTTATTAAGGTCTATTATGTTTAGTATTTTATGAATTTTTTTGTAGATGTATGTACTTAGTATATAATACTGGTGTTTAGCAAAGACTGTTTTGTGACTGGTACCCAGTGGAACATTGGTGCGCTTGTTAGGATTAGAACGGGGGACAGAACGATGTCTTCTGAGAATGGATTGAAGCACATAAAGTTGCCGAACTGTTAGAACCCTACAGTCCAAATAAAGTTGAGAAGTAGGATAGCGGTATGGCTTACGAGTCATTACCTTGAGGATGGCTCGCTGAGCTCTTTCAATTCTCAGGAAGTTGGTTTTTGTTGCACCTCCCCAAACAACAATGCAATAGCTGAGGATCGATTGGCACAAGGCGAAATAAACCATCCTTAATGTATCTAGGTCAGCGGCGCTTCTAAGGGATTTAAAAGTGTGGATGAGCCTCAAGGTCCTGGTAATAAGTACATTAATTTGTTTGTCCCATCGCAAGCCTGCATCAATTTGTACACCCAGATACCTCACATCCTCAGATCTCGTAAGCTTCGAGCAAGGGCAAGAAGTTGATAGTTGTGGGCATGTATGAGCTATAATTGAAAAAGTGTGATCTGGCAGATTGTTTTGCCGTAAAGCGAAGGGAATGTAGGAGGTTTTTTTAAGATTTATGGTTAATAGATTTGAATTCAACCATTTTGTTATCTTAGCTAATGCTAACTCTGCGCTATTTTTGACACTATCCCAACTAGGTCCGTTAACAATAATTGCCGTGTCGTCGGCGTAGGCGTAAATCTTGGCGTTTGTGAGGGTCATATTACATAGGTCATTTACATAAATTTGAAATAAAATTGGGCCCAAGATGCTTCCCTGGGGAACGCCGTAGTATACTGGTTCCTCATCACTTAGGTGCTCCTCAGCCTTTACTCGTTGGGTACGGTTCTGAAGGTAATTTTTAAAAATTTCCAGGGTTATACCACGGATCCCCACCAGCTCCAACTTTGAAATGAGTATCGGAACAGAAACTGTGAAAATGAAGTGTCTGTTTGTCACTTAAATCAGTATTTAATTTTTTTGTCTGTCGGTCTGTTTGTTCAGGCAAAACTCCGAAACGCCTGAACCGATTTTAACGAGGCTTTCACTACAGATACCTGATATAATGAAGAGTAAATACGGTTACTTTTATTTTTAGAAAAAAAAGAAGCAGGTTGCGCGTGAGCAAAGCCACGGGCAGCAATAAGTTTACACTTAAAGAAATGAGAATAACACGATATCCACTGGTTACTTTATTCGCAAGCTATAGAAAAAGAATATTATTATCTGAAAATCTCTGACAGACATTTATAGACATGTTTTCTTTGCATACATTACAGCAAACACACTAGTTTCACTGTTTATCGGAATTATGAACAATCGTGTTATTCGCAATGGGTCAGGAGAGACGTAAAAATGCTATCTCGATGTAAGTATTGGGTTCACAACGAACTTACAACTTAATCTGAAGACGAAAATAAGGTGTAAGTTGGAGAAGTTGAGCGATTTTATTTGGTCACATTCAATCTGCCTTGACTTTGCCCAACTATGTTGGGGTTGGCTTCCATTTAACCGGATGCAGCTGACTACCAGTATTTAACATGGAGCGGCTGCCTATCTGACCTCCACAACCCAGTAACCGAGTAAGACGATACTCCTTGGCAAGACTGGCTGTCAGATTTTCGGGCTTTTTTTTTTTTTTATGGCTGGGAAATCATCCAATGACTTCTCCCGCTCTGGGTGGAGCGGAGGGGAGTGTCAGACTCTTACTGACTAAAACCCATCCAAGTTCCTTCCTTAGCCCTTTAGGTTCCGGGGTAGCGGTAACGATGTGTTTTGGTCACATTGTGGTATTTAAAAGTGAGAGTTTTAACTAATTGTCTTCTATGTTTATTTGGCGCGGTTACAGCCTGCGAACCAATGCTACTTCGAAATTAATTTCCTTCTTTGCTTACCTAGATACCTTCGACAGTATGACAATGGTATAAGCCCACTTTCAAAAAAACAATGATTAGTTCGTTAAAATTATAAACTTACACTTAGGAAACCGTATCAATAAGTTCTTAAATGAACAAAATTAAATATTACTTTGTTAAACACAGGAGATAACTGAATTATTACCAAACAAACTATTACATACATACATTGGATTTTCAAGAATAATTCAGTTAACCCTCTATGTTCTGCCAGTGGCATAAAAATTTAAATAAAACTTCCTACAAAGCAAAATTCTAGCAAGTTTCTCGTCTACCAAACTCCACAACATTTATCATGCCTAGTTGACATCCCGAAATTCGTTCACCAACAATATTCCGGCTTCCCTTCACCAATCAATTACGGATCAGTCCGTTTCAAATATTCGCACGACCGCCACGCCACTTGGACCATATCATAAGCCTCATTGCACACGCCCACGACCCTGAGAAATGTCTTGTTTAACGTAACAGGACACCTTTGCTCTTTATTGATTTAACTAAGGATTTGGTCAGTATATTTTTACTAACATCTTTTTGAGATATATTTTTTTGGGACCAGTAATTAAAAAATAGTTATGTACAGACGCCAGCACATCAAGCTATCCCTAACTGTCAAATTTTCTCAATTAAAAATGAACCATAAGTCTTTGCAATAAAGTTGATATTTATCAAAGTAATTTGACAGATTGTGGTAACTTGATGTGCTGGCCGCTGTACAAAGTAGTGCAGTGGTGGCTCAGTGGTAACGGCCGCAACTTACAAGTAGGTGGTCGTAGGTTCGAATCCAAGCAGGCACTTAACTTTGTGTAAATACACATCATGTGAATATCATCACCACTGCTTTCAAAACGGTGAAACAAAACATCGTGTAAACGTAAAGTAAACTGCCATGTCCTGGCACTAAACATTTGAAGGTATGTGTTATCCACCAACGTGCCCATGGCCACGCGTGGTGGATTACAGGCCACTGCCTCACACAGTAAGAGGAGGTCTGTGTCCCCTTTTTTTTTTTTTTTTTAAGGCTGGGAAATCATCCAATGACTGCTCCCGCTCTGAGTGGAGCGGAAGGGAGTGTCAGACTCTTACTGACTAAAACCCATCCATGTTCCTTCCGTAGCCCTTTATGTTCCGGGGTAGCGGTAACCCTTTCGGACAATCCCGCTTACCCGGCAGGCTTGGCCCTGAGGGGCCCCTTCATATCCTGAGGGGCCCCTTCATATAGCTGTTTAACCCTTAATAGGGCAAGATGAACATTATTTCCACATACATTTTTGGTTGTAAACTTTCTTGCCCCTACTACTGGATGTGTATGAAATATATTTCCCATATGTAGGGAAAGAATTTCCCACATGTGATGATCTACATGGGCAAGAGGAATAATTTACCCACAAGTTTTACTGAAAAACTGAAAACACTTTTTTTTTTTTTAAGGCTGGGAAATCATCCAATGACTGCTCCCGCTCTGGGTGGAGCGGAAGGGAGTGTCAGACTCTTGCTGACTAAAACCCATCCATGTTCCTTCCGTAGCCCTTTATGTTCCGGGGTAGCGGTAACCCTTTCGGACAATCCCGCTTACCCGGCAGGCTTGGCCCTGAGGGGCCCCTTCATATGCTGACATCTCTTTGAGGCGCGCGTGGAACATATACGCGCCGTACGGCACGGGTCTGGTGCTGATCGGACGGTGAGTCACCCATTACTCACCGTCCGCAGGCCCGCGCCTACGGTGGCCGGGAGTCGTCACGTGGCTCCCGACGCCCAACTGAAAACACTTGGAATTAAATAATTTTCAATCCTACAACACTAAACACCTTTCTTATCTTCTCACACTACGTTTTTGTTTCAAACATCCACCGTTTGCCCAGGGTTAATAATTCGCACCTTTAGAATGAAAACGACGTAACTCAAAAAAGTGACTTTTAGGGAAAAAGCAAAAGAAGTTTTAAAGTTTTTAACACTTCCGTACTATTTGGTCTATTATTTCGTGATTATTTACGTCAGTGACTATGTTTGTGCTGCAAATTATAAAAAAGTCTTTTCACTATTTTCGTTTTGAGTCATTTTATGACGACAACTCAATTTTTGATTTTTTTGAATTGTGTCGTTTTAATTCTAAAGGTGCGAATTATTATCTATAGAATAATAGATTTTTCTGCTTAACGTATGTCTTGTTTTATGGACTTAGTTCAACCTTAACCCTGTTTTCATGATGTGATTTTATAAGGGATGTCGCCTTTTGTTTAACACACAAATAATATTATTGATATCTATTAATTAATTTATTTAATTCTTTAAGCACAGAAATATACAGAGGCGGGCTTAATGCCATAGGCTATGGGCCATGTTGCACTTTTGCATTGTAGATTCGTAGTGTGTCAAATTGAAATAGAAATAATTAAGTTTTATTTAGATATATTTTTATTAGTATTATAATATTGTTGTTGTTGGCAACAGGCTCTATTACATGGGACTGAAACATAACCGGAAAAACGTACTATAGTTATACCTCTGCCTCTCTCCGGGATTATGTTTATGTTTTTTTTTAATGTAAAAAATTTTAAAGAGTTATTCCGGATATTCTTCTTCAAACGAAAAGCTACCAGTTTGAGAGTGCTCCTAGAATCAATACTATTTTCTTGTTTCACAACCTAATTAATATTAATTATTTAACCTTGGTATCTAATTTGTGGTGTAGTGTTTTTATTCTGGGTGCATCGTCTTCACATATAATGTTATAATTCATATATACAAAACATTGTAAAAGAGTAACGGTGGAGTTTCTTGCCCATTCTTCTCCACACGACCTTTTGGAAGGGGCGACTAGAATCAATTCTATTTCTTGTTCATTTTGACGTTCAAAAGTGCCTTACTTGTGCCTATTTGAAATAAATGATTTGACTTTGACTTTAATCCATTTCTCTGACTGTACGTACTCAATTTATTCAAAAAATCAACTGAACACCATAGTATCAAACATAATCCAATCTAAAACAATAAAAACTTATGTATTATGATTATTCTTGGACCACATAATAAGCCCCATTGCACCCACCCACGGCCTGGCGCGGTCCACCAGCGAAATGTCTCACTTAACGAAACAGGACACCTTCGGTCTTTATCGATCGCGCTCGGGCCTGTTCGGTGTGGGATTTAAATGTTATTTGTTGTGGTTTACTACAAGTAATGTGGAGAGAAATCAGGAGCGGGAACTTGATTCTTGTTCTAGAAGATCTTTCTTGGTTTTTTGTAAGAATATCACAAAACATTCAACGGATCGTTAACGTGAAAAGTCCTTTAGTTTTACCGCACGGTATTTTATTGATCTTTAAAAACACTGGCTGGATCGACTTTCAGTAGCAGGCTTTGTTTTATGTGAGGGTCATCAAATGACTTCTCCCGCTCTGGATGGAGCGGAAAGGAGTGTCAGTCTCTTATTGACTAAAACCTATCCATGTTCCTTCCATAACCCTTTATGTTCCGGGATAGCGGAAACCCTTTCGGACAATCCCGCTTATTCAGCGGTAGGCACCGGTAGTTCCGACGTTTGGCCCCCAAGCTGGAACGGACTGGGGCCGCCTTTAAGCGGCTCTTGCCCAATCTGAGGGGGCCAAACGCCTCCTGCGGGAGGCTTTACGTGGGAGTCGTGCGGTCCATGGCCCTATACGGGGCCCCGGTGTGGGCGCGTTCATGGCGGCGACGAGCCGCTCACTATCTGAACGCGCCCCAAAAGGTGGTAGCCATTCGGCTAATCCGGGGGTACCGCACGATCTCGGGCGAGGCGGCAAGCCTCCTTGCCGGACTGCCGCCGTGGGATCTGGAGGCGATAGTCCTCGCGCGCCTGTTCGAGTGGCGCGCGGAGGTACTAAGCCGGGGAGAAACTCCGTTTCCGCAGCAAATTGCGGCGGAGCGGACGGACCTCCGGCGCGATCTCATGGCGGCCTGGAAGCAGCGACTGTCGCAACCCAGCGCAGGGCACGCCACGATAGTGGCGGTAAGGCCCCTCTTTGAGGAGTGGCTAGAGAGGCGTCACGGCGCCCTCACCTACCGCCTGACGCAGGTCCTCACCGGACATGGATGTTTCGGGAGGTTCCTGCACATCATCAGGCGGGAGGAAACGCCCGGTTGTCACCACTGCGAGGATCGCCCAGAGGACACGGTAGAGCACACGGTGCAAACCTGCCCCGCTTGGGCGGAGCACCGCCGTGTCCTCGTAGAGGCGATCGGCGGCGGCGACCTCTCGCGCCCGGCCCTGGTGCAAGCCATGGTCCGGGGCGAGAGGGAGTGGGAGGCAGTCACCTCCTTCTGCGAAAAAGTTATGCTCGCAAAGGAGGTGGCGGGATGGGAGAGAGAAAGGTCCTCCCGTCCCAGCCGCCGCAGGAGACGCCCCGGGCGTCGGGAGCCACGTGACGACTCCCGGCCACCGTAGGCGCGGGCCTGCGGACGGTGAGTAATGGGTGACTCACCGTCCGATCAGCACCAGACCCGTGCCGTACGGCGCGTATATGTTCCACGCGCGCCTCAAAGAGATGTCAGCATATGAAGGGGCCCCTCAGGGCCAAGCCTGCCGGGTAAGCGGGATTGTCCGAAAGGGTTACCGCTACCCCGGAACATAAAGGGCTACGGAAGGAACATGGATGGGTTTTAGTCAGTAACAGTCTGACACTCCCTTCCGCTCCACCTAGAGCGGGAGCAGTCATTGGATGATTTCCCAGCCTTAAAAAAAAAAAAAAGGCACCGGTAGTGAATTATCGCATGCAAAAAACGAACCCGCAACTTATATACCAGCTGATGACATAGTGATTACACCAATTTAGGCGACCTGTACGCGACCTAGAAACTTTACTTCGTTGAAATATTTTTATGTATTTAATAAATAAATACAACATAAACTTATCAAACTTTATTACTACATAAATCGTATAAATATGTACAGGGACCAGCACATCAAGTTACCCCAATCTGTAATTGTTTTTTGGTAGTTTGTCAACTTTATTACGAAACCATAAGGTTAATTTCAATTGGGAAAATTTGATAGTTTGGTATACCAAACTAAGCTATCGCTTGATGTGCTGGCGTCTTTACATTTTACAGCCTAAAACTAAAATATTTATAGTATGTACGAATATATATTATGAGTAAAGTAAAAAGAAGGGGAATGCTCATTGGGCATCAAAAACTTCGTCCGCTGTGACCTAAAAATTTACCAGCTCTGTCCAGTCAGGTATAGAGTCGACCAACCACTAAGCGCTAAGTATTTAATGATTAGATGCAAATGACACCACCAGAGAGATATCAACACCAGCATTATTAAAATGAAACACAGTAAATCAGTACTTTTTTAGTACCTTGTTTTAATGTGTGTTCCTACTTACGTTCGTCCATCAAAAAAGAAAAAACTAAAGAAAAGATGTTATCAATACATGCATGCTCCCCATAATCTCATGATTTTATCAGCGAATGCTAACGTAAACATAAAAAGGGCAGCTTTGTAAATTGTAGTTTTATTTAATCAATTTGCATCGGTCAATTAAAAGCAAGCAGTAAAAACAATTGCAATGCAAATACTTACCTTATTAAGTCGACAGATAAACGGAAAACAGGATTGGGCTTAAGTTGTAAGCGGTAAGCGAACTTTATTGATTTCAAAAAGAATATGGTATAAAATAGTTCCGAAACAGCTGACCTTGGGAAATCTTGGGGACCTTGGGTGGGAAATCATCAAATCAATCCTCCCGCTCTGGGTGGAGTAGAAGGGAATGTCAGACTTTCACTGACTAAAACCCATCCATGTGTCTGTCTTAGCCATTTATGTTCCGGGGTAGCGGTAACCCTTTCGGACAATACCGCTTAGAATAGCTGACCTATGCTGTAAAATTTAATCTCTCAGTGAAACTTAAGTAAAATGAGCTGAGAAGCGAAAAATTTTGCACACAGGTTGTTTTATAATTTAGGACTAAGAACGGGTTTTTGGAAATTCGACCTTTAACTCCTCAAATGTCGTATAAATCTCATAGGTTCATAAGAAAAATTCTCTCGAAACGGCAATAAATATAACCGTATAAATCGTTAAGCTGTTATAAGCAAACGGCTTCATTATAAAAATAGGCCAACATCTAATGGGTTAAGGGGTAAAAAAAACATATTACACGTTTAAGTAAATAGATTTGAAACTTGGCGCGAAGAGTCGCCTAAAATAGTTATAAAGTTTGTTATGTATATTTTTTCTAAACTTACCTACTACTAAAGAGGGATTGGGGGTTATCATAGTTTGTATGAAATAATTTTTACGCGAGATTCGTTTAACCAAACTCAGTATTTATACTAAAAAATATAGAATAAAGTATACCAAGATTTTTCGAAAACTCCTTATGAGGCGAATAGGGGTAGGTAATACTCCTATAGGCTAGGATTTTTAGCGCGTGTCTTGATATAAGTACCTACTTTTATTGTAGAAAAACAGTGCCAGTGAATATATTATGCTAAAACTGCAGCTGTATCCATATTTATGTATATAATGAATACTTATTGATTTTTATACAAGAAACACTATTTGCTTCAATTTAAATGCAAATCATACCAACGCAGCTGTGTAAAATAACATGAAAACGTACACTGACCATGAAAATACATTACACCGATCAATCATTGCTAGAACTGTTCACATCGAATAGAACATCTGTATAAATTGATCAAACTCAAACTCAAAGCGTTTTTTTTTTCAAATAAACCAATTACAGGCATTTCACGACAACGACGATGCAAAACGTAAAAAAAGCTTTCATGACTAAAAGATTAAAAAAAAAAATTCAATTTTAAATTAAATTTTTTCTTCTTTTCATAGTGTTTGTTTGTTCAGTCAAACAATCTGCCTTAACTTTTCTTAACCATGTTGGGGATGGTCTCTAGTTTAACCAGATACAGCTGAGTACCAACATGTAACATGGAGCTGCCTATCTGGCCTCCATAACCCAGTAACTGGTTAAGACCGGCTGTTTCTTTCGGGCTTCTGATGACCCGCAGTGGATATTGGACTGTCATCTAATATCCACTGCTTCAAGTGATTTCCGAGGCACGAAGGAGTCTCGGTGGTTAATGATGGTCACCCATCCGTGGACCAACCTCGGCAAGCGTAGCTTAACCTAATGGATCTTCGGCTGTTAACCACAACCTTTTAACTTTTACTTTGTTTGTTCAGTGGTTTTGTAAGTATGTACTGCAAAAACAAACACGACCAAATTCAAATTCAAATCATTTATTGCAATCCATAATGTACATTATAGGTGGTAGAATACAATTGAAGAAACAATCATGGACCCTGTCGGGCACAGCAAAATTAGAGAGTAGGCAGGAGAGAGGATGAGCGCCTTTATCAATTTTTCATGTTATTTAAATAATTAAAAGCTAGGTAGATTATTATTTTATTGTAATTAAATTTTTGTTTTGAATAGAAATTAATTGCATATTATTTAGTTTATTTTATTATTGCATTTATTAGTTTAATCTATTTATAATTTGTATTAATTATTTATTATTATATTTTATCAGTCAAATCAGTCATTTAAGTTTTTATCATTTAAATATTTGTCTAATGTATTGCATATTATTTAGTTTATTTTATTATTGCATTTATTAGTTTAATCTATTGACCATGACGTGGTCAGTGGCGTTCAGTCTACGAATTCGTGTTTTCTATTTGGGGTCATCCCATCCCATCAGCAAATATAATATTTTTAACAAAAAAATGTAAATCTGTCGGGACCATGTTCCTATGTGTATAATATGTAATAAATTGCAGTATACGTATATAGTATACGTATATAAAACAAATTTATTTATTTTTCTAAAATTCATGTATACGCCGTAAGTCAAAGTCAAATCATTTATTTCAAATAGGCACAAGAAAGGCACTTTTGAACGTCAAAATCAACAAGAAATAGAATAAATTCTAGTCACCCCTTTCAAAAGGTAGTTTCGTATGGAGAAGATTGGGCAAGAAACTCCACCGTTACTCTTTTAAAATCAATGATGAACCAATGATATTTTGACATAATATTTGCAAAATTATCATTAACCAGGTAGAAAACAAAGCATTGCATTTGTATGCAAAGCCGCGCTTCCTCTCAATAACTTCAATCGCATGTGTTTCACACCTTGCACCGCTTTAATGCGATTTGTTCAGTTTTAAAAGCGCCACTTTACAATCGCAATGCTGCAGTGACGTTTATTGCTTTGACTTTAAAACCAGCTACGAAGTGTACCTAGATCTATGCCTCGTTTGGACGGGTTAGTTGACTGGCCAGGATTTTATTGTCCTTTACATTGTAGTAGCTAGCAGGATCAGCTTTAATCCAGGAAACTATAAACTATAAATATTTTTGTAATATTATTTTAAACTCATTAGTTATAGCTGAAATTGATAATTAATAACATGGTTACCATTACTTTCATAAAGTACTATACTTAGTGCTATTTTGTAAAAATGTCATCGTAATAACTTAGTTGAAGTAAGCTCGAAATGAGTTGTCATTCCAACTGATGCTAAGGATTAAAGTACTGATAGCTCACTCTAAGCTCACTTGACTTATGTTATCATGGTGAGATTTTTACAGAACCGCCAAACTGAACCATGGTAAGCTTCTGATTATGACCTTCAAGTCTTTTTGCTGTAACCGGGATTGTCCGATAGGGTTACCGCTACCCCGGAACATAAAGGGCTAAGGAAGGAACATGGATGGGTTTTAGTCAGTAAGAGTCTGACACTCCTTTCCGCTCCATCCAGAGCGGGAGAAGTCATTGCATGATTTCCCAGCCTTAAAAAAAAAGTCTTTATGATGTAAATACACATTATTACTAACTACACACACTTCAATGGCACGTGTGTCTACACACATTATTAATGTCTAAGAATGTTCCAAATAAATAAATAAATTTAATGTTTAGATTACTTGAATCACTACTGAGTCTTTAAAATAACTGATCTAAAAACAGCGAACCAACATACTAATTCACCTTGCATCTTGAAATCTTGAATCTACTCTAAACTTCTCAACCACACGGCCAGTGTAAACAGGGCTCCAGTACGCAATCGTTAATCGACATGGGTTGTACAAGCCGCTCTAACTAACGTCACTGCACTAAGTTCATCCTTGCTTTTATTCAGATCCTATCTACCTGTAATGGATTTGTCAACGACAGATTTACGAGTATCTAGCGTATTCCCAAGTCGTGTGCGAGAATGTCGGTCGTGTTTTGTTTTTAGTTTATGACTAGCGACTCGCCGCGGCTTCGCACGGGTGCAATGTAAGTACTTTCGTGCGGGCGAAACCGCGGGTGAAAGCTAGTTGAACTATACGTATAAACTTTCCTTCCGAATCACTCTATCTATAGATTAAAAATTTAAAACAAAATTGTGGTAACTTGCTGGCTGTACATGTTGATGCGAATAAATACTTATTCTATTGTATTCTATTAAACTTACTCTAAACGTATTTGTACAAAATCACTTACTCTGATAAACTTAGGTGGTTTGAATTATTTGATATTTACTAATGTCCCATGTATCTTACAAACGGAAATAAAGTATTAAACATTAAATAAAATACAGAAAAATTGGAAAGCGGTATAAAAATTAAAATGACACTCCCGCAGTAGTACCTACATGACTATTTTTATTCTTATTATTTTTATTTGCGAATGGGCCTGCTCTTATCCTTGACCTTGATTTATGTGTGATTTTGTATTTATTATTGAATAATGTAGAGATGTTTACTAATACGCACGTGTGTGTAGTACCTAAAATAAAATAATATTCTTTTTTTTAAATTTCATTCACAAAATCATAAAATGGTTTCCTACGTTCTCAACGTACAAAATAATAATTAACACACTTCCTCATTACAACAGCTGTACATTAAAATACCTATAACTTTATAAACTGCAACAGATCACTATTACCTAACTAATAAACAAAGATATCAGCGAGCTTACTTTCATTATCGTGAAGGCGCATTTACTACCATTGCGAAATGGTACGTTATCTTTATAGTTATCATAGACATTAATGGGTTTCGTGATGGTCTAGTGATGGGAAGAGCCTTCGATCAATTTGGGGAAGGGACGGTTCTATCAATATTATTGCTAGTGGTCATGCTTCCAGTTAATCATTTCCTTGAAAATCGGTGAAGGAAAACATCGTGAGGAAACCAGCATGTCTGAGAGATATTTCTCAACAGCATGTGAAGCTAAGTCAGAGGCCCATGTGCAGCATAAAAACTCTGATTACAGGTTACTCACTAACCACACTAAAGAAGAAAAATCGTTTACCAAAATACGAGACATAAAATGTAACACCACGCCTGTAATTAGCGATGGGCTAGACAGAGGTGTATCTTTAGTATACCGACATTTTTCAGCGGGATTGTCCCAAAGGGTCACCGCTACCCTGGAACATAAAGGGCTAAGGAAGGAACATGGATGGGTTTTAGTCAGTAAGAGTCTGACACTCCTTTCCGCTCCACCCAGAGCGGCAGGGGTCATTTGACGATTTCCAACTGTCAAAAAAAAGTGCACTGAAATTTTGACTCCAAGCTGCCACAGAAAAATTCTTGATTGAACTCCTGCTTCAATCTGCCTCGCCTTTTTCCAGCTTCCCAGCTGTCATTCTAACCACATGCAGCTTAATAGTAGTATTCTACATGGAGTGACTAACAAACTGGCTTCCACAACCTCGTTGCTAGGTAACACGCTACCCCTTGGTAAGACTGGGTATCAGGCTTTTGGGCTTCTAACCGCAAAAACTGTCAAAGATCTATTAATGACAGTCGGGACCAAAGGCTTAAGGTGTTTCTGAAGCACGGAGGGGTCTAGATATGCAATGTATGGTTCAGCGCATCCATGAACCGCTCGCGGCAAGCGTAGCTTAACCTTCAATCGATTCGTGCGAATTTTATTATTTAGCTGCCACGAGCTCCTCCCATACCTAATAATCTAGCTTTACGGCAATTTGGCGAAAAATTAAGAAACAACGCATCATCTACATAAATCCAAACGCAGCCCTACTTAACAGCCACGTGACGACTCCCGGCCACCGTAGGCGCGGGCCTGCGGACGGTGAGTAATGGGTGACTCACCGTCCGATCAGCACCAGACCCGTGCCGTACGGCGCGTATATGTTCCACGCGCGCCTCAAAGAGATGTCAGCATATGAAGGGGCCCCTCAGGGCCAAGCCTGCCGGGTAAGCGGGATTGTCCGAAAGGGTTACCGCTACCCCGGAACATAAAGGGCTACGGAAGGAACATGGATGGGTTTTAGTCAGTAAGAGTCTGACACTCCCTTCCGCTCCACCCAGAGCGGGAGCAGTCATTGGATGATTTCCCAGCCTTAAAAAAAAAAAAAAAAAAAGCCCTACTTAACGGATCAACTTCAATTAGATATCTTAATCATCTTAGTAAAGCCTTCATGATCTTGCTCTGTCAGTTAATAGTGATTCATTTCTGCATAGTTAAAATAGGAAATCCCCAAAAATAATTCACAAAGGAAACAACTAAATTGATGATTATCTAAATTGCAATTTAAACTCTAGCGTTGCCTATCACTACCACTAATTCATTTTAAACAAAACAAATATCTGTATTTACGACGAGATGCCGAACAATACGAGTTAAAGTGCGTCGTAACTTAACAATTGACTTAATTCGATAACACCGTAACTCGATTACGGCGTAACAGCCTTATTGTGCGGTGATAGGTTTCAACTTAAATGTACAAAATAAATACTTACTAAATGTATTAGTGGGCGATATTGGAATTAAGGTGAAAGCTTCACGGAAGGCCGCAAAAGCTTTTTTCATAACATTTTTAGAAATTAGTCGGTCCTAGTATCAGGTTGTATTGATGATTCTAATAATTATTATTCTGTAAATATATACCTCCTTGCTACGGCTACGAATTATAATTATTTTGATGATAGCACGACCTTTAGAATTAAAACGACACAATTAAAAAAAAACGAAAATTGAGTTATCGTCATAAAATGACTCAAAAAGAAAATAGTGAAAAGACTTTTTTATAATTTGCAGCACAAACAACGTCGTTTTCATTCTAAAGGTGCGATATAATACCCAGCTATTTTCAGGTCAATTACAAAAATGTATGAAACTTTGAATATCGAGGGCTACCCAGCGCTTCCCCCTTAATGTATGGTTGCCAGCACATCAAATTATACCAAACTATCAAATTTCTCCAAATGATTTTAAACCCTAAATCGTTGAAGTTTAAGTTCAAAATCGATTGAGAAAATTTGACAGTTTTTGGTAACTTGATGTACTGGCGACTGTACTATATTTCATTGTACAATTTTTCCTATATTCGTTGTCATCATTCTCCTACTGATAATTTACTTTCTAAGCAGTATATTATTTTAGCTTTCAGACCTTTTCAGCTGTTATTAAAGTCTTCACTACTGTAACTTGTAATTTCCTAATAATATTATATAGATTTTTTTAGCGGGAATTTTTTATCCATGTTCATATTCCACCTGGCATAATATCAGTTTCAACGAGGAGTTCGTGTAATTTATTTTCATTAACAACTATTTTCTGCTCTTGTTTATCTATTGTTTCTAGGCTTAGAACCAACAACGATGTTAATATTATAGCAAATCGCCTAATATCAGCGGGATTGCACGAAAAGGTTACCGCTACCCCGGAACATAAAGGGCTAAGGAAGGAACATGGATGGGTTTTATTCAGTAAGATTATGACACTTCGTTCAGCTCCACCCAGATTTTGCCTGTATGAACAATTTTTGTGATAACTTAGAAAACAATGTACAGACGCCAGCACATCAAGCTATCCCTAACTGTCAAATTTTCTCAATTAAAAATGAACCTTATGTCTTTGCAATAAAGTTGAAATACTATCAAAGAAATTTGACAGATTGTGGTAACTTGATGTGCTGGCCTCTGTACATACATCAACTTTCCCTGACCCGTAGTCACAATACTTAATGACGATAGTTTAACTATTGTGTCTGTATTGCTGACAGTGAAAATGTTAATATAATAACTAGATAAACTGTTCAGAGAGTTGAGTTATACCAATCTTATGCAGGCTGCTAATGGTGCTCCCTCACTGCTGTTAAAATGTTTACAAACATTTTTTAACTCTAATACATTTACTAACAAATGTTAGGAATTGTTACATTCTGTTAGAAATCATTAGATGTTTTGAGTGCTCCTACACTGATAATGTTTAGAAACATTTTCTAACATTTGACAAAATGACATTAGTCAGTTTGCATTTACGTCTATATAAAATGGAAGAAGATTTGCTCATTGGATTAGCTTGCATAATTAAAATTTTTGGTTGAAAAAAAAGAAAAAGCGTTCTAACTGGGTGCGTCAAACACTAAGAGCTAGTAAAGAAAAGTATAGTTGACAAAAAAATATAATATTAATGTTTTATTTGGATGGACACAAAAATGGAAGATCAAACTGAATGAGTCAAAATCAATTCACGTTGACTTCACAAACAAACAGTGCGACTACCACCCAATCTACATAAACGGTACGCAAGTGCCTTATTCTAATACAGCCAAATATCTTGGCATAACCCTCGACGCTAAGTTGCGATGGAAAGCTCATGTCAAAAAGAAAAGACAGGAACTCGACATACGCTATAAAAGTATGTATTGGTTACTCGGAAGGAATTCCTGTTTATCAATACATAATAAGATTATACTCTATAAGCATATTCTGATGCCAATTTGGACGTATGGTATCCAACTCTGGAGGTGTACTAAACAGAGCAACCTCAAAAAAATACAACAATTCCAGAATAAAGTACTCAGAGATGCTGTAAAAGAACCTTGGTACATCAGAAATGACGACCTTCACCGTGACCTTAAAATAGAACTCGTCACCACCATCATTCAAAAATTTGCTGAAGCCCACGAACACAGACTTCACCGACATGTGAATGTTGAGGCAATTCAGCTGTTAGACAACACGGACCTAGTGCGTAGACTAAAGAGAACTAAACCTTTTGAGTTAGTGTAGTGTTTAAAGTTAGTGTATAATAGTGATCATTGCTGTGCTATGCATATAACACATGAACAAAGTGTTTTTATCAATACCAGACTCTAAGAAAGTGCTATGGACTTGTATAAAAGTGCTAAAGGACGCTATTCTTAGTTTTAACAAAACCTTTACCGTATAATAATAAGTTAGAGTTAAATTGCTTATTAGTCTTTTAGGCTAGATTGTAATCATTTATTAAGAAATCTTTTCTTAATAATAAGGAAAAAAAAAATGTTTTATTTGTGACAATTTGTTAATTTTAAATTTTGTTTAGAAATGTTTACTAACATTACCTAACATGAAAGCATTTCTTAACATTCTGATCAAATGTTTGTTTAGAAAATATTTACTTATGTTAGCAAATATTTTTAACGGCAGTGTGGAAGCAACTTTAGATTTGAGCTTTATTGTTACCATTGAAAGACTTGTGAAGCAATTCTTATTTACATACAACATTGTGGCTGAGGTTTAATACTGCACCTTGTCGGTTGAATAGGTCTTACCGCAAAAATATGTTCCTTTCATAATAACTATTGTGCAATATGTTATAAACTTATAATACATAATAATATGACAAAATCTGTGTTGCAGAATTTTTGCTGTATGTGTCGTACGTTGTAAAAAGGGTAGCAAAGTTGAAGTGGGAGTGGGCTGGTCATATAGCCAGAAAGCAAAAGTCTTGGTGTAAAAGAGTGTTTGAATGGAGACCATAGTACCAGAAAAGACCTCGAGAGTGACCAGATGAGATGGAAGGGTGACATCAAAAAAGTGGCGGGCAGCTATTGGACTCTAATTGCCCAAGACAGAGGCTAGTGGAGAGGATTAAAGGAGGCCTTCACCAAATATTTGGTTAATTAAGGTTAAAGAAGAAGAATTGTTGCAAAATATACAATCAATTTTGAAACAATGCATGGCTCGTGAATAATATAACGCAATTAGTTTTTGCGTTGGTTTCTACCTGCGTAGTTGTCGGAAATTATCTCACGGGATCGTAATACCGATAAAAGTATCTTTGTTTTCATTTAGGTTATAAACAATAGGTGTGCCAAACTTTGCAAGTTTTTCATAAGTAACAAACATCCAATCAAACTTTAGCAATACACATAGGTAATTTTAAGGCCCGCGAAATTCAAAATTTCTTTGCAAAAGAAAAGGAAGATATTTTGAATTTCGCAGGCAAGTATGAAAAAAAAATATGTTGTCTATCGACCAGTCATCGTATTTTCAATCACCAATATAAAAGTAACTAGAATAAAAAGTGCACAACATCGTCGTATCTGCAAGCAGCCTTATATTTCCTGATATTATTTTACCAATTAATGAACGTGTATTTCATACCAAGAACCCATTTACAACAGCACCAACCTGTCGCACAATCCATCACAAACCATTACCGTTATCAACATTGCTTTGTCTCCTACAAACCAAGGCTGAATTCCAGCCTACAGCTACATTTATAAGAAGTGATTTGTCAGTATAAAGCAGGGGTGTTACGGATATTCGCATCCACATCCGTAAATGCGTAATATTCGCATTCAATCAGACATCCGTATCGAAAGCCGCATCTGCATCAATTAATGCGAAGCTTTTACGGATGCGGATTCATGTATGCAACAAGTAACGACTTGTAAAAAAGTGTGCGGGGACAGATTGGCGCCTGCGTCACGCGTATTTGCTAGTTCCTATCTTCGTTCGCTAACTGACGATGATGGATGGAGGATGTAAAAATCTAGCTTCATTTTTCTGACTGACCGACCGTATGCCAATTCAAAAGTGTCTGTATGGGTTTATTTGAAATAAATACTTTGAGTTTGAGTTTGCATCCGTAACAACCCTGGTGTAAAGTACCCTGACTAGCGTATATTATCAAAGAAAATTTAACGCCGTGACCGAATTCCCGCTACCGACCGCAATAAAAGATAAATGGTTAATCAATTTGGAATAACATTAGTAAGGTATTTGTGTTATGTATTTATTGAGGTTTAAGATGTAGTTTCGTGTTGTAACATCGATTACCTCTTTGAACAGACATGCTGTGCAAACGTTAGTGGTACACCGCCGAAGAATGGAATGGAAGCGACTTTTTGAACAGAGCAAAATTAACTCTAAAGTCATTTGTATAACGTATAAACTAGATACGTGCTTAACACTGCAGAAATTCCCGAGAATGCGCGAGAATTCTCCAGGAAACGCGCGGCCTGTTAATTGGCTCATGTCTACTTTGTACACTACACTATTGACATAAAGTTCATTATGATTTGCAACAAAAAAAAAACTCTATGATTCCTTTCCGCGACGGTGTAAATTGAGCCTTAGGAATCTATTATACAACGCTGTACCTGATGGTGTTGTAATTTGTATGAACTTCTAAGCTTGAGTAAAACGTTGGCTGATCATGTAGGACCTCATGATCAGCCAAGGTTTTACTCGAGTTCGATTTTCCATCTGGAATTTCTCAGCAGCAGCCCGGCGTCTGGATTTGTGCCCGGTTGATGGCGACAGGCTCGCCTTTAGGTACAGTCACGAGCAAAAACATGTATAGGTACAGTTAAGTTATTTCAAAAGTGGTTTTCTCCTTAAGTCCTGCCTTCCTTCCTAGCCTTATCCCAACTATGTAGGGGTCGGCTTCCAGTCTAACCGGACGCAGCTGAATACCAGTTTTGTTACATGGAGCGACCGCCTATCGGACCTCCACATCTAGGTGTGTAACTGAGTAATATGATACCCCTTATAAGACTGGTTGTCAGACTTTCTGGTTTCTGACTACCCATAACGACTGTCAAAGATCCACGAATGACAGCCGTGCTTTCAGAGGCACGTAGGAATCTCGATATGTAAAGATGGTCACCCATCCACGGACCAACCCCGGCTAGCGTAGCTTAAACTGATGGATCGATCCGTGCGGCTGTTATTACATATCCACAAGCTCAAGCTCGTGCTCTGCCCATCTCTTTGGATTGCGACACAAGGTGTGATGTCGTGTTATATTTTTAAATAAAGAAAGGCGAATCTTCAAATACGTTTTGTATCGTCATGCATTATGCTCTTTATGAGATAGTGATGGTTAAAATAATTATATTGTTCAGTGGTTAGGCTACATAAAATTTTTGAACAATAAAGATAACGCTACTGTTGAAAAACCCAAATAAATTGCCATAAAGGCAAGAGAAGAAAGACGATGAAAGATAGCAGTAATAAGTAACTTTAGATAAAAAGCTTATAATATTATGGAACCCTAGATACATATACGTATGCAAATATGAAATACAATATTGTCCCAACTTCAACAGTTATAAAATTAACTGGCTGTTGCAAGCGGCTTTGCCCGCGTGGTCGTCGAAAATTATCCCAGGATGTTCTACCGGGATCCTGTGTTAATCCAGGTCATAAACATCTTCTGTGCCAAGTTTCACCCGGATCCGTTCAGGCGTTTAAGCGTCAAGAAGTGATAAACATATAAACACACACACACACACAAACTTTCGCCTTTATAATTCTTCTTCTTCTTCTTTTTTTCGTATGGTTAGTGGCTGACCTGATGTCAGAGTTTATATGCTGCCAATGGCCCTCTGACTTAGCTTCATATACTGTTGAAAAATATCTCTCAGGCATACCGCATGATGTTTTTCTTCACCGATTATTAAGCAAGTGAAAAATCAGAGGTTTACGGTTCACGAGCATTCCATTCGTTTCATAAAGTAAAATACATTTAAATAAATATAACAAACTAAACGGAACCATTTGTCTAATCTAAGGCCGTGTGAATTTCAACCTGCAGGCAAAGTAGACTAATCATAAAATTATTAACAAAGATAATGGCACTGATAGAATTTTAGTACAAGGACACGCTACTGATCAGAAAGGAATTGCTCTCAGCAATATTGTGGTAAAGATATTATATCACTTTATTATCTGACCATAAATAATAACTTTAAATATTTATTTACTATTCGTGTTTTGTATAGAAAAGGATTTCGTTTCGTAAGTCAGTTATACCTACGTGCTATGAAGAAAATATGTTAGAACAAAACGTAATAGCTCGCTTGTAATCCCTGAGGAGCTAGGCAGAGGTGTACATATGGAACACCCAGATTTTGTCAGTTATGTTTGAATCCCATGTAATAGGGGGCGAGCCTATTGCCATCAACGGGGCACAAATCCATTCTCCGGGCTGCTACTAAGACATTACAAATGAAAAAACCCAATAACCATTTGTCCGACTCGGGAATCGAATCCAAGACCAAATTTTCAGTAGTAGCGCTTGCGACCACTAAACCAACGAAGTAGTCTAAAGTCAAACTGAAAGAAAGAAATAAATATTATTTATTCTACGCAAACAACACGCACAATGGCTATACTTGAGCATCACTACAAAAAAAACGATTCTACTTGCTAACAGGACAGTATGCTCATCTTTCTTACTGTTCATAATTTGCTATAGATGTTAGCCTAGACTAAGTTAAGAGAAACGCATTTTTCGCAGTGAGTTATCCTGCTACGGTAGATGTAAGTGGATAAATAGATAATGAATTAAATATAGAATAAACAACTAGAAACTCTTTAGAAAGCAAATAATATGTAAAATAAACATTGTCTTATAGTAGTAGATATTAGCTGCTGCTATTAATGGCATCAAGTGTCTACATTACAACCGGAACCATTGCAGTTTTCCAACTTAATCAAGATCAAATTCCGCGCTAAGCTAAGCCTGATAAACTTTGAGTAATTTATATCTAGCTGTGACTTTAATCTTTTTAGATTCATTCACAAACTTAGCAATGGCTATTTCCACTTCAGTATTTATGTCATTCTACTTCTTGAATTGAGTTGTCACTTCGAGACTTCCCTAGACGTTACATAAGGCGCCCACCTACATAGCATCAGATATCGTAAGTAAGCCACTTAGCTGAGATTACGCGTGAAGTGAATTAATCTCGGTGTGACAAACAGGATGCTGGGTCTTATCTGAGAGTAACGATGGTGGTATTGAGGGGAACGGGTTTAAAACGTGCTGTCGATAATTTAGAAAAGTATAAATTGAGTTCGAAGGAATTGCGAAGGTGTTTGGTTGCGTTTCCACCAAAGATGTGCCAGGATGCTTAGCGGCGAATGTACGAAACTGACCACTAAAAACAATAGCTTAGTGAACTGAAAAGGAAGTGACCCTTTTGGTGGTTGTTTTTATCGCTCACCGCCTCGCTACCTTGAACATACCTCTGATAGATACGCAGCCTAAAGTTGCTTCTACTACAGCTACAGTTTAAAGAAAGAGGAAAATGATACACTGCACACACACACACTTCACAGATGGACATAAGCTTCTCCAGTAGCACGCCATTCAGCTCGATTCTTGGCAATTCTCATCCAGCCACCCAGCGAAAGTAGTCACTTCCCCTTTTTCTTTTTAGGGTGGGAAATCATCAAATTACCCCTCCCGCTCTGGGTGGAGGGGAGTATCAGACTCTTACTGACAAAAACACATCCATATTTTTCTTAACTTTTAACTTTGGCCCTAGTGGGCCCCTTCCTTAATGCTGACATCTCTTTGAGGCGCGCGTGGAACACGAACGCGCCGTCTCGTCGCTTTACCTAGCCTCCACATTTTTCACATTACACAGATGGTAATATTGAGGTGTCAAATATTGTGTCATAATATCAGTAATCTTGTAAGCAGTGCTGATAAATTAATTTAAATAAGTACTAAATATAACTCGGGGAGCTCGTTGCTAAAAAGGAGCTCTTGCTTAAGTAAAAACAGCCGCATGGATCGATCCATCAGGTTTAGCTACGCTTGCCTGGGTTGGCCCGTGGATGGGTGACCATCTTTACATATCGAGACTCCTCCGTGCCTCTGCAAGTACGTTAAGCCGTTAGTTCCGGCTGTCATTCGTGGATCTTTGATAGTCTTTACGGGTAGTCAGAAGCCCGAAAGTCTGACAGCCACTTTTACCAAGGCCGTATTACCCAGTTACTGACTGGGTTGTGGATTTCAAATAGGCAGTCGCTCCATGTAAAATACAGCTGCATCATACATAGCCGGGAAAAGGCTAGGTAGATTGAGGTACTAGATATAACAAACATGTATAGTACATCGAAAACCAATAAAATCCACAAATCCAAAACAATGTTACAACCAAAATACTACCGATGTATTCCAAATTCATCTATCTGCTAGCAACAGGAAACTGCTACCGTCATACATTACCTAATGCCAATAAAATGTACAGTCGATACAATTATATCATCGATACAAAACCGATTTCAAATAACTCGGAGGCCATTTAATAGTCGGTAAACACTAATTCAATTAATTTCGATGTTAAATTCCGTATCGTTTTAATTATCGTTCGCGTGAATAGGGCCGTTAGCGCGAACGCAATGGAATTACAAAATGGATTGAGAGTTTTTATGTTGTTTGAAATTGTAATTTGAGAATCTGAATCTGAATCAGAACTTTATTTGCTATGAATGTAGGTTCAGGTATAAGATGTTTTAAATAAATTGATTAGATCGGCTACAGTGCACCTTACGGCGCGTGAATTATGTCAACGAACAAAACAGAAAGTATAGTGAAGTCAATTAATAATATTATAATCAGGTAGATAAGTCTTGTTTCTTTGGGAATAATGTCTTAGAGCGAATGATCAAATTAATATAAATGTCACTCAAGTGCAAATTACACATCTATACCGCGGTATTCCGTCCCATCTTGACTTAACGTGTAGGGGTCACGTTTGTCCAAAGCAAAACTGTCATGAAACTTCTTTAAGCGAAATTTAATACACATAGCTACGCTTGCCGGGGTTGGCCGTGGATGGGTGACCATCTTTACATATCGAGACTCCTCCATGCCTCGGAAAGCATGTTAAGCTGTTGGTCCTGGTTGTCATTCGTGGATCTTTGACAGTCGTTAAGGGTAGTCAGAAGCCTGAAAGTCTGACAGCCCGTCTTACCAAGGTTACTGACCTATTACCCTGTTACTGACTGGGTTGTGGAGGTTAGATAGGCAATCGCTCCCTATAAAATACAGGTATTCAGCTGGGTCTGGTTAGACTGGAAGTCGACCCCACCTTAGTTGGGAAAAGGCTAGGCAGAATGAAGTGCAAATTGCACATCTATACCACGGTCTTCCGTACCATCTCGACTTGGGGCATCTTCACACTAGCGTTGTCCAACGTAGGCGTTCGATGAACATTTGCCAGGATATGGTCTGTTTGACAGGATATGGAGGATTACCCAAAATTGTCATGAAACTTCTTTAAGCGAAATTTAATACAAATATCCAAGTAGCACGTTGCAAAATATCATCATAAATGAAACAAACGTTTATTACATCCCGTAATGACGCCGCAAACATCAAAACGTTACAATCCATCATCATATCAGACATTTTTTACTGCCCCATATAATTCGTACTACAATTACACATTATAATTTACGCGTTCTACCTTTTAAGTCGTTTACGCCCGCGTGGTTTACGCGGCTATGGTAATAATATTGTAATTACTGTAATTAAAGCGCTTAAATCACGACCAGTGTCTAGTTACTGCATGGTAGTAAAATAGAGCGATTCAGAAAGCTAACTCATCAGGCTATTAATGTCTACTAATGAAGATTAGGAAGAGGAGAACAGACAGCTGTGTTGCTGGGGAGTTTGTTGCGCCACTTCTGCCCAGCTAAAGCACTAGGATGTGGTGAACGGCGGGCATTGGGGGGGACTGTCTTATGTAATATTGACGTTCAAAAAATGCTGATTTTCAGCCTAATTTCAATAAATGACTTTTGATTTCAATTTCGAAGTACGGGTTATTTTCGAATTTTCGTTTGGCTTATACTGTCCCACCGCTGGGCTAACGCCTCCCATCTCCATCCAAGAACTCTATTCCCGCTCTACCTCGAACCAGCCCTCGCTGTACGCGTCATTCGGGTTATAACACTGTATCTTAGTGTGCAAAAACGGGTTCGTAAAAGTAATATAGATAGGTTCACCTACTCCTATTATATGAACGCTAAATAGGATTCCGATGCCCTTTTAACATAACTCCTAAGCCACTTTGAAGCACACGCGGGGATAGATACAGGGTGGTATATTCAATTGCACCCAATTGGAATAACGAAACTCTTTAGCTCTTAGCATTAAAAGGGAGTACCTACGAAGCTCGCAAGTTAAATACACCAGATGATCAAAAGCAATTAAAGCCTAGTGGTGTGATCGACCGACTGCCAATTCTTAGGTCTCGAGTTCAAATCCAAGGCACGCACCTCTGACTTTTCGAATTCATGTGCGTATTGTATAATTATCACTTGCTTAAAAATGGTGAAGGAAAACATCGTGAGGAAACCAGAATGCCTGAGAGATTTCTAAACATGTGAAGCTAAGTCAGAGGCTCATGAGCAGCATAAAAACTCTGACACCAGGTTAGTCACTAACCACACCAAGAATGAAAGAAAGAAAAAAGAAGATCCAAGATAGAGCGGATATCCAGATGAGATCGATGGCTGAATAAAATGAAAACTGATGGAATTAGTCAGAATCTCGTTAAGAATTAGAGACGATTAGTATCGTCTCAAATTCTGAAGCTAGTGCTTATGCAATGAATGATACTTCTGAACAAGCATTTTCTGTTCTATTACAAATATTGCAAGTGGATATAACGAGTAATTTGTTATGGCGCCACTCGTAATAATTGTCCCAACATTAATGTATGCGGTTTATCGATACGTGTCGATTTTACTTTGCCGCCGAATGTAAAGAGATTGATTATGACACGCACTTAAGTGACATAAAGATTTATGCTAGCAATGTTGATGGAGTTGCAAATTATGAGCAGTTAGGAGCAAGAATGTTGAAGTATAACGATAATAAAACTTTAGTTATGTTAACAGAATTAAGATGGAAATAGATACGGTAGTAGTTTAACTTTGTTGTATGCATGTTAAAGCAGCTTCTTTGCTTTGCTTATCACTAAAATTACTGTTTATATTTCTTTCTTTCTTAATATTGTTACTAGCTTTTGCCAGCGGCTTCGCCCTCGTGTATGTAGTGAACTTAGTGAAGTATCCCACGGGAACCGTACATTTTTCCGGGATAAAAAGTAGCTTATATATATATATTCCAGACTATAAGCTATCTTTGTGCCATGTTTCATCCAGATCCGTTAAGTCGTTTTTGAGTTTATTCGTTACAAACATATCCTCTTATAAGTAATTATAGATAATTTATTCAATACCCGATATTGTAGCACGCTTTGGCTGTATGGTGGTATCATTCGGCGACGTATCAACAATTTAAACTGTTACACCTTTTATTACTTCATCAAAAACGATCGTCATTTATTTGGTCATTTATATTTCAACGGTATTTGGTTCCATGTCAAAGTTAATACCCTCTTCCTCATTCTTACCAGCTTCTTCGTCGCTTTTGGAACGAAGTTCCTTATCGCGCGTTGCGACAGGGGCTAGACAGAAAAAATTAAGACCAAAAGTTGTAACGACACTTTTTTTGGAGTAAGATATGATGTCTTTTTAACCCTAGAAAGATAATCTACGTCAAAATGACTCCCACGCGAACAAAATATTGCCGTTTCTTTTTAATTATTGCGAATCCGGCGTCGTGCATTTCAGACATCTCATTCGCCGCTGGGAGCTAGCGTGGGGCGATCGCGTCATTGAGGTAAGTACCCGCCATTTTGAGATACGATAGTCACAGGAGTCAAAATTACTTATGATTATCTTTTACGTGACTTTTACGATATATAGTGAAATGGTTATATGCGTTGTTTTTTATTGTATTAGTTAGTTTTATTTATTTCTGACATTGCTTTTATTTTTAAGTTATCCTGATACTGCTTCGGCATAATGGGAACTAGAGATTTGGATGAAGACCACATCCTGGCCGCTCTTTTAGAGAGTGATGAGGAGCCGCCCTGTGCCGACATCGACAGCGAAGTTGAAGATCACGAGAGCGATGACAACGTCCAGAGCGATAAGAAGAAGGTTTTGTGGATGAAGTAGGGGAAGAAGAGGCAGCAACTCCCTGTGAAATTGACCCCATGGAGGAAAAAAGCTCTGAACAAGCGACTCCCTCAACAGCTTCGTTTCGTTCGTGTTTTGACGGACCTCTTACACTCGTCTCTTATAAACCGAAACCGGCTAAAATGGTTTACCTACTATCATCATGCGATGAAGATGCTTCCATCAACGAAGCTACCGGCAAACCGGAAATGATTATCTACTATAATCAAACCAAAGGTGGAGTAGATACCCTGGACCAAATGTGCTCTACAATGTCCTCTAGTAGAAAGTCGAACAGATGTCCTATGGCAATATTTTATGGGATGTTAAACATTGCCTGTATAAATGCGTATGTTATATACACTCACAATGTTGTTAGCAAAGGTGTAAAAGCATTAAATCGCAAGAATTTCATGAAAAACCTGAGCACGGCCCTAACATCGCCGTTCATGAGAAAGCGGTTGGATGCACCTACTTTGAAAAGATATTTGCGGGACTCTATTACAAATAAGCTACATACAATAGAGCCAGTAGCCAAAAAACGTGGCTACTGTAAATATTGCCCCTCTAAAATAAAGAGAAAAGCAAATGCCATGTGCAAAAAATGTAAAGCTACCATTTGCCGGCAGCATAACGTTGACATGTGCCTAAACTGTTTTGACTGATTTTTTTATACAATTTTTATGATATTGTTTTATTATAGTCTTTTTATTACTTAGAATATAACATAAAAATACTGATTTATGATAATATAATGAAAAAGCTTTAAAAAAAAAAGAAATTCCTACGTTTTGTTGATTATTGAGAAGTTTGTAATTTTCTGTTTTTTATTATAAAATTAATAAATATAAATAAGTAAATGTTAGTATTTTTAATTCATTACGGTAGTAGAAAACTAATATTTTTTGTTTTATTTGAATCAGTAAAAAACTCTTCACTTAACAGCCACTTAAAACAGAGGAGTCAATTTTACGTATGATTATCTTTTACGTATAACTCAATATGATTATCTTTCTAGGGTTAATCAATATTTTTTGGTTGGTTAATTTGAAATCAGATTTTTATTGATTATTATAACTTAAAAGAAATAAATTTTTATTACAATTTCTTCATTAATTAATCGAAAGGAACTTCGATCCATCCGGGTGTCTCTCAAGTTTTATTGTCAACTACATTATCATCATCAACTATGTTCACAAAAACGGCTCAAAAATCATGAAATCATTGCGTTCTCACTGTCGACTTTACATTGTCAGAACATGGGCAGTAAATTATCCAATCGGTCTGACTACACGATGTGTATTTTCTATACGCTATTCAATATTGTGCGGCATAATGAGGTACAGGTAAGGGGCGGGGTCCAGTGTATTCAATTTAGTCGACGGTTAGAGGCGCTTGCGGCTTCGGTTTGCGGGCTTTTTGGATATGTTTTTAACTTGTAGTAAGGCAATTCTTGCAATGAAATTGCTAGCACAGAGGACCACCATCAAAGAGATGTCAGCATATGAAGGGGCCCCTCAGGGCCAAGCCTGCCGGGTAAGCGGGATTGTTCGAAAGGGTTACCGCTACCCCGGAACATAAAGGGCTACGGAAGGAACATGGATGGGTTTTAGTCAGTAAGAGTCTGACACTCCCTTCCGCTCCACCCAGAGCGGGAGCAGACATTGGATGATTTCCCAGCCTTAAAAAAAAAAAAAAAAAAACCAAGAGGACCACCATATGAGTAACGTTAATCCTAAAATAACAGAAAAGTCCTGTAGTGCTTTATTCTGTTCAAATCTCATAGCGAAAACGTGAGAATGTGTGAAAAGTGAGTTTAAAGTGAGCTGTCAATAGTGTCAAACAGCTCACTTCGCGCTTATTTCACCTTAGTTTTCACAGTGAGATTTTAACAGAATCGACCGATTTAACTTAGTTGTTAACTTAGAAAATTATTACGCGTTTAGTTATCTACCTTTATTAGTTCACCATCTTATAACGTGGCTACCTACTTCTGGGCTTAATCAATATAATAATATCGAGTAAGAATACGATCGGCACGAAAAGAAGCAGAAGTTCACCATCTGTCATGGTCGTGTTATGACATCACTTTTGGTTTTTACCGTCGATAGTACCTACACATATACCATATATACAGAACATCTTAAAAGAGTAACGGTGGAGTTTCTTGCCCATTCTTCTCCACTCGAAATTACCTTTTGGAACGGGTGACTAGAATCGCTTCTATTTCTTGTTAATTTCGACGTTCAAAAGTGCCTTTTTTCTGCGTATTTGAAATAAATGATTTGTTTTTAACTTACCTACGCTAAACGTAGATTAATGAATGCAACAAAACTTTCATAAAAATATTTGAAACAGGTCACAAAATGTAGTTCTGGAACCAAATAAGTTAGAAAGCTAACAGTCAGAGCAGAGAGGAACATAACAGAACGCACTTCGACATAGTCACAGGGCACGCCTTCCGACACAGGATGGACAAGTAAAGCGGTAATATTTAAGCCATAACTTATCAAGGGAATTGTTTTATCAGTGCATTATATTCTGAGTAAACCTATCACCATTGGCAAGAATATAATTTAGAGATATGGTCAATGAACTGAACTTTATAAACATAACAACCACACCTACCTACTATCAATAGGATTAGGGATCAGGGGCTGACCAGAACGTCTTACTATTATTAAGCAGTGTTATTTTAATATAACTTCACAGTGGGAAATAAAAAGAGCAAATACGTTGTATAGCTCCGACTCATTCTCACACTAAAATAATATTGCTTCAAGAGGTGTTGGTTCAGGACTAGCGCTCAGTGCTGAATTATAATTTCAAAACAAAAAAAAAATTACACTGGCCATATTTCTTAAATAACCTCTATATATTCAATAGTTTCTGAGAATAAGCACAGTAACGTAAAAACCCATATATCATAACACAAAACGCATTTACAATTCATACACATTTAAAATTGCCATTCGATTTCTGAAACACTTAAAAATTCACAACTACAAACCCCCCACAATGGGTTCTGTTAAGAAAAACCACTGTTAACCAAAGGCTACCGTGGAGGCGTGAATTTTTTATGACGTAGGGCGCTGTACCCCTTAGAAAAACACCGCCTTGCTAGGGAAAAGACTAATAAACGACGGCCTCTATCGCTATACCAAGAACGAAAAAATTATGATGTGGTATGTTAGTTTCTGAACATTTTGGGTAATAAAATGGAACACTAACAGAGCCTGTGATCATTCTATTTAAATAACACGAATAAACCATGCAGCCAATGGTTGGAATAAAACTACTTATTGGCAGGATATTAAGTTTATTAATGACTAGCTTCTGCCCGCAGCTTCACCCACGTGGATGATTTTTTTTTTTTTTGATCATGGCATCTCGCAGTTCAACCAAAGGGTTGTCTACTGCTTAACCGGGCTTGCCTGTGGCTGCCACAAAAGAATTGTAGCCTCCAGCCAGGGCTTAATAAAAACTATACCTAACTTACAAAACTAAGCGACTACACGCTAAGGGCACCCCCTGCGGGGTTCGGACCTCGGCTTAGGGCGTCGCTGGGGGGGGACAGCAAGGGACAGCTGGATCGGGGGTTTTTAAAACTACTGGCTCAGCGGCAACGCGGGCTGGCTCGAGCAAGGGTCGGGAGGGTGAGAGTGGACAGGGTCGTCGCGACGGGCCTCGACGGCGAGGACGGAACGACGGAAATTTGTATCTGTATGTTACTCTAATAGTGCTAGTAGCCGGGCTGCTCTCCTGGAGGAGAGTGGTGGCATCGTCAGGGGCAACGAGGGACCCACGTGGATGACCGAAATTGCATGGTAATATACATACAAACCTTCCTCTTGAATCACTCTATCTATTAAAAAAACTACATGAAAATCCGTTGTGAAGTTCTAAAGGTCTAAGCATACATACAGACATTAGGACAGACGCGGGAAGCGACTTTGGTTTATACTATGTAGTAATTAAGTCCAATAGAATAATATTTATTATTCATTAGCATTTGATAAAAATCCACTTGAGAAATGAACAATGCCACCGTATATAGATAAGACGAAATCAAGAACTGATTGATATACAGGCTAATTAATAATAGTTATAAAATAATTTGAAATTAAACTGTACTCGTCTACCACATCCTACTTCCCTAACACAACACAAGAAACATCTGTTCGTTCTCAGGGGTCCTACGCGCAAGCGAAATGTTAAAACCTGCAACGGTAAGCCAGGAAACCGAGGCCTTTAATTTGTACGGAACACCATACAATATTTATGGAAATATCGATGTCTTTGTTTAGACATTCTGTGGGTTTTATGACGAAGAAGTGTGACACAGAAAGTCCACTACGACTGCGAACCTCGTGCAAGGATGCCCCTAGAACGGGATTGTCCGAAAGGGTTTACCGCTGCCCCGGAACACAAAGGGCTAAGGAAGGAACGTGGATTGGTTTTAGTCAGTAGGAGTCTGGCACTTCCGCTCCACCCAGAGCGGGACGATTTCCCACCCTTAAAATAAAACCATGCCACAAGGCGTAAACTTTCTCATACTGCAGGGTGTCAAAGATCTTTTATGCTTTTGCGTCAACTTTCGTCATCTAGTCGACAAATTGCTTAATGGCTATAGTCTGGTTTAAATGTAGCACTATTAAAAGTATTTAGAGCTCCATATCTGGAAATAGAGAAAACTTATTATTGTTTCAGTGCTCATGAGTGGTCCTTCTGCATTTTTCTATTGTGTTGGTTTACGAGGGAAATTCTGACAAACTTTTATTGGTTTGTATTGATGATGTTTTTTATAGGTTCGGAGGGTTAAGAATGCCTTAGGCTTTGCAGTGTACTTGTTGAAATTGAGTTTACAATGTAGATAAGTATCGTTTGAGGGATCAGGCTTGTTGCTATGTTAAGCAGAAGGGTCACTTTGAGGAGTGGCTAGAGAGGCGTCACGGCGCCTTCACCTTCCGCCTGACGCAGGTCCTCACCGGACATGGATGTTTCGGGAGGTTCCTGCACATCATCAGGCGGGAGGAAACGCCCGGGTGTCACCACTGCGAGGATCGCCCAGAGGACACGGTAGAGCACACGGTGCAAACCTGCCCCGCTTGGGCGGAGCACCGCCGTGTCCTCGTAGAGGCGATCGGCGGCGGCGACCTCTCGCGCCCGGCCCTGGTGCAAGCCATGGTCCGGGGCGAGAGGGAGTGGCAGGCAGTCACCTCCTTCTGCGAAAAAGTAATGCTCGCGAAGGAGGTGGCGGGATGGGAGAGGGAAAGGTCCTCCCGTCCCAGCCGCCGCGGGAGACGCTCCGGGCGTCGGGAGCCACGTGACGACTCCCGGCCACCGTAGGCGCGGGCCTGCGGACGGTGAGTAATGGGTGACTCACCGTCCGATCAGCACCAGACCCGTGCCGTACGGCGCGTATATGTTCCACGCGCGCCTCAAAGAGATGTCAGCATATGAAGGGGCCCTCAGGGCCAACCAAGCCTGCCGGGTAAGCGGGATTGTCCGAAAGGGTTACCGCTACCCCGGAACATAAAGGGCTACGGAAGGAACATGGATGGGTTTTAGTCAGTAAGAGTCTGACACTCCCTTCCGCTCCACCCAGAGCGGGAGCAGTCAGTGGATGATTTCCCAGCCTTAAAAAAAAAAAAAAAAAAGCAGAAGGGTCAGCTGTTCGTTGTTGATGAACTGCAATATCTTTGCATGTTTCAATTTGTTGTCTTTCCTTTTTAGTATCTAATAGTATTTGTTTTTAATATGCTCTATTTTTTAGTTTCATTATTTCTACTGTATGCTTTCATCTTATCTCATATCTACCCGTTACCTGCTATTCTTACTACAACACATTCAACATCAAAAATAAATATACATCGTAGGATAGGCGGTCCAGCTATGTGGGTATCCGTAGATTATTTACGTTGGTCGCCAATGTGGGAGATCCCTATATTATAATAGACAAGGAGCTTCTACAACATGACAATATAATTGAACTATAATAACATTACCTATTTCAAGATGAACATTTAACTCGACCAGAGTATACTTTGTCACTTCTCTTTTCAATGTTTAGAATCGATTATCAAGTAAATACTCTTTGAAAAATATCTTTAATCTTCTAGTAACAACATTGACGACCTTTTCTACCGTAATCATCAATACTTTAATTGTTGCCAGCAATACATCAATATCATCTTCCAAAGATGATGCAAAAAACAAATGCCCATCTTATTGAGATCTTCCTGCCAAACGGTTTTCAACCTTATGTCTTTTACCTAAGGTGTATCTAAATTGTCTGTTGCCAGATTCGGTTTCATCAACCCGACATGGAGTAAGGTGAGGTATCATCAATCATATAGCTTGACACTTCAATACAGTGAGCAAATACTTGGAGTAACTGGTTCCAGTAAGATATAGGTTTAATCCTATCAGATTTGTAAGCATGTAATTTATCGTATGTCCCCAGATGTTTAAGTGTTGAAAGACTTGTTGTATTTCTCGTTTTAATAATAAAATAGTTTTACAGAAGATAACGATATGAGTAAATGAGTATTCATCTATTATCTTCTGAGACATCTATTATAATTACGAATAAAAAAAATTGTTACTTACTTAGCCTTTTTTTTTAAATTATTATTTAATATTCTCACTTTCGAAAGCTCTGTGTAAGTGATCCATTTTAATTCCTAAGATACAGTTTCACTGTATTCAGAGAGACACTATATCTATAAAAAAATACAGAACTTAAGTTACATAAAAACTGCCAGATAAGTAATTAACCCAGAGAAAATCCGGAGGTGGTTAAACAGTCTATAAATGCCTTGTTGTTAACCAACACCCTTTTTTTGAGAGTAGGAAATAATCAAATGACCCCTCTCGCTCTGAGTGGAGCAGAAAGGAGTGTCAGACTCTTACTGACTAAAACCCATCTAACTATCTTCCTTAGCCCTTTGTGTTCTAGGGCAATGGTAACTCTTTCGGACAATTCCGCTGACCCAGCAGAAACTGACACCTGACATTATTTTACAGACAACTAAAAGAACTAGTCAATCTCCACAACGTAATATCTATCATACATCATATTTCACCCAAGCTAGGCTATACTGAACAACCATTTAAAAATTCTAGTGAAGGCATGCTTATCGGCAAGGTATTAACCTACTTTCTTCACGACTTACAGCTTATGTAGTAGATAAGCGTTTGATACACAGCTGTTCGGCTTCCTAATCCATCGCTTAATATTAACTAGTTTTTGGTAAGTGTTGACGTTTAGCTAAAGTGTTAGGGCTTGTGTGTCGGATTATTCACGATTAGGTACAGACGCCAGCACATCAAACTATCCCTAACTGTCAAATTTTCTCAATTAAAAATGAAGCTTTTGTCTTTGCAATAAAGTTAAAATACTATCAAAGAAATTTGACAGATTGTGGTAGCGTGATGTGCTGGCCTCTGTACTATGTCATAAGGCGCAAGCAGTTTTCAGGTAATTTCCCACGATCATACCATCAGTCTATAATGTTCCCACTGCTGGGACACACCCCACCTCTCACTGAGAAGGTATCGACCGTAATCCACCACGCCAGCCCAGTGCCGTTGTTGGATGTCGCACGTCTTTAAATTTTTTGTTCTAAGACATACCAGTGTCGTCACGATGTTTGCCTACACCGTTTTTGAGAGCAATGCTGAAATACGAATACCACTACCTGCTATGCAAATAATATTATCAGTAAATTATTAAAACATCATCCACATAAGATAAGTAGGAAAAATGCTCATAAAATAAAATGAATTAAACTTTTACAGGACCAGACGGCAAGCATACCACATCGAACAAAAACAGAACCACAGAAATCGGTTCAGAAACCTCGGAATAATCGGTCCTCCTTATTGAAGGCAGTTAAAAATAACATAAAGTTCCTTAAGCTTCTTATGGGAACTCGATCATTCTCTATGCTCCAAGTACTTATTACAAGCAACATTTTTTACAATATCCATCAGTGTTTTCGTTACATCATTGTCTTGCCCGATAAGGTGCCCTCCTCAATCTTCCTTAGCAGACTTTAATTCTGTAAGTAGGCTGGCATCGTCATCGCCGTAATAGCCAAGGTGCATTTAAACTGAGAGACGTATAGACACCTCCTTCTAACTTATAGCTTTTACATTATGTGTGAGCGGGAGAAAAGTTTTCAGATTAAAATTGATTGCGCGGACATTGCTTTTATCTGCGGGACATGCCTCGATTGATTCTTCATCAATCTTTATTCGCGGTGTTAAATGTTTTTTTTTTTCTTATTTTAGTGAATTGCGTTTTTGGGTTATTTTGTCGGTGTTCAAGTTTTTTGAAAACGTTTTTGTGGACCAAGTTTATGCTGCAGATCTGTGCCTTATAATTCATATTAATTAGTTTTTTGTAGGCTAAATTATCTTTAAGTTTCTCAGAGAAAAACAAGTTGACATGTAAACATATTGAAACTTCAAAGTTGCAATAATTTTTTTGGAATTTTGTATTTTAAAACAAATATTTATCATCTACACGAATCAAATAACAATATCCATATGTCTATCAAACACATACTATCAATTTCATATCAACCTTTACCAAGACCGTCACCCAAGATCGTTCAAACCATTTTTACAACGGCCAATAAATTCAGAAACTTAAACATGGCTGTATCAATTTACGTAAGAGGCCACCGTGCGTTATCAAAAATTTATTACTTCATAAATTTATAACAACTTGAGTGCACTTTGTAAATCTTTACAATGTAGGATGATGGAAGAGGTGCATGGAGCTCAAGAACTCAAATATTTGAAAGGAAATTGTAAGCTTCGGCAAAATAGCTTTTTAACTCTGGTATTGCCTTGGATCCAATGTTCAATTTATTGTTGACTTTATTTAATTCACCTCGTAACTGACTGCTGTTGGTCTTATGTTGACAAGTGCTACCGCTGAGCATGAGGTTCTGTGTTCGTTTCCCAGGTCAACCAAAGTGAAAGAATAGGAATACAAATTCCTCAAAAGCAATCTGGAGTCTGGTTTTATACCTGGTTGATGGCAATAGACTCACCCTCTATTACAAGGAACTGACACATAAATGGCATAATGTGGGTGCACTCATTATGGGTGCTACTCTGCCTAACCCTTTGGGGAAATAAGGCGTGATGTTATGTTATATTTATTAACACTATTGTAAAAGTTACCTTTGGCAGTCGCCCTACTTAAAATAAAATAATTTAGCTGTAATGACCCCAATTACATAGTTGGAAAAAGGATAAATAGATGACGAAGTCACCTTTTAGTGACCATCCCAAAAATTTAAAACATAGCAACACTGTAAAGATTTATCGATTCTACCAGTTAGTGAAATCCAAAGAAGTTGCTTCAAAAAATCCAACTAAAACTACACTTTACACTGTTAACAAAGTAAACTGTACCAGTGAAAATGTCGCTTTAACAGCACGTATAGAAAATAAAAGCCATGAAGTACAAACGGATAAACAAGAAAATGTCTTACAAGAACCTCGAGCACTTGTTAATAGATTTCTTGCGGAAATAGGTACCATCGTTAAGACAAGTAAACGTTTAAGCAAACTGCTGCTATCTTTTACCCTAACACGTCCAACACTCGTTCTGCGACTGGCAATAGCACTGGTATCTATTGCCTTGGGCTCGGAACAGACGGGCAGTTACTTACGGGTAGAATTCAATGGGCCTTACATGTTGTTAGCATAAACTTGGTAACAGCAGCTATGAATTGATCTACAAATTGGATTCTTAGTATAGTGGAGGTACTGAGTCGGTGAGAAGGAAGTGATTAATCTTTGTTCATGAGTCTAGAATTTATAATGACAATATTCCTATGAAGGAGAGAAGCAATGTAGGAACGCGTTTATCACAAAATAAGGCAACGGACAGATGAAAAATGATATAGCAATATACCGGTCATTTAATGCAGCAAAAACCAGCCCGTCTATCGCCTCTCAGATCTATAGTTACAAGTGATAAAACCATCGCTAAAGTCGTACTTTACGTTCATTCTGTGTCTTCAAATAATTAATTAACGTTGTATCGCCGAAGAATGATATCTAATAAAATCTTATACTCGTTCGAAGGTGTTCAAATAACAATAAGTCTTGCTGTAAAGCTGTTCACTCATTAACAGCTTAGTGTCGCTGAAGCGAAGAATTTGAAATTAGAATGGGCATTTTAATTTGACGATTTATTTGTTAGATACCATTACATTTGGGGAGATTAAAGACGTGAAAGGGGTGTTTTTATTAATTTAGAAAAATAATTTGTGTATATGGTCATAGAGCATAAAAAAATTCGTCCACATCGCTGTCACCAGGAAAAGTTCCCAAAAGGCTGGCAACATTGCCGCGTTGTATGGCAATGCTGATTCTTTGACCAAAAAATAGGCCAGCCCTCTGGTCACGTGAAGAGTCGATCAACCGCTTGGTGATGTGTCGAAAAACATAGTGGGCACTCGGACCCCATCCATGGTCCTAGTATTTCGACCCCAAAAAATTGGACTTTAAAATGATAATGTCATTGATCAATCCGGCAAAAAATAAATATGAATCTCGAATCTAAAAACATTCCAACTTTTTGGAACAATATTTGGCAACGGATGTATGAAATGTGCAGCAAATACCTGAACCCAACGTTTTTATTGTATTCCGATCATCAGTTGGTATCTACAAATAAAAGCGTGATTACAAAGCAGACAGAAATGCGCAGTAAAACTTAGTTGTACAACGGAAACAGTTATGCACTTAGCACATTGTTGTATTCAGTACTTATTATTCCCGATTTTCTCATAATGACATTAAATATGGATAAATCTTAAGTTGTACACAGGCCAGTACATCAAGTTACCCAAATCTGACAAACTTTCTTTGATAGTTTTTCAACTTTATTTACAAAAACATAAGGACATTTTTTTAAATTGGGAATTTTAGTTTGGGATAGCTTGATGTGCTTGATGCGTCTGTTCAAAGGATTTTAACCCGCAATATGTGTAAAGCTGTTAGCTCTTTAACGGTTACCTTTGAAGCGATAAACTGTGAAGTTTTAAATACTTAACTTTAATTTGACGATTTATCCGTTTCCAGTAAACTCCGGATGGGCAAAGATTAAGTTCAAGAATTGACTTCGAACGAAGATTCTGTGAAGTTAAACACCTACTAATGACATTGAAGAATATTAAGAAATGGAAAGTCAGGTTTTATAGGAAGTAACAAACATACTAACAGTCGGTACTGGAAATGAAATTAGTATAATAAGCTCCTCCATTCTATTTAAATTCTTTGCTAGGCCAGTTGAAGGTCATAGTATAATCATCGGCTTGCAGACTCGTCGTATTAATTAGCACAGGTATAATTTACACTTAGCAATTTTGTAAGAATAAAATAAATTATAGTTACAATCTTAATTAGAAATCAGATTATTTAAGAATTAAAAGGTGACTATCATGTATGACAGCCAAAATAAAACAAAGGATCAACAGGAATTTAGCTCTAGCATTACCGATAACTTAACTACTTTACAAATATAATTATTTCAATCTTTATTTCAAAGCCAAAGTCAAATCATTTATTAAAACGCTTTTATTAGCTCGGGTTGTATCTATGTATGTATGTAACGGAATCTTTGAGCTTAATTTTCACCGGTTTCTAAAAGTCTGATCAACTTGAAACTTTGCACACGTCTCAAGGACCGATGACAATGCAATAATTTGATAATAGTTTCCCATTATATCCTTATTTTTACACGCTTTATATTAGCTTCACTTGTATGTATGTTTGTAACCGACTCACTTGGAAGCGATTTTGACCCACTTTAAACGGCCAGATTTCGTTCAAACTTTGTAGATTTATCGAGGACCGATGACAATACATTAATTTGAACTAAAAAGTAGGAAATAAAAACAGTTTAAAAAACACGCTTTTTATAGAAAACCGAACTAAAAATAGAAAATAAATTTTACTGCATGGTGGTGGTGAATATTATCTTAAAAAGCACCCCACGCTTTTAAAAAAGTAAAATTTATTTTCTATTTTTAGTTAGGTTTTCTATAAAAAGCGTGTTTTTTAGTTTTTTTAAACTATTTTTTATTTCAAAGGCACAAGAAAGGCACTTTTGAACGTCAAAATGAACAAGAAATAGAATTGATTCCAGTCGCCTCTTCGAAAAGGTAGTTTCGTATGGAGAAGAATCGGCAAGAAACTCCACTGTTACTCGTTTAAAAACCCAAACAAATCAACTATCTATTTCACAAAATAAACTTAATCTTTGCCTCAAAAAAATACTAAATCGGCTGTTTCCCGACACACTTGATTGACATTTTTAATTAACAAATCCCGTTTGGGACGTACCAGTACGCACATTATTTCTTTAATGGTCCCGCCGAATGATCGATTGTCTGCGTTTGGGAACAGTCACCAGATTCGGCAATCAGACCAAATGTTCCGAACCCATGTTGTAAATTCTTTGCCTCTTTAATTTATTTTCTTTGTCATTTATTGCAACCACGTTCTTAATTCGAAATTTACATTTGTTTTTTTCCATAGAAAGTTTAATGTTGCGTTTAGAATAAAACCTTATTGTTACGTTATTTTTATTGATAGTTGTCTCATGTTAGAAAAAAAGTTGTAACACCTAAAACGAAATATTTAGTTGAATGACCATCGTAATAGCGCCATTCCATCCATCTAAAACACTTTATATGTCTCTAAAACTTCCTAGTTTTTCCCACAACGTACATTTACAAATCTTTACAAGAAAAAAATGGACCAAAAGGTAAACAGTTCCCATGTTCTATGGTAATGCACCCATGTCCGGAAGGTACCAGTCTTGTTTTATTCAAATAACCCGACCAACCCATGACATGTACTATGATATTCCAACTAATGAATACCAGAATTCTTCTACTCACTCCACTGGTGCGTTGATTTGTAACCTTAGTTATTTTAATGATGAAGAAAAGCAATGGATGGTGTATTTAAATATAGAATGACTTGCAGTTATTTTTCTCGGTACGGATCAAGATCTTCCAACAAACATATCCCTTTTGGTATTATTTTAATTCTCTCATACATATTTAGTGGTGCCGTAACGCGTTGGTCACGAATCGTTTGACGTTTTAAATTATATGTACAATTATTTTTATTTAAGTAATTTCGAGTGGATGCATTCGTAACGTTTATGTTGGTTTAACTCCGATTAATAGGCTGTCTTGTGTTAGTTATGTAAGGGCTTACAGAATGATTTCTTTAATAAGTATTGGGAATACTTTCTCTGTCAATGTTACCTGTTATTTGGGACAATTTATCGCTTTCTACAGTCTTGTTCAAGTCTGTGAGGTCTGTGTTAGTATGATTGTTTTCTTCTACAATGTTGACAGTAATCGTAATGAAACTATTTAGTTTGTTTGTCTTTATTCTTTAGTTTGCGTGTTTATATCAACTCCTGGGAATATATACTATACAAAGATTATTTTTACTTTACAAAGATATAATAATATAATAGATTAATACAAAGTTTTATTATACCACTAGCATTTCATACAACCATGATTTCTTCAATGAAATATTGCAGATCTTGGTTCAAATAGAATTTTAGTACAAAAAATAAAACATGTTTCTTGGAGCGGCCGCCTATTTGACTTCCTTAACCCAGTTACTGAGTATTAGGAAACCCCTTCGGTAAGACTGATTGTCTCAGAATTTCAGGCTTCTGACGAACAACGTGCTATTCGGAGCACAATGGGGTCTTGGTATGTAAGAATTGTCACCCATCCACAAACCGACCGCGGCAAGGGTAGCTTAACCTGATTGTTTTTATTTATGTGGCTTAGTAGTAGTTATAATTAGCCATTACTAGTCTATAAATGACTTCGAATATAAAAAATCCATAAGCACAAAAAGTTTGATAAAGTTAATTTAAAAATTGTCCTGTTTATATACCGTATCGCTTGTTTAAAGAAAGGTTCTATGCATATCAAATAAATCGTATAATGTACGTTCTTCAGTAACTGCAGTTTAACTTAATATTTCAAGCAATACTACTGTTTAATAGTCGGTCATTTTTCGTAATTTTGTTCAACTTAACATTTAAGTTAAGAAAGAATATGTTAAAGCTTAACTTTCTATACTTAGTTAATGGTATGTTAATCTTGTATACATGAAGTTTCGAATTTTAATGAACTACGTATTAAAATGTTACTTTATTTGAATGAACCGATCATTTAGCGTATTTTTCCAAGATTAAAATCAAACGTTCCAAGCAGCTGGCAATGAGTGTAGTTAAAGAAATATTTGGATCATCAAGAGATCTTAAACTTGATTCGAAACATTACATTGTAGACTATAAAACTGTGATACCTAACAAGAATTATTCAGGTTAAGTATGTAAAATGAGTATGCCTTTCTCAAATGTAACATTTTAAGATGGAGAATGCCGATTTGTAGCAATCCCTTCTTGCTAGTCTTTTTGATTGCCCTAATAAACTGGTGATTGCTTTAACAAGATATTTTAAAGATTAACCCCCTTACTAATAAACTTATTACATCAGGTGAATTACAGTTACACACCGATTCCTCTCTTTCAATCGTCCGAAATTTGACTTTTGAAAGAAGAAGACAAAGCGTTATGTAATTATATAGACGCTATACAACGTTTATTAGTAAGGAGGTTAGTATAAAGGCCTTATAGTAAATATTGCCCATGTGTTGCAAAATAGGATCTTTCTGCTAAACATCCAGTTTTTCTTCTTTTTTCGTGTCCATGGTTTTGTTTCTCTTTTGTTTTTACCAGTAGTTTGCTACACTGATCGCGGCATCAGTGGCATTCTTCTTTATCTGAGATACAGAACAGAGACAGAGACAGAGAACAGGCACTTAAGACACTCCAGCACGTGGGGTATAGTCTGATCAGAAGCACCGCACTGGCACTGGGTTCAGGTAGGTCAGTGGGCCCCCACTTCGACAAATTGGGTACCCAAACGACTCAGAGCTTTCCAAATAGGCCACTACAGATCACGCCCGGGAGGCAAATGTTCCTGGGGTTTAACTAAGTCAGGAGTTAGTTTACAGCATCCTGCTACAGTTCTAACAATAGGAAGCCGAACTATTTGTGACTGCGTGTCCGAAACTATTATACTTTTTTATCAATTTGCCACGCGCAATAATTTGTGTCCATCTTACTCTGGCGGAACAAAGTGAACCTTTTTTACATGCCTCTTTAGATCAAAGTCACCGAACGTTTTGCGTATAGAAGAAATGGATGCAGAAGGCTCAGTTTTTGTTTTAATATAACGGCAACGGACAGCAATAAACATGCCTTTTTATAAAATAGCTAACCGTAAACAAAGACTCTGGCAGGTAATGCCAGTCGTTAGCTGTATGCCTGCTGCTGTAAACACTAAATAGAGAACAAGGTGACATTACATTTTAACTACTTATTTTATTATTGGTGTTAGGGACCTATGTCACGACTTTAAATTAAAACAGTGGACTGTAATTAAAGTCATAATTATAATCCCAATAGGTTTTACAATATATCGATTGGTAACAATAAGGAGTGCGCGCGCGTCGATGGAGATCGGTTGCGAAGTGGTCGTCACCTCGAGTCGCCGAAGCCGACGATGCCGAAGACGCCCGAACAATTGGTGATTATAACTTTTTTTTGATTTTTCTAGCAAAATAAAATTGCTTTGGAATTAGATTCTGGGTTTTTATAATATCATTCTTGAGTAGACAGAAAAACTGCTGTTTTTTTGCTTGTCTCTCAGATTGTAACATTACGATGAAGTAGCTTAAACTTAATTATTATTAGAATTACTTACAAGAGTCCACCACAGTCACTTTATATTTGCTTTAAAGGCACTACCTTTAAAGCAAAATAAGCCTCCTGCATTGATGCAGGAGGCTTATTTTTTAGTAGAAAATTATGAAACACTTAATACTACTACATAATACTGGTATCTTTTCGTCGCAAGTAGTGGGCCTTCTGAATTTCCTACTTTTATATCTTTTGGTAGAAAAAAGTCGCAAATGCGATTTAAATTTTAATTTGAGCCCGGGTTTTTTGGTGGCACGCCTCCTCAATCTATTATAATTCGCCGCGTGGTAGGTCGTCATTATATTTTAAATGATTTTAGGTTTCTTGTTGTGAATAATTAAATTATTACGTGCTTTTGAATGACTAGATTAAATCTAGAGTTTGATTAGGTATATTTTTGATGCTCAGACGATAAAAAAGTAAAAAATGGTTCGCCCGTGTGAAAATAAAACCGAGACAATTTTTGAAGGTTGTTGCCACCTGCCAGAGATGTTGGTCACATTTAATTTTATTACTTAACATCACGCTTGCAATCCACGAAAGGTGAAACAGAAATGTATCTATAGTACACCCACATTTCACTGGTTATAAATAGAGTCCCATACCTACTATTCTCATCAACCGGGTACAGACAAAGACTTCGGGCTGCTACTGATAAAATGCTGATGGAAAGACCCAATACCACTTTGCTCGACCTGGGAATCGAACTAGTCAGCAGTAGAGCCTGTGACCATCAGACCAACGAGGCAGTCATAAGCAGACATCATCTGTCAGTCATCGGCATCAGTCGACGCCGTCACTTCGTGTACAATAGATTTTATTTTTGTGGTTAATATAAATTTGTTTGATAGTCTGTAAGGGGCGTTATGGATCTTTGTTACCTGAAATAAATAACATATTATTATTATATTAATTTTATTAATTTGAACTGTTAGTAAGTTTAAATTAATAAAATTAATACTTAATAATTTTACTAAATATAACCAAATATTATACCATTCTATGCACCAAAAAAAATCGAGATAAGTTCTTATAGAGACTTCTAACTTATCGTTTTAAAAATCAATAAACACATATACCTAAACGCGATTTTAACTTAATTACAAAACACACCTCTATCCCAAAAGCAGTCACTTAATTACCGAACAAACTTTTAATTTACAACCTGCATTGAATACCAATCAAGATAATTAACCTAAAACTATAAACCTTGTCTTCGATCGTCGGAATATTCAAAAGCCGCATTCCCGCCCACTTTGTGGTATCTCCATCTTATTATCAAACCACACACTTTGTAATTGCGACCACCGGAAAGACAGAGCGACCACACTCCGTTTAGCGTGAAAAAGACACTTTCGACCACACTTCGTTTGTATGAAAAGGCTTAAGTGGTTCCGGGTTAGTGTAAATGTTCTACTGATAAGAAATAAAGGATGTTTGGACCACCTGTTTGTGATTAGACGGTTTCTTTTGATGTTGATTTTATGACAAATGGTAGTGTTACATAAGTGAGTAAGCTGAGTAATTCCCGATAAGGATATGTCTGTTCTGCAGGACAGAGCCAATATTCTAACGGTCACAATCGAAATCCAAGTCATTTAATAAAATTAGGCTGAAAATCAGCACTTTTTGAAGGACAAAATTAGATAAGACAGATCCCCCAAATCACCCGCCCTTCACCACTTTCTAGTGCTTTTTAGCTGGGAAGAAGAAGTGGCGCAACAAACTCCCCAGCAGCTGTCTGTTCAGTTGGAAAAAATTTATTCTATACAGTAAATTTTATGAGGAGTAATTAATGATGTTCAGACCTAAGTTCAATGTGACCTGTGTTGTAAAGTTCGATAAAGAGCGTTGAAAAAAAAAATTAAGACTAGAAAAATACTTCTGGGAAGTAAGTATTAAAATTTATTTTGTTTGACTTGATTAAATAAAAGACTATTTATCAATAAATGGAATCCTAATTAAACATTCTAGATTTTAAAATATTACAATTCAATAAGCAATGGGATACAGAACTTTAGACATCAAACAATCAAAATATCAATATTACCGATGTTGCTGCAACAACAAACATAAATTCTCTAAACATTTCTCAAACATTATACAAATAAGAGACAAAGGACACAAAATCTAAGTCCAATCCAATGGTAAGACAAGTGAAACAGCCGGTACTCCGGATGCGAGTCAATATTGAGTCGGAACGATTAAACACAAAACAAACAGGTTTGCGAGAACGTGCTGTAGCAAGTTTGGGCTCTTAGCTGTCCTGAGGGTTCTTGGGGTGGCTGTGTTAGAAATACTAACTGAATTCTTTGAACATGATAATAAAAGCATACATTAGATCGTTGAATCTTCTTCTTTTCGTGTGGTTAGTGACTAACCTCGTGTCAGAGTTTTATGCTGCTCATGGGCCTCTGACTTAGCTTCACATGCTGTTGACAAATACTATATCTCAGACATGCTAGTTTCCTCACGATGTTTTGCTTCACCGATTTTAAGCGAGTGATAGTTATACAATACGCACATGAACTCGAAAAATTAGATCTTCGACTATCGAGTTATATTAAAAGTAATGCTAACTCTGTAGATATACTGACAGTAGATTTAAAAAAACACGTTGGTTGTATGTATGTTATAACCCCCTTAAATATTTATTTCATTTTATTTCTTCGTATTTTTTGTTATAGCAATAAGATAAATATGTACATCATCTGTGAAAATTTCAACCGTCTAACTATCACGATTCGTGAGATACAGCCTGGTGACAGACGTACGGGCGGACGGACGGATATCGGAGTCTTAGTAATAGGGTCTCGTTTTATCCTTTTGGTACGGAACTATAAAAAAAGAACTAAATGCTGGCCGTAAAAAGAAAAGGTTTTGTTTATGATCTTTAGTAACATTGTAGTATTCCTGTTTGCCTTTTATTGTTGCATTTTCTAAGCACGTTCTTTGAAGACTTTTCTTTTTTTTATTTGATTTTTTTTCTTCCTTCTTTCAATTTTTTATTCTAGAATTGCTTTCCTTTATTGTCTTCAGAGGTGACATCAGTTTCAATCACGTTCTAAATCAAACAAACCAAGTCAAAATTCGAAACCTGGTAACACTATCCTCCCATCCCTTCAACTCATTAATACATTAAACACACATTAAGATGTGATTGTAGATGTTAGAGACAATGCCCTATTTGCCGACCGTCCTCTGCAAACGTTGAATAAATTTAATTTTAGGGGCTGAGCGCACCCTTGCGGATTGTGGTTGTAGTTAGAGGAAGATTTGGTGTGCTCAGATGATTTTAGGATGTTTTGTTTATATTTATTTACTTATAAATAATTTAATACTTATACCTAGAAGTATAGTGTTCCAGTTTAATCCGGAATAAAATGAATGAAAATAAAAAGTTAAATAATAATGACTGCTTTGTTGGTCTGGTGGTCGCAAGCGCTACTGCTGAGTATGAAGTCCTGGGTTCGATTCTCAAGTCGGCCAAAGTATTTTTATATTTTTCTATCTAGAATTCTCAGTAGCAGCACGGAATCTAGATTTGTGCCTGGTTAGTGGCAATAGGCTTGACCTGGGACATGGGACTTAAACAGAACGGGCGAAATGTAGGTGTATCTACAATAGGTGCATCTTTGCTTAACCTTTAGAGGAATAGAGGCATGATATTTATGTTTATATATGAATAAAATTTGTGAAAGATGAGATGGCTGACTCTGATGAAGAATTACGGAAGATATATTGCGAACAATCCAAAAATTTCGTAAAAATGCAACAAAAAGATGTTATCAAACAACAATTGTCGTAATTGAAGAAAGAAATCAAGTATTCGGAGTTATAGGAATAGCAAATAGAATAAAACAGTGTGTTGATTCAGAATTTATAGTCGCTGTAATTAATTCAAAGAAATCGCTGCATTAACAAAACCATGGCTCTTCATTATAAAAAGAACTGGTTCCCAGATAATAAACGTCAAATAAACACACCATTTCTTTTTTCAAATCGAAGAAAAAACAACAAAAAAGCAACTTCCAAATTCGAAAAATTATCAATAAAACCGCACCGTTATTCAGAATCTACTAATTGATCTATGAACAGTATTGACATTAATCTGTATAGAAAACCCGTGTGGGGCTTTGACATAAACCAGAGATGTTTTAATGTTAATATTCAGTTTATTAACAGTTTCCATAAAGCGGCGACATTTCTATAAAATGACAGGCGGACTTCCGTCACGTTTATCACGACTGTGGTGGTCATTGGTAGATGAAGTGGATGCAACAGACATGTCACATAAATGGTGGAATGATTTCTACCTACATCACTGCTATCAAAAATTCAGTTCGAGTTGCAGACTATGTAGATCAACCAACATCTTATATTACTATTGAAACACAAAAACAAATTGTTCAATGCATGAACAGACGCCAGCACATGAAGTTACCCCAATCTGTCAAATTTCTTTGATATATTTACAACTTTCTTACAAAAGCATAAGGTTCATGTTCGATTGGGAATATTTGACAGTTTAGGATAACTTGATGTGCTGGCGTCTGTACATACCTTTTCCAAATGAAGAAATAGTATCCAGTAATGAAAGTGTGTGTGTCTTGACAAATAAAATTTAGTATCGTCATAAAAAAATATATATTTTCCTCTTTACTAGCTTTTACCCAAGGCTCATCACAAAGTACTCAATAAAACCTTGTTCATGAAAAAATACATAGTACATGGGCCAACCTTCATGGTAGTTCGTCAAACGGTGTCGAAGTCTCTCTATATTAATCGCAATAAATATATACATTTATATTTTATAGGTAACTAGCTTCCGCCCGCGGCTTCACCCGCAAAATATGTCGACAAATTATACACATAAACCTTCCTCTTGAATTACTCTATCTATTAAAAAAACGGCATCAAAATCCGTTACGTAGATTTAAAGATTTAAGCATACAAAGGGATATAGGGACAGAGAAAGCGACTTTTTTTTATACTATGTAGTGACTAGCACTTTGCCCGCGGCTTCGCTCTCGTGGCCTTGCCCGCGGGACCCGTTATTTTTCCCGGGATAAAAAGCCTATGTTACTCCCTGAAAACTAAGCTTTCTAATAGTGAAAGAATTTTAGAAATCGGCACAGTAGTTTTTAAGTTTATTCATTACAAACACACGCAAAAATACAAATCTTTCCTCTTTGTAATATTATTATAGTATAAATAATGTTTAGTTTCTAGTCCTAATTCATATTTATCTAAAGTGACGCATCTACCACTCATAGTTCGACATACTCTCTGTGTTTGTCGCCATGTTGCCGCCAGTGCAGAACGCCGCTTCTTTTGATGTCGGATCGGCGCGTGCGCACGGAAACCTACAAATGTTAACGATTATTCAAAATTCAATAGTTTTTTTTGTTGAAAATTCGAATACAATGAGCACGTTAATTTATTTGGTTTGATTGTTTTAGGTTGTTTAGCTTTCTTTTGTGTTTTGTTTCCTCAAAGGAGTCGTGTAAGTTTACAGGGGCTTAAAGACTGAATTTGATTCCCTGATCAATCAAATGCAATGCTGCCAGCCTTTTGAGAACCTGTTGACAGCGATGTGGACGAATTTTAGTAAGCCCTTATTATTATACATAATATTTTTATACAAATTATAACGAATATTTAGCTTTTCAATGTAAATAACAACATGTAAATTAACATTATATTAATTTAGTTACTGTAATAATAACATAAAACTAACAATCAAATTCAATTGAATGTCTCAAAATATTTTTGAATGCATGCTGAATTTAATCAAACTAATGGACAGTACGTAGAGCAATACTTTTTGTAGATTATTTGTGCACAAAAAAAAGTTGCTCTGTTGGATCCATTTTAATATTCCACAAAGCCAACTATACAAACGATTGATCCAATTATTGCGTTCCCACCGATATCCAAAACGCCCTCACTACACATTGGGCAACTTAATCCAGTTAATTGTTAAACATGGTGTTAATAGTCGATGACAATTGTAATAGTGCTGCCCGCCCCCATGCGGGCGAGGCGTAATGATGTCAGTAGTCTTTTGTGTTTATCAGAAATGAGAGCCGGGGTGTTGTTTTTTTAATTAGGATTTATTTATTGTGGGTATATTATACAGGTACAGGAAGTCGACAGAAAATAAAATAATTAATTGAATTTTTAACGAAACCAATGGGGAAATTGCAAAAGTTGTGTACACTCACGAATGTATAGAGTTAATCTTAGTGATCATTCAATGTGGAAAAAACAATACGACCATAAATGAAAACACTGACAATACTAATGAATAGAACTATTTTCGAACAATGAAATAAATTCTTACACGCGAAATTTAAAAAGTGATCTTTTCAAACAAACTAAATAATAGAGGTGGGCCAACTATGGGTTTTGACAATCTTTGACTAGCTATAGTGACTAAACTATTGCATACATTTGATTGAATTTTCGTATGCAGGCTGGGGACAGCCTTAAATATACGCAGTTTAATTTATGATCATATTGTAGTCTCCACTTTGTATACTTGGGCAAACGTTGCCAGCGGCAGCCGTCTCCAACGCGTTGACGGCTGTAGTTGAAAACGTCGACGGCTGTAGTTGAACGCGTCGGCGGGCGCGGCGGCGGCGGCTGCCGTCGACGCGTCGGTGATAGCTATGGTTGTCTCAGCCGTAGACAATTTGCCGCTCGTGTATATGAGTAAGTACCAAGTTTATCACACTAATATTATAAAGGCGAAAGTTTGTGAGTGAGTTTCTATGTTTGTCCGTTCTTCACGCTCAATCGGCTGAACGGATGTGGATAAAATTTGGCACCGAGATAGTTTATGACCTGGATTAATATATAGGATACTTTCTATCCCAGTAGTACGTTCCCTTGGGATGTTTTCTGAAATCTACGCGGGCGAAGTCGCTGGCAGCCACTAGTGAGTTAAGCGGGATTGTCCGAAAGGGTTACCGCTACCCCGGAACATAAAGGGCTACGGAAGGAACATGGATGGGTTTTAGTCAGTAAGAGTCTGACACTCCCTTCCGCTCCACCCAGAGCGGGAGCAGTCATTGGATGATTTCCCAGCCTTAAAAAAAAAAAAAAAAGCCGCTAGTGAGTGATAAAATAGTGGTGACAGGTGATGGTGGTGAATAGTGGGTCGTGCCTGTCAATAGTAGGCACGACCTAAAGTCTTTTTAAAGAACGTATGATGTTACCAACTTCAAATGTCAAAAAATAAATAGGAGAGAGAAACTGTCAAATCATGACAGTTAAATTTATCAGTGTTGCTGATCTTTACAAAAAGTTTTACTAAATGATAATACTTATTAATTGATCGATAGTGGTCTCTATTAGATATCAGGCCACCCCTATTATATGGAAAACAAGTGCATCCTAACAGACGGAGACAGACCATATCAGTCTATAATATTAATTCAAAACAAAGTTTATCACTACCACAATGACTACTCGATTACTGTCACGGGGCGGCTTTTGATATTTTTATCAATCGCGCCATATTTACTGAGAATACAAAATGATTGATCGATGTCAAACGAGCATGACAATGCTAGGATAATAAATCGATTTATGAAATCAATTGTGTAATCGATTATGGTACAATGTATTAATAAAAGGTCGTGTATTAGTACCTTTTTTTAACTCTTGGGCCGTCATTTTCAAGGGTCTACTGTGGTGTGTACTTTGGTCTGAGTGAAATGATAATAAATTAATATTTATTTAGTTTCTAACTTACCAACCATTTTGCCTACATCTCATCTGCTCATAGTTTACATAACTGATTGCAAGACTAGGGACGGAAAAAAAATCCAACTTACACCTATCATTACAGGGTAGCCAATTGCGATAGTATACTTATCTAAACACTTATTTTAACTAATTATTATTAATAATAATAATAATATAAAAATATCCTTGGACATTTCACACAACGCCATGTCGTCCCAAGCTAAGCAACCTAATGCTTGTGTTATGGTAACGTCATGGCTGATAAACTACTTATATACATTTTTTTTGTAAATACATACATATTATAGATAGAAAAACACCCAGACCCGTAACAAATATTTGCAGGTCGTACAAATATTACTTATTACAATTTTATTTTGCAGCTTATTACAAACAATGCATTATTTTTCGACTCACTTAGAGAACAATAGAATAGGTCTGAGTCACTAGCTAACCTAGTGGAGTGTTTGATGTATATTTGCTAAATGAAATGTATAATACACCAAGCTTTTGTCAAAGACAATATCTAATCAATCTGCCAAATCTTTTCCCAACTATGTTGGGGTCAGCTTCCAGTCTAACCGGATGCAGCTGATACCAGTATTTTACATGGAGCAACTGCCTATCAGACCTCCACAACCCAGTCAGTAACTGGGTAATACGCTACCCCTCGGTAAGACTGGCTATCAGACTTTCGGGTTTCTGACAACCCTTAACGACTATCAGAGATCCACGAATGTCAGCCGGGACCAAGGGTTTAACGTGTTTTCAACGTGTTTTCTCGACATGTTAAGATGGTCACCCATCCCCGGACCAATTCTGGCAGGCGTAGCTTAACCTAATGGACTGAAAAACAATACTAATCATTTAAAGCAAGTATTCGCAAAGAAACAAAAACTCACAATAAAATTTTACACGACCCAGAAATCGAACTCAAACCCCTGGATTCAACAGCACCTTCGATCACTAAAGGCACTAGAAAGTTTCAACTATAAGTACCAACAGCGGTCTATAAACTTAGAACCTTATTCATTATGCCAAACAAAGTTTGGAGTAGTAGCAAAGTTTAAGCGTACTTGAGCCCGAGTTTGGCATACTTGCATTAATAGCGACTAGTACAAACGTCAGCACATCAAACTATCCCTAACTGTCAAATATTCTCAATTAAAAATTAACCTTACGTCTTTGTAATAAAGTTGAAATACTATCAAAGAAATTTGACAGATTGTGGTAACTTGATGTGCTGGCCTCTGTACCTAACCTGTTAGGTATCATTAACTTGATCTAATGTGTGATTAATGACACTAGCTTCACAGACACTGAAATGAATTGCGGTTGAAATGAGCTGCAATGCTATAACAAATTGTGTGTAATTTTTAATTTCTGATTAAATCAATTATTTATACACTTCTAGAGACGAAAAACAGGCTGAAAAATGTCACTTATATTTGATAATAGCATTTTTATTTTAGACATCAAATGACTCCTCCCGCTCTGGGAAGAATGGAAAGGAAAGTCCAGACTCTTTCTGACTAAAACCCGTCATGTTCCTTCCTTAGCCCTTTGTGTTCGCACAATCCCGCTGACCTGTTTATAGCCAGAATACACATCAGAAGCTCAGGCACTATTCCATTGAAATCTTGTTTTGTTTTTATTGAATAGGATGATTAAACTCTGATACCAGGTTAGTCACACGAAAAGAAGAAGAAGATTGGATTGGATTGGATTAATTATAACTCTTTAGTAGCGCTTTTTATGAGTGCAATAATTACTATGTTTAAGAACCATGAGATGAAGATTCTGTTTTTGTAAGACTACCATTTATCAACATACTTGCAACTGTTCGTCTCGACACGACATGATAAAAATGTTATTGACCTTAAAACGAGAGCTCATAAGAAGATCACAGAACTGTTCACACAATCTCCCTTTAACATTTCTCCAATAGCAATTACTAACATTACAAAAAAACCTACGGTCATTTACATTACATTCACGATAAAGTTTTTTTCGTACTTTGGATGCAATAAAATCTGTTCTTATAATGGGTGATAGAGTTGAATAAAAACTATTTTGAAATACGCTATCACATTTTTAGTAGGGCTTATGAAATGTTTTGATAAAAAAGTGTTAAAATACATTTCGTTTTTTGTTCGTCAATGTTTGCTGGTCACGCTTTTGACCCCGCGATGGGCATTGCGCCGTGAATTCTTTATTAGTTTTTTTATCAGTTTATGAGATAGGTTCCTCATGTTTGTGTTTGGAGAAGGGCGTGTAAGCAGTCATAGCAAAGTGTACCAAAATTTTTATCTGTGAACACAGCGGATTCTTTTTGCGATAATTTTTTTAATCATTTACAGGGCGACTCTGTTAATAATTTTAATTACTGATCTGATAATCTCCATAGCGTTAGAAAGTAATGTAAGTAAGTGTCGGCAGTTATGTTTAAGTCCCATATAATAGGGGGCGAGCCTGTATTGAAATCATTGCCACGAATAGAAAATTTTACTCTTACCGGAAGCAGCTGCTGAATGCCATTATTTTCCATGGAGAGACTGTCTATCTGACCTCTACAACCTAGTTACAGGGTAACACGATACACCTTGGTGAGACGGGTGGTCAGACTTAGATCTACAAATAACAGCTAGGACCAACGGCTTAACATAGTTTCCGAGACACGGAGGAATGTTGTATGTAAAGGTGGTCACCCATCCACGGATAAACAGAGACCAACACAGATTAATCTGATCAATCAACCCATGCGGTTGTTATTACTTAGCTACAAGCCCCTCTATCAACACAAAATAGTTTAAAATAGGTAAATCATATTTAATTGCAGCAGCAATTTACATAGGGAATTTCACAACCAAAACAAACCAACAAGGAAACAACAAATAATCAAACAATTTACATGCAACATAACTCCACAACAAAAGCCGAATGCCGTCAGAAATTTAATTGAAAACCGACATATCTCCAGGATTTGTAACAAGGAATAAATTGGCGTTTCACATTTGATAGAAACGGTCGGCTCAATCGAGATTTATCTCGATCAATATCCACTGACGTTCCAATTATATTGTATAGGTACAAGTTGTAAAGTCACTCCGCTTTACTGTTAAAGAGTGGACACATTTAAACGTTTGAGTCATAAGTCTTGAATAATTTATATGGATTATTTAATATTTCTGCACGTTTCCTTATTTATTTTAACAGACAACATCAGATGTGAGCAAAAGTTAACATAAATATTAACAGGTTTGCAACAAAAAATAAGAAATGAATAAAATATACCAATCAAAATCTTTACCCTCCTTTTGGGCTAAAACTAGCAGATTAAAGGAAGAAAATTAGCAGTGTTCACACACCGAAAAAACATTATTATGAATTACATAAGAAGGCAAAAAATATAGTGCATACAAAAAGTTTATAATTTAAAGAGTGTCGATAGACATTCAAGACAACAACAATCATGGACAAGGCAAACATTGATTTTCTAGACTTTTCAAATCCTCCTCTAGTTCTACACACTAGCTAGACTCTAGCTACTCCGTACAAATGCATCGAACCCTTAACAGAACACTCGTTTAATTGTAACACGTACAGATTTACGACGCATACGAAATCGGTTATCTTGTATCTGTCGCGGCATGATTTGTTTTTGTTACGCTTATAATATATGGAGCCGGTCTCGATCTTAGATACGGACGGCATTGTAATACAATAGTGAGTAATTATGATTGAATGTACTTACTTTCAATATGCTTGTTGAAGAGGTCAATGACTCTTTTTTTTTAGAGTGAGAAGTCATCAAATAATCCCTCACGATCTGGGTGGAGCGGAAGAGAGTGTCAGACTCTTACAGACTAAAAAAAAGTTCCTTCCATAGCCCTTTGTGTTCCGGAGTAGCGGTAACCCTTTCGGACAATCCCGCTGAACAGGCAACGATTTTTGGAGGTAGTACTCCATAGAAGTAGGAGGTGGTGACCTATCTGATCCGACTTAAAAGAGTAACGGTGGAGTTTCTTGCCCATTCTTCTCCACACGAAACTACCTTTTGGAAGGGGCGACTAGAATCAATTCTATTTCTTGTTAATTTTTGACGTTCAAAAGTGCCTTTCTTGTGCATATTTGTAATAAATGTTTTGACTTTGACTTTGACTTAAGAGTAATGAACCCGACCTATGGATCGTGTTATAATAAAATTTCATCACCATTGTTCTCAAAATAGTGAAGAAAAACGTCGTGAGGAAACCGGCGTTTCCTAGATTCGAAAATTCGACGACATGTGTCAATTGAAAACTAGCCACGCGTAGTGGTTTACGACCCACTCTCTCTCGTGTAGAGAAGGCCTATGTCTGAGAAGTGGGAACACTATTGGCTGATTATGCTGTTCTAACTAGTAGAAGCTTGATGTAGGTATATTCCCTCATATACCTACCTCCTCCATCATATACATCTCTCATATACATACCTACCTCTTGCAGAGTTTGTAGAAATAATCAGTAATTCTTTCACCAGTCTTGCCACTTTCATTCAATCCCTAAAATAGGTGTGAGCTACAAAATGACTGACAGATGTTTGTCTCTGTTGGGACAGGTCTACTCGAAACTGTAATGGCATTTTCTTCAAAAAGCCCTATCAGACATGACCTTGCATTGTTACTCACATAAAATCTTTATAATACAATGTTTGAACTTTAAAAGAGACCATGACCTCTGAGTTTGTTTCGGAATTTCTTCTGAGGGAAAAGACAGCTAAATATGCCGTCTAGCTTTGAAATATTGACGTGTAAAAGTGACACTAATATTATAAAGGTGAAAGTTTGTGAATGGGTGTGTGTGTTTGTATGTTGTGTGACACTTCTTCACGCTCAAACGGCTGAACGGATCTGGATGAAATTTGACACAGAGGTTGTTTATGACCTGGATCAACACAAAGGATACTATTTATCCCATCAGTACGTTCCCCTGGGAAAATTTCTGACGGCCACGCAGACGAAGCCGCTGGCCGGAGCTAGTATTATATATAATAGATATATACCAGTGAAAGAGTACCTTTTGAAAACCTAACTTAACGATAAACTCCATTTTCAGCTATTTGATAACTTGGGTGCTTACTAATGCATAGTTCGTGTTTTTAGATTGTGTTAAATGTCTGTTTAGTAACTTAAGATAGTATCTTCAAGTTACTTAAGTAAATTATTGTAATAAAGGGTGAATATGGATATAAATACTCCATTGTAGAAGCTCTGAGAGTTTGTACACGAGCCGGGGTTATAGCCTTATGGGTGAGGTCATAGGAGATAAGATAGATGTATTTTGTTTCAAGCTTAATCTTAATATAGGAGATAATCCTAACATGTGATCTTTGTATAGAGTTACGTCGGGTTTCTGAATTGAGGATTCGAAGCTGCTAATTTCTCAAATTCTAGTTTAGCATTATGTTTGTAATTAAATTTAGAGTTTCAATTTAATTTAATTCAATATATTTATTTTGGCAGAATTAGATCAAAGTCCTAGTTTTATGGGCTTGGCGGTTTTAACAAGTGCTCAACTTCAATTGCTTTTTTTTTTTTTTTTTTTAAGGCTGGGAAATCATCCAATGATTGCTCCCGCTCTGGGTGGAGCGGAAGGGAGTGTCAGACTCTTACTGACTAAAACCCATCCATGTTCCTTCCGTAGCCCTTTATGTTCCGGGGTAGCGGTAACCCTTTCGGACAATCCCGCTTAAACTTCAATTACTTAATTCAGAAATCAGTTTTCATGGATTTCTTCAACTTACTAATTTGCAGTCAAATTCAAAAGTTTAGATGCGCTGATCGCGTTTAGTTTTATTGGTGAAATTGGCACTCAGACATTAAAATAGTCGGTAGGGATTAGAAATAAAAAACTGAAGCTTATAAAAACCTTTTCGACATAATAGCATTCGAATACCCTGATAATTTTAAAAGAGTTTGGAATGTTTCAGGTAATTTTAACTTCATTATTTACTTTTGTACCTTTTCGACCCCTAAAGTAGGATGAAAAGGCTTATTTACTTAACTTACAAGTTCATTTTCTGTCATATTTATTTAATTTTTTTAATGCTTTCAAATTATACAAATATTGAAAGTAGGACTCTATTTCTATTATTCTAGTTTGTAAAGGAATGACTTTCTTTAACCAAATGTCGTATGAACCCCATAAGTTCATAAGAATTTTTTTCTCGAAACAACAATTAATATGACCGTATAAATCGTTGAACTCTTATAAGCAAACGGCTTCTAATAGACGAACATCTAATGGGTTAAAATCTGCCATCTCATTTCTATGTATTACTGCCTCGTTGGTGTTGTGGTCGCATACCTTACTGTTGAGCACGAGGTCCTGGGTTCGATTCCCGGACCAGGCAAAGTGTTATTGGGTTTTTCCATCTCGGATCGCTCAGTAGCAGCCTAGATTCTGGACTTGTACCCGGTTGATGGCAATAGACTCGCCCATGTTACAGACTGAAACATAACTGGCGCAATATGGGTGTACAGTAGGTACCATAGATATAAACAGGTAGGTACACATCATATTCATATTCATATATTTGTTTGCATTCCATAATGTGTGAAGATCTTATAATAGGCTTAAAGCTAAGGAACAATTACGGACCCTGTATGGCACAGCAAAAAGTATAAAATTTAAATGTTTGAAATAAAATTAATACATAATAAATTAACAATTTTAAACATGTTCTTAATATTACTTGACTTAATTATAATTATTATATTTAATTTGAGATCAATTATTTGAGATCAGTAATAACATAACATTCTTTTGTAACATAAATCATAACATTTACAAAAATAATAATAATATAATACTCAACTATGTATGTATGAATGAGTGTGACTTCTAAAACGACTAACAATGCATGGTGTCTGTTTGTGTGAAGTATATTTATTTTTCATGTATGTATTCGTTTATAGAGTAGTATGCTTTTTTAATTAATAAATCCTTAAGCTTTTTTGTAAAAGTTGTATCGCTAGTTTCATTTTTTATTGTATCTGGCAGTTTATTAAATATTTTTATTGACAATTTTAAGGACTACTTGAATGTAACTTCGTACGCGAAGAGGGTGGCATTAACATATTTTTATATCTGACAGATCGGTCGCTATGTTTATCACCACGGGTTGTAAAAAAGTTCTTGTATTTTCTTACAAATTTGCATATTTCCAGGATATAGATAGATGGTAAGGTGAGTATTTTGTGTTTTATAAAAAGGGGCTTACAGCTATCGGTTTGTTCTAGGTTAACAATAATTCGAATTAATTTCTTTTGGAGAATGAAAAGTGAAGGCGCGTCTGTGCTATTTCCCCACATTATAATGCCATAGCTGAGCCATGCATGAGCGTAGGCGTAGTAGGTGGTAAGTGCAGTTTGCAAGTCGGTAGTTATTTGACTTCTCGAAGTGCATATGAAAATTTCGATAGGTTTGAACGTACTTTTTTTATATGGGGCTTCCAAGAAATGTGTGTGTCTACTGTGAGTCCTAATAGCGTAAAGTCATTAACTACTTCAATTTTTGTGTCATTTGTAGAAGTTGACATCTCTCTAAGCCTTTCGGAGAATACATGTGTAATGTTATGATATCTCTATGCATTACATTTTATTTATCACGTTACCTAATAGAAAAAGGGAACCTTTGTAAGATCCCTTTCGTGTTTGAATTTAATCACTTACATATTTTTAAAACAACGATATCATTCATCACTAAAACCTTGTTTATCCATTCACACCCTCTTCAATCAAGACCTACCTCCAAATTGGCTCTTTCTCGATCGTTTTTTGCCTGCATCCACCCCCCTTTCATCCACCCGTGATAGAGCCTGCTCATCAACTGCGACCCTCCTTTACAACGTAACTGGCTCTACAAGAGTTCCCGACTCTTTGGAGAGCGACGAAGCATTAAATAACTGGTAGAGATGTGAGCATTCATGTTGCGTTTTTTTATGTTATGACTTGTGAGTCGCAGTGTATGGTTGGAAAGGGGTCGTGAAAATGTTGCGAGGGGAATCACATATACATCTTTTACAAAGTCTTTTTTGTATTGAATAACAATATTATATCTACAATAGATAGTCACATTGACAGTCGCAACGGGTCGCAAGAAGCCCGAAAGTCTGACAGCCAGTTTACCTAGAGGTATCGTATTAGCCAGTTACTTCTTCTTAGCGTGCGGATGGCAATATAAATGTCCTGGGACCAGAATTCGGCTACACGTTTGGCGTCATCACTAGCGTCCATCAGTTCCTGTAACGTGCATACGGCAGGACACGCAGGACACGAGATTAAGTGTTAACCCAGCCAGTTACTGACTGGGTTGTAGACGTCAGATAGGCAGTCGGTCCATGTAAAACGCAGGTATTTATTTACTGCATCCGGTTAGACTGGAAGCTGTCTAGGCAGATTGACTGATACCTGAAGTTACAGTGATTAGGTAGGTAGCTGTGGTGTGTGTGTTTGATATATAAAATACCATATAAAAATATATAACTGCATGATCACAATTACTATGGGTATGATAAACATTTAACATAATTACTTACTACAGGACTTAATAATAATAATTCTGATTAATACTCTCATACTCTCTCTCTGTCGCTCGTTCATACTCTCTTTTTTGTTTTTACTCAAACATAATTTTCTACGCAGATATAAAATAGTTCAAAATAATATGATTTTCTATAAATCTGCGCAAAATGGAAAATATTAAATGCATATAACACATACCATTAACACATACACTGGGAAACCTATTAAAAGAAACTGAACTATAATGTTCGAACGAAACAGTATTGCAACAGGGATACCATGAAAATGCACCGACTAAAAACACACGTCATTTTCCCCGCACCATGAATGGGAAGACTTAGAACATTTGAAAACATCATCTATTAGTTTTATACAGTTCTCACATCTCGCGAGTTGGTATTTACAAGTTCGCATTCACGGGAGAAATGTCTGTGCGCCGTGAAATAATGGCTAGATTTTGTTGCTAGCCGAAATGGGTACAACACTAGCTTATGGTGTAGTCATCTGACATTTATTTATGAAGTTGTGTTCTTGTCAAATTGGATTGTTTTGGTTTTGCTGGACAACTGTGGTGACTTGTTGCCTAAGCTTGTTCGTTGTGGTCACTGTCATGTCCCTTGGTTTCTGAAGGAGGATTTACTACCCTTTCATTTTTGACATAAAAATGACTGCAGCCCGATTTCTAATGGCTTTCACACCATTTATTGCTACCTATACATTTTATTATAATAAGGAGCTCGTGGCTAAGTACTCACAGCCGCACAGATCGATCCACCAGGTTAAGCCACGCTTGCCGAGGTTGGCCGTGGATGGGTGACCATCTTTACATACCAAGACTCCTCCGTCCCTTGGAAAGCACAGACAGTTGTTACGGGTTGTCAGAAGCCCGGAAATCCGACATATTGCCCAGTTACTGGGTTGTGGAGGTCAGATAGGCAATCGCTCCATGTAAAATACTGGTATTCAAAAATATAGTTTTTAGAATTTCTGTCGGTTGGTCTGTTTGTCTAGATCAACTTATTTTCACTACATCACTATCTAGATGAGATTAAATATCGCCCCCTAAGCCTCTACACAATGCCCCCATTTTTTGGGTTTCTTACTGTCCCCCTTTAGGCCTGCAGCGCCAACAAAAGGGCGTTATCGCTCACTTTGAGAAAGGCTGGCCTAGTTCTATGTGTGTAGTATGATTTCAATACTATGTGGCACACTGAAAGTTTATAAATCTTAACCCTGTAGTTCGTTCGCGTGGGATATTTACCGACATCCACGCGAGCGATGACGCGGGAAGAAGCTAGTAACTGAATATACTCTGTTATTATCTCTTTGCTCTTAATATGTTTTTTTATTGTATACTAGCTTCTGCCCGCAGCTTCGCCCGCGTGGATGACGGAAACTGCATGATATTATACGTATAAACCTTCCTCTTGATCACTCTATCAGAGGCCCATGGGCAGCTTAAAAACTCTGACACCAGGTTAGTCACTAACCACACGAAAAGAAGAAGAAGACTCTATCTATTAAAAACTGCATCAAAATCCGTTGTGTGGTTTTAAAGATTTAAGCATACATACATACGGACATTAGGACAGACGCGGGAAGCAACTTTGCTCTATACTATGTAGTGATAGAAGTCATCCATAGTCGAGAGACTTTCACTTTTTATAAGTAAATACTCGTTATCGTTTTCCAAATCGCAGTAGTTTATACATTTTCTACAGTGATTGTGTAGGCAATCATTCATTTATGCATCATTAAAAAATCTGCATAGCCTTTTCCCAACTATGTTGGGGTCGGGTTCCAGTCTAACTGGATGCAGCTGAATACCAGTATTTTACATGGAGCCTGTCTAACCTCCACAACCCAGTCAGTAACTGCGTAATACGATACCCCTTGGTAAGACTGGCTGTCAGACTTTCGGGCTTCTTACTACGCGAAACCATTCATTTATGCATCGTTGATAAAAAAGAAAAATCGGTTTATCGAGGCCAGTACATCAAATTACTCCAATCTGTCAAATTTCTTTGATACACTTCCAACTTTATTACAAAGCATAAGGTCCATTTTCAACTGGTAAAATTTGACAATTTGGGATAGCTTGATGTGCTTGGCATCTGTATATAGAAACGTAAGGTTCTATGGTCCATGGTATACGTACTTTAAAATAGGTCGATTGCCAATTTTATTGATGGACGAATTAAAACTAGTAATATTAACATTAAAAACAAAGTTATAAAAATAAATAAAAAAAAGACCAAAAAGTCTCCTATCTCAGCATTTTAATATAGTTTGACAGGACATCGAGCTAGATTTATTTAGTAGTAGTATTAAGGTAGATAAGAAAAGTTTGAATACTTAATTGGTTTTTCAATCTATAAACATTCATTTTTTTTATTACTTTTTAATTGCATTGTTTAAGGCGTTGGGTTATTTTATAATTACCTATTCATTTGCGTAATCCTTACATCGCTGTTTTCGCGTATTTGTTATTTATTACTCACATTAATCATTAGTGGAAGCTTGTAACTGGCCATCTTCTACACATTGATCTAGATGTACACAGGCCAGCACATCAAGTTACCACAATCTGTCAAATTTCTTTGATAGTATTTCAACTTTATTGCAAAGACAAGGTTCATTTTTAATTGAGAAAATTTGACAGTTAGGGATAGCTTGATGTGCTGGCGTCTGTACATATAAATGAATTAGCTGTGAGTGTTCCTAAAATTAATAAAATAAAATAAAAATAAAATAATACTTCGATTTTTAAAAACAATTTATAAATCCTGCAGCGCTGGTATTCTTATAGGCCCGCGTGGTGAGTTCCGGCCTACCTCTCACCGAGAGGAGGCCTGTGTTCTTAGCAGTGGGAACATAGGCTGATTATGCTTATGCTTCTTCTTTTTCGTGCAGTTAGTGACTAACCTGGTGTCAGAGTTTTAATGCTGCCCATGGGCCTCAGGCTTAGCATCACATACTGTTGAGAAATATCTCTCAGGCATGCCGGTTTCCTCACGATGTTTTCCTTCACCGATTTTTAAGCAAGTGATAATCATACAATACGCACATGAATCTGAAAACTCAGCGGTGCGTGCCTTGGGTTCGAACTCGAGACCTAAGACTTGGCAGTCCGACGGTCATACCACTAGGCTATCACTGCTTTTTATGCTTATGCATGCATTTTTTTTTGATGTCTCAAAATATTCCAACCAATCCGACCAAATTGTCCTAGATTCCTAATCTAAGAGATTACTATCTATGTAGAGTACTGAACATCATTATTATAATCACGATTCCCCGTAAAAGATCGTTATTTTATTTTACTCAGAATTGTTAACAGTCTAGGAGAAACCAATGTTTAGTGCTGATTTTAATTACCTAAATTCATAGTCCCAGTCCTTTAGAACATAAACGTTAATGGCTCACCTTCTTTGAAATAACAGAACCGAACTTTCGTCTTACCGTTTCAAAGCTCGCACCGCGCACGCGCCAAACGGCGGTAAAAACGTTGAACACTGCGTATTCCAACTAGGCACACAGTGTTAGGTTTTCAAGTTTATTTTCTTACTGTTATTAAAGAAATTATGTTCTATAAAGTGCTGTGTTAATTTTGAAATACAATTTTATTGTGAAGTCCTTTTTGAATTCTAGGCGCTTATTCTATTTTTGGATTGGATTACTTTTATAATATTTGTCACGTACTTTTGTATGAACACGATTTTTACCTTGTGTGTTAGGTTCAGGTCTATGTATGTCTGTAATATTAACTTGATGTGTAACGTATTATTGCAGGTGGTCCCACACAATACCTAGCATTTTTTTTCATGATCGTGAATTGTTATTCGATATCTGACAACAAAGAATTTAATTCATCAATCTTGACAGATTGTTTGACGTGCAATTTATTGCAATAACTTTCAGATCGTAACATCAGATGTCTGAACTTTAACATTTTGCTGAATAACACTTCGAACATTAACACAATTAACCCTTTTTTTTTTTCAATGTTTTGTCAGAATTATCGATACTCACCTTATTTTGAATATGGATCGAATTCACAACGTATCAAATATTATTTCATAGTGTAGCGAACAGAGTTTTAGAATTTGTGTATTTTTGTACCTAGCACAAAAGTACGAAACAGTGCCAAAGAGAAACACAGTGCGACACACAGTTCAGTGTTTCACAAACCGAGGTGCATTCGAGTTCCACGGCATCGCCAGTCGTTTCCTAGCTTCTGTCGGCCAAGCCCGCACGAGCGCCTTTTTGCTCCGACTTCGGATCACGAAAAACATTCTTTTTTTTTTCACAAGTGTCAGTGTGACAAAGAGTATTTAACTGTATTATCGTAACAAAGTGCTAGTGTTGTGATTTTTTTTGTCGGCAAAAGTTTGAGGATATTGTTGAATGAATGGTGAATGTGAGTATTGGTCTTTTTTTGTTTTTTTAGATATAAATAAAGATGTTTTTTTAAGGGAAAATGTACAGCTGCTCACTTGACAAATAAGAAAATGCCTTGAAAACGGTTTAGATTAAGTTTGATTGTTTGTTTTTATTCTGGTGCATCGTCTTCGCATATAATTTTATAATTCATGTAGGTATACAAAACAAGGTAAAACATTTTTTACGGTGGAGTTTCTTGCCCATTCTTCTCCATTCGAAACTACCTTTTGGAAGGGGCGACTAAAATCAATTCTATTTCTTGTTCATTTTGACGTTCAAAGTGCCTTTCTTGTGCCTATTTGAAATAAATGATTTGACTTTGACTTTGCTTTGATAGAAAAACAATAATAGAAAGGTCGTAAAACGTTTATTTTGTTATTATTTGACTCCTTGAAGTTACTTTCGTTTTCTGAAAGCTTCAACACAAGTCTTCAGAGCTTTTTTAGTATTTGAAGTTAGATTTACTGATAAGAGACTTTGATAATCCATGTGTTTTGTTGTGTATTTATTTACAATACATATTCAGCAACTTGGAATATTAATCTTGGTAATTAATTTAAGTATACGTTATGTTATAAAGTTTCTTCCAAAGTTTTTATTAAATATATTACAGTGAAACCTGGTTAAGTAAGACATCAAGGGACCTGCAAATTTGTCTCACTTATAGAGGTATACCACTTACCCAGTGTCTCAGATATCCAGGTATAAATAAATATCTGTCTCATTTAGAGGTCAGAATACAGGTTATTTCAGTTATAGAGGTGCGAGTATTAAATAAAATAAAGTATTATGTAAATATTATACATAATTTTTTATCTTTATTATTTAGGGGTTAAATGCATATAAAATTCACTCGCAGTCGGTAACTATGACGATAAAATGGAAGGAACAAATCCCAGATATAGAGGTTTGCTTCGTCTCACTAACAGAGGCAATTCAGTGCCAAAGTGTTGGGACCTCAGCATGAGTTCCAGTTATGGAGGTTTCTCACTTATCCAGGTCCCACTTAACCAAGTTTCACTGTATTATACTTATATCAGCGTGTTTGGTCACGATGACGTCACGATTTTTTCGTATTGTTTACAAATAAATTGAGGAGTTCAAGTCAGATCAGGGTAAGTCATTGACGGATTGTTCACATGGCATCAAAAAAGTGATACTTGTGCTCGACTTTTTGATTAAAAGTTGAGAGTTAAAAGTTACTGATTTAACACAACAGTAAATAGATAGAAGAATGTACACAGAGGCCAGCACATCAAGTTACCCCAATCTGTCAATTTTTTTTAATAGTTTTTCAACTTTATTACAAAAGAATAAAGTTCATTTTCAATTGGGAAAATTTGACAGTTTAGGATAGCTTGATGTGCTGGCATCTGTATTTTATTAAATACTATAACATTGTTATACACAGCTGTAAGTTGTTGTGAATCATTGTATTGAGGCTTTACATAAAATAGGGTATATGACAGGATAGTCAATAACGTTACTTTTTATGAACTGTCAAAACGCGGAATTTGTATGAAATATTGAAATGTGACGTTATATATTTTTGGAATCAAATTAATGAAATACTTATTAACATTAAAAACAATTTTACAATTATATACTCGCATAATAGGTATTTAGTTTCTGTACGGTGATGGAAGTTTTTAAGACGAGCGGTCTTTTTTATATGTGATTTCATATTTTATTTTTTACTGTGTCAAATAGCCAATTGACAAAAATTCAAAGCATGGTTTCAATGTTTTTATATTAAAGAAGAACTGGCAAGAATGTTCATTAAACTCATGTAGTGTAGACTTCTATTCATATTTTGTCGTCAAAATGTTAGATCATAATAATGACTAAGGCGGAGAACAAGGTAGGTAAATACCTCATTGCTGCAATAAAAGGCACCTTCCAAAAAAAAAACATTACAAATTAAACATAATTATCATTTCGGATTTTTTTAAATTGGTTTTTCTTTTTGGTACCTTTTTTTTTGATGTCACAAAAGTTCGTATGTATTCGTATCACTATTTGTAACGCGAAAAAATATTACAACGTCATCAATACTGTTGATGACCTTGCAAAAATTCTTGTTAGTGAAGCTAACTCAAAAACCACTCATCAGAACTTGATACAAATTGAGTACCGCCTGCTTTTTTTAAGTCGGTTGATAAAAGAGGCTTTGTCCTGAGTGCATTGCGATAAAGTTGACTGACTTACACATCATTGATGGACAAAAGATTCGCTTCGTAGATAAAACCATGACATTGTCTCATTATTCTTCGGAAAGGTATTCACCGAGTCACACACAATGCAATTCAATAATTATTTTGTTTTATAAAAGTTAAGACTATATTTAACTTAGTCTTGACATTGAACAATAGAAAAGCTTGTCTATACTTGTAACTTTTTTTGTTACGTTGTTTCATTGTCTACTGTCTCGTTGGTCTAGTGGACGCTAGCGCTAATGTTAAGCATGAGATCCTGGGTTCGATTCCCGAGTCAGACAAAGTGTTATTGGGTTTTGCCATCTGGTATATCTCAGAAGCAACCCGGAGTCAAGATTTGTGCCCGGTGGATGGGACTCAAACAAAAGTGGCGATCTTTATGTACCTATTATAGATACACCTCTGGGCTGGGGGCAGCTCGTGGCTAAGTAATAACAGTAGCACAGATCGATCTATCAGGTTAAGCTAAGCTTCCCGGGCTTGGCCGTGTATGGGTGACCATCTTTACATACCGAGAACCCTCCGTGCCTCAGAAAGTACGTTAAGCCGTTGGTCTCGGCTGTCATTTGTGCATCGTCACGGTCGTAACGGGTCATCAGAAGCCCGAAAATCTGATAGCCGGTCTTACTAAAGGGGTATCGTATTACCCAGTTACTGGGTTGTGGAGGTCAGATAGGCAGTCAAACCCTACTTGGGAAAAGGCTCGGCAGATTGATAATAGATACACTTCTGCCTTACCAATTGAATGATGACAATTTGTGTTGTTTCACTTTCAATGCTTTCTTACACCGTTCATTTCAAAACCCAAATTACCATACAGGATGTGTACAAACTTGAATACTAGCAGTTACCAAATTACATTGGCAAATACATGTTGAATAGGCGTGCTGTAGTAAAATGCCTCACCCTGTACAATAAGGTTAGTGTTTTTCTTTAAGTACTCTAAAGCTTAAGTGAAACCTCGTGGAACTTAGAGCCTGGCTGGTTAGAATATAACTGACAGCATTTGATCTTTCAAAATAATAGAATAGTTTGATAGTTTTTTTAAAAAGAAATGATGAAGAGTCTGTCAGTACCCGTGCTGCTTGACGCATGTATCCGTTAAAAGCAATATAATTCATTGTTTGTATTTTGTAGGATAGAAATCCGTACAACACACTACACAAGCTCTCTGAGCCCCTGAAGGTCCCTCTGACCTTCACTGTACTTTGATTCAAGCTTAAGGTTGGTAGGTTCAACGGGATTGTCCGAAAGGGTTACCGCTGCCCAAATACAAAGGGCTACAAAAGAAGCATAGTTGGGTTTTAGTCAGTAAGAGTTTGACACTCCCTTCCGCCCCATTCAGAGCGGGAGGTGTCATTTCATTATTTTCCATCCTTAAAAAAAAAGAAAAATGGTTGGTAGGTGCTAAGTGCGGATGGTGTAGAAACATGCTAAAGAACAGTTTATTAATACGTTCGAACGCAGCAAGTATTTCAAATCTGATTATTTTTGTGTCCGTTTTGTGTTCTTATGGTTCCATATCCGATCAGTGCCAAACGGAAACTAAACTTTCCGTCCATCCGACCGTCCGTCTGTCTGCCAGCGGGCTATATATCATGAAACATAATATATAGCCAACATAGTACAGTCCGCGAGGTATAAGCTGAGCTTTGCATTTGTGTGAGTGTACATGGATAGTGTAGGTGTGATAACCGGCCTTAGGCGCGGCGCCATTTTCGCCCGGTGGTTTAAACTGATTTTGGGTAACCGGCCTGAGGCGCGGCGCCATTCTGTCTCGCCGCGCTCCTCTCACTCACACTAATGCAAAGCTCAGCTTATACCTCGCGGACTGTAGATAGTTGAAATTTAATAAATTGAATTGATAAACTTATCTATACTCTTAGCTTAAAAGCATAATCAGCCAATAATGTTCCCACTACTTGGACCTTCTTTCGGTGACAGGGAGTAGGCCATTACCCCGCGGAACATGGAGAACAATTATGTACAAAGAAGGGCCAGAATAAATTAAGGCTGATCTATTATTTTAATGCAGAAATACAATTTCCGAATGGTGATAACGTGTTTAGGTATGTGTAGTCCTGACTTTAAAAATCGATTTCTCTTACCGGAATATTTCAAAGCGAACTAAAAATATACCTAATAGAGACTAGCAATCAAAGCTTTTTATATTAACACATTTGGCAATTAAAAATATTCGTACTATTAATATTTTTTACTCTATGTACACCTTACCTGTATCACTAATTATATCTATAGTTCTTTGGTGAAGAAGTGGCGAGTCATGGGCCATTGTGTGGTAGGCACATATCTGATGGTGGGACATAAAGGCTAAAGATTAATTATGTGTTTTGTACTTTGAAGCGTTGAAGAACTATGTACGCTTCACAAAGTATTTTGTTAACGAATTTACGATAATGTGTCGTGATTTGCAAAAAAAAGTGTGTTAGATATTGTATGACGCACGAGGCGCTTTGCAGAACATTTTCCTAGTAATAAGTACAGTTAACACATATAAATATCGTATAGACTAGGAATAAAATTATGTAGGCAATAAAATCAAACTATTGATTCCCCTAAAGAAGATATCAAATGTCATGACATTTATGGCATTACCAAAAAGTGATACGACAAAAGGTTAATTTCGCCAATGAAACTGATCGTGAAACCCTGTTTGAGACCTGTCCGTTGTCCGTTGTATCAGGGTATCAACGCTGAAAAAAATTAAAAAATCTCGCGTTGCACAATATCATAGAACTGTATTAAAGACAACTGTTTGTGGTATTAACTGATTGATCTGACAACAATGTACACTCGCCAGCATAAAAAGTTACTACAAACTGTCAAATTTTCTCAATCGATTTTGATCTTAAATATCAACAAAGACAGGTTTCAAATCACTTGGAGAAATTTGACAGTTCGGTATAACATGATGCGCTGTCGACCGTACATTTAGTCACCTCTTTGTAATCGGTCATCCCAAACATACAGGGCCAAGATAACAGTGAAGTTTTTGATAAAATAATAATTTTATTAATTCTGTTTCCGACCGAACATGTTGTATTGGGTCAGAGCAGCACATGCAAGTTATTACAATAAAATTTATTACCATCCATAAATCTTCGTAAATGTTTCCTGATAAATCGTATTTAATTACTAAATTTAGGGCACGGATGTACTTACATGTACCTACGCGTTAGTTTAAATAGATTTTAAATTTTCACTATCGATTATTTATTTGAGATGTAAAATATCTTTACATCGCGCCTATATTTCTCGGCATGTATAGACGCCAGCATATTACGCTACCCCAATCTGTCAAATTTCTTTGATAGATTTTCTACTCTATTACAAAAGTTTAAGGTTCACGTTCGATTGGGAATATTTGACAGTTTGGGATAGCTTGGTGTGCTAGCGTCTGTACCTGCTACGTTTCGCCAGATTTGTTGAAGTCCTATGTAGTAGCAGCTAGCCTAGTACTTACATAAATGCGAAAACTTGGATATATGGATGTTTGTTACTCAATCACGCCAGAACGGCTGAACGGATCTGGACGAAATTTGCCACACGTATAACCTGGATTATATGTGTGGCAAATTATGATTCTTTTTATCCCGGAGGGGCTAAGTACTAACAGCCGCACAGGTCGATCCATCAGGTTAAGCTCCGCTTGCCGGGGTTGGCCGTGAATGGGTGACCATCTTTACATAACGAGACTCCTCCGTGCCTCGGAAAGCACGTTAAGCCGTTGGTCTCGGCTGTCATTTGTGCATCTTTGACAATCGTTGAGGGTCGTCAGAAGCCCAGAAAGCTGACAGCCAGTCTTACCAAGAGGTATCGTATTGTGGAGATCAGATAGGCAGTCGCTCCATGTAAAATACTGGTATTCAGCTGCATCCGGTTGGACTGGAAGCTGAACATCATAGTTGGGAAAAGGCTAGGCAGATGAGTAGGTTCCCGTGAGATAATTTCCAACATCCACGTGGATGAAGCCGCAGGCAGAAACAAAAAGCAAGTTTACACCCCGCGGTTTCTGAAACACTCATCAACACCACGCTAATTGCTAGCTGTGATTGGACACAGCCAATAAAATCCGTGACATGACTCTGACATTCTCTGAGCAAATTGTTTTATTGATTAGCCTGTATAAAAACAGGTGTTTATTTCTCAATTTGTTGTACAGTAACGGTTTTCTGTCCATTTTTGGAAGATTACTAAGTTAAAATACATGGCAGCCATTTTATTCTATTCAGCCAGTTTCATTGGCAAGCCCTAACCCACTAAACATGACATTTGCTAGTTATTTCGTCATTTAGGACCATCGCCGCCGTAAAATAGCATTTAGCAATTTAAGAGACATAGATATTTTATGTAAAATTTTAGTGTTAGTTTAAACTCATTCACATTTATGTTATGTATTTTGTTTAACTGCAAATGGTACATATATTATTATACATTAGTACACGGTAATAACATCAATCAATCTAAAATAAGTTTTTTTTTTTTTTACTTAGCCTACACTGTCCCACTGCTGAGCAAAGGCCTCCCCCAAATCCTTCCAGACATCTTTCTCTTGAGCCACCTCGATCCATTCTTTGCGGTATGCGTCTAGGTCGTCTCGCCACCTCTTCCTGGGCCGGCCTCAGCGGCGCCGTCCATCCTCAGGCTCCACCTCGTAGCGACTATTGCCGTCAACGATCCCATCAGTTATAATAAATAATAATAAAAAGTTTTATTAGCATCCAAATATGTTACCAATGTAAAAAGAGCTCTGCCTCCCGAACTAGGTGTAACCCGTATCTCAGGAGGCAATGCCTTCCTTAGTTACATCGTCTCGTCCAGATATTCGGTAAGTAATGTTCATAGCTAAATTCATTTTTAATAGATAAGGTTTTTTTGCGAGTGATAAATCATCAAATGACTCCTCCCGCTCTGGGTGGAGCGGAAGGTAGTGTCAGACTCTTACTGACTAAAACCCATCCATGTTCCTTCCTAAGCCCTTTATGTTCCGGGGTAGTGGTAACCCTTTCGGACAATCTCGCTGAAATAGATAGGGTTAGCCACAGCATAAATCTCTTAGGAAATAACGCTTAGGTATAGAATGTTGAAAATTCACCTAAAAAGAATAAAAATGTAATTTTTGCCTGATTGAAAAATTTGAAAAATTTCTTTCCTGTGTTACCCAATATTTTTAGACGCACGGATTTCTCTATCAGAAATCCACGCCTTTTAACAAAATAATCTTTTCAAATAAATGCTCTTATAATAACAATTTCAACTCTCCACACTCCACACAATATCGATAGAGTCATTATTTCCAACAAAATGAACGACTAAACTCTAAGTTAAAATTAATTTCCTCCCTTCATTAGTGCGGAGTTCTGGGTTCTAACAATTAACCGCCAACGTCGCGTAGCTTGTAACTTCTAAGGAACGGCTCTACACTTCAGCAAGTCTAGAAGAATTAGTTGTTAAATGTCCCTAACGAGCAATCGATCGGGTTTACTGTCTCTATATAAAATATCTCTAAGTTCGGTGCTTCTGTTAATAACTCTTTGTTTTAGTCGTTTCTGTAAAAAGATTTTAAGCCGTCTTTGGTTTTAGGATCTTTAAAAGTTCTTTCGAATGTGTGAGTTATATTGGTATTCCTGCGAATGTTTTAATTTCTGCATTCTCTACTCTATTTTTAACTGAAAGTGTGCACTTGTTACATACAAGTGCACACTTTCTTATATGAAGATTCATATGAAAATATGGTTCATACTAGTATGAAACGTTAACTTTATTTAGCAAAGTAAATTCGAAGTGTGATCTGTGCAGATGATAATAAAAATGTGGGCATCATGAAAAGCACCATCTTATGAACGTTGTGACGACGATACTACCAATCATTGGATTAGAAAGCCATGACAAAGATGACGAATTATAATAAAATTAAATTTCGTACATCAGAAGTAGCATATAAAAACTGCACACGCAATTCATAGTAAAAAGGGTATACCCTGATCCAGCTTGTTCCTTGCTGTCCTCCCCCAGCGACACCCTAAGCCGAGATCCGTACCCCACAGGGGGTTCCCTTAGCGTGTAGTCGCTTAGTTAGTAAGTTTTATTAAGCCCTGGCTGGAGTCTACAATTCTGTTGTGGCATCCACAGGCAAGTCCGGTTAAGCAGTAGACAACCCTATGGTTGAACTGCAAGAAACAATTACCAAAAAAAAAACTGAGTAAAAAGAAAACAATTTGAACATAATAAAAAAACAAACACTTTTTCACACAAAAAAAACTCTACCAAAATGCTCCAGTTGAATCGTGATCTCCATTTTACGACCCCGAAAGTTCGTTCTGTGAATAAGCAAATTATCACAGTTAAAACAATGAAGCATTGTGAACGAAGGGCGATGGCGTATGTGTTAATTTGTTACTACATCGACCTATATGAGCGCAGCGGAAAGATGTATAAACGATATTAGATGAGTTGAAGGTGAGCTGTGATGTAAACTAGGCTATTGTTATGATACTCATGTCACAAGCCAATTAAAACTTAAATGATCAAAAGAATAATTACTAACAAGAGGATACAGCAATCACAGCACCTATGATAATGTTTTTATCGAAACATAGGTCCCCAATTGAGCGATATGTATATGACATGAAACAAATTAAAAGATACCATGAATACTGAGCAATTCATGATAACAGTAAGAAATCAATTTGTAGCTGGGCGTGAAGGGCTCGCGCGTGCCTTTATACTCTGCCGTTCAAAAAGTCAAAGCAAATCGGGAATATAACGCAGCAAAATAGAATCATATTAAATAATATCAACTTGCCAATCATATTACTCATATTCACACTTCATTCCCATAAAAAATCGACAACCCCGAACATCACACAACGATATCTATCATCTATTCAAACAAAAACGCTTCAAGCGAACCTGACACAAAAGAAAAAACTCTTAACATGCATGCCACATAGTTAACAGGCATCGAACTTCGATCAATAAACTGTGTTGGTAATGTCTTCCCATGGCGATAATTAACATTAACGCTACACGACTAATTACACCTCATATGGACTGAATGGGAAAAGGTTTTATTGTTTTTTTCTTTGTTCGTGACTGGCTACTTCCTCTTTGCACTTAGGTTTTGAATATGTTTCGATTTGGTGTCGGAAATCGTAAATGTGAAGGTATTGACAGGTGCTAAATACATCAATTAAGAATACAATGGACGGCTATTTCCATCGACATATTTAAATGTGTCGTGTGGAGGCGCCACTACCATAAACGTTAATGCAAAATACGTCCCTAGATGTTGAAGGAATTAATTCAAGAATTTGCAAATAAAATATTTTTAAACGTGACGCCAACGATGGCTGTTCAATCTGAAGCTGCGTTGCGAAACCCATAAGTGCATCGTAATCTATCAATTGAACATTGTCCCTGTTTTAAATAAACTTCAACTTTTTATGGCCGATTCTTATAATTTACGGACCGTCTTCTTCTTTTCGTGTGGTTAGTGACTAACCTGGTATCAGAGTTTTTATGCTGCCCATGGGCCTCTGACTCAGTTTCATATGCTGTTGAGAAATACGTATCTCTCAGGTAGTTTCCTTACGATGTTTTCCTTCACCGATTTTTCAGCAAGTTCGCCTATAATAAAGCAAATAGCTCATGAATAGCTTTGCATAGTAACTCCCATATGGAAGTAGCTTTCACAGATAAAATCAGCTTATGTGTTAGCTTATGAGTGATACATGCCCAATTTAGAAATTAGCAAATGGTAGGTACCGTTAGTAAGAAAAACGATTCGTTTTCGTTTACAGAAAATGAGCATTATAAAACTACGTATTGCAAAACGTGATCCCGTTACAGAATTAAAAACAACAGAAGATGCAAAAACCATAATCAATCACCACGCCACAAACATTGGCAAAACACATTTGATAAAATAAATAAAAGCAATCATGTTTCTAATTTCAGACACGTCAAATTAACAAATGGACATACGGGAACTGAATACATTGAAACAGAAAAGATTATTAATGATAGCATTCATAGTATGAATAGGCCATTGAACAGATGCCGCTTTCTATAAGGTTTATTAGTAAATTGTGTTCTACTGAACCTAATTTATAATTGAAGTTGTGTATTAGCTTGTTTCGTGCATTGGCAACATGAGAAAGATTGTTGAGACATGGCCATTCATAAATAACTTACAATTTATGGTCGAGTGTTGACGGAAATTCAAAGACGAATAAATTATGTTTTATCAATTCATTAAAATCAATAGTGCCATAATAGCAATAAAGTGGATCGTTAAGGTGTTTATTCGCCCATGATATTATAGACTGCGACTATCGTCTGATCCTTTATAGTGCAGTCTTTAGGGAAATCAATCGCGCAATATAAAGTTTTCTGAATACACGTAGCGTCTTCTCTACCTGCTTTAAGCTTAGTTATGACTCAATCAATAAAGAAAATGGCGACTGCTTTAAGCTACTGTAACTGTTTACTTCGATTTACTATATTGAACTTCTCAATTTGGCGGCGCTAATTTTGTAGCCAGACAGATTTAGTTGGCTCAATCTTGTAGCAATATTGATCAACTTCTAACTACAAATAATATCTGCACTATTTCTATTTAAAAGGAGTTTGATTTGTCATATAGGTACTTAATATATCAAACATAACATAACATCACGCCTGTTTCCCCAAAGATTTAGACATAGGCGCACTTATAGCCAGTTATATTTAAGTCCCCTGTAATAGGGGGTGAGCCTTTTCCCATATATCGGGCATAAATCAAAACTCCGGACTGCTACTAAGAAATTCCTAATTAAAAAACTCAATAACACTGCTCGACCCGGGAATCGAACCTAAGACCTTACGCTTGCGACCATTAGATCAACGAGCCAGTCAATATCAAACATGAAAGTTTAAAATTAACAAAAACAGATTACCTGGAACTTCTGTTTTGTTTTATGCCAAAATTTTACGTTAAAATAAAATAAAGCCTGACTTATTCAATTTAATTACCATGAAAAATCTGACACGAGACATTCCCGAAAGCCAGAAGATAAACAGACACCGCAAATAAACTGTTTCCATGAAACCATCGAACAGAAAAAATCTTTGTCTCCAACATGATTCATTCATGACTCAAGTAACATACTTGCAAATGAGATCATGTAAATAGCTTTAACTATTATAAAGACTACCATATCAGTACTAATAACAATATAAGTTCGACGCCCTTTCCGATATACGTGAGGGAAATAACTATGCATAGCGAACCAAGAATATATAAACCATTGAAGCGGTCACCATGACCAATGAAGTAGGCACTCACGACCGATCAATAAAACCTCTTACAGCTAACGTAATGAAGAAAGAGGAAGCTCAAATTAAACTGGCACTAGAAATACCCATAGTCGAACGTGGATTTATAACGATTGTGTGCAGCGGAGACGTTTCTACGAAACAAAATAACTTTGAAATGTGTCGAAGCATGACATAATGAATTCTCGTTTGTAAATGGCCATTTGAACCGTATAATCGAATACAGTAATGTGAGAAATATAAATGTTAGATGTTTTATTTTTAGAGGAAATTTTAGTGTTTTTGTTCATCGCTTTGAATATGTATAGGGATTTATTGTTGTTTCTACATTCATAGATTGTTATTTAGTTTCTTGGAATATGTAGTTATTTTTAGATCTAATAACAATATTAAACAAATTGAACTTAGGTTGCAATGGTATGCATCATTACTTTTGTTCGTGACGCCGCAGTCAAAACATACCGCGCCACCTCACTACACCGGTTGCAAAAGTCATTTAAGGAAAATGTATTGTGCTCTCTGCTTATCAATCCTTCACTTACAAACGATGACTTAGCACCCTGCCAGCACTTATAGACAATCATAATCTTACAAACTTGGAATGTCGATCATTCATCGATTTGTATCTGTAAACAACCAGTTCTATAACTACAATGAATATAGTATGGTATATAGTTTCTATAAGATGCATTTTGTTTATCAGCAAAGCACAGTTGATGAATTGCTTAGCGACATAAATGTGTCACCGAGCTCGCCCTCTATCATGCATACGATGCGCTATTGACCCTAAAAGGCTCTAAAACAATAAAATATATAAACGGTATATTAGTTCTTGACAGCAGGACATTGTCGCCGTGTTGTCCGCAAAGCGCTTACAGCGTGCGGTCAATGTGGTGACAGCTTGGATTGAAGCGATGTTGATTGCTTTATGCTCAATGTCTCTAACACTGTTACGTATTAGGTTATCCATAAATGTGTAGAACTGAGTGATGCTTTCGACTTGGCTCTGTTTGAGGTTGGATTTGATTGAATAAACAGGCTCTGTATACCAGATTAGGCTCCTGTCAGCAACCATCATTAGCTGTTTTGAAACATAGTTTACCCCACAATTTTCCCAACAGGGCTCGTAAATTTTCAACTATTAACCAGTTACTATCAATTTTCACTCCTTTATCATCCATTGCTTAATGTTAAAGCGTTATTGTTTACGATAATGCTGGACCGGACAAACATATTGCACCTTTATCTACCAACATTTGACATTTGACATTGCTATCTTCGAGAAAGTGTCATACAAGCAGTTGTTCATTCTTATCAGTTGAATTTGCAATTAATGCTTGGTCATTTAACGTGAATGGCGTTCTTACAATGGTTTCATTGTTCCATGTTGGAAGCTATTGTCCTTATTTTATTGCTTTTGTACCGTCTTGTACTGTGTTCTGTTTTTATTTTGTGATAGTTGATGCTTCATCTTTTTATTCTTGAATAGGGCTTTATGTGGCAGTTACTCCATGTTATCACTCCTGTATATAATTGATGACGTTGACCACGACGACTAGTTGTTGCCAATTAGTCATTTCACAGTTTCTGTAACGTGTGACAAGTTTTAGGGTACCATTTTACGTTGAAGATTCACAGTATGTACTACACAAGGTCACACAATGTCTTAGGGCCACAGCAGACAGCAGTAGCTACATTTAGCATCGGCGATCGGTGCTCCTAAAAGAAGCTAGTCTGCTGTGGCCCTTACTCTTTATCAATTAATCATATGAAAGTTGCATTAAATTTATTGCATCTTTTATCAAGTTCGTAAACAGCCTATCCAAAGGTGTTAAAAACACTGATCATAATTCATTATTTATTCTTGTCGTATTGCTTCGTACTAATTAAGTGATTGGTGCGAAGATAAATTAGTATTATAACGATTATTGCTTATTGATTTATTTTAATGACAGAAGCCAATTAAATTATGAAATGGAACTATGGCCGGAAAGCTGTACAAATGGGTTGAGTGAGATGTTAGTATTGACGCTTTGTTTAATGGTCAGTTTTTTTCTATGGTTTTTGTTTTCAGTATTCCTAAGTTTACGAGGAATTCTGAGAAAGAAAACTTGGCTTTCCTATTGGTCAAAGTTCTGTGTTCACGCGACATAGTTCTGAGAATTTTAAATTTTTCAGTATTCAATGCCTGTTTGCAAAGGTATGGGTAACCCAACCATCAACCGAAGTAGTAGTAACAATTGTATACAATTATGACTGTGTAAGCTTTAGGCCACCAACCACGTTAATTGTTGGTATGTGTTTTGTCACGTCAGTTGCTATGTGTTTTGCATTTCCTCTTGGCTAAAAGTATTTACAAAGTCGATTTGAAAACATTGTTCCAAGAACGCGGTACAAAGACAGCCGCTATTCGCATTGACACGATCTTAGCAATTCAAAATAGACAAAACGGGAAAATCAACAACCAAATCATGTAGATTCAAATTTTATCGATTGGAATCAAACATTCCCCGTAACAGTACCTATGTTTATTCAAATCACATCGATCCTTTACAAACGTATACCATTTGGAACTCAAATATTGATTCTGGTCAAAGGAGATTATTTGATCTCCACTCGGTTCGTTCGGAAGTGATTACTTTCTTAGAATGGTGTTTGATGTTCGACAAATATTCGGGATGAATTTCGGTGGTCGTTTTTTGTGCCCGCAAACGTAAATTTTTCTGTAAAACGTTTGCGATAGATCTCTGGGAAATATATTATGTACTACGCGACGCCATAGGTTGTACTATTTTCTCAGGTTCTACCCGTAACTCATCATTTTTTTTAATTCAGCGAGAAATATATTTACGTAGGTATTGATTGCTTTAGTCTCAGATTTAAGTCATTGACTGCCACGCAGCAGACACTATAGAAAAACTGTTCGCGGTAACCGCGTTGGCGTCTAACTTAAAAGTTACTAATATAATTTTGTCCAATCCCTCCACACCATAAATATTTTAAAAACTAATTAATATTTAATTGGCTTTCACTTTGCCCTTCTTACTTCAAGGCCAGACAGTTCTCATAATTAGCCAAATTGTTCCAACAAAATTACCTCAGCGTAAACTCAGGGATTAGGGTTGGAATTTTATAATCAAATTGTCCTCCTTACAACAAAACAAGGACGAGACGCTTAGGCATTGTAATCTCAACTAACTGAGTCACTCGACCCCTAACAAGATTCCTCAGAGCACCCACACAGTGCTGTTGCCATTTGCTAATTTCTGCTTTGTCTAATTGCTAAGAATAGCCACGATTACACTGCGACACAGTTCTAATTTCTCTTGACTGTCCTTACGAATCCATTGCCAAGTTCATTACCATCTTCGTTCTCTAATCCGGTGGTGAACGAGCGATGTAGAGGTTTGAATTCGAGATTCACGTCTGTGATGGAATCGTTGCGGTTCCAATGCGAGGTAGGGCCTAATTGAAAGTTACTTGGTGGAGTGACAGGGGCCGTTAAGTCAGCCAGTGGCCGCAGCTCTGTGTTGTTGCTTGTCAGATTAACGTGCCTCCCTTGGCGCCTTTGCGTTTAACTGTGTAACAAACTAGCATTGTCTAAAGGGCAGGATTTCTGGAGTAACGAGCCTGGTTCTATCAGTGATTTTGTTACTTATAGCTCTACTGTGTTTGTTTACTTTGTCCTTGGACTGACTTATTCAACAGCGAACAATGGATTTTGTTTGTTGAAGGTGGCATTCATTGATTGTGATGTTATTTATTTTAAATTCACTTTCTGCTGTGTACTCCTTATTCAAATATTTATCTGATAGTTGAAGTTGATGGGTCACACCAACTTGTGCAATTTTCATCACATTTGGATGTTCGATTGACGATCTTTTTCTTTCTTCATGGTTTTAAAGAAAAGTTAACTAGCTCTTTACGTCAACGACTAAATTGAGACGTTGTCGTGCGTTCGCTGTCACGAACACGCATTTATACTAAAGCTACTGATCAGACTGTCGATCAGGAAGTAACAGTATGTAGACTGATGCAGACCCTTTCAAACATTACAGTTCATGGATCTTTCGTATTGTGATAAAGCTGTAAAATGAGAAGTAAACCAACAGCATAACTTTAAACAACATCTGAAAATTTTAACTTAAGCGAAATTGTTGTACATAAAATAATAATACACAGTTAAATTATTATATTTTCAATACTTATAGAGTTGAGCCTCAACAAAGCATAAAAGAAAATCTATTAAACATTAAAACCAAGAAGAGATTGAAAATATCTCAATATCAAAATTATATTATTAACTTAATAATTTTGCCCAAGTCAATTTCTTCATTCACCGAAACACTCGTGACGCCCAAGATCGATATGTCAGTCGTTTCATAACAAGTAACGACCCACTTATCTTGGCAAACTTTTGTTCGTTAACTCACAGCTGACAGTGTTCCGGTGTAGTTACACTTAAGTTTCCACAATGAAGGCGAGTTGACAATTTAACAGTTTAATGACTTGAACAAGTCGCGACAAAACTTTGGAGTTGGCGTTTGTTTTGAACGATTGGGTAGTTTGGGATCGATTGGTGGAATTTTAGAATTTATTTGTTGTACGTGTTTATTGTTTGACGAATCGTTCCATTTTTCACAGCCTACAAATAGTTATTATAGATCGTAAATAGTTACATTCTGTTGAAGCTAATTAATTTACAATATTTATTGTTTGCAGAATTATTTATAGCTACGTATATTACTCAACTTTTTACGGCTTTCGAAAATAGACAACCCCGAAGTTTAATAATTAATAAAAAGTCATTGCATTCGATTAAATCAAAGTCGATTGACGCAAAACACATGATTCGATTCGTCTCTGTAAAATATAAAGCTTTTGCCCTGCAATAAAAAAAAAGTCATATAAGGTATCGACTGGTCTTCGCCGTGTAAACAATGCATGCAATTAGTCAATTTCAAAGCTACTTGAGCACTATAAAAGCATTATTTTATCACTAAGTCTTTTGATAAATTAACATAAATAAAAGAAAATGAAGTATTTTTTGCACAATAAATAGATGTTCTTCGATGTGAGTGTGAGATTGATACAACTTGGGTTAATAGAACATATTAGTATTATGAAGTCGAGGGGCATATTTCTGCCGAGCAGTTGATTTAACAAAACTATTGTTTTGCCTACAAACGACGCTTACGCCCGCGCCGCCAAATCAGCAAATAATTCCCTTGATAAGCGTGGGCTAAGACAACGGGCTGCTAACAAGCTAAATAATCATTACAACTAATGCAGCTGGTTGTATCTCATGAAACATAAATGAAATAGCATCTAGAAACACAGTTTCTTCATACTTTGAGATTCATTGACGCCAGAATCTAACCTTCTAAATCATATCCATACAATAAAAAAACAACCTTCCTTATCTGTACCATATATAATGATCTACTTGAATTTGAACGAAAATCTTAAAAAAACCTTGTATAAGACCACACAGAATTCGACATCAATAGAAAAATCTACAACCAATAAAACTCTATGCAGTGAATTTATTATTATACGTACAGACTCTATAATGAGCGTTATGTTATTTTCTATCTATAAAACCACATCTTTCTTTCATTCCTCTAAAATAAAGTAACAAAATTATTTATGTACATTCAAGATTATATTTATCTTTTCCATAGGCTGAATCACAAACGCTCACTCAAAGTTCAAGCGCCATCGATTAAAATAAGTAAGCCGTTTTATATTTGATCGTATAGCGTTTTTCTGTAAACAGTTTCCTGGCTGTTTGGTTTCAGATCACGATCAAAGAGCAGGTGGCTTCAACGGCCACCTTGTATGTATCAACTTTCATGGCTTCCACGTCCCGTACAAAGGGATACATTATTTTTATACCTATGATAGCGAAATTCTCTTTTTTCACTATTGTTTTTTTGTTTGCGGGGTGCGTTCGTTTTGCTAAGTAGGTTGGTTTCGATGTTATTATTATAAATGTACCACTGTGTGGTGAAATCAATCAACAGAATTTTACACATAAACATCCACTTTTATATTATCATTATTCTCCTGCCCTCATCCTAATTTATTTGGGGTCGGTGCAATATCTCTTTTTCTTCCAGATTTCTCTATTAGTCGTCATATCGGTACTCAATCCCTTGCCAGCCATAATTAATCATCTTTCACACAATATTCACTAATATATGACATATATAATTACGAGCTGACCCGACAGACGTCGTCCTGCCTTAACTATGATACCTACCTACCTTACCTACCTAGGGGTATGAAAAATAGATAGTAGCCGATTCTCAGACCTACTGATTATGCATATAAAATATCATAAAACTCGGTCAAGCCGTTTCGAAGGAGTATGGTAACTAACATTGTGACACGAGAATTTTATATATAAGATATCGTTTATGATATTTAAAAGACAACACAGACAAACAATCGAAGAGCAAGTGTCTATTATAACGAGTATTCCTACAAATTGGCAATTGGACAAGTTCTCGACATCCATATGCCTACTAAAGTAGCGAACAAAGCCATAACATAACTCCAGTACAATCCTTCAATCAAAACATCATACAGGCTAATTCCCGATCATTTAGTCCAACGGCCAATAAATAAGTCAATCAACCCGTCCTCTTAACAACACAAGACAAACGATAACTGACATGACGAAATTACTCAACAACTTTATTTGGACACAATTGTTAATTTCCTCCAATGAAATAATGGGCTAAATCCTCTCCGTAAAGTTTTATAATTGGTTGATTGGATGCTGCGGAGAAAGCCGTTGGCTTGTCGTGGTAGACTGGTAGATTTTTTTGCTTCTAAACATGATTATCGTTTGATCAGGATGCAGTGGTTAAGTCACATTTTGTTTTGGTGGTTTAAAAGTTCGTTTCCTTATTTTGAAATTATTAAACACTAAACACTTTTATGAAGATTTCTTTTATAAGTGCACCGTATATACATTTCGTTATAGTATAAAAAGGTCTCAAATTAATACTTAAATATTTTTTGCTATCAATTTCTTCATTGCCAATCTTATTTACTTCTGTATTATCAACTTTTACTACTCAATTTAAAGAGGAAATTGTTCAGCGAGGTATAAATACATCGTTAACTTGGGATAACAGAATAGCTTTTCGTAAAATTCTCAATGGAGTAAGCGTTTCATGTTTAACAATTTTCTCATTCCCTTGGAGCAAACTTTTACTGATATATTTATTAAATATAGTTTTAGAACAACATTCAAACATTTTCTATTAACAAAATTCGTGTTTGAAATTAAAGCTAAAATAATTAGTTTCGATGCCAAATAAAGTTGACATTATTTCACATATTATGCTTAATTGGTTTTGATTTCTAGATACTAATGCTGTATTATCTGATTTCACCTTCACAATGCCCTTGAACTAATCTTATCGAAACGTGAAATGGCATGGAGGAAATATAATAAAACAGTAAAAAAACTGTGTCTGTACATTGAATATATTAAAAAAATAATAATTGAGGGGGGTTTAGAAACAGTAATAGAGCATGAATCTAAAAAAAAAATTTTGTCTGTTTGTCTGTTTGTCTGTATGTCTGTTTGTCTGTTTGTTTGTACACGCTAATCTTCGGAACTACTGGACGGATTGGAATGATTTTTTATTGTTTTATAGGTATTAAGTCTGGGCAACATATAGGCTATAATTTATCTTGGAAACTTGAACACCTGATGCAGAACCGCAACAGACCAGCTAAACTATAAGAGATACAAAAATGATACCATAGCAAAAATTGTTCCACGTGATGAGCATTTTTTGCTGAGAGAATAAATTTGAAGATCTGGAACACACACATATATAGGAATATATACACTATAACATATATAGGAATGACGTCTTAGAGAAAGTTGTGCGGTCTGATGGGTATTTCCTGTTGACTTATAAAAATCGAAGATCTGGAACACCTGTTGTGGAACTCCAAGAGCCTAGCTACACTATAACATTATATAGGAATGACGTCTTAGCAAAAGTTGTTCGGTCTGATGGGCATTTCCTGTTGACATATAAAAATCGAAGATCTGGAACACCTGTTGTGGAACTCCAAGAGCCTAGCTACACCATAACACATATAAGAATGACGTCTTAGCGAAAGTTGTTCAGCCTGATGAGCACTCTCTGTTGATGTATAAAAATTGAAGATCTGGAACACCTGTTGTGGAACTCCAAGAGCCTAGCTACACCATAACACATATAGGAATAACGTCTTAGCACAAGTTGTTCAATCTGATGAGCACTCTCTGTTGACTTATAAAAATCGAAGATCTGGAACACCTGTTGTGGAACTCCAAGAGCCTAGCTACAACATAACACTTATAGGAATGACGTCTTTGACGTCTTTGTTGTTCAATATGATGGGCATTTCCTGTTGACTTATAAAAATCGAAGATCAGAAACATCTGATGTGGAAATCAAAGCTATCACTAATTTTACTGTGTAATTATAAAATAACATAAACTGGGAGTACCTGCACGCGGTGAAGGCGGTAACAGTTTAGGACTGATTTTCGATGACGATGGTATATCATTGAAAATTTGACTCTACTGGCCAAAACTCCTATTTATTTTTTTATTTTATCGTATGAATATGCCTTCGGGCTTATGTTGTTTGAGTGTTTAATTTCCTTTTCCATTTATCTTCGTGACACTGTAGCCTACCCGGTAACGCAGGGGAGCAGTCATTTTAATTTAGATTTTTATTGATCAGGTATCTTCACAATAAAACTATGACCATGCCTAGAAAGAGGTCAAATCTTTCCCAATGTTCCAAGAGAGCTAAAAGATTGAGGATCATAAGATCCCAAGAATCTACCGAAGAGCGTCAGGAGAGACTTGATGTTGTTCGAGAACATTAGGCTGCAACTCGCTCCGTGGAAACCTCTTCGGGTCGCGAAGCACGCCTGCGTTCTCAGCGTATTCATTAAGTCTCTAGAGACCAGTGAAGAATATGATGCGTGACTGACCGCTGATCGTGAACGTCATGTATTGTCTCGCGAGTCAGAGACGTTCACGGAAAGAGAATTACGCTTGAGTTCCAAGCGTATCTACGCAACGACTTCTAGGTCTCTAGAGGAGGAATATAATAATGCGGTTACCAAAATGAAAACGATGACAAATGGACTGTATGTTTCGGTGGTTGTTGGAATGAAATAAAGCTAAAGCTCAGTGTGATAAAAGATTTAAAAGGGAAAAATGATAAAAAATAACATAAATGGCGACCCCGTTGTCGCTGGCATAAGCAACAGGGACCGCGTACGAAGTCGCGGGCAGAAGCTAGTTCATAATAAGTAAGTAAGATTGTAGCCTAAACAAGATTCAAATCAAAACCTAAACTTGTTAGTAGTGCTAGTAACAAGAAACACTTCGTATTCCAGTACTTCGGTATCCATATTAATATACTTTTAATCCATTCCTTATACTAACTAAAACATCCGACGCGTGTTGCAGACCAGACATGTAACCGAGTTCCATTTTAAAAAACAGTGTCATCCATTTTTATAAGGCAACCACTGCAGCAACGCGCCGAGCCGAGTTAAACATGAAAACAAGGCATAAGGAACGGGTTACTGGGTCACTATTAATGCAATGCACCATGTAAGTGCAGTAGCATTAAATAAATTTGAATATTTTTGTATTAATATCGTTTCTCTTTCGTTATTGCTCTTGCATAGGAATATCTGAATTGTTGATCGAAATGGAGCAAAGGGGATCGTCCGCTTGTACTATCGGGACGGTTTTCTTATCGGCACAAAATTTACAAAGCCCGTAGATATTGTTTCCGGGCTCTATGTTTGTGCATAAGATTTGTCTAATGGTACTTTTGCGACAGAAATTGCTGTGTGGGATGCGGAACAATGATAAAAATATGAAGATTATTGTACTTTGTATCTACCTCTTCACATCTCGTTGCAATAACATTCCGAGTCAATCTCATACATTCAATATTGCGACGATAAACAAACAAAGTGACGGAACCAGCAGAATATGCACATAAGAATACTTCAGCTTTGAATCTAAACCTTTGTAGCAAATGCTTGAACTAAAACAATCCGGACTGTTGCGAAGAAACGCATTATCATATGCAACTATTCTCGAACGGGAAACTTGTTATGCAATTTTTGTTCAGAAACTATTTTTGAACAAGCGCTAAGCTTTCGTGCTAGTTTGGATTTTGTTCAGTGGAATATCAAAGGAGAAATATGATTAAACAGTTCCAAGTTGTTTGAAAAACGTGGCAGGATTTTTTAAATTCGCTTTTTGAATAATGGGTGGCTATTTTGTTATAAGCTGACAATGTGACGTGATACGTTGATCCTGTTTATAGGTCGGGGGATTTAAAATGACAATTGAAGAGCGCCGCGCTCATTTGTTTCTGTCAGAGAATTTTTTTTTTGCTGGTGAATGCAAACGATTTATTTTTATCACTGCATTTTGTTGGCGTACTGCCAAGATGCATTTCGCATTAGAAAACTGTTCACCCTCTACATTGCACTGTGTACAATTAGTTTGATTCTGTTTCCAATTATTTCGTTTCACCAAAATCTAGTGAAGAAAAAATGGCAAACTGAATTACAGACGAATTTAATTTTGTAGCCCACGTGTAAAATTATAAATGAGGTAAAATGAAAACTGCCCGCCTTTCTAACATGTATATTGTAGCACCTACCTACAGCCGTTGCATAATAATTCTTCTCATCAAATAATAAAGATATGCTAATGCATCACTCCAAAGGCTACATACGGAACACACGAATATTTTATTCCGTACCCGAGTTCAGAAATACTGGTAGAATTTCCATGTGAATTGTAGCTAGGATAATACAACGGAGTCTGTCAAAACCCTTCAGGCCACGCCAGTTGCTCTCATATTCAGGGACCATGATCGTAAGGTCACATGTATTATGCATTCGACTCGACCTGCTACGTATCCGAATCAATCCAGGAATGTTTGGCATAATGCCCGGAATGAAATACGTTTGTGTAATGAGGGTAGATTTTCGGTTACGTGTGCTGTTCTGCTTCGGGGATGATTGGATATAGTTTTGTGTTTATTTAACATTGGGTCTTCTTCATTTTGTATTTCTTTTTCTTGATGCTGACTGCAGAGTCTCTCTAATTTAAAATTTGCTTTGTTAAGCAATGTAGCGAGTTGCGCGGTTTTCCTTTGTTTAACAGTATCAGAATTTGAACAATTCCTATTAAATAGCGTAAAAAGGTGTTTTTGTTTTGGTTTACCCAACCTATGACACTTAAGCGGGATTGTCCGAAATGGTTACCGCTACCCCGGAACATAAAGGAACATGGATGGATTTTAGTCAGTATGAGTCTGACACTCCCTTCCGCTCCCCCCAGAGCGGGAGAAGTCATTGGATGATTTCCTACCTATAACACTACCAAAATTGAAAGTATTATCAAACTATCAAATATTATGAATGCTCATTACAATAGTTGTTATACTCATCGTTAGCATCCAAATTGCGTTCAGTCCCAAACCTCCAACGAATTTACAAAGTAAGACCATTCCCTCCTTGCTTAAGCGCGACAATAATATTCTAAACACCATACCGGCATCCCATACTAGATCTATTCTCCATAAAATATAAACCAATTCCATTCATAGTTAAACCCCTTTATAGGAGCTATCTTATTTTAGGCTATGGCAAATTGCTCCTAATCTGCAACTCCCTTCGAATCCGGATATAAAACCCTTAGGTTATTATCAACGTTGGCATCTATGGGGAGTAAAGCGATGAGGCGATTAGCAAAGCTTCATGGTGCGTATGTAAGCGCGAGATAAGAGCTCGATAACGCTTCGCATGGAAACATACGCGATTTGACGGTTGAGCTGCCCCGGTTGATGCTAATTAAAATTTAATTATTTACCCGCAGATGGACTTAAAAGGATGGTCTGCCTCTAAAGACTAAATTAGGATAATGAGCAATCTTTGTTATCGCGAATTCAGTAGCATACCCATGCTAGAACAATGCACAAAGCTTCATGTTACTTAAAAAGAAAAAAAAGATCAAGGTAGAAACAGTATCAAAGACAAAACGGAGAAATTAATAATTTCGTAAAATTAAGTACAGATTTCTATCGAAAAGTATTCTCCTGTCTAATGAAGATCACTTGGTTAACAATTCTTTCATTTCTCTACAGACTATTTTCGCTTAATTCACGAACCGAGCCGCATTTCTGAACAACATAGTTCATTGATTACCAATGAAATAGAGACGATCGGAGCCAACCTTTCATCTTACTATGTTTTCGCATTAATGCAGATGCTTCCCGTTCCAACACTACTCCTCGCTGAAATCCAAACCTCATTCACAACCGAACCGGCTTGTACAACATACATTGCTTCCTCGTACCTGATAAGGGTGACATGTGAGCGACTAAAAACATTAATGGATTTCCGTTTTAGTAAAGTTGCGGTTCTATGGCGGTATCGCGTGCCAGGATAACGTTATGCAAATGTTTAGTGCTGTGAATAATTATTTGTAGAGTTTTATTGCTTTTGCTGACCTATAGATAAATAGTTTGCAACTGTTGTACAAATGCTTGGTTCGATGGGAATCTTGTGGGTGTGGGAGAACTTGAAGATCGCTTATTATTTATTAGTCTTGAAACATTCAAATTGGAATGTCTATGTCTTCATTTTTTTTCAATAAATATATAATATTAATATTTTAGGTTGTAGTTTGATTGTTTTTTTTTTAATTATGTAAAAGGTTACTTACATTTTATTATGCTTCCTTATTTCGCATCTTATTAGTCACTTTTAGCGACAAAATATCTTTTCTGCCGACAGGAATATATTTTTTATGCTGGGAAAAACATTTACATAATATTTAAAAATATAATCAACCTTTAAGCAATAATCGTATAACTCTCGCATACCATCGAATAGTTTCTCAAGTCTCAATGTTTATTCATTAAACAGTTAAAAAATACTGATGTTTCCAATGCAAATACTTTACAACTTGAAACTCTCTGTTTTATAGTTTCTTATTTTACACCATAAACCCATGTTTGGGTGTCATAAAATGTTGCTAATTCTTATTATTTGTTCGCGAAACTTTCAAAGAAGTTTTACGTTTTAATACCTTGTTTGTGGTTCGGTTCGTGACTTTGTATTGGAGTATTTACTTCTGTGGGATGGTTTAGATGTTTGTTTTTCTTTTTGTTAACTGCTACAGCAGTAGGTACATGTGTCTTCTTTGTATACACAAAAAAGTTTTTAACCTCCTTTGAAGCGTCATAGGGTATTAAAAACTTTTTTATTCATTTATTACTTTCAATATGATTTTAGAAGATATCCTTAGGTTATTTATACCTCCTGAAGGAATAGATAAGTGTCACAAACGCTTTCAAAGCGTTTCGTATTTCTACAACGACTTTCGACAGATTCGACAGAAGCTTTTTGGTACGGTGTGTCAATCGAATTCATTATTGACATGTCCAGCCAATTTCACTTTGTCTAGGCAATCTGGTTGCTAGTTTAACCCTGTTTACAATCAAGTATAATATAGAATAGACTGCCTATTAAGACAGTAGTTGCATTGTTGCCAAATGCCTGTCAATTGCCACAATTAACCCGGCATTTCAACGGAACCTCTGTGTTGATGTCAAATATTACTACATCTGAGCATAATGAGCATTGGAGCTGTGATGGCCCAGTGGTATTGACCCCAACTTACGAGTTGTATGTCGTGGATTCGAACCCAGACAGGCATTTTACTTTATTTAAATAATTTTATGAACACTACACTCAAAACGGTGAAAAAAAACATTGTAAGGAAACCGGCCTGTCCTAGAACCAGTTAATCAAAGACATGTGACCGACCAATCCGAACTAGAACCGCGTCGTAGAGTGTCAGCCCACTCTCTTTCGAAGTAATAATAATAATAATATAATATATCATTTATTTCAGGTAACAAAGACCCTTATCATAAATACCTTACAGACTATCATACATATTTATAAAAAAACTGATAACTATTGTACACGAAGTGACGGTGTCGTGTTGCACTGCGTGGTGTCGCGTAGCCTTCCGCGGAAACGCCGGTACATGACACCCTTCGGCCGAAACTCTTCCTTGAGGAAGGTCTCAATATGATGAGTCGGAACTCGCACCACGAACGACTTGAAATTCGTGTTGTGGCGCGACTCCAACTTCTCAACACTCAAAGTCCAGTTGGTCTTCGCTCGGACATACTCCACGATCTCCTCAACCTTCGTGGTGTGATGTAGCCGGGACACATAACGCTGCGTCGTTGGTATTGCCGGACGCAGCACATTGGGTCCTGCCAGCGCGGTCCCGCACTGGTTCCGACTAAGGGCCTTCTTCCTCTTCCTCCTCTCCACCTTCACGAAGCCCTCCTTGTCACACGTGCCCATAGCTGGGCCTTGCTGTTTCGAACCCCTGTTGGCAGGTTCACAGCAGCTCTTCTTTTCCCTCTTCTTGGTTGGTTGGAGGGGTTGGAGGAGGCCTGTCTCCCAGCAGTGGGAACATTATAGACTGATTAGTCAATACTACATATTCTAATACCTGAACACAACGTTGACATCGTGATGTTAAGTTTATAGAAATATAGGGCTATTTAATAGTGCATTCATTGTTCATTATAAAACAATGCGTTTAAGAGTTATTGTTCGGCCGTTTATTTATATTTTTATTGCACAAAGCTCAGCTCTTTGTTATGGCGATTTTCATTATAGATGTGTGGCGCAAGTTGTGAGAGGCGTGATTACATTTGGAGTTGGACTAGGTGCCATTGTCGAGTTGACGGATTAATTAGATAAACTATAAGTAACTAGGTTCTGCCCGTGGCTTCGTCCGCGTGGATGTCGGAAAGTGTTATATTATTGGAGTTTTAGTAACGATTCCTAATGTTTTTGTAAATATTATATAGCCTAATGTCATCCGGGGATAGTGTAGCTTCCCAAGAGTAATTTTTTTTAAATCGGTTCAGTAGTTTCGGTGCCTATTCAATCCAAACAAACGAGCAATGAAATCTTGCCTCTTTATAATTTTAGTATAGATTACGAGGAGACGATTTCATACGACAATATAAATGAAATCACTGACAACAATAATGTATGTACGGTACATGATTTAGGAACTATTATAATAAAATTCAACACTTAAACCAAAAAATATTTTTCTTACAAACTAAAGAGATGGTCTGACCTTGCTCTTGGCAATCTTTGACTAGCCATAGTGCCTAACCAATGGCTTAACTTCGTATGCAGACAGTGAACGTCTTGAGGTATACGCAGTTCAATTTATAGTCGCCTTTCACAGTCACTTTGACAGTCGTTACGGGTGGTTAGAAGCCCGAAAGTCTGACAGCCAGTCTTACCAAGGGGTATTATATTACTCAGTTACTGATTGGTTTGTGGAGGTCAGATAGGCAGTCGCTCCATGTAAAATACTGGTATTCAGCTGCATACGGTTTGACTGGAAGCCGACCCCAACATAGCTGGGAAAAGGCTAAGCAGATTGATTTTGATTGATTGATAAGTAAAATTAAGAGTTTTCCTGTTATTTTATCAACACCTTGTATAAGATAAAGTTTTTCTTTGCTCAGTAAGTTGTTTGTTCTGCAGTGTATAATTATTTTAGCCTCGTGAATGATATGACAGTAACAGGTTTATTCATGTTTTTAGTAAATAGAAATCATTTCTTTTCACGAAATTTATAACTCATTTTATAAAAGCGCCTTGAAGTCGTAGGTGGTGGGTTCAAACCAAAGCAGGCACTTTACTTTTTATTAATTATTTTATCACCACTGCTCTCAAAAGGCGAAGAAAAACATCCAAAGGAAACCGGCGTAACCTAGAACCAAAACTCCGGAGACATAAGAGGTCGACCCGCACTGAGCCCGCGTGGTGGAATAGCCCAATCCCTCTCACAGAAATAGGAGGCCAGTGTCCCAGCAGTGGTAACATCTTCTTCTTCTTCTTCGTGTGGTTAGTGACTAACCTGGTGTCAGAGTTTTAATGCTGCCCATGGGCCTCTGACTTAGCATCACATACTGTTGAGAAATATTCCTCACGTTGTTTTCCATCGCCGATTTTAAGCAAGTGATAATTATACAATACGCACATGAATCCGAAAAATCAGAGGTGCTTGCCTTGGGTTCGAACTCGAGACCAATGACTTGGCAGTCCGGCGGTCACACCACTAGGCTATCACTGACTAGTGGGAACATTATAATATGCTCTTATAAAAAGCTTTGGTAAAAAGTTTGAATACTTGCAAAGGCTCCTCGCGCACCTCTCATCCCTCAAACGAAACGCAGCGGATGCTTTTGTTATAGCGAATTTCATTGTTATCGATTCAATGAACGTAGTTTTTTAATCGTTTCGTTGCGAAGTGTTGAGTGTTATAAATGATTTATTTTTATTCTCTACTGCGTAGCTCTAGTCCATTTAATTCTTTTTGTGTTGTACCCAAATATGTCCGTGTTAAAATGTTTGAGGGATGACTAATAGTGTTTTAATTGGGATCGAGGATGTTTATGTAAAGTTTGTTCTGAATTGTGTCGTTGCGTTAGGCATGTTTATGTAGGGTTTTTTTGTTTTCATATAAGGTCATACAATTTGATGATAATGTAATCAGATAATATAACATCACGCCTATAATCACAGAAGGGTAAGGCAGAGATGTACCTATAGTATACTCACATTTTGACAGATATGTTTGAGGCCCTTGTAATAGGGGGCGAGTCTATTACCATCAATCGGACACAAATTCAGACTACGGGCTGCTACTGAAAAAAATCTTAGTGAGTAAAATTCAGTAACACTGATATTCGATACTGCTGTTGTTATTATTACTTTTTACTATAACAAAACTGTCAATTAATTTTATTATTACAAAAAAGAGAAAAAAAGTCGCAAGGAGAAACCATTATGCTTTTCATAGCGGTACAATTTCTACCAGTCAAATCCGCAAACCGCATTAAAAAACTTCATTCCAATAATAATTTTACGAAATTGGTACAAAAATCGCTCTCAAAAATGAGAATTCTATAACGTATGAAATAAAAAATAAATCAGTCAATCAAAAATAGAAAGAAAAATCCTTTTAGCATAGTAAATAACAAAAAATACTTAACATACTAATGCGATTAAGAAATAGCGTTTGTAAGATAGACGGGGCTTAGTGCAAATTGATCAAGTGATCAAACGAGGATTAGGGGAGACCATCGTTCGGCTTGAAATTCGGACGCAGACGAAATTTCTATTAAGAAGTTTTACGAGTAAAGCCTTTGCAGAATGAAATTGTCGAACCAAAATGATGTAGTAGCAGACATGCAATTGTGTTCCTTTAGTTAATATTTAATACTTAACTTATTGTATGTTTTATAGCAAAAGGGGTTTTGTTCAATATACTTACTTGCAATAATCTAGATACTGCACCATGTGGATCAGACACAGTGCGCCGACATTTTATATCACACTAATATTGTAAAGGCGCAAGATTGAGAGTGAGTGTGTGTGTGTGTGAGTTTATATGTTTGTCCGTCCTTCACGCTCAAACGGCTGAATGGATCTGGATGAAACTTTGCACAGAGGTAATTTATGACCTGGATTAACACATAGGATACTTTTTACTCCTGTAGTACGTTCCCTTGGGATAATTTCTAACATCCCCGCGGGTGAAGCCGCTGGCTTCTTCTCCATACACAACTACCTTACGGAAGGGGCGACTAGAATCAATTCCATTTCTTGTTTAATTTGACGTTCAAAAGTACCTTTCTTGTGTCTATTTGAAATAAATGATTTGACTTTGACTTTGACATTGGCAGCAGCTAGTTAAGTCATAAATCCAATATCATGACAGCAAAAGTTAACTCGTTTGTCTCCCGGACAGTCTCAACCAACATGAATAGTTTGACACCCTCTCGTAAGACTATTATCACGGCACTAATCGATTTGAACCCCGCAGCACCGTATCGGGCCATTCAACCGTTTTATTTTATTGTTCGTACCCACATTTCTCATATCGAACCCCTGTATGGCACTACGATACTATGAAACCCCTTTATCCACACTAATAATAACCCTTATAGTTGAAATCATAAGGCTTATAATACAAAAAATACAGAAAGAACAACTATTTGAGAAAAGGGGCCTGATTGTGTCATGTTTGTTAATTTAGAAAATGGAGTCATCGTTTCGAATTACGCTTAAAAAACTGTTAGGTTCCCATGATACGGTGTAAAGATGAAATGTTTACAAGGGGTAATTAATATTATTTTGCAAATAAAGGGTGAAAAAGTTGTTTCATTCAATTTTTTATCTGGGTTTTATCACTGAGGCTTTATTACATATCAATCGAGTCTTATCATTTATATTGTAGACTGATGGGTAAGTACTTGATAAGCAATAAAAATTAATGGATCAATTAATGTTTTAAACATCCTTGTCTTTCTCTTGTAGGTATGTGCGGATTGAAAATAGCCTCCACATCGTTAAATTAACAAATAAGAAAAAACTACTGCCAAAATCAGTTCCACACACCCAAAAACCCATAACGAGCAGCCTAATTGCCTGAAAAATTAATACCCTGCCCGCCCCAAAAAACCAAATAGACCAGAATAAAAAAAACCATAGACATCAGGCCATTAAAGCGAACCCCCGCCAAGATATTTTACTAAACTAACGCTATTATTTTTATTTCAATGAGACTCGCTGGCACGTCATTGACAGAGCAAAAAAAACCACCAATAATAAAATTATCGGGGAACCGCTGGGCTATTAAATGCAGACCGCCGGTGTAATATACCGGCCTCGAGCAAGCGTAGGAGAGATGGTGGCCACATTCAAGGGAGGCGCGTGATGATAAAGAGGATTCGATGAAAAAACCAAAGATTTATTTAGGGGAGTTGAATTTAAAATGATTTTAAAAGGGAAATTTGAAAACAATTTTCAAATTGATTTAGAAGATAAGGACGATAAGGTATAAGAAATGGCCTCAAAATTATTAAATGAAAATAAGAAAATGACATTGCATCAAGAGTTTTAAAAAGATTCAGATACCTTTTACGTCGTAAACATTTAATAGAAAGCAGACAACACTACACAGAAATAGACTGCTTAGAAAGTCACACAATCCAACAAACTAGAAATATATTCAAATCTGAAACAGAAACACAATGAAACAAAAAAGCTTATGATAATCACCACACAGTTAATAGGTGATAAATAATTGATTGATGAGTTAGCACTAGCATTGTTCTCCGAAGAACACAATGGGAAAGATTACTCCTCAAATGGCGTGAGACTACTCTCAGATCAATGAATTCTCATGGCTCTAATGAATTAAGTACTTTCTTACTTACTGTTTCTAGTTTTAATGTTATGTCTTCATTGGCAGGTATGAGAACCATTTTATTTTAAATATTAATATTATGGCAAGGTTAATCATTGTTTTCATCTTATGATTCGTAACAAGTTGTGGAGTTGTCATTACACGTGTAAATGACCTCTGTAAACATGTATAGTTTAATGTTTACTGATGGATTATCAATACTTGAGAAATCTTTTGGAATGCAACGGAAAGAAACATAATGTTAGTCTAATAATATTCTGTATAATAATGAAAAAAATCGGTAGTAGTGATGAGAAAGGAAAATTGAAATACCTTTGGGAAATGACATCGAGCAATTAGTCACCCTCAATGACGGGCTATAAGGAAGTAGGATAGTATAGTAGAGGAAGACCAAAGAAACGATATCTGGATTGTGAGAAAGGTGATATGCTTAGAAAGGAAGTGACTACCAAGATGACGACTAATAGAAGAGTATGGAAGGAAAAGACATGTTGCGCCGACCACAAATAAACTGGGATAAGGGCAGGAGAATGATTATAATGAATGGACGGCTATTACATCAAATCAAATCATTTATTGGCATAAAAGATAGGTATAAACAGATGTTACAAATAATCAGCTAATTTAACAGAAGGCCTTAATATAACAGGTTCAAATCATAGACATAGTACATACAAAGCATACACATAACTGTTTTATGCAAACTTTCAAACACCAGTGCAGCAATATTACAAAACAATTCGAATAAACTTCTACACGTAAATTGCAATTGTTGTTCAAGTTCTCAAGTAACTTGTATTGTAGTTGACAGCCTGCTCTATTTTCTCGTCAGTTTCCAAAGCAAGAATTAAATGTTAAATGACTTTATCTTTTAACTATTATGAAATTAGATTGGTTGTGCTTGATAAAATTGCGTGAATAGAATAATTTACATGATAGAGAGCAATGAGAACGATATTGTGTTTATACTCAATACCCAATCTTTATTTGCATTCCACAATGTGTACTTAGGTGGTAAGATCGAAAATTGAGATCATTATGGACGCTGTCGGGCCGAGCAAAAGATAATAGGAGAGAGGAAGCTTTAAATTAACTTACAACCTATCTGCCTCATCATCTGTTGGGGTCGGCTTCCAGTCTAACCGGATGCAGCTGGGTACCAGTATTTTACATGAAGCGACTGCCTATCTGACCTCCACAACCCAGTCAGTAACTGGGTAATACGATACCCCTTGGTAAGACTGGCTGTCAGATTTTCGGGCCGTAAGGACTGTCAAAGATGCACAAATGACAGCCTACAACTTAGAACCTAATTAAATCTAATAATACCATATTAGGGATTCTTTACACCTACATAGGATTCTTTATATTTTATCTTTGAAAAATTCACCTATGCTATATTTTTTATTAAGAATTGTTTTAGTTTTTTTATGAATATTCTTTTTTAATTGCTTCAGGTAATTTGTTATACATTACGTAGGGACTTGTAGAATGTATTTTAGCCGAGAAAGTGGAATATTGGGTCTGATATTATTCTATTATCAAATGTATTTGTCTAATATACTTCCTAGATTCATTTTCTTTATTTAGTTTTACCGCTTTTCTACAAAGGTCACACCTTTATCGATAGACCTAGTGATATTTATGCTTACTTTATGCAGAGCGGTTGCAGCATATCCTGTAGCTGCAAAATTCACCGGGATTAATTTATTTAAAGGTTCAAAAACTAAGTTAGAACATGCACTGGTACACGTGTTAGTTGCCGCGGCCATTTTGAATAGCGTCTATTTGAAATGTTATGTGATGAATGTTGGTCTAAAATGTGTTTGAATGTTATTTTGGTAGACTCTGTTTTAAACCTAAGCCCTACTAGTAAATTTGAATTATTTTTACACTGCATAATCCCTGGCTTGGGATAACAGTAGGTCTTTTTCGTCTTTTCGATTCGATGGCAAAGGTAAAAATACTCTAGAAAACATGACGTTGTTATTGTCTATTAATAACAGTAGGTAAAGGTTATTATAATGGAATAAACGGTATAGGTAAAAATACATATGAACATGACTGGAAGACTATATACTAATTATATAAAAACCGAGCTCACATCCAAAACAAAACACAAAAAAAAAATCACGAACAATCGACTCTCACAAATTCAAAAGCCTTTTACCATAACAATCAGCAATGATGTTTGTTTTATAATATAACCAAAAACATAACCTAAGCACCTTGCACCCGTGCACTAGTATGACTTTGACACCCTCGGGCTTTCAAAGGTGACGCCGACTAACGGTGGGTTCAATCGACAAATGAAAAGTCTTCCCCAATTAATTAGTGGCGGAACCCTTGCGGTCGCGTGTGAGAACTGGTTTTTGGTCCAAGCTACGAGAGAGTTGCAATTGGATTGTCTTAGATTGGTTGTTGATAATCCAATATTGCCCGTTTATCACAACAAATATACAATACCTTGGCTGTGGTCGTTCCTTCAATGATGTTTTGTCTCTATTCTCGAAGCGTTCAATATAAATGCATAAAAGATGCGCATCCATGGTGCGTAGAGTACGTGGCAGCGCCAATAGGATCCTTAGCATGACAGCTTGTCGGCTGGAGTGCAGTTACATCAGTCATTGCACCGCCATTTGTCATGAAATGGCGAAGTAGTGATTGGTGAGTTTTCTTTCTACGTATATGTTTGGTTGTAGGTAGTTTTTAAGGATACTAACACTAGTCTATAAGAACATTGTTACTAACAAAATGGACACCATAGTCTGAAATAAAGGAAATATTATTATTATTATTAATCAACAGTTACAGGACTTTTTTTTTTTATAAGGCTGGGAAATCATCCAATGACTGCTCCCGCTCTGGGTGGAGCGGAAGGAAGTGTCAGACTCTTGCTAACTAAAACCCATCCATGTTCCTTCCGTAGCCCTTTATGTTCCGGGGTAGCGGTAACCCTTTCGGACAATCCCGCTTACCCGGCAGGCTTGGCCCTGATGGGCCCCTTCATATGCTGACATCTCTTTGAGGCGCGCGTGGAACATATACGCGCCGTCCGGCACGGGTCTGGTGCTGATCGGATCGGTGAGTCACCCATTACTCACCGTCCGCAGGCCCGCGCCTACGGTGGCCGGGAGTTGTCACGTGGCTCCCGACGCCCGGGGCGTCTCCTGCGGCGGCTGGGACGGGAGGACCTTTCTCTCTCCCATCCCGCCACCTCCTTCGTGAGCATAACTTTTTCGCAGAAGGAGGTGACTGCCTCCCACTCCCTCTCGCCCCGGACCATGGCTTGCACCAGGGCCGGGCGCGAGAGGTCGCCGCCGATCGCCTCTACGAGGACACGGCGGTGCTCCGCCCATGCGGGGCAGGTTTGCACATTGTGCTCTACCGTGTCCTCTGGGCGATCCTCGCAGTGGTGACACCCAGGCGTTTCCTACCGCCTGATGATGTGCAGGAACCTCCCGAAACATCCATGTCCGGTAAGGACCTGCGTCAGGCGGTAGGTGAGGGCGCCGTAACGCCTCTCTAGCCACTCCTCAAAGAGGGGCCTTACCGCCACTATCGTGGCGTGCCCTAACAGTTACAGGACTAACAAACCAATTATCGCTTTTAAATTGTACCACAAATTGCCACTGTTCGCAACTTTATAATGAGTTCATTAAGTCTCGTTCAATCTTTTCGATAACAACTATTGGATTTTTTCCAGCAAAAACTGTTACGTCAATATTATGAATTTTACAATCTGCGGACTTCAATTAATATTGCAGATTCCTAGCGAAAGTTTGAGAAATATTTTTATCGAAGCAAGAAACTTTGTGAAGTCTTCAATAAGTATCGCAATCAAAACATTTCTCGAGATAGATTGGAGAAAATAAAGAGTTTTTATAGAATTTTACTGGAAAAAGAATTTTTTATAGAAAGTAAATGGATTTTTAAAATTAGTATCATGAATAATTAATGATAGCTGCAAAATATATCCTATTGAAATGTCATTCATACAAAAATGTTCAGTTACCAATAGATGTCAAAAAAAAAACAGAAACCGTTATATTGAGTTGTAGGTTCCAAACGGAATATTTTAGAGCAAACCATATTGCGATACAGCATAAACAATTTAGCTACTAGCTAGCACATATTATAGCAAATCCAATTTGAACAAATTAATTCTCATGCTGATAGCGCGCAGGTGTTTGATAATCGAACGCGTTATCTTTAAGTAAATTTACGTTTTAATAAACGTGAATAAACGTGTGGGTGTAGCCTTAGGGTGGAAGGGAATATAGAGTTAATGGTCATTTTGAATAGAAAAGAAATATATTTTTTTTTACAACAAAACAAGCGTCTTCCGAAAAAACACTACAAAGTGAAAAATAAGGTCAAAAGGAAGTCGGTGACAAAAACCGAAAATACAAAACCAAAGCCACCGACTTCCGAATTTAAAATTATTTTTCACTTTGTAGAGTTTTTTCAGAGGCCGGTTGTTTTTGGTAAAAAAAAAATATCACTTTTGAGTTGGTACCCCACATTGCCCACACAATTTGTATCCACTACTAAACTTGCTATGTAAACAACAGTGACCTGAAGTACTAATCATCAAGATAAAAATGTAAGACTTATATGGTTTTCTCAGATGCCATTGAAATGAGACCACACGGAAAGCACCTGCTTTCAAATAAGAAAGCATCATCAAAATCGGTTTAACCAGTCAAAAGTTCTGAGGTAACAACCAAAAAAAAAACAAAAAAAATACAGTCGAATTGAAAACCTCCTCCTTTTTTTGAAGTCGGTTAAAAATATGGGAATTTCAGACAACATAAGAACATAAGATACTTTAATTGTTATTCTTTTTACAAGAAAGATTTAAAACTAAAGTGTCAACTTAAACCGTTTTTACCACGATAAAATATATTTAAAAGAATATAAAAGAGCATTTTCACTGTCAACGCCGCCGCTCCGACATTGATGCAATTCAAATTTAGTTTCATAAAAATTGTATCAAAGTGAGAAATCGTTCAGAGTCTTGCGGTAGAATTTTAAAGTAGTATCGATATTGGTTATTTTATCTCTTGGATTTCCATCGCTGGCATTGCCCTTACATCAGACGCAAATATATTAAAAGCACACATAAAGAAATTCTCTATTTCTAACCTTTTTTTTTTGTGGGTGGGAAATCATCAAGTGGTTTCTCCCGCTTTAAGTCAAGCGGAAGTGAGTGTCAGACTCTTACTGATTAAAACCCATCCATCTTTGTATTCCAGGGTAACCCTTTTGGACAATCCCGCTTACTCTTTTTCTACCCCAGCAACTACTTCAACCTTTTCAAAAACTTGTACAAAACATTTCACAGGCTGTTCTCATTTCGCACTACATTTAAAGGGTGTTTGTTAAGTCAGAAGCACGTCACGTGTTCCTAATCGGATGCCACGCGCCTCGACAGACGACGTGACGATTTCGAGACGAACATACATTTTATTTCTGACAAGGGCGGATGCTTCAATTATTTGCATACGGCTCTCGTTGGGGGGATATATCAAGTATTTCGGTGTTCGAAGATGACAGTATTTATTTGATACTTGGAGTAAGGACTTGGAATAGCTGTTTGTGACAGGCGCTAGGATTTTTTTACGGATACTTAACAGAAATAAAAACATCCGGCTGAATCCATTTCCGGTCGACTGATAGAAAATGCCTATAGCATTATTAAGTCCGCCATTGTACATTTCTGTGCTTTAAATATTAAATAAATAAACATATCCACGTAAGAGGTAATTTACATATTACGCAGCTTATTTGAAAAATCAAGCTTCTTAAGACATTTTTCTTACTAAAATTGCGTAAAATTAACAACACTATTAAAAACAATTGCCCAATCTACATTTGTTACTCTTAACTTGATGAAAGTAGGGTGATAACAGCATTTTTTTTTTCTCAAAATATTCGTCAAAAAACGCCGCGAGGATAAATTATTATCAAGGCAATCATGTTCAACATTATTTACTTTACACTCCAAACCCCAAATCAACGCAAAATTAATTTTCGATACGCCGTTATCACACCTCCGAAACATCTGTCAAAAAATGTCACAGATTTAATAAAAAAAGTCACACGCTAAAAAAACAGCATTTTCGATATTATTACAAGCTTCTGTGTGATTATCTTTGTTCAAATTACAATGGTTTCCTAGAAGCGTTAATATATAGTGTATTGGGGTAACGTTATCAGTTAGATCGAGGGTACCTTTATGAGTATCCATTGATTACACGGTAATTTCGCGTCGGTCTTTATCTAGGTAATTGACCTAGATGTGCCTTAATGTGCGGTTGGGGACGCTAACAGATCTATTTGGACATAATTTGCGGAACTAATTTATCGGTGTTTACTTGTTTTGGGTTTAGGGGGCTGTTACATGTCAATATAACTTACTAGCTTCTGCCCGCGGCTTCGCCCGCGTGGATGACGGAAATTGCATTTTATTATTTATATGTACAGAGGCCAGCACATCAAGTTACCACAATCTGTCAAATTTCTTTGATAGTATTTCAACTTTATTGCAAAGACATTAAGGTTCATTTTTAATTAAGAAAATTTGACAGTTAGGGATAGCTTGATGTGCTGGCGTCTGTACATGTCAACCTTCCTCTTGAATCACTCTATCTATTAAAAAAACTTCATCAAAGTAGTTTTAAAGATCTAAGCATACACACTGATGAGAACAGTGTGAAGGTCTCGAAGATGGTGGAGATAAATAAGTGGACTGTATAATTTGCTGGTACTACTGAACTTTATTGTCAGAAACCGTACATGTTAACAAAGCGGTGGCCCAAGGAGAAGTGTTCTATGCGCTTGAAGAGTGAGTGCGTGAGGTCCGTCGTCCGCACCGCCCGTCGCCCGCGCACCACACCGCGGTCGCCCGGCCACGCCGCCTGACTTAGCGGCTCAGACGCGCTGCGCCTGCCGCACCCGAAGATGTCGAGGCTCGGTTCTCGACACATACATACAGACATTGGGACAGCGGAAGCGATTTCGCTTTATACTATGTAGTGATGGATTTAGGAAAGTTTGATATAAGTAAGATCAGCTGAAATAGGTACTTTGAAGAGGTTTGGAGGGGTTTGGGGGGTTTGGGGTTTTGGTTTTTTCTCTTTAAGGAGGCGTCATTTTTATTGAACGTTAAAAACTGTGTAAATTAGTGTAATTAAGTAGACACACAGTATTACAGACGCCAGCACATCAAGCTATACCTAAGTGTCAAATTTACTCAACTGATATTAAACCTTATGGTATTGTAATAAAGTTGAAAAACTATCCAAGAAATTTGACAGATTGGAGAAACTTGATGTGCTGGATTGTCCAAAAGAGTTACCGTTGCCGCGTTGGCCCGGAACACAAAGGTCTAACTAAGGAAGGAACATGGATGGGTTTTAGTGAGTAAGAGTTGACAATCCCTTCCGCTCCCCTCAGAGCGAGAGGAGTAATTTGATGACACAAACAAAAAAAAAGGTAGTTACAACCATTTTGTACTTTATTAAGATTGCATCTTTTTAAGACATTCTTATGATAATGATTAGGTATAATACCAAATCACAACTTATTAACTATCTTCCTGATACAATTTGTCAGACATAATTTTGAAATATGACACTTCGCTATCATTCAATCCATTTCCATCAATATTACAAAGAAAAGTAGTCCTCTACCAAGATCTAAGTAACATTGCTTCTAACTGGACCTCGAAGTGAGTGATCACTTTCAGATAAATAGAATACACGAAGTGATTCATATTCTAGATAATAATACATTATTTCAGATAATAAGCAGGACCTAAGACCACGACCTGAGTCAACTTCACTCGTATTAGTATCGGAAGATGTCAGTCAAATGATATAATATTATGAAATGGTAAATTATGCACATTTACTATTAGGAACTGGTTATGCTCACGAGTTCATGTTTGTAAGTAGGAGATAGATTTCAAGACGCACATACCTTTGCCCTGATCATCGGCATAGCCTTTTCCCAACTATGTTGGGGTTGGCTTCCAGTCTAACTGGATGCAGCTAAATACCAGTATTTTACATGGAACGACTACCTATCTGACCTCCGCAACCCAGTAACTGGGCAATACTGGCTGTCAGATTTTCGGGCTTCTGCCGACCCGTAACGACTGTCAAAGTTGCACAAATGACAGCCGGGCATAACGTGCTTTCCGAGGCACGAAGGAGTCTCGGTATGTAAAAATGGTTACCCATCCACGGCCAACCCCAGCAAGCGTAGTTTAATCTGGTAGATCGACGTGTGCGGCTATTAGTACTTAGCCACGAGCTCCTCTTTGCCCTGCCCTGTCCTTCCATACCTTTGCCCTGATATAAGATCGAAATATTATTCTGACAGTACTGGGCAGATATGGCTAGAATATGGCTGCTCGATTCTTTAATATTCTTAAAGCATTAGCACTATCGATACGACCGCGATTCTGATAATATTAATGGATAAAATTGTTTCTCAGTTGTAATTTATAACGGCTCTATAATCTTGAATGCCTACTAGGTATTCCTATGAGTTTTGCATCGATGGAATCTTCTCAGATGATTTTGACATCTGTAGCGCTATATGCGAATAATATTTTTTCCTACAGCTTACCTCAGATCAAATATTTATTTGATCTGAGCTGCTTACAACAATTCATTAATATGATAAAAGCGAAAGTGAGTTCTTTGATTTGTTAATTTTTCACGCTAAAACAGCTAAACAGATTTTGATGAAATTATACAGAAATAGATACCTAGCCTTTTTTTCATATGCATCTCATCAAATGACTGATCCTGGGTGGAGCGGAAGGAAGTGTCAGACTTTTACTAACTAAAACCCATCCATGTTCCTTCCTATGCCCTTTGTGTTCCGTGGCAGCGGTAACCCTTAGAACACCCAACAATCCCGCCCGCTGACCCAACAAACCCGCTGACCAGTTATTTCCGCTAAAATGGGTAGCTTGGGACCTAGAAATAGACTTTTTATCATGGTAACAGCTAGTGTCTTAAATCTTCTTACTTTATTTCCTTTATCATTATTATCCTAGACATACACCTTATTCCCACCAAATCCTCTGACACGCCAAAATAAGATTAACATCTCCCACAAAAATTACATGTCCCGTCTCCCAGTTAGTTGTGTCGTCACGTCGGTAATCAACAGCGTGTCACGTGTCACGTCGCATATCAACTGAGACAGGGCAGCGTGGACGGTGCTTATGTTCTTGTTTTACTTTTTGTAATACAATAGAAGCTACATTACACTACAGTTTTTGCATTGGTTTTACTTTCGTCTATAAGATGGAGGAGCTCGTGGCTAAGTACTAACAGCCACACAGGTCGATCCATCAGGTTAAGCTACGCTTGCCGGGGTTAGCCGTGGATGGGTGACCATCTTTACATAACGAGAATCCTCCGTACCTCGGAAAGCACGTAAAGCCGTTGCTCCTGGCTGTCATTTGTGCATCTTTGACAGTCGTTACGGGTCGTCAGCAGCCCGGAAAGCTGACAGCCAGTCATACCAAGGGTTATCGTATTGCCCAGTTACTGGGTTGTGGAGGTCAGATAGGCAGTCGCTTCATGTAAAATACTGGTATTCAGCTGCTGTAAGACTGGAAGCTGACCCCAACATAGTTGGGAAAAGGCTAGGCAGATGATTTAGATAGATAGAGTATTTTGGCGATTTTAATTTTAGTTATTCCTTAAAAAGCTTGCCCTAGAAAAGCGCAGTTTTTTTTATTTATTTTTCCCTAAACAGCTATTACATTAGGCCAGCTTCCTTCGTTCATCATTAACGGTAACCGAATTTGATGAACATCTCGCACATTAATTACACATGCCGTCATGTAGTCAGTTGTCACGCTGGTAATCAACGGTTTGTCGCCTGTCACGCTGGCATATCAACTAAGACGAGGCAGTTTAGACGTTGCTTGGCTAAACGTAATTAATTCGCCGTTGAATGTCTTTCAGAATTTTGTCAATACATATTTTGATTTAAAATTAATGATAAAGCATTAATAATGCTTCTCTTTCAAAGGAAATAAGTGTGCAAAAATTAAAAAAAAAATCGAAATTTTCAGCAATGTCGACGATCCATCACTTATTTGTTGTACACCTGAAATCGTTTCAATACAAACAATAGGAAAAAATAGCGCTGTATTGTTTTAAAGCTTTAACAGGAAAAAGTAATAAATCCTTTTCATACAATATAATTCAGGTGCCACAAAAAGTGGAATTTATAAAAACATTAATTCAGTACAAACTGCAGTCGTTTTGATGTCATTCGCGTGGAATGAAATTGAGCAGCAGGATTGAGTGCCGTCACATACAGTGTTTATTATTTGACTAACGTTCATTTAAGTGGAAATTGTATAAGGGATTCAAGGGTTACCGCTACCCTGGAACATAAAGGGCTAAGGAAGGAACATGGATGGGTTTTAGTCAGTAAGAGTCTGACACTTCCACTCAGAGTTGGATGATTTCACACCCTTGAAAAAAAATAAGTGGTCATTGTATTGAATTATTACGAGCCTTCTTAAGATTATTAGAATAGATTAGAATATCATTTATGTCTTCGTCTATAATAAGATACATTAATACCTTACTTAGTTCTGCAAAATAAGACAATATTATGAACGATAATCTTACCTGTTCTTATTTACATTAACATATTTACCATTACCAATCATGTTTTAAATTTTACTTGACCACATTCAATTAAATCATAAATGATTTACAACTAACAAACCGTATCTACGCTCACACCTACCCATGCCTACATCAACATGACAGACACACAATTAAATTCCCCACGTCCAACTGAACATGCAAAACAATTGCTAAAACCATATCGCGATACGGAATACCGTACTCCGTTCGATTTGTTACAAAAGCTGAAAGTCAGGGCTGTCGCGCGCAACGCACCTAAATTACGCGCCGTCCTATTCTGCTGTGACACTCGATTTGATATGACGCGTGACAGCTTATTTCTAGCGTGTCGCGGCCCTAACGCTGTTCGGTGGTACTGTCATGTTATTAATAGCTGCGAAATAATTATTTTTTGGTCGTACCGTTTTGGTTTGTGTGGAAAGGTTTGGTTGGCTTAGATTAATTAAAGTTGTTAGAGTTGGGTGTTTTGGTGGAATGATAAATTGAAAAGAACTACGTTACAGCCTTTAAGTTTTTGCAAGAGTAGCGCCTAAATTACCTAGAGTTAAGTTAATCTTTATTTTTTATGAGCACTTGTCACTTACAATTATTTGTTTAAAGCCACTCTTTTTTGGAAGCGAGTGTTCAACTTAAAGTTTTAACCAAAAAAAGTAACACAGCGAATTAAACAGGTCTACCTCAACCCAAAATTATGGTGAAACAAAAAATTGTTCGTGTACGTGGATGATATATTCGCTACAGCAAAACGCGAGCCCTGACCATAAATAAGTGTGCAAATAAATGTAGGAGGAGACATAAAAAACAAACACACTTAAAACCAAGGGGAAACACTAATTTGCATATGGAAAACGGCCACATGTGACGTTCGTGGTGCAAAAATTCGCTGGATCGATATGTGTCCAGTGTCCGAAGGGTGCCACACTTACGCCCTCGCTGAATAAATAGGATTTATTTGTAATGATATGTCTATGTAGGGAGCTAATTGTAGTTATTTATGATCAGTTTTAAGGGCAAGTTTTAGATTTCGTTTTAGAAGGTATTGTTTGTGAGCATATTTAAAAACGACTGAATGTGTTTTTTGTCAAGTGTTTTCGATATTTTGCGTTTCGGTTTTCAACTTCTAGCAGGATGAAAATTGTCAAGAATCGAGCTGAAAGCGAGATGCTGGCTGATGATGTGATGTGATATCTATGTGATGTCTAATTTCTAGAGAAGCAGAATTTAAAGTTTATCTATATCTATCTATACATATAATAAAACAGTAAAAAAACTGTGTCTGTACATTGAATATATTACAAAAATAATAATTGAGGGGGGTTTAGAAACAGTAATAGAGCATGAATCCAAAAAAAAAAATTTGTCTGTTTGTCTGTATGTCTGTTTGTCTGTTTGTTTGTACACGCTAATCTTCGGAACTACTGGACGGATTGGAATGATTTTTTTTTGTTGTATAGGTATTAAGTCTGGGCAACATATAGGCTATAATTTATCTTGGAAACTTGAACACCTGATGCAGAACCGCAACAGACCAGCTAAACTATAAGAGATACAAAAATGATACCTTAGCAAAAATTGTTCCACGTGATTAGCATTTTCTGCTGAGAGAATAAATTTGGAGATCTGGAACACCTGATGTGGAACTCCAAGAGCCCAGCTACACTGTAACATATATAGGAATGACGTCTTAGCAAAAGTTGTTCGGTCTGGTGGGCATTTCCTGTTGACTTATAAAAATCGAAGATCTGGAACACCTGTTGTGGAACTCCAAGAGCCTAGCTACACCATAACACATATAAGAATGACGTCTTAGCAAAAGTTGTTCAGCCTGATGAGCACTCTCTGTTGATGTATAAAAATTGAAGATCTGGAACACCTGTTGTGGAACTCCAAGAGCCTAGCTACACCATAACACATATAGGAATAACGTCTTAGCACAAGTTGTTCAATCTGATGAGCACTCTCTGTTGACTTATAAAAATCGAAGATCTGGAACACCTGTTGTGGAACTCCAAGAGCCTAGCTACAACATAACATATATAGGAATGACGTCTTTGACGTCTTTGTTGTTCAATATGATGGGCATTTCCTGTTGACTTATAAAAATCGAAGATCAGAAACATCTGATGTGGAAATCAAAGCTATCACTAATTTTACTGTGTAATTATAAAATAACATAAACTGGGAGTACCTGCACGCGGTGAAGGCGGTAACAGTTTAGGACTGATTTTCGATGACGATGGTATATCATTGAAAATTTGACTCTACTGGCCAAAACTCCTATTTATTTTTTTATTTTATCGTATGAATATGCCTTCGGGCTTATGTTGTTTGAGTGTTTAATTTCCTTTTCCATTTATCTTCGTGACACTGTAGCCTACCCGGTAACGCAGGGGAGCAGTCATTTTAATTTAGATTTTTATTGATCAGGTATGTTCACAATAAAACTATGACCATGCCTAGAAAGAGGTCAAATCTTTCCCAATGTTCCAAGAGAGCTAAAAGATTGAGGATCATAAGATCCCAAGAATCTACCGAAGAGCGTCAGGAGAGACTTGATGTTGTTCGAGAACATTAGGCTGCAACTCGCTCCGTGGAAACCTCTTCGGGTCGCGAAGCACGCCTGCGTTCTCAGCGTATTCATTAGGTCTCTACAGACCAGTGAAGAATATGATGCGCGACTGACCACTGATCGTGAACGTCATGTATTGTCTTGCGAGTCAGAGACGTTCACGGAAAGAGAATTACGCTTGAGTTCCAAGCGTATCTACGCATCGACTTCTAGGTCTCTAGAGGAGGAATATAATAATGCGGTTACCAAAATGAAAACGATGACAAATGGACTGTATGTTTTGGTGATTGTTGGAATGAAATAAAACTAAAGCTCAGTGTGATAAAAGATTTAAATGGGATAAATGATAAAAAATAACATAAATGGCGACCCCGTTGTCGCTGGCATAAGCAACAGGGTCCGCGTACGAAGTCGCGGGCAGAAGCTAGTCAAAAATAAAATATTTAAAACACTATAGCTGCGTTTTTTTTATTTTAATACATGTCACTCAAAACCTACATAAACATGACAGTAGTATTTAAACAAATCCTTTACTTTAATCCTACAAGATTTAACAAAATCTTTTACATAAACAGTAACAAAGAAACGAAGTTAAGCGCTTTCTGCCTAAGTAAGCAAATGATCGGTGTTTATTCAATCCTTTAGAACTTTTTTTGTCCTTAGATGAACATTCGTAACGGTAATAAAATTGTAGCGTTCAAGTTACACAAGTTAAACGATACAATAGGTACTCCGATCAAAACATTACATCGGTTGAAACATGAGATCAAAATAACGACCGCGCAAATCACAATAAAACATAAAATACGAAATTACAACCAGATCTATAATTACTTAAAACTATAACAGTACTAAATCAATTCTTTATAACAGAGTCAAAATCATGAGGGGTAAGCATAAAAGCAACACTTCATATTTGTTATTACGAGCCAGCGCGGGAGGGGGCCCATTCATATTCAAATCACTTTCAAATCTACAACTATTATTATGCCCAAAGCATTGTGTGGGTCCTTTGGGGCCTACTTTATACAGAGTCCTCCAAATCATGCCCCGTGTAAAAGTATTGTTGGAGAGACATCGACCATACCAGACACCGCGTGGGCCTAAAAATTCTTCAAAAGAGCTGCATTAACAACCATTTAAAATGTATTTACCATTCATAACGTCACCACAGAATTTTACGATTCCCGTAACCATAATAAAAATCAAATTACAGATAGTCTAATAAATTATTTAGAATTGCGTAGTCAATAGACATCCATTAGTAATAAAACATTAGTGGTGCGGATCTGTGAAACGAATCGGCTCCTTTAGTTAATAATTTATGTGACGCTAAGCATTTTTATGTTTAGTTAATGTCGAATACGATTCCGATATCGGATTGTCTAATGCTTGTGGCGCCTGGATTCCGGGCCGTGGGCGGACGTCCCGATCGTAAAATTTTGTCCCGCACAAACACAAAGTTTTAGCACCCACCCCTAGCATTGTTTTTTAAATAAACATGTTCAGTTTTGTTGGGATTAACTTCGGTAGTTTCATAATATTGACTCGTTTTATGTTCATCGTTGATGGGTGTATTACTATAGGAACGAGCTGTGTTTCTTATAATTTAACCTTTGATACGGCATGTATCGCTTCGTGTTCAATGTTTGACAAAAGCTTGTCCTTCTCTAACGAGTTGTAAAAGACACGATACCTCGTGTGAGTCAGCATAATTATTTGTTATGAGTCACATAGTTTTTTTTATTCAAGATTTTAGTAACATTGTTGCGGTAGTTATCAGAAAGGTTAGATTAATAAAATGCACTTGTTTATGCACAAGGATATGAAAAGTCATGTTCGTATTATAGGTGGTTAACGCGTAGGCGTTTATGATAAAAGAAGTTTTCAATTTTAAACGGACCATAACAATAATTTTCATTTTTCTATTTAAAAGATTTTATGCTGTCATAATATCATTAATATAGAATTTATTGTTTATAAAAATCCCATTTGAATTGACTTCCAACAATAAAAATTGGTATATGGAAGCTTGTGTCAAAGATCAGACCCGTTTATTTTGAAATGGTTGTACTTGAGACAGAATGGATCTTCTTTGTTTCTCTTTCTCGTACGTAAGATATTATCATTGGTGAAAAATCCGACTAGTTACATACTTTTTTGTTAAATCTGCCTTGTTTTGTTTCAGGTTTTGTGGTAGTGTGTGATTGAAGAGTAGACAACATTTTTGGATTAAATTCTCTGAAAAGTAAGTGAATTGTAATAATTGATCTGTGTATTTTTATACTAAAAAACATGAATGTTAAGTGAGTGAATATTTTCAGCAGTATTGACCATAGATATATTACTATTTCTGTGGTATTGACTATTCTACCTAGGCTGATGATTATATGGCCGCCACGAAAGTTTATTATATTTCTTACAATGAAAGATTTATAGCTATAAAATCAAACAACAAAGACTCCAATCTTCAAGACCACACCATACAAAGTATTTAACGATCAGTATGCAATCCAGGTTCGAAACAATCGCTTACATCATTGTTATGGTCTATACAAACATTTATAGAGTAAAATGGCCATGATACTCGCCATGATTCCACATTATAAACACATATCAACCAGCGTTTCCGTTCATGGTGTTAGAATGATGAATTCCGGATAGCAAGCCATTGTTTCAGCCAACAATGCTGGCAGACAAACAAAAAAGGGGACGACCAAAGATGAATAAATGTAAATCGCATTTGAGACACTCAAAAACTGGTCTAAGCGCATTTTTATTTTGTTTCGTCATGGGTCAGGAAGGCACGGGGTGTTCGATGTCGGTAATAGCAGCCCATTGATATTATAGCTGTTTTTCCTTCCTTCGCCTGTTAACTCCGTGTTCAGGGATTGAGAGAAAATCTTACCCAAATGTAAATCGTCAAAGAAAAACAACGTTGTTTTCTTTTAGTAGATGATTATAGAAGCTTATCCCTGAGTACTCTGTTTTTTTCATGCTTCATCTTTTTAAGGCGATACAGCCAGAAGAATATAAAGTTCATCTTCATAGGCTTGAATCTTTTAGCCTCAATATCGGGTACATGTTTGAATATTTCATGAATATATTTCTGAGTGTTTTTAATTAAAACGTTTTACGTAGAAGGTATCCAGGTCACTCCGCAAACTTCGTTGTATCAAAGCGAAAAATTGCTTTATTCAAAAGCAATATTGGGCAACAAAATTTTGAAATTAAAAATGCAGATGTGGCAAAGTACATGAACGTGATATTAATAAAGCGTAGAATTTAATAAAAACTTTATGATGGTCATTGAAAATATTGAATTTGTTGTCCAAATGAGTCCCTTGACACGCGTGTATGGTTGCAAAGGGACATACAACAAAATTATTGCTGAGTGCGTTACATAAAATTGAATTTGATATGCCAGTGTTAATTTCGTCATAAAAATTTGGACATTCGCTTTCACGTACAATGGATTTATCAGCAATTTGATGGGCCTAAGTACTGGTAACTTTAGATTTGTTGACAGTTATAATGTTGGAATAGCTTCAAAGGTATCATGAGACCTGATACGGTCTCATGATACCTTCGAAGCTATATTATGACAATCATCAAAAATATTATATTTACTTATAAAATACGAACTCAACTATTTAAAAACCCAAAACCTAAAAATACTGTAGCTTTCATACTTGTCATGGCTATGACCGCACTAGTCATCATGACATTCTAGTTGTATTAATCACGACTTGGGACGGATATCCTTTGAACCATACTCGGCTAGATTATAGCAACATAAATCAGGTATGCGTTTGGAACTGTGCCCAAATGTCTTCTATCGCCAAATCCCTAAAACAATAGCTATCAATTCAGAGGCTGGTAAAAAAATAGTAAAGCACAATTTCCCAAAAAGCTTTGGAAATCGGCATCACATAGCAACTTATTCTATGAATCACAGCTTCTTTTTTCGTTCTTACGAAATTTTACATTTATTTATAATAACATTATACTGTAATGGAGAACATTTTCACGTACTGCCAAACGATTGCAGAGAAGACCATAATAAAATATCGTTACAATAGCAAAACTAGGACACCACTAAACGAGACTCTGTTGAAGCAAGCGGAATTTTAAGAAATTCAATTTCTCGCAAATACTAAAAACCCGACAACGCTATAATATTTGGCAAGACACCAATGAAAAAGGAAATAATATCACGCAGTAGAGAGTTCGTTGTTACAATGCTATAGAAAAAGTGGTTGGTCTGGATTCTTAATTGGAACACTAGCTTGAAGAATTTTAGGAAGTCGTTGCACAAGAATACGGTTGGATAACACGTCATGTCTATTGTTCTTTAATTAGGTAGGTCTACAACCCTTTTCTCTTTACGTGGATATCGTATTAAATCTCCAAGGGATTATCCCACACTGGTGAGCGGTACTGAGCCATGAGTAACGCGATTATTTAGCACCATCTGCATAGTCCGAACGGCAATCTCATTAAATTTGTTCAGGTTGGTTGATACAAATTTGTGTAGTGTTTAAAAGGAGCTAGCAAGGCTTTTAGCAGCTATTGTAGCTCCCAACATTTTATAACATTGTATTACCAAAACCCATTACGCGAATTGTAATGAGAAAGGTTTGTATCCAGCTTTGTACATTTACGAGCCGTTACATGACTAATTTTTATTACCCAACTCACATCCAAAATCCATTTATTCACACACTGTAAATTGACACTTTATTTCACCGCAGTTTTTCGCGTGCGATCTTAATTAAATCTGTAATCTGGTGTTGTGTTGTTTTAGCACCCTTTTAACTGTACGTGCCTTATCAAAGGAAATGTCGAAAGTGACGCTATCGGCTAAAAGCCATCGGCGTAAATGCGTCCAATTAAGCCGCGTGCATCATAAAGACCTAAACCAGGCCGGTGTTAACGTTTCTCTTTTAGTGCGAGAGTATTCTGTTTAAGTCTCGTGGTGAAAAATTTCATTATTGTTTGTGTTTGAAAATTACTCTTCTTTGTAGTTTGTCGACATTTTTGGCTTATAGAGATTTTAGTCTGTGCTGTTTTTGGTTAGTTGAGTGCTTTCAACATTCCAATCTGATAAAGGACGTTCCTAAAATTCATATCTCCATCGACGGCTTTACAAAAAAATATGTTCATCACATCTATTCTATATGAAACGGCAGTTGTATCTTTGACACAGTTAAGTGCATCAACTCTGAATGAGCCATTTGAATTGGAAGTAGCAAGACATGATTTATAACTCTCATTGACAGATTGGTGTAACCTATCACTTATTTAGCTCAAAACCCAAGTCACGATGACTCATACAATTAAAAGTAGTCGATAGATTCTAATTTCCTTCTCCATCAGTACTACACTATAATTACAATAAATCTTCACATACTGCAAGCCTCCAATTAGCATCAAATTTAATTACACCAAGCTCTTCTAACCCTTTGACCTTTGACGTTGACTGATTCGCCGATACATCATCCAGATATGTGACACCAACAATTAGGGCCTGTACGTCGGAAGTAATTACGCCATAAAGTGTCAACCCAATACTATGTCTATAAAACAGACAGACCATGTTTGATTAGGGTCCGGATGATGATAAAGATGTTCCCGAGAGATTTTTTTTTTCGTATAAGTATTTGGTAGAAAGCCGTTATTAGGTCTATAGAAATGTGGAAGATGATTGGCTGTAATGGGTGTTTTTATCTTAAAGGGTGTCTCAGGAAGCTGTGTTCGATTCAGGAGGATGCTATTAAGGTTCATAATCGGCTAACGGAAGGAAATTTTTCGAACACCTTTACATTGTTAAGAAATTATCTCTAGTTCCAGTAGTTTTGTTTCATGTAATGGTTACTGCTCAACACTGCTATTACTGTAATAAATCTGATATGATTTTAATGGCGATTCGTATGTTATTTATTATATTAGACTTGGCAAATTACCAAAACAATAAAACACAACATGACAAACTGAGAAAGTATAAAGTTTCTGCTTTGCAGAAATATGGAAAATGTTGAATCATAGTTAATTCACGATCTAGATCCCTTCTGGGGTACCCAGACAGAAGGGGACGCAAATCTCTGGAGACCACATTCACTTAGAATTGGAATTGGGAATTTGCATTCCCGTTTCTCTTTTGTCAATGATAGTATGTACACATTCATAGTCATAATTTTCCAGCTAAAATACCTATAAATATAAAACAACTCTCGTAGACTACCTCTGAAAAATTTCAAATATTTTGTAGCGATTATCACCACAAAACAAAAGCCAAATTATTATTGATCCCTTTGAACCCATAATCCTTTGTAAGAATAAACGTAAAAAGCGAACTCAAGCCTAAATGGAAACAATGACGTTCCGTGCGATAGTGTAGTGGGCACAAAAACTAAGAGCCGAGATGATCTGATAACGAAATTATAGGGCAACGCGTTCGGCGCCGTCGCCCTGTGTTTAAATGTCATCACTTTATAATGAGGGAATGGTTAATAGTGGGCTATTCTTGAAATGATAGTTACGGAACTTAGAATGGCTGAATCCGCTATTCTTGTGATTGTGTTTTTTTTCCCTATTTATATAAAAACCCTTTTTCGATAAGACTTAAAACTGTGGTACCATCTTTAGACCTAGTTATGGCTATCGTAACCGTCAAATATCCAATAATAAATTATACTAAATGAATGGTGAAGTACTCATGTACTTGACCACTTATCAAGCAAAATCAAATCAGGATACAAAACCTTCAATACCTACAATTATTTATTTATTATCAAGTACCTGAATCTGAAGAGCACTATCTTCAATTTCATCTACGATATGACTGTCGATAAATAACTATTCAACACCAACGCTAACTATCGAGCCATACAGGGATTTAACGTTATTAAAACAATCGAAGATAATAGTTTCGGCGGAGCTCGTAAGTATACACTAGCGTAAAGTCTCACCAAGTTCATGGTTATATCCCAGCTCTATTATATTTTATGTATTTTAAACTATTTTACTCAGATTAACTGTTTTTGAATACATTTTTACTGCAGGTATTTCAAAATAGCTGCAAAATTTTCAGAAAAATTTGCTGTTTTTATGAACAATAGGAAAAAGTTACTGTCGTAACTAAGTTTGTCGTAATTGCTTATTATTTCTGACATAGTTTTCAATTTAGTACTGTTGTATCCATAACCAAAGTCGGAACACTGTCGCAGAATACACCATACACTACTATTTTAAAATTAGGATTCTATTATGTTGGTATTATAATAAAACATAATAGTAGAAATTTTTCATTAACAGATTGACAGGCAATATATTCCCTGCCAATCTATTTTAAGGACTATATGAAATAGATTTATATTTGCGTTGAGTTCAAAAAGGTTTTTGACAGAAAGGGTATATAATATGTTTACCATTAAAATGTTGGCAGTCTTAAAAAAGAAGATGGTATTTTAGCAATCGCATTATAATAATCTGGATACATAGCCCCTGGCGACATGTGACATATCAGTATGGGACTCCCGTAAAGAACTCATTTAAGTGTGCAGTATCTTCATTACGACGACGTGACGTTTCCCTTCAAGCTGGTGATAAATTCCAGTTAAATAGCTTACACATGTTGAAAACGCAAAGCACGTACTGGTTCAATGTATCGATAAACAGCGCCCTCTTTGATGCTTTTATAGTTATTACTTTTATTCAAAACAAATGCAATCGATTCGTATGACTCAAGCAGAGGTCGAATCGACTATTTTGATTTAACTTTCCAATTGCTCCGATGACAATACAAACAAGAAACCATCGGTATAATGATGTCGATCCAAAACCGCACTGGTCGTTTGCAGGAATTTCACAATTTGAAAGTATAATACACAAAAATACGTCTGACTGAGAACCTCCAAATTTGGGAGAGCGGAGTCCACACGCGCATCCTAATTTATGCCTCTAATGAAACCGACCGCTTTTTTGGACATCTCCCTTCATTCTTGCAGGTACGAAATGTTGGGTTGGAAAACGATAAAAATGTTCACCGTCCTCTATAAATATTCATTTCTTCCGAGGATCACGGTGCAGCAGAGGGGCGGCTAAGTGCCAAAGATATAGGGTTTATCAAAGAGGAAGGTAATCATAATTTTTATGAAGAATCTTGGGCGTATGAGAAAGGAGGCAAAATTTACATCCGAGACGCTTTCTGATGAATGTGCAGGGAATGTATGAGATTACAGCATGATAAATAATGTGAAGAATTTTTTTATCATACGCTTATGTTTCGGAGTTTAAATCGGTGGCATATTTTATGTTTAATGGAGGCGCTCCTAAGATCTTGGGAGATATATGGTCGCATAAATCATTGACGCTAATTAAGGTTGTGCAGTTTTCAAAATTTGTTGTATCTCTTTCTTGATTCATATTTCTGAAACCCGTGTTGTCCAAGTTCTCTACCGTGTATTTACAATTTCACTTGAAGTTTAAAAGCGTATATCCGATCTAAATCCCCAAATTATACAAACCGTCTATCTAGTTATAATTGACTGAAAACATAACACCATATTTCAAACAAATATGAATAATTATTATTGTTCGCGGAACATATCAGCACCGCTGTTGAATGGTGACCCAGATAAAATCAGAAGTAGTCAAAACATTCCGAATTAAGAATCAACAAATAATGTGTATTACACATTATTTGTTGATTACATACACGACCACAACGCATAGTTATTCAAAAGTCGCGTACACCAAAAATAAACGACCAAACAGAAATAGAATCAAACCCACATCTATTAGGCCATCAGAAACAATTCCCGTGGTTGGCCCACAAAAAACATACAAGTCAAAGTTTTTTGGAGCCCCTAACTTTACGTGGGTCGTGGATGCTCACCTTTTTTTCTTCCAAAGGACATTGATTGATTGAACCTTATGGCACAACTATGAGAAAAATAGCAGGGGTATTGTTTTTTTCGATTGTATAAATACTTTTTATAGATTTACGGTTTAAAAATCTTTTTAAAGTTTATTGTATCTTCATTTAGATAACCTGAGGGAATTCATCGATTGTGTTCGGGTTATTGAGTTTTTATAGATTGGGTTTTTTGATAAATTTTAATTATTTCTGTTTTGGTTAACGTTTTCTATTTATGTTTTGCTTTGTTATTAAATTAAAGTCAATAAATAATTCAAGATACAATAAAAGGTTCCGTCCTAATTTTACTTGCAAAGCTAAAGTTGCAGGCTTTAACGTCAATAATACTTGTCCATTTAACTTTGTAATTGGCAGTTTTGAAAAGCTATTAAGCAACAGTGCTGTTGTCTTGCCTCTAACGTTGATTAATATGGCTGCGTGAGACGTCAAACAACACACCTTTGAAATTCTTTAATGACAGAGTAAACTACTTTATAGCTACAGCTTCACAGTTTTAAACATTTTCGAATAGTTCGTCTCTTATTAGACTGATATTGTATACGAGATTTTTGCTAGCGACTTCGTCCGCCGTTGGTAATTTAGAAAAATCATTATTCCTTGTTTGCCGCATAATAGGAACCACAATGGATTTCAGCTTTCTAGTTAAAATAGTTTTCGGCTAGGCATTGATACGCCTTGGCTTGTTTTCGTGATTTGGTTTGGTATAAAATAAGGCAATTGTCATAAATGTCACTATCTATTAATTGTTAAAACTATTTTAAGTTAAATGTATTCAGCTTATTCTAAGTTCTAAAGTATCAGTATATCAAAATGGACGTTATTATAAAATTCACAAACATTAAGCCCAGATTTCGAAATACTAACGTTTAATATTGGAACAAACGAGTTTAGTTCGTGCCTTGTCGGTTCGGCATAATGTCAAAAGGTTACTTAAACTGCTTAGCGTCCAGTTGTGTAACTTAACGTAAGTAGTAAATCTACGGGTACTTGGTTTAAGTAGATAGATCTACAAGAAAACCATAGGCTTTTTCTTAATTTATCATATGGAATGAAGAAAAATATTACGCTGGCTGTAATTATCTGTGTGATTTAGCTCGCATTACATCACAACATTACATTATTATAAAAATTTAAACGCTTCCTAGACGCAATAAGAACCTTAACTCATCAATAAAATGACCAAATCATAATCGGCGTATAATGTTCTTACTGCTGAGACATTGGCCCTGACACTCTGTGAAATTCCAATTTCGGTTCTAGAACATACCATCATCCTCACGATGTTTTGGATTTCTTTACCGTTTTGATGCAATAAATTACACTAAGCAAATCGTCAGCGAACCTCTGACCTATATCTCGTAAGTCGAGGTCGATATCACTGGACCACTAATGCTCTAAAAGAACAAATCACTGATCACAAATCCAAAGTTGACCTCAATCAATATTCTAGTCCAAAATCACAAAGATTATACTAACCACTATTACAAACACTGAACAAGATACTTAAAGTAAGTTACATTACCCTAACAAATTACGTAGAACAAGCATCGAACATTTTATCTATCAAGATTTCAATCAGCGAGCTAGTCTGAACTTAGGGTCAGGCCATGACATCTTTATTTGCCTGAGATGCGTCACTGGAATAGACGGTGAAATACAGCCATTTAATTTAAATTTAGCCTTAACGTTTCGAAATGTTATATAGTATCTAGTGGAATTTTGGCAGTCAGTAACAGTACTTCGATGACAACAAAATTCATAATTCAAATATTTGAGTACACTAAAGAAGCTCAAGAATTTGAAAACGAATAAAACTTAATTATTTCCAGTCGTCGAGGCGAAGAGATATTCGTCTCAAAGAGGAGAAGGTTAGTTCCTTTTAAAATATTTTATTCATCCGTTAATTTCAGAATATGAAGACCTGCAGGAGATCGCAGTTCCCGAAATAAAAACAATGGCCGTGATCCGTACACTTTTAGTCACCTATGCAATAGAAAATACTGAAGATAATTATAATATTCAACGGAAAAACAATTCATTTTATATACCCAGTTAAACGAGTTTCCATAAGTAAGTAGGTACCACTTGTTTAAAAAAGAAAGAAACTAATTAGAAAGTGAAATCCACTTGGTTCGTCCAAAAAATATAAACATAGTAAAGTTCTCGTAAAAATGCCAAAGGAAATTTATAAGGATCCTGACAGCAAAATAATGTCGATGTACTTTTAAACCGTTAGTTTTGGCAACACTGAAAGACAAACTCTTTCCATATATCTATTTTGACATAACAGTAGCTTACGCAATAAGAAGCAAAACAACAAAAATATTTATTTTCAAAACAGAAAAGAAAACAGTAGAGTCTAAGATAGTTTTTATTGCATATTTAGATGGGACAAAGGGTCGATTTATTTACTTGTAGCCAACGGCTATGGAAGCCATTTTTTGTCGTTCCTTGATCTGTGCCAACGTTTTTTATTTGTGATTTTTGATGCGGAATTATTTTTATATTTATGCTGATGTCCTTAAAAGAAATAGACTACTATGTTAAAAAACCACTACTACTAAGATAAAATAGCTCACCTGTTCCCGTGCACTGGTTATGTCATAAATAAGATACCTGAAACAAATTTATTAATGAAAATAATAAATGTAGTCTGACACACAGGCTGAACAATCTCTTTTCAATCAGTTTCACAACTGATGATTTCAAAAGCATACGATTCATAGAATCAAATCAAAATCAGAAAAGCTAAAGTTTATTAACATGATTTTCTCTGGCAAAAAAAAACATGAATTAAATTAAACTAGTAATTATTCAACTCTCGCTACACCTACTTCACACAATGGTAGTTTATCATCTGCTGCATCTTCATAAAAAAAAAATTAATTACATTTTAATTCGCACTTCTTACGGTAACATGGACCTGTTACAATTTGAAAGCAACTTATCTCATTTTATTCTCATGGGCAAGCGTGTTTTACAATTATTATAAGCAAACAGATAAGCCATAATCAGACTTATTTTTATTATTTACATCATTAACAAATGTGAATTAAGTATTGCGAAAAATGTGATTCTTGAAAACAATATTAAAATAATATATCTTTCGTGTTCCTAGAAACATTTATACAAAATAAGAATACTTTTGTCTTCACATCTACATATAATGCTACTTTACAAAAATCCACAAGTTAAAACACCAAAGAACAAGAAAAACAACAGCTAAACTCCAAAGATATATACGGACTGTCAAGGACAAAAAATTGGGACATAACGGAACCCTACGTGACAGTGCTCGGTCTGAGTAGTCCCTTCAGGGAAGGTACGTCCTTCAAATACCCCTGCCTTCCAAATAGGGCATTCAGTCATGATCCGCCTCGACGCCCGTTGTTGACGAAAAATTGGTCCTTTATCTACAGGTTTGGACCTCATTTTGAATTGAGGATCGAAGCCTTCAGCGACAATGAATTGGGAGAAAATTGTGTCGGCACCTATTTTTTGTATTGTTGATCAGAAACTTGATGTTTCACCTTTCTTTTTATAGTTCTTTTAGATGAGATGTGAATTTCATTAACGTAGAACGTCGAATTTGTAACCTCTGTTTCAGTGGCTCGCAACATATGCTCTCACATTCATTTCTCTCATAATTTGACCTCTCTTAGCTTACACTTTTGTACCTATATCATAACGGACGTATTTAGTCTGCAGCAATTCAATATTAAATAAAAAGAGTACAACAAATAATTTCTCTACAAAAATTCAATCTGCCTAGCCTTTTCCCAACTCTGTTGGGCTTCCAGTCTAACCGAATGCAGCTGAATACCAGTATTATACATGGAGCGACTGTCTATCTGACCTCCAAGACTGGCTGTCAGATTTCGGGCTTCTGACGAACCGTAATGGCTGTAAACAATTTATCTGCAGTAACATCTATTACTCATAGCACTATCTACGTTGATATACAATTTCCCGCACCCATATAATCATTATAAATTGCAAAAACAAATTGTCAGTCTCACAAATTCATATCATGTAACATTGGTACATTTTTATCTTCAGCCTCATTGTATGAAAAATGAATGTTTGCCGTCAAATAAAAGTATTACGTCCTACGGCCCAGCGGCCCTGTATTATGATTTATACCGTTTTGACGCGAGCCCTGTGATAACTTGAGAGCGCAGAGACATCTTAAATTAGGAATAGTAAAGTTGGGAATATTTACGATTGAACTTAATGCAGGCTTTGCTCAGGATTTATAAATAGACTAGCGAGTGTTGGTATCAAATCTACTTGATTTACTCTTGTATTTATATCATCTTGTTTCGTTTTTATTTTGTTGGAGTAGTTACGATTCTTTCAGTAATAAGTCAAAATGTACTGATTCACAAAGGACGGGATATTTAATATCGTGGCTTGCGTGTCTTCTCGTCTGCACGTTACAAGAACTGATGGACGCTAGTGATGCTGTCAAACACGTAGCCAAATTCTGGAGTCCATTTACATTGGCATCGACACGCTATGAAGAATAGGTGAAAGTGATCATGAAATTCTGTTTATCAACTTAGAATTAAGTGGCATTAGGCTTACGTCTATTAAATTTTCTACATAGACGGGATAGTCTAAAGAGATTATCCCTTCTTTTTGCACTTAAACCAAGATTGCGGTTTCTGTAACATCTAGACAGTCTGGCGGATCATTAATAATCCTACCAGCAGTAACTACGTCCTCAATGCGGTAGTCACACTTACACTATCTAGTTTATCATTCACAGTGAAATCTTCTAGGTACTAGGTATAGGTAGGTTGTTATCCGATGTCCTAGAAACCCGTTTTCAAATCCGACCAGAAACTCCCAGGATAACACTTGCGCAGTAAATATTATATTTTTTATATTTCTTTTCATTCTCTGCCTGCTTTATCTCACTGAAGGAGTTTAACCCAGATATTAATGAGACTAATTTTAGCTTCTAGCTTGTCGCAATTTTTAGTCGGAACTGAATTTGTTTTGTGAAAGGTTTTTGAAGTGATCATTTTGAGCTTGGGAATATTTATTTTACTTTATCACGTTTAATATTATGTCCGTGTCTGATATTTAAGTACAGTTTATGGTATTTTAAAGTTAGTCTATCTTTCATTAGTATAATTAGTCTTTGTTAGATCACGAATAAGGTTACGAACTTCAATTTATGTTTTACGAAGTCAAGTCGAATAAAAACGTTCTAAACTTGTGATTCTATTCTTCATAACATTTCCCTGACCAGTCCCAGGTTCCGTGTTGCTCAAAGGAATTGATCGTGCTCTCATTAGTAAGCGGTCGACCAGTCCCTTCATCCAGGATGTGGTTAGTTTCCGGTTTTACGTTGTCGACTGCTGTTTGACCTTCAGTGTGGTACAGACCAGGCGTCGCATAATTTTATCAGTGGAGGGATGGATGCTGTTGCCAACCTTGTGGTGTAGATTTGTATTACCATATTAAGCAATCTTATATTATGATGTTTATTCATCCATTTCAATGTGTGGGTACATAATTTAGCTCTACATTTTCAACAATAATTTTGTCGTTTCACTAATCTAGGACATAAAAGTAGATGACGACAAAAAGAGAATTAAAAATTAAATTAAAAGAGAATTTATGAACCATTTTTTTGACCACAATTACAAAGCAGAAATAGATAGAATCAATTTATGTAAATGCACTTCCACATACACTAGTAATAACTTATGCACTTAACTATGCAACCGTAACTTTTTAAATTAAATTATGCAGAAGCTTACAAAAAGGCATTAAACCATTTAAGTTCTAACGAGGTGCGTGAACACGATTACAAAATTAATAATAAGTTGGTATAAAATCGCATATTTCATATGAAACGTGTCGTGGAGAAAATGGCGGGCAATAAAGTGTGAACTGCATTATTACTCTGTAAAGTCTCAGAGTAATGGCGTGTGCATAGTGTTCAAAACGTATGTAGAAGGAATTCCATCATTTGAACCTAAAATATGATTATGCTTAAAAACAGTGGCCAATTGAAATATTTCAGGAAGTATAAAACAGACAATAGACGTACCGTGCTAAGGAAATTTAAATCAAACTAAGCCATCGTTAATGATCCATCTTGGCCTATGTTAATTTATTTCAGGCGGGCGGATCACGTCTTGTTCTTCCATACATCTCTATTCGTCGGCATCTCAATAGTATTTCTCTCCTTTAGTTTCAATACCGTTTTAATACTTTAATTTCAATTTTATCCACCACACCTCATAATTAGTCACGGAACTATTTTACGGTAACAAAAATCCATTACCCGAGAGCTATTAATCAATTTGTAAATAATGACAATCTGACAACTTTTACTCCGTTATCTCTGAATTAATTTTCAAATATTCGAAATCTGTAATACAGCTTCACAATACCGGATAAATAAACGGATAAAATAATTAAACAAAATTAATAAAGGACCTCAAAGCGGTGAAGGAAAACATCGTGAGGAAACTGTACCGTAATACTCTATATTACTAAAACAGGTGTCCTGTCATTCCTCCGACAGTTACATAACAAATTTTCAACGGATAAGTTCGAAATGATTGGCAGAAATATGATTTATCATGCCATCATTAAATAACAAATAATTTACTTAAGAAAATAATTTGCCGATAAACTATAATATTTTCGACAAACAATTTATGTTTTATTCATGTATTGGAAATTAGCTGATAATGCAATATACGTTTTAATATAAGACTTAAAACGTATTTGCATTATCAGCTAATTTCCTATAGAAAAGAGATTAATTTCCCAAATAAATGCAATGTTATAGGGTGTTTATAAAATATTTGCGGAATAAGTTGTTTGTAAATATATAGCATAATGAAACGTTGTTTGTTAACTAAAAAATTGTCCATGGTGTTTTGATGAAACATTAGTGAACCCAACATTTTTTACCAACCAAGACGAGACATGTGACATCTACCAACCCGCACCATCCAGTGGAGGCCTATGTCTATTCTTTGTATTCTGTTTACTATTTGGTTTGATTTATTAAGTTTCATGAATTTAACAAACATGAATTGGTTTTTGAAACTGAAAAGCCAGTCAACAGCTATTGTGTGAAACTCATATTAACTGCTGGGATTGGTCCACTGAACTACTGGACAACTCTCTTGTCCATAAGTTCGGTTGGTTGTTTGGTTTGGGATGTAGTAAAATCTTTTTTTTTGTAGATAAGCCTTTTAAAAACCCGGTGTAAACGTCATTTTAATTTTGAAAAACTTCATGTAACTGTACTAAGCGTATATCATCTGCAGCAGAAGAATAAAAATAGCAATGAAATGCATAAAAACTTAACTCCTTAGAATATAAAAAAAGCTCACTCAAGCACAGCTTTAGCTCATAGCTTTACCATTATAGTTATTATGAATTTAAATGTCATTTTACTCCACGTACTGTAGAGGAACGAAACATTTACATAGACTAGGCCGGAAGGAGATGAGACGGTCTCGATGCGTGTAAATTACAAATTAAAACTATTAATAGTCGAGCCGTGTTGTAAATAAAATGCATTCTATGGAATCATGCATTTATTGTTTATGTGACAAGATTTATGGTTCTAATTTCACGTAAGTGTGTGGTTTATTACAGGATATAGAATGTATGGATAGAAAAATTTATATGGTAGTGAAATAGCAGTTTCTTAAAACTTGCTGAAATACTATTTTGAGTAAAATCCTTTATGAAACATTATTCTATTTACGTCTTTATAATTAAGTGCGATTACCTTATTATGATTGCTTAAAAACTGGTAAGATGAATCGCGGAATAAATCAGAGGGTCTAGACAAAATCATATTTTCACAAGAATTGGCATAAGCTTTTGAAATTTCACGTGGTCAATCGTTTTCGATCGCTAAATGCTAGGCAATGACAAATTATGTAACGAAACTCGATCAATAGTCCTATACAAGTGCGTTGACAAATGGCATTCTTAACAATCCGAATCGCTGAGGTAACAAATTCTTCGGTCAACAACTTTCGAAATCAAATCGACACGGTGCAATTGACACTTGTTTCGGACCCTGAAAATTTCAGATTGTAAATGGTAATTATTCTTTTAAACGCTAGGCAGATAACAGTAACAAAGTACAGTTGTCTCATCTGGAGCTTTATCATAATCTATGTAAATCACCTCACTGCGGGAAGCTTTTGGTTATCCCAAGAATTTTACGAGTAGAGCATGAACTAACGAATGACGTGAAGTATATCACTACATGTAATTAATACTTGATTACACACGAATTCGAACATTTTACGATTATGGCGACTTGACAACTTGTGATTGGCGTTACGGTTCGTGTATTAATTTTTATGCCAATAATAATTATGGCCGTTGATATGCTACTCAGCATGAGTTTATAGGATTTCGTAATATTTCATGTTAATATCTAATTGCAAATGCAAATTGATATTAATGCAATCAAGATTGCCTACGTTTTCTAAACCAGTTTAATGACTTAACACTTTAAGAGTACTTAAACTGCAGGAATGTACTTTTTACATTTCACACAATTTCAAAGCTTATTAGTCGATTCGCACCATTTTCTCGGCCGAAATGTGCGAATCGCCCTTTTAAAGAATTTATAATTTTTTCTATGGGCGACTCGCAGGAAGTTAATTTATTTGTCGATGAATCTTCACTTCCAGATTTACGTAATGAGGCAATGGGCACATTTTGAGTTTCATTACTTGTTACTGTGTACTTTTTTTTACTTCAATTTATTCCATAGGATTCACGAACTGCGAATCGAATAAGCCAATTTCAAATCTTCTTAGCGTGTCGATAGCAAAAATAGTACTTAAATATATTCTTATAATTTAAATTTGTTTGACCCAAAATTTAGCAACGCGAATACCGTTTACTGACGCAGCCATTTCAAATGAAAGCAATATTCTCTGTGAGGACCCCATGATACTTGATAAACATCAGCGAGACTGCAATTCTCGAAACTCAAATTCTGAGATAGAAAATTATCTAGCTATACCACTGGGTGTCCAGGAACATTAAACAGTATTGGAAACCAATGATCTTAATTAGAAGAAAAAACGGAACACCTCTAATTACTTTACCGATAAGAGCAATTACTAGCATCCGTAGAGTAGTATGTGTACTGAGATTGAAGGAAAAACGTAATTCTGACGCATTACGGTTTTTCTTAGTCTCTGATTAACGTACCACTACAAGTTGTAGGATCTAACTGTAGGATATTTCTCTGTATGGTGAGAACGGTGATGATACCCTCGGTTAGATTGCATTTTAAAGCATTTTAGACGTCTTTTTTAGTAACAAGTTCTTCAAAATAACTTTGTTTCTATTAAATTTGGGTAACTAAGTGATTTCACCAGTGAAACTGAACGCTATCAGCACATATAAAAATGCGCTCAAGAGATGACATAGTTAATATTCCATAGAAAATAATGACACTGACAGCTCTTAAACGAAAAATACGTGTTGGTCGCGATCAGTTTCAAATAACCGAAAAAACAAATAATTTCTAAAAAAAAACATACTATTACAAATATACATGTAATACATTCCGTGTCTAATTTCCATTCCACTCCAAAAAACCCCAGGACACAATCACAAAGCATCTTAAATCGTGATGAACATTAAACTACCAATACAAAACACAAAAAAGACGCTAAAGCACTTGATTACAGAGATAGGGCATTTCTGGAAGGAACAATGGTACGCGGTGTGGAAGCATCTAGGCGTGGTCAGGAGATGCAAATTGCACGACCCGTGGCCGCAGGGGCTAGACAAATGGCGTCGTGAAGCGACCGCACCGGTAGCACACGATCCCGTCCGCCTGAGGCTCTCGTGTTTATATTCCTAGTGGCACCCGATGATGTAGGGTATGAAGCTTTTCATGCAAAATTAAGGATTGATTTAGAACGAGAGTACATGTTGAAAGTTTTAAGAAGGATTTTAGAAGGGTTGTTTGGAGACGCTGATAAATAAAAAACTTTGGAAATGTTGTGCGTTGAGTTGGGAAAAGTTTCGGGTGTTTTGTAAGTTGATCCGCTGTTTTTTCTCAAATGTTTGTGAAGACAAAATTAATGATCAGCTCAACGGCTCAACTCAAACCATAATATTCGATGATAATTTAAATGAAGACGATCGCTTCGAATTCCATTAAAACCGAACCGCTCAAGCAGCAAAAGCAACGCTAATCACGTACAAAATTAAAGGAGACCAAGTGTGTAATGTAACATGCAAATTGTACGCCACAAGACAAATTGCTTCTCGAGGTCTCACATACTCTACATCTATATCGTTTTATAATTCAAACAAGCCCCTGTATCGAGCTCAGGAGGTTTTATAAGGTACAATAAAAGATCCTGTGCCAGTTTTATGTCCTATCTCAGGAAACCTCTTATTTAGGAGTTTCAGACTTTATTTGTTCCAGGAGAATGCGTTCAGGAGCACTAGGTTACGTTAGTGTTTGCCGTATTTTGCGATGATAAAACCTTGGTGGGTCAGCAGTTCTATCTTATACGAGAGAATTTTCCAAATTCTTCTCGCAAGTTTTTCTGAAACAGTATTCGCCAATTTTAGGCCAAAATAATGTTTTAAATTAGGAAATACTCTTGTTTGTTCAAGACTATGAGCCCTTTAACAAGAAGCTGACAAGTAAACAATCAAAGATAAAAGGTTCACATGTAAACACGAGGTTACATTATTTTAGACATAACTTAAATTTGTGTAGGGTCACGACTGCAGATAAGGATACTGATAAAGGTTGATGCAATATTACCGAAATAGAAACTAGTAATTGACAAAACCGACCAATTACTTGGACTATTATTATGTTGGTTTAATTTTAGATAGAATTTGAAACAGAACTAATTACTGCTATCAGAATACGTCCTTAATTAGTGGTCCTTAGTTCAAAACCTGCAATAGTTAAATTTAACATAATAATTATTTAAATCATTTTGACAAAAAAAATCGATAAGTAACTACCACCAACAAAGAGATTCCAACACACATTATTTTATCATCACACGAACTTACACCTGAGAAAGTTTCAAATATTTGCACCCGTGGTATTGCAGTTTCGAACGAACATGTGAGTAAAATACTTCGTAAAATAACTGCAAACATATCTTTGAATGCAAGCATTACTGCGAAACGGCTACAATTCCAACTCACACATCAAAATGCTGAAAATCATGGCGATTCTGTAGCAAAATGTAATATCATTTCCAACATTATTATTACTTTACGGGTAGCAAATTCTAAAATATACTCGCAAGCCGCGTCAGGCATTCAATGTAATGGCGTAGCAAGTTTGAAATTATATCTCTGGCGACTGTTGACTCTCGCCGCGGGCGAGTCCATCGCTCACTGCTCAGTACAACTCAAACACCGAGAAAATTAATCCTAAGTTTACATCGTTAACCGTTCGTTTTGCTATTCACTTCTTAGCAGATCGTGTTTCGGGAACGAATATCGAGCAACGGGCGTCTAATATTCTACGTGACTTCTTCGAGCGATAATAGATCGACTTGTAAAGATTCCATTAAGCCACGTCGAGGTTTTTTTCATCGATTGTCGTGTACCTTGTCCTATTGTTGGAGAGAAATCGTTCGTAACGGTTATGCTTTTCCGCATTTTCTACGTTTTTATAGAATGTTGGATTCGTTTTTGCAAGATTCAGTTTAATATTCAAAACATCATCTTTTTTTGTTTGAGGCAATTTTGGGTAATCATCTGTTTGTGTACAGTCAAAATGGCAAGAATAAAAAGCCATTACGGAATATAGAATTTCACTTTTGCTTGAACGACTCACGTTTTAAATTTGCCCTTTTTGAACCTACACATTTTTATACTCTTTATTGTTAATAGCACAATATCTATATTTTATTTCGCTTTTTGTAGATATTCACTAATACCTGGAAATTCAGCATTGCCATGGTAAAAATAATAGATCCCACATCTAACATCAAATAGCGCGTCTTTTTATTTTCCCGCATTGATCAATCCTATCTTTTTACAATTCAGCACACGACAGATTCTAGTCGTAAAGATTCAAGACTTCATTCTTCCAGTTCAATCGAAAACAAGCGTAAATTGGCCGTGAACGAACTTTTATACGTCAGCACTGAACGTGAACGTGAGTGTAAAGCTTGGAGTATGAATAAGCTGTCTCACATATTGTCTAGCATAGCCGTTGAAAGTCATGATTTAGTAAGTATTGAAGTTAGTGATAACTTGGAAAATATTGAGCTGGAAAACATTTTAATATCGATAGTCAACAATTTAGTATCAATCGATACAAGTTCTTCTTTTTGTGTCTGTCAGTAGTGTCAGTTTGCGCAAACATAACTACAATTAAACGATTTAATACAGAATTACAAGCATAACGAGTACTACATGTGGATGTTAAATGCAAATCAATGCGTCATAGCATTATACACAAATACAAGTGGCTAAGGTTATTAACAACTGTTGTAGTAATAAATGAAAAGATAAGCAAATTAATCATACATAATTTTTTTTCTAATAATTAAATTAAAACAGCACCATAAACTTGATTTGATGCACATAAAATTATAATCAAACCGTCCATAACAACTGATCATACTTGGATCAATATCAATTAGATAAATAATGCATTAATCGAACTGCAACAATCGCATCAAAATAATTCCACGACTAAAAGTCGCAAGCGCGGGGCACATCTAAGAGGTGCACGGTGCAACGGATGGACAGGGATTGCACGTTCTTAGAATAACAAATAGATGTTTGCGGGAAGCGGTCGCAGCCAATCAGAATTGCGGTTGAACCCACAGGACGATTTGTGAAGATTAATTAGCGAGAAGGAATTGAGGTCGCCGTTTTAATTAGTCTTCATTTTGGAAAAGGAAAAAAGAATATGGATGAGATGGTAAAAAATACGAAATTCTTAAGGTAAAATTGAGATGGATGGATGGATTAGGAGACTTTATAAAATGGGAAGTAAAAGTAAGAACCTTTGAAAATCAAATCAGTTCTTTTTTTAAATAAGTCATTTAATCAAACCTGAAAAGTAATAGAAATAAAATAAGCTTGAGTTTTAACACAATATGACAGCCAGTCTTACCAAGGGGTATCGTATTGCCCAGTTACTGGGTTGTGGAGGTCAGATAGGCAGTCGCTGCATGTAAAATACTGGTATTCAGCTACATCCGATTAGACTGGAAGCCGACCACAACATATTGGGAAAAGGCAGATGATGACGAGTTTGAACACAATAGTGTCAATTTGTTACTTTGATTGATGTTGCTCTGCCAATTTAGTTTTGCTTATTTTAGACTATCTAAATGATAATAGAACCAACAACGAAATTAATTTGCTAATGTAAATCTCTCCTCTTTTCCTCTGGCCAGGCAATCAAAACTGTGGTTGCAGCCTACAAGAGATTTATAGGATTAATTAGCAAAACAAATTAATTGGGGTCGGCATTTTACTTTCTCCTTCTGTTTATACTGTCCTTGAATTACAAACAGGCAAACTTGAGATTCGTTTTGGATATTTTAATCCAAGATTTAAATTATAGACACTTTAACTTATATTTGTCTGTGTAGTCTTGATCATTGCATCTCCTAGGCCCTTTTTATCGTCATCCATTTCATCAAAATTGTTTATAGATTCAGTTCACTATTCTAAACAATATACAGACAATACGGCAACAAAATACAATAAAAATAAGTAATTTACTTACGACTTGTTGCAATCAAAACCCATTCAAAATTTAGGACCCCATAGGTACAGCAATAACTTCGCGACCACCATAAGATTACCATCGCACATATGGCATACAGTTGGGGCAGCGGCTGTAAAAATTATGGTGCACGGGAGCAAGACGACAATCTCGTAAAAATTGATGGACGTGTTTTAAAAGCTCGAATTGTCAACCCTTTCGGCTTTCGCTGCCATTGTGATGGCGTTATCTTCACGCTGTGTGAGTTTATGGGGAAAGCAGTGGAACGGGCGATGTCGACGCTTGATTTAGTGAGGACATAAAGCCATACGTTGCGGTAACATGGACAGTGTGGTAAAATGTTGAGGACATTAAATGTTTGAAAAAAATCAGTCTATACCATATTCTTTTTCAATACATCTGCTTCAACTGAGATAGATAATGAAGTGGCTGAAAAAAATATGTCACACGTTGAGATTATTGTCTTAACACCTGACAATTTTTCAAAAGAGTTTCAGACACACAAAAAGTTATCTTAAAGACAAAACACTTTTTAAAAAGGAAACTCCACTTATCCACCACATAAACTTCTAAGCCCAAAAATCAATCTTCAACCAAAAAACATCGTTTTCCCCATTTCACACACACTTCACAGTTCTGAAGATAGTGCTATAACCCACGAGACATGACGACAGATGACGCGTAAACTGCGGGGCGTCGTTGAGTAATGAACGCTCGCCCATTACTCATTACAAGCCATGACTTGCCCGTGTGACGGGGCCTTTATTTCAGCGCTGCACTACTGTTTCCAATGATTTATGCGTCGTCGTATTTTTATTGTTGAGTTGAGCTATCACTTTCTTTGTAACTACAATGTAAGCCAAATCATTTAAAATAGAGTCGAGAGCTTTAAGATACTCTTTGCGTAATTAATAAAGAGATAAGCTTATATCAAAATAACTAACATTTTACAGAATTCCGCTACCGTTTAAAGATAAAGTAACAATAAAAACGCCGAGAAACCAATTAATTTGCTTAAACCAAGAGAGCGAAGTCACAACCTAAAAAGGAATCCATTAAAAAGTTAAAATAGCTTAAGAAACAGTCATGAGCTTTGAAAAGTGATCCAATGATTAACATGCACGGCTAGGATTAAATGACATCATCATACTAGAAACTACGTCGATAATGACACTTAGAATAAAAATTCAACATGACACTTAGGAAGGAAGCACTACATTATAGAAACGGTAATAATACATTTTGGAAGCTATAAATTGAAGAATGATTAGCTCCCTACAGATTATTACTGACAAATGTAACTTAAGTTCCCATTGTACCCAATCCCGTTGAACTGTTAAAATTTGTAAGAATACTCGAGATTCACAAAGATTATTTGTATGCAATAACGGAACGCCCTCCAAACATCTGTAGTAGCTGAGAAAAAAGAAATCCACATCGATAATGTTACTCGTATTACTCGAAAAGTGAGAGAAATCAACGCTCAGATAAGCGATAAGGTAATAACAGAAGCCGATCCTATCTTTTGTACTCTTTTGTTACGCGACGAATACAATGCAGTTGTAAATTTTTGGGTTCTTAACTCCACAATGTTCCCGTCATTAATCTATGGCCGTTGTAACTTGAAGCGGGGTTGGGATCTTTTGTACCTGCTCTGCTCCTCGCCCCTTTGTACCCTGACATGTGCGGGGCAGGGACAAAAACCTTGCGCAATATTGTCTGTCCCAAGACATCGGATGATGTGAAAATAATACCGTGGAATATAAAGAAAAATATCACTGCAGCATAACAGGCCCTTCCAGTTTTCAACGAAGATTCTAATCTAAAAAGCTCGCGAAGTTACGATTTCAGAATTTCATCTCGGATCGAACCGACCGTTTGTCTATCGGGACTATTTTTAAAAATGTCACCCGCAACCACATCTAAGCTTTTTTTGACACGTCGTTTCCACTAAGCCCTTGACATGCATTAACGCCTAACATCGACGCGCACTTTTTCTGTCGAATCTCCAGATGTGAGTGCATCATTAAAATCTTCTATGGCACCAAAAAGATCAAAAGTTATCTCCTCGGTATGAGAGGTTCCCTCTCGCCCCTGCGTCCCTTTCCCCCACAGGTCCCTTGTTGCCGCGACAGTTAAAGTCGGACGGTCGTGAGGGACGGTCGCTGCCACCCGAGCGTCCCAACTGTGCTGCGTACGATACCGCGTTTGTGAAAACGGTTTTCCTTAGTGTCATTTGCATACGTGAAGTGAAACTGATTGCGTTTTGGAAACTGTGATGGGATTTATTGTACGTTTACAGCTTTGGTGGATGTGACAGATTATTAAAAAGTTGAAAGTGAACCTCTTGTGGATTGTTTTTATTTTGTAAATCGTCTATTTCGGCTGTTTTATTCGGGTAACTATTTTGGTATAATTTGTAATGACAGTTTATTTTATTAGAACTCTCCATCGTTTCATCACGAGCGTTTAATAAAAAAATATCGTCTGTTACGAAGTTAATATTTATCGCGTGTCCAACCATTAGTTACAATAAAAACAATTCGTATCTTTCTCTTGAGTGTTTTCTACTTTCCATCCAATTATATGACAGATAGTTTTGATAAAACATGATTTATGACTTGAACTACGTCTAAGGAGATATGGAAGTCGGTCACGGATTTATCAGAATCTTGCTCAACGACGGCACCAAAAACTATTATGAAGCTTTTTTACGACTGACAACGGTAAAAGGCGGCTGCAATTGTGACGGTAGGAGAGACTTCATCAGATAAGGTGGAACAGCATAAATAGGCTAATGTCAATTCCCATTACGATGCTTTGTCACGTGTAGAAGATACTCCAGGCGATATGGTAGGAAAAGCTCTAACGATCGTTGTTGTGATTTTACTTCAGATACCGGTAATTGTAAGGTGATTTTGGTAATATAGGGTGCACTTAACGGTCTATAAGATATCTAGGGATTTCTTTTTCTTTTCTCTCATGACACAATCTTGGTCTTAATAGTAAATCGGAAAGCTTATCATGAGTTGTAGAATATGTAACGGAGTAATTACTTTTTAATAGTTTAGAATAAGGAATGCAAAATGCCTACAATTCAAGACAACATTATAAATCACAGAGTTATTTAATGACTAAATAGTTGGTATTTTTCCAATTATTATTTTAGTATCCTCTTGTAACAATAAATCAATAACAATATTATTACTATAATTTCATAAGCGTACTTTTCTAAGTTCACCTCTTTGAGGGGACTTCTCCTAATAAGATTTTAAGACTTGTCATTTTACGTGAATCAAAATGTATGTCACTAAACTTGTGTCTTTGCTGTTAAGTAACAACTCGCTAACCATCGTTATCAATTACTACAACACCCTTGCTTCAATTGACGTTAACAACTTGCACAAGATAAGCTGCTGATAAAATATATTTACTTTGAACTTTTAAATTATCAGTAATACATGAAATGCTATCGAATTTATGTCACGTAATGTTATTTTCGTCAACACCTTCCTTGGTATACTAGTGAGCTTTCTTCAAATAAGTGAGTTCTTTATGAAGTTGAGAATTATTTTGATTTTCATACTTAAGTTCACACGATTGTTTAATCTAGTTCTAAGACAAAGCTGACCTCTATGATAATGGCCTTAAAAGTACATTTAGATATTAAGAATTTATCTCAGATAATTGTAGGTACTGGCCCTTCTAACTTGGCCAAGGTAGTTATTAATTGAAATTCGTATTAACTTTAATGGTTATATGTGGCTACAATGATTTATAAATATTTTTATTACTGACTTATATAACAATCTGTCATAATATAAATTTTATGTGAACACAATTTAGTTTCGAACAATCATAAAACTGTTTAAAGGTGACTGACATTATTCGTGCGTTATAAATTTAAAGGCTGTTAATATTAATCGGACCATGGCATTAATAAAGTTAATTGATATAGAAACATTGATTCCGCGGCAGATTACTTAATTATTAACGTTACAACCATAAGCTAATGTGCCTTCATGTCAGTCATGTGCGTGGATCACATGTGTTGGAACTCTGCCCTCCCCTACGGAAGAAAAAGCATGAAAATAAATAAATAATAAGACTGGCTACAATCAACGCTACACGAATGTTCATTAAACATGCAAAATCTTCTAAGGTTTGTTTACAGTAGCGATAAGATTACCCACGGAAGCTCTTATCGGAAAGTTCCGCAAGTGAGCTATGTGGTGCGCCGGTAATAAAGTGAATTGCGATTGCCACGTTCGATTGTCGCAGAGTTACGTCGCGATCGAAACGAAATATTGAATGGATCGATGGTATTGATAGCTTCGGTGTTGTGTTCATCATTCTATTTCAATAGGTAACATAATAGTCGACATTAAGAACGTTAACGATAAAGTTATGTGTTAAGTTGAGTTCATAAAGTTGGCGATTCGATCAAAGAGAGTCTTAGTCTTAGTCTAAGCTATGCAGATTCTGAATTTATTTGTGGAGTTAAATTTTGTAGGTGTAGTAGATTTAGATTTAATAGTATTTGTTTAGTAGATTAATTTGATAACAATCAGTGATACATGAACTTGCAGGGAATATGTTTAATTTAGATATTTAAACTTCATTACACTGTAAAAGCTACATAGTAACAGATTATTAGACTACTGTTAGACCTTCCACAAAGATCGTTCAAGTTGATTATAAATAAAAACAGACGTAAACTCGTGTATTACGTAGTATAGTATTGTAAAAAGCTTTGTAAATGTAAAAACGAAAGCTAAATCTTCCAATCTAAAAAGAGAAAACATCAGAATGTCGCAACCGAAAATAGGACGAACTAATCTAAAGTTAACATCAGTCGCACGCACGGAGCCTTCCTTATTAACGTTGGTAGAGGTAGTGGGATCACCTGTAACCTTACAATTTGTATGCTTATCTCATTGGCTAATGATCGGAAATTCGGAACTTTCGGTAGAGGATGTTTGAACTATTCATTAGTTTGATTTTTGGAGGAGTGGTATAAGAGGAAAGAGGAAGCGGACTGAGTAAAATACATTGGTATCAGAATTAAAATCATTGTATCGAGTCTTGCTTTGTTTTATTTATATTTGTAGTAATATTGTTTGGTGAATAATTTTGAGTGGTATTAGATGCCTATTTATCGTCGTACAATTTGCCCTATTTATAGCTTTATACACTTCGATGAAAGCATTTAACATAACCGTGACTATTAATCATTCGATTTTAAAAGCCGATGCCTATTCACATAATTTGTTGAATACCTATTGACACCTACAAAATGTTCTAGATCAATTGATCTAAATTACCAATCCCATTGATCACTATCGAATGAATAAATAGTTGAGCGCAATTATTTAAAGGTAATATGGCATAATGAGCATTCAATTCAAATGTCATAAATTACAGTCATTCATCAATCAATGAATTAGGTAATATATGTGTAGGATACCATTTTAATGATGAAAACTCAATTTTCAAGAAGTAACCTCATGTAACCTAATATATCTCGTGCTCATCATTATTTTAATTCCCTTCTGTCTACTGGTAACCGCAGGATGCAAAGGAGAAAATAAAGGCTCAGACTACGAAAGCACGTTACCTATTAGAGGATAATATTACGCTGGCAAAAGCGCTGTTATCGTTGACAAATCATATTCCATGTCATCATAATCGCTTTGTACAAAATCTTGAACCTCTTAAGGCTCATTAATGATTTGTTCATCCATTCCTGCAGCATCATTATGAGTAAGCAGTCCTAAACAGAACGTCCTTACAAAATGGGTCAATATCTCTGTTCACCTTGATTGAACAAGATTTGATTGGTCTGAATCAGTAGTATTGTTAGGACGATCTAGTTTGTTACGAAAATTAGTATACGATTGGCTATCGAATATCACCTATTCAAGAAACATTCACTGTTTCTAGATTTCGCATTCAGTTATGTTATGAGCTGCTTCTGCAGCATAATTAAAATAATGACTATTACAATTTTAGCAACGAATATCATATTTTATAAAAACCTAATGATAATTCTTGCAAAATTGTGGCGCGACGAGCAAGTCTTTGCGTTTATAATAATACTAAGAAAAAAGATCCTGAGTTAACACTAACTTATACAAAGTGACTACGGCAAAGCCAAAAGAAAAGTTTTTCGTTAGTAACTGCATAGCAGTTTTTGCTAAGATTTAATACACGACTTTTTCTTTGTTTAAAATCTTGAAGTTCTTTTTATATGATGGTCTCTGAGTTTTGTCTTAAATTTTAATTAAATGAGACACTGCGTAGTTTAGTTTACTTAAAGTTGACTTTTTTGAAATTGCTAACGCGACTGCAATGTTTATTTTGTATAAGCAATTAGTTTACAGTAAATCTTTATTTACTAAGTTGAAATGTAGGAAATAAAGTGCCACTCCCTTAAACCGATAAGTCAAACATAGTAACCAATGACACAATAAAATAAGAACCAATAATTTTGCCAACACATAACGATAACATATTTGACAGTTCGTTTGAAATACTATGTTCAACAGTCACAGCAGTAAATACAACATTGTTGCAACAAGAAGCAATAACGCAGCACACGTCTTTATAATCCAATACAAGGTTTAATGTTACTGGAATGTTGTTTTCTACATTGTAAGTTCAAATAATAGTAACATTTGTTTCAGCTGCTGTAGGTTTCTTTACTATTAATAATATGTAGGACCCACTAGTGAAGCTGACTCGCTTCTGTAATTTTGTTAGCAACGATTCTATGAATTGGGTTCTGAGTTTGTGATTTTGCTTATTTGAACTACGTGGTTGTGAAGTGTTGAGTTTAAATGACACTCTTTAGCATAACAGTATCAGGTTGCAGGCAAGTTGCCCACATTCGTTAATTATAACTCATTTCCTTAGGATGTTCTTACACACAAGTGTACATGTTAGTCTTATTACTTTCACGTGTCTTAAATGTACTGCTTTCATTTCAGTAACCTTTCTAAACATTACTAAATGTATTTACTTCTCATATTTTCATTAAAACTTTCGCATATTCACATCGGAAAGTTCGTCCATTTACTGTATTATTCAAATTCTGTGTCCACGAACATTGTTTAATCTGTTTGATCTCTCTAACTACCTTTGTTTTCATCATAAACTTCATTAAATGCAGTAGCTACTGTTTGATTATCTTCATAATTATCAAGTACTTAATCACTACAATTTAAAACATTTAAGTGGTCATTTAGTGGTTGACTTTGATATGTATCTGTTGTTGTTGACACTTTATTAAATAGTCTATGAAAAAGTTTAGTAGAATAAATAGAATTCAATGCTTTATTAATGTTAGTTGTAAGGGTACCGTTCGAAGGTTCAAATATAACGGTTACTTGCTAGTTTAATGATTGTAAGTGTGTATAGTAGTGACAGGTGGCTATACTATTGTTAATGGGAGTACCACAGTAACCCATTTCTCTTGGTCAGCTCTAACAACTTGCGTGGGATTATGTGCATCTGATGCACTTATTTATATTTATCATTCAAAGCTGTAAACACCGTTTTTTTTCGTAGTTTCAAGAATTGTGGTTGGGTTAGGTTATATCTGACAATTAGTTTTGCAATACAATATTATACGTCCATGAATCTTTATTACTATTACTTACATCTACTCTCTTTGCGGTTTCTTTGCTCACGCCCAAATCTTATTGTAAACAATGCTTACCGCAGTTCTTCAAAAATTATTCACACAACATGTCCAATTTCTATAAAATATGTTTCGTCACACCAAATCGGCTTTTTACCACAAGCCTCTACTTACCGGCCTATAATAGGGCCATTTATTTTTTCCCCAAAAATGGCCCTAAAGGGTCCTATTAGTCACGGTGCGGTGCCATACAAAAGTGTTCGGCCTAATGACGCGGTGGGCTTGTTCGGAATATGATCAGAAATATGGGCCATCGGTGTCTGAAAGTTTTTTTTTTATGGTTGATTTTAAAATATGTCAGTTGTTTTTTGTTTCGAACTTTGTAACTATTATTTTTGATTGGAAACGGTTCTACATATTACTTTTTGACGTGAACTAATCTCGTTATATTGAAATCGGAAATCAAGTATGTCTGATGATATGTAACGTTGCGTCATAAATCATTTGCTTTTTTTTGTTTTGATGAGAATTGAAGTAGTTAGATTTAGAACTTACACAATGTTATTTTCGGGTCTCAAGTTCTAAATATAGTTTACGTTGCAGTGGCACGTACTATAGCTGTTAGAATTCAAACAACGAAACGTGAGAGCACAAATTATACTAATCACCACCTCAAAAAATCAAACAAAAATTAAAGGAACGTTAATTGTCAAAGGGTTCACACACCACACAATGCGCGTCCCAATACAAAGTCGTCTAAGCAAATATTGGTCTAACTTTCCAACGTTATTGTTTTAGGTGATGCGTGCGCGCAAGTGAACATGGCGCGGGGGGGTGTCGTGCTCCTCGTGCTATGGGTGGCCGTCGCCGCCGACAAACATGGTAAGTACCAAGATTTACTCTTTTTGTTCTTCGGCGAAGAATCGTGGCTGGTTAGGTATAGCCAGTAATAAAACAAATATGATGATATTTAAAAGCATTGAGTTGGATCAGGTTTATCTGCATTATCATCGCTGTATGTGCTATAGTGGACTTGTTTTTCACGATTAAAATAATTCATAAAGTTTGCTGGAATAAATATCTGAATAACTTATTCAAGGATTTATACACTACCAAAAGCTTTCACTTTACTCAACGTCTATTTCTAAAATTTCCGCTCAAATAATATTCATGAAATTCTAATCCGTACTTCCAAGAATTTAGGTCACAGTCCTTAATTTAAAAAGTTTTAACTCCATATCTTCACGGTTAATTACGGGCTATGATTTATGGAGAGGCAAAATTTCTCTCCGTAAAGCATCGTTTTATCTGTGACCCTCAAAAATCTAAGTGGGGTGACAAAAAACGGTGTAAAAACTGCAGAGAGTTTGCACCTAATCTTGGATCTGATAAAGAAGGCAAAAAGTGTAACTGTCACCAACGGATCGTTGATGGAAAAAATCATGATACAATGCTACACAGTCGATGGCAAAAAAAGGGAAGAAATAGTTTCTTGCCACGACGAGGACGATAATGTAAGTAACAAACAAGAAATTATCTGTATTGAGGGCGTCAGATTTGATGCTCCGTTGTAAAATGTTAGGATTGACACTATGTGTTGTCATAGCGCATCTTCGATGATTGACATGCGAGTACAGTTAATCAAACTGTATTATTTGAATAGTGTAATGGATTTTACAAACATTATGACGTGGTAGTTTGTTAATCTGTCATGATCGGAGTGGAACAAACGAGTAATGAGTAAGAGTGAAAAAATGTCTGTCATCATTATAGATTTTGTTGAAATCAAACGAGGAAAAACGTGCTATTACGTACTTCGAAGTTTGTAACCTTTCATTGTAATAAACTTTCTTACTTTAAATAAACTGTACTTAGGAAATATATTGCTACTCGTGCGTAGACGTTTGAATTGAATAAACAGTTATCTAACCTACAAATTCTGACTTCGGCATAACAAACTAATTAATTGAATTGTCCATAAAGAGCCCTATTAAAATCTTAAAATCCAACACGTCACTTCTGCTTGTCATTGGAAGTAGTGTTTATGATTTTCTTCAAAGCGAAATGTATTAATGATGCCATGTCTAAAAAGTTTAGAGTAAACAAACATTTGAGTAGGTTTAAAAACCGAACTTCCGTTATTCACGTCATACATATCATCTATCGCATCGCAAACGTAACCAGTTTCTAATCCGTGACATCTACTTAAAACACCATTGCCTTATATAACACTGGTTCCATATAACATTGTCTTGCTAAGCAAAAGCTCAATGTAAGAATCCAGGCCATGAATGTACTTATGTGTGAAAATTACGTTTCGTTAATAAAAGAGAGAATCGATACTCGTGTGAGATCGCTTGGAGTGTGAGTTGGTCACGATTTTTTAAATGGTAACGATTTCGATACAATGAGTTATATATTGTGTGGTCACTTGGACAGTGATCGTTACGTTGGGTTTAAGGTTAGAGCTGAAATATATAGACAAATAAAAATCAATTTATCTATAAGGGACAAGACTTTAAAATACTATTCAATAATCCAGCCTTTGCTCTCTACCGTTTTAAGTGATATGCAAGCAAACATATAGAAGACAACAAAACAAAAAAAATCAGCCGCAAGAAATAGAACACCAATATTACATTAACTCCCGTGAATATAACACCAACTTAAAGATTTAAAATTTACAAAAATCTCTACCTTTCCCCGTTACCGCGAAAAAAATCCATACATCCATTAAAGTTGAAATCGGAAACGACCACTCGAAGGCAGCTGCTGGTGTGAATGAAACAGAAAATAATAGCGAAAGACTCCCTGGAGAAGCCATGCAGCATTATAACCCGACTAACAAAGGGATTATCTTGTTTGGGAACCTCTTGACTGGCACTCTATGTATCGTATTACCATTGAAGTTTTTGTGGGTGTGGTCCAAGTCGGGGTGAGAATTCGGCGGTATTCAAAGACATTGTGGAGCACTTTTTGCACCTTGTTAAGTTTTGTACGTTAACGGTTCAGTTGTTTCGGTAATTTGAAATGTATTGTAGATATTTCTCGCTTTCTGTCGGGATGTTCTGTTTCCCTATGTTGTCGGCATGTGTTGTATTGAGTTATTATTACTTCAAAGTTAACTTTGGCCGTATATAGTGTGTTGTTCCATTTCAAATGCGTACGTTGTTTATTAAAATTCCACGTCGTCTGGGCAATCGATACTAAGCCGTGAGTCACTTAATTAAAACAGCATTGAATGCAATATCTTATCTTAACCTAAATTAATCTAAACAATGTACAATGGTATGCGTAATATGTTTGTTGTAACTTTACCGAAACTATTTTATACTAGAAGAACAACTGAATCTGGTTCATTCCCACCTTCTCCTTTTAATTGATTGTGTCTTGTATCTTTACCTTCTTTTACGAACTCGACAGTAAATGACATCGGATCACAATGATCGTCATAGCTCGTTTATTTCGAGCCCCGCGTCTCCCCGCCTACAGTGCCATTAAATAGATCGAGTGCATATTTTTACGTCTCTCGAACGCTAAGTGCATTTGCTAGTAAACTGCATCAAGCATCGTCTCTCTGAGTGACGTGTGTGAGCTACAGATGTTTGGTAATGCATCCGCTTATTGTATTGTCTTAATGCTCGCAAAATGTACATTCTGTTATCTTGAAGCTCGTGTTGCTATCTTTACATATCTTTTGCTTTAAAGAGACGGTTCTAAGTGGTGTCAGTTTTAAGTGCTTCAGACACATTGGCGCATGCAGTAAAATGTTTTACAACCACTGGCTGGGAGTCGTCTAAGCTTTCATCTGGTAAATATACATGTAGCAACCGCTGAACTGTGATTATACCTTAAACTTATATTCCACCAAGACTATTTCCCGGCGGTTGTACTCTGCTCTCTTTGATTTCTCTAATAAGAACCATGGTCTCAGTTCCAGTCATTTCTGACTCCCGATCGCGTAGCAACGCTGTATGTAAATACAACTGCATTCCTTTATGTACTCTCCATAACGCATAAAGGCTCTGTTATCGCTCAAGTGAATAGGGCACACGCTGATATCGCTGCTATTACGGCCAACTTTTATAAGAGTACCTTATACTCACTTAATGTAACAGCTACATCTGTTAAGTATCAGTGATAGAATCCCTTAATAAATTTAATGGGAATATTTGGTTCATTTATAAATAAATTGAGTGCTTTAGATTTGGTATTAAGATAAGTACGCTTTGAATAGATGGGTCTGGTTTTATGAAGTCCAATATAAGTGGATAATAACCGTGGCCACTACGCTATTTGGGAAGTATTGATTAAGATTTGGTCATTAACTTTTATTTCTGTGATAGAGAAATGAAAATAATTCATTAAATGAATCGGTTTCTTATCTTTCCCCGTAAGAACCTTTTAGCTGTGTCTTTATAATTCAACACTTGCCGTTAAACATTCAGTCTCACAAATGGTTTTAAGTCCAAAAGGGCAAAGTTACAAATAATTACGAAACATCCTTTGATACCACTTGTTCAATTTTAAAAGACATCAAGTCACAGTTATTGTCTGCCATCATCAATAAAGCCAATTGTTAGCCCATCTGTAGAACGGGCCAAGAATTCTTCTTGGACGTTGATTAAGAATAAGCCATAAATAAAACTGCTATCTTGAATAACATCGATGCCTTCATTAATTATTTTGTACTAGCAGTTACTGGCTCGGGCTGAAACTTAATACCTGTAAAGTGTGTTCCATTAATTTGGATCAGGTTCGATTTGGGTAAACGGTAACACTTGATATTATTGTGGAAGCAGGAGTTAGTTTAATTGTGGCTATAAAACTTCAAAGGTTACTGGAAGGATATCAATAACCTCTTTGAAGGGGAAAAAATGCTAGCTACAATATTTCACTAAGAGTAATTAATGTACAGGTATCATGATAAAAAATTTTAGCCTAATCAAATCCTATTTACTGTCATCTTAATCAATAAAATCCTTAACAGAAGATATTTAATTAACACAAAACAGATAATGTTAAATCTTAATGACAGGCTGACGAACCCAGAGATTTCGTTTCGTTAATAGATTTTGTCCCGAGAGACCCAAGAGCGAACATTCGTCATCCCGTGCGCGTTTCACATCACTAAACACACGACATTTCGTCCCATTTAAAATTCTGTGATTCCAAACGTTTGAGGTATTTTAAAACAAAGAAAACATACCATTAGTTATGTAAGGAATCCCATAAGTGATTTGTTTATAGTGACGTAAAGGGATATTGAAGAAAATATACTGGAAATAGAAATTATTATGAGTATGGGAATAGAATTTAAAATTAACGAGTTACTTTTGACAATGGCAGACTGTGGATACATTTCTATATCCAATTATATATAAAGTCCTCTGCAGTTGTTCTCAACTCGTCTTTGTATTGTTTTGAATTTTATTTGTACAGGAAACTAAAATACTTTTTTTTCAACAAATATCGACAAGTACCCAGTTCTTTCCTTGTTATATCGATTATTGGTTTAAAGACTATTAGAAACGATGCAAAACCAGTATTCTCAATAAAAACAATAGCTACAAAAAGACTGGACCTATACCTTTAAAGCTGTATTCACTATTGGAAATAACTTCAAAGCCCTACACATCGATCGAAGTACAAAAGCTAGACATTTATTTATAATTTACGAACATCGTGACGGCGATCGGGTTAGTTACGCTTCTTGTAACGTTTAAATGGAGTTTCGTCACTATAGATAACACTTGTACAAGAATCGTGAACGCTTCTCTTAGTTAAGATGGTTAGGGCTGGCTATGTCGCAAAGCAATTAAAATATTTAATTAGATGTTCGATCTGTATTAAGTGCTGATTTATTTTTGTTTCCTGATTGAGGTAGGTCATGAATTTTATTATTTTTACTAAAACGTTTTATTACAAGCTAATTAGAAATGATCAGTGGAGTGTTATTTTCATTTGTATTTAGGATTGAACGTTATTTAACTCAAAAACATAAAATTATTCCAGAAGTCCGTAACAATGAAGTGAAAAATGTGTTTTGTTTGCTACGTTTACATACACCATGTATAAACATGCACGTTTAATTAATTAAAAACATACAAAGCAATACCATCAAAATGGCATATCCAACTTGTATACCTAATACCGCTTTCAGTAAGCATACCAAACAGCTAGTACGTACAAACAAACATAAACTTAGATAAACTAAGCAAGCAGCCCTAACCGCCGACCTACATAACAAAAGCATTGATATAAACCAGTCAATAGGAAACTCACATATCAATAGAAATACGATAGTAACTGCACTCAAATCGAACATTAATTAAAATAGTGATAAAGCATCGATTCTTGCTGAAGATTATGAAACATTTGATACTAATAAAGCCGTTAATCAAATTCCAAGTGCTAAAAACCAATTAAAATTGACAGGCAACTTGCCCAATCGAGATGGTCAGAAAGGCTCGGAGCAAATAGAATATGTAATTGACTTCACCTTCGTCACAGTGACATGAAGATTGTTTTTTTTAAAGGAAATGGTAATTAAGTGTCCCGTTTGGGAGTGTATTATAATTAGAATGCGTTAAGTATTTTGTTTTGAGCCCGACGAATGCGTCAGATTGAATTTATAAGATGATGATGGAGCTAGATGGATATAATTTATCATCTATGTTTTGAACTACATTTAAATTAATTAATGTTTAGTAGTTGGAAGTAAACCTTAAAACAATGGATACAGATAGTCACACAGGCTTAGCAGCAACTGAGCAGTTGGAAACGAATTGGTTATTTTCATAATTTTAACACAATATCGAACCGCCAAGCGGAAAATGTTTCACGAAACAAATCCTATTAAGGAAAAATAGATCCCAGAAGGAAATATCGTTCGGCCCCCACGAAAACGGAAATAGAAATAAGCTGAACGGAAGTGAAACTAATTAAGTTATCCACGGTTCGCTCGGGTTGCGGTTTATTTTCGTACAATTCCCTAGTTCAAATAATAGTAATACTGTCAACAGTGTAAGAGTAACATACACTGATGTGCTGATAGCGATTTTAGGCGAAATTCTGGAGAGGGAAGAATTTCATGTCGTTGATATTGGAATCTGAGATCAACCCAACGCATCCAAAGTCGCTTTTATGTTGAAGGAAACTGAATTTATTAAGAGGGGAGTACGGTATCCAAATATCTCTGTTTTGCGTGTAAATAGGCGCGAGTGACGCTTCAAACCAGGTGCGGACTTGGAGTGAAATCAATGGCATGACTTGGAGGGTACATGTTATTATGACAGTTGCTATTTATCGCGAGCGACACGGAATATATTTTAACTCCGCAATTAGAATAAGTCGGTACGTAAGCGAAAGCTATTAGTCTTATTAGCGTTGGTGTTTCGTGAAGTTTTAATTGGTCTTTAAATTGTTTGTGACGTTTTTGAGAAGCAAGCGTAGCGTCGTGTACTTATATTAATTTGTTCCCACGATATGATTAAAAACTTTTAATGGTAGAGAATTTGTTACATTCCTGCTTTTAAATGGCATATTAGACGAAACATAAACACTTCTATCCTAACCTACATGTAATATTCATGACATTGTTAATCGACAATGTTTTATTTTATTGAAAGAGTCACAATATAGGGATTGAGATGCCTCATCCAATTTGAAAATGACCTTGTTGATGACTTGGCTTTACAATTTTTTTGAGAACTATTCAGGACGATAAACATTACTTAGCGTTTATCAATATTATTAGACATCATTATTCAAGTACTTCTCACTTTACAGTAGAATCAATATCGATTCCCAAGCTTTAAAGGAATGGCTTTAAATTGTTATCTAGAAAATGTAATTTAATATTTTTCTTTTGTTACAGAGAGCTCAAACAAAACTGCGTCAGAGAACACCACAGCAGCGCCAACGCCACCGATACCCTTACGACCAGAATACGCCCATCCTGCAGGCGTAGAAGCCTTAGACCCGTACAATTCAGAGAAAAACCATGCTGCACCACATCACAGAGATTACCTGGAAGAAGATTACGAGCATGAATCACACAAAGAAGATGAACATGAAAACAGAGAAGATGCAGATGAGCTACCTTCTTTATCAGGAGATCATCTATTACAAAGTTCTACAGATGATTTACCAATGTTTCTTCTGGAGCCACAGCATGCTTTTGTAGTACGAAATAAACCGGCTGTGTTAAGGTGTCGGGCAGCAAATGCTCTTCAAGTGTATTTTCAATGTAATGATGTGAGATCTGTTGCTAGTACACAGTTCGAATTTGTGGATCCTCAAAGTGGAGTGAGAATTGTGGAAGCTGAGTGTAATGTGACGAGAGACCAATTGGATGAGTACTTCGGTGAAGACAGATTCACATGTACCTGTAATGCTTGGAGCAGTAGAGGTGATATCAGAAGTCAGCCTGCCGTCGTCGAATTGGCATGTAAGTGTTTCTCAATTAACTGTATAGAATAAGTTGGTACTATGGGCTACGCAGATTTTTATCTATGGTTTTGTTAGTGTTTTCCTTATAGATGTTTCATAATTTTATGCTAATAACATTTCAAACTCAACATTGATCTTAGATTTTATCGATTCGGTTGTCTATTGTGAATGTTTTAGTTTTTCCTTAATAAGTACATAGATCGTCGGGGTACCCTCGAAATTGTGAGTGAAGGCAATTGAATAATAATGTTTAAATGGGTCGTTCGAAATTATTATTATCCGTACGCAAAATACGCGCATTGACCATTACCTGTAAGCCTTACAAAAATATCATTTATGTCGTACTTTGATATCACCGTTATTGATTCAACTAATTCGCTTTCCAATCAGATTATTAATCTTAGCCAATTGATTTACTTTATCTCTCAGATCAAAAAAACATCTTATTTTTTCACCTGCTACTCCACTGTTACATCGACATATCTATCAATAACCCACATATTTCCAATTTCTACAGTATTAGGAACGGTATAAAAATATATTGTTTCCTGTCAAACTGGCACGCGGGCGAGGAACATTTCATCAAAACTCATAATTCGTGGCGAGTTTCCGTAGACGATTTTAGACTAACCCAGTTGGGATTGTTGCACGCCCATCTCCGGTCGAAGACATTACGTTAATAGCCGGGGATCACCGTTCTTTTCAGATGTCAAGATAATTTCCGCCTTTGTCAGCTTTTTTGGAAGTAAAATCTTTGACTCCGGCTGGTAATAGAACACTATTATTGACTTAAACTCCAGTACCTAATTCACCTTGACTGCTCTTAAAGGTTCATTCAAACAGTAACAAAAGGCAGTTACGACTTTAGTACACAATGGCCTTAGTTTCACTTCGACATGCATTGATGGATTAAGCAACTACTATGATGGATCTTATGCGTATGAATGAAGCGACGGACGTTGAAGTGCGATCCATTATCGTATCTAAATTACTCTTCTGTTGCAACAGGTTGGGTATGTTCTTCATAGTCTTCTCATGTGGTACCAACTTGAATTCATGATAATGCATTTTTGTTGCTACTGAACCATACAAAACAATATTAGTCCAGTCAGCAAAACAGATAATTGACGCATCATAAAGTAGGTACAAGTAAGCTACCTATATACGTATCTCTTTGTTCAACTGCACTTTGGGTATTACCAAAATAAACTTACTAAAAAGAGCATATTGTGACAAGACAAACTACCACCACCATCAAACTCCCTTGATGTATGGCACCATTAATATCGTTCATAAACTGTATTACGGACAGTTGCTCGATTAAATTCAATACCCATTCGTGGTAAATCTTCTATGCATATTAAATAAACGTCGGAATGACCGTTGTCTGGATTTATGGGTGTTGGGCAATACTTGAGGCGTTCTAGTGCGAGCACTGTTATTTGGATGCTATAACATACATCACGTTTTGTTATAATTACCAACCAAGGTAACTTTTTGAACCTGATTTTTATCAGTGTTCCTCAATTTACTTTAGTGTGCTTCATGTATGTATATACGTCGACGAGAGAACTTGCGTAGACCGTAGAATATAATCAGTATCATAGATTTTTGTCTACGTGTAGGTAAGTTTAGCCCTTTATATCCAGTTATTTCTCATTCGATTTATAAAATTAACTGTGTTGAATGGAAATAGGTATCGCGATCTAGATATCGACATAAACAATCTGACAACTCACACATTAAACTCACTCTTTGACCACAGCACGAGAAATGCATCATATCGAATCTGACAGACTGCACTAATTCCTTCCATTATCTTGCTTACTTTTGTGAATTACGCAAGAATACCGCCGTCACCAGGAATTATATATTTAGCAATGCATACCGAGATTAAATCAGAATGTAATTCACAACATTCAATGATCCCTGCAATAGCACACCTTAGTCGTGCCATAAAACATAAAGTTCATTGTATATGAAACTAGTAGATTGTGTGGAAGTGGAACAACAACGGTTTAAAGTTGAAGCTGGCTGGCTAAGTAATAAATTGTGATTCTAGATATTAGTAATTTATTATAGTAAGCGTTTGCATAATCCGGCTGTGAAGGAAGAATTTTATTTTGGTAAATTAGTGCATCACAGTGATTTTGACGGTTGTGCGCAATATTATGGGCAGACGTCAAAAGACGACGTTCAAAAGTGCCTTACTTGTGCCTATTTGAAATAAATGATTTGACTTTGACTTTTATGACACAGAAGAAGTGACAGGCTAGTGGTGTGACCGCCGGACTGGCAAGTCTAAGTCTCGTGTTCGAACCTAGCGATTACCTATTTCTCAACAGCATGTGAAACTAAGTGAGAGGCTCATGGGTAGCAAATAAACTCTGACACCAGGTTAGTCACTAACCACACGAAAAATATTATAACCATCGCGGGTAGAACCTAGATAGAGACATGAAGATGGGCATGTGAGAGGCCTCATGCTCAGCAGTAGGTGAAGTCAGGCTGTGGATGATGATGATGATAAGATGAGCTCATATCGAGTTTTTAATAAGAACTAATAATTCCAATTACTGTTATGTACCGATGACTTATTGACTTTACCAACAGTTTGATCGATGTCATATTAGGCTAGAGGTAGTGTCCCAAATAGAGATGGCATCAGTATTTAGCTAAGAATGATGATACGGTCAACATAATTACCAATTTAAACATATTATAATTATTTATGTTTAATTATTCGCTCACTCTTAAAGCTCTTCACTAAATCCTATTTCTACATACAAAACCCGCTAGATAACTTACCATCCTATTGCAGATCCTGTGAACGAACAATTAAAGCCGTCAGAAGGTAGATTTAGTGCATGTTTACTCGCACAGACTGTTCGCACAATTAAGAGTCCGTAATGTCTCTCTCAATTTCTGTATTGTGTATATTTAGACGTTTATGAGTTTCCTCAGAATATTACTGGATGACTGCTAACGTATGTGCTTCATTCTGACTTGTTTAGTTAAGTCTTTATCTTATTTCTATACTGGATTGGGGCTGACAGGAACCTGTTTGTGTTTTGTTGGTCTGTCTAACGTTGTTAATTTAGACTTGCTGACTGATGAAGAAACGTTAGTAAAATATGATATAGTTAAGATAGATATGGATTTCTGTGCAACTGATGTATAATGCGCATGCACATGTGATGCATTTTTCTTAAATTCACCTGATTTATGGAAGCACTTATGCAGCTACACTTAATGTAGGCACTAATATTGTAAGAGATACATTCACAGCCCTGTGTGAAGACATTATACACCAAGTTGATTCATTCCCAAAATACATAGAATTAGGTACGTCCCTACTCGAAAACAGCATCTATGAAGCTATTAACAATAATGGATGAATAGTAAGTACGCATAAAAGTGTCACAGTTAAGTCGCCTACCACGATTTACTGGATCCAAGTAGGAATGTGATGTTTCCAAGTTTACAACCATGGTAGGAGCTTTTAATGGATCAGTAAACGCGTCGTGAGTCTATATATAACTTTTCATTGATTATGAGGTAAAGTTGTGTTTTAGTTATTCTGTTGATCTGTTATTGAGAATCAAAGAGGGTATTATTATGTTTGATGTCGGTTTGGAAATAGAAACGGCCTTATTAGGTCGGTTTGTGTTTGTTGAGTGTTTTGTAAGGGAATCTAAATTTAGTTTGTTACTTGTGTTATGAATGATAAAATTAACCAAGATTTAAATAACTAGTAAAAAAGTTAGATAAAAGATTTTCGTTCTACCAAATATAATCCTAATTAAAACATACGTATAACATCAAGCCTGTAATCCCCGAAAGGTTAAGCAGAGGTGTACTCTAGTACACTCATATCTCGCCTGTTATGGACAGAGGCCATCAAGTTACCCCAATCTGTCAAATTTCGTTGATAGTTTTTCAACTTAATTACAAAAGCATAAGGCTTATTTTCTATTGAGAAAATTTGACAGTTAGGAGATACTAGATGTGCTGGCGTACGTAGGTACTTCTAAATAAACTGACAAAAAATCCAAATAATGTTTATTAAATTAATACCAGGTAAAGAGCTAAAGATAAAGCGGAAAAGATACTTATAAAAGTAACTGAAAACCCAAATGTTATGTTACTAAATCGGGAAGTACATACACATTTGTCATGAAACAAACAACATACAGCCTTTTCAGAGTACAGATACAGTCTGGCTGAAAATAGAAGAAGCGTATAAAAGCAGTGTTACCGAAATATAATTCAATGTTAACAGACAGCAAATCCGTATTCCGTATGCGGCGCTGCATTTTTGGCAACACGGATATAAAGTTTCATTAAAATGTTACTTTTAAATGATTTTTTCAAAATTGAAAACATATTTCCTAAATCTATATACTCAACTAGCTTCTGCCCGCGACTTCGTCCGCGGAAAATTTCTTGTTTTAACATTAGAAGTAAGTCGAAAAAATACTTTTTTAATAAAACATAAAACGAAATATAAAAGTTAAAATACAAAAGATAGGAATATGGTGTCGCGGACTTTTTTGTAGAAATAATTAAGGCGAACCGGGTTGCCATACATTGCTTTCAATTTTAAACAACTGTTTAGGCAGCGCATGCAAATAATTCTGTTTTCGGAGGTATTTTTTCCGACTTGCTAGACGAAAATTGCGATAGCTCGGCTAATATGTATGATATAAATATAATTTATAGCCTATAGCACTCAGGAATAATGTAGCAGACTATCAGTGAAAAAATTTTTGAAATTGGATCATTATTTCCGGAGATTACCCCCTACATACAAACTTACAAATTTTACGTCTTTATAATATTAGTATAGATAGATAATGTTTTAGATTGGTTAGCGCATCTATCACTTTAGAATGGCCAGACCGATTTGGCTATCTTTTGTTTTCTACTTCATGTCACTGCCACGACTGTAATTCAGTAGTGTTATTCTGTAAACATCTCACCGTGAAAATATAGGTGAGGTGAGTTTAAAGTAAGCTGTCAATAGTGTCAATCACTAGGAAATCCCAGAAATTTTGCATACATACTGAAGGAAAACATCGTGAGGAAACCAGCATGTCCTAGAAGCAAAAATTCGAAGACATGTGACATCCACCACGAGCCCTAGTACTGGATTAGGGCCCACTCCCACTCGAAGACAGGAGGCCTATGTCCCAGTATGGGAATATTATACTATAGGCTGATTATCCATAGAGAAAATGACGTAGGCATCCGATATTCTACGCGAACGAAGTTGCGGGCAGTAGCAATATAATGCTCTGCTCTGTTCTATGGTTCCATAAAATTTTAGTCGGGTTGCCGAGAAAGAAGTATTTATGTATTCTCGACCGTAAATTATTTTAGGCATTTTATCGCCTTTCAGGTAGTGAGAGCTTATAAAAGGAAATGATTGCTATGAATAATTACGGTGTTTGTAAGCTATTAAATGGGACGGCTGTGTTTATGCAAAACTGCAGTATCTTGCTGGTTTATATAGCTTTCTATAATGCCTTTCTTACAGTCACACCTTTAGCACTTTTCTCTTCATAAGCTTCGAAAGACGTGATAACTGTAAATTTAAAATTGTATTCTGAAGTTATAATTATTGATTTACGTGCATTATCATCAACCTTTAATAGTTTGATTCTATATTTTTACTCGAACGCAGCAGTTAAATAGTTTTTATGTCAAAAAACGTATAAGTATTTGAGTGAGTACACTTAAACATAACACACATAATCAGCCCATAATGTTCCCACTGCTGGGACACAGGCCTCCTCTCTGTGAGAGGATGTTGGCCATAATGCACCATGCGGACCTAGTACGTTGAGCTGTCACGTCTTAGAAATTTTAGTTCTAGGGAATGCCGGTAGCCTCCTCCAGTACACACTTTAATTATATTTTACAGGTAATTTACTTCTTATATGTCACAGACCGTACCATACCATCTACACCTTCGTAAATTTTGCTAAAGTAATGCATCCAGCATCGCTACATCCACGTGTACGTAGGTACGAATTTCGTAGAGGAAATGAAACGCGCGCCGTAATTTATGACGCTACACGGACTCCCCGGATCTACCTAACACTTATCATTTACACCCATCAGGCGTAGAGTTTAAAGTTACACGGAAATCTTTATTTTTTGTAAGAAATTATTCGTAAATAATGTTTTGCGGGATTATTAAATGAAGTATCAATTTCTTGAAATTTTTAAGAAAGAGAAAAGATTTTTATGCGCAGGTTTTGTTAAAAAAACTCAAGTGCAATACGTACCTAACCTACAAACATTTGGACGATCTATAAATTCAATAAAGCCTAATTGTATGTACCTATTTAACAATTTGCTTCATTCATTTAATTCAGCTAATAAAGGTGTTAACAGCTTTAAACAAACTAATTGGCGATATCCCTCCCGTGCTCCCAAACAACACTGGCGTATTTATGTCAATATTCATTATTTACTTTCAATGTTTCCTTGTTTTATGTCTCCTCATTACTCCAGCATTTTGTTAGTCAGCAAGACTGTCCGAAGAGGTTACCACTGCCCCGGAACACGGCGAGCAATTTTATTTCCTAAATGTGAGATTTTAAGAAGTTCTATAAGGGCTAGACGCACGTGAGTGGTTTCGGGAGACGCGTCTCGGCGCGTGCTAGCGATCTACGGTGAAAAAAAATGTTTTGCCGATTAAAAATTGACTTTTGTTCTGAAAACGTATTTTTAACGTAAGGGAGGAACATGGATGGATTTTAATCAGAAAAACCTGACACTCAAATGACCCCTCCACCTACAGCGGGAGGGGTCATTTGATTTCCCATCCTTAACGAAACCTATCTGGTAGTTAGCTTAGTTAGCTAAAATCATTATTCATATTGTTGCTTAATTCTAAAATTACAAACAAATGCGTTGTTCTGGCGCCAACAAACGATGAAATAGCCATCATCATTCATCGCAGTCATTACTTCGTTCGCAACTTTGCACCTTCGTGCCCTTCCGACCTATCTTGTAGCTACTACGTGCTCAATGAACATGATTCTATTCTATTGATGCAAGTCACGTTTGATCTCTGGCTAGCTGATCAGTGTTAAACAATTAGTATTAAAGCATTATAGAAATTGATTGCTCACTACCTTTGTAAGTTATTCTTTTACGTCGCTTGCGACTACCTAGCTACTTATATTAATCGCAAGCGCAGTAATATACTTTCTAAATAAATGAAAATGATTTTTGATGGTTGTTTTTATAATGAAAAGGTATGCTTATTATTCTAGTTCGTAGAACAAATAAATCTCAAAACCTTAACAATCTTTTAAAATAAGGATTTCCAATGTCACTGTAACATACAACATTTTCCATTAACCTTATTGGCTCCTAAAGTTATAGGGGTGTCTAGGCACCGTTCCAATTCCAGGCTTTACCTGAGAATTTTCAATTAAGACCACTAGTCACCCAACGCCATTCAGGGATTACTGCGGGCTGGCTCAATTACTACCTTCTAGTACCAATAAGGAGACCTTATTACACACACCTTTTTCTTCATGATAATGTCCCTGCGAGACTACGCGTCGGTTATAAAAAATGGTCGTCGCGCATCGCCCCGTCGTCAGGAAACGATAATATCACATATTTTTCATTTTGCTCCATGAAAGGAGCGCAAAGAAACGAACCGTGTTGAAATACAGTGACAAATAATATCACTTCAACATGTTTATAAGTTGCAGCCGTAGAAAATTCTCAAGTTTTCACCTTCATGTAGTGTGCAACGATATCTTAGCGGCGAGAGCGAGTAATGGAGCGTACACCCAACAGATTTATGGACGCACTACGTTAAACCACTTTCGAGTTGAGGGCAGAACATTTTGTGCCGACTGTACGCCGTATTAGTTTTTGTTGTAGTAGACTATTTGTTACGGGATATGTGCTACATAAGCTGATTGTTTTCGACATAAGTTGTCTATGTAAACTGTGACTAACTTTTTTTTTTTTTTTTTAAGGCTGGGAAATCATCCAATGACTGCTTCCCTTCTGGGTGGAGCGGACTAACTTGGATTATTTTTAAATTTAGTATTACTCGTATTTAAAGACAATTGGGATTTGCACCACATTAATTCACCTTACTCGATTTTAATCAGTTAGGTACAGTAAATTGCAATACGCAAACTCACTTAAATGTATTCTAATACAAACCACATGGCAGTAAACCAACAAACTGAAACAAAAACAACTCGATATTTGTTTTTTAAATCCTCTCAATAAAATAAACAGAAAGCATTTATATTATATCAAAAGATTTCTCTTGAATGGAAAATGCGTTACAGGTTCGGCCACATAATTTGGTCCAGCAAACAATTAAAAAAATGCGTTACACATTCGACCAGATAATTTGGCCCAGCAGACAATTAAGATAGCACACAATTATACGGTGGTAAAGCGGCAAAACACCGTAAAATTGTTAAATGAACGACAATTATCGGCGTGGGTGAAGCTGTCGCGTACAACTACATAATCGTGTGTCTCGTTGCTTTTTATATTAAGATTGACGTGAGAAGGATTTGTGGAGCGTGGTATGAATTTATGGGATTGGAGCAGGCTTTTTTGCTCTATAGACTTTTGGGATATAGTAAGAAATCAAATTGTTAAAGGAAGTAAAATTAAATAAATAGGTTCGGAGTAAATAAGAACGTTACAATCAAAAAGTTTTGGCTGTAACGTGGCCTTTGCCTTATCAAATTATAAATTAAGTAGCTGTTCCCGCGTGGTTTCACCTGCTGCTCTTTTTGGATTCCGTAGCGTGATGTTACATAGCCTATAGCCTTCCTCGATAAATGGACTATCCAACACAAAAAGGATTTTTTTCAATTCGGACCAGTCAGTAGTGCCAAAGATTAGAGCGTTCAAACAAACAAACTCTTCAGCTATATAATATTAGTATAGATATAGTATCATAAGGATTTGACTGTTTATTATCGCAGTTTCTGGGAAGCCCAATAATCCATTGACATTTCCGGACTGCTAAGAATGAGAACTTCTCAATACTCGATTGTAGTATACAATTATATTGTCGAAATATAATTTTTGATATCCGCTCACCAAACATAACTTAGCCCAACCATCATTGCACAACTACTAACAATAATTATCAAATTGAATTAGATCAAAAGCTTTTGGCAATACACGTCAACCGTCACCGTAATTGTTATTGACGTCTGATTGTTATGTTATTAACTTCTTCATTGTAATATAGCATTGTTATGTCAATAACAATTTGGTGAATTTAATTAATTTAGAGTAGGTATGCGGGATGGGAAAATGCGATTGATTAAATTAGGAACTTTTATTTGAAAATATAGTTCGTTCATATTTTTTTGAGAAATCAATGAACTATCACACAACTTTTTTATGAGGACTTCATGGTGTGTATAATGTCTGAAAATTGAAAATTACCAGTACCCCACATATATCTTAACATTCTTCTTCCATCCACAGATCTCAAGAAACCATTCGCTGTATCGCCATCTCCAACTTCAGTGGAGGCTGGTTCAGCTGCATCATTGAGATGCTCTCCTCCTGCGGCGGCACCAGCTCCAAGAGTCTCCTGGCTGAAGCATGGCCAACCTCTGCAGCAAGATCATAATGTTCTGATCTCTGCTGAAGGGAATCTACTTATATCGAGGGCTACTTTGCAAGTAAGTGTGGTTATACATTTTTGTTATGATACTGGGATAAATTGTGACGATATAACACTTTTGTGTCAGATAATAATTACCATTTCAAGACTAAAAACCGTAAATAAATGTCGATCAATGGCAAAATATTGCAACAGATATGCGTGATTCGTGTTTCTTGCCTCTAAAGTTAGAACATAAATCCGATGCGAACAAATTAAATAAAAGCTTCAATATAATAAAATAGCAAACTAAAATAAACATGTCAAACCAAAATTCATTAACACAACAGATTTATGTTAGATCGGAAACTCTGAGACCATTTGGGATTCTGAGAATGACCCAGATGCTTAATCAAGACTTCTGTTGGCGAGAACCCAGGTCAGACTAAGAACATAAAATTAATATATTGACAATAAAGTCGAAATCGAAATTAGCTTCAGACACAACAAAATAAACAACGTTGAAACAGAGCTTTAGTTTAACAAATTGTATAAACTAAATAATACGAAGGCCGAAAAGTATTTTCAAGTCAATTTTTTCGGAGAATCGGAAATTGAGAAGCGTACATAAAAATCTGGCCTCGAGATGTCTTCAAAAACAAAGATGGGTTTAAGTTGACGAGTTAAGAAAAATCAACGAGTTGGATTGCTTGACTTTAATGCGCCCTCCCGGCTTAGTCATCCTATTGTTTAATTTTTTATGTTCGTCGGCATGTTGTGAGTGACAGTCAAGAAATATTTTGGCATGAATTCAGCCCATGTCAAAGTAATTTTCAAATAACCGTCAGAAATAATAATTTAATGAATGCGAACAGTTTCTTCATCCCGGAAACCAAAAAGATCATAATGATACTTATTAGAAACATGCTACTGAACCACCCAACGACCAGCTTCCCAGATGTGCATCGTTTATGGTCCATAAATTAGTGCCATAATACTAAAAGCTTAATAAAATACGACCACAAATCCAAACAATGAGCATGAACATGATCTAAGAACACGTTATGAACACATGTCAATATTAGGCCAACTATTTGTACAGTAATAAAAGTATCTGTACATGGAACTTTGTTGATGGAAAATAAAGCTTAAAAACGAACGGTAGAGCTGAAGTTGAATTGATCGCAGCAATACTCAAAACGACTTACTAACACGTGGCGAATTTCGAAGAAGATGAAGATCATAGTAAATGAGGAACATCATTAAATGTTTAGTGGGTATTGAACCATAGCGCTAAGTACTAAGAAACTTGTTCCACAAAATATAACAAAAATATCGAGAAATTTTAAAGGTCGGATTCAAAATCACGGGATAATGATACATCATTATCCGTTGAGTTATTTTAGGATTCGTATGTGAAAAAATGGATTTCAGTTCCAAATAATTCCTAAAAATAGAATCCGAAAATTTATTTGGCCTTGGCCTTGAAAAAATGTTGGTATGATTTCTAAAACCACACGTTTGTCGAGGCAGTACTTTATTATATTTAAATGGTTATCTTTCAAAGGCGTTTTCATACTTATAATTTATTTCATTAGCACAGAACTTATCGTAACCGTTTTTATGCCTAGAACAGCAAATCTATTCAATCAATCAACGCAGCTTTTCGCAGTCCACTGTTGGACATAGGCCAGACAGCACTAAACACCCTGTCCTCCGTCATCCACATCTAGTCTGTCCCAACCACTAGTTCACACACGAAGCTAGGTCTTTACTCTAGGACTTGCCTGCTCCACCGGCTATCGGTCTTTCGACAAACATGGTGACCCCACTGCTACTTCAGTTGGTTTACTCTGCAAGCTACGTCTGTAACTCCCGTTTTTTTCAACCAATAATATTTTAAGACATTAAAACGAAACCCAAGCCATCGTAACTTTACGCCAGTTACCCAATAAATTTTGACTCACCTAAATCTTATAAATTCACTTACGCATTTGCAACTTGACACATAATGAGTTATTGACTGGTTATCATTACGTAAAATCTTAGTCGCTACATTGATTCTACATGAACACTCGTAATTCAATTACACTTTAATGTTATAAACTAAATGACTAGTACAAATTCTGTTATGCATTTAATAACTGAACTAATTAGAATATTGCTATGTTAAGAGTAAGGGAGCCACTTCGTTTTTTTACATCTTTTAAATTTCATTAAACAACTCTTACGCCCATCCTATTCCTTGTTTTATTTACAAAGAAAGGTAGCACTAGTCTAAGTTTAGTTCGCTAACTGCACAACAGTATCAAAGCCAGTTTCTAAGTTTAAGTCACGCACCTCATTAAAATGCTCCTTCAAAGCGTCAGTGCGCACAATCGCATCATCTTGTCGCACGATTGCAAATTATTTATTTTATCTCTACGACTGCAACTAATTAGTCGAGCGCGACAGACGTTTATTAATTGCGACACAAGTCGCTGTCGCATACGTTCCTTTTCTTTTTTCGTCTTTTTGTCCACCAGTGTAGTCTTTCAAAGCTGCTGGATGTCCTCTGATAAAAGTGTTAAAGCCTGTGTTAATCCAATTATATGTTTCATGGAAAAAGATTCGTTTATCTTCAGCCATTAGTTTCACTTGACCCGCGTATTTTTCTTCGTTCACTTTATAACCATTTTTGGCACAGATTGGCTTTGGTGAAAAATTTGTTGATTCATAAATTAATTGCAAAGATTTTGTTGCAAATTTATTCTGATAAGCCATTACCCGCAGTAGCGAACATAAATGGTCCAACTATGATAATGCTCAGTCAGTTGCCATAATCACTTAGCACGAATATTGTATTTGATTATTATTAATCTCTATTACTGCCATTCAGTTCAATCCAATGTAATGCTATCTGTACTGTTTAAATGATACTACTAATTTCGCCCTATTGCCCTATCTGACCGAGAAACTTACTATAGTTTACCAACCAAATGTATTCTGTTGTCAAAAACAGCCTGTATCAGCTTAAATTCAGACAAGTATCCTTAGAGAAGAGAATTTCAAAAGGGCTGATACCATATTTTCCAACCACGTTACCAAATAATGGCACAATCGCAAATAACTCATTCCATCTCCGGTTTCCGCTACGCAGCTCCCACTAATTAGGCACTGTGAACAGACATGGATTAATTGCCGCCACTGTCAGTCGCTCTCTCATTGTGGCCTCGTGTGTAACATAATCTTCACAAAGGTGTCTAGAACACTTTCTTAATGAATATGATCGTAATGTGTTGTGTTGTGTACGTCTTTTAAATTAATGGCTCCCGTCCTTTGTAATTTTAACACATTCAGCTTTTCGGTTGTAAAAATATATTACGAGACGGGTGCTGTAATGAACACTTTAAATTTATATTTGCCCTTTAAAGCAATGCGGGTGCTAATTTGTTTTTGTTGTCTTACAAATGTTTGAGAAGTCTAATTTGAATTATGTTTCATGCTTTAATTAGGTGGTTTGATACTCTTTAGATGTTATATTCTACATTTTCTTTGCCAGCATTTTGAAAAAGATCTTTGGGAAGAAATAGCGACAGATTTTTCTCGTCTTTTTATTATGATACGAGATGAGCAATTTCGGTTAAAGTAGCTATGCCATTACGTTGAGTGTACACCTTTATTCCAACTTTAGCCAAGCTTAGCTGTGATAGTTGGATAAATAGGTGTCCGTTAACTTTATCGACCTCATAATAAACCTTTATAACCCACGTGCGACGCAGATTTCTGTATAATCGTGGACATTATGACGTCTGAGATTTAGTACAGGTCGCCTTAGCAATTTCTAGGAGATTAGCAAAATATATGTGCTCGTATAATTACAATATGGCCGTGCTCTTTTCTATGATAGGGTAAGCAAGCATCAGAGAATAACCCACGAGGTTTTGTGATGCTAATTTGGATATTTGAAATGATTTGTTATGTACTAGTGTCTAGTGTCATAATGTGGCTAGATATTGACTATATTTCGATGTTTTATGGTCTTTTATTATGGTCATTTATAAGTTATATTATTCTTATACGCTGATATTTTTTGGCTTACCATCAATGTCAACCACATCTATGGAGATCAAGACGTGTAGCGCTAAACATAAGAGACCACTCATATGTTTCAATTAATAGTGATTATTGTCAACAGGACATGGCGAACTACAGCTGCGTCGCAGAGAACATTGCCGGCAAGAGGATCTCCGAGCCTGCCCTTCTGACCGTATACGGTGAGTCACATAATCGCAATATTTAGACTATTGACCTTAATTTTTCTAAAGAAACTGTTAATAAAAACGGTAAGACAAGTAAAGTTACAAACTAAAACAAATTAGGTCCGCCTTTGAAGTTTATAGGCGTAACGTCTAATAGAATCCAGATAATATAAACCAGGAAGTTAATACCGCACTAAACTTAGCCAGAATTTATGTTTCCTTATCAAATCCATAACTTGAAGTAGTAAGCACTGCAGCTATTACCGACTAAAGAGCGTTAGACAATTTAATGGGTACACCTCACCCAACAAGTTATGGTTGCGCGTTTTATTATTTCACGTATAATTTATCAGACAAGCTGTTTAACGCTCATTTCACCCTCGGTGTACGTAATAACTATCTTTACTTCAGTAAGATCAAAGGGCATGGGCCGATAGCTGCAATTATAGCGAAGCGCGAGCGCATGGGAGAGTCATTAGGGACGCCTACGCGAAGCAGGCGCCATCTAACTGATAGCAATCACCACCTCTGACTTGCACGTCCGAAATTCTGTTTCGCGTTCATGATTCATATTTAATTTTAGTAACATAGTCGGCTGTTGTATCTGTTATATGCACTGGTGCTGAAACTTGGTTTCATGTTTTGTGCATATGACAAATGCACTTCCAATGTTAGACTCGTCTCGGTACTTAGCGATCATGGAAACGTAGCCAGGACGTAGTTTTGAGAATTAGTTAAACAGTTTCGCCTGAAGTGAAATTACCTGTTATTATCCAATTCATTGTTCAAGGATGCTTGATGCAGGATGCTTGTTGTTTCTTTAAATCATTTCTCACGGAACTTATTCAGCATCTTCAGAATCTCTATCACGTCCAATGAAAATAAGCTCTTCACATAGTTCTTTTATTGGGGACATAAACATCACATCGATTGATCCTTGGACTTCTAAATGATTACCAATTCCAACATATATTTTGAAGTTACTGCTTCTTCTATGAACACTGTAAATTTATCTATTATCCTATCTTCACAACTATTAACCAAGTACTCTAATTGTTCTTGCATTGCACCAATTACCTCTATTAAAGGGTTTACTCTTTGTTGCTGGAATGTATCGTTGAGTCGCAAATTGGGCTATATATCGTCATTATAGCGAGGCGTGGGTGGGTGTCGTCGCCACAACACTTTTTATGCTGTACGATTGTATAATGATGTTGCTTGATTGTGTTCTTTGTTGTTGTGTTGGACTCTTGTACTATTGAAGGGACTGTTTTTTTGTTGTTGTTAAAAGCTTCTTTTTTATGAGTTTGAATAACTGTATTGCAAAATTCTTTACTGTCACATCTGAAGTTATCATTTACAGTGTCCCTGTTAGCTTATTAATGATATTCTTTCTCATTGATTTCCATGTGTCTTTTATTTTAAAACGGTTTATCTATCTCTCCTTATTTTTGAGTGGTTAGTGACTAACCTGGTGTCAGAGTTTTTACGCTGCTCATATGCATCTGGTATATTATCTATAGAAGCTTATAGTTTAACATCGACATAGAAATTAATTCAACTGCTTTCGAAAACGGTGTCTTTCCAACAAATCCAATAAAACCCGACTACTTCTTGAAACCATAACCTATACAGGCTTACAACATTTTTACTTTCACGGAAATACTCCTTATGCAATACACGTTACATGTTTATAACGTATAAAATTTTACGTTTGCTTCCTACAAATGAAAAACGGTTAATTTAATTAACAAACAATGTGGTGACCCGATGTTAAAACTTTACTAAAAAAGGGTGACGACTTGACGAGTCGTTGGTTTATTAATTAGCTGAATATATTATTCAGTTTCGTATTCCGATGGAAAAAGTAATAAAAGTTTCCTATTTGAATTTAGTACTTATATTTGATGGGTGGCGTTACCTCGTGATCAACTTTATTGGTTGGCGGTGTCGATGGTGTAACTGTATTTTGTCGACCGCCATAAAGAAACTATAGGTAGGCACTACATCATCCAATTGTTTGATTTGAACTTCCAACTAAAGCTTTTTTACTTTGCTACTGATCACTAGACGGTGACACCAACTGTTTACTAGAGAAACCAAATGACACAGTAGCAGTCGGCATGAACCAGCAACCCATTAAGATTTTATACCTGATATTCATATCCACTTTAACCACTTTCTCGAAGTTCAAAACTTTACCTTTGTTCATAAATCGGTGACCTGCATAAAGAAACAACAAAGAAGCAATAACAGATAGAGAAACATAACTGCCACAAAGTTCAGAACTAAAGCCCATGTTCCCAACATTAAAAGAAATGTTTACAATACTATTACAACTGTTGGACACGAAACTCGAATAGTTTCCGACGAAGCTCATAATCTAACCAAAGTCAAGTTCTTCGGAACGTAAATAATCTTATACGACGTATAAAAATCTGAATTTTATAGATACCTCGACCGCCATTAGAATGTGAGGCACTTTATTAATATTAACAGTATTTTAATAGTTTAATAACAAACTAGAGATGCGACCACGCAATCAATTTTTATTGAGAGGAAGACACTAAAATTATACACCACGGGTGGTCACAACGCGTTGTCATTATTACAGAAAAGTTAATTATTTAGTTTTCCAACTAATGATTATTGAAAATTTATTATAATTCAGTTATTAAAGCCAGCTAATAGATTATTATCATTCACTTGTTTTATGTTTTAATTTTGAAACTATGTCGGCGACGATAAATGATCGTCATTTATTTTAATTTTCATTAAGAAAATTTTTAATAATAAATCTGGGATTTAAAAGATTTATTACGACAAAAGATGAAATTATGATATTCAATTTGAATATTTTTTACATTTTCATAACAGAACCTCTACAATGGGACAGGAAATTGCCTACTTACGAACATAGGAAGAAATCGATTCATTAATATAATCTGTATAATAAGATTTGCATAAATTAGATTTGTATCATATTTATCACTCAATTCGGTAGTGGTGAGAGTTTTTCTCATCATAAACTTGGAGTTACTTAAGCTAAATATAGTTAATCCCACCTTGTGATACCTACACGGCTTATTGGACGATTCGCACGAATTTAACTCGCACAAAACGTGCGAGTCGACTCCTTTTAAAACATATAATTTTTTCTGTAGTCGACTCGCACAAATTTTATTTATTGGCGTGCGAATCGACACCCTCACAAAAATGTAGTAGGCTATTCGCACACATTTCATTTTAAGGAATAAAAAAATTAAAGTACAGTCGTATTCAATGGCTGAATACGACTGTACTTTAATTTTTTTATTCCTGAAATAAAACTAAAAAATAATCGAAGTTTAAATAACAGATATTTACTTGAAAGTAAGAAAAATCTGTATTATTATTATAATATTTGTATCGATTTGTTTAGTACTTAGTTTTAATTTTAATATAGATATTTTTTATTATAGATTGTGTTTTTATTATCTATCTATTACGAGTAAAACACATTTGACCTTACTACTTCTGTACTCAAGTGTACTTTATCTTAACTGCATTTCATAAAAAAAACATTATGTGTGCGAATAGCCTACTACATATTTGTGAAGGTGTCGATTCGCACCCCATTAAATGAACTTTGTGCGAATCGACTACAGAAAAATAATATTTTTTAAAGGAGTCGATTCGCACGTTTTGTGCGAGTTAAATTCGTGCGAGTCGTCCAATAAGCCACCTACACTGGAGATCATACCGGATTAAAATATGAATCTCATTAGAAAAATTAATATTGAGATTTATCTAAGCTGTTGGTGTTAATATCCTTTTTCTATCTACACCTAAATTTATTTATATTGTTTTTGATCCAACACAATTTAAAAAACGGATAAATAAAAACTTGATCCAAGCAAAGTATGCAAAAACACCAATGGACCATAGACATAGACTACTTAAAAAAACATAAAAACCAAAGACAATCATATGAAGAATATAAAACGTCAGATCCAAAGACAATACACGAAGGACGACGGATACACACTAGACCCGTAAATAAAAATGAAGTATGAACAATATTGTATCCAGAGATAAAAATGCAGGATAAAACAAAATTGGATCCAAAGATGAGAGTTATTTCCGTAATAAAATCCATAAAGATACCTTTATTTTTAATATTCTTCGCTCGTATAATATGCCAGTATTTAACATAATATGGTTGTACAGCGCTGAGCCGTGTTTGACGCGATTTACGTGCAACGTAACATACAGTTATGGGTCTCTATTAGCCATAATTTACGAAAACGCCCGATTTCGCCCGACAACGTCCGACATCGCTTGAATTGCTTTTAATACGCGTGTATGAAGACGATTTACATTTTTTGTCTTTTTCTTCGATAGCCGTGATGAAATAAGGCGGGGTCACCTACCACAGTGCAGGTGAGATTGAGGTTGAGACGTAAGTCTTGTTTATGGGTAAGCTGTTCTTTGGTTAGGACAAGGTAATCTTTATTTTGTGTGGGTTTATAATAGACAATGTTCTTGTGTAGGTATATTAATAGGACATTATAGTAATCTTTCTAGAATAGCTTTCCTTAATAAAGTTTATTAAACATTTTCTATTATCCTGATATCTGGATATTTTTGGTGTTTTGCCAAAGCCTCTTTTTTATGGGTGAACGTCTGAAAGTTTGAAATTGGATAATATTATAATGAACAACTAAACATACTGTGAAAAATGCTTAATTTTAAATATTACACCAACCAAATAATCCAGTTCTAAACCAAAACCTAGACAAAAATACCACTAAAACCTTTTTCCACAGCCCCAAACAATTGCAGAAAATAATTAACACCACCATATCACCCACAATCTTTATAAACGTATGTAGTACACAAATAGATGGTATCATACAGCAATGTATTATTAAGCTAAAGTAAATTCTAGCTAGATTGTTAGGTTAGGAGCCGCACGCCAACTTGCGTGCCTGATCTTCGAAGCAGATATAGCACAGAACGCCCTCTGATTCTGCCTAGGCTCGAATCTAGATTGGTTATGGTGTGAAGATTTTATGTGTGTATTTTGTTTTTTATGGAGATTAAAGATTGTCTTTGGTAGTGTTGTGTTTCTTGGAAGATAAGAAATAAGAGAGTTTAATTAGGTTTTTTTTAATGTGTTGTTGAATGATTTTTGTAATTGGAAACTTATTAGTGAATACGATTAATTAGTGAAGGAATTGTAGTAATATTTTATTTCTTTTAAGTTATAATAATCAAAAATCTGATCTTAAATTAACCAATCAGAAACTATTGATTAAAAAGACACCATATTTTACTCCAAAAAAGTGTCGTTACAACTTTTGGTATTAATTCCGTCTTTAATTCGCAACGTGCGATAAGGAACTTCGTTCCAAAAGTTGGTGAAAATATGCGTCACATCGGCCATCGATGAACTTTTGCTCAGCATAATGCTAGTTTTTCTTTTAAAGTACCAACCTAACAAAGACATACATAAATCCACGGTGTTTATGACAAATTCAGCTCTACACCGTAACTGATGACGTTGAAACTTTACACAGAGAAAGCTTATGTATGAGACAAGACAGACATAAGACATTTTCCACTTCCATAAATACTAACTTAGATATAAAATATCATGACGTTTCTCATATTAGATTTTGCAATGGTACTGCGACACTTCATTTTATTACAGCTGTGGGAATGGCTGACAATTTTACGGTCACCAGTGGTTCAAAAGCAGTGCTTGTAATCGTTAATTAGTATTGAATTATTGATAGACGGCGCGATTTGATCAACTATTTATGCAACTAGTTAGTTTCTCATTGGTCACTTGTTACCCGACTGCGTGAGAATGAGAGTTATGGATTTAGTATTGATAAAGTTAAACTAATCATCATTATTGTATATTACAACAATACAATATTTGAATGATAACGTAACTAAAAATTTTTTTTTCTTTATAATATGTTTTCGCTATTTTTTCATCAAGACGAAAGTATGTACGTAGGTAATTTTATAAAATTGTAGTGAACGTAATTTTTAGGTATAAAAAAGTCTAAAAATTTGCAACAAAGTTGGTCACGAAAAGACCTAATAACACATATTTACATTATTCCTACAATTATGGACTTAACGAAAATTCTTGGTACAAATAAAGTTCGCGTGTTTGTCGTTTTCCATTTGAAAATAAAAAAGGTTCACTAAAAATAGATATTTGTATTGCCGGCCACGCTTATTCCCCGTACTTTATGCAACTTTAAATAGTAACAAGGATAAATTAGTATTGCTGACGATAGCTTTGTTATTACCTTTTATCATTCCATCCTGCCTAGCCTTTTCCCAACTATGTTGGGGTCGTCTTCCAGTTTTACTGAATGCAGCTGAATTCGTCGCATTTTACATGGACCGACTATCTGACCTCCACAACCCAGTCAGTAACTGGGTAATACGATATCCTTAGCTAAGACTGGCTGTCAGACTTTCAGGCTTCTGACTACCCGTAACGACTATCAAAGATCTACGAATGACAGCCGGGACCAACGGCTAAACGTGCTTTCCAAAGCACGGAGGAGTCACGGTTTGTACAGATGGTCACGATGGTGGTGGCCACGGTGCAGGATTTTGCGTGACGTCATCGTGTGAGTGTGACGCGTAGTTCTATCGCGATGGCGCTACAATTTAATAAATCTGCTAAAAAGCAACCTGGAAGGAAAACCTACTCAGATGGGGATTCATAGACAACTTGTAGTGTAAATGTGGTGCTGTTCCACAAACGATGGGACACTTAATCTCGTGTCCTGTGTGTCCTGCCGTATGCACGTTACAGGAACTGATGGACGCTAGTGATGGCGCCAAACAAGTAGCCGAATTCTGGGCCGAGTACATCGACACGCTAAGAAAAAGAACCAACCTAAATAAATTTTATGAGTTGTAATGAAACTAGTCAACAAGGGCTAGCTCGCCATTTAAAATAGTCGCATAACTAGTAATAATCACGTTGTGAGTTTATTACACAAGTCAATTAAACGCGGCGCTTAAAGCAATGCAAATGAACACTCGCAAACATTACATTTTTATTTATTTAAATGTAATGTAGTAAAAACTTGAACGCATTCATTTAATGCATTTTCTTACTTCACTATAAATAAATACAAGTCCATTTACTATTTCATTGGAATAGTTTATTTAGCAGCGACTTTATACGCAATTCTTATAACTTAGCAAATAATAAAGTTGATCTCATTTTCCTAGTTTATAATTATTTATTGGTATTTCATATTCTAAACCTAGAACCTATTTTAGCCTCAATTTATTGCATCAATTGGTAGCAGAAACTTATAGGGTTCCGGCAGACAGGCAACGCAACAGTGCGATTGTGGTAGAACCATTTTTCTGAAGTTTTCATAGAAATGATTTTACTTCAGCGTCATGCTATCGCGTCGCACAGTCACATCGTTCTTGTCTGTGGGAACCATTACTCTATGCAAACTTTGAATTAAGTATAGGTAGATAGCTAACTTTAAATTGCAGATCATTCATCATTCATTCTCGTGCCCTTCTCCCAATTTATTTGGGGTCTGCGCAACATATCTTTTTGTCCATACTTCTCTATCAGTCGTCATCTCGGTAGTCACTCCCTTTCTATCCATATCATTTTTGACACAATCCATCTATCGTTTCTTATGTTCCTCTACTTATATAGCCATCCACATTCATTAGATATGACCTACAATATAACTCCATCAAATACTGAAAAGCAATCATTTGTACTGTAAATCAACATTCAGTGTGAAGTCACTGGCCTTATCCATCAGATCTATCTCATAAAATTCCCCAAACATCCCGGTCACTAAACGTGTCATCTCTAATAGGAACTGAAGGATTTATCCAATACCCTGATAACCGTTGTTGGTCTTCCGGGCTCCAAACCGCCCAAACCCTGAAGCCGGATACCCGGAGCCATGAGAACCCTGAGCTGGAACTCTGTTTCGCACCAGACGTCACGGAAGTCCAGTAGTGCGCAGAGCTCAGAGTTATTCGTGCAGAAACCCTAAAACAATAGTTGGGCAGTAACCCTGAGGAACAGGGTGGGAAGTTCGTCATCCTTAATAGAAACAAACTGATGACAAACTTTTGAAACTGATCCTCATATCTCTATAAATCCATGACTGACAACATGTTCTCCTTTTGTCAACAGTAAACGGCGGTTGGAGCTCCTGGGGTCCCTGGACACAATGCCGCTGCAATGGCCGCGTGACCGGTGGTCAGCGCCGCACGCGCACCTGTACGGAACCACACCCATTGAACGGCGGGGCGCCCTGCCAGGGGCAGGCTGTGCAGAGGACTTCGGATTGCGTACCTTGTCAGAGTGGTAAGAAAGGATTTTGCACTACATGTTTACATAAAGTTACACATTTTTGGATGATAGGCAGAAATTCGAAGAGTGGAGTTTTTTTATCAGTCTTGGCATGAACCTTAACGTAACTTTAACGTAAATTCGAACGATTTTTAATCATAAATACTAACACAAAATATACGACATTCCATAGAGCTTTCTGGTATAAATTTTGGCGATAAACAAAATTTGTATCACTCATAGATAAGAATAACGTCTTAAATCTGAGTAGCTAAATAGTATGTGCGAAACTGGTATTTTCATATTTAAAATAGAACGAGTTTTCATTTTCTTCACGCGTTCGTTCAACAGGACTTGTCTTAGAAAATGCTTACATCATATTATACAGTGTGTTAGGTTAAACGAGGGACATACTTTCAGGGTATATACCATACTATGGCACCGACTCTGAAATCACGAAAAAAACAGCTGTTCAGTACAATTTATGTTCACATAAATCATATTTCAGGGTTTTCACCGTAGCTTAGAGCTTGGTCTTGTATAATCGTAAAAAAAACCATACATTTTGACGACTTATGCGAACATAAAATGTAGAGAACAACAGAATTTTTCCGCGATTTTGGCATTTACCCATAGTAAAAGTTGGTCATAAAGAGTAGTAAATGACCCCTTCAGATATTTCGTGTATGAATTGATAAACCTTAGGTAAACGCAGTGTGTTAAGTTAAACGAGGGACATAGTTTCACGGGTTACTATACTCATGAAAATGAACAACTTTGACTATATAACTACAACTCCGATCACGAAAAAAATCAGCTGTTCAGTACATTTATGTTCGCATAATTCGTAAAATTTAAGCAACAGCTGATTTTTTTATTCATATTTCAGAGTTAGTCCCAAGGAGAAAGTTTATGATTTTCATTAGTGACAATTATATAACCTGAAAGTATGACCTTTGTTTAACCTAACACACTGTATAAGACTTGGAATTCAAGGTGGAAAAGAATTGTTTATTTGACTTGTATATTTCATTACTCCTTGTATCTATCAATTTGATATCCTGTGCCTTTGACCCCACAATTATCGGTCTCATCAGTTAAAGTTCTAATTGAAACGGCTCCAAGTCTTGAGTTAATCAATCATAATCCGTTAAACTATCGTTTAGGACCACCCCTTACTATATTAGGCTTAATTAGAGCTTAATGAGTATATCCGTTCCGCCTACTACTCGTTGTGTTATCATGTTTCTAATCATAAATACGTTACAGTTTTAAAGGCATCAATAGACTTTTCAAAGTTAGAGTCCAATCATTTATTTCAAATAGGCACGTGAAAAATAACAAAGTAATATAATTAATTCTAGTTGTGGTCAAATCATTTATTCTATTTGAACGTGAAAAATAAGATAAGAAATAGAATTGGTTCTAGTCGCCCCTTCCAAAAGGTCGTTTCGTATGGAGAAGTGTGTGCAAGGAACTGCCTTTGCCTTTTAAGTACTTGATTTATATTATTAAGCATTATTAGCATATAATGTTCCACAGTTGGGACACTGGCCTCTTCGGTAATCCACTACGGGTTGGTGGATGTCACATGTCTTCTAATTTTTGGTTCTGTGACATGCTATATCCTCACGTGTTGTTTCACATGTTTTCTTTCACCATTTTGAAAGCAATAATGATGACGAATTAAATATAGAAAGTAAAATACGTGTCCATTTTTTTTAAATAATCTATCTTTTTGTAGAACAAACAGTTGAACACTTAAAATCATGTGTTTTACCAAATTTCAGAAATACAAGAATAAACTAAACTTAAGTTTACTTTTAAAGTAAGAGCATTGCAGAGTTGCTTGTTAAAAAAAATTGAATTATGCCCTAAAAATGATTGCGCAAAATATTGGCGTTCTGAAATTACGAATGGTTCAGGTATTTCATATTTATTATGATTCACGAAACAGACGCCCAAACATTTAATTGTGCTTTCAACATATTTTTAGAAAGCAAAAGCGGTTAATATCACGTATTTGAATCGGAAACACTTGAGCTTCCAATATGCCTTTAATAAAGGTTTATATGGAACACAGCTGATAAAACTGTACAAAGAAAATTCTACTCTAACTTATCGAAGTAAAGTTCAAAATGTTCCACACATTTTTGCGTCCACTTTAAATAAAAAATCTGCGATGTGATTTAGACTTTCATGCTGTTGTGTTAGGGTTGTAAATCCTTTGTTGATTGCTTGTGGTTATGATGAAATTGAAATGAAATTTTATTTGTTACTGCTTTCGATGAAGAGGGATACATGGATCTGCAAGGATACGATAACACTCAACAGTTGTTGATTGGTAAGTGTAGTTGAGTCAATGTTTTTTTTGGATACTATTCATACAGGGTATTCGCCTGGTTTGTGTATGAAACTGTGATTAAAAGGCAGACAAAAAACTATCACTGAATTATTAAAATTATTTTAACACAAACTCTGCCACTATTTTTGTGCTATTCTAAGCTCAGTGCTTTCAACATACATACGTGTACATGGCAGTATATGGGTTAAGAAAAAAAAAACTTAATTATTGCTTTTGACATTAACATAAATAAGTAATGGCGCTTACTTCCAAAGTTCTACACGTTATGTCTTTTTACGTTATTAAAAAGATCTTTATATTACAGCGCTATAAATGGCTGATTATAAGCTCCTGGGTTCGATTCCCGGATAGACACAGAGTTATTGGGTTTTTCCATGTGAAATTCTTAGCAGCAGCAAGGCCGGATTTCTTAGCCTTAAAAAGCCCGGAGTCTAGATTTGTTTTACGGTTGATGGCAATAGACTTGCCTCTTAATATGTGAGACTTAAAAATAACTGGCGAAATGAAACTATACCCACTAAGAGTACACGTCTGTCTAGCCCTTCGAGAAATAACAGCGTGATGTTATGAAACATCCTTCAAACCTATTTATATGCTATCAAATGCCTTCAAAGACAAAGAAATGTATGCAATAAATTGAGAAGTCGATTAGTCACAGTTAAACGTCACTCTGTCGAGACCAAACCCAAGCGATTTAAACACTCAAACATCTGCATACATATTCCGACCACCTACTCCCTTATTAACCCCTCGACCTCCTTACAAGTACTTGAAAAAAAACAAAAGACTACTCTCAAGAACAAAGAATTCCGAACATTGGCACGAGCTACCATTCAATTGTCTACACTCCTTAAAAACTTAATTCATACACACAACATTAAGCTCACGTGTTAATCACAATAAGAACTTAAGTCCCAAGCATCATATCTGTACATCTCAGTCGTAAAAACGCCGCCATTTAATTCTTTATGGTCATAAAGTAAGTACTGAAATCACTTCAAAGAGAGTTCGTGTATTAAACGATACATACGGACATTTAGAATGGCGAGCCAGCTAGATTCTCGCGACGTTGTACGGTTGACAGATCAAAGAGATTGCAAATAAATATTTTATTGGTTGCATCCGCATACGAAGTGTGTTACGGTTGTTAAATGTTATTGTTTATTTGATATTATAAGAGATATTCGTTGATGGTTTGCATGTAACTTGAAAATTATTAACTCGATAAATTTGAGATAGGTATGATGAGTTAGTGGAATCTGTAATTGTTTTTGACCTGTGAAGTTTCCTATGACGCTATCATTAGGGCACGCATTACATTGCTGGAAGCAATTTATGTGTAAATACTAATTGATCAAAAAGAGCATCTGTATCTTTAAAACCGTTGAAAGTCGTCGTTTTCTTCAAAAGTTTTTAAAAGCTTCGAAAATGTTGGTAAATTTACTGTGCGTGCTATCTTTATTATGTATATTGGGGAAAAAAAAGTACTGTAGTAGAAGCTTTTTTTGCAAAAACACCCAATCAAATTACTCATCATCAACATCGTCATTGCAGCTGAAAGACATCCACTGACGAACATAATCAGGCGGCACTTCGACCGTTTTAGAATGGTATTGCTATTTCCAATTTAATTTACCAATTCTTAACCAAAAAATTTAATAATTTTCACTCCGAAGCGTGCGCCCACTAGTTCCCGCGTATGTATGAAAGGAAATAGACCAACCGGGTAGACAATAAAACGCAATCAAGAGGCGTTTGTCTCGGAGCATGAAACGTGGAACATTATGAGTTAATTGGAAACATATGTTTCTTGCTCGAAGCTTCATGAACTTTGGGGCTGTGTGTAGTTAGTTGATATTTTTGGAAGACCGGATTTTTTATTTCAGTGTTTTTGTGAAAATTTTATCCTTAGGTATAGAAACATTTTATCGAAATCCACTAATACGTTTGTGTGCTACCTACCTTTGCCTAGCTAGCCCGGCAGAAGACCGGAAAGCGCCCTCTGTCGGCGCGACCACGCGTTACGATTCACTGTTTGCTTTCTGTTAGGACTCGGCCTAACCCTTTAAAGAATATAAACGTGATGTGCTAAGTTATCGAAATATTTCGTTAAACATGCAAATAATACAAATTATTAAAACTAAAAACAATTTCAAAAATATTTTTTGGCGTCCATACACGATACAAAACGTTTTTAAAGTTGTTTTTAATTATATTAATTTTTAACAGCACTAAGAAAATAAGCATGGGTAATATTATAAAAATCCACTCACATTTTAATGACCGGTACCACTCCAACATAAAAATGCGTTCACACTACTGTAACGTAACTTTATCAGACCAAATTGAATGCATCCGGAATAAAATAAACCGCTGCGCCAAAGTTATCGACGAGATAATTCAATTCGACAGTAAACGGCTGATACAAGATAAAACAAGGAACTTAACAAAATCTTTAACACCATTCTTCTTTTGCCCAAAAGTTTCCGAAGTATATCGTAAAACAATTTAGTCAATTTATTACCAAAAATATACGAATACGAAGAGTGTATCTTAAAAATTCAGTTACTACGTTCTGAAGTGTCCGGAGATGCAATTACTAACAATTTATTTACATACGTTATTAAGGAGCGGTTTCACTGCCAACGTAAAAGGAATTTTGAAAAAAGAAGCAACAGTTTCGTTTATTCTTTATTTAAAATAGATGCTGATTATCTGAAAAATTATTTTAAAACTTTTGAATATAGAAGAACGTTTATTATAATGGCTCTCTACAAGTTATCATTATAGATATAATAAATAAAAGAACAGTGTTATGTCAACATCGATAACCGTTTTTTTTTTTAATTAAAAATCAGCGAGCACTGTCTTTGATGTCTTACTTTTAAAATATAGGTAGGATAACAATTAGAACGTCATGGCGACGTTATGCGACCGCCGACGTATGCGTACGCCGACCTCAAATGCATTGGGATAAAGGCAAGAGAATTTTGATGATGAATTAAAACCTTAAACGAGACTCCCATAGTTTCGTTCCCTAGTCAAAACAGACCTTTACTTTAAAAAAAAACCACATAAAATGTATGTAAACGTGAAAGTCCTTAATGTCGTTGTTACTCTAACGAACCGAGACTGATTTATGTGTGTGCGCATTAATTAATAAGAAATGTTACACACTGTTGTACTTAATATCCGTGTACACCCACACATGGTGGAGGCGCATGGCCCAAGTTGGACATGTGTGGCGGGTTGAATGTCAAACAGGAACGACGTTTTTTACGTCGAGTCAAAAACAAAAAATAGCGTTTTTGATGTATGAGTAAGTTTACGATAGTAGAATAAGCTGTAATTGAGCGTCAATAAAATGATATTAAGATTTTACTGTACCACGTTTTTAATAATAGAGTTTAAATTGCATTTTGTTGACATTTTATAGCGCTTACAAACGAAAAATTATGCATTTGTCCTTCAACTCATTTGGTTATTTTTACAGAAATTACGCAGTATTACATTTATCTACCAGCTCCTTAAAGTTATGTAAGCACGAAGTTGTTCTGCAATATCGCAGTGTGAACATAGCCTTAAATAAAAAGAAAATAATAAGACAAGCGCTTGAAATGAAATATGGAACCCAGCCTTCCAAATTCAATTTGAAACTCGCTAAATCTTCTTCTTCGCGCCAAACACTATCGCGGTATGAACGTTCTATTATTCCTTTTTTTAAAAAACATTGTGATTTATGTCCAGCTCGCATGTAAGGACGCTACGGCCATCCACCAATGTATTTTAATTTCAATTTATAGGACGATAGTTCTATCTGTCTCTCGTGTTATTGGGTACTCGATTAATAATCGTAAACGACGCGTTAATTGGTTGTAGCCAGCCTTAGTTCTAGGCTAGATTGTATAGTGAGGAGTGTAAATTGTTAGCTCCGATGGAATTACGATTTGAGTGTTAATCGATTTGTTGCCTATGTTTATCGATTTATCGATTAGAAATCGTGTTCATGAATACAGTTAGTTTAAATGCGGAAATCGATCGATTGGTATCTTCAATATTTCTTCTTATTTCTCAATCGTAGCTATAAACAGTGTTACTTTAATAAAGTTTGCCTTAAATAAATAATAAGTGACTCACAAAGTTAAATATGACATCTTAAGTGAACGGTACCCAAAAAACAAATATTTATGCTAATAACATGATACAAAACAAATAAACAGGATCGTTATTTACCTCCCAGGCGCGTTCAATTTCCTGGACGTATACTAACACCATATTAATAAAATAATTTCGAAGAAAATGTCAGAATATATTACAAAGAGCCGTCGCAGCGGGTACAAGTATTATTTTTATAAAATTCCAATTTAAAATTTCCAATAACAACAGGTAATTTCTTGTAATAAACGTTTCCGTAATGGCGGCGTTAAATGGACTTGGAATAAGTAAGAAAAGAGATTTTTAAAAGCTGTTACTTTTATGTAAAAACTAATTTTTGTTTACCGTTTTTTTCGCTATAGTTGAAAGGAGAGTAAAAGAACAGGGGTTATATTTACAGCAAGCTTAATTGGAAATATATATTTTGCTTTTACAAAAATACTTGACTTAGTGCCAATTTCACCATTGAAACTGAACTCGACCAGCCTATACGTAACCGCGATCAAGACCTGTCAATGTCAATATTCCATAGAAAATAATGACACTGACATCCTCTGTGAATTTGACACTTAATAGTAACCAAGACTTTCAACGGTTTATTTTGTATCGAAAATATTTTAATTATATTTAATTACAAAGAAGACCTTAAAGAGTCAGTTAGTCAGCAAAACACCATACAAAAATAACCAATCCCTAAAATAGATCAGTATATTATCACCCACTTCTGAAAAACAAAAACCAAAAATAATTCTCATAAACAATGGGTAGGTAGTTAGGTACGAATCAACTTAAACCAAACTGTCAAATTTCTGCAAATGATATTTAAACCTTAAAACGTTAAATGTTAAGTTCAAAATCGATTGAGACAGTTTGTGGTAACTTGATGGGCTGGTGATACAATTTTGAAATAAAAAAAAACATGTCAAGTCGTCTACATTATGATTAATGGTGATGTCGTATATGCAAAAAGTGATCTTTGACATTGCGTTTAGTTTTTGCTTATCCGACCGTTTGGCACACGTTTGGTCTTTAAAAGATTCCTTGAATTTTATTTCAATATTTGACTTGAGTGTTGCCAGTTCGAATATTTATAGTTACGATTGTCTCGGTTGCGTGTTTGGTAACAGTATTAATTAAGTTAAGATTAACATTTACATCCTTATAAAGCTTAATAGCTAATCTAAACTTAATTGATATTACGTTGAGATTATCATTAGGTACTAACCAATTTGTAGTAACAATCAATAATTGACGTAATATCCGAAATATGCAGGTGAGTTCCGTCTTTGAAGTATCGTCAATTGAACTACACTCATCATCATATGTTTCTGGCCTTATTTATTTATTTAATACTTTAAGCACAGAAATGTACAGAGGCGGACTTAATGCCATAGGCATTTTCTACCAGTCAACCTTTGGGTGATGCAGAGATAAACAGTGGTAGGTGCATTAGAAAGCAAAGTGCAACTTTTATTTAATTGTAAATACAGATACACATATACAAACTATAAATATAATAATAAATACATATCTAAATATATTATATAAATAAATTTAATACTATACCTACTATAATAAAGAAAACGAGCATTGGGAGAACATTACCGGCGTGATGATTCTGCCAGCTTCTTGCGGATATGCTCGCGAACTTTTAATTTAAAAGCTAAACGGTTGGTTGCCATCCTGATTTCCTGGGGGAGCGCATTCCACAGAGAGATAGACTGAATGAAGAAGGAAGAGTGCATGAAGTCAGTGCGGTGAGTTTATCTGTACATAATAATATGTCCAGCATGTTCTTCTTTCTATTCATCTTCTATATTATAATTTATTTATTTATTGGATATCTCTAACAAGATGTAGGTACAATCGCCTGCACATCAATTTACCAAAAACAGTTAAATTTTCTCAATCGATTCTGAACTTAACAGCCAATGTAGTAAGGTTTTAAATTACCGTGCAGTATTTAGCTTCTGCCCACGAGTTTGCCCGCGTGTCATTTCTTGTTCCTCCATCCCACCTCGCATCGCATCGTCTCGCGGTATTACTTCGTTTTCACCGAGCATTCTTTATGACTGATTTGCTCGACTTCTTAGGATCTTAGCATTATTATAATAACCTTTGACCTTCCTCAAAAATTAGGCTATCAAATGCAAAAAGAATTTTTTAAATCCATCTGGCAGTTCTAGTGATTAACAAAACAAAACTTCAACTTCATTCTTAATATAGATTACGTATTAAGTAGGTGTACTCCTCCAATTCAAATTTACTCTAGATTTTAAAAAGTAAAGCTTAACTAAGCCTACTAATGAATTTCTTCTCCCTCAGCCTTACCTGGCCGTTGGGGCAGCTGGTCAGAGTGGTCAGTCTGTGGCGCTGACTGCCGGCAGACAAGACGAAGAGCATGTACTGGAGACACGCCGTGCTCAGGAGCTCATGCACAACATGCTGACTGCGTGGGAGATTACTGTGGCGTACATGGTGGTAAGTACCGAAATGATTGTACTAGTTGGTAGAATAATGAGAGGCATTCAGATTTAAAAGTCGCACGATTGTAAAGTTCTTGTCGCAAGTCGCGTGATTACAAAGTTCTCGTGATTTAAATAGGGCAAAGTTTAGATTAACTGCTTTTTATTACAAATCAGTACCAAAACGTTGTATTTAAAAATATAATTTAATTTTCGAATGCCGCAAAAGTCATTATTCTATTTTTTTTTTTACTTTTTAATAGTAGGTACGTACGTTTTAACACAAACACTGCCACTAGTTTTTGTGCTATTCTAAGCTCAGTGCCTTCAATACACATACGTGTTCGTGGCAGTGTATGAGTTAAGGGTACCGCAGACAGGCGCGACACCGTGAAACAATTTACAATTTAATCTTCATGAAAATTAAATTGTCCTATTGTCACATCGCGCCTGTTCAAAAGCACCTTTAAAAATGTAATTGAAACAAGTATGACATAACGTGAACCATGTAATAGGCGATAAGTCCCTTGCTGTGATGCTTTAATATAGAAATTAATTTTATAGGTGCATTAAGTTTGTTCGTTCAAAATTAGCTATTAAATCGTGAGCATTACAGCATTAAATTAACAATATTTCTAAAATATTATGCTCATAATATTTATGGCACTTTATAGTTCACGTGACTGATATTTGTAATTCAACCAACAAAACATAACATTATATAACAGTATATATTTGTTAAACTGTTATTGCGTATAGTTTTATTTCTATAACCAGAACTCGCCACATTCTGCTTCTAATAATCTTGACATTTCTCATAACGTTTCCGTATCCAAACATATTATTTTTACGTTAATCGTCGTCATATCTCATCTCATAACAGCAGAGCTCCAAATAGATGCGACAACCGAGAAACTCGAACGTTTCCAACCAAAACTTTACGAGCCCGTGTCATGGGAATTACAAATTATGAAACTATCCGCCATGGGACATGTTAATTAATACTATTTCTATGAAATGCTCCAGAACCAGATGCCGCACTAAATATACACTTCCTTTCCGTTCAGCCATAACTATGAAATGTTACTCTGGTCGCTTCATAACAGGCTATCGGCTGTATTTGCCACCTTCCAAACTATGAAGACCCACCGCACCCCCCGCGGCTTTAGAATCTCCAATCAACATAAAGGTGGAAGCAAGGTGAGGCAAAGGTCAATAATAGATAGCCGCGTTAAAAAGATTCGAGAGATACTAAAATCGGGTGGCGTGACCATCTGGGTCGTATCATATCGTCTAAATATAGACGAAAGAGTAAATTTTTATGGTGTTCTTACGAAAAAGTTGAGGTAACATAAATGATAGCGCTGTGGACATAATTGGATATTGTAGAATTGTTCTATTCTATATAAGACTTTTAATGGTTGATGAAGATAGTCAAAACGTAGTAAAGGATGTTGAATTGTGTGGTGTAGTAAAAGCCAAATGTTTACTTGAATATGTAATTTCAAACGACGTACATAAGTTGGGTACAATGAGTTAGCCGCTGTTCGCATTTAATATCAAACTTGCGAGCAAACTTTACTGGGCCCGTGTGTTGACAGACAGACAGCTAATGTAACGTTAGCCAAACCCATTCATAAACGCGGTCTGAACAATAGTTTGAACGTGGAGTGTTCATACACTGAAAATTAATTGAATCACTGAAGTGCATACCAACTCCAACGGTAAAGGAAAACAGAAGGTAACTCACACACTAACAATAACGGAAATTAAAACGTAACCAAATGTATGTAAAATGAGTAAACGGATATTGGTAAGGAGGACAAAGAGATAATTCTATATGAAAATGGTAAATTTATTCTTAGCGACGTAGCTTTTGAGAATGATGTAGGAAGTGGTGGAATAAAATAACAACTCGCCTATCGAGTCCTCTCCTTCTTTTCGTGTGGTTAGTGACTAACCTGGTGTCAGAGTTTTATGCTGCCCATGGGCCTCGGACTTACCTTCACACGCTGTTGAGAAATATCTCTCGGGCATGCATGGTTTACTCACGATGTTTTCCTTCACCGATTTTTACGCAAGTGATAATTATACAATATGCACGTGAATCCGTAAAGTCAGAAGTGCCTTGGGTTCGAATGTAGACGAAAAATTAATTGAAATGACAAACCTTATTCAGCAATTTTCTTCTTTAAAAAGACTTCCCCATTTCCTTCACCTAGAACAAAAAGATTTAATATCATAAAGCAATATTTAACGTCCTCGCAAACACAGGTATTCTGGAGAAATTCGCGGCACACCCGGCATTTAGAATATTCAGTTTCGGCTCTCTCCAATTCCCATTCCAGGGTATTATTTAGTTTTAATACCTCTGCATGTGCCTTTTATTACGATTGTACAAAGAGTTCCTTTTTTCGCTTTTGTGCTGTTATATTTACCTTTGCTGTGTATTTTTGAACCGCTTTTATTTAAGTACAGTGAGAATTTAAGTAGAATAACCGTGCGAGTTTTAAGTTGCGTCATTAAAAACTCCCATTGAATATACATTATATTGAATGCACTAAATGAAAATACGTTAGTTCATTAATGTCACATTTCCACGAGCAAGTTCATTCGATTCATAGTTTAATTTATCAAGAGATACGTGATAACGAACAACTTGACGCAATCAAACAAATCACTGGAAAGTGATACACCATTAAACACAGTATTAGGCACGTTCTACACACACCTCTCCCTCGGCGGTCCAAATTCAATCTCGGAATGGAAAATGATCAGTCCATATTTTGTTTATAATAGCAATAAATCATTTCCACTGGTCCCCGTTGACTCTGTTTCAATTTCCCATTTCTGTTTATCGTACGTTTTGATAAATAGCCTCAGGGTAATACCATTTTGGTTTTGTTCGTTCGGCTTCTTCGCGAATGCTTTCGCGCCAAATAAATCCGCCATCTTGGCTTTGTAAACTGTTTTTGTTTCGCGCCTCGTGGATTGATTGTTATTTATTGGGATGATCAATCTATTGTGTTCGGTTTTGGAGGTGATTTTTTCCGGGGGGCAGAAATGAACTTAAACGTTTTAAAAATGCCTCCTATTTTTTCTGACGATGGAATTGACTGAGATAAATAATCTTAACTGAAAACCGAATACAAAAATAATGTAATAAATGTGTGAGAGAAACTATATGGAGCACCTTGATATTGCGACCAGCAACTACTTGTTTGTTGTCTAAACATGACATACTGAATGTGATTTAGAGCAACTCCTTTCCCCACACAATTGCTCCTACACTTGACTGTACGGCGCAATATTGTGCCACATTCAGCAATAACTAAGCCTTTGGTAAATCTGCGGTTAGACTGTTATAGCACTTATGTCTTCTTATATCTGACTGTTATTGTAGACACTGCTATTGTTTTGTGTTATTCAGTTGCAGCTTGTTTTGTTTCTACAAACTTCAACTTGGTCTAGTTTGAATAGTGTCCAAATCATTTCTGACTTTTGATTTTACTCTATCAGAATAGTTTTCAAAATAATATAACTGAAGAGGTCGTCGCTAAGCAACAACAGTCGCACGGATCGATCAATCCGGTTAAGCTACGCTTGCCGGGGTTGGTCCGTAGATGGGTGACCATCTTCACTCCTTCGTGCCTCTGAAAGCACGTTAAGTCGTTGGTCCCGGCTGTCATTCATGGATCTTTGACAGTCGTTACGGTTAGTTAGAAACCCGAAAGTCTGACAGCCAGTTTGACCAAGGGGTATCGTATTACCCAGTTACTGACTGGGTAGTCAGATAGGCAGTCACTCGATGTAAAGTACTAGTATTCAGCGGCGTCAGGTTAGACTGGAAACCGACCCCAACATAGTTGGAAAAAGGCTAGGCAGATTGATTGATTAACAGTCCCAACGTATCCAATCAAACATCTCTGTCCCAGACACATGAAAAATATAATCTAAATCTAAAATCCAATTTCAAAACTAATATTCCCAATTACGGGATCCACAATAAATTCAATTACTCCAAGTAATTCAAGTAAGCCATATAATGTGGACCATCAGTAAATTGCCCACATGAAAGGTGAGCTCTGAATGGTAGGAACTCGGGTTGAGCCATTCATTCGCGCTCGTTGGAGCCACTTCATTAGCCTAATTGCTACATACAAAGGGGGTAAAATGGTGTAATTTTATAGCACCTTTTCATCTTTTGTTGCCTAAACATCGGGATGGAGTGTGGATTCTTCGTTTATGTTGATGCGAAGTATTAACGACTTAAAGTTTAATGAAAAATGTTTTGTTTGTTTTCATTTCCTTGGGAAAGGCCGTGAGCGTGTAATTTTAGACTCATTAGGTGCTTCGTGTTATCTTATAAGTAGCAACACAATACACACTGGTGGGTTGCCATTATGTAGAGTTAATTTTAAAAGCCTTTACAATTAGACTCCTTTCTTGAACAAAAAACTTGTTTCAAGAAAGATTTATTAATGCTTCTCATAATTATAATGTGTTAGTGCTTAGATATTATAATAGTCTTATGGAATAAGCATTCACTACTCTATGAAATGGAATCAAAAAAGTGTCTGTCATGTTTATATGTAGAAAACTATTTCATGTTATCGCCCGTTCTAAAACATTGATTTATTTAGAATTTGATGTCACGTCAAAAAAAGCTCGCGGTCTTTAAAAGTTAACCAGAAGTAGGTCAAACGTACTCTGCCAAACCGCCTACTTAAAACTCATATTGCTACCACACAAATACGTAATCGGATTAGTTAATATCATCAACAGTAACAAAAATAATTGGAAAGAACGGTTCGAACACAAATTCTGAGGCATCGCTATCAGCAGTTAACTTTCTACTTGACAGATTTATTGAATATAACTTTTATTTTTCAAAAATCTTTTCATAGTACAAATTATAGGTGTATTATTATGTTAATTTGAATGAATCTTCGTGTGAATTGAGTGTTGGTTCCTCTTGTATTGAGGACGGCACATAAATTGTCTTTAGTGAATGGTGAATTCGAAATTTGGGAAAATTTTCTTGATAAGGCTTTGGTTTGTTTGTATGTTGGTTACGTATCTTTATGAATCGATGTATAATGTCCAATAAAGGTGACAAATGTCGCAATCATTCAATACAAATGCACCGGCGCGGCGTGCTTGTATGACTTGATGTTTGGACGTAAACGATGCAAAAATGTATGTGAGGAGCGTGTCAGGTGGCGTACTAAACTTTCTGCCTACCCAGCCAAGGGAAGGAGCCGTGAATTTATGTAAGAATGTATTACTACAAAACCACCATTAATTTCGGGAGGCATACACATTATAACAACCACTTCTCCCACAAAATTAACGTCGGCAAACAAAGTTCCACTGATTTCATCGTGTTCACTGCACCCAAAAACGACAACCAGCCATCAACCGTTGCTGTTTTGTTCAAATTAAATTAAATCGTACAAAACTTTTTAATCAAACATTAATGCATAAACAAACAACAGTAAAATCCAATTTATATGCGATGCGGCCATCATTACTGGAGGTGGGTCTCGTGAATGATTTGTTGTGATTTCGTCGAGTGAGCGCAGCAGGCGATCGCAAAATGCATTCACATATCGCTCCTCTTCATTCAGGCAAATACCGCCTTTAGGCGGAAAGAAATTACGTATCACATTCGTATGAGACGTAAGCGGAGAGAATTTAATTCCGCAAGCCCTCCTACCACGTTATGGGTAAAGCGACAAGGGTTTGTAAATTTCGATTGGATCCCCTATCTGGGATCTCTGCAACGGACAACGCGCCGTTGGCACTGACAAATGTTTACACAGTGTACAAATTTCGAAATTAATCCGATAATCGTACGTAAATTAATTCCCGTAACGTCTCTGCGGTTTGATTTGAACGGTGTAAGTAGCGGATGTAATGATTTATTGAATTTCAAACATCGGTTGGCTATAAACCGTGTGGGGACTTGGAACTTGTTTATGAAGGAGATTTATTGATATGAAGTGCGTTTTACTGCAGTGTTGCGCCATTGCGTATGGATGTACACGCGGCGACGCAAGCGCTGAACGAAGATAGTCCACTGAAAGGAAGTTTTAGATTTCCGCTGCTAAAAAAAATATTTCTTTTGAAATTATTGCTGCATCTGTCTATCTATTTATTGCTACTCTGAAACTTCAACTAGTGTAAAAAGGTTGCAGTAACAGAAAGTCGGCCAGCTATCATAAGAAGCCCTGTTGTCTTAAAACAGCTTTTAAATGTAATTGCGTTTCTTTTCCAGAAAATACGTCTAATTACCAAAAGCTTTTAATTCATTAGCACTTTTAAAATCAGTTTCATCTGTGTCTGTTCCAACAACGTTCTTAAACTCAAGCTCCACTCCTACTTATTGTTCGAGGACTTGGAAAAGAGCCATCTCTCGGAGCTGTAGTGAACTAGTTAAAGATAAATTTAGGAAACCCTTCACTGTCTCACAGTTCCACTTCTGATGCTACCTGTACTTCTCCTTAAAGTGCTTTACTGCTAACTCCAATGGCTTTCAAAACTATCAATATGTTAAGTTGGAAGGGATTGTAAATAATTTATTGCTGACAAAAGAAAATTGTATTGCTCGTAATAATACAAGCCATAAAATAGCTCATTCTAATGATAGATAGTTCAGGCTTTTCTCTTTAGATGTGAAGATCGCTATTGGTTTGATCTTTGAACCCACATAAATCTACATACCAATAAAAGCTTTGTGTACCTATTATTTGCCGGACCATTTGGTTTGTACTATCCAACGTTTAAAGTTATTCCTTTCACGCGTCGAAAATCGCATTAGGTCGCAAAAAATCGCAACGTGTAGTAGTGTCCTTGGTTGTTGTTAGGATTTTGATACCAATAACAATAAATCAAGTTTGCAGCTTCGAAAGACCTGTGCTAACTGCGTGGTGCTTGAAAAAGCGAATTGGATAGGACTTCTTTCAAGTGCCTACGATGTTCTAAATAACTGGCCATAATCAGTGGCCTGGCTATCAGTTTTTTTTTATAAATATTTATGATAGTCTGTAAGGTATTTATGTTATGGGTCTTTGTTACCTGAAATAAATGATATATTATTATTATTATTTGTTTTTTAATTTATTTTCTCAGGATACTAGGTCCTGGTATTTTATTAAAATCTCACGGGTGTATACCAGAGTGAGATTTTAAGTTTGAGAAGATAGATTATGAGTATGTGTTTTGTACGGCACTTAAATTATTGTCTAAATCTAATTGTAGGAATTTTCGTACTATTCGGCATGTGTTTAATATAGCCGCTTTCTGTAGTGTAAGATATGTGTATTTGGAGAGATTTATTGTATTTAAACTGATAAATAGTTGTTTTGGGATGATGCCAGTCGTTGATACCACTATGGGGACTATGGTTACTCTGTTCATTTTCCAGACCCTGGTAATTTCTTCTTGTAGTTCTGTGTATTTCCTAATTTTTTCGGTGATAGTTTTCTGTATGTTATTGGTGTTTGGGACTGCTATATCAATTATGTATGTGTGTTTGTTTTCTTTATCAACAAGTGTTATATCGGGTCTGTTGTTATATATTGTGTGATCTGTAATTATAGTGCGGTCATAGTATAATTTGTAATCTTGGTTTTCTAATACAGCCCTAGGTGCGTATTTGTAGTATGGTGTGTATGGATCTTGCATGAGGTTGTGTTTTGTTGCGAGTTTTTGGTGTATAATATTAACAAGTTGATTGTGTCTGTGAGTGTAATCGTTTTGGGTGAGTGTGCTACAAGCTCCTGTGATGTGTTGTATAGTTTCAGGTTTGCTGTGGCATTTTCTGCATAAATCACTTCTCACTGCTTTATCTTTTATTATGTATTTTCTATAATTTTTGGTATTTATGATTTGGTCTTGGATGGCAAGCATGAATCCTTCTGTTTCTGGAAATAACCCACTTACTTCTAGCCATTTGTTGGAAGCTTCCTTATCAATGTGTGTTTGGTATAAATCATTAGGATGTCTTCCGTGTAGTTCTTTTTGCTTCCATGTTTTATGTATTTCTTCTATATGTCTCGCTTTATCTATTGCTTCAATATTGTTTTCACTGAGGTTTAGTGGTGTATATTTGTTGTCTATCTCTACTATTGTTTTATGCAGTTGGCTGGTATCTTTTTTCCTATGGAAAAACTGTTTTAAGTTTATTATTTGTCTCTTGTGTAGGTGTGATATTTCAATTAACCCTCTTCCTCCTTCTTTTCTGGAAATAATTAGCCTTTCTACTGCCGATTTAGGGTGATGATATCTATGTTGTGTAAGAATGGTTCTAGTTTTAATTTCAAGTGCATGCAATTCTGTGTTGGACCATTTTATCACCCCGAAAGAATAAGTTAGTACAGGTATGGCATAAGTATTTATGGATTTGAATAAATTTTTACTGGCTAGATACATTTTACATAGTGAATGAATTCTTCTATAATATTCTTGTTTTAGTTTATCTTTGATTTCTTTGTGTTCTAAGAGTCTTGCTTGATTGTATCCTAAGTATTTGTAAAGTTCTTCATTTTTCATAGCTTCTATTACTTCCTCTGAATCTGTTAAGTAGTTGCCTCCTACAGTCTTACCCTTTTCTATATTCAGTTTTCGGCATTTGTCTAGTCCAAAATCCATTCTGATGTCTTTCGAAAATGACGTTGTGATGTCTAACAAACTATATAAATCGCTATTCTTACTGGCATATAATTTTAAGTCGTCCATATAAAGTAAGTGTGTTAATTGGTGTAGTATCGATCTATTGTTTTTGATGTCAAAGCCTAGTCTAGATTCAGTTAATGCGCGAGAGAGTGGGTTTAGGGCTAGGCAAAACCAAAGGGGGCTGAGTGAGTCCCCTTGAAATATACCTTTTTTAATTGCTATTTCATCTATAGATATGTTTGTGGTTTCTGTTTGTAATTTAAGAGTAGTACTCCAGGATCCCATAGTGTTCTTAAGAAAATTTATTAGTAACGGATTAATTTTGTATATACCAAGTACTTGAATCAACCATGAGTGTGGCACACTGTCAAATGCCTTTTTGTAATCTATATTTATGCTATGTATAAGTTTTTTCTTGCTTTCTGAACGTGTTTTAAAAGAGTGGAGTCAATAATTAATTGTTCTTTGCAGCCCATATGTCCTCGTCTGCAGCCTTTTTGTTCTTCAGTTAGTATGTTATATTGTTCGGTGTGTTTAATAATTGGTCTATATTGTGAGGGATCCTGGGTTCTACTCGATTTTGGGATCATGTATGTGATTCCTTTAGTCAGAAATTCTGGGAGATTTTGGTTTCCTTTTAAAATATCATTAATTTGTTCTGCTAATATTCTGTGTAGTGTATGTAATTTTTTTTATCCAAAAGTTATGTATACCGTCTATTCCTGCTGCTTTCCAGTTGTGTGTCTTATTTATAATTGTATTTATTTCAAAAGCATCTATATCGTCAAACGGCATTTCTTCAATTGTTTCTGATCTTATTACTTCTTCTTGTATCCATTCAGCTTCTTTATTATGTTCGGTGCTGTCTGACCAAATCCCTTCCCAGAATTCTTTTAGGGCCACTATTGATGGAGGGTTTAGGATTGTATTATCGATACCTTTAAGTTTTCTATAGAATTGTTTCTCGCTTGTTGTAAATAGTCTATTATTATCCTTTCTTTCTTTGGCTTTCTTATATCTTGCTAGTCTGTGACACTTAACTAAAAGTTTTTGTTTTAATGTGTCTAGGTGATCATCAATTCTTTTATTAAAATTTTCATGTGAGCTATGTTGTTTAGTGTTTTTAATTATTTGTTTGACTTTCTTTTCAAGTTTTCTAGATGTGTTACCGTTTTTATATTGTGTTAATCTACCTATGTCTTTTCTTAGTAGGTCTATGTCCGTTTCTAATCTTTTTTGCCATGGTGGCTCGTTCGTTACTCTGGTTTTATAGCTAGACCTATCAATATTAATTTTTAATTTAAAATGTTTGGCAACTGTGAGAGCAATGCAATAAATAATTGAATGTGTGTCGGATAAGTTCTCTAGGGCTGAAAGTTTAAGCGGGATAATTTTATGGTTAAATATGCTTATGATATCCGATAATTTACGAGTTGGTCTCATTTTCGGCAATAATGGTCTACACGTAGGATCCATTCCATTGTATTTTAATATATTTGTTTCTAATTCGTTACTTAATGTCTCTATTAAAGAAGGGTCAAATACAGTTTGTGTTTGTAGTGATAAGGAATCACCTGTAGTTGGTTGAGTGCTATGTGGTGTGTTTATGGTTAGTTCGTTATCAGAATATTCAGTCAAAGGACTCATGTCATGATGTGTCGTGTCGTGTAAGGAGGAATTATAGGGTGTGAGTGATTGAGTCATCTGTAAGATGTTTATTTGTTGTGTAAGATTTTCTTCTTCTTCTTTTTTAAGTTGGTCTGTTATATCAACTCTTATTCTATTTAAAGTGTCATCTGATAAGAGCTTATTTCTAATAATAACCCGTCTTTGATCTGCTATTCTCTGTTCTGTTACATTAATTTCTGGATATTGTAATTTAAAATGTTCGAATAATTTTGTGCAGTACATTGTTTTGTCCTCTTCAAGTTTGGTTTATTATTATTATAATTGTGGAGCACTGACAGGAACATGATACACAATCAATTTATTAATGACTTGTGATATTTTCTGCTTCCCTTGGAACTTCAAGCCAACCTTTTCAGAAAGCAATATGCTAAGCCTCTGTTTAAAAATAAACATCACTCTTGGATATAATATTCAATAAGGTACAAACGACGTGTCGAAACTAAAAGAAGCCATTGATTATACACAAACCCATGATTTCTTTGATTAAAGCTTTGTCGCAACTACAAAAATATGAAAGTGCGTCAATTTGTTCCGCTTTCACCACTCAACTCTTACCAATCCTTATTAAAAGCATTCATTTGAACAGTTCTTAGATGTGTGCATTCGTCAGAATTGATTTCAATATGTGCTTATGAGATAAATGTTTTATCTTTTCTTTATGATATAACATCACGCCTTATATCTCTGAGTTGGGCAGAGGTGAACCGGTAGTGCTCTCACATTTCGCACATTTATGTCGGTTCCATATAATAGGGCCCTTATTATTACCATCAACCGGGCTAGACTACGGGATGTTACTGAGAAATTACAGACAGAAAGAGCCATATCACTTTGTACGACGGTAAAATCAAGCCAAAGACTTCATGCCAGCAGTAGCGTCTACGACCGCTAGGCTAGACCGACGAGGCATTTTTACAAATTCTATCTCATTTCTTTCTTTCTTCGTGTGGCTAGTGACTAACCTGGTGCCAGAGTTTTTATGCTGCCAGAGACCCATGTCTCTGACTCAGCCTCACATGTTGAGAAATATCTGTCAGGCATGCCGGTTTCCTCAGGATGTTTTGCTTCACCGTTTTTTAAGCAGGTAGGTAATAATTATAAAATACGCACATGAATCCGAAAAGTCAGAGGTGCGTGCCTTGAGTTCGACCTCGAGACCTAAGAATTGTTAGTCTGTCAATTTCACCACTCTGTCACTGCTTATCTTATTTATTGTGATAGTTTTGAAGTTAACTACAAATGGAATCATCTCGTCGATCCTTCTGAAGCTAGTCCAATATAAATAAACTCACTTATGCCTGGTGTAACCGAAGTCGCGTGTCCAACAATTACACGGTTTAGTCTACTTTTTTTCTAGCAGCTGTTAGTAGCCAAACCGGTTACCGTCAAACTTAGAAAGCTCATGATTTGTTTCTTATCAGAAGACAACATGCAGAACTCAGCCTGTGTCCAAAAAATACACAGAAGGCATTGTCTATATTATTGTCATGAGGTATGGAATTCTTTTAACAAAGTAGACTGATTAATATTGTTATTTAAGATTATTGATTCTGTGGCAGTGCTTTAGGTTGGTGATTAATGTGACAAAATTGTATGTCCTAACACGTTAACAGTGCATGACCCATCGATGGTGCATTTTGAGTCTCATATCATACGTGCATGACCCACGGGCAGGTCATTCCAAAAATCATTTTTATTTTATTTATTTTGAGTATTGAAATAAGTCATGTCTTATAATATCTACCTATCGCAAGAGTTGGTACCCATGATACTAGCTACACGGGGAACATGCTAAGGTACACCCTCTCCAGGTCTCCAGTGCCTGGTAAATGAGTTGATAGATACGAAACTCATTGCCAGGCAGTGGGTGGCCTATTTAATTCCCCAGACATGTTACTCGAACATGTTTAACATAGAATGTAGCACAAAACGTCCACTTATTCCACATGGTAGCATCAACTTGCGTGCAGCTATTACAACGATCAGTATCGGCTCCAAATCGTTCGGACGGTCACGATGTTTATTAATTTATTACATTCGGCTCGGATGCCGGTCATTCGATATGCCGTTTATGTATAATAGCTGTATGGTCAGAACAGGCGGTGCTGAGTAATTCGGATCTGTCGGAATTTTGATGTATTTTGACACATTTAAAAGATGCTGGATTTTTTGGGATCTTCACGTCACTTCCAATCGAAAAAATGTTGGTCAATCTGTTGGTTGTTTGGTTTTTTACCGTCACGTTTGATTGAACAATGAGGTATTTCCTATAAAATTCTTCAACAAGTTTTTCGTATTACCTTTGTGTTCTTACCTATTTGTTTTATCATTAGAAAAGGCAGTAATGTATGCTCCAGTTTTCTGATCCTCATCTCTTAAAAATCTATATTAATTTCAAGAGATTAATAAGTGTTTTGTTCTCGCTCTTATTACTTCAAAATAGAACAAGATGCAATTCAGAGTATCATATTCATTATCATGTATGTTTGAATATTTGGTTTCTTGCGTATCTTAAATGTTATACTTCTGTCGAGTTATTCAACATTTTGGAGTGAAATGAATGAAAACATAACAAGCTGATTTACTGCGATACTATCCACAAGCTTGTTTTTAATTACGGCGAGCACTCATGATTGTTATCACATTATCGAGCAGAGAAAATTACTTCATCAATGTATTGCTTCGGGCTATCTCATTTTAATGATAATATCCAACATTAATATCACTAAATGAACTGAAGTAACATTGGAGACTCGACATGAAAAGATTTATAGTATAAAATATCATCACAATAAATCATAATATGGCTGATATAGTTTAAGCGAATGAAACGTACTACGCGATAAAACCTAATTCAGTAATAAAAATGAACAAACAGAAGTAAAGTAGATTAATAACCCACCAGCATCAAAATTACACTTCAGAAATATCGTAAAACACGAATGAACTACAATGAACGAAAACAAAAGAAGGAGCAACACTAGTTCACAAAAACACTATCCGTGCTTTCCGCGTTCTTAATTACGAGCGTGGTCAAGATCTTTATCGCCTTATCGAGCGCGAAGACTTCATTCAATCATTCATTTCCGTACTTCAGTTCCGCGTTAGCTATTCGAGCCTTCAAAAGCCCATTATTCCCATTTGCTATTGTGTCACCTCGATGAGAAATACTAGAGTTTTAGTTCCAATGTTCTGCTGCGATTCAAGTTGTAAAAATCAACCGTGGAAAATCGCTTTGCGTTGCACTGTTGCGGAATTAAAGGTTTTACACTGTTTTGTTTGTTTCATTGAGTTTCTTTTTCTTTGTGTTGCTACGTTGCTTGGTAGTTGTTGCAAATAGGGCATTGCTTAGAGCTTCTACATGAACAAGTTCAGCTTGAATCACACACAAATCCAAGATAGGGTTCATTTAAATTCTGATGAAAATTCCAACAATGAATCCACTGAATATTTCTTGTGTGTAATTACCATTAAGGAGAGGAAGCAAGGACATGTTGGCATATGAATATCATCGACAAGTGAATTAGTATAATCGGTGCCACATGTCATGCAAGAACATGACTAAGGAACCAATGAGTCAACAACACGTGCTGAATTATTCAATGAAAGGGATCACCGAATCGGGAACGGACTAAATAAGGAATGAATTTTTGGCAACATATCGGTTTTTTTTTAATTAAAACTCGACTTTTTTTTAAAGTGTATATTATGCATAGCGAATGCACTCATTCGTAATAATAATTTTAGCACAAGTGAAGTAGTAACGTTGCAATAAAAACAAATATCAGAGACAGACATTTAGTTGTATATCAACGTTAGATAGAAGGGGTTAGAAAAAATAGACATCTTTTTAACAAAATAAGTGATAGGCATAATTTTAATACTAGAAATAAAGATAAAATAATTCAACCATTTTTTCGATTGTCAAAAGTACATACATCTTTTATGGGGTTCTGTGTTAAATGTTACAACAAAATACCTTGTGACATACTGCAATTAAATGAAAGAAAATTTAAAACTCATATTAAAAGTACACTTTGTAAACAAGCTTATTACAAATTAGAAGATTATATCAAAGATAAGGATGCTTGGAAACATGCTGGTCCTGCTCCACAGGACAATCTAGTGTCTAGACAAAATCAAACTGGTTGCTAAGTAAATTAGGTAATTTGTACCATATTATTTTATTATATTGGAATAACTTCTCACACATTGATTAATTTATTATTATTAACTTTTAGAATGTTTGTAAATATGTGAGCACCATGCACTGACATAATTAAGTTTACTTGCCACTGCTACATGTGTTTTTCTTTTCACCTTTTGTGATGTATTGTTTTTATTCTGGGTACATCGTCTTCACATATAATGTTATAATACATGTATACAAAACATTGTGAAACATTTTAAAAGAGTAACGGTGGAGTTTCTTGCCCATTCTTCTCCACACGAAACTACTTTTTGGAAGGGGCGACTAGAATCAGTTCTATTTCTTGTTCATTTTGACGTTCAAAAGTGCCATTCTTGTGCCTATTTGAAATAAATGTTTTGACTTTGACTTTGACTTTGACTTACCGCTACCCTGGAACATAAAGGGCTAAGGAAGAAACATGGATGGGTTTTAGTCAGTACGAGTCTGACGCTCCCTTCCACTCCACCCAGAGCGGGAGGAATAATTTAATGATTTCCCACCCTCAAAAAAAAATAGGGTGGTTTCCTACCGTCGAGTAAAGCAGCCTTCTAGTTTTCAAAAAAAAAGAAACTAACTTTAAAATATTTGTAGAAACCAGAAAATACTCGTAAAAAATCCATCAATTCTATTAAACGACACGTGAAGCGCATTTACTCAAATACTCCTTAAATTAATGGCATAATATGTCCGCACAGTTTCCCTTAAACCAACATTTACAACCACTATACAAGGATCAAAGGGATCGTTAAAAACATCCAATGACGAGTCCTTTTTACGGCAAGGTATTACAAAAAAATATAAGTAATCGTTAAAAAATGCTGCGGGTCCGTTTTTGAAGATTGTGTGACGTATTGAAGGCGAGGGATATTTTATGTAAATTTTACGATAGCTTCACTTTTTTCGAATCTTGAAACTTTATCTGGGATGTTTTAGAGAAGAAATTTGTACCCTATTTTACTAAAGTACGTACCGACAGGGGGCCAACGACTACCTCTTAAAGCAGTATTATTTTAATAATACTTCACAGTGGGAAAGAGTTGGAGCTATGCGTCCTGTATAGCTTCGTCTCATTCTCACACTGAAGTTATATGTATTTAAAAACAATTGATATAAAGGGTGGTGGTTAAAGTCCAGAGGTCCCTACGTAGCTGGCCTAACATAGTATAGTCTTGTAAAATAATGTCAGATAGCCTCATACTGGTTGCGGTAACTGAAACCGTATAAAACTGTAATTGATTTTGCGGACCTAATACCTACAAGGAAACTGTGCTGTCTTTTACCACATTTCGTTTTTTTAACACCCAAATCCTAGTAAATTCTTTTATATCTTTAAAAGAACTATGAATTTTCGTCTTATATAACGTTGCTACGTCTATTTTTGGAGCTAAAATTAGCGTTTCTTTTCCCGCTCTCAATGGGACATATCCATAAAGACACGTTGACATAAATAATACTAAAGGTGCTGCCAGAAACATGGGATGGAGTTCATTTTAAATGAACGAAAACAAATTTAACGATTGCGGTTACATTTTTTGAATTTCAACGAATTTGTCTCTTATTTTGAGGTTAGAACGGAAATCGTAAAATTGACACCTCGTTATTTTATCGTTAAACCTTTTTTATAGTTACAAAAGTTTAACAGGTGCTTATAATTTGATGGTTTTATAGTTTTTTTTATTTGGTTCGAATAAAGAATACAAACTTTTTGAATGAAGTGGGATAGTGCTGGCTGTAAAAGTTCGCGAGACGGACTAACTTTGTAATTTATGTTTCTTTGTTTGAAATGATGGATGTGTTCTGTTTTCAACTTGTGGTTTTTTGAGCGAGCTGACAAGTTAAAGTTTGCATTTAGTGCTATGACAGTGGCGGCCATTATTTTGATGGTTGCTAAAATTTTGTTTTCTCAATGATGGAAATTTGAAATATCTATTTATTTATTAAATCTTTATGCACACGTATAAAAAATGCCGTGCATAAAGGCGGACTTAATGCCTCAGGCATTTTCTACCAGTCAACCTTTGGCTGATGCAGAGAGAAAACATGAAATACTATAGAAGTTCTTGGTAACTTTTTCCAATTATGCAACAAAATTGACGGTGAAAGTTGACAGATAGATGACACGTCATCATCCCACTATTCATACGGGTAAAAACAAATGCAGTATGAAACCGTGTGATCCTAAAATTATACAGTGAATTATCGTTCTGATTATCGTCTTGTGTACGGTACCATATCGGCTGTAGGTAATTAGATTTTTGCTTTTAAAACGTCTTTGTCATTTCTAAAAGTTTTTTTTTTGTCAACAGTGGCAGCACACAGCGACATACCTTTATACATAGGCATTGCTGTAGCAGTGGTCGTGTTCCTGGCTGGAGCAGCCGTGGTATATAAACTACTGCAGAGGAAGACCAGAGACCATTCGCTTTACACCATGACGAGAACCGGTAAGTCTCAATTTGGTGTTGTTAGAAAGAATGAACGATAATTGGTTCCTATAATCTGATTTATTTCTCAACAGTATGTGAAGCTAAGTCAGAGGCCCATGGGCAGCATAAAAACTCTGACACCAGGTTAGTCACTAACCACACGAAACGAGAGTCTCTGTCACGGTTAGTTTTTATTATCCAACGATAATATTGCAAGTAGTCGATCAAGTGCAGTTGGTAGTCGATTGAATTAGCATAACAAAAGAATTGTAATTATATTCATAAAAAAATTAATTACTATATCCCGAGCCCTTCCACTCGGAAGTTCGTTTCCTAACTACCGGGGCATTGACATAAACTCTTCATTACCATAACGGAATACGATTCAATTAATATGAATCACATGTCATTAGAATTGACAACATTAGTTTAATTAGCAAGGAGGTTTCGCACTTCTACCTAAATAATGCATTCTTAAAATGTCATTGACACAAACGTACAATTTTTTTTTCCGTAACGAAAATCAGCGTTTGGTCTTTCGTTCTTTTTCATTAGTGACTAACCTGTTATCAAAGTTTTTATCCTGCCTAAGGGCCGCTGACTTAGCTTCACATTCTGTTAAGGAGTATCTCTCAGGCATGTCGATTTCCTCACGATGTTTTCCTATTACCGTTTCTTAAGTGATATACAATACGCATATGAATCCCAAGTCAGAGGTGTGTGCTTTGGGTTCGAATTTGAGACGTAAGGCTTGGCAGTTGACGGTTATACAACTAGGCTATCACTGCTTAAAGATTTAATGAATTCATACAATAAACTAGGCTAGTCAATGAGTGTTTTATTTCCCAATTCAAATACCAATCCATCTTCTTCAAGCAGATTTCCAACCGGAGATGTACCCAACGGTGGAGAAACAGTCACTGTCACTCGCACCAGACCTGATGCAGCACAGGCCTCCAAGATATGAGCATCCACAGCCTGACTCCCGAGCTGAACACCATTATGATGTACCGCATCTTACTAATAGGTGAGTGTCTTGAAATTTCTAGGTAATATCGTTTCTAGGATCATACCTAGTTTTAAATGCACTGTTATGTGCATTGGTTGATATTATCCATAGATGGACTAAAAACGAAATAGACAGAAAGCGTTATTATTTTTATGTATTCAATTTGAAAAGGGTGTACCATAAAATCTATTAGTGTATAAAATTGTTGACTAACTCATAGAGAGAAACCATACATTACTTGAACCTACATATGTTTGACTATCTTAGTTAGATAGTCATTTACTTGAGTACCTAGTATAAATAGTTCAATTAAATTTAATTTAAAATATGTTTAAATTTGAAAACTCAAATAAAATAACTTTGATAATGACACTACGTCCATGTCAAACATTTTAGCTGTAAGATCAACTGAATGTAAGGTTGAGTATGGTTTTAAACTGTTAAACTTAAGTAGCATCAAATGTTAATGATTTAAAACTAACGAGTAAGAGACGAAAATCGAGACCGCATAGAAATCTGTCAGCATAACACGTAAGTTCATAATATAAAGAGATGGCGAGATTGTTAGGCGGTTGGATCAAGAGCCACATTCAGAAGGCAGTACTCCCCGATAAGGCTCGGATTGTGAGGAGGTTTCTGTCTCTGCAGCCCTAACCACCGGTAGCTTGAACCCTGCTCCCGACACCGGCGGACCACTATTTTTTTATATTTTTGTTTTTCATAAATATATTAAAAAATGTATTAAATAAGAGAGTAAATGAATAAGAGATGGAAGTATCAAAAACAATTTTTACTAAACAACATAATCTAGTAGACCTAACATTGTATCACAGTACAATTCCGTCTTTGCCTGTCTACACCATAGTTTACGAACGCTTCGTTTTTGCGCTAAGTGTTGCATGAATGGCAAACGTGCTGTATCAAGTTTCCATCTACCCGCTAAGGTACAGACGATGAAAAGAAATAAGTCATGAATCCTGATCCTCATAGACAATAGACTATAAAAGACGTCATGTTTTTTTTACTGGCAGCTTTTAAAGTAAAACGTCAACTGGTTTATGTTTAGTAATATCGAATTCTTATTTTAAAATCTTAGATGGGATATAATTCATATTCCAACAGCTATAAATATAGACGTAGAGAGATTGAGCCTGTCTAACAGGATCGTTATAATTCATAATCAACAAAATATTAAAAGCGGTGTCTAATAATTTTCAACTATCATTTTGATTATTTATAACAAACATGTCTATTTAAAACAAGCCCCAAGGCAAAACGAGGTGGGCCAACTAACAAATAAATAACAATTAAGCAGAACAAACAATCAACTCAACGAGCTAAAATAAACACATGAGATAACGATGAAATAAATCATAATATTTTTTGCACAATTACTCCACAGATTATAAAGCTTAATTATGCAAAAATATGTAATTACAAAAGACATTATCTAAGTCTGCAAATGATTTAGGAACGTAAAACAAATATAAACATAGTCTCTTTAACAAACGACTGAGAACTATGAAATAGATTAACTGAGCAAAAAATTAATAGATACTTGTTTTGTGAATGAAGTTTATAATGGATCAAACGTTAATATTTTAGTTGTAGTATCGAATAAATTATAGGTTTCGATTTAAGCTAATGTTATTGCTGCAAAAACAGGATGATCTTTGCGACCTGTTTGTGTATTATAAGCTTTTGAAATTTGAATGGATATTTTAAACATTAGATATTATTATAACCTTGATTATGTGAATATTTATCTCAATTTACGAACATTGGGCTTTGAGCGGCTTTTGATTTGAAGCGAAAATTTCATGATGGATTAGATTATATGGTTGACTCATAGTTGAAAATCTTTTTATTCAACAAAATCACTGATAATGCGATGGCATGAAAGATAACATAAAATATAATATGCGAGACATAATAAATATTGGAATTTCTTGTAACTATGGCTTCTCGTTATTCTCAATGAAATCATTAATAGATACCTTCTTTTCAGTTATGCATCACCGGTAGACCATCAGGTGACTCCATGCGCGTCTAGCAAAGGCCAGAGTGATGACTATGACAGCAAGCCTTACAGTGAATCTGAACACTCGGCATCCAGCTGTTTTACTAGTTGTAAGTGTACCGAATGTATATTTAGCTTTATTTGCAGCTAAACACACACACACATAAATTGAAGGCAAATTTTGTTCATCAAATAAGTTCCTATTATATTTATATATGTATCAATTTATTCATATAAGTATCATTGAGATTAGGACTACTGAGTCCCTTTGTTAGACTTAGGGATTCATTCTTGACTATGTGCGTCATTTTAATTGAAAAGTATGACAAAAATACGTTAAATCTTTCTATACCTACGTATCTACTAAATAAACTAATCCCACAACTCCACTGACTATATTTTTTCTTCTAGCGGGCTCAATGTACGATGCAGCGAATGAGTCAGTGACTCTCCAACTAGCGGAACTCGTTTCAAACTCACCTACATCTCAGTCCCTCTCAGTTTCAAGTGCTGGGGCAAGACTGGCATTGCCTGCCGCTGGAGTTGCCCTCTCAATCCCTGAGGCAGCCCTCAGTAGAGGCAGGAGGGAACAGATATATGTGGCTGTGGTGAAAGATGATCGATACAGACCGAGATTGGGAAAAGGTTTGTGATCTATGATTTTGTCTTTTGGATTTTTGTCTTAAACTGATTTAGAAAATTGAAAAGCATTGAAGCCTTATTCAAAAGCGGTCATTTACTCACTACCTAAGAAAAGTTTGTTAGCGTAATACATAAATTAATTTCGCTAATTAATTTCGCTGATCCAATCTTGTATTTACTATGCCCTAAATCATCAAATTGCTATGAATATTTATGAGTCCAAACTGAATAACTTTACTGGAGCACAACTCTAATAAAAATAAATTGATTTTGCGATGCGATAGAGAACAATTTCCAAAGGTAATTTTAAACGATATGTAATTATGCTATGGTATCAGCAAGCTATAATTTCTGCTTGGGAAAAAACGCTTGCCTTGGGCAGGCCAGGTTGTAACATAATGTAGAACGAAGTGCTCACAACAAATTCCGCCCCGCAGGTATCACGCAGCTGAGCCCAGTAGTTAAGTGCGGCCCACCGCGTCTTCAATTAAACAAGTCAGTCATCCTACAAATCCCTCACTGCGCCAGTCTTAAACACGGCTTCTGGAACCTCTCGCTGTACGCCATCGACCACAACAGCGCCAAAACAGACAGCACACAGCCGCAGTGGAAGAAAATCGTTGGCCTCGGTCAGGAAACGATCAATACGCCCGTGTTCACTCAACTCGACAATGATAAAATATTCCTTGTGACTGATATGCTGTCTACGTTTGTATTAGTGGGTGAAAGTTTTAACGGAAAGGCGGTAAAAGCGCTTCAATTGGCGATATATGCGCCGGCAGTGCTCAGTGAAACTAGCGCAGATTATAGCATAAGACTTTATGTATTTGAAGATACGCTTTGCGCGGCCTATTACTGTCAGGAGCAAGAGAAGAAACTTGGCGGCGTACTACTCGAGCGACCCAAAACTTTGCTCTTCCAGGACGGCGGTTCGAATCTCTGTTTGAACTTGGAACACGTCAGCCCCGGCTGGAAAGCTAAGCCGGGTATCGGCTACCAAGAAATCCCCTTCCAACACGTTTGGGGTTCGAATTACAACGCTCTGCACTGCAGCTTTGTATTAGAGAGGACCCACGATTGTGACAATATCGATTTCAGCGTGTCCGCCTGTCAGAGAACAAATCCGTCATACAAGCAGACATTCCGAATATCCCTCGACGACGTGCGGAGCCGATCGCCGCGGGGACGTTCACCCCGCGCCGAGTCGCAGCGCAGTTTTAACATAACTGAAAACCTTTTAGAGGCTCGTATGTGCCGCAGCGAAGACGGGAGCGACGGCAGCGCTAAAAGGAACGTAACAGTTAGCGAGGCGGGCGTCAACGAGTGTGCGGGAGAGGGGCCGTTTAAATTAAGTGCCCGAATAAAAAGGCAGTTGTGCGCTATTTTGGATCCGCCGAACGCGCGCGGGAACGACTGGCGGGCGCTGGCGGCGCGGCTCGGGGTGGATCGGTACACGACGTGGTTCGCCACAAAGAGCTCGCCCACGGAGGCTATCCTGGAGCTGTGGGAGTGTCGCGAGCGCGGGCCGGGCGCCACCGCCGCGCTGGCGGCCGCGCTGCGCCAGGCCGACCGGCACGACGCCGCCGACCTGCTGCACGGCAGACCCTCCTGGTTATGAATTCCTAGCACACCCCAGCCCCGATGTAATTAATGATATCAATTCTACGATACGCCCCAGTGCGTATTCTAATGAGACAATTGTGAACGATGATAAATGTGGAACTATAGGCCTATGCGGACGGATGTATATGAACGATTGTTGGTAAACTAATGAGTAGTTTAAATGTTACGTTAGAAAAAAGTATAGTTTCGTAGGCCGACGGCCTAAGTTTGTAAAATCTTCGTAGTATATTTTGTATAGAGTATTCTATGCTGTAGATAAGCGATCGATGAATAAATTATATTATATTAGCAATAATAGTGCCTACAATGTCTTTTAAAGAAACATTTGCCGACTCGAGACAGTCGGCGCCAGTTCGTTATTTTGTTATTTTTTGTATAGTGTTTGAGTGTTTTATTAACTGAGAAATTCGCTTATTTTTCTACTTTATTTGCTCGCAATGATTTGAACTTGCTTATTATAGATTCGAACTTTGTGCCAAATATTTACTGCCACAGCAAAATTTTGGCAATAATCTAAAAGAAAATGTTATACGTGTCTAACTCTGAGCTTACCTAGCTACTGTTTAAAGTTACAATATAAGTATTTTAATTTGATGTTAGATGAATTTTCAATATTTACAATCATTAGCACTTTAATGAACTTTCGCTAATCACCTTCAAATTCATTCAACGAAACATCACTCACATTAGATAACTCCAAATGAATACTGACAAATTCATCTAATACTCTCCTTTACTATAAAGACTTTACAACTGCATTTATAACTAAAACTAATTCAATGTAAACTACGAATAGGTCAAACTTCTTAGTTCAATCTACGCGCGATAATCTAATATTAGAAACAGCTTTGTCATTGCACGACGCTATAACTTTATATTCCTAGTACCACCAAAAGTAAATATTGTTTTATCATCGATCCCTTCAATGTTGATCTGTCTTATACTAGACCATATAAAACCTTGAAGGTACTGACAGAGATCAATAGACTATTAAATGCGGACTTCACGAATGAAATAAAACACGTAAAGCATCTCTAAGCCGCGTTATAGAGTTGTTAGTGGCAATATTTCACAACAATTTTGAAGCTTTTAAAAGTGACAACACATAGGTCAGCACATTCGGACCGCGTTCCAGACCTATCAGAGTCAATATCTCAAAAAAAAGGATACTGACAGCTGTAAAACGGTGTTGCAGTTTCATTGGTGAAATTCGCCCTAAGTAGTACAGAATGTATATTGAAAATACCAATTACCACTGCCACTAACACTGCCCTTACAAATTGTCGCGTTTAGATGAGAACTGTGCAATTTCAGGTATCCAATAGAAGATCTTGCTACCTTCATCTTTCAACATCGTACTCACTGCCGAAATGGATCTAGGAATAGAAATTAGAAAAATCTAAGTCTTGATAGTGAAACAGGCCTAGCAATAAAAGTATTTCTGTAACTGCACTATAATCCCGCGCTGAATCCAGGTCGCGGCTGAGATTGGTCGCCATGTTTGAAATTCGGTCAGAAAAACTATTATTATTAATTAAATATTATTTTAATTGATCTAAAGTATGCGTGATGACAAGTTGATAACGCCAATCGCGTCGAATCGCCGCAGGGATATTTCGGTTCGTACAATATTAATTGCCATGAATATGAAACTCGTATTCATGATGCAATTGAGTTGTAGCAAAATAAAACAAAATAATAAATGATATCAAACTGAGAATGGCGTAAAATAATAAAAATAAACTGATGTTATGTGGTGCATAATCAGTCTTTAATGTTCCCTCCCAGCAGTGGGACACAGGCCTTCTCTCTTCGAGACTGTAGCCCTATACATTAAAATCTATGTAATTATTAATGTATTCTGTTGTAATTTGTTTCAGTCGTATGTATACGGGGTGAAATTGAATTCATGGACAATATTTTAAGGAGTATTTGTACTCATCATTATGAACAACTTTTACTATGAGACCAAATCAGAAATCGCAAAAACAGGCTGTTCCATACATTATGCTTGCATAACCCGTCAAAATTGTAGGGAACAGCTGATTCTTTTTTTGGCGATTTATGGTGTGTTCCCTTAGTAAAAGTTGTTCATAATGATAATAGTAAAAGTTGTTCATAATGATAATGAAATAGTGCGCGTGTATTCGATTTCACCCTGTGTCATCTTGACCCATTTTGGCAGTGGTACGAAATATTAGATCATTTTAATCGTTGTATATAATGTGATAGAGTGTAAATATCATGTATCGCAGTTACAAAAGTAGTTGGAACATAACTATTGCTATGTAAAATGGTGTCATCACCACCAATTAGACTATATATTTTTGTTAACGTGATGAATATTAAAATAAATGGATCTGTGATACTTAAATAATATGAAATAAATTATGTTTAACTGTGCATACTTTGTTGTTTTATTCATAGGGAGAAGATATCGTCGCCATCGTTGGATAGTAAGTATAAAAAGAAGTAGGTAGCATCAGGCTCAATTAACACTGCCGCGGAACAGAATGGAATCATTTTCTTTTGTGAAAAGCATGAACTTTATGTCAATAGTGTAATGTACAAAATAGATACGAACCAAATAACAGGTCGTGCGTTTTCTGGAGAATTCTCGCGCATTTTAGGTAATTTCCGCAGTTTCTAGCTCTCTACTCGTTTCTAGTTTATACGTTTCACAAATTCCACACATACAAGTTCATTTTGCTATGCACAAAAAGTCGCTTCTATTCCTTTCCACGACGTTGTAAATAGAACCTACATCGATAACCTTTAAAGACCAATTTTATTTACATCTCATTTAATCGTCTCCCATTACATGTAACTTAAACATAACTGACGAGATATGTTACATACTTAAGGTACAACTCTCTAACCTTTCGGGGATTACAGGACTGATGATATGTTATATTTTTTATTCCGTTCTTCAAACTCAAAGCATTTATTTCAAATGAACCTATTACAGGCACTTTTGAATTGCCTAGAATTTTAAACAGGTTAAGAATTTCTAAATCATGTTCACAACGAATTTTTCAACCATCCAAGTCTTCACATAAATGTACTGAAATATATTCCATGCCATCCTATCTAGTTTCAAGGAGGATCGCATATACCGGATGCCAGAAATACTGGCATATCCTGTGACACACTGCATCTCGAGGGAGACGCACAAAGGATTCAACGCCGAGTAACAGCGTGCCGTGGTATGCAAAGGGGCGTCCGACATATTTTACAGGCAAATTCAGTTTAGACTCAAAGTAGGTAAGGTCTAAATTTCATTCTCCGCAGGATGCTACGGTGATCCAACGATTAAACCTCCATACATATTAAAAGATAAATGTATTATGTTGCGACAATGTTACACTTTATAAAATTGAGTTCCTGCTTAATTAAGTCTAGCTCCTCTCACGAAATATTTAGTAACAATGATGCCGCTCACAGTCACGGGCAAACTGTATCATTTTGATAGTTTTTATAATAATATTTCTGTCTACAACACATAACTGTAATCATGGTATGACTATAACCTAGACACTGATATGAACTTCTATTGAAATCATATACAGAGGCCAGCACATCAAGTTACCACAATCTATCAAATTTCTTTGATAGTATTTCAACTTTATTGCAAAGACATAAGGTTCATTTTTAATTGAGAAAATTTGACAGTTAGGGATAGCTTGATGTGCTGGCGTCTGTACCTAAGTGAAAATCAAGAGTAAGGCCGGGACTCCACCAAAGCGGAGACGAGACGAGGGGAGGGGAGATGTTCTTTAAACAACCAATAGAATTGTGTTATTGACACATCTCCTCTCCGCTCAGCTTCAGTGGAGATCGCTGTGCGGAGATGTGTAATATTTGTATGGCGCGATGGAAGCGGAGATGTGAGCTTTGCGCGGACGACGCGCAGTGGAGTCCCCCTGAGCTAATAAACATCTCTTCCCGCACAGCACACTGCACACCGCTCACATCTCTGCCTTGGTGGAGTCCAAATCTAAGATCGTATCAAATCCACAGCTTACGCAACTTGCAAGTTCCATACGTAAGTCACGCAATTAATCACAATAATAATACACACGAATGTATAATTTATTATTTTGTAAGCGTCCCGCTATGAACAACATATAATTATGTCATTTGATTCTCTTAAAACAATTCATAACAATCAATGTTAATTATCTTATTAAAGTTTTGTATGTCGACGTTTGTTTGTTGATTGCAGCAACTTGGTTAGATTAAGGGCAAATTCCACTAATGAAACTGAATGCTATCATCACATAAACCCCGTTTAACCTATTGACCGCTTTATATCAATAGCCGTGCCCCCAGCACCCAACTTAAAACTTTATAATTTTGAATAGGGTCATGCAATTACATAAAAAAACGAAAACCGAACATAGATTCTCAGTCGTATAAACACGACTCAGGCGGCCCGGGCACGAAAACATTTGTCGTATTTGTCCGACTGAAGCTGTCAAGGTTGTCAGTGTCGTTATTTGCTGTAGAATATTGAAACGATTGATAGGTCTTGAACGCGGTTTAGGTGTGATGATCGCGTTCAGTTTCAATAGTGAAATGTGGACAAACTAAGACGCTTTTTGGCGAATAGAGTCCGCGAATCTTGGTCTTTATAACAAAAAACATGTTGCTGTTATTTTAGACAGCTAGCAAGTAAATAGTTTCCATGACAGGAAATGATTTAAAAAAAAAACATTTATTTGGCCCAGACATTTTATAAAGCCGCCAAACAGTGTCGGCAGAACAAACTGTCAGGCTGTAAGGTTTGTTGGCGGTTGTTCGTAAGTGGTAACACTAAAAATCAATAAAAAAAGGTAAATGACAACAAAACCGTACTAACGTTTAGCCATACATGAATTTAAAACACCGTTCTAAATTCGATCGAATTTCAAATTCAAATTTCTGACGATCATTTGAATATGACAAAAACAGCATCATGTTTTAAATGTTTAGCACAAACGTATCAAGTGATCTGTTGGAAGTGGGCCTTAAAATTCAGTTACTGTGTCATTACTGGAATCAACTTGAAAAGAGTTACAAATCAAACAAAGGTTTAAACAGAAACAGTGAAGTATTCAGCTAATTGCTTGCTCCACCAAACACTTATACGCTTATTCCACTAACAACGGACATTCCTAACACAAGGCCCTCGTACACCGCATCGTCTGTACAAGCTCTGAACATCAAACAAAACATGTCCACATCGAATCGACTGCACGAATGCCTAACATAAAACAAAACCGAACCAACGTGAGGAATCTCAGCTATTTACTAAACTTTACTTTGTCTGAAGAGTGACAAGCGAAGAAATTTTGAAAATAAATTAGGAAGTAACAATATAGGTAAGGAATATGATTATGGGACGGACAATGGACGAAGTGGACAACCCTATTTTTGTTAATTTCAAAAGAGAACGAGCAAATAAGGTAGACACAACAAAGTTTAAAATTACTGTATGACCAATTTATGAATAGATTAAATAATGAATTAAAAAAAAGTATAATAGAGTACAGATTTCTCAGTGTATTCGCAGATCGGTGGGCTTCCCAGATGTTGCGGAGATGTGTACAGCTCCACGCTGAATTTTAATTGTATATTTTGTCTGTAACCTATTAACACTAGAAGTTAAGTTAAAGTTTTTGGTTGTTAAAAGGAATAGACTCCATTCTGAAATAAAAACTTTCTATTCAAAATCTCGAGAATATAGAAATATGCAAAAGCCTCCATGAAATTTAAAAGCAAATTAGCTAAGCTACTAAGTCTTTTGTACAAAAATTCGAGCTTTCAAAAGCTGTACAAGGTAAAAATTCCCCAAAACTTAAAAATAAAAGTAAAGGTTATGCCACTCGCTCACCTAACATGTCAAAATGTTGGGTCTTTTGTTGCGTATACGCATGTAGGCAGGTGCGAGCTTGCGTGGTGACGGGTTAGCGTCAAACGTCATGCGCCCGCGTCACGGTAGCGTGACCAATGAGAGGCGGTATCAGTTGCAGCGGCTTAAAGTAAAAGGTACGGTTATTCATTTAAAAAAAGGTAAAAAAATGTCTATGAAGGTGAAAGGTGTGTGAATTATCAATTTAAAAAAAATTAAGTAGGTGTATGGTATTGAATTATCGAAAGTCTATTCTTTGAATGATAGCTACTGTCTGTCATATTGGTGTTACAAAGAAGGATCGATTGCAGCGTTTTAGTTTTTTTTCTGCAGAGATAGAAATATTACTACTGTATACTTATTTTGCTACTGCCTAGTCGAAGTTATTTTCACGTTCTAATATTATAAATTTGAAAGTAACTCTGTCGGTCAGTATGTTATCTTTTCACGCCTAAACCACTGTACGGATTTCGATAAAATTTGGTAGAGATAGATTGCATCTCAGGGAAGGACATATTATTATTAAGCTACTTTTATCTCAAAAATATCCTTAAAGGGGATGAAAATAACCGATATAAGCGAACCCACGCGGGCAAAAACTAGTCTACTATTATTATAAGTGAGCGGCCATTAACACAATTAAACTGAAAATGATAAACTAGAACCATTGCTTTTGTTGCTATACTATCAATCAATTTACCAACCCAACCCATCGCAGTCGTTACTATTGGTGAAACTCCTCTTTCAACATTCTCTCTTGTTGAAAGATGGCGGAAAAATCAATTTATCATTGGAAGATGAATTGGATTATCTAAGTAATATTTAATTAATTGTATCCTTCGTGAGAAGTGCTGGCCCAGAGGTATAGGCCTCGACTTACGAGTTGTAGGTCGTGAGATCGAATCCAAGCAGGCGCTTTATTTTTGTGTATTTAATTTCATCACCACTGCTCTCAAATCGGTGAAGGAAAACATCGTAAGGAATCTGGCAAGTCCTCGAACCAAAAATTCGAAGACATGTATTGTGACATCCACCAACGTGGTGAATTACGGCTCACTCCCTCCCTTAGAGAGGAGGCTTGTGTCCGAGCAGTGGGAATATTAGGGTTCTTACAGACGAACGGCAAGTTTCTTACAGACGAACGGCAAGTTGTGAACGGCAGAGGCTACTTCAGCTGTCGCCACCTGTCGACGACAGTCGTCAACGCGTCGGCGGCAGCAGTCAATACGTCGACGGCTGCCGCCAACAGGCGACAACGGCTGCCGTCGACAGGCGACAACGCTTGCGGATGTCGGCGGCAGCCGTCGACGTATTGACTGCTGCCGCCGACGCTTCGACGGCTGCCGCCGACAGGTGGCGATGCTTGCAGTTGTGGCGTGTTTCATCCGCAAGCGTTGTCGCCTGTCGACGGCAGCCGTTGTCGCCTGTCGGCGGCAGCCGTCGACGTATTGACTGCTGCCGCCGACGCGTTGACGACTGTCGTCGACAGGTGGCGACGGCTGAAGTAGCCTCTGCCGTTCACAACTTGCCGTTCGTCTGTAAGAACCCTTATATGATGATTATTATATCCTTCGTAAAATGACCAAGCAGCAAACATATTTTTAAACAAATTTAGATCCTTTTGACGACACGGTTGGCGCAGTGGTTAGCGATTGACTGCTGCGCACTATGTCGTGGGTTCGATTCCCGCACGGAACAAATATTTGTACGACCTGCAAGTATCTGTTACGAGTCTGGGTGTTTTTCTATCTATATTATGTATGTATTTATAAAAAAAAAATGTATATAAGTAGTTTATTAGACATCTCGTTACCATAACACAAGCATTAGGTTGCTTAGCTTGGGACGATATGACGTTGTGTGAAATGTCCAAGGATATTATTATTTTTATATTATTATTAAGCAAACAGATTTTTTAAATAAAGTCGTAAGTATCCATTAACTGATGTCCATCTCGCACCATACCACTATCGCTACTACTGACACCACACCACCATACATTTTGGGAATGCATTTAAATACATTATAATACTAGGGGACTATGAAAAGGCAGGTGTAGCTATAAAATAAGTATTACTCACATGCTACTGTCCGTTTTTTATCGAACCCCATCCAAAGGCAGCATGTAAAAAAAACTTTTTTTTTCGACAAACCTTTTATAGTTTTTAATTTATGAAAAAGGTGCGTTAGGAATACGTTAATAAGCGGTGGATTATAAAAAATAGTAATCGTTTTATGACATATGGAATTGGTTTCGGTTCGTTTAGATTTGATTTCAATTATTTCTATGCTGGTTGGTAAGTGATTACTACCGAATAACTACGTTATGTTCAATAATACGATGTTGGAGATTAAACTTGTAGAATATAATCGTAATATTATTCGAAACCTGTTCATATAAAATATAATGACTGAAAAATATTATGTCAAACGCTACCAAAGGCGCGGTGTCAGGTTGCTGCCAAAGTCAACAACCCGACCAAAAAAAAACTAAAACCAGACTATCCATTCCCAAACTTATTTTAGTAACTTCGGAAAATGTTAAAATCGTAAATTAATAGTCTTGCGAAACAAATGGTTAAAATTAATTTAAAAATATTCACGAATATAATAATTATTATTTAATAATGGAACAAAATCGTAAAAACGTTTATAAAAGAGTGTACCTACATTTTAACCAATAGTAGTAAGATTTCCCATACAATTATTATCGCCCAAAAATTAACTAAAACTAAGACATTATTATAACAGGTGCAAGGAATGATGCTTTGCCCAATTATCATTATTATGATATTTCTAAAATCAAAGCCATACCTAGTATTCTAGGTATAACTTTGATTCTATACCTGGAACACTAGGTATATATTTTTTTAAAGTTTGTCTCCTTAAAGTTATTACTTTAATCAATCTCTAATTTAATTTCGTCAAGATACATCAAAACATGTGGTTTTGAACAGTCCTCACTATAGAAACCAATTAGACCTGATCACTCGATGAATGAACACTATTACCAGACACGAACTGAAGAAACCCATAAGGCCATAACCATGGGTTGATTACTTACTTCAACGTACCTAATTTCAATCGTGAACCACAAGTCGTAGCCCCTGCTGCTAACCCTCGTATAGTTGTGCGGCTTCTTCGAAGACGCCCTACGACTGAAAGGGACTGAAATGTCGACTAATCAATCGCAAAGGGCATCGTTGTAGACGGCGACAAAGGGCTGGAGAGTAGGGTGGCTATGGCTGTTAGATTACCAGCACGGATTATCCCGGATACATATACATATGTTTTTGTATGCATATCAGATTTTCATTTGAAATGTGAGATCAAAAAAAAAGTAAATCTGGTAAATATTAGTCGTTATTAACAAAACACAGCCGCAATTTAAAATTTAGATACCGCCGTCTGAATTTTAAATTTGAATAGCTACTACTATAAATGGGGGGTTTTACGTAAATATAATTATAATTGCTGACAAAGAAAATAAGTAACAGCTGATAGCCTAGACAAGAGGCAATCGCTTTCAAAGCAACTACCTATCCACAACCCAGTTACTGAAAAACGCAATACCCCTTGATAAGACTGGTGGTCAGACTTCCAGGCTTCTGACGACCCGTAACCACTGTCAAAGGCTTAACGTGCTTGCCGAGGCACGGAGACGTCTTTGTATGTAAAGATAGTCACCCATGCACGGACCAACCGCGGTAAGCGTAGCTTAACCTGATCGATCAACCCGTGCGGCTGTTATTACTTAGCTGCAAGCCCATCTTGATGTTACTCTATGACTGAGTGTTATTTTTGTCGGAAAATTCCTGCTATGTCAGAAAAAATATTTAAAAAAAACGGTGATATTTTTATGCAAAACTATAACAGCGTTGTTGTAATAAATAACACAATAACTTCCTATTTGCACGTTGTAAAATAATGACGTTGCAAATATCCTGCGCACTGACATCACTGTCACCCTACCACACAGGGCATCAATTCATCAACTGTTGTAAGGTCACAGGCAGAAGGGTTCCAACTATTTCCTTTCAAACTAAGGGCTCTTTTTGTACGATAAATTAATTTCTCCGCTGAATGTCGCGTGTTGGAACTAAGTAGGAAATTAATCTTTTAAGGTATCTGTCAGTTTGTAGGTAGGTATAGATACTTGTTTGTGTGTAAAAGGTGAGGAAGGTGTTTGTACCTTCATCTTTGGATGTCAATAATGGTCTATTGTAGTGCGAACATTTTGGTAGACGTTTTTGAATGAAGTTACATGATTGAACTTTGTAATATTTGCTATATCACTGTGGTTTTGCTAGATCGCTTTTTGCTATAAGACCGCCCATTGTGTCACCTATTTTAAACTGTTCTGAATATATATCTGTAATTTTTATGGTGTACATAATAAAGAGTATTATATTTTATTTCATATACCTACTACTAGCTGCCAGCAGCTTCGCTATCGCGTGGATATCGGAAATTATTCCAAGGGAACGTACTCCCGAGATAATAAATCCTAAGTGTTAGTCCAAGTCATAAACTACCCCTGTGCCAAATTTCATTCAGATCCGTTCAGCCGTTTTAGCGTGAAGGACGGACAAAACTACAAACACACACACATACACTCACTCACAAACTTTCGCCTTTATAATATTAGTGTGACTACTGTTCGAAATTCTCGTTACTCCAAAGGGTCAGACAGAGGTATAAGCACCACCCACATTTCACCAGCTATGTTAAGTTCCATGTAATAAGGGGCGAGCCTATTGCCATTAACCGGGCACGAATCCACACTCCGGGCAGCTACTAAGAAATACATGTCATTTACTAGTTTTTGGTTATAATGATGTCAGTTGAAAATAATCGAAACCATTTACAACTAATGTCAGAAAGAGAAACTATATTTTTACCTTAACCTAACCAACATTGACGGGTAAGCGGGACTGCCGGGTAAGCGGGATTGTCCGAAAGGGTAACCGCTACCTAGGAACATAAAGGGCTAAAGAAGGAACATTGATGGGTTTTAGTCAGTAAGAGTCTGACACTCCCTTCCGCTCCACCCAAAGCGGGAGGAGGCATTTGATGGTTCCCCACCCTCAAAAAAAAAAACTAACCAACACAAACAAACGTTCCGTATTACATAACCAAACAAATCAATCGCTGCCAATTCCCCACAACTCCGATCATAAAACGTCGCATAACAATTGCTTCAGTAACAACAGCATTTACAAGTCAATGTGGAAGACAAACCCAGGGCAGCCACGTTCAGAGGTACCGGGTCAAACTGGTAAGGAGAACGATTTTATCAAATGTCGCTTTCGGCTCGGTGGCCGGTCGTGACTTACCTTACACGTCGACGAGTGGGGCAAGGGGTGAGTGGTAGCGGGATACAATAGGATGTTGAGTCATTTTCAGTAAACATCCAATTTTTTTTATGCGCTTTTATCTCCACCATTTTTGTGTTATTCATATTCAAATTTTCTCTCTTTCGGTTTTTGTATTTATCTATATCTATACTTATATTATAAAGAGGAAAGATTTGATTTTTTGTTTGTTTGTTTGAAATGAATAGGCTCCGAAACTACTGGACCAATTTAAAAAATTCTTTCACCGTTGGAATAGCTTAGTTTTCTAGGAGTAACATAGGCTACTTTTTATCCCGGGAAAAATAACGGGTCCCACGGGAAAGATCACGGGAGCGAAGCCGCGGGCAAAGTGCTAGTTTTATACAGGGTGGAATTTTGTAATGCCACCTGGAGGGAAAGTACTCTTAATACTGTAGATAGAAAATTTTACTCAATGTCTTTGAGTAAAATTTTCTATCTACAGTATTCCTCTTATTTAATTTATCAAGTTTGTTAGAAAGATTTCATCCATATAATTGATCCTAACGATCGATGCAATAAAAGTACAGGGTGTCATTTTTACAGATTTTAGTTGGTTCGATTCCCGGGTGTGGCAAGCGAATTTTTGGAAATCTTTGAATGCAGTTTTCTTTCTATTCAAAAATAAAGGAAAGTTTTCTTTGAGTAAAATTTGCTATCTACAGTATTAAGAGTACTTTCCCTTCAGGTGGCATTACAAAATTCCACCCTGTATATAGTTAGTTAGATCGTCATTTAATTTGAGCAGTATAAGTTGTTAGCTTTTAAATTTTATTATTATTATTGAAATAAATAAATACCCTTAATTTTCTCTATTGAGGGCTTTAGGCAGCTCTTTGACCTATTTGTATACTGTCGCGACCATTAATTAAGTGAAAATTCATCTTGCTTTGAAACACCTCTAAAGAAATAATTTAAAGAGATCAGCAGAAAAAAAAAACAACCTGTTAGCCTTTACCCAACTATTTTGGGTTCGGCTTCCAGTCTAACCGGTTACAGCTGTACTCCAGTATTTTACATGGAACGACTGCTTATTTGACCTCTACAAACTTTTTGATAAGACGGGCTGTCAGATTTTCTGGCTTCTGAATCAAGAAACGGATACTAAATACTTCATAACATTGAGTTCATGTTTGCAAAGTGAATATTTCTAGAGATCGCAAAAAATAGAGAAAAACGGACGGTAAAAGAAGGGTCTTCAACAGTGGGACACGATATACACTAACAAAATAAATAAATAATTTTACTAAGGGATTTATTATGGTTCCATAACAAATTTAGATATCTACATGTTTTTTACAGTATATCGCTATAGTACATGTATTTCAGAAGGTACATGTCCAGCTGTCTACAACATCTTGCACAATCCTATAGTGTTCCCATTGTGGGGACACAGGCCTCCTCTCTGTGAGAGGGAGTGGGCGGTAACCACGTGGGTCTAGCACGGGTTGGCGGCTGTCACGTCATGTCTTCGAATTTTTACTTCCGTCACATGACAGTTTCCTCACGATGTTTTCCTTCACCGTTTCAAGAGCCGTGGTATCTTACGTCCTAACGGCAGTTAGCCCGTTTAACCTTTTGCTGGTGGAACCTTTGACCAGTTCTGGCTGTGAATTATTAGAGGGAAAACCTACCTATGTACAGAGGCCAACACACAAACCTACCCCAATCCGTCAAATTTATTTGATAGATTATCAACTTTACGACACGGAAATAAGATTCATGTTCAATTGGGAATATTTGATAGTAAGGGATAGCTTGTTGTGCTGTCTACTGTATTTTTCCTTACTATCAGCAACCCAGTGAAAAGTACCATAGAATTTATCATTCCGTTAAATCATTTAATTTTTTAGGTCTGAAAAATGAAATATGGTTCTATATTCTCTCCAAAATAAATAATAATGAATTAAATAATTTTGCCGAGGTACAACATTTTTTACATCCTTATACCTAATGATTAATTTCCATATATTGCCCACATGACCATAACCCAAAAAAAATTCTTAGTTTGGACCACATCCGAAAATAGCTTGGACCAAGGAGTGGGCGAAGGTAGAATGATGCGAATGCATTTACGATTGTTTCATTTAAGAATGGAGTCCTCGCTTTTAAGTTTAATGAGTTCTGATATAGTGATGTGATTGGAAACTCATTTATTGACTTTAAATCTACCCTGAAGGAACATTTATGGTACTTTTAGTACGCCATGGTCAATTAAGCCGTTAATCGTCGAGATACGTTTGTTTTCAACACGTTTCTGATTTTAAATTGAGTGATACGTTGTCTTGTTTGCTCTTTTGTAATATGTTAGAGCAATAAAATTGTAAGTGTTCTGTTAGTGGTATATCATTGAATCGTTATCTATTGTTAGAGGGTTATATTTTATAAGATAACAAATTGTAGTGGTCATAAATTTTGTGCAGCTAGCGAAACTATTTAAGCCTGTTTGAAAAGGCTAGCAATTAAAGCAAACAACACATCTATATAAATTGCAACGGTATTAAAGTATATCTTTAAAAGAATAACTTAAGATAGAAATATGAACGTTACTTTAGAAATAAAACAATTGATTTCTCCAGTCTATTGCCTAGAGTAACAACAACAAGACAATATCCTTTACCACAATCGAACTGAAACAGTCAAGTTGGTTTAGTGGCCGCAAGCACTACTACTGAGCACGAGTCTCCGAGTTCGATTCCCGAGTCGGACAAAATGTTATTGGGTTTTTCCATCTGTTTTTCACTAGCAGCCCGGTTGATGCCAAGAGGCTCGCCACCTACCTGGGACAAATGTACACTTCTGCGTAGCCCTTCGGGGATAATATGCGCGATGCTTTGTTATGTTACGTTGTTTGAAATAAAACAGATAATCTAGCAGAAATCAAATAAAACCCGGATCGTGTCTATTTGACGATAAACGGGCCACCCACAGTCCTTTACGATTCCCTTGTTTTTGTCCACCTAAGCTGTGTCGGGAAGTGTCCTACCTTATCTTGTAATTAATCAAGTTACTGCCATATAATCGGGTTGTGACCACCTACGGTTCGATAGAAAGATACAATATCCAGATATTAATGTAGAGACTGATTATAGGCGCAATTTATCTTGTGGTGGCACCGTTTTGTGAAGAAAATTGAGAACTGCAGTTTATTTTTTCGCTTAGTTCCATATTTTGCCGTTTTCGTAGTTATACTGGGTACTTTGATAGATTTGACTTAGATAACTTTCCATACCTAATTGAACTATGGATTTGGTAGGACGAGTTTAAAACTAAGTATCGATGAGATTTATAGATTAATAAATTTTTGTTTTGGATATGTTAGAAGAAAGAAAAGCCTAGTGATATTTATTGTCAAGCTTGTTTCTGAAATATTTGCTCTACACTTAGGGCTCCCGTAGAAAGGCGCGACGTGATTCTTGTAGAACAATTTCCCTGATGTTTTCATAAAAACTATTTTACTTGAGTTGAGTCACGCTTCTCGCGTCACGTCAGTCTCTTGGAGCTTTTAATCTACTTCGTAATTGCTTACGTAAGTATACTTTTAACAACAATTCCTAGTAAACTGAAACTACACTAAGGATGAAACTAATTAACAGTCACAAAGACAAATAACTCTTGTCGCTTTATGTCGTACAAATGACATTCACCCTTAAAGGTAAATAGGTGGTAAAGAGATTACAAAGCCATACTTAATAAACTGCCTCGGTTGTCTAGTGGTCGCAATCGCTACTGCTGATTGAGGTCCTGGGTTTGATTCTCAGGCCGGGCGGTTATTCGATTTTCTCGAATTTCTCAGTAGCAGACCGGAGTCTGGATTCGTGCACGATTAATGGCAATAGGCTTGTCCCTATTACATGGGACATAAACATAACTGGTGAAATGTAGGTGTACCGTGCGGAGAAATAAGGTGTGATATTATTATAATAAGAATAAAATAAAAAAAACATAATAAATCTTTTCTTCAAAAACTCTTTCCATATCCTCGTTTCATTTATAGAAATGTGCGTTTTGTTTGTGCAGACTAAACATTTTTTCTTTTCTTTCCAAAATCGTTGAGCATCCCACCTCCTATACCATCCAAAAGAGACGAACATAGGCAAAAGCTGAGTTTAATAACAGCCAGGAGGAGCAGACACGGTGCGAACACATCGATTAATTCGGGAGACTGACGGCACCGACTTCCAATTAGTCGCCGATCTAACGTCCTAACTGCAGTTAGCCCGTTTTACCTTTGACTGGTGGATCCTTTGACCAGTTCTCGCCGTAACTTATTAGAGGAACAACCTATCTATGTACAGAAACCAACACATAAAGCTATCTCAATCTGTCATTTTTTTTTATAGATTTTCAACTGTACTGCAAGAAAATAAGGGTTATTTTCAATTAGGGATATTTCATAGTTTGGGATAGCTTGATGTGCTTGCGTCTGTACATTTCCTTACTATCAGAAACGTATGTACTATAGATTTTAATTTTTAAACTCTGTAGTTAAATTCGTTAAATTTTTAAACTCTGGAAAATGAAAACTTCTTTTACTTTTTTTTTCACTAACATCCTTCGAGAATTTTGGGGAGGAGGTGGGACAGTACTATGTATTATAAACAAAAAAAGAGTAAACAAATTATAAAAATCATGCATTAACAACACAAAAGTAAAAACGTCATTAAAACAAAACCAAAAACGAATCGACTTACATTACCAAACACACGTTGCCACACTAATCAACGTCCATTCCCGTAGCTCACCCAATATTTCGATCATTCGATTCTTATATTCTGGGTCCGATTTCATCGATTAGCTCGGAGTCTGGGGCCGACGTCTGTCACGTGGACAATACGTCTTCTGACGTCCATGGAGTCTTTGTTCTCAGAAATAATTAAGGAAGGAAATATCAAGGCGTTCGTAAATATACATTATATACGACGTGGCGCTACAATGATGACATTAATTTATATAAGGTGACTGGTAATTAGTGACCGATATTTAAACACGTGATTGTACCGATGATTACAATCAACTTTCCCAAAGAAACTTTTTTTTAATACTCAATAGCTGCTAACAGCAGCGGCGCGAAGGTCATTGAACTTTGCGCGCGCCAGTTGTAATGTTATTGTGATAAAAATAAAACTATTGCGTATACAAAAAAAGTTTCTTTGGGAAAGTTGATTGTAATCATGAGTTCAATCACGTGTTTAAATATCGGTCAATAATTACCAGTCATCTTATATATTATATAACACACGGTAGGGCTAGTGCCCATTAATCATATAAATGTTGATTGGTTAAAATAAAGCGCAAATTGAAAAATATATTTTTTCAAACAAACTAAACAATAAAATCAATTCGCCTAATTTTTGCAGTTGTTTCATCCTAATAATATTGCTTATTCGTTTTAATTTCATTGATGCATATATTTGATCCGTGACCCCGGCAAATGCACGCTGCGCGACGACGACGGTTCTTTTAATACAGCTCTCAAGGATGTATGTAATGTGAAGATGGTATTGTTTTATTAGTAAAAGATAAAATGTTATTTTTTAAAGATCACTCAAAGAAGTAGGTAAACTTTCTACTTTAAAATCTACTGAATCAATTAAAACTTAAAACAATGCTGACGCAATGTGCTGACTAGAAATATTATTATTCTCGAAACACCCCGTTAGGTCAGTTCTTTTATCTACTAAAACAAATGAATGAAAATCGATTTTACAAAAAAAAAACTCACGAGACCCCTTTTTCAATAACTGCCTATCCCTAATCAGTCTAAAAAACCAATCAATCCAATCCACCGCTAATTTACGAGCATTCCCAATAAAAGCCTCAAAGCCAGAAACTCCAGACTAAGAAAAAGTAAAAAATCCTTTAATAAGTCGATCGTCACAAATCAAGGTACGGACCCTCATCATAATAAAAGTGGGAATTACTCGATAAGGTGACCCGGGGCTCGAGAGCTGCCTGGCCTTATCTGTTGAGGTCTGTCGTCGGACGCTCGACAGATTTTGAGTGTTTCCGATTCGGAATTACGGACACAAGGTAGAGAATTTAGCGGGATAGAATAAAACAGAATAATTGTATTTACGTTGAAACATGGTACAGAGGCCAAGCAGATCAAGTTACCACAATCTGTCAAATTTCTTTGATAGTATTTCAACGGGTTAGGTTTTTTGACGGGACATGCAAATTAAAGAAAAAAAGTGAAAAGTAATTATACATAAATATCATAAAAAACAAGCAACTTCCAAAAAAAGACATAAGTGAAAAATTACTTATATTTCGGGAGTAAGCTTAGCATTACGCTAAGCTATGACAAGGTACCTAAAATTAGTACAGATAGGCACTGAACGTAAAAAACACTTTCCTTTATAAAAAAAAAGGGGTCATTCCCAGTTGTCACCACTGGTGACGCCACCACTGGTGACAAATGGGAATATTTTGCCCATCTGTCGCCAGTGGTGAGAACTGGGAACTAGAAGATGGCCAATTTTTCCCATTTGTCACCAGTGGTGGCGTCACCAGTGGCGACAACTGGGAATGACCCAAAAAAAGTAAATGCGAATATATTCATAGCGTAGCGTAGCGTATTCGTTATATTCATAGAAATTTTTTCTTTCAAAAAAAACAATCTTAAAACTAAAACCAAACCGAATCGTCTAACGTTACCGGAGACACGTCACCACACTAATCAACATCCATTCGAGTAGCTCACCCAATATTTCGATTATTCGATTTTTATATTCCGATTCCTGGGTCCGATTTAATCGACTAACTTGGAGTCTGGGATTAACATGTATTCTTCTTCGTTAAAGATTTTAAAAACGCCCGAGTCACAACATACATTCAGTAAATTGCAATGCTGTAAGAAAAATCTTATTCCCTTAATTCTTGCAGATGCAGACACTACTTGCACAAGTTAATCAGCCACTGATAGACTTTACTTTTCAAATCCAATTTTGCTACGATCAGGTAAAATAATCGCTTCAAACGAAACTAGTTTCAGAGTAAATAAATTTGAGTCATTTAACCGAGTGCTTTTTATCAACAGACTGATCTCTCAACCAATCTACCGAGCAATCTTTAAACTGAGATTAGTATCTTTGAGTAAAAATATGTACTTCAACCAGTAAGACATCAAGGTAAGAACTGATATGCGGTTTATAATATGTTAAGCTTTCGTTAGAATGTATATCATAAAAGCAAGACAGAAACGCTTCGGCTTCAAGTTTTCCACGTCTTTGAAATCGATCATTAAAAATAATAATAATCAAATCCTTGGACATTTCACACAACGCCATATAGTCCCAAGCTAAACAACCTAATGCTTGTGTTATGGTAACGAGATAGATGGCTGATAAACTACTTAATTTTTTTGTTTATTTGTTGTAAATACATACATATTATAGATAGAAAAACACCCAGACTCGTAACAAATACTTGCAGGTCGCACAAATATTTGTTCCGTGTGGGAATCGAACCCGCGACATGCTGCGCAGCAGTCAATAGCTAACCATTGCGCCAACCGTGTCGTCAATCATATGACAATCTATTAACAATCAAGCCCACACATTTATTATGAGCCTGTTGAGTCCCACTGCGGGAATGTGTGACCTTGGTTATGAGCTTGTTAGGTCCTATTGTCGTGCAATAGCCACTCTTTCCACTGTTCTCTCTCTTTTGCTATTAGAGCCCAATCGTTTTCGTGAGGTTAGTGACTAACCTGGTGTCAGATTTTTTATGCTGCCCATGGGCCTCTGACTTAGCTTTACATGCTGTACAGAGATATCTCTCAGTCATGCTGGTTTCCTCACGATGTTGTCCTCCTAATCCTTTAGTTATGAGTCAAACTCGTCACGCCATTTCTTTCTCGTTCTACACAGCGTCATCGGTTCCAATTTTTGGAACCCAAAATTTCTTTTGTTAGAAACCGAAGCTACCACAAAGCCCACACAAGTCTCAAAATCAACTCATTCCATAAGACAAAACAATCTTAAATGAGCCATTTAATCTACAATCAATAAATAACATCTCCAAGATCTTAAACAAAAACAAAATGCAAGAATAAAGTAATTAAAACGTCGGCCATCTTATAGTAATGTCAGCATCAAATAATAACTGTTTTATTAAGCTGTCACAATATATTTTGTGTAATAATATAATAAAATCATTGTAAGTAATTCATATTCATGTCTGTCAAAATGATATACAACTTTTTCGGTTTAATTGGCAATTACTGTTTCATTAATAGGTATCGTAGATATCGAGCGAAATTATTGAATGCTGTTGGTTTGATAACGTCTACTGAATTTGTCTCCTATTACACTTCCGCATTTCATATAAGAACCACAGGTACCAAGCGGTCAGCGGGTCTGTCCAAAGGGATAACCGCTCTCTTAAGTGTTCCTTAGCTAGGATAAGTAAAAGTCGGTCAAAATAATCTGAGATAAACTAGAGCTAATCAGCGCTCGCTCCTTCTTAAAATCAAAAGTAATTCAGACTTGAGTGACGATCGGATATCAATGGTGACGATCAACACTTTTTGAACTTAAAATAACATTAGACTGTCCCACACCCGTTACCTCTTCTTAGTCACGGTAATATTATCTAAACAGTATTGTAACTCGGCCGCATTTTTGAAATAAATGCCTACAGCCGCGCGGTACGTAAACATGCGACAGGGCTGCCTGCCTCAAGCATTTAATTACATTTGCTTACTTTGTGTTTCTATTTAGTTTTGTGATTGTAAATACACTTTTTTTTATAAACAATTAAAATACTTTGTGTTCAATAAAAATGCGTGTTGTTTTTTGATTGGTAGATTTAATAAAAAAACCATGTTATGGCATGTTATGTCCATGTTTTGTTTGGTATGTTTGAACAACAAATCGGTCTTATAAATTTGCGACCGAAAAATATTTGCGCCTCGACTGAGACGTACGAAATGCTTTATTATTAAATTTTAAAGTATAAAAAAGCCGCATTCCAATATAAAGCTTAATTAAAAATTGTTTTAGAAAACATGCAACCAAAAACAGCATAATGTATCCTACTCGTCATATTAAATATGTACTTGAACTTATTTTTAAAGAAAAAATCGCGCGGTTATGGTTAAATAAACAATACACCGTCCGTTCGTCACTGCGGCACAGTCGCGACTGTCCGCGTGCCTGGCGCATGCCGCGATCGAGCGCGTAGGTATAACTCGCGTTTCGTCCGTTTGTATGAAGTTGGAATACTGTATAGATAGTATTACCGTGTCTTAGTGCTTGAGCTAAGAAGAAGAAGTAGCGCAACAAACTCCCCAACAACACAGCTGTCTGTTAATTTAGAAGAACGTTCTCTATTCTCTAATCAAAAGTTGTCTATTATCAAAAGTTCTCTATTTAAAAATATAACAAAAGCTGCAGCAGAACAAAATACTGCCCGATTTTATTACTTCCCATTTAATTTCTTCTAAAAGTCATAACTATCATCATATTATTTTAATTGCATCCTTCAAAATCGAACCGAAAAAAATGTACAATAAAAAAATCAGTTACAAAACGGACAATTAAAACTGCCTAACATATAATTATAGTTCGATTTATGTGAATCGAAGATATTATTACAGTCATAAATAAAACGGGAAGCGATCAAATTATACGATAAAGAATAATAATACTTTCAAAATAAAATACTAGCTTAACATTCGAAGTTACCAGTAATTAATACATGAACTGTATGGCTCATCGTACACAAAAATTGCGTGTACTACACTAATAGGGGATCCGCCTGGGTAAAAAAAATATTTAGTCTGTCAATCAGATAATAAAAAAAATATTAGACACGTAGTAGAAAAATATTAGAGATGAAACGAGATGGGAGTGGGGGCTCGCTACGTCACAAGTAAGTATAAAAACTACGCACTTGTGACGTCATGCCATATTTCAACTCAATGTATACAAGTAATCTTTGGATTACGTAAAAAAAGAAAAACTACGTGTCCAATATTTTTTAGTAATCTAGTTTACGGAATAAAAATAATAGTATTATCACCTATTGGTTGCATCGTGTACGAACCGCCAAAATATATTATATACTAATACTGTTACATTTTGCCTACTCATTGGTGGTTTGAGTTTATAAAACAGCTATCCTATATTGCTGGCTATTAAACAAAGACGAATTGGCGAGCAACGAGCGGTGAGTGCTTGACGGCGACGAGTGATTACTCGCTGGTATGCGTATATCAAGCATGAGTCTCCTTGCCACGCGAGAGTCGCTGAGCAACTTCTCTTTGCGCTGCCACAAACTTGAAAGTTGTGAACGCGCGGTCAATTATTAACACCTATGCTATCTATCTCTTACTTGCACGGGCCCTACAATCTTTGGTACGTGTGTTTAGCGAGAAAAAGAGAGAGAGAAAAGTACAGTACAGTCGTAATGAACTTAGGTATTAACGTCAAAGACCATGATCGTTGTTCGGGCGTCTCCGGCAATCATCGGCTTCGGCGACTCGATGTGCGGCGCGCGGGACGACCAACGACCACTTCGCAACCGATCTCCATCAACGGCACGCGCGCGCACTCCTTATTCTTACCAACACATATTGTGAACCCTATTACTGCTTTTGTTTTTTTTTTCGCCTTTCTTGTGACTTAATTTGGTACTAATTTAAGCAGGCGAATTTATTGAAATGTGGTAAAAATAACTCTAAGAAAATTAATTAACGGATAGGTAAATAGAAAGGTAATTAAGACGTCAAAAGCCAAAATAATAAGATTAATATTATTTTCTCGGCTTCCTTAACAAATATTTTAATGAAGAGAACATTGAAAATAATGATTACTTAATCATTTCATGTCATTCATCACGGGTAAGGCGTTTCTTTTTTATCTTTTCGAAATTTTAAGGTCTTCGTAGGTAGTGGGTAACAGAAGTATACCTCAATCTTCTATCCAACCCAAAATCAATAAGCGGGATTGTCCGAAAGGGTTACCGCTATCCCGGAACATAAAGGGCTAAGGAAGTAACATGGATGGGTTTTAGTCAGTAAGAGTCTGACACTACCTTCCGCTCCACCCAGAGCGGGAGGAGTCATTTGATGATTTCCCACCCTCAAAAAAAAGCCCAAAATCAAAAAGAAATCCACTAAAACGATCAAAAGACTGAATTTTTTATTATTATTTCCATCTTGCACAGCATAATAGAGTCGTGAAAATCGAATGGCCGCAATAACTCGCGTAAATGCGTTTAAAAATGCGCTATAAATTATTATTTTATTGCGGTCGGCATCATGTTTTCATTCGTATATTATTTTTGTTTGTGCCTTTAATCTGTGTTTAAAAACAATGGTGCTAACGGTGTGTGTGTATTGATGACGTTCAAGATTTATTTCTTAATTAAAAGTGGTTTTCATAACTTATCAGTGAATGTCAATCATGAAACTTAATTATACGTCATCTGCCTAGCCTTTCCCAACTATGTTGGGGTCAGCTTCCAGTCTAACGGGATGCAGCTGAATACCAGTATTTTACAGGGAGCGACTGCCTATCTGACCTCCACAACCCAGTAACTGGGCAATACGATACCCCTTGATAAGACCGGCTGCCAGATTTTCGGTCTTCTAACGACCCGTAACGACTGTCCAAGATGCAGAAATGACAGCCGCGACCAACGGCTTAACGTGCTTTCCGAGGCACTGAGGAGGCTCGGTATGTAAAGATGGTCACCCATCCACGGCCAACCGGACCTGTGCGGCTGTTAGTACTTAGCCACGTATGAAATACTAACACCCACATTAAATGTGCCATATAAAAAATAAATAAACAATAACTTAACGATATAGCTTGCAGAGCAAGCAAGCTGAACTGGCATGTTTATTGAAGGGCCAGTAGCTGCCGGAGCAGACGAGTCCTGGAGTTGAGTCCCCGTATCATAGACTCGTTCTCCTCCACGTTTATTAAGCGCACAGCCAAGATATGCAACTTTCTGTCAGCGTCGGTGTTCCCTTGTACTTATGATTAGTCTGCCTTCAAAGCAAGAGTGAACAGCCATCTTGTAGGCAATCGCTCCGTGATAGTCCTCATACATCGCTTTCCATCAGGCGTGGTCGACATCATGAGCTTCTTGAATAAAAAGAGGGTAGAAATGCCCCCTAGCTAGATGGACCGACGACCTTGGAATGGTGGCTGAGACAGAATGGATGTGGAAGGCGGAGAACAGGGTGTTGTAGCGCAGCTTGGAAGAGGCCTGTTTTTTTTTTGAGGCCAGGATTCGTTAAATGACTCCTCCCGCTCTGGGTGGAGCGGAAGTGAGTTTCAGACTCTTACTGACTAAAACCCATCCATGTTCCTTCCTTAGCCCTTTATGTTCCAGGGTAGCGGAATCCCTTTCGGTAAACTGGGAAAGGTTTATCTCCAGTAGTGTACTACGATCGGCTGTTTTTATTTAAATAATCCATGCGAGAAATTATGTAAATAACCTTCTAAATGAACCCTTTTAACCTGACCTTAATTTGCTTAAAACAAGATAAACTTTATCTTAAATATGCAATAAATACAAATTACTTGTTAAGGACAAACTATATTTTAACGCAACCGAACGTTTATTTCAAGTTTCAACTCTCTGTGCACGTAAAACGGTATATTTATGTCTGCATTAAATTACATCTGGTCTGTATATTTTTTAATTATGTAATGAAATTATTAATGAGATTCCAAAAATGGATAATATATCGGTATTTGAAGTACAGACGCCAGCACATCAAGCTATCCCTAACTGTAAAATTTTCTCAATTAAAAATGAACCTTTGTCTTTGCAATAAAGTTGAAATACTATCAAAGAAATTTGACAGATTGTGGTAACTTAATGTGCTGGCCTCTGTACCTAAACGTGGTTTGTTTATTATTTACGTAATAATACGAAGCAATTCACAGGTATGTAAAATATTTTAGTGCACTGCAAATTCGCAATTCGATGCTAAAACAATTTCGATTTTTTTACTCAAACTGGATTGCCGTAGAGATAATACATAAATACAAAAACTTTTTAGTATATTAAAGATCAGTACAGTTAGCAGAACGTGAAGTTCCAGTAAAAAATAGAACTTTCTCTATCCTTTGTTACCTTTTGCATGCTGGCGCCGCCCTTTCCTTAGTATCATCATCATCTGCCTAGCTTTTTCCCAACTATGTTGGGGTCGGCTTCCAGTCTAACCGGATGCGGCTGAACACCAGTATTTTACATGGAGCGACTGCCTATCTGACCTCCACAACCCAGTACCTAACTGGGCAATACGATACTCCTTGGTAAGACTGGCTGTCAGCTTTTCGGGCTTCTGACGACCAGAAGCAACGGTTTAACTTGCTTTCCGAGGCACGAAGGAGTCTCGCTATGTAAAGATGGAAACCCATCTACGGCCAACCCCGGCAAGCGTAGCTTAATCTGATGGATCAACCTGTGCCGCTGTTAGTACTTAGCCACGAGCTCGTTATAGTCGCAAAAATGATAATGCATATTTTTTGCCAAGTTCGTAACTCAATAAAAGTTTCAGTTTTCGCTAATAGCTTCAATCCGTCAATAATGACATTTCAAAGCAATTGTTAGTGACGACATTCTTCATAAATTGTTATGACTTACGGCGCTAAAATTGAACCCTCAAGGTACGGCTTTATTTTTTTAAGGCTGGGAAATCCTGGACGGCTGTTCCATACATTCAATGTCGTTCAGCGAGCTATGGAACGGGCTATGCATGGAGTCCCCGGGCAAGTCCGGAACGAGGTGATTCGTCAGAGAAGCAAAATTTTCGACATAGCTAACAGAATTAGCAAGCTGAAATGGCAATGGGCCAGCCATAATAGCTGTAGAACCGATGACCGTTGAACGTGTTCTTGAGTGGGGACCTCAAATCAGCAATTGTATAGGACGCCTTCACGCTGGGTGGAGTAACGGTTTTCTCAGGATATGCATTTGGAGAGACCTATGTCCAGCAGAGGACTGCCGTAGGCTGATGATGGCGATGATAATGAAAAACGTAGTGGAAAATACATCTAACGCAACAGGATATGAAATAAAAGCTCTACGCCACCGTGGGAGAGAGCCAGGCGTAACGAATTGGAGTTAAATCCTATCTAATATTACAGATGCGAAAGTTTTCTTCTTTTCGTGTGGTTAGTGACAAACCTGGTGTCAGAGTTTTTAAGCTGCCCATGGGCCTCTGCCTTACTTTCACATGCTGATACGAAAGTGAGTGCTAAAACGGCTGAGCAGGGTTAGGTATGATAACCTGGATTAGGACATAGGATACTTTTTATTCCGGTAGATACGTCCTGTGGGAAAACTTTCGACTTCCACTCCGGCTAAGCCGCGGGCAGTAACTAGTGTGAAATAAAAGCTATACGCCACCGTGGGCGAAAAAACAGACATAATAAACTGGTAATGAATGTTTCAATACATTTTAAATTCAGAAAAAACTCGTAAAATGTGTAAAGAACAAACACGAGCCGACATAAGGAGACAGTTGTACTCAATATGGCGATATTAAGATAACGCGCCGACAAGTACACTGAAATTAAAGAAGTTAAGACCGCCATTTACGTATAAACATAACTAAATGTCTTTTTTTTTGGATTGATTTTTGTTGGTCACCGTTCTTGGAATCTTTTTACTAAGTTCTTGTATGATATTTGATGTAAATAATCGTTGTCTCGGTGGAAAGACGTTCGTTGCTCCAAGATTTCGAACGCCAAGGTACAGGCAATTGCCTAGTTTAGGGGTCATCGCACTATGTATTATTGTTAAATTGATTACAAATGAATAAATTTGAATGTTTAAATGACCATGCCAAAATTAGGCCCAGAGACGCACAAGAAACTGGTTTCATTCAAAAACTAAGTTATTTTTTTTACCATGTCTTCCACGTATTCATTATTCTGTGCAAGTCGGCACAATTTATTCAAAATATTAAATATTGAAACGACGAAAGTGATTGAACTGGAATAAAAATAATTACAAAATGTTGCCGTTACAAAAAAAAATTGACAATCGGAATTATTAGTCATCATTGCTTTAATATTTATTATTGAACACCGTTCATTTTGTTCCGAGCAAACGATACATAATAATTTATAAATCACAAAAACTCTTTAATAATTATTGTTATTTCTATCTTTGATAATTTTCTAGTGTAAACAAAAAAATCAAATATCGATCAACCTCTTTTTTGATTTTTTTATGGCAGCACTAACTTGTCCGCTAGCGGATAACGTAAATGTCAAATGTCAAAACCATTGCTAGTCTTGTAACTTGTGACTGCTTGTGAATATTTATTGCGGGTTAAATTGACTTCTTTTACCCATGAATTTTTTTTTTTTTTTTTGAAATGGCATCTCGCCGTTCAACCAAAGGGTTGTCTACTGCTTAGCCGGGCTTGCCTGTGGCTGCCACAAAAGAATTGTAGCCTCCAGCCAGAGCTTAATAAAAACTAAACCTAACTTACAAAACTAAGCGACTACACGCTAAGGGCACCCCCTGCGGGGTTCGAACCTCGGCTTAGGGCGTCGCTGGGGGGGGGACAGCAAGGGACAGCTGGATCGGAGGTTTTTAAAGCTACTGGCTCAGCGGCAACGCGGGCTGACTCGAGCAAGGGTCGGGGAGATGGGAATGGACAGGGTCATCGCGACGGGCCTCGGCGGCGAGGACGGAACGACGGAAATTTGTATTTGTGTGCTATCCTAACAGTGCTAGTAGCCGGGCTGATCTCCTGGAGGAGAGTGGGCATCGTCGGGGGCAATGAGGGTATGCCGTGGCCGGCGAACCTTACTGATGCGGGACGGGGTGTATCGGTAGGCGGCCGCAATCAGGGGATTGCGGTGCTTTGAAGCAGTGTCAAAGAACCGCTTCGAGAGGCGTTTCATGAACTGCTGAACTGTGGGGAGTTTAAAGTATACATGAAGGTTCATGTTACGGACGTAAAAGGGAGCTCCTTATCCATGCATACTGAATCTGATGATTTTCCTATACCTGACGACCATGACACTGGCAATAACTTGGATTTGATATAAGACACTTCGACCGACGAACCCGGCATTCACTCTGGAACTAGTCTTTCACAACAGTCATCATCTACTGCTGGAAGTGGTGATCTGCGTTGTGTAAACTGAGGTTTATATGTATCCAGAATGCGAAGACATCCGTTGGAAATCACTGAAGTTCAATCTCTTATACAACGATGGGTTGGCCAGGTAAATGGGTTGGCAAGTTAAACAAGCTCACCTTCAGGACCAGGACTTTGTTTTCCTACATTGTATTAAGTGATTTTTCGCTTATTTAAAATATACCTATCCTTACATGGATGAAATATTAGAATCTTAAATAACTTCGAAATGCAAAGTTTTTGGTACATCATTTCTTTTACTAATTAATTATTGGAATTGCCTCCCATCATTATAATTGTTTTTTATATGTGTGCACAGTGGGCCTAAATTACTATGGCCGCCTGGCATCCCACATAGGCAAGCCACAAGAACCAAGGACAGTGACATTTTATCAGTAATGACGGTAAAATTCTTCAACTCAAATTCTAATCAAAACAAAATATACTAAGTCAATTCCTTCGTAATCTATGAATACTTAACTAATTAATGAACACCTAGAGAAACTCCAACAATGCGACGCGCTCAGCACTATTGTCCAGTAATGTATTGCTAAATAACATCACTACCTAGCTAACTACACTCGAGAGCAATGAATCCGGGTCACTTAAAGAATCCTAAAAATCTCGGAAACTAAAAATGCTAGGTTAATGCAATAAATTGTATTTAATAGACAATGTAATACTCCTTAAATGAAGGTATTAAAACTTCTTAGTTATTGTAAAGTTATATCATAAAAAAATCAAATTTGAAAAAGGGCCACTTTCGAAGATGGAACTACGAAATTACAGCATTTGGTTTTGCTTTTGTTTGTAATCTGTCATTTATGTGGGTACATAAACCATGTTGACAGTGCTCTATATTCATTATTCAAGCTGAAATTATGTCGCTTACGCCTGAAGAATGCACCAGAATACTTACAATGCTGGAAACCGGCCGGAGTCAGCGCGATACAGCCAGGACTGTCGGTGTGTCGCTGTCAACAGTACAAAGAGTTCTCCGACGTTACGAAGAAACTGGTTCTAACCTACGCAGACCAGGAACGGGCAGAACCAGGTGTACCACAGCACGAGAAGACCGATACTTGGTGAACACCATGCTTCGAAATCGCTTTCTCACAGGAACTGAACTCACAAATCAGTTTCGACACCTCGGAGGAAGTAACCCAAGTGCATGGACAGTAAGACGTCGGCTTGCTGAATCTAACTTAAAACCCCTTAGACCTGCAAACGGCCCTAAACTGGAGCGTGGGCATCGTATTTCAAGACTAAGATATGCCCAGGGCCACGTAAATTGGAGTATTGAAGATTGGTCAAAAGTTATGTTCTCCGACGAATCAAAATTTATGCTCTACAAGCACGATGGAAGACACAGAGTGTATCGAAGACCAGGGGAAAGATTCAAGCAAGCATGCATCGAAGAAAAAGTAGCCTACGGTGGTGGGTCTGTACTTGTGTGGGCCGGAATTTCTTCTGAAAGTCGCACAGAGCTGGTGATCATAGAAAACGGCTCTTTAACTAGCGTAAGATATGTGGAAGAAATCCTCAATGATCACGTTGGTCCATTTATGGTCAATTTAGGTGAGGATGCTATATTTATGCATGACAATGCCCGACCTCATACAGGTAGGATTGTGAATGACTACCTTCAAGAGATGAACATTACTCGTATGGAGTGGCCAGCGCGCAGCCCGGATATCAACCCGATCGAGCATGCTTGGGACGAGCTAGGCAGATGCGTAAAACAACGAAACCCTCCCCCAATCACGCTTCGTGAGCTCAAAATTGCTCTCACAGAGGAATGGGAGAATATTCCCCAAAATCGTATAAGGAACTTGGTGTACAGCATGCCAAACCGCGTAAACGCAGTAATGGAAGCACGAGGAGGCAATACGAAGTATTAAAATTCAAGAAAATCGTAATAAAGTTCAAAAATTTCATGTTTCCTATTTTTGTTTTAAGGAGAGATCAGCAGTTTTTTTCTTTAAGTAATTTTGTGTTAATAAAATGTATGGTGACTCATATTTTTTTTACTTTCATTTAAGGAGTATTACATTGTCTATTAAATACAATTTATTGCATTAACCTATCATTTTTAGTTTCCGAGATTTTTAACATTCTTTAAGTGACCCGGATTCATTGCTCTCGATTGTATAACAAGAAATAGCTAGAGCTGGCGAAAGCTTAACTTTATCCTTTAGGAAATATTTAAATAATTGCATAAAAATATTTTCACTGCTGAGGACGGAAGAAAAATAGAAAATAACTATTTATTTGTAGCTAGGAGAAATTACTTTAAGCTTTTGAACGCCAGAGCATAAACGCACGCGCGTGCTCTCCACGCCATGCTACAAATATATTTCTTCTTGTTATCATGAATTTCCCAATATTCATGGTGTTTTTCAATTTGTTTCATGTCATTAAATACGTACGAGAGCTTCAATTTTTAAAATACAAACACACACAACAGTAATGATTTAATTAGCAATGAGAGCTTAATGATGTGACCGTCGGACTGCCAAGTCTTAGGTCTCGCGTTCGATCCCAAGGCACGCGCACCTCTGACACCACAACAATGATTTCGATTTGAACCAATACAATGCATTTAACCCTTTCAATAAAAATGACAACAACATCAAAGATAAAAAAACTTCATCAAAACAACCTCATATGTTATTACTAAAATCTTGCTATCCAGTGGCCACGATCTCAGTTATCAGATGTAAAAGAATCAAAACATACCTAAACATAAACGCAAAACTTCCATTTAAATACTTAATTGTACGTAGGTGGCAATGTGTATTTATTGCAGTTCAATCGTTCGATCGAACGAGTGTGTTTCGACTTTTTATAGCGAACAAAATGGTGCTGTAACTGTTAATGAGCTTCGATCGCTGGACGCCAGTTGGTAGGGGTGCCAAGATAGGGCACGCCACGATAGTGGCGGTAAGGCCCCTCTTTGAGGAGTGGCTAGAGAGGCGTCACGGCGCCCTCACCTACCGCCTGACGCAGGTCCTCACCGGACATGGATGTTTCGGGAGGTTCCTGCACATCATCAGGCGGGAGGAAACGCCCGGGTGTCACCACTGCGAGGATCGCCCAGAGGACACGGTAGAGCACACGGTGCAAACCTGCCCCGCTTGGGCGGAGCACCGCCGTGTCCTCGTAGAGGCGATCGGCGGCGGCGACCTCTCGCGCCCGGCCCTGGTGCAAGCCATGGTCCGGGGCGAGAGGGAGTGGGAGGCAGTCACCTCCTTCTGCGAAAAAGTCATGCTCGCGAAGGAGGTGGCGGGATGGGAGAGAGAAAGGTCCTCCCGTCCCAGCCGCCGCAGGAGACGCCCCGGGCGTCGGGAGCCACGTGACGACTCCCGGCCACCGTAGGCGCGGGTCTGCGGACGGTGAGTAATGGGTGACTCACCGTCCGATCAGCACCAGACCCGTGCCGTACGGCGCGTATATGTTCCACGCGCGCCTCAAAGAGATGTCAGCATATGAAGGGGCCCCTCAGGGCCAAGCCTGCCGGGTAAGCGGGATTGTCCGAAAGGGTTACCGCTACCCCGGAACATAAAGGGCTACGGAAGGAACATGGATGGGTTTTAGTCAGTAAGAGTCTGACACTCCCTTCCGCTCCACCCAGAGCGGGACCAGTCATTGGATGATTTCCCAGCCTTAAAAAAAAAAAAAAAAGGGGTGCCAAGATGCTGTAAGATGCACGCCTTAGGCTGCCTTTTCAAAGGGCTAAGGAAGGAACATGGATGGGTTTTAGTCAGTAAGAGTCTGATACTCCCTTCCGCTCCACCCAGAGCGGGAGGGTCATATGATGACTACCCACCCTCAAAAAAAAAAGAGTAATGAATAGTTTAATCAGATGCACGCTATTGAAAGGCGGTCAAAACGGAGCAAAAGAAAAAACTACATATGTAGATGTCATTGTTTTAACAACTTTTAATATGGTTTTGTGTCATAAATCACGTTTTTCCATGCCACGGGACTTCGAATTGAACATGACCCATCGCAATAAAATCATCTGGTTACTATAACCATAAAAACCGCATGCGACGCGCGTTAAAATTCCGGATACCACAAACGGTGGCACATAATACGGTGAAATTTCATACTGATACGGATTTAATAAAGCATAATTCAATTTTCATTAAAGTACGGACTGCATCCCCGTAACGAAGTGGACATCGGGAATATTAATTTGTGTTTTAAACGAATTTTTCGATAGCAGTCTACAATTTCGGAGCTCATGATTTTTTTTAAGTAAATTACTTGCAGTTTTGAAACCATTTTCAAGAATTATTTATTAACAGAGATGCACTTTTCACGAAATTGATAATTGTGTCACTAGATTATTCATTATATTATCATCTTAATTAAAATCTTACTTAGCTAAATTCTTCGACAGGAGTACAAAATTAAGTCGCTCCCCGGCGTCGTCTGTCCTTCTGTAGGTACGCTCAGATCTTTTAAACTACGCAACGGATTATAATGCTATTTATCAATAGATAGGGTGATTCAAGAAGAAAGTTTATACGTATAATTTAACTAGTTTTCACCCGGGTAGATTATTATGATCCACAACGTACCCGTGCGAAGCCGAGGGGGTCACTAGTGCTTAATAATGTATGTTTTAGATACATTTCGGAATTTCCTTATGATAAAACGTGCACTTTTGAAAGCGCTATCAGAAAAAACAAATTTTACGACCGAATTCATAAAACGTAGCGAATCTACCACATAAGTCGAAAATGGTGGCAAGAACCACTTAAAATTAAATGTGGTTCGATAAGCCTTCATACAGTGTCACCTCTGTTATCAATTCCATTCCGTTATAAGTTGTCAAAGAGATGCGGTTTTACTGTTTCGCTGTTACACAGGGTTGTGAAGTGTTTGCGGAATTTGTATGATTCTTGCTTTAGTGGTTAAAGTTTATCTTTATTCCGTTTGATGGCGTCGTTAGAGGTGGCTTTGAGTTTATATGAGTTGGCCGGCCAGCGATCAGGCAATAAAAAATATCTGTAAATATAAAGTGTGATTTTATTGACAACGAGCATTGAAAAGCAAGTCTAAACATGCAGTATATAACTAATAATGATGTTGAAAATTCATAAAAATTCAGATTACGTGATTTTTGACAGTCATTATTTTGGCATTGTATCTTAAACAGTATATTTATTATATACAGTGTTCGTACGTTTTTGATCGCTAAGTGCTAGAAATGTCAAATTGTGTAACGGAACTTGATCAATATTCCCATATAAATGCATTGACAAGTGGCTGATCCGAATCGCTGAGATAACGCATTATTCGATCGACAATTTTCGAAATCGAATCGACGCGGAGCGATTGACACTTGTCTTGGTCCCATGATGATTTATTATAGTTAGAAGCGATCACGGCAAAGATCAAACGATTGATGCAATTCAGTGGCAAAGCAAGCAATAGGTCGATACTGGCTGAAGATAATAACGACAACACACACTGAACCTGGTGGATGTCATTTAAACTTTCAGATACTTACAAAGTACTGCTATAAAAGGATATTAGCCGAGGCAATAAGATGTTATCAATACACAACTGGATTTTGCTGTCCGTCCCTCTGGAATCTTTTAATCGACTCTTAAGATACTTACGGGAAACTGAATGAGCTACGTCAGCACCTTTATAAGCCTTTTATTCGTAAGTGGATTAGTCTTCTAAGCACGCGTTCTTTGTCGGGGTGATACTATCTAAATGCCTAACTAACATATTAAGTATCTTCTTTTCTTTTCGTGCGGTTAGTGACTAACCTGTTGTCAGAGTTTTTATGCTGCCTATGGGCTCTCTGGCTTAGCAGTTTGGACTGCTGCCTGATTTGAGGATTCATGTGCGTATTGTATAATTATCACTTTCTTAAAAATCGGTGAAGGAAAACATCGTGAGGAAACCAACATGTCCGAGAGATATATCTCAACAGTATGTGATATTGAGTATTGTAGTAGCTAGAAGCAAGCGATCTGCTGTGCATGGCAAATTGTCAGGTTAGTGTCAGGTTGCATTATGATCAAAATATGATTCGCGACATTAACAAATATGGATTAAGTAATTATAACCATAAGAATCATCAATACAATTAATAACAAATCTAAACCTATGAGAGAACAAATCAAGTTACAACTGTCAAGTTATAACTGTTAATGTCAATTAACCTGTCAATTGCACAGTAAAAAACAATTTCACGGGCTACCTATTATAATCTATAACATATTTAAGGTGAATGCATTACGCATTCACCTTATACCTTATCTTATTCATCATCAAGCCTTTTTCCAACTATGTTGGGGTCGGATTATACCTTATTTTATTATTGAATAATATTAAAAACAGACATAAATGAATAAATACCAGATTTATAAATTTAAAATTAAATAACTATCTAACTAACTATACAACAACTAATTACTTTGACTTTGACTTTATATAAATTACATTCCTCACGGAGCAAAGAGGAATGCTTCAAAGCAAAACGTGCTCTCGCATGAAAATCTGAAAACAAATGAAGATCTCTAATTTAACACTACAAATTAACAAAAGACGACTCAATCAAGAGGCCACACATGGCGCCTCAGTGTTCCTGGAGTTCTCAGAACAATTCCCTTCAACAAAACGTTACCTGCGATAACTCTCACCGCACTGTAATTACTTGAGCGTTCATTAATAATGCATAACTCGATCAAACTTGTGATCAAACCGAGGAACGAATTTGAATTCGGATGTGTTCACACTCATGCATTTTATTTTGTATGTAATTATTATGAGGGTATGGTAATTTTGTGTCGGTGTTGCCAGCGTTTTATCTGTAGACGGAAGTGAAACTGGTAGGGCAATGGACGGTCGAATTGCTTGTTTGATGACAGTGACAAGCAGCTGTGGAGTGAGATAGTTTTTATTAGCAGCTTTTTAATTATCTACCTTGTGTTTGAGTGTTGCAATAAAAGAGCTTAGATGTGTCATCTGCCTAGCCTTTTCCCAACTTAATTGGGTCGGCTTCCAGTCTAACGGGATGCAGCTGAATACCAGTATTTTACATAGACTGACTGCCTATCTGACCTCCACAGCCGAGTAACTGGGCAATATCACACCCCTGGGAAAGACTGCCTGTCAGATTTTCGGGCTTCTGACGACCCGTAACGACTGTCAAAGATGCACAAATGACATCCGGGACCAACGGCTTAACGTGCTTTCCAAGGCACGGAGAAGTCTCGTTACGTAAAGAAGGTCACCCATCCACGACCAACCCCGGCAAGCGTAGCTTAACCTAATGGATCGATCCATACGGCTGTTAGTACTTAGCCACGAGCTCCTGAAAAAGAACTTAGATAAGTGTCGACGCTTAAGCATGTCTGTAACCCGATCAATTAGTCCTGGCGTCAATCTTAAGGCAAGGCTTTATTAAAATATTTTTGTAGTATACTAAAACTCATCATTTGCATCACTATTACCAAGAAAACGATTAGGAAAACGCTCATTCAGCGATAAGTAGATGCTTAGAAGAACTTACGCATCGATGGTAAATGAAAATGTTCTTCCACCCGAATGGTAAGTAGTACTTATCGCCCGCGTAGATGTCAGAAATTATCCCGAGGGAATGTACGATTGGGATAAAAAGTATCATATGTGTTAAATCAGGTCATAAACTACCTCTGTGCCAAAATCATCCAGATCCGTTTAGCCGTTTGAGCGTGAAGGTCGGACAAATATACAAACTCACACACACGCTCACTCACAAACTTTCGCCTGTATAATCTTAGAGTGATTTTGAAAATGCCAGGATGACAATACTGGCCTCCTCTGAACCACACATTCACTACATTCATTCAACTCTGTTTACTTTTCTCGTTTAAACGTGCTCTGCATTATTCTACACGACATTCTCTCCTGATACTTCTGCTATTACCTTTCTCCACCATTGCGTTAAAACTTCCTCATAAATCTAGTACCTATGAGGAAATTATTCAATAAATTCCATCCATCCGCTATCAGCTCCGAGTCATCTTAAAATACAACCCCGTGGAACTAAAAACATGAATTTATTATTGCTCATACATTATGCACATCACTTTAGAGATCGAACATGACCATGTTATTCTGTAAATTAAAACCCACCTTAGCACGCATAATCGGCTGAATAAATACTGGTCCCCTACTAGTGGCTCTCAATTCTTTCTCCTCATAGCACTTGGTCAGAGCGGTCGTGGTCTTCATGTATTTTCTTGTCTAGGGGCTGATGTGATTCGCCTCACGATGTTTCGCCCTCTACTCCAATTTTTGGTGTTTTCAGTGCGCTCACACAAAGAATCGTTTATCGAGAGCCCTCTCGCTTTCGACTACATTCAACATCATGGAGCTGAATACCAGTATTTTATATGGAGCGGCAAACATTAATACAAACTCAAAGTCAAACTCGAACTCAAAGCATTTATTTCAAATAAATCAATTACAGGCACTTTTGAACTGTCAAGGGTTCGGTCAGTCAGAAAGATGAAGCTAGTTGTCCATTTCTAATCAGTTTGTACCTATGGAGAAGAATTCAATTTGTGTTATTATTAGTCAATTTTTAATCGACGTGATAACTTGATTAGGCATTTTTATGGAATCATCACGCTTGGCTAAAGCATTGGTATTACCAGTTTATTGACAGAAAAGAAATAAGTTTGTTTGCTAGGCGCAAATGACGGATATAATAAAAAATTTAATAATACTGAGCATGCATGATGAATTACACCAATAAATATGTGATTGGTACGAGCTGTATCTATTTTAAAAGTAGAATTAAATTTTTATCGCAAATCACCCCACAAACACTTCTCACACTCTAGTTAATGCTTCCGATTTCCAATCGAGAACAAATAGTTTTAACGGCAAATTGATTCGCATTTAAAATGTTAATTCGATTCTTAACTTCGGGACACGTCGGCATTCTCGACCTTCCAAATGAACAATGGGACAACGTTCCATCTTGTAGATATTATCTATTAATGTGTATTGAATCTTGCCATATTATTAAGTATTGTTTGTGACGTGAGTCGACATGTTATAAAGATATTTATTAACTTATTACGACGTGTTTCGATGTTTCTATTGTTATTACTGATTGTGGATTCTTTCTTTTTGAAGCTATGGTTGACACGTTGTCTGGAGTTCATTATTTATAGTTGAGCAAAGTCAGCTAGTAATGTACAGACGCCAGCACATCGAGCTATCCCTAACTGTCAAATTAAAAATGAACCTTATGTCTTTGCAATAAAGTTGAAATACTATCAAAGAAATTTGACAGATTGTGGTAACTTGATGTGCTGGCCTCTGTACCTACTGCTAGGACACAGGCCTCCTATCTTCGGCGTGAATTACAAAGAAACGAGTAAGGAGAAGTCGCGGCACCGACGCATACATTTATGTATAAAAACGTTTAAAAGCGGCTTCAAACCTGTGTACAAAATGTACGCGCCTATGCCTCGCCTTCACCTTACGCCATGTTTGTGTAATTCTCGCCTTCGAGAGTGTTAAGGCCATAATCCACTCGGGTCAAATGCGGGTTGGTAGATGTCACATGTCTTGGAGCTTTTTGGTTCTAGGACATATCGGTTTCCTCACGATGTTTTCCTTCTGTTTCGAATTTATAGTTAAGTGTTCATACAACAATCCCAATCTGCCTAGCCTTTTCGGAACTATTTTGGGGTTGGCTTCTAGTCTAACCGGATGCAGCAGAATACCAGTATTTGACATGGAGCGACTGCCTCGGACCTCCACAACCCAGTTAGTAACTGGGTAATGCAATTGGTAAGACTGGCTATCACTCTCGGGCTTCTGGTAACTCGTAACGACTGTCAAAGATCCTCGAATGACATCCGGGACCAACGTCTTAACATGCTTTCCAAGGCACGGAGGAGTCTCGATATGTAAAGATGGTCACCCATCCACGGACCAACCCCGGCAAGCGTAGCTTAATCTGAAGATGAACCGGATGGTGATCGATCACATTATAACTTAGCCACGAGCTCCTTCTTTAGTGTTCTTACATAATATATTGAAAATATTCATTTTGCAATTAAATGTCTAAATACATTACCATCTTGTTACTTGTTGATTTAGTAGTAGGTAACAAGTACTTTCCTTTAACAATAAACAACAGCAGGTAAAAATCAGCTTTAACTGCTTAGGAGCAAAATAATCCATGCCAACAAAAAATCTTAACAAATACGTATAGTTAAATAATGTACCGGAAATATCTCGTGCCATACCCAAAAATCGCAGAGTGAATGTGAGGAACTTTCCCCTCAGTCATCCAGCCCTCTTTGAATGCGACTTTAATACTTCACGGCTTTTGGGCGCATAAAATTTCAATATTCCCAACACTATCGAATAGAGCGGAAGAGCGACAAGGAATTTCTCAGTACAGGGATATATTATGGTTTCGTTGAAAATCCTTTATAGAGTATAAAGGATTTTTAACGAAACTGGCTGTTAATGTGTCATGGAATTACAGAAAAATGATGTGTTTCATTTTTAGTTCAGATTTTAAGTAAAGAATTAACGTCTGTCATAAATACTACACCTTTTAATTGATCTTATCACATCTTATTTCTATTTAAACACTGGGTTATTTTCAGTCTTCAGTTCACAGAATAGAATTGTTTTTCCTGTAGCATTATGATTTTTAATGATAATTGAATGATCATTCATTTCATCTTCCTGCTTCTTTTTTCTTTTAGTTAGGTGAATATTTTCCTGCAATGTGTCTTGCTTTATCACACGCTAGATTAAAAGGCGGGCTTTGGCATATTGGCTTCGCGCCAAAGTCTATCCAATAAAATCTTCACACAGATTTGCGCGTCAGTCCTTATTTTTAGGGTTACGTATCTCAAAAGGAAAAAGTGGAACCATTATAGGATCACTTCATGTCTGTCTGTCAGTCTGTCAGAACCCTTTTGTTCAGGTACACGTGAAGGTATCAAGTAGAAGTATCATCTAATACGCAGGTCTACGATCCCTTGGAGCTAGAAGTCTCTAGGCAATTAAATTTCTAAGGCAGCGCAATCAAGGAAGGGGCCCCTTACGGCCGAAGCCTGCCGGGTAAGCGGAATTGTCCGAAAGGGTTACCGCTTCCCCGGAACATAAAGGGCTAAGGAACGAACATGAATGGGTCAGTAATAGTCTGACACTCCGTTCACTTCCGTTCCACCCAGAGCGGGATGAGTGATTTGATGATTTCCCACCAGCAATAAAAAAGCTCAAACTCAAGCAAACTAAATAAAATACGCCATTTATACGACATAAATTTTGTTACTCGCAGATAAGACAAAACTTAGTATACTCCCCGTTGAGCTAGATTAATGAAATTTAGAAAAAAGCAATGTTTCACTGCACAATTAAAGGCAAAGTCTGAAAATCGTTAATCATTCATCATCACTTTTTCCTACGCTTAGGTACATACTTTCATTTGTAGTTAGAGAATTAATCATGACGTTTAACGATGTATGAAAGATCAGATCATGATTTTCAACCACCCTTCATTGTACGTGGTTCCGGTTATAGTAATATTATAAAAGCGAAGGTAAAACGTTTCACGACATATCTGCTGAACGGATTTCGATGAAATATGGCGCACACATACCTAATTATTAGTCTTACCAAGGGGTATCGTATTACCCAGTGGCTGACCGGGTGGTAGAGGTCAGATAGGCAGATTCAGCTGACCTGGTTAGACTAGAAGCCGACCCCAACATAGTTGGAAAAAGGTTAGACAGGCAGATGGCGCATACGTAGACCTTGATTTCGGTTCAGATATAGGATACGTTCTCGTAGAATAATTTCCGACCTACAAACGGGCAAAACCGCTGGCAAAATCTAGTCAGCTATTATTCCTACTTAACATTTCGTTTCGTAGTCGTCTCGTCTCCGGCTCGAGTACTCTTAAAGGGCCTGCACACAGCTCTTACATTTGCATAAAGTAGTCCTGACAACGTCAGGACCTCTTATTAAATTTCTCATGACCACTGGAGATTTGAACTAAGGTGCGCCTTCATCGTTATGTACCTTCTGCTTTATGCCCGTAATATCTTTCAATATTCTTACTTGGTGAGGTAAAGCTTGATATAAAGTTAAGTTATGTACATTATTGTGTGTACAGTATGTTTTAATATTTCAATCAGTGATTTAGTCGAAGACGAAATATAAAATTGTGGCGGCATGCCGCGTAGATGCCGCGGCATCTACGTCGTCACATGTGAACTACGCATCCCACTGACGTCACACAGATCCTGCATCGCGCAAATAAAGTTTACCGCGCGACTAACCTGTATACAACGTAATAATAATAATACAAAGTTAAATTCTGTCAAAGCCCCTGAATCATACTTGCTTTTTTACTTGCTTTGCAGAGATAAATATTTTTTTTGGATCTTATTCTGAAATGAAATTATACACAGTATGTGTACACCAAGGTGTATATCATCACCAACGATGAAGAAAAACATAGTGATAGGGAACCGACATGTCGTTAAGCCAAAGATTAATCTTATAAATCGCAATGGGCTTGTGTGGTAGATTATAACCCACTCCCTCTAGAAGAGAGGAGGCCTGTATCCCAGCAGTGGGATTATTATAGGCTGATTATAAATATAAAATGTTAAGTACAGACGCCAGCACATCAAGCTATCCCTAACTGTCAAATTTTCTCAATTAAAAATGAACCTTATGTCATTGCAATAAAGTCGAAATACTATCAAAGAAATTAATAAAGTCGAAATACTATCAAAGAAATTTGACAGATTGTGGTAACTTGATGTGCTGGCCTCTGTACAATCAAGTTGCCGCTAGTATGAAATAGTAAACTGTTCTTTAATTGAATTACAAGCTGTACCTACTGAACTTAGCCTGAACTACATTAATTCAAGTTTAGATAAGAACTGTTAACTACGACTTAGATGTCGATTGGAGCTATCTGGATAAACGAAATTAACTGGTATTACAGTGGGACCGAATAAAAGGTCCATTATACAAATTAGATTCAGTTTGCTAAGTTATGAACATTAAAAAGAACGATTCTATTCGTTCTTTTTACTGATTTAACTTAATATAAAATTTAGGTATATCTGCAGATGCGATTTCTAAGAGTAAGATTATTTATACTTATCAATTAAAACCAAGTTTTGTAATGTTTTCGACTTAGACTACTTGCCGTCTCACTGAGAGAACCAACTTTTTGCACAAATTCAACAAAACAAAAAAAAAATTGAGTGATTCCATAAGTATTCTATCCTTTTTCTGGGGTAGTCAGGTCAGAAGCAATAGTTATGACTCGACCGCTTACCTGTCTGAGGTCGCAGTAAGGTGACGCGCCACAAGAGCACAAAGACAGATTCGTCAACTTGTGACAAGCGTCGTTCCTCCGGCACCGCGCAACTACCTAAGGAACAGTCTAAGTTCAGCAGTCGGGCTGTAATTACACTAATTAACTACTTTACAGTTCGTATTGCCTAGTTATTGGGTTGTGGAGGTCAGATAAGCAGTCGCTCCATGTAAAATACTAGTATTCAGCTGCATCCGGTTAGACGAAAAGCCGACCCCAACATAGTTGGGAAAAGGCTCGGCAGATGATGATGAATTACTTTACAGTTCAACTATGACATTTACTGACAATAAGTTTATGTAACAAATAGACAGCAAACACTTCATGGTTACAAAACATATTCGATTACCATCAACTAATTAAAATAAACAACCACAAATATAAACAACAATACAATGTTTTTTATCACCAATATCGCCATGATATCGTTTCAATCTCGATCCTCAAACAAATGTTGCCACGTATAAAATTTGCATTTTAAACTGGGCACAAAGGTCGGACCGGTGAGGTGGGCCATTCACTTAAATGTACCGGATTAGGAACACCCGATAATGGCCCGTTTTAATTGTAAAAGGTTTTAGTGCTACCAATTTTGGGACTGCCACCCATAAATGGGGGCTTTCGGTTTATAAACGTAGTAATGGCAATGGGAATTGCATACGAAATGTGTGAGAGTTTCCAGTGTACGGATTTGGATTTAAATCAATATATTTAATTGTTGGAATGCTCGTTTTGAATATTCCTATGGAAAACAGCAGTGGAAAAATATATTTTAACGTTTACAATAATCGATATTCTAATGATGATACGTCTTTCTGCCAATCTCGTTAATATGACAGCAACATGCACAGTTCGATCGCATATTATATATCACCTACTTACTCTAGTTTAGCCGTATACCCTACTTTATCAAAGAAAAAAGAATATAACATCACGCCTGGTTTTTGGAGGGCTAGACAGGTGGAAGTACACTCACATTTCGCCAGTTATGTTAAAGTCCCATGTAATAGAGGGCGAACTTATCACCATCAACCGGGCACAAATCCAGACACCGGGCTGATGCTGAAAAATTACTAATGAAAAACCCAATAACACTTTGCCCGATTTGGCCATCGATCCCAGGACATCATGCCTGCAGTAGCGCTTCCGGCCAAAAAAGAAAGCTATAACCTGAGTATAAAGATACTAAACGAAGCAGTAAAACAATATCCCAGTAGCATCGTACAGAGGCCAGTACATCAAGTTACCACAATCTGTCAAATTTATTTGATAGTATTTCAACTTTATTGCAAAGACATAAGGTTCAGTTTTTCAGCTTCCTCTCTTCTATCCTTTTGCTGTGCCCTACAGGTACTATAATGATCTAAATTATATGTATACCACCTAAGTGCACATTATGGTAAAGCAATAAAGATATTGAGTATTGAGTATTAATTGAGAAAAATTGACAGTTAGATCCCTAACTGTTCTCTAGCTTGATGTGCTGGCGTCTGTACAAAGAAATCTAATGATTTCGGTTTAAAAGAAGTGTTCCATATCCTTATAATGATACGTGATACTTTGTGAGGATGTATGGATGATGAAAAAACACGGATCCAGTGGGATAATTTCTTTCATACACGCGGGCGAAGCCGCTAGTTGTGCTATAAAGGTAAATTATATCTATGAAAGCAAAGTTCAGTGGGTCATTCGGTCGAATATATTTAATTCATTCAATCCATTGTTTTCCAACTCGGTCTTTGTCTATTGTTCGAATTTCGTCGCGTTGTTTTGTAAACAGAACTTCAATTAATACTGGTACCAATTTACTATTATTTCCCATATTTGTTTTTTATTATGTAAGTAAACGGGCTACTAAAATTCTGCAAAAGTAATGATGAATGAAAACATAAATGCTACCATTATTATTTTCCCGCCATCATTTGTAATCTAAATGAAAGTGCAATGTTAAAAAAAATATATTTGTTGATACTCCCAAGCATACGATAAAGACATCACTATACTGAGCCATACCTGGTACAGTTAGCATCAAAAATATCAATTGAAACCTTAAGCAGACTGAATAAGATTCTATATTCGCGAACTTTCAGAAGAGTATTAAGACATGACATTCCTAACTATTCTTTGCCCCTACCTCCCCGATAAGTCGCGGAGTCGAATGGGTCTTTTGTGATAAAATTAATTGCATTTTCCCCCATTGCACGCTCATATTATGACAGTCTGGCGTAACATTTGATAATGAATATTGTACTGGAGACTAAACACGGGCTATTTTTAAATGATTTCGAAGGCAAAGTGTCCATTTAGGCATGTTAATCGCAGGATGGAAGAAAAATAGAGAGGTCTTGCGCAATTTGAATGATTTTAAATTCGATTCCCTGTAGTATCAAACTGCAGCATTCAAATTGGAATTTAGATTATGAGAAAGTCTATTATTTTTCGACTCAATTGTACATGAGGTATTCTATATTTAATTAGAATACGTATAATTACCATGAACTCATATAAATATTACTGTCTACGTTTGTACATTTGGCTGGCTATGATTTCTAGGTGCGTCTTGAAACTCGGACAGTGACTCGGACTCTGTGAGGGAAGTGGGCCATAATTCACCGTGTGGTTTGGTGAATTTCTCATGAATTTTGGTGGTAGGACACGTCGAGTTTCTAGGTAACGCCTATATTTTCCTAAAGGAAAATATCGCCGTTACAGTTTTGAGAGCAATGGTGATGAAATAAATTAACTTCCCAAATTAATGTAACTGCCTGGTATTATTCCATGCCAATAGAACGTATTGTGAAATAAATTCCAGCAGAAAAAAACTTCTTCTTTTCGTGTGGTTAGTGACTAACCTGGTGTCAGAGTTTTCAGGCTGCCCATGGGCCTCTAACTTAGCATCACATTCTGTTGAGAAATATCTCTCAGGCACAGGTTTCCTCACGATGATTTCCTTCACCGAATCCGTAAATTCAGAGGTACGTGCCTTGGGCTCGAACTCGAGACCTATAACTTGGCAGTCCGAAAACCCAACTTAACTGCCTAAGACTTATTAATTTACCCGTTCAGCATTAGAATATTTCAATGAAAATCGGTTAAAAAAAATAAAACTTGTCGCAATTAATATTATTTTTTCTTCTGTCAACGGTACCATAGTCTGCACACTCACCGGGGCATAAGTCACAATAAAACTATTTTCTCAAAAGATATTCCTTCGCCATTGAAAGCTCCGATCTGTTTGTAGCTGGTTAGTCTTATTGCTACTTAGAGAAAGATTAGCGGTCTTATCTGACTTATATCATTTTCTGGCTTGATGCATTATTGCTTGGTTGTTTTGTGGCTTCGTTTGCTTATAATCTCTTTTGTACCTATACTTTTCCTTTTTTTTTTAAGGCTGTGAAATCATCCAATGACTTCTCCCGCCCGCGGTAACCCTTTCGGACAATCCCGCTTACCCGGCAGGCTTGGCCCTGAGGGGCCCCTTCATATGCTGACATCTCTTAGAGGCGCGCGTGGAACATATACGCGCTATCCGGCACGGGTCTGGTGCTGATCGGACGGTGAGTCACCCATTACTCACCGTCCGCAGGCCCGCGTATACGGTGGCCGGGAGTCGTCACGTGGCTCCCGACGCCCGGGGCGTCTCCCGCGGCGGCTGGGACGGGAGGATCTTTCTCTCTCCCATCCACCGCCACTATCGTGGAGGGCACGCCACCTATACTTTTGCTTGCCTTGCAAAATCTTTTTTTTTTTCATAAACAAATAAGAATGTCGTCGATGTACAGAGGCAAGCACTTCAAGTTACCCCAATCTGTCAATTTTTTTATAGTTTTCAACTTTATCACAAAAGCATTAGGTTCATTTTCAAGTGAGAAAACTTGACAGTTTCGTAGCTTGATGTGCTCGTGTCAATACAGCATAATATTTGCGGAAAAAAAAGTAAAGAAAAAGTAAAACGTTTCAAAATAATTAAACAGAAGTATTTGAGCGTGATTTTTCTGACTGTACCTTTAATAAAAACGAGATTTTTAAATACAATATTTTGTTTACCCGACACAAAATATGCACCATTTTATTTCCCTATAAATAAAAAAATATTAAATTTTCGGAACACAAATTGAAACTACCGCCCATAATAAATCACTACAAAGACCTTTTTAAACAGAGGCGGGATTTCCAATTATTTCTTAATAATTTGCCATAAAATACAGCCATGTGGCAAACATACTCAAACCTACACCCACTATTATATAGAATACACTTTACGACAGTACGATAAAGTTGAAAATCGCCTGAAAATAAAAGAAACTAATGCAAATGAAATTGGAAAAATTTCATCTGAAGTAGTTCCTGTCAGTAAAGTTTTATGGTTGATTTTCCTTTAACACAACAGCAAGCGATGATTGTGTGAAGGTATTCTTAGTAACAGATGTTGTAATCGAGAATCGTTTGAAGGGCACTACAGAATCGATTATATTGTATGAAGATGTGAGCCCTTAAGCGGATTTCTTTTTAATAGTTTTCCTCTGGCTGTATGGGGCTGGTCAGTGCTTGTGTATGATTGAATTTTTATATCGCTATTCATATCTGAGGAGTTATTGTGGTCTCGGGAATGAGATGCCTTTATGTTGAGGTTGGAATATCGCAAAATTGGCAGGAATGTGGCATGTTGTAGCCGTTGTAGGTATTGGGGTAAATACTAAGCGGTAATTGCGTATTAATATGTTTTTTGGGTATAGTATTTTCCTAGGCTATTATAATATTTTCAAGTTAGTTCAAGAAAATTAGTCAAATGAGGACTTGAATTTCGGAATGAGAGATCAGGCTATAAACACTGTGCGCGCTCTGCCGTCTATCTCGAAAATGGTTCAAGATATTAAATAAAATTTCTTAACAAAAGTTGTACAAATAGCATAATACCCATAGAAAACGAGATATTTGCAATAAATGTGTTAAAAATCGATTTTTGTACGGCATATCTATAGACGAGGACACCCTTCGATAAGTAGGTTTTAAGACAAGTATTAAGGTGTTAAAATAAAGGTTTATAAAAGTTTATAGCTGGCTAACTCTCATTCCGAGGTGAAACCCCTTCTTCTTCCTCTTTTTCGTGTGGTTAGTGACTAACTTGGTGTATGAGTTTTTATGCTGCCCATGGGCCTCTGACTTAGCTTCACATAGTTTCCTTCATCGAATTGTAAGCAAATGCAATAAAATACGCTCATGAATCAGAAAAGTCAGAGGTTTGTGTTGGCCTTGGGTTCGAACTCGAGACCTTTGACTTACGGTCACACCACTAGGCTATATTAGGAGGGGTAAAAACCCTAATATTCCTGGACTAATTAGCAGATTGGGCTGGAGAAGAAGCTTTATATGGGAAATCAAATTAGGAATTAGAACCTACTGCTTTGCTTTGAGGCTAGAATTAATGGCCAAACTATTTTTGATTTGTCCTACTAATATAATAAGTGTGAAAGTTTTTGAGAATGTATGGATATTTCTTACTCATTTACGCAAAAAAACATTGAACGGAACTGGATAAAATTTGGTGCAGAGATAGATTATAGTTTGGAATAGTACTGTAGAGGATGGAAGATCCTCTACTAAGGGGGCTCAGTGGTAGAGCGTGTAATGTGGGTATAGGGCTTCTATACTATGAAGATAAACACTTTTCCAGTTGAAACGTGTGTTATTATATTTTCACTTTGTTATAACGAATACATCTGTGTAGCTTCGGCGCCGGACGACAAGTCTAGAATATATAAAATCCTAATCTATTCTTAATACATTTTAAAGGTTCGAATGCCGTCAGATAATTTCCAGCCTTGTAAAACTTAAGGTTTTACTCTAAGGCTCTACAGTACATAGGCTACTTTTTATCCCGGACAAAAATGGTTGCCGTGGTAAAATTTCCTAAATACACGCGGGCGAAGCCACTGGCAATAGATAGTCATCTCTAAAAATATAGTTTCCGCAGTACAAAATGTCTGCCATTACGCATAATTTTATGCGTGAATTTAACGATTCTTCACACAACTTTCATAAACAAATTAGACCGGCAAACCTCAATGTTTTAAACGTATAATATTAAACAACGGATGCGGTAAACTAGATGTGGGCCAAATCGCAACATTGAGCAATATGGTAAAGTTGGATTATTTATTTTAATATAAATATTTCTATTACGGGTTTATTTTTATTACAGATATCTGAAGAGAAAACTTTTTAGTAGCAGTTTGCGATCTTTCTGAACAGTGACAAGTGAACCAAATTGCATCGCCCCGCTAGGGTCGACACTAAAGAGTGGAGCCGGATTCATATTACTGTGATGTGTCGTGTTGTGACGACGCAGGTTTCTGACGCAGTGTTAAGGCTCATTATAGCCACCCGGCACCCACCCCGCACTGCCTCGTCGCATGGCGTCTACTCATTGTCGACAGGTGGTCTACGGCACAATATAAATATGAACAGTATGGAAACTAGGCCTATTTGTTGAAATAATTACCTACGCTCCACTGCAGCATTAGGGTTGTCACTCTTAATGTTTTTGAAACTGAACTGTATTTATTAAAATATTTGTGTTCTCAAACAATCGAGTTGAAATTAGTTATTTCAAATCGATAGTTTTTTCGATTGTTTACTAATAAAATTTAAATAGGTAATCTCATGGTTTCGGTTAATACCAGTAAAAAAAGATTGTTTTTAACACGGAACAGTTTAAAATTAATACACAACAATTTGTAAACTTTATCAATATGGCGCGGGCGTAACCTTTTACAAGTTTTGGCGTGAACCGCGGAAAGACAAAAACGTTTCGTGCGATCCTTGTCGGAAGGGCGCGCGGAGGACGCTCGCCGCAGCGGCGCGGCGCGGCTTGGCGCATTTGTGGCGCCGACGCCTGATTAACCCGGCGGCCGCGCACCGTACTATGCGTTTCAACTAAGGATAGGATGACCTTGGCACCATATTGTGACAACAATTAAGTTTACCAAAAAAATACTTTATGCAAATTACTTATCTTGTTCATGTAATTTTCATATGATTATTGTTAATCTAATATAGGGCCAAGGTCATCCTATTCTTAGTTGAAACGCATAGTACAATTTTTTTACCCGAAAATGCGTGAGCATTAACTAATCGTCTTGGCGCGGCACTCACGACTGACAGCACCGCGACAACCGCTTAGGGGTCTCGTCGATTCGCGTGTTTGTGTGAGTGCGCCGTTTCGAACGTTAGTTCGTAGTTTCCGTACTGTTCATATTTATATTGTGTCTACGGGTTGACGCCGCGTTATCACCAATAAACGTCGCGCGGTCAACCGGTGGACCTCGTAACTTGCAGTGGAGTGAACGCAAGACAAGCATGCGAGCAGCGAGTTGTCACCAGTGGTCCACCCGCTGTCCGCGCGTGGAGGGCATACGACTGAGGCGATCTGGTGACGCCATGGATTTGAAGCAGTGAGCGCATACCCATACAAGTCCATTTAAAGAATACTAGCCGCAGGAAGCGAGGCGGTGCGGAGTGGGTGCCGGGTGGCTCTAATGAGCTGTGACCTCTAGCCAAACAAAACCCGTTGTGATTTGAGGTAGTTGAGAGCAGATTCGTTTGATTGGTGATCCTACGTCACGACACAAGTCGGTGACTTGAATCGGGTTTACTCGACTCTAGTCGTAAGTTTGCACTTCCAGCGTTTATTTTTTAGGAGGTACTTTGATAAAAATCTGTACCATTTTTTTTGGAATCTGTACAATTCTGTCGCGTGAACACTATGGCAAAGAATTATAAAATCAATATAATATACATACCTTTATTGCTCTCCTATGCAAGTAGTATCTCGACCGGTTGAAGATCAACACGTCATCTCCGAGCTTGTCATAATTATGCACATGCTACACTTTCTTACACAACACTCACGAATTCTGATCACTACAACAACACTTAACAATTCGTCCGCTATCACTTAACTCACTTATCACAAAATGTATTACACACTGAAAATCCATTGCGTAATTATTTGCGTAACATAAGATCTGCTACAAAGTTGATATGCTGTTTGTTGTTAACGCATTTCCTTTCATATTAAAGAACCCAACAATAAATTGTAGGGTATCAATTCTGTCTGCTTCCAATCAAATGTTACGTCACTTCATTAAAAATTCATCTATCATGAACGACAGTACGTCACTCGATTAGAGAACATTTTTAACAATTGGGAAAAAGCTGCCGTTGAAATTAAAAAAAAAATAGGTATATAATAATATAATGTTAAAGATCTTCGATGTTTGCCTTTGCACAGGCATCGATGGCGCCGCGCGGCGCGGCTTCACTGAATGTTGCCATTTTAAAATATTATAACCTAGTTATTTTGTACAATGTAGGTATAATTTTTATTTCTGTAAGTAGATTGGTACAACCATTTTTACACGTTAATTATTTTAATAAATGATAAGAAATTATTAATACTGTTTTACTTTTTATTTTGTCTTGGTTTGTTCTAGGTACCTACCTATATCAATATGTTGCGGTTGAATTCATCAAATCAACGCTGGTTGCCTGTGAAAAGTAATCCTTTGGCTCTGTTTCATACATAATATGAAGTATTACGATGTAACATTTGCACAAATACATTTACTAATTGAGTACATTTTAAATGAAAAAATACATGCATAATAAAAATTCCCGAGTTAATGCCATTAAACAATTAAAAAAAGACGACGGAACGTGGCACTATGACGAACCTACTCTACTAAGAAAACAAAATTCAAATAAAGAACAACCAAATAGTGACGCTGGCTGAAAAGTCGAAACCGGATCATTTGCGATAAAAAAAACAAAGTGCGGTCAGCGGTGTGCATCTAAAGAACGGAGACCTTTCGAAACCCAACATAAGCTGTATGTAGTACTATACCATGGTGTACTAATGAGATTTGCATCAAAAAGGGAGTCCAGCTCAGCATTGGGTCAGGCAAATATACCTGAGGCTGTTATTTTACTGGATCCCTTAACATACGAAAGAAAATCAAACGAGTTGTCGATACGCGAATTAGTGGTGGAAAAACTGTTTAAATAATTTGCATTGAGAAATATACAATGATGTATTTGTATATTTTTTTTTGTGTAGTTATGTGTGAATTGTGTTAAGTATTGTGATGTAATATTTGGATTACCGGCCTAGATTCAAGCTCATCCAGAGAGGCTATGCTAATCACACGATGTAGTGGTAAGTACCTACAGATCTTTTCTAATAAATCGCTTGAATAGTGCATTACAAGAAAAGCTATAACAGACAGACACAACAAAGTAAAAGTAACTTTCTTAAGCATGTACTCAATCTTGCTGTAAGATATTGGTACAGATTTGTGAGTGGGCGACCGACAACTAATGCAAATGACCATAATTACCCACACATATCGGTTTGAACTGCGCCGACGCTGTTTTAATGGCGCTGTATTCCTTATTTTAATGAGATTTAATTCCTAAGTAAAACCTCTTTGTTCTGACACGAAAAATATTAATTACCTATATAAAAAATGGATGCTAAAACAATGTATAATATTCAAAAAAGGAACACAAATTTATTAAAAATAAATTTGATCCATTTTACTAACAAATAAATGCTGAATAATAGCCATCCATTACAATCCACTTAGAACATACGCGTTCCAAATATTCGAATTTAGAATGCCATCCATTGTTTAAAACTATTAATTTTAAAATGTCTGAATGTGATTGGATGTGTCAACACAAACAGCTGACAATCGACGCATAAACGCAACTATCCCTTCGAAATTCAACCAAATTATCTGGTGCAGTACAAAAGACTTTAGACGTTTGTGTTAAGAGCTATTTTTCTTTTGTTTCAATTGCAAACGTGACTTGTTCTGTGAAAATTTCTTTTTGCATTTTAAATACTTCTTATTCTAAAGGAATAGAGTTTATTTTTATTCTTGGAACTGCAAAGGAAAGGTGGGTCAGTTCTAAAAATAGATTCAAAAATGGTATGTTTGTTCAAAATACAATTTTTGTTCGGTTCCCTTTTGATGTGACATGTGACACTGTTTATTTTGTATTTAAATGTGTTTAAAATATCGTTAAATATAGTTGTCGCGACATCTTGGGAAACAATATTAGATTGTTGTTTAGATAAATGTTCTGAAATAACTTTTTCTTTTGAAATATTTCGGTGGGTCGAAAATTTATGAAGCTTTCGGCGCGCCCGACAGAGGCGCACTCTGTAATCTGCTCCGGTAAGTACTACCTTGCTGATAGCCTAAAATTTGCATGATGAATACAGCTATGTGAGGGATTCTGAAATAGTTGTAATAATATAATACTATTATTATAATTGGCCACAACTATTTCAGAATCCCTCACATAGCTTTTGCCCGCGACTTAGTCCGCGTCTAGTTCGGTTATATCGCAATATTATCCCCTCAGAATATCCTCACCTTTTTGGGATATTTTTGACACAAAATGCATATATGCCTAATGGCGTTCAACACTCTTCAGGTGTGGAACTCCAAAAATACAGGACTTTGTATTTTAGGGTTCTGTACCCGAAGTGTGGAAACACATGTTAGATTGAGAACTGGAAGTCAAAGACAAATTATTCATTTATTTCTAACAGGTCCGTCAAATGAACTAATAGAATTGATTATAGTTGCCCCTTCCAAAAGGTAGTTTCGTGTGGAGAAAAATAGGCAAGAAACTCCACCGTTAGGCCCAGAACATACGGCGGAACGCAACAAATGTATACAAAACATTGTAAAAATTATTTACAATTGTTTTGTGTACATTAATTATATGTGAAGACGATATACCTAGACTAGAATAAAAATACTACACAACAAATAGTGACAAGAAAGAGAGAATAATTATACTTAACTATTTTTTTATTGAGGGTGGTTTGATATCATTAAATACCCCTTCCAGCTCTGGGTGGAGCGGAAGGGAATGTCAGACTCTTACTGACTAAAACCTATCCATGTTCCTTCCTAAACCCTCTATGGTCCGGGGTAGCTGTAACCCTTTATGACAATCCCGGTGACCCGGCAGGAACAATTATAACAATGACAGATAAATCTGTAGGTCATAGATACTTTATCTAGAAGAAATTCAGAATACAAAACATTACATACAGAAAAGAATGTTGCATATCATTCTTCAGTAATATCGTAACAAATCTGACTTCTGTTCGCGTCGTGAATGACGTCACTCAATTCTTCATACCTCTAGATCCCAATCAATGGAGATAACTCTATAAAAATATTCGGGTCACAGAGAGTCGGGGATGTCGATAATAATCCGTCCATACTTGAAAACATACGGTTGTGTTTTGTTATTTCAACGCTACTAAGAAACTGTTAGTAAGTTTGTTTGTTTGTATGTTACCTTTTCACGCTTAAAGCACTCAACCGATCATGAAATTTAGTTTTTTTTTTCATCTCGAAAAATTACTATTCCCAAAGAAAATGACAATGACGCTGTTGTGATAATAGATGGCGCCACATGTCTTACCAATCATGAGTTAGTTTAATTATTAAAGACCCAAAATTAATGTGAGCGAAGCCGCGGACAAAAGCTAGTTTTTCAAAAGATTTGAAAGTTGAATCGCTAGCCTCAGAAAGAAGTGTTAATGTAGCTTTGGATTTTGGAGCAGTACATTTTGTAACCGACTTCTATATCTCTCAATTCATCGGATTTTTAAAAATGTTCTGATATTCCTCCCCAATTACTCTAAGAAAACTGGACAGATTCCGAATTGAAAATACGAAACCAATTTTTAAGACACTGACTTTCAAAATCATGTTATTTTTCATTTTATTAATATTTTTACGGATGTCGATTTTTATTTATGTAGTTCAAAAGTTTGAAACGACTTCGGTTCACCGACAAATCAAGCCTTTTTTTTTTAAGGCTGGGAAATCATCCAATGACTGCTCCCGCTCTGGGTGGAGCGGAAGGGAGTGTCAGACAACTCGCGCCTGAGCCGCTATCTATCAGTACCCCTATTAATCAATCACGCACATACGTGATGCAACGACAGTCGGCTTCCAGACTTACCAGAATCAGCTGCAGTATTTAGCATGGAGCGACTGCCTATCTGACCTCCACAACCCTGGTTACTGGGTAACACGACCTTTGATAAGACTGGCTGGTTCATAGTACAGCATTAAAAACCGCAGCGGTCCCTCTACAAATTCATTTCCCGTATATTCTCGCCATCTTTCCCTATAATTTCGCCAAATCCCCAATAATTCGTTTAAGCTACGTTCACTTAATCCAATCTGACTGACTTAATGTAAAATTAATTAAGTTTTATTAATGAACCTGTTCCTCGGAGGTTCAGCTGAATTGTTGTTCGCGAACAAATTAGAATAAAGATTTTATTCTTTTTTGCTCTTGATAATAATGGTTGGTATCTATTTATTAATGTTGTTGAGTTTAATTTAAGAGGCTGTAATAAAATACTCCTATTGTTGATGCCACTACTTAGTACCTACTACTTGCCTATATTATTCCAACTATGTCGGGGTCGGCTTCTAGACTAACCGAAAGCAGCTGAATACCAATATTTTACATTGAGCGACTACCTATCTGACCCCCAATAAACTAGTTACTGGGTAACACGTTTCGAATCACTGTCAGATTTTCGAGTTTTTGAGTATCCGTAACGAATGTCAAAGATCTACGAATGGCAGCAAATGTCAACCGTCACAAAAGTAAATAAACAACACACGAAAAGTGCTAACCTTTTGAACGACATGGCGACATATACGTGACAAGCAAGCGTATGTCCTGTACGCCTACGACACAAATATGTGACAATGCGTTACACTACAATACAAAATAAACAATGAAATCATTACATTAGTGTGTGTTTATATAGATACATTTAAAAATTGAAGTTCTCGTACGTATTTAATGACTTGAAACAAATTAAAAGACACCATGGATTTTTTTTTTGTTAGTGGCATCTCGCAGTTCAACCAAAGGGTTGTCTACTGCTTAACCGGGCTTGCCTGTGGCTGCCACAAAAGAATTGTAGCCTCCAGCCAGGGCTTAATAAAAACTAAACCTAACTTACAAAACTAAGCGACTACACGCTAAGGGCACCCCCTGCGGGTTCGGACCTCGGCTTAGGGCGTCGCTGGGGGGGGACAGCAAGGGACAGCTGGATCGGGGGTTTTTAAAACTACTGGCTCAGCGGCAACGCGGGCTGGCTCGAGCAAGGGTCGGGGGGATGATAGTGGACAGGGTCGTCGCGACGGGCCTCGACGGCGAGGACGGAACGACGGAAATTTGTATCTGTGTGTTAATCTAACAGTGCTAGTAGCCGGGCTGCTCTCCTGGAGGAGAGTGGTGGCATCGTCGAGGGCAATGAGGGTATGCCGTGGACGGCGAACCTTACTGATGCGGGACAGGGTGTATCGGGAGGCGGCCGCAATCAGGGGATTGCGGTGCTTTAAGGCAGTGTCAAAGAAACGCTTCGAGAGGCGTTTCATGAACTGCTGAACTGTGGGGAGTTTAAAATTTACATGAAGGTCCATGTTACGGACGTAAAAGGGAGCTCCTGAGACCCTACGGAGGAACCGGTTTTGAAGTGTCTGCATTCGATGCAGATACTTGGGTTTGGCGTGCGCGAAGACGACGCAAGCGTATGTCATAATGGGACGGATTACAGCCTTATAGAGACGCAGTTTGCACCGGAGTGACAATTTGCTGCGTTCTGTAAGCATGAATTGGAGCCTACCGAGAGCGAAAGCGGCCCGCGAACGGACCTGCTTTATGTGCTCTGCGAAACTGAGGTGTTGGTCGAGAGTGACACCCAGGTACTTGGCATGCTTCGCCCAAGGGATCGGCTTGCCGTACATGGTGATCGGATTAGGGGGGTTGGGGAGGGCTCTACGAATTCTCCTAAAGAGAACAGCCTGGCTTTTATCGGGGTTGACCTAGATTCTCCATTTCCGGAACCAAGCGCCTACGCCGTTGGCCGAGTTCTGGAGAGTCTGAGCTATAGCTGGCGGACTGATCCCCGTGTAGTAAATGGCTGTGTCATCGGCGAATAACGCCAATTGGGCCTTTTTACTCTTAGGGATGTCGCTAGTGAACAGGGTAAAGATTAGGGGGGAGAGAACGGAGCCCTTGGGGGACTCCGGCGCGAATTGGGTGGGGGGAGGAGAGAGCGCCCTCGATGCGGTAGCGGAAGGTGCGGTTCGACAAAAAGTCCCGTAAGATGAGCACGAGACGGTCGGGTACGCCGAGTTGGTATAGCTTATAATTATATTAAGCCATTGTGCCAGACTTTGTCGAAAGCCTTCGCTATGTCGAAGAACAGGGCGCCAGTCATAGCGCCACGCTGGAAGCCGGCACTGATGTGCTCGACTATGCGGTGCGCTTGCTGGACGCACGAGTGTTGGGTACGGAACCCGAACTGCTCGTCCGGAATCAGGCTCTTCGCCTCGGCATAGTCCTTGAGACGCTTATAAATAAGCCTCTCGTAGATTTTGCCGAGCACGTTGAGCAGACTGATGGGGCGATAGCTGGTGGGGTCGGATTTGGGTTTGCCGGGTTTGGGGGTACCTATAACAGAGGCCTCTTTCCAGGCTTGTGGGAACATGTTATTACTCATGGCGCCATTGAAGATGGCGGTCATGAGCATGATCAGTTGGGCGGGGAAGAGTTTGAATACCCTATTGGTAATTCCATCTGAGCCGGGGGCTTTACGAGCCTGAAGACCCTTGATGATGTCTTGCACCACGTCAGGGGTGACGGGGGGCAGAGGATCATCTGGATCTTCGACGGGCGGGAGAGAGGCTCTACGTTCGACCTCGGCGTCGACTTGGCGAGGTGCTTTGGGTTGGCCGGAAGGGAGCTGGGGGAGCATTGGGACTCGAGACTGTCGGCTAGGAGCTCGGCTTTTTCAGAGCTATCGAAAGCGATGCTCTTGTCGGAGCGGATGAGTGGAGGGGTAGAAGATTCTTCGGGAGCGCGAAGCTTCCTCTGAAGGTTCCAGAAGGCATGGTGATTGGGTTCAAGTTCACCGAGTAACTTGTCCCAGTTGTCCGATCGAGCTTCCGCAATGCGTTTCTTTACGACAGCACGCTGTAAATTGCGCATGTGGGCTTTGTTCGCATCGCAGGGGAAGGAGTCGTAGGCACGGATGGCTGCGTTCTATTCGGTTATCAGCTCACGTACGTCAGCGGGTAGTTTCCAGCGGTGGTCTTCCACCACCGGGACTTCCCGTGAGCAATCCGTCAAAACGGATTGCACGTGTTCTGTAAACGAGGCGATCGCGCCGGTAGTGTCATCGACAGAGACGATGAGGTCAGGAATGGATTCCAGCTGAGGTGACAGAGTGTCGGATTTAAGCTTTTCGCTTACTTTCCTCCAGTCGGTCACCAACTGGGTGCGGGGCGGGTGGTCGGGGTCAAGCGGACCCCCCGTGTAGGGGGTGAGGTGCATGACGACGGGACGGTGGTCAGAGTTTAGCTCTTGTAGCGCCTCTAAAGATTGCAAACGGAGGTTCACATTCTTGAGGAGCGCTATGTCGAGGACGTCGGGAGTTTGATTAGGGTCGCCGGGATAGTGGGTGGGAGTCATTGGAGCGATGACGTCAAAGTTAAGGGAGGCCCCTAAGTTGAAGAGTAATCTAGCTCTGGTAGAGGTGAGGTTACTGTTCCAGGCGGGATGTTTGGCATTGAGGTCGCCCGCCAGGTTGACGGAGTCGCTCAAGCCGAAGAGGAGTGAGAGGTCGGCGGCGATGGATATATGATCCTCGCTACCGTTGGCCGGTGGGAAATAGCCAGAGATGATGGTGATTGGTTGATGACCGGTCATGGCGAGCCGACAGAGAGAGATCTCCAAGTGAGAGAGGAGAGGGGGGGGATCTAGAGGGATGCAATGGAGAGTCCTTCTGAAATAGATGAGAGTTCCGCCCTTGTGACAGCGTGACCGATCATTGCGAACTATGCGATAGTTGGCGATGTTCGGGTTGCGTATATGGGGCTTCAGAAAGGTCTCCTGAACTAGTAGGACGTCAAGCTGATGGTCGCGGAGGAAGGCGGCGATCTCATCGCGTTGACTTTTAACGCCGTTAGCTTTAAAGAAACCTAACTTGAGGGACCGGGGCTTTGTACATCTAGCACCTTTTGTAATATCCATAATTGATATTTAAAAGGTGAGGTTGGAGATGGCGCGCAGTACCCCGGGGTAGCTGTGGTATGCCATGAGGATTTTGATAGGGTCGCCCTTGGCGGCGTAGACCTGATCGGCCATCACGATCGCCTCCGGGGTTTCGAACACTTGGTTCATAACCGCGAGGGTGTGGACGAGGATCTCCGTCGTGGTGGGCTTGGTACCTGCTGGGGAAGGGGAAGGGACCTTTTTCGGGGCTGCCGAGGCAGGCTTCGAGGGGGCGGCGGGTGGAGTTGCCAAAAGGGCCACGGGGGAGGGGGTTGGCCCAGGGTTAACGGTAACCTTGGGCGCGGGGTTAGCAGGGGGCTGGGAGATGGGGGCCGCGGTGACTGGAGCGTCGCTGCGGAGTAGGTTGGCCCAGAGCATGGGTCGTTGGGGGCTGAGTCGCACTGGCAACTGCGCTGAGGGCACTCTAATGGTAGCCGAAGGGCTTTCCCTCTTCTGGCGATCGCTAGCGCGCTTCGCCAGTTTGTGGGAGGATGCCTTGGGGGCTTTCGGGCAGCCACGGTAGTTGGCTGGGTGGCCAGATTGGCCACACAGTACGCAGCTCGGGGGTTCGGTGCATAGAGCCCGATCCCTGGGGCGGGGACAGTCCGCTGTGCCATGGTCACCCAGACACTTGACGCACCTGGGTGTGGCGTAGCAGTTGGACTGCGCGTGGCCATATAATTGGCAGCGATGGCACTGGCCAATTATATTGGAGCGGCGGGGTTTCTCAATAGAGATCCCCGATAGTGAGCAGACCGACTTGATCTTGAAGATCGGGTGGTGTCCTTCTACAGGGTCACACACCACGAGGACTATGTCGTAAGCGTGCCCGCGACGCGCCTTGTGAAGGCGGTGCATCGCTGAAACGGGGATGCCTTGGGCAGAGAGGTCATCTTTGATGTCGGCCGAAGGGATCTCCTTCGGGACTCGGCGGATGACTACGCGAGTCGGTGTCTCTTCAGGGAGGGCGTAGATATGGAACGAGTAGTTCCTCGTTCGCAGCATACTGGTGAGTTCCCTATAGTCCGCGGACGAGGGAACAGACACCTTGATGCCCTGTTGGGTCGAAGTGGCAGACACCATGGATATTGAGAAATTCTTTTTAACAAGATGACATAAATTTGTAGTATGACGTGGAGGGCACGCGCGTGCTACGAACGCACGTTCTAACAGTTAATTATGAAACACAATTTTTTAAAACCAAATACTTTACTCTATCACAAACGCTGTAACAATAGCAGCATTAACTAATCCACTCCATACTTCCTAGTTCAGCTAAAGGTCCCAATACAAGGAAATCACTTTCATGCCACAGGTCACACAAGTTCATCGTCACATAGGCAGTACACACATACCTTTGCTTTATGACTCAGCTACTGTATCAGTGTACTGTCGCCATACGTTCCCAGCTACCCAGCCAGGCAGCCAGTAAATAAACTAAGCTCGCACTTTGTTATCACTCCCAGATAGTTTGCTACCACATATCAAATTTATTAAGGTGGTATAAGTTAAGGATCTAGCGGGTGGGATTTCGGGAAAATGTTATGTTTATTTATTTATTTATTCATTCATAACATATTTACATTTTTGTCGAACAGTGATTTTTACAAAACGCATTGGCATCAATTACATTCATCAATCAATTAATTTTTTGTTATGTTGTGGTAAAGACCAATTTGTGAAATCGTTGTTGTCGCTTTTATGCTTCTTTGGGTATCAGCTTTAACTAGATCTATATAGGGTAGAGATCTGTACGAACGGACCTGGGTAGTAAGCCTCTCTACTAACTAATGCTGGCTTTGTACCGACTGTCTTTTATTCTGAAAAAAAAAAAATGTTTTCATATAATGCCACGAGAGATAGAATAGGAAACAATAATTTTAAAAATTAAACAACCACAGGAGCCTCTTTTTCCATAATTTCAAAAACAGATAAAGTACTGGTATTCAGCTGCATACGAATGAACTGGAAGCCGACCCCAACGTAGTTAGAAAAAGGCAGGCAGATGGACTGTATTTCAAAACCATGGACCCTATACAATGGTAAAATTAAGAAAGTCCAATTAAAGTAATGCCAGCTGACTACGTTAAACAGCACGAACAGTGTCCATGTCACAGGAATGCTTTGAGATTCAGCCAAACTTTCTAAAACTTTCTATTTTTGGGGTATTCCCACCCGCTAGCGCTTAGAACTTGCCCCAACTAACAGGACTTCATGTTTTCCTTTCATTTTACAGCGTGCACGGCACATTATTCACAGTTTTTGTGTTAAGGACAGTTACACCACATGTGACCTATGCTTTTACGTGAATGTTAATTTTAACTAAATACTTTGTTTAATAAAAAGTTGTGCGCGAATGTACGTTCGTGATTGTCTTTTGACTTAATCCAAAATCTGAGCTATACTTACTGCAAAGTCAGTTAAGCAGTAGAAGACCTTAAAGATTGTGTTTTGTCCTGTTTTGCCAAAAAAACTGCATTGTTAGGCTGCGTACACACCAAGTGTACATAGTACAGTGTGAAAGTTACCGACTGCGAAACTGTATGAAAATGGGAGAGTCAATTGGCTGGTGAATTTTTCATACTTTTTGTAGGTTCCGGACGCTCACAGAGTCGGTGTGAACGCGGTTTTGGGTGTGGTTTCAAGCGCATTATATGCCAGTGAATAGCAGACGAAAATGTATGTATGTATAATTACTTTATAATAATAATAATATTATAATATCCTTGGACATTTCACACAGCGCCATATCGTCCCAAGCTAAGCAACCTAATGCTTGTGTTATGTTAACGAGATGGCTGATATACTACTTATATACCTACCTACATTTTTTTTGTAAATACATACATATTATAGATAGAAAAACACCGCACAACACACTTTAGACCACTTAGTCGGACCAACAAGGCTAGCACAAACACTGCCACTACTTTTTGTGCTATTCTAAGCTTAGTGCCTTCAGCACACATACGTGTTCAAGGCAGTGTATGGGCTAGGTGCTCTCTACGTAGTCAATTGATATACTCAGCATTTTGTATTTCTCCGCACCTAAAGTCACCTACTAATACCATAAATACACCTTACACTTAAATAATATCATTACATTATCCACATAACAGTATCCTAGCACAAATACCGTATTCGAACAATGCCCGTCACTTGGCTATAACCGGACGTTTTCGACAATAGCCGCAGCAAGGCATGTTGCGGCTATTGTGTATAACTGTCATATTCGCGCTGAACAGCAGTATTTGAGATATTTTCTTGGCATGGCGAGATATTTGTTAAGATAATATTTATAAGTAATGTTTGGATGTTGGCGAAATGGGGCGAGTCGTAGGTGTTGAGGCGACAATAGATTAAGTTCAGATGAAAGGTACGGGGACACTAGTAGGAAGAAAATGTTGTTACAAGATCTTGTTAAAAATGTGTAGGTACCGAGTACCGTCTCAGACATTGAATTTTTAATTTGCCAGTAAAAAAGAAATATGTCTAAGTGAAAGAATTGGTAAATAACGTTCATCAATTGTTTCGTGATTTGTGGAGCGATTTTGAAAATTCTCTTTTATTTGGTAGAAGAAGCTAGTAAGATTATTTTTCACAAATTTTATGAACCCCAAAGGTTCATAAGACAATTCTCTTGAAACGACAATAAATATAACCGTATAAATCGTTGAGCGAACTAATAGGCGAACATCTCATCTTATAATAACTTCGTCTCTGTTATTTACACAGCGTGGAGTGTTACTCGAATTTGTGAGAGAAAGGTAGGATCACAACTAAAAGTGAAAAATAAAAACACTATAAGAAAATTCTGACTTCCAAAAAATCCTACAAAGTGAAAAATTACTTATTCGGAAATAGGTGGAAAAAAACCAAAATACTAAACCAAAGACACTTTTTTTTTTGACGGTGGGAAATCATCAAATGACTCCTCCCGCTCTGGGCGTAGCGGAAGGGAGTGTCAGACTCTTACTTACTAAAACCCATCAATGTTCCTTCCTTAGCCCTTTATCGTGAGGATACCGGCCTGAGATTTATTTCTCAACAGCATGTGTGATGCTAAGTCAGAGGCCCATGGGCAGCATTAAAACTCTGACACCAGGTTAGTCACTAACCACACGAAGAAGAAGAAGCCCTTTATGTTCCGGGGTAGCGGTAACCCTTTCGGACAAAAACACTGGCTTTCGAAATCAAAGTTATTTTTCCTTGAATTTGCTCTCAGTCAATAAACTTAGCTCACCATACGATATTAAACAATACATCAAACCTCACACACCATAATATTTGCCAAACAATCTAGCCTGCGTTAATCCCAAACTCTATTACTTTTATCGCTACTATCAGTTAACGCCTGGCTGGCTCTGTCATTGCCAATACGGCATTACCTTCACGCTATACCCGTTAGGGTATTACCGTTATCAGAGGTAGGGGATAATGAAGTTTAGGGGATAATGCTACTGGTCGCTAATCAGTTGGTTGATGAACAAATTGATGAATGGGGAGTTTGTGTGATTTGTGACATGTGTCATTGTAACAGGGACTCTAAGCACTCTAAGCGCTGTTGACGATAGGTTCGTCTGAAGTCACAGCATTTTGCTGAGCAACGACCTGTTCTTGCGCATCCGACACACGGCTTCAACGTGTTGTTTCTTAAAAGAAATAATAATAATAATCTTTATTATGAACATTTTACAGGGTATCTTCGGGGTGAGACCCTGACCTCCAAACTAGTAAAATACTGTATCTTGACGGTCAGTTCCTTCCCTTATAAAGCCTTAGTTAAGCTATCACCCAGAAATCGGCATTTTTATTTCTCGTGATTTTTTTTATTTTTTTATACCTATTATAATTTAAAAAATAACTTTTTAGATTTGTTAGCCTTAGTGTTTGTTGTCATGTTCATAGTTGTCAGTGTTTTGTCTGTGGTCTACCCACTGTCCATGGCCGAGATACTGATTGTCCTGTGACCTCTGAGTTTGTTGCGGTCTTTTTTCTTAGAGTAATCAGTTGGTAATACCTATACCTAAGTCGACGATGTAGTCTCAAAAATATAAATAATTTAAGTCGTGTAGAAGTGTTTGTACAACCTTTATACGGGAATGAAAAGTTTTTAAGTGTGTTTGTTTAAAATAATATGTATTAGTTTATAGTTATTATTTTTATACGTATATACCTACCGTGTGTTAGGTTAAACGAGAGACATACTTTCAGGGGGTACTATACTCATGAAAAAGAATGGAACGATACCTGAAAACATAAAAAAATATAATCAGCTGTTACTGTGCTGTACATTTATGTTTGCATATGTAAGTCGTCACAATGTAGTGAACAGCTGATTTCTTATTATTAATTTGATGAGTACTATACAATCTGGAAGTATCTCCCTTGTTTAACCTAACACATTGTATTATGTACTGTGTTTTAAGTTCCTTCGTTGCCTGAAATAAAGGATAAAATAAAAAACATTTATCATTTAATCAAATGACGTATTGAATCCTACGATTGCTCAAAAGGACAAGGCAGACAGCGGCACTTATTTTTTGACACAAATAGTAATCTCATTCATTTATGTTCCGCGTTGGACGTCCATTAAGCGACTATAGTTTGTAAATGGCCGAATCGTGTTACTCTTACAGGATTAATGAATCGGGTTATAGGCAAAATATCGATGGATTTATTTTAGATTCATTTCTGTATATTTTTCTTCTATCAATCGTTAAAAATCCTAGCAACCGTTAAAAAACACGCTTTGAAATAGGAAACTTTTAAATAGCGAATTCCTAATGCAAAAATAAGCGCAATTTTTCTTGCAATTTTTTTTTATAGTTTGTTATTTTGATATTATTTATAACATTCTCGACACATTATTCGAAACTAGATTCTCTATGTGGAAATTGGTGCTCTCAAAATAGCATTTTCAGCTGGCGAATATAAATATTACTTACTTCCCAAGCTCAGTCTGGGCAGCATAAATACTCTGACACCAGGTTAGTCACTAACCACACGAAAAGAAGAAGAATACTTACTGCCGATTCTTTTGAACTGAAGAAAGTTCATAAGAACGGCTTGTGTTTATTACTCTTGATTAAAAAAGGTAAAAAAAATTCAGGCAGTAGCAACAGCAGGCTCTATGATATATCCCTCACGAATGGTTGGCCAGAAGACCAGAGGATATTTATTAAAATCTAAAGATGACAATCTGACAATTCAGTTCATAATTGCCTGCTTCATTAAGCAGCACTTGTCGTAAAAATGTGATAATGTTGTTTTTTTTTTCACAAATAAGTCACAATAAACCATCTTTTACATTCAAAGTCAAAGTCAAATCATTTATTCCAAATAGGTCAAAATCAAATAATTTATTTCCAATGGGCATTTTTGAACGTCATAATGAACAAGAAATAGAATTGATTCTCGTCGCCCCTTCCAAATGCATGCTTCCGCAGACAGGCGCAAAGCGATAGCGCGATCCGACCCTAGAGAAAACTCTATGGATATACTGTTCTACCAGAATCACGTCGCGCGTCGCGTTGCGCCTGTCTGCGAGAACCTTTAAATAGGTCTGGAAAAGTATACAATCCAAGATGTGATCTGTGATATATGTAGCTGCATTTTGAAACCCACGCTGAGAATTCAGAAAACTTAAAAAGCAACTTGGTACATAAAATCCCATAATGTTAAAATTCCAACACGTAATGTACTACAAGCTTGGAACTAGCGGTCCTGGCACAGCTGTTTCTCTGGAAACGATATAATTTTCCGTGTTATTGAGCTGGTGCGGCTCGCAATGGCAGTGTTGACACGAGAGGAGCTCACGGGAGATAGTCCTGTCGCGCTTGATGGACAACTTGTGTGGGGTTAAAAAAAAACTATTAGTAGGAAGCAGATTATTAAAAGGAAAATAACTTTATCGACTTATGAAAATGTGAATGACCTAAAAAAAACCGGCCAAGTGCGACTCGGACGACGGGTTCCATACCATCTATTAAAACAGCAAAAAATATTGATGTTCTGTTTTTTAGTATTTGCTGTTATAGCGGCAAAAGAAATACATCATCTGGGAAAATTTCAACTGTCTTACTATCACAGTTCTTGAGACAGATGACAGATGGACGGACGGACGGGTGGACAGCGGAGTCTTAGTGATACGGTTCCGTTTTACCCTTTATAAAAAATGGCTGTTCTTTTAAGGGTTCTGTACCTGAAAAGAACAGCCATTTCTTATAAATTTAACCTTCCTACTCTAATTAAGTTACCTCCACCAGTGGCCAGCACGCTCGCCACTCCCCGTACAAGTGTTGTTTCCGTGCAAGTGATGGCCGGATTTGTTCCGCTTATTTCCGGCGCGACGTTCGGAAACGCCGGCTAGATGCCGCCCTGAAATTTCCTGTATTACCAACGCTGCAATTGGAGACCAGTCTTGTCTGTCCACTGGCTTTGAATTAATAATGTTCTGGACTGTCCTGCGAATTAATTTCAATGAACACGCGCTAAACCGTGGTTAGATTTTAACGATGTGGCAGTGTAGTGCGAACTTTATGTATATTTTAGAAAGTCAATGGCGACTTATCAAAATAGATGTTTGCTATAACTAAGTGGCTATGCTGCCAGCCTTTTGTGCATTTTTCATGTTGACAGCGCCGCAATGTATACTTGTATATATTAGTGTTATTTTAAGACTATTATATAGATACACTAGCTTCTGCCCGCGACTTCGTCCGCGGAAAATTGCGATATACTGTAACTGTTTAGGCAGCGCATGCAAATAATTCTGTTTTCGGAGGTATTTCTTTCCAACTTGCTAGACAAAAATTGATATAATTTATTTAATTTAAATATAATTTATAGCCTATAGCACTCAGGAATAATGTAGCTTTCTATCAGTGAAAAAATTTTTGAAATTGAATCATTAGTTCCGGAGATTACCCCCTACATACAAACTTACAAACTTAAAAATTTTACCTCTTTATAATATTAAGTATAGATTATCTGTATTAATAAATGATTATTTATTCACATAAACTTTTTAGTATAAAATCTGTAACAGGTAGTGAAAACCACACCAAAATACGTTCTGTAGTTTAAAAAATCTTAAGAGTGACACAGATAGATCCGAAAATAAACTTTAGTATATTAAATGTATAGATTGCCTACTTTCCTTCTGAGTGAAGAATGGAATACAAACATGAGATACTAAACAATTGGCTCAGCAATAACTCAATAACGGTCGCAGCTAATACCGGATATCCGGGATTCCGATCTACTCGAGAACTCTGGATCCGGCCGGATTTTCTCAATCCCAGTTACGTATTTGAATTATGCTCCGTCTGTGTTGACCTTAATAATTTATTGTCTTTTCAAAAATGGAATAGCAAAGAATGCCGTTATAAGGTACTAGTACAGAGGCCAGCACATCAAGTTACCACAATCTGTCAAATTTCTTTGATAGTATTTCAACTTTATTGCAAATATATAAGGTTCATTTTTAATTGAGAAAATTTGACAGTTAGGGATAGCTTGATGTGCTGGCGTCTGTACATCATTAATATGTCCTATTGTAATTATATTATCTGTTAATGCGAAATATTTGTTAAAACATGACAAAATTGACAGATGTTCACGACAGGCGATGTTTAATAAAACAGAAATGGTTTAAAAATTCTTTTAAAATTATCGGAATATCACATGTCAATTCATTTAAATTGGAACCAGGACCTGAACCACCACTTCTTTTAGCAATATAATTTTAATACTACTTCAGTGTTAGAATTGGACGGATCTATACCTATAAGACGTATAGCCCCATCTCTTTTCTATATTAAAATAATACTGCTATAATAGCTAGTGGTCGGCCCCCTGGTCAGATACTTAACCCTTCAAATGTCGTGTGAACCCCATAGGTTAAAAAGAAGAATTCTCTCGAAACAACAATTAATATAACCATATAAATCATTAAGCTCTTATTGCCGAACATCTAATGGGTTAAAATGTTCTTTCAGCATTATAATCACAACAGAGTAGCAATGAACAACAAAAGTGATTGCAGCTATTGTGATTTGCTGACCAAAACAGCAATAAACAATAATAATTATTACAGTTACTACGGCGACCCCAAATTGGCACATAATAATAATAATATCCTTGGATATTTCACACAACGCCATATGCACCATGCTAAGCAACCTAATGCTTGTGTTATGGTAACGAGATGGCTGATAAACTACTTATATACATTTTTTTTTGTATATACATATTAAACATAGAAAAACACCCAGACTTGGAACAAATACTTGCAGGTCGTACAAAAATTTGTTCCGTGCGGGAATCGAACCCGCGACATGCTGCGCAGCAGTTAATCGCTCAACCACTGCACCAAACGTGTCGTCATAAAGACTCTTTACTAATTAACGTTGTATAGCGTCTGTATAGTTACACAATTCTTTGTCTTCTTCTTTCAAATTTCTAATGTCTGACGACTGAAAGAGAGACATAGACGGGAATCGAACCCGCGACATGCTGCGCAGCAGTTAATCGCTCAACCACTGCACCAAACGTGTCGTCATAAAGACTCTTTACTAATTAACGTTGTATAGCGTCTGTATAGTTACACAATTCTTTGTCTTCTTCTTTCAAATTTCTAATGTCTGACGACTGAAAGAGAGACATAGACGGGAATCGAACCCGCGACATGCTGCGCAGCAGTTAATCGCTCAACAACTGCACCAAACGTGTCGTCATAAAGACTCTTTACTAATTAACGTTGTATAGCGTCTGTATAGTTACACAATTCTTTGTCTTCTTCTTTCAAATTTCTAATGTCTGACGACTGAAAGAGAGACATAGACGTGTTATTATTCACCTGATACAGGTAATACGTTTATTAGTCAGGAGGTGTATGAAGCTTATAGGAAACTGTACAACAGATTAATATCAATAGACTTTCTAAGCCCGACTATATCAATAGAGTTTCTACGTAGCTTAGCTTATACCACGACAATGTAAGATCCAAGCAACTAAAATTTGGTAAGCGGGATTGTCCGAAAGGGTCACCGCTACCCCGGAACATAAAGGGCTACGGAAGGAACATGGGTGGGTTTTAGTCAGTAAGAGTCTGACACTCCCTTCCGCTCCACCCAGAGCGGGAGCAGTCATTGGATGATTTCCCAGCCTTAAAAAAAAAGCAACTAAAATTTATAACTGCTAAGTGTCAATTTCACCTAAGAACCTGAACCTGAAAACTGCGTTAAACCTTTTGAACGCCATTGTCACATAATTATACGTGACAAGCAAGCGCATGCCCTGTACGCCAACGACAGAAATATTACCTACTTATGTGAAAAAGGCAACAACACTATAACACGAAATAAACAATAAAATCATTACTTTTGCGAGTAAGTATTTATAAAGATATCTTAATTGGAGCTCTCGTATGAATTTAATGACACTAAACAAATTAAAAGAGACCATGGATAATGGGAAATCCATGATAAATATGGAAGAAATAAATTTGTAGCTTGGCGTGAAGTGCACGCTCGTGCTTTTATGCTCTGGCGTTCAAAAGGTTAGGTGATGTCAGTGTCAACATTTCATAACAATTTTGACAATGACAGTTCTTAAACTTAGTTCATATGTTCTGAACGCGATCAGTTCATTGGTGAAATTTGCAGTTCATATGTTCTGAACGCGATCAGTTCATTGGTGAAATTTGCCTTAATAGTCCTCTACAAAGAAAACAATACAGCGCTCAAACAAAAGTGTTGATTCTAACAAAGACTCTTTGGACATAGCACGACACGACCATTGGCACACTACGTGAAATTCTAATGAAGAATTCGTCACGAGTACTGCAATGTTAGTTAGACAACTTAAACGCTGCAATAGGATAAAAATACAAAGCATGCGTTTAAACATGCTTTAAAAGATTCTTATTTCAATGTCCTATTAATATTAATGTTCACTCTAATTTATGACCTCGTTGATCTAGCGGTCGCACGCGCTTTTAATGAGCAGGACCTCGTGGTCCTGAGTTTGATTCCCGAGTCGACCAAAGTATTATTGGGTCTTCCATGTGAAATTTCTCAGTATTTAAATTTAAGTCATTGATTGCCACCCAGCAGACACAATAGAAAAACTATTGTTTGTCGGACACACGGTGACCGCGTTGGCGTTCAACGTGTTAAATAAAATTAATGGCAATAGGCCTGTTACATGGGAGTCAAACATTACTGACGAAATGTGGGTGAAAATTCGGCGTTTTAGTATGTCATGATGCCTTCATTTCTCAAAGGATATCTCATCTCTCCATATAAAACCACCTTTTGGAAGGTGGCATCAAGAATCAGTTCTTTAATTTTTTCTTAACGTTCAAAAAAGCCTTTGACATTTATTTAAAATCCCAAAAATTACTAGGTTTCCATAAAGCAGCTGGCGATTGCAAATGAATAATTGTTTTCAGATTCAATCATATTGTGATCGTCGCTTTGTCGACCAAATCTGTGATTCCCAAGTTACAAAGCCGTTTGTTGTAACATTGTAAATTTTCTCTCAAGTCACCACTAACGCTGGTGTTAAACAAAACTTAACTCCAACTACTTCCTCGATTGTTCCCGGAACTGTTAAACTCACGTAACCGCAAACTGTGCAGTCTACCAATAATAATATAATGAATAACAATACATGACACGCTGTAAAATTATTCCTAAAAGTAACAGCTTTTACATTCATGTTTGAGTATAAAAGCTACAGCATTGCCTGCTGTAGTAAAACTGCAAGTCAAATATGTATATCTGACTTAACTAGTATAATTATGATTTCATAAATTCTATTGTATAAACCAGAAGTTATATGAACTAACAAAACAAAAACGATATTATAAAGAAAATCAAAAGAGGTAAAACTATTTATCCTAAATGGATATAGAGAAAAATTTAGGTACTGGCATAATGACAAAAAACGCTGTAGAACTATAATAATAATGGAAAGATCACTTTAATGAACAATCAAAACTAAAAGGTGTATGGTACAAAATCATACAAAACGAGCCTTCTCATATCCCCTGGTTTGATAGCAATACCATTAGCCGAGGTACTGTTGTAACTGCTCATCGGGTTCGTTCGGGACACATGCCATTAAGAGCCTTTGCGTACCTTATGAAAAAAGTAAGTTCACCCAATTGCGACGTTTGTGATAAAAGAGAAGATGTACAACATCTCTTGATGGAGTGCGTCAAGAACGAACCTGAGAGAAACCAAGTTATTAGGAAGTTAGGTATAAATAAGTTAGATTTAGGCATGTTTTATAGTTTTTTATCTCGACCTTTGTCCCGAGAAGCTAAATTGATTTACTCATTAGTTAATATTTAGGATTTTTGTTTAGCTTAGTTTTATTGTTTTTTGTTTGTAATTCAAGATAAGTTTATGATGGGGCTGGCATGAACTGAGTTCAAAAGTCCCTTAAATAAAGATAAAAAAAAAAAAAAAAAAAACTATAATAATAATAATATCCTTGGACATTTCACACAACGCCGTATCGTCCCAAGCTAAGCAACCTAATGCGTGATAGAAAAACACCCAGACCCGTAACAAATACTTGCAGGTCGTACAAATATTTGTTCCGTGCGGGAATCGAACCCGCGACATGCTGCGCAGCAGTCAATCGCTCAACCAAAAAAAACAAAAACAAAAAAAAAATATGGATTACTTTCTTACTTTCTATGGAGCACTTTGCCCGCGGCTTCGCTCCCGTGGTCTTTCTTCCCGGGATAAATCGATATCTCGATAAATTTAAATCGGTCCAGTAGTTTCGGAGCCTATTCATTTCAAACAAACAAACAAAAAATGAAATCTTTCCTCTTTATAATATTAGTATAGATAAATTTTACAGAAAATGTCGAATTTTATTTGACTTTACTTATTTAACTTTATTGCATACAATTCAAAATGTGCCAACTGCCTAATACGTATTTCTGGAGTTGTCGATTCGCCCACAAATAAATTAACTTCATGCGAAACTTTGAAATAATATTCTATATTATATATTATTTTAAATAGCCTATAGAGAAATAACATTAATTAAAAGTGCCGATTCGCGCATTTCAAGCAAGTAAATTCGTGCGAATCGACTACTAAGCTACTTCAACATTAGTTTTAATAATGTCACTTACATAATTTCAAACAAAAATATCCAGGCAAGTCTTGTTTCTAACATATTACGCAACGCATAGGTATTCTTCTGAAGTATACCGGTAGATACTGCCTCTTGGCTACCTGTCTGACCTAACCGACCTCTTTCAACATTCGCGCCATAGAAACCAAGATTAACGGCACAATATTATGGTCAATACGAATAACATAATGTCAACACAATATTACTGAGGGCACGAAGGTCTTCATAAACACTTCGATTAATGACGTAGAAAGTTGTAAAAGTCTGTGAAAAGATAATGGCGATGAGTGGTAGTAGCTGTTGGGTCGTAAACAGTAATATACAATATGTCGTATCATTTTCGCAAGATCTATGCATCATAATTTATGTACCGCTTCTTTTTTTTTTTGAGGTTGTGCAATCATCTAATGACTTCTCCCGCTCTGGGTGGAGCCAAAGGGAGTGTCATACTCTTATTGACTAAAACCCATCCATGTTCCTTCCTTAGCCCTTTATGTTTCAGGGTAGCGGTAACCTTTTCGGACAATCCCGCTTACCCGGCAGGAACTATTATATGTAGATACCTACATCGCTTCTTGCTGTTGAATACGAGAAGTGTCAGACGCTAAAGGGAATTACAAAACCCTTGTCTGACTGCGCCTAAATTCGGAACTCAGCCACGCTCAGCCTTTATGATTGACAACCACATTGTTGACTAAAAATAAAATGATTTCACTGTACCTGGTCAGCGGGATTGTCCGAAAGGGGTACCGCTGCCCCGGAACACAAAAGTATAATAATAATGCTTTATAATATAATAATGCTTTATTGATACAAAAATACCCTTTGTTACAAAAGTAGTAAATATAGGTTACAAAAACAATTTGTTGTAAAAAGGTTTCTGGAATAGTGGTAACCCTGCCTCCTAAACTAGGGGAAACCTGTGCCTTAGGAGACAGTGTTCTACTGTTGCTTCGTGCACAAATAGTCTAAGGAAGGAACATGGATTGTTTTTAGTCAATATAATACTGAAACTCCCTTCCGCTCCACCCAGAGCGGGAGGGGTCATTGACGATTACCCACGCTCAAAAAAAAAAACCATACTTACCTACTTGATAAAAAAAAATAATTTAGTTCTTAATCAAAAATCGATAACAATTTCCAAGAGCTCACACTGGAAATAACACCTGGAAGAGCAGTGGTGGCCCAGTGATAACGGTCTTACAAGCTTTAGTCGTAGGTTCGAACCTAGATAGCCCTTGAAACGGTGAAGAAATCGGCATGTCCTGGAACCAAAAAAATTAAGATATATGACATCTACCAATCCGCAATAGGCCCGCATGGTAGAGTATCCGCCCACTCGCTCTCACCTGAGGAAGCCTGTGTCCCAGCTGTGAAAACATTATAGGCTGACTTTTATGACTGGAAATACTCCTTTCTCAATTCACTTGTAATTTAAACTTTCTAAATAGATCAGGGACAGCTCTATGGCCCTTTACATACTGATATACTTAAGACGGTTAATAGCTCTGCCCTTAAAAGAAACTGAACATTAAGATAAGCCCTAAGTAATTTTGAATCTATTTTGGGAGAGACACTTCGTATTTCACACGTTATTTAATTTAGTTCTCACAATGCTGTTTGTATTTGAATAGATAACATCGGATTTATATTACTGGGTGGGTAATTACTACAAAATACCCATCCAGTGATATTTTGATGTTTAAAACATTTAAGGAATTTGATTTAAATGGCTGGTAGTTATAGGCTACGTAATAACAGTCATAGGCACGGATCGATCCATCGGGTTAAGCTACGCTTGCCGGGGTTGGTCCGTGAATCTTTACATATTGAGAATTCTCCATGCTTCGGAAAGCACGTTAAGCCGTTGTTCTCGGCTGTCATTCGTGGATATTTGACAGTCGTTATGGGTAGTCAGAAGCCCGAAAGTCTGACAGCGTTACCAAGGGGTATCGTATCACCTAATTACTGTCTGGGTTGTGGAGGTGAGATAGGTAGTCGCCCTATGTAAAATACTGATATTCAGCTGCATCCGGTTAGACTGTAAGCCGACTACAAAATAGTTGAGAAAAGGCAGATATTTTTTTATTTTGGCTGGTAGTCATTGCATTTGTTTATAAGGAGATTAACAATAATAATACTGTCCACCTTTTTCTAGCTCTTTTAGTGAATTTATCTGGCCACCTCCAGTGATCTAGAGGATTGTCTTAACTACCTCTTATACCAGTTAAAATTAAAAGAAACTTCAAAGAGAGTAATCGGTTGTTAAGTAGTCGCCGTTTCTGGCTTGTATTTGGTTTTGAACACCTGTATAATATTACTGCCGGTAATACTTGCATTTCAAGATCATGATAAACTGCAAATAAATTACATGAAAATGAGTCAATTATTATGACTCGTCTTTAATTCCACGCACAAACCACTTAATTTACAGATTTACAGCACGATTCGATTCTCGAATAATTTAGATAATCGCACATTTTATCGCCACTAAATATTCAAAAGTGTTTTATTAAGAAAAAATAAACATGCCAGCCCTAATCTGTGGTAATAAACGGCGAATAAAACAGCTGACAGCCGTCGCGCGTAAAATTTTAATGTCTTCTTTAAACACGAGGAGAAAGAAACGAAAGGTCTACTCCACACAATGCCGCGGCACGAAGACAGCGTGTGCAGCGTTCCCACTGCTGGGTTAAACCTCCTCTTTATGAGTGGGAGTGTGTTGAGTCTAAATCACGCGGGCCCAGTGCGGATTGGTAAAGAGATGTCAGCATTAAGGTAGGGGCCCGTTACAGCCGAAACCTGCCAGCTCAACGGTATTGTCCGAAAGGGCTACCGGTACCCTGGGCATAAAGGGGTAAGGACATGGATGGGTTTTAGTCAGTAACAGCCTAACACTCCTTTCCGCTCCAAAGCGGGAGCGGTCTTTTGATGATTTCCTAACCTCCAAAAACAAAAATTGCGGGTTGGTGGATTTTGGACGTTGGCAGAATAATCGACAACGCTCAGTTGCCAAAATTAAAAAATCAAGAAGTTTCAACTAGCAATGGTAGGCACCATTGCTAGTTGAAACTTCTAAGGCATTCCTAATTTAAATATTTAGTATTGCAAAAACAGTCTTTGTCGATACTGAAAATATTGTTTTCCAAAAGACAGTAGATAATGACAGTGACAGAATAAAACTTAAACATTCAAGAGTTGTGTACGCTTATCGCAAGTAACTGCGAACCTTCTGTTCGTTCAATTTCATGTAGACTTTCTAAGGTTTCCGTTATCGATACTCGGTCTCGATTATAGGTCTCGAATTGCGACCAGTTAACGAGTAAAATTATATTGGACACTGACCGGCGGTGTCGCGTGTCCGGTATTAGAAAAAATATAAGCTGTAATCTATACTTGTTGTGTACTGTTTTTTGGGTTGGAGTGTAAGTGACAACAGATTGAAGGCTACACAGCAATATTTATTTTGAAAATAAAGAACAAATAATATATTCTGTAATCCTGGCAATTCTTGTCTTCTGTTAGCATCGGAATAAGTTACAACATAACATAACGCCTGTTATCCCCAAAAGGTAAGCGGGATAGTCCGAAAGGGGAACCGCCACCCCGGAACATAAAGGGTTAAGGAAGGAACATGGATAGGTTTTAGTCAGTAAAAGTCTTAAAAGTCTTACGTCAATGGATGTCTTCCCACCCTCAAAAAAAAATCCCCAAAAGGTTAGTTAGTATTGCACCATTTTAGTTATACTTGCGTTCAACCGGGCATAAAGTCAGACTGCGGGTTACTTCTGATGAATTCCTGATGGATAATCCAATGACACTTGACCGACTTAAGTATCAAGACCATCAGCAGTACCGATTGTAACCACTATGAGTCATAGTGGTTACAATCGGTACTGCATAGTCTATGACCACTAAATCCATATGTTGAATGTGTAGTGTTTTTTTTTTCAATGCGATTTATTTTAACCAGTCAACATGTATATGATTAATGGGGACTAGCCCTGCCCATGTGCTAAATTAATGTCACCATTGTAACGCCACGTTGTGTACGCATTTCATGTAATCCAAACATTTAACGCAAAGCTTCTCCTAAATACTTTCAGCCGTAGCTTGTCACTTGCACCACAACATTTTCCATGAGCAGTTTGGACACAGTGTCAGGTGTTTGATGGGTTCCACCGAATTATAGTTGCTTCTTATTTTTTTTTTTTATCAAACAAATAGGAATGGATCAGTTTTTTGTTAACAAGAAAAAACATTGTTGTGCAAAGAAGTTATTTCATGGCTTAACATTGATTAGGTTGGATTTGGAGCTTTATATTTATTTTTGGATAACATTGAAAAGGGCAACGAGAATCTTTTACCGACTTCTTCAAAAAAGAAAGAGGTTCTTAATTTGTCTGTATGTTTGTTGCGCGATTACTCCGCCAATTATGAATTTATATTGATGATTCTTCATTTTGTTTGGTAGGTTATACTTCAGAAATGGTCCCATATCAATTTTATTAAATTCGTTTTAACAGATTTTGAGCTAGTTTGGTAATAGGTTTTTTTATTTTTTTTTATTTATCTTTTATACAAATTATCACAGGATTCAAATTAAATAGCAACCAAAAACCACTAAGGTTTAAACTTGAGCTATCATGAACTCATTACATTACATTTACTTACATTTTGTTTATCTTAGTATACATACAATGATACATTTTAAGTACGCGTTATTGCCGATACAATTAATATAATATTCAGTTCCGTTCTCCAGTTACAGTCATCCCTATAAGATACTTAAAAAATATTGTTTTAGTTTACATTTGACATTTTTATGTGTAATACATACAGGTAGGTACGTATTTAATCCACCTTTTAATTCATTGGATTCTGTGCCACAATTTCAATGGCTGCTCTTTTATTTTAACGTTTTCTACAGTCACACTCAGATGATTTAAAAACATTTTCATTTCCTATCAGTGATGGCAATCACAAAACATTCACTAGTACATTCATGTTAACTTACAACCAAAACATCAATAATAATGAGTAAAACCACCCACCCCATCAACCCTCCACACGACAGCCCTAAATTAATACCACATAATAACAACCAAACAGAACCTTAACCCTTCAACCGCAAACAGGGAACCGGTTACTTTTCCAATCAATAACAAAAGAAAACTTCTGAAGAACCCCTCACACCTGACCCTCCAATCCGAATAACAAAGCGGACAGCGGGTTAAAAGATTAAAACCAGTTAAAAGCAGTTGAAACCGCTTCAAACTGGCTGGAACCGGTCAGAACAGGGTCTAAATCAATGACGTCGGGCGCGTAACAATGCAAGCCGTGACCGCAGAGACATTCGTCCCTCGTTCACGTTACATTTATTGGAAAAGTTCCACTTTGAAATTATGTGCCAAGTAATAAGCGAACTGACTTTTATATTTTATTACCAGCCTTTTAACATGGTACAATTTAAAACCTGTTTTTATTACTAAGTCAGTCTTATTAAATTAGGGCCTGGTTTGGTCGAGTCTGGCTATCAATCAATCAGGCAAATCATTTTTAACTACAACCACAACATACAATAAATGACATTAAATAAATAATGGTTTCAAATAAAGAACGTGGACATAGAGCCAATTATTATTCTTTTAAAATGTTGTAAGTCTGACTTCGATCTAATTTTCTCTGTCAACCAATTTCAGGTGTTTAATCACTACATAGTATATAGCAAAGTCACTTCCCACGTCCTAATGTCTGTATGTATGTATGCTTAGATCTTTAAAACTACACAACGGATTTTGATGCAGTTTTTTTTATAGATAGAGGAAGGTTTTTTTGTATAATAAACATACAATATCCGTCATACACGCGGGCGAAGCCGCGGGCAGAAGCTAGTTCTTTAATATTAGTTAGTTTTTACTATCCCATAATAATTATATGAAAATGAATGAAGTAACCACCGCAAACATCTCCGCTCCGCTCTTAATTCGGGCCAATGTCAGAAAATGCAAGGAATGCATCTCGTCCAGAGTAAAATCCGAACATATAATTTGACCGCTACTGCCATTGAATGGTGCCGCTGACAATATTTACTGCCGAGAGGAGAGAAACTGTTGGGTGCTTGAGAAAAAATAGTTCAACCATGTACTAACTTATTGTACTCCACGGAAATTATGGAAGATAATTTATAATAATTATTGTTTCCTCTGTAAATTTTAAATACTTACCTAATTTAAGAAAAAAATAATATAAATACATTTACAATTACTTAAATCAGGTGGAATTAGAGCTGAACTTATTCCTTTTATATTGTACTAGTTGGAAATAAATGATCATCATCAGCCATCAGCAAAAAATAACTGAAACAAAATTACGTTTTGAATAACCTATATAATATTGACGATAAAGGTCGAAATGAAGTATTTCCTCAGTCGTTGCAAGTTTTATTTGAAATCTAAAAACCAAAAATAAAATTTCTAATTAAATAATTTCACTAAAAATCTTTTTTTTTTAATTAAAAATCCGGTAAGCTACCACAAAATTCCATGAAAATAACATTTCACACAAACCTTACCTAAAACGATTCTATAAAATATAAAAAAAAAAACAAAACTCGCAAATTAATTCAAAAACATTCACAATCCATCCAGACCTATAACATCTGTTAATTTAAATAAATTTAATATCACATTAAATTTGTAAGTTAAGGGATCAGGGTTGAAAAATATTAATATTTTGTATAAGGAATTCTTTAACGTAGTGCAAACTGAGTTTAATAGGTAATTGTTTTAAGAAGAAAACTAAAACTATAAACCCTAAATTTGTATTTAGTGACTGGGCCACTAAAGGACTCAGGAAAAGTAGGGAAAGACTTTTTGAGCTTTAAGCCTTTTATTAACACAGAATCTTTTAATAAGTATGTTACTAACTACTCGAGAATTTTTAAGAAAACTTGTAAAGCAGCTAAATCCAAATACATTAGCAACAAGGTTAAATCAGCTGAAAATAAAATAAAGACGGTTTGGAAAATTATCAATAACGAAACGAACAGGAGCAAAAGACATAGTTCAGATTACGTACTGGAGACGTCATGTGGTTCCATTTGTGATAGCAAACAAGTAGCTCAAGAATTTGTAAATTTCTTTACCAGTATTCCCCTAAAAACTACTGAAACTCTAAATTCCTCGCCTTCCCTATCTTTTGATTTAGTAAAGGCAAACGTTTCACCCCGCCTGATTGAATTCAACTTTAAGCATATTAACCCCATAATAGTGATTAAAACTTTTAAACAAATTAAAATCAAATTAACCGAAGATCTTTGGGGAATGTCCAGTAAAGTCTGCACCTCGATCATTGAGACGATAGCACCTTACTTAGCCTTCATATTTAATTTATGTGTGGATCAAGGCATCTTCCCGGATTTAATGAAATACAGCAAGGTAATACCACTTTTCAAATCCGGGGACAGTAAAGACACCAATAATTATAGACCCGTATCCGTGCTGCCGGTTTTCAGCAAGATCTTTGAAAAGATAATGCTTAATCAAATGCTTAATCATTTTAACACGAATAAAATACTTAACGATCAACAGTATGGTTTCACCAAAGGACGTTGTACAACTGACGCCGGTGTGACCTTATTAAAACACATTTTCAATGCGTGGGAAGAGGCTCAAGACGCCATAGGAATCTTTTGTGACCTCTCCAAGGCATTTGATTGCGTTGATAACGAAACCTTGCTGTTGAAGCTAGAGCATTACGGACTTGGGAAACTTGCGCTTAGTTTGATAAAATCTTATTTAAATGACAGACAACAGCAAGTTCAAATAAAAGGTGTAAATTCACTCGGTTTAAAAGTAAAAATGGGTGTGCCACAAGGTTCTATGTATATCGGGTCCTTTCCTCTTTTTAGTATACATAAATGATCTTCTCCATTTATTAAAAAATCAACTACAAATGGTGTTATTTGCTGATGACACTTCTTTAATTTTTAAGATAGATAGACGTGCAAAAAATTTTGACGACGTAAATAACGCCCTACTGCAGGTCCAAAATTGGTTCACTGCAAATAATTTAGTGTTAAATGGAAAAAAAACTAAGTGCATAAGATTTTCTTTACCAAATGTTAAAAGTAGTGATTGTGAGATAGTATTGAATCAAGAGAAACTAGATTTTGTCGATAAAACTGTTTTCCTAGGGATCACGCTCGACTCAAGGCTACAATGGGGTCCTCATTTAACATCTCTTGCAGGACGGCTAAGTTCTGCAGCATATGCTGTCAGAAAGATCCGTCAGTATACTGATGTAGATACCGCGAGGCTAGTCTATTTTAGTTATTTTCATAGTATCATGTCTTACGGTATTTTACTTTGGGGCCGAGCTGCAGACATCGACTCAATTTTTATTCTGCAGAAAAGAGCTATCAGAGCCATATATAATCTCCGTAGGCGCGATTCTCTAAGAGAACGGTTTAAGGTTATTAACATCATGACTGTACCTTGTCAATATATCTATGAAAACATCATGTACGCAAGGAAAAATCTGCATCTTTTTAGTAAAAGAGGTGAAAGACACAATTATTTCACTAGAAATAGGGACCAATTAGTTCAACCAGGTTTCAGGCTGGCTACAGTAGATTCATCTTTCATGGGGTACTGTTTAAAATGTTACAATAAAATACCTCCCCACAACAAAATTTAAAACTTGTATAAAACGCACACTATGCAGCCAAGCATATTATAAATTGGGAGATTACATAGCTGATAAAAATGCTTGGGTCAGTGCTAGTCTAGCTCCACAAGGGCGCATAAACTAATTGATTAGATTACTAAAAACTGTTGGAGCTGCGGAAGATCAACAACAAAAAAAACTATCTTTGCATTGTATAAATTCAATCTCTTAATATTGTATAATTGTTTAGCACATAATGTGAGTACTATGTACCTACTATAAAGCGACCATTTGCTGGGTACGTATACATTGACTTGAATGTGCCCTGGCGGCTGAGAGTATGCCATGCTCACTTTAATGTCTCGCTGATGGTGGCGTGTGTGTTGGATCATTTTGCTCCCTTCAAAATGGTTGAGCTGAATGGTGCTAATATGTGCGTCATGTTCGTTAACGGGCGCTGTCAGTAGGGACTGGTCATCTCTTAGCGGCTAAGGCTTGTTTTAATTTATTTTTTGGATAGTTTTTACATATTTTATATCGGATGCTTTTAACGTTCTGCATCGTTCTCACATGTATAATATTAATATGAACTATGTAACCAATATTTTGTAACCATATATTGTTTAAAAGAGTGTCCATGGAGTTTCTTGCCCGTTCTTCTCCATAGGTACCTACTGCTTTGGAATGGGCAACTAGCTTCATCTCTCTGACTGACCGACACCTTGACAATTCAAAAGTGCCTGTAATTGGTTTATTTGAAATAAATACTTTGAGTTTGAGTTTGAATTCACACAAAAAAGGTCTTCAAAGAGTGTTAAAGTTAAATAATAAGAAATAATGAGTTCGCACGTTAATTAAAGTACTCTCACTGGAAAAGTTCCATCAGACGAGATCTGTGAGATTTTATTTGGATCGCTGAAAACTTTTTAATTAAGACACAGTACGAAGTTTAATCAGTAGTGAACAATGTTCATCATACCTTGGTAGGCTGTAAGAAAAAAGAATGAATTATTTTGCTGAAAAATCTGAGTGCTGAACTATTACTTATAATGTTCCCACTGCTGGGACACAGGCCTCCTTTGTGTGTGCGAGAGTGGGCCATTAGTCACCACGCGGGCCCAGTGCGGCTTGATAGATGTCACATGTCTTCGAATTTTAGGGTTAGGTTTTCTTCTAGGTTTCCTCACGATGTTTTCCTTCACCGTTTTGAGAGCAGTGGTGATCAAATTAAATACACTAAGTTAAGTGCATGCCTTTTTTTTTTTAATCTGGGAAATCATCCAATGACTGCTCCCGCTCTGGGTGGAACGGAAGGGAGTGTCAGACTCTTACTGACTAAAACCCATCCATGTTCCTTCCTTAGCCCTTTATGTTCCGGGATAGCGGTAACCCTTTCGGACAATCCCGCTTACCCGGCAGAAGTGCATGCCTGGGTTCGAACTCACGACTTACAACTCGTAAGTACCAACCACTTGGCCACCAATGCTCCTACTAACTACTGTCTTGATAGATCGTAAATGCCTCCAAATAATCAAATTTAAAACTATAACTCTAAATTACTGAGGACTCCGCGATTAACATCTGACTTTCTTTGGAAGCTTAAACGACTTTTCTTTACTTGAGGCTACTTCTTTTAAAGCTACAACATAGCCCGCAAAGTTCAAATTTTCTTATGTTATTTGCAAAAAAAAAATCGCGGCGGTAAGAAGTACAGAGTTGTAATCATTAAAAACAACCTTCAGAAACCTTAAGCTAAAACTACAGACAAAAAAACGCCCGCACGTTGTAACACTTTTACGAGTTATACCATAATAATAATATATGTTAAGAAGTGACGCCGTTTATCTACTTAGAGATACTTATACCCACGAGGATCAAACAAATCCGTGACCTGATTCCGGCTGCACCTCGCAATGCATAACAAGCACCGGTAGCGCAAATTTTTGTCTTCCTCCAAATCATTGGGGAAATTAAGACTCCCAACATCCTTTAAAATATTCGCACTACCGGCACAGTGCCGATATTTCACTAAAAACAAGTCGTTACAATAATGCACGGTACCCCAGTTGGAAAGCAGCCAAAGACAGTCTCTGTAGCGGTAATCACGAGAACGATATTAAAACGGCCTCGTCCGGTTAATTTCACACAATATACGTTTCCCGGACATCATAATCTAGGTGCAACCGGCGCATTTGTGCAATTTTACGTCTTGTAGGTACATACAGCAAAATAATTTTGTATGCTGTCAAATTTCCCCAATATAAAATAAACCTTATGCTCTTGTAATAAATTTGAAAAACTGTCAAGGAAATTTGACAGATAGGGGTAACTTGATGTGCTGGCCTCTGTACATAAGGTCAACGGGATTGTCCGAAAGGGTTACCGTTGCCCCGGAACACAAAGGGGTAAGGAAGTTTAGTTAAGTCACTAAGAGTCTGACACTCCCTTTCGTTCCACCCAGGGCGAGAAAAGACATTGTGATGATTATCCATCTTTCAAAAAATGCAGTTACGTAATAAAAGTCTTTGGTATTATAAAGCTTCTTCTTGTCAACGCTTGTCACTGTAACTGTGTATGGAGTTTTACAACCCTTTGCACCCTTTTTATGGTTTGTTCTAAAAGGTACAGTGCCTTTACACCTGTCGACATCACACACTCAAACATATTCTTGTGTAAGTAGTGTTGTGCTATACCTACCGGTAACTAGTTTTATACTTATAAATCTAATAATTTAGAAGATTTACCGACATAGCTTGCAGTCCAAGCAAGCTAAAGTGGCAGTGGGCTTGTCGAAGAACCGATTGCCGTTGGAGCAGCCGAGTCCTCGAGTGGAGACCGTGTATCAGCAAGCGTAGTGTGGGACGCCCCCCAGCTAAATGGACCGATGACCTTAAGGAGGTGGCTGGGATAGTCTGGATGCGGAAGGTGGAGGGTGTTGTGGTGCAGCCTGGGAGAGGCCTTTGTCCAGCAGTAGACTGGGATAGGCTGAGTAGTATAGGGATAGAAGATTTGCGTGTGAAAACAAAGACGCATGTAATCGATATTATTATCTTTACATTTTCAAAATACAATACCCTGACATGGAAGTGATTTGAAGACTAGCTTTCTACATAGTTATCTCAATCGTTGACTGTACAACGCTTTAATATCCTCGTAGTAAAGCATTAATACATCCTGATTGTATAGTCTTGCGATATGGTTTTAATGCATGTCGTTTATTAGTAGATTAAATACGTAGAGCCTACATTAAATGAAATTCAACCAAGACTTAAAGAAACTAATTTATTGGTTCCTGTTAATAATGTCATTAAATGTTAATGGTAGATTGCTCGCTTAGTAGATTTCCGGTTGCATTCAATCGATCAAAACATATAAATAAAACATATAAACATATATAGCAGGCCACTAAAAGCTTACATATCGACGATTAACCGCTTTGTTTTTTTTAAGGCTGGGAAATCATCCAATGACTGCTCCCGCTCTGGGTGGAGCGGAAGGGAGTGTCAGACTCTTACAGACTAAAACCCATCCATGTTCCTTCCGTAGCCCTTTATGTTCCGGGGTAGCGGTAACCCTTTCGGACAATCCCGCTTAGCGATTAACCGCTTACGGTTGAAATTCAAAATTTTGACAGTACGACGACTTTGTACGACGTAGGGCTTGTGAGTAACAAAGGATGTTTGGGAATTCAACCCCTAAAGGGATGTAAAATCGGCATTTCGTTTGTATAAAAAATATTATTCCTTGAGTTAGAATCTTGCAGCTTAGCACAAGTAATTGTCTAGCGAAATAATAAAGACAATAATTATTATTTTTCCAAAACTATCATTAAAGGGCAGGATGGAGTAAGCGTTGAAGTTTCCAGGGGTAAGTACAAAATCCACGCGAACTACGGCTCGAGTGAAAAGTTGGTCATCAATAAATCTCGAAGTTTATAGTTTACGTCTGTGGCACTCCGATATATTTTATTATACCTACTGTAGAAAGTGGTAAGGTGGGAAGTGAAAACAATATTTTCTAAATTCCAGGAACGTATTTAGGAAAACGCACCAATATCCGTCCTAACATGTGATAGTAGCCGTGTCTGTCTGTTACTTTTTCACGTTATAGCAGCTGAACGGGTTTCGATGAAACTTTGCACTCCGGTAGACCTTGATCTAGGTTAGGTCATACGTAGTAAATTTTCATGGGATAATATCCGACCTCCAAACGGGTAAAACTGCGGGCCAAATGTAGTTCTTTACAATTCTTTAATCTAATCACAAATCCTACCTTGGCAAAATATAGAAAAAAAGCTTCTAACTAGTCTTCCACTTCAAAAATCTCGGTAAATATTTTCCCGTCGGCCTCAATAGCCGCATAGCACTTCGCTTCGACACGAACTTTCCAAATCAATTAAAAATTAATTAAATGGCCTTGTTAGCGTCCTAGTTCACAGTTGTGGCACTCATCGCGAATTCATACCGCACCTGCCGGTGTTAGGTCCCTACCGCTATGGTGCGCTGTTTTACGTACCGGGGGAATATTGAGCTGAGAAATACCTTAGGGTACGGATTACCTTTTAGACTTATTGGATATTATGGACTTATATTCACGTTAATCGGTGTTGGAGTAAGGATCTTTTATGAGTCTCGGAGAGATATAGATATCGGAGTACAGGGACGGGGGAATTACTTTTGTGTATGAACATAATATTATTTTAAAGTTGAATAGAAACTAAATTATTGTTAGAGGCATGTTCTAACAATAATATAGTTTCTATTCAACTTTAGTTGTTACTGTGGGTATAAAATATAGATTCTGAAACATTTCTGCGACATTCGTTTCACCGTTGATCGGTTCACCGACAGAACAATTCACTTTTCATTTTTTCTCCGACAGAACTTTTCAATGACGAACGTTTCGCCGACACAACGATTCACTTTTCATTATTTCACCGATAGGACGTTTCAACGGCGAACAATTCGCCGACAGAACGATTCACTTTGGAAGATTTCATCGACAGAACCATTCACCGCGAATTGTTCGCCGTTGAAACGTTCTATCGGTGAAATAATGAAAAGTGAATCGTTGTGTCGGTGAACCGATCAACGGCGAAACGAATGTCGGAGAAATGTTTCAGAATCAAAATATATTTAATAAGATACAATTAAGGAGTTTATTTCTCGATTACATTGATTTAGCCTTTGGCGAGAAATACATTCAGAGCTTATTGCCGGAACGCGCGTACGTGTTCCACGCGCGCCGCAAAGAGATATCAGCAATAAAAATTTTCGGCCTAGGAATAATTCGGGTCAGCGGAATTGTCCGAAATGGTTACCGATAACTCGAAACATAAAGGGCTAAGGAAGGAACATGGATGGGTTTTAGTCAGTTAGAGACTGACACTCCCCACCGCTCCACCCAGAGTGGGACGAGTCATTTGATGATTTCCCATCCTCAAAGAAAAAGCGTTGTTGATCATAACCTGCCTTTCATACCAGTCAAAAAGCCAAATATATTACGGCCATAAGTTAAGTAAGGCAAAAACCACAACACGCACATATCACAACATTCCAGCCATATTTCTATAAAAGCCAATAAAACTATGAGCGGAAAATCTAAAGAGTGATACACTTGCGTGCCATTACAGAGGCTAGTGGCGCCATTATGAGAGCAGTTTAGTTGTCCCCATGTGTACGGAACGCCATTCAGATGACAAATACCGAGGTACCAAGACGCTTCATGTACGGTCTTCGAGAAAAAATTAGGTTTCTTGCTTATAATAATGGTGAAAGTTTCTTGGCTTTTTATGTTAAAGAGTTACGCTTCTTGTCTTTGGTTTGCTTACTAACATATTTAGATAAAAACAAAGTATGACTCTATACTTTGCACTCTTTTAGAATGCGAAAGATTCGTAAATTGTTAATTTGTCAACTCCTACTTCACTTTTAACGTTTTTGATATGTTATTAACCGGTATTAAGGCTTAGGCTTTTGGGCAATGCTAGTATCTTGTTTTGCATAGATCTGTCATTTGTATTTCAACTCTTCAAATCAGCAGAAGGCTCAGAATGTATGAATGCAGAATATAAGTTATACGGCATTGTCACGTTGTATGGCAATGCTTAGCCTCTGGCCAAGGTAAAAACTAGTCTTTGGATCACCAGCCGTATTATATTTAAAAATTCAATCAATGTTAGCCTTTTCCCAACTATTTTGTTGTCGGCTTCCAGTCTTACCGGATGTAGCTTAAACCAGTATTTTACATGGAGCGACTGCCTATCTGATTTCCACAAACCAGTCAGTAACTAGGTAATACTGCTAAAACTGATGGCTTTCGGCCTTCTGACTATCCGTAACTATGTTAAAAATTGTATCAAATAAAAAAATAAGTTTAGTGGTACTGTTTTCCATAAGTACTTCAAATACCTAAATTCATGTTTTCTTCTCGAACACACATAAACGTATCTCCTACGCGCAAAATATCGAAAAAACAGTCATAAATTTAACACATAATCACTGCTTCAACTTCAGCCGGAATAAAATAGGAACAAAGATGGGTAATTCCACCAACTTTTCAATCGATTCTTCTTAGCGTTGTATGCATGACAGCGCCGACACTGTTTCGCTCTTACTTAATAATCTGTGGATGTGCAAAATGCTTGTTAGCATACCGCGCAGGATTAGTTGGTAAGAATGTAGCGTGGACTTTGTTAGTGCATAGTTTGCAGTTTTGCGCGCAAAATGTTGTGCGGAGCTGTTTAAGCAGCTCTAGTTTTGAGCTCTCTGTTGTTACGTGTTGTTGGAACTGTGGTGGGAATTAGTACTGTTCCCACACGTGTTAAAGTGTAATGTTGAAAACTTTTATGTTAACTATTTAATGCTTCACAGTCGAAACAACTAGAATTTTTTAACATGAGAACAGCTGTCGTCAAGTTAGTTCTTGTTTTTTGAAATATTATTATGTGTTGTTTGTTATACAGTAAAGGAGAAGAGAAATGTGTTAACATACATAACAGCACACCTACAGACCCTAACGGTTAAGCAGAGGTGTACCTTAGTATACACACGTTTAAGTCCTTAGTACGAGTAATAGACGAGCCTATTGCCATTAACCTGGAACAAATCCAACTCCGAGATGCTACTGACCAATTCCTGATGTAAAAAGCGCAATAACACGGCCCGACCTGGGAATCGAACCCTCGGGACCTCATTTCGTAAACTGTATATGAATATTGTAATTTCGTTCTTAGCTCCTAACTATTAATTCCATCTATCAACATGTAACCCACCTAGGAATCGAACCTAAGACCTATGCTTATGCTCAGCCGTAGTGTTATCGACCACTAGACCAGCGAGGCAGTTATTCAGTCATGACTGACTGACTCACGTGGGGAACAAAAACCAAAACAAAAAATCATTTCTTAAACTGCACGTGACAATTGTAATTAAACTCAAAGCATTGTCAAATAAATCAATAACAGGCACTTTTCAATTGTCAAATGGTCAGTCAGAAAGATGAAGCTAGTTGCCCATTCCAAAACGTAGTACCTATGGAGAAGAACGGGCAAGGAGGGAAATAATTTCGTTCTTCCTAAACTATCAATTCCATCCATCAATGAGTCGCAAGAAGTAACTAGTTACTCGCAAACCCCGAAATTATTCCCATTAATTCCCAACTTTAATATTACTTTCTCCCTTTAAAATTACTGCGAGAAAAGCCACGTTTTGAAGTAAGAACATTCGAGCTATCAATCATCTTGGATTGAAGTCCCAAAACTTGGGAACTGAGTTCCCTTCGAGTTACAGATCGATGGGAATTGGCAACTGAAAACTTTGGGAGACGGAACCCGTTTATTGTCCAACGGATTTAATATCTTAATTGATGAGTGCCAACTTTTGGGATTTCCGAAATGATGTAATTGGATATCGATTTATAAAAGGGATTTATTCTCTTGTTTTTAATTGGTTCCGTTTTAAATATGACCATAATATTCAGGGTTACTTGGCATTCTATGTATATCCGTCAAGAGCTAATAGGGGGGCAAAATGCAACAAATTGAATCCACCATTTGTATGACCGAAATTCAATAGTTTTCGAAGCATTTGAATATCAAGAGTTTTTGAGATATTTACTCAAAATTCGAAGACATGTGACATCTACCAACCCGCACTGCGCTCGTAGGGCAGATAACGGCCTACTTGTTCTTACGGAGAGGAGACCTATGTCCTAGCAGTGGGAATATTATTTGCTGATCGTGACTAAAGCAGAATGCAAGCAATATTTTCCCAGTAAGTAATTAAGAAATAACCAAAACTGAAACATGATTTTATAGTACATTTATTTCTTTGTTCATTCATCATAATAATAAAAACGCTAAGTACAGAGGCCAGCACATTATGTTACCCCAATCTGTCAAATTCCTTTGATAGTCTTTCAACTTAATTACAAACGGATAAGGTTACTTTCAACTGGGAAAATTTGACAGTTAGGGATAGCTTGATGTGCTAGCATCTGTACCTGTTTACCTACAGCCCATAGACTTATAACTTGAATGAGACGATAACGAAGTTTGAATAAGGTGTTAATAAAGAGTTAAGCATATCATGTTCTATATGTACAATGTACTTAAGTTCAACTTCAGCTACCTACATAATTCAGTTCTCCCAAACTCCGCCGACATTACTATGCACTCCTATGAGTTACAGCGTCCGTAGCAACTCGTGACGTATTCAATGTACTGCGAATAATAAATTAACATCTACGTTTATCTTAATGTGCCTATTTCCTTGCCAACTTGTAGTCTACGTGGGGTGGGTACCGTGTTCAATTTAGATGCTGTACATGGTTTTAAAGTGTGATTTGTGTAGCTTGAGGTTAATAGCGATGTTTTGACTCGAAGACCGCAGTGTGAGAACAGGAAAGTAATGGAGGTTTCATTTTCTTTATTATAGTCTGGTGCTCGCGCAAGTTTTTTATTTATAAGTTTTTTCCGCTTACAACACAGAATTGAGCTAATCATTCCTTCCTCCTTACCCATACATTCCTTATCGTTCGGAACGAGATTGGAAGCTCATTTGCGCGCGACCAAAACGTCAGTGTGATCATCGCATTCAACCGCTACATAACCTCAAACCGCTCATCGCTAATACCGCTTACTCAACCCGCATCCGCATCAAAACTGTAAAACTATTATAAATAAGTGTTGGCCGACACAAGTGTGACATTTAAACAAGTGAAAAAGTGCATCAGGAAGAAACCAGGGAACACGTGAGACGTCTGCAAAGGGCTGTCCTTGCCACGTGTTTCGTCCAGAAGGTCTCAAGTAAGTCCATCCATCCATATTCCTCAAAACCTCATTTCCCGTTTGCTCAATTCTGTGTCGTCCAACAGTTCACTACGATAAAATCTACATTACCAACAAAATTAATTCACCGCATACCAAGGTCCTTCGAAGTCGTTTAAAACTTAACCACCATAAGTTATTTGGTCCTTCGAGCCGGATTCAAAGAATCAACGATCCTAATATAGGTCATACCTAGGATTTAGGTTAAAATATCTAAAATACAACGTTCGTAAAACCGCCATATTGAACGAACCTACTTGCGTTCGTACATTCCCCGCTAGGTACATTATTCATTGAGAATTACTGTATCAACTTAATATTTCGCCTGCTGCATTGAAATAGCATAGGTAAATATTCAATCCGCTAATTATCGTGAGTTAGTCTTGTCTAACTTACTTACAACGTATATTCATCCGCATTCCTTTTGTATACCCGCTTAGAATAAAACAATTATTCTAAGTCTACCCGCTATTACCTATTATCGTGAGTTGGTCTCGTATAACTAACTTATTCAACTTTATTCCTTTGTATACCCGCTTAGAATAAAACAATTATTCTAAGTCTACCCGCTATACCTGTTATTTTATACGCTATATTTTCTAGAACTACTCCAACATGGAAGATCTTAAAATGAAGGTTAAATTACTTCAAGCTAAAAATAATTCAATCTTCGAACATTTAACATCGCTATACGAAACTTCTAAGATAATAAATACTACAAATATCGAGCTTCGTTCGGTGGAATCATTTATGGCAGACACGGAGTTTCTCTCAGTCACTCGTCAAGAATTTAGTACCAATTTAGATAAAATAAATACATATTCCTTGCAATTAAATCCTAATCATAATATTGATTATAGCAGTCAAATATCTTACTACGAAGTATATTCTCGTATAGCGAGAGTGCGTTCGTTAATCACCGCGAACCATTCAAGGTCATTAGATCATTCATGCGATTCTAATGATAACGCTAAACAATATAAAGGCACCGTCAAATTGCCACCGATTCAAATTCCTTTCTTTGATGGTAGGATTGACAACTGGCCTGTTTTCTATGAATCATTTAAATCAAATATCCATAGTAACTTGAACCTTACAGATTCTCAACGTGTGCAGTATTTGATGGGTAATTTAAAGGGAAACGCATTGCAAATTACCGCCGGAATTATTCCCTCAGGAGATAACTATAACGCTATCTGGAACAGTTTAGTTCAAAAGTACCAAGATAAACGAGCACTAGGCTCACATTACATGTCTAACATACTAAATATTAAACCCGCAATTAATAACTCCGCATCTTTAAATGTTTTCATTGAAAGTTTTCACACGTCCGTTTCTGCTTTAGAACAATTACAAATTAAAGATTTAAAGGATTTCATTGTGCTTAATTTAGCTTTGAAAAAATTAGACCCCGCAATCGTAAATTTATTCGAAACGCATATGAGAGATGAGGAAATTCCTACTTATACGGATTTCGTACAATTTATAAAATCGCAAGTTAAAATATTGGATCGCACTATTTCATCTCGAACCGCGTTAATGAGTAACAACCCTAATAAAAATAATCCTTCTCGTAATCAGTCACGTAATAGTACAGTACATACTTTTGTTGCTTGCGATAATAATAATCAAAGTTGTTTGTATTGCAGTAAAGTTGATCATTGTAGACTTTACACATGTCCAACCTTTCAATCCCTCTCAGCCAATTCGCGTTTGGATTTTATTAAAAACAAACGTGGATGTGTAAACTGTCTTAGTGTATCGCACACTGCTTCACAGTGTAAATCTATACATAACTGTAGGGCGTGTAACAAAAAACATCATTCGCTTTTACATTTAGAGAACAGCTCGTCGCAACCGGTTTCGACTGACGCTGACGTCACTAGCTCCGCTGCCACTAATTCGCAGCAGGTGGCGCTGTGTGCGTCCGCTCGTATCAATAATGTAAACAAACCGCTTAATACGATACTTCTTTCTACTGCCCGAGCAAACACGTTTCTGTGAGATGTTTAATAGATAACGCTTCGCAAAATAATATAATTACTTCCGCTTGTTGTAAAAAACTTCAATTAAACATTATACCGCTTTCAAACTCCGTTATAAAAGAGGTCGGATCATCTTCGCGGCCGGTTATAGGTTACGTTGAGATAAAGGTTACTGCTAAAATTAAAAATAATTCTTTTAATATTACCGCTCTAGTTATCGATAGTATTACAGATAACTTACCATCTCACTTTGTTGACACTACTGCAGTGCAACATTTGTTTGATTTACCGCTCGCTGACCCACTGTGGCACGTACCTGGTGAGGTTGAATTGCTTCTAGGGGCAAAACTGTTCCCGTATTTATTACTTCACAATAAAATTATGTCACCTACCGCTCCATCCGCTATTGAAACCGTGTTCGGTTACATTCTTATGGGTGAGGTACCCGCTAGTTTATCTAATAACAATTATAGTCCCGCTGAATTAAATACCGCTTCATATATTTCTACCGCGCTAAATATAGATAATTTTCATTGTTTTCTGTCTTTAGACGAATCCTTACATAAATTTTGGAACATTGAAGAAATACCTTCAAAACATTTTATGAGCCCTGCTGAACTGGAGTGTGAACAGCTGTACGCTTCTACTGTGTCACGTGACTCCAGTGGTAGGTATTGTACCGCGTTACCATTCTGTAAAAATCCAGATTCACTTGGAAATTCTTATGCTGTCGCTTATCGACGTTTAATTAACTTAGAAAAAACTAAGCTTCGCGACCCTGTTTTGCGCGCTAGTTATAATGAAATAATCCAAGAGTATATCGATCAAAATTATTTAACTGAAACTACACCTAGTTCTGTTAATCAGACTGTAGGTTATTACATACCGCATCACCCTGTTGTTAGGAATGATAAACAAACCACTAAGGTTCGCATCGTTCTTGATGCAAGCGCTAAGTCTCATAATGGCGTGTCATTGAATGACTTGTTACACACAGGGCCGAATTTACAGGCTGACATATTTTTATTACTTTTAAAATTCCGCTTGTTCCCTATTGCAGTTACAGCTGACATAAAACAGATGTATCTTCGAATTGCTGTTATTGATGAGCATCGAAAATATCAAATAATATTGTTTCGTTTTAATACCGCTGAACCTATTCGCGAATTTCAATTTAATCGAGTTGCATTTGGTCTTAAACCTAGTCCCTTCCTAGCCATGCGCACTGTGCGCCAGCTATCAGAGGATGAAAAACACCGCTTTCCGCTCGCATCCATTGTTGCTTCTCATGAGCTATACATGGATGACTTGGCTACTTCGACCCCGTCTCTGGAGGAGGCCAAGATTCTTTCCGCTGAACTTATCGCCTTATTTAAGGCTGGGGGCTTTGACCTTACTAAATGGGCAAGTAATTCCTTGGAACTACTAGAGGCCATCCCACATTCCAACCGCTCTTCTATTCATTTCTCTGATGGGGATAATTTAAAGATTCTTGGACTCAAATGGATTCCTTCCGAGGACTGTTTCACCTTTACTACATCTAATTTGGATAATAGTTGTACCAAACGCTCCATGCTTTCAACTATTGCCCGTCTGTGGGATGTTCTCGGTCTTGTGGCTCCTGTAGTTTTATTCGCAAAATTACTCATAAAAGAATTATGGAAATTAAATATAGATTGGGATGAAACTCCACCCGATTCTATTATACTGCTCTTCCAAAAATTTAAAGAGCAATTACCTCTGCTCTCGTCTTTAAAATTACCTCGTCATGTAGCCGTTACTATGGGTTGCGTGACAAATATAGTAGGTTTTGCTGATGCCAGCTTGAATGCATATGGCTGCGTCATATACTTACATGTCACTGATACAATTGGTAACACACACGTAAATTTGGTGTGTGCTAAATCCAAAGTTGCACCTGTTAAGGTCATATCTCTAGCTCGTTTAGAGCTCTGTGCTGCAGTTCTTTTGTCTAAATTAATTAAATTAGTTTATGACACTTACCGCTCTCGTACCGCTATTAATGATATATTTGCCTTCTCCGATTCTACAATTACGCTTTCCTGGATTCATTCGTCACCGCACAAATGGAACATTTTTGTTAGTAACCGCGTCGCTAAATGTCAAGAAAATCTTGATCCTAAGCATTTTTATCATATTAACGGAAAGGAAAATCCTAGTGACTGTCTGTCTCGAGGTCTTCTACCTGAACAGTTACTAAACCACGATTTATGGTGGCATGGCCCTGATTGGCTTCTGCGCCCAGTTGCTGAGTGGCCTATTACTCTTTTTGTTTCTTCATGCAACGAACAATTGCCTGAATTTAAAAATAAAACTCTAACATTGGTATCTACCGTATCAGAACTCAATTTAATATATAGTCTTTCACAAAAATTTGCGTCATTCAATAAAATATCGCGGATAACTGTATACATTCTAAGATTTTTACACATAAGACAATTACTGTCCGTGAATTAGCTACCGCTGAAACTTATTTAATTCGTTGTATTCAACAATTTCATTTTAAAGATATTTATGACGAAATTAAAAGTAAAAAACTTCGATCACAACTTAAAAAACTCGATCTCTTCATAGACGAGCATAATATAATTAGAATCGGTGGCAGATTGTCAAATGCAAACCTTCCTTATGAAGCTCAGCATCCCGCTCTTTTACCTAAACATGATAATTTTACACATGTTCTAATAAACTATTATCACCGCATTTATTGTCATGCCGGTGTGAGCCTGCTTAGTTCTCTGTTACGCCAAAAATATTGGATTCTCTCTTCTAGAGGTGTCATCAGAAAGATATTACATGCTTGTAACTTTTGTTTTAAAATTTCTCCTTCTCACCCCAGCCCAAAGATGGCTGATTTACCCGCTTGTCGCGTACAGGAGACTAAAGCTTTCGTTCATACGGGTGTGGGCTACGCTGGTCCCATTAAAGTAACGTTATGTAGACGCCGAGGTCAGAGAAGTCAGAAGGCTTACATATGCTTATTCATTTGCTTCGTTACCAAAGCAGTTCATATTGAATTGGTTACTGACTTGTCATCGGACACCTTTATTTCCGCTTTTAAAAGATTCATTTCCCGCAGAGGACCTGTCTCTTATTTATATTCCGACAACGGAATAAATTTCGTTGGAGCCAAGGCTCAACTACAAGAACTACTTGTTAATCGCTACCGCATAGAGTGGAAAATGATTCCACCCCGCGCACCCCATTTTGGAGGGTTGTGGGAATCTAACATTAAATCTATTAAAACACATTTATACCGTGTTATCGGTTCTCAGCTTCTTACCTACGAGGAGCTTTCGACTGTTCTCACTGAAATTGAGGCAGTTCTAAATTCCAGACCGCTCTGTGTCCTGAATGAGGATCCGTACCCAGAACCGCTTACTCCCGCTCATTTTATAATGGCTTCTCCGTTAACTTCGTTGCCTGTCGTGAATGTTCCCGAAACGACGAAGTCTCTGACTTGCCGCAAGAAATTGCTTGACCAAATGGTTTGTAGTTTCTGGAAGAGGTGGCGTATAGAATATTTACATAATCTTCAAGTTAGACAAAAATGGTTGAGTGCCGCAGACAGTATTAAGATTGGTACAGTGGTTCTCATACATCAGGATGATGTCCCTCCTTTACGTTGGCCATTGGGTATAATCACCCAAGTTTTTCCCGGCAAGGATGGGACAACCCGCGTTGCTATGGTGAAGACATGCAGTGGCTCTTTCAAGAGACCCGTTGTCAAACTATGTCCTTTACCTTCTCAATAACATCACCGCGTTATTAAAACCATAATTTATCTTTAGTTAATATGCTTATAATATCTTTTTTTATAAGTCCGCTTTAATATAATTTCTTTCCTTTTGAGAATATTACATATCCTCAAAGCCGGGCAGGATGCTCGCGCAAGTTTTTTATTTATAAGTTTTTTCCGCTTACAACACAGAATTGAGCTAATCATTCCTTTCTCCTTACCCATACATTCCTTATCGTTCGGAACGAGATTGGAAGCTCATTTGCGCACGACCAAAACGTCAGTGTGATCATCGCATTCAACCGCTACATAACCTCAAACCGCTCATCGCTAATACCGCTTACTCAACCCGCATCCGCATCAAAACTGTAAAACTATTATAAATAAGTGTTGGCCGACACAAGTGTGACATTTAAACAAGTGAAAAAGTGCATCAGGAAGAAACCAGGGAACACGTGAGACGTCTGCAAAGGGCTGTCCTTGCCACGTGTTTCGTCCAGAAGGTCTCAAGTAAGTCCATCCTGATCCATCCATATTCCTCAAAACCTCATTTCCCGTTTGCTCAATTCTGTGTCGTCCAACAGTTCACTACGATAAAATCTACATTACCAACAAAATTAATTCACCGCATACCAAGGTCCTTCGAAGTCGTTTAAAACTTAACCACCATCTGGCCTAAAGCAACTTTTTGTTATTTTACTACAAAGCACACTTTTACTTCTTTTATGACCATGTATGTACTATTTAAAGTTGTTATCAGTTATAATTAGCGCTGCTGCTTTTTCTGTCGGTACCTCGTTTCTTGTCAGTGGGATTGTCCAAAAGGGTTTACCGCTACCCCGGAACATTAAGCTAAGGCAGAAACATAAATGGATTTTAGTCAGTAAGAGTCTTACGCTCCCTTCCGCTCCACCCAGAGCGGGTGATTTCCCACCCTCAAAAAAAAATACCTAATTTCTTATCGGATAACTACTTACCTATACATAACTACTTCAGTGGCAATTTGTATTATGTTCTGTGTTAATCAGCCTTCTAATAGGTTGGTAAGCAAGAGAATGCACTACTAAGTTATCTGTAGGTATCTTATGAAAATAGCCATCACCAACACATTTTTTGTTGTTATGAGTAGAAAATAGAGAACTGGTGGTCCAGTGGTGACGGCACCGAATTTTTTGTAGGTCGTACAGGAAAGTTTTTCAATTGTCAATAAGAGTATTTAAAAGTACCATTTACATTAACAATATAGCCCCTCCGGCTATATTGTTAATGTAAATGGTACTTTTCCCTCTTCAGAATAATTTTCTGTCAACAAACAAATCTAACTTCCGAGAAACAGTAATTCCCACGAATATCCGCATTACAGGAAACGTCGTAATTAACTGAAAACAGAGCACTGGCCGCTTGCAGCACTTGAAGATGTAGTTAGTAACGTTTATGCCATCACAGACTTTTCAACATCAAATAAAAATTTATGTAATAAACCCTTTTTATTTCACCGTAAATGAGTTCCGGAACCCGCCTCGCTGACGGGGGATTAAGGAGACCTTACTATAGATTTTAGAAGGAAAGTCGTCTGGGTCTAGATTGGGTGCGCTTTTTGCTTCATTTCGGATAACCTTGCAATGTCTTCCTGGGTGAATTATAGGCGATTACTCACATTACATGCTAATCGTAACGTTCTGCATCGTTTTCACATGAATGATGTTATCCAGATTTTGTAACCATATTTTGATTTAAAAGAGTGTCCATGGAGTTTCTTGCCCGTACTTCTCCATAGGTACTGCTTTGGAATGGGCAACAAGCTTCATCTATCTGACTGACCGACCCCTTGCCAATTCAAAAGTGCCTGTAATTGATTAATCGGATTCGTGATTTGCGAAAGAGGAAGCCGGGCTTACGGTTTCGTTTACGTGGATTTATTAATTTCAAGATTGTCTGTTTTCGTTTTGAAATCAAATAATGCAGATATATACGACTTGAATGATCTAGCTTGAGGGCATGAATATGGACCTTGAATTTTCTGCTGTTTGTTGAAATATACAAAGTGTTACTTACTTCAATGATGATAATGATAAGAATTATAGTCCACTCGTAATAGGAATTATGATTCCATAAAATACTCACAAGAACCAACAGAGGATATTAAAACTACTGTACTTCATATTACACGACTTCTTCAGTTCTTCTGCCTGATAGTTTTACTGCTGGGGAGTTTTTTTGTTGCATCACATCTTCCCAGCTGTAAAATACTAGGAAGTGGTGAAGGGCGTTTTTGAGGACTGTGTTATGAAGTTTTGACGTTAAAAAGTTCTCATTTTCAGCGTTTAGAATAAATTTGTATTTATTTTCGTTTTTATTTTATTTTTCTTCTTAGAAAAAATGAATTACCGTTGTAATTTTATAGGTATTCATCGCTAATACATCCTTTTTTTATGATTGGGAAATTATCAAATGACCTTTCCTCCTCTGTGTGGAGCGGAAGCGAATGTCAGACTCTAACGGACTACAACCCATCCATGTTTGTTCCTTAGCCCTTTATGTTCCGGGAAAGCGGTAATCCTTTCAGACAATCCCGCTGACCCGGCAGGCTTCGGCCCTAGCAGGCTTTCTGTGATGGAACTTCTACTAAACTCGCTAGTTTCGACAACCCAGTGACTTGAACACTTAGTAGCATTCCATAAAAACTGCAACGTTGCTTGATGGGTTGAATCTTTTTGCTTCCATCGTAAAGGTGATTTAGCGCAGAAATTAATAAGAAACCTCCTTTGAGATTGATTAGGAGTGAAAATTAAAGTTCTTGTTATGATTTGACAGTTTTTGTTGGTAGTTTTAATGTTAAAGGCGGGATTTAAGTGTAGATCTTGGGTGTAAAACATTGTACCTAATGATGATTGCGGCCTGATGGTGCCTTGTTAATGCTAAGAGAAAGTTTGTGAAGTGACAAAAACATGTAGTAATTGTACTATCCACCACAAACCCACGCACCAGTCTAATTCTTTTCGAGTGGTTAGTGACTAACCTTTTTTTTTGAGGATGGGAAATCATACAATGACTTCTCCCGCTCTGAGTGGAGCGGAAGGGAGTGTCAGACTTTTACTTACTAAAACCCATCCATGTTCTTTCCTTAGCCTTTTATGTTCCGGGGTAGCGGTAACCCTTTCGGACAATCCCGCTTATTATTACTAACCTGGCGTCAGAGTTTTATGCTTCCCCTGCGCCTCTGACTTAGCTTCACATGCTGTTGAGAAATATCTCTCAGTGATGCTGGTTTCCTCACGATGTTTTCCTTCACCGATTTTAAACATATAATGATAATTATAAAATACGCACATGAATCCGTAAAATCAGAGGTGCGTGCCTTGGGTGCGAACTCAAGACCAATGACTTGGCATTCCGACGATCACTCCACTAGGCTATCACTGCTGTCAACGCACCACTAAACATGCGTTATACCTATTGATTTGCTACTGCATGCTAAAAAAAACACCACCACGATTTCGCCGTCATTGCTGATTGAAGTGCCCACTGCTGACGCTTTAATTGTACTGTAAATGCTTTGAGTTTTGAGTTTGAGCATGACATTGTTTGAATATGAAAAAAATCATCAGTTTTTTGTCATTGTCTTTTGCGTTACCAAAAGACAATGACAAAAAACTGATGATTTTTTTCGTCAAAATTTGTAATATTTATAAAAATATTACAAATATATAGATGCGAAAGTTTGGATGTATGTTTGTTACTCTATCACAGCAGAACGGCTGAACATACCTGGATGAAATATCCTACAGATAGTTTATACGTAGGATATTTTTTCCCCGGTAGTACGTTCATGTGGGTTAATTTCTGACATGCACGCCTACAAATCGCTGGCAGTAGCTAGTAGCAAAATTAAAACCAAAGTCGCGGGTCAAACTCAAACTCAAAGCATTTATTTCAAATAAACCAATTACAGGCACTTTCGAATTGTCAAGGGACCGACCCGAAGTCAGAAAGATGAAGCTAACTGCCCATTCCAAAGTACTAGGTACCTGTAGAGAACAACAGGCAAGAAACTCCACGACTTCACATGGGTCAAGTGAGAACGAATTAATTTCATTTCCGTCAATCCATAAATGACTACTTCAAAAGAATTTTCACCATTATCCACTTTTAAACACAACAAAGGTGTAACAGTAAAAACAATTACATAGAAGTAAAACAAAGTAACTGAACGGTGTTAGAACACTTAATCTGCTTCGAAATCAAAGGCTCGGCCACAATACACAGAGTATCCACAATTTATTACTCTCTTTTCCGGTATCGAGTGCTTTGATAATACCTAAGTGCTTTTGTTTTTGCTTGTACTTTTAATCTGTGGTTTTTCTTTTGATTTTGTAAGTCAATGGATGTTTCTTTTGTTTCTTTATCGGTGAGATTTGGGTACCTATTTAGGTGTAGTGTACTACTTGCCCGTTTTTTCAGTAGTCACAAGGAAGAATGCCAAAAAACTAAGGTAAAAAAAAAAAAATATATGCTCTCTTATCGTGGAGCTCGTTGCTTAGTAATAACAGCCGCACAGGTCGATCCATCAGGTTAAGCTACGCTTGCCGGGGTTGACCGTGGATGGGTGACCATCTTTACATACCAAGACTCCTCCATGCCTCGGAAAGCACGTTATTCATTCATTTCATTTATTCATTTATTTATTCATCAAACAATTTACATTGTGTTCGAATTTTACAAAATAATTACATTTTAAAACATAACAGCTAAGCAATAATCAAACATAAAAACAAAAATCAAAATAGTAGTAGGTATGTCATCAATCAAAATCCGTGTCAAAACCATGAAAGTACAAAAACCACCTTAATTATTTAATTTTACTTAAATCAACCGAGTATTAAAAGTCATTAAATTACTGTTTGTATGTCCAACCATAAAAAGCTCCATCACCACCCTGTCCAACCATTCAATGGCAAATAGATGTGAATTAAATGTTTATTAAATTACCATTTACATAATTATCCAACCACATAACCTAAAAATAACCATGTCTATTCCATATTGCTTTATTTAAAAACAGAATTAAATGTAAACTAAATGTCAGTCAAAAATTAAATAAATGTCAATTAAAGGGGGACCAAATGTCAATTAAATTAAAATAAAAGGTTCATCAAATTAGATGTCAATTAAATCATTTGTCAATCATCATAAATGCCAATAAATGTCAATACCTGAAATAATACATACTCAAATTATCTGGAATCATTCAACATCAAATCGGATACAGAATATAGACATTTTTCTAATAGGAAGGCTTTCAGCTTTGCCTTAAATAAGTTGGTGTTATAGACCAAAGTTTTTAATTCAGTAGGTAACTTGTTATATAACTCTACTGCCTGGTAACGTGAACAATGCTTTGCTATAGTAAAATTAGGCACCATTCTATTTTTAATAACTTTCCTTCGTGTGCTCTCTCTCAGTTCTCTTTCTTTTTGTGATTCATATTGATGTATATATTTAGCGAACTTGCTTAACAGAACTAGTATATACAAACTTGGAACTGTAAGAATGCCTGTTAAGCCGTTGGTCCCGGCTGTCATTTCTGCATCTTTGATTTTGCATCCGGTTAGATTGGAAGCCAACATAGTTGGGAATAGACTAGGCAAATGACGATGATGCTCTCTTATCAAAGATTTTTTTTTTTAAAGCGTTACCAAATACAAAAGAAGTGGAACCGTTGAGTAGGCCGTACCGTGGAGCTTTTTACCCATTTTTCTCCATGGAACCTTTGCTTTGGATTTAGCAACTAGCTGCATCTTTCTGACTGCCCGACCCGTTTTTTTTTTAAACATGGGAATCATTAAATGTCTCCTCCCACTCTACGTGGAACGGAAGGGAGTGCCAGACTCTTACTGACTAAAACCTATCCATGTTCCTTCCTTGGCCCTTTGGGTTCCGGAGTAGCGGTAACTCTTTGGGACAATCCTGCTGATCGACCATATTTTTTGAAACGTATTATTGCTAAGCAAAATTATTTTGTGTCGAAATAAAAAAAATCCCTATAAGGGTCACCACACTTTTATCGATGGCCTTTCGCAGTGGTCTGATAAGAAGTTAAAAGATAAGCCGCACCTTGCATGCTGTCATCGTTCGGTGTCCATCGCTCTTGCAACAGTGATCGATGCGGAAGGATTGGAATGACATCCCATAAGTATTCATCATACTTCACGTAGGCCTTATCTTTGATCGTCATCGATAATGTAGCTTCTCCCTATATGATCAAAGTTGCCTGTAATAGGAACACTGTATATTTTTTACATCTGCCCAGCCTTTTTCCAACCAGGGGTTGGCTTCCAGTCCAGTCAGTGACCGAATGCAGCTGAATATCAGTATTTTACCCAAAGTAGAAATAGTTTCCTGTATGACCTCCACATAAATTATAAGTCATTTATTTCGGAACAATATAAATTATATGTACAAATTGTTATTAATAAAAAGATCAATTGTAAATCATCTTATTTTTATTACCTAATAATAAATAATAATAAAATATGAATAAAAAACAAATCGTCAATAGTAAAAAAACGAATACCAACGATAAAAGTTATAATTATTACTAGAGATCATAGATATGTCATTTAATAATCTATGCATAATATAATTTTAAAATTAAAACCCAGTTACTGGGAATTACCTCTTAGTGAGACTGGTTGTCAGACTTTTGGGATTTTGACAACCAGTTGCGACTGTCCAAGATCCGGGAATGACAGCCAGGACCACCGGCTTAACGTGCTTTCCGAGACACGGAGAAGTCTCGGTATGTAAAGATGGTTACCCATCCATGGACTAACCGTGGCAATCGTAGCTTAATCTGTTCGACCGGAGCGGAAGTTATTACTTAGCACCTCAAAATTTGCAAGACTTAAAAATGATTAAAAAGTGCAAACTGGTGCAGTGCAACTACATATGTTATTATAAAAGTGTAAACGTTTATTACACTGTATTTTACGTTGCTAAGCGATTTTTCCTGAAGTTTCATACCGGCCGGCGCAACATGAGGAGTACATACTGAAAGCGAAGACGTAATAAAACTTGAAAACATACGGTCATATGTATTGAGACCGAGACGCTACGTAGCCATAGTGAGCTTAAAGGCAAGCTGAAATTAGTCATGTAGGTAAGAATCCCACACTCCCTGGTCTTTTCCTCGAATGTCCAGGGGCGTTTTGAAGGTTTCTCCCCGTCAACAAAAAAAGGTACTCGAAGAAAAAGTAACAGCAGTAAGTAACGACCTACGAGTATCTCAATCTCAATCTCAATCTCAATATCTTTATTGCTTTACCATAATGTGTACTTAGGTGGTATACATATAATTTAGATCATTATGGACCCTGTAGGGCACAGCAAAAGGATAGAAGAGAGGAAGCCCTGTTTTAGGAGATACTAAGTTGCTTTTGTGGGAGCAAGTTTTAGTTAAATAAATATAATCAAAGTTAGGAGATTGTGAATTGAATACTAACATTTCGTCTATCTATGGTTTATGTATTGTTTTTTTTTATTGCTAAATATACCTAAATATTTTTATTATATTATCTTATAATTTTGTTTATTTATTTATATACATTGTTATTCTTTGGGTAATTCTTATAGTCAAAATATTAAATTTAGTATTATTGTTTTTTTATTTAATTATTATTTTTTTAAATTATATTATTCATCCATTATTTCCGTGTCATTAATATATTTTAAATATTCCTATAAATTGCGTGGTTAATTATAATACTTTTATTGTTCCTATTATTTATGTTTATCGTTTAAATATTCATCTAAAGAGTAGTAGCATTTGTTAATAAGTAATTTTTTAAGTTTTCCTATAAATATATTAAATGTTTCTTCTTTCTTTACTGTGTCAGGGAGTTTATTGTAAATTTTTATAGACATTACGTAGGGACTTGTAGAATGCATTTTTAGCTTGGATGTTGGTATGTTTAGTCTAGATCGGTGTCTAAGTGTGTACTGTGATTGGATATCTTCACGTTTTGTGTAGAACTCCTGATGCTTACGGACAAATTTACATATTTCTAGAATGTATATACTGGGGAGGGTTAGAATGTTATATTTTAGAAAATAGGGTTTGCAGCTGTCGGTTTGATCAATGTTAGCCAAGATACGAATTAACTTCTTTTGTAGGGTAAAGAGTGTTAGTACATCTGTACTGTTTCCCCAAAGGATTACGCCGTAGCTAAGCCATGCATTGGCATACGCATAGTAGGTGGTGAGGGCAGTTTGTAAATTTGTTGTCTTTTTGATTTCGCGGAGAGCATATGAGAATTTTGAAATTTTTGAACGGGTTTTTTGTATTTGTGTTTTCCAGTTAATGTGTTTGTCTATTGTAAGTCCAAGTAGTGTAAATTCGTCAACAGTTTCTAATTTTGAGCCGTTAAAGGTGAAGTTTAAGTGTAGAGGAGCTTTTTGATAAGGGTGGAAAGTCATTAATTTCGTTTTTGTGTAATTAATTTCTAAATTGTGTGAGGTCATCCAGTTATATGTTTTTGTGAGTATGGGGCTGAGTTTTTCTTCTATGTTTGTGTTGTTTTGACATGAGACTAATAAGGATATGTCATCCGCGAATAAGACACATGGCCCCTCTATTATTTCCGGTAAGTCGTTGATATAAACAAGGAATAATAGGCACCCTATAATATATAGTATCATCTGACGACGTAATTTGACAACTTCAATCTCATAATATCTTTGAGGAAATAAGCCGTGATGGTATTTATGTATCGTTTTCAGTTCAAAAATAGTCACTACTAAATATTTAATATCTTTTGGCCTGCATTGAAAAAAAACACTCACTTTCACTTTCCAGTGTTTGTCCGTTGACGGGAGTCCGGTTTTTTTTTGTAAAAAAAAAATATTTTTCACTTTTGACTTTTGGTACTTATCTACCTATTGAATCCTCTCTGTGGGGTAGAGAGGATTAAATACGTATTATCGATGCTAACTGATCGAACGAAGTTAATAAGATATAGGACCACCTTTGAAGTATGACCTACCAAACAAAACAAGAATCATCAAAATCAATTCATAATATCGGCATAACAAACAGTCGTTTTCAGAGCCTTTTTTTGGAAGTTGGTTAAAAATACCAAATCATTAGCGGTCCCGTCCCTAATTCCCCTCCGTATATTCCCCCCACAGTTGGCGCACAACTTATTGGAGTGTTTTCCTTTAAATTTAGGGCACAGAACGTGACCTAAAGGGGACGGTAGTCGACGAATTACGAGCTAACTTTACAGGCCACTCCATATAGCCCCGTATAGCCAAGTATAGCCCGAGTAGCCGAGTTAGCGCCATAATGTGACGCAGTACGGAACTTGGGGCAATTTCTAGCTCGTTTATTATTTGGGACCCAAAGGGTATGAACTGATTTTGGGTTTAATAGGATCCTTGTATGAATATGTGAGGTCCTTTGTATGATGTATGTGAAAGTGATTTTTTTTGGTGGATGGATTGAAATTCTGAAATATTTATTAAAGTCCATTTGCCTTGACTGTGGCAAACGCAGTTTAATATAACATCGCACCTGTATTCCTAACGGAGTAGTCAGAAGTAATTAGTACACCTTCATTTTGACATGGTCCCAATTAAAACATGAGTCGAGTCTATTACTATAAACGGGACTATTCACAGTTCACTTGCACACCGGATACCTAAGGCGGTTCGGCGATCATTGAAATTTTAACCTTATTTGCAGCATTAAATTAAGGTATATTTTTATTCGTCGCCTAAAAATACCTTGCCATGCCCTGCCGCCAATGGGTACCAGGCCTTGAAGAATACCACCGATACCGCAATAAATGTGGCCACTTACTCGGCTCAATCAATGCAAAAATATCAAACAAGAGTACTCTATCAACTCAGCCTGACGCAGTTCACTGACATAGGCTCTTCCCAGGCTGGGCTACGAAGGCCTTAGGGCCAAGCCTGCCGGGTAAGCGGGATTGTTCGAAAGGGTTACCGCTACCCCGGAACATAAAGGGCTAAGGAAGGAATATGGATGGGTTTTACTCAGTAAGAGTCTGACATTTCCTTTCGCCCCACCTGAAGCGTAAGGGGTCATTAAGTATTGACTATGAATTATGAAAAAAATACTATACTTAATAAAAATAAAGAAATTAGTTCTTAATCAAAAATCGATAACAATTTCCAAGAGCTCACACTGGAAATACCTGGAAGAGCAGTGGTGGCCAGAAGTCATTGAATGATTTCCCAGCCTAAAAAAAAAATCTGGGCTACGAGACCGCCTTTCGTCTGACCCAGCCATCTTCTTAAGGTCATCAGTCCATCTAGCTGGAGGGCGTCCCAAAATACGCTTACCGATACGCGGTCTTCACTCCAGGACTCGTCTGCTCCACCGGCCATCGGTCCTTCGACAAAATCTGGTTCTTTTCCGGATAATTCAATTCCTGAGAAGAGTCCTACCACAGTATAAATAAAATATAGACAGTAGTGCTGCCAATCTGCCTAGCCTTTTTCAAACCATGTTGGGGTCGGCTTCCAGTCTCACCGTATGCAGCCGAATACCAGTATTTTACATGGAGCGACTGCCTATGTGACCTCCACAACCCGGTAACTGGGTAATACGATACCCCTCGGACAATAGTACTACCGACACGAAAAGAAGAAGAATAATTACTTATTAGAAAACCTGGTAACACCTTCCCAAAACCTAGGTTCGAAACATGGAACCAATAACACTACGCTTAGCACTGACGCATGTTACCCGTACCCGCTTAGTAGTCTTAACCTTGTATAATATTATTCCGTTACTAAATAACTAAGCTAATAGTTGCAAAGTTAACTCTAAGTAATGTATATTAGGAGTGTTTGGTAACTTGTAATGGGTCACAAGGGACTCTTAGTAATGTGTTGGATGTGTCTGTGTGTGCATACGTCCGCACATCAAGCTATCCCTAACTGTCAAATTTTCCCAATTGAAAATGAACCTTATGCTTTTGTAATAAAGTTGAAAAACAATCAAAGAAATTTGACAGATTGGGATAACCGTCTTGATGTGCTGGCCTCTGTACAAGTTTTATTAAAGACAGTCTTCTGAAAAGAGGAATTAATGAACTGTTTTATCTTATTTCAAAAGTTGCCAATTATTTAACTAGTTTCTGTCCAGGCTTCGTTCCCGTAGAATAGCTAATGCTTACGTCATTATAACTTTCTGTAGGTAGGTATGTCAAATTTCAGCCCAATATATAAATTCAGAAGAGTGGCTATTTCAATTCGAATGTAATATTATTTTATTTAGCTCCTAGTGTCAATAGTTGGATAGAATTACCAGTTATCATGCCAAAAAACCTTAAAACGGGCCAAAAAAAAAAATGTTAGCTTATTATTTTTATTTTAATGCTGTTAGATACCAATATCTGTTGTAAGTAATAAGCTAGCTGAACTAAACAGGCCATTAAAAAATAAATTGACGTGTTTTTTCTGAATAAGTGTCTTTACTACTGGGCAAAGGGCCTTCCTCAAATCATTCCAGAAACTGTTAATTTAAATCACACTTATATTAAAAATATTAAAGACGAAAGTTTGTGAGTGAGAGTGTGAGTTTGTATGTTTGTCCGTCCTTCACTCTCAAACGGCTGAACGGATCTGGTTGAAATTTGACACACAGGTGAATTTATGAATTTTCCCGTTGCCTTGGGACAATTTCCGACATTCATACAGGCGAAGCCGCTGGTAGCAGCTATATAATAATAATTATTCCATGACAGTGACTACTATCCTATCTAACTAACATAATTACAAAGTACTAATCCCCTAAACACAAGAACAGTCGTTTCTACAAGTATATCTAAGTCTAACACGCGATAACAACAACAGCAACTGGTTGAAGTACGTGTAGCATTATAAACTTGTACACTAAGTTTATACTTAATTCTAACTTGAGGTGAACACAGTGTAGTAGTGATTAAGATAATTATACGTGACTAAAGTACAGCAGATTTAAACTAGGAATATTTAATCTAGGGACAGACGGGTGTTGTGACTGGCGATTTTTTTTTTGTAATGACATCTCGCACTTCAACCATAGGGTTGTCTACTGCTTAACCGGACTTGCCTGTGGATGCCACAAAAGAATTGTAGTTTCTAGCCAGGGCTTAATAAAAACTTACAAACTAAGCGACTCCACGCTAAGGGCACCCCCTGTGGGGTACGGACCTCGCTTAGGGCGTTGCTGGGAAGCTGGATCGGGCGTAAGTGGCTGGTGGGCTACTGCCCAACGATTTATTGCTGTTGGGATGTTTTCTAAAAGCTAGTTGCGCGGTAAACACTGCTTGCGTGATGCAGGATTCTGTGAAACGTCAATGCGACGCGTAGTTTGTAGACGCCGTTACAGTATCTCAATAAAAATCTTTCTGAAGTACCCACCGTCACTTAACTTCGCTTCAATAACAAACAGTTCATCAACCAATTGTAATTCAGCTCACTGTCCGAAGAAAAACCGCTGAAATATTTCTTGTCTGGCCAAACAAAATAGCCTTTACGAATTTGTCCGACCGAGATGGAATTATTCTTGGAATCCTAATAAATTGGGAGCAATTTTAGGTAAATGAGTTCCGCCCAGCGACGGAGGAATCGGAAAGGGCGGATGCCCTCCGCCTTTAATTTGGATTAGGGTTTGTACACAGCAGTTTGTGTTCTTTATTTGCATTCTGATAGGATGGTAATTTTTTTGAATCTGGAACAACCAGCTGGTATTTTTTTTTAACTCGAAAGGAGTTTGTTTTGTTGGTAAGTTTTGTTAAAAGGTTTTTTTATTGATGACTTATTAAGTAAAAACTGTTTTCACTTGAGCTTTATTAAGCTGGAAGTGATTTCGTTATAGATATTTAAAAATATTATGCTGATTAAACATACTTACAAAAGACTACAATTTAAATCTTCTGCTATAAGTATGTTAGTATAAATATCTTGTCGTAAAATGTCAATATATCCAAAAGCCCCACAAGAATTCCTTTCAACACGTTGTGAACGACCCCTAATCCTTTAATTCGGCTTAATATACGTTTGATGAGGCCTGTAGATTTTCGCGTGCCGCCGCCGGAATTCTAAGCAATACAATATGTATGAATCCATAAAATTTCGCACGATCAATGTGGAATGTTTGTCGAATTTGCTCGTTTTCGAACCATAAAAGTGGTAAGGATTTGATGTCGGATTTTGAAAAGGTATTCAAATGTTATATAATAGAATCAAGTGTACATAAAATTATACTGTACCTTTTTTGTCCTGTTTTTGTATATTTTTAATTTTTCTTTTTGTGTCATAATATTTAGTTTGAGTTTTTTTATTTTCTTTAACAAAAATGATAAACTCGGAAACTCTTAGCCCTCTTGGGAATCTTAGATTCTACATAATCTGGTGGTCAGTCAGTTAGTTGGCGATGGTGTATACCCATAAATTCTACTTAAGTTATGACTACCAGTACATACATAACATACATAATCAGCCTATAATGTTCCCACTGCTGACACAGGTCTTCTTTCTATGAGGGACTGGGCCGTATTCCACCACACGGGCACAATGCGGATTGGTAGATGGCACATGTCTTCGAATTTATGGTTCTAGGCGAAGACAGCCAGTAACATACTCATTAATATGCGGAAAGGAACCTTCTTGTCTTTAGGCTCAATATTTTTAAGCAGGATTGTCCGAAAGGGTTATCGGTACCCTTCCCGGAACATAAAGGGCTAAGAAAGGAACATGAATGGGTTTTAGTCAGTAAAAGTCTGACACTCCCTTCCGTACCACCCAAAGCGGGCGAAGTAATTTGATGATTTTGCATCCTCAAAAAAAGGCACAATCTTTTCTCTCGCCAAACAAAGAAGTAACCAGCAAAATCTCTGCCATTTTTAATCATGTCCCATCCAACTCCAGACAAGAATAGAAATTGTCAAACTCCCGGTACCTTATTAACTCTTCCTAATGTCTCACAAAGTTAGTTCTTCCATAAAATACGAGTAATATGTAATGAGAACCCTTGCTTGGCGATCACGTAGCAAAGAAATAAGCCCAACAACATTAAAACTTAAGCAAAACACGTGTACAGGTACATCGGACAAACATAATTAGGTGTATAGAAAAAGAATCTATTCAACCTTATGAGGAGGGAATAAGGGTGAGATTTGAGTGAAGGGCTGTGTTTCAAAACGCAACGGCTTTGTTATGCGTTTGAGGCAAGTCTTTGGAACGTGACATACGATCCTGAAGAATGGCGAGGAGAATGCTCTGATATATTTGTTTTCAGAAAATGGCATTGTAGCTGTTTATAGGTGTTTTAATGCGTACCAGTACTTGAAAGTCGAAGGTATATGCTTATACTCATATATTTTAATGATTTCTCAAATAAACTATTATAGCAGTGCAGCCCTTAGGTACTTTTAAATTTGGAAAAAGTTTAATCTTTCCTTGTTTTAAAGTGTATACTTTACTTAAATATAAAGTAATGTTTACTTAAATAGTATAAGCAACTACCTACTTGCACTAAATTCTGCATGTAGGCATAATTTTGGAGGACTGCTTTTGTTTAGAAAAACAACGGAGCCAAACCAAAAAAAAAATACAGGGTGTGCGGAATTAGCCTTAAATGGTCCTACTGCTGAGACACAGCTCTCCACTCTGTGAGAGGCAGTGGGCCATAGTCCATCATCCTGGCCCAGTGCGGGTTGATGGATGTCACACATGTCTTCGTTTTTTTTTGGTTTTAGGACATGCCGATTGCCTCACTACGTTTTACTTCACCGGTTTGACAACAGAAGTGCTGAAATTGAATACACAAAGTAAAGAGCCTTTTTTTTTTTTTTTTTTAAGGCTGGGAAATCATCCAATGACTGCTCCCGCTCTGGGTGGAGCGGAAGGGAGTGTCAGACTCTTACTGACTAAAACCCATCCATGTTCCTTCCGTAGCCCTTTATGTTCCGGGGTAGCGGTAACCCTTTCGGACAATCCCGCTTACCCGGCAGGCTTGGCCCTGAGGGGCCCCTTCATATGCTGACATCTCTTTGAGGCGCGCGTGGAACATATACGCGCCGGACGGCACGGGTCTGGTTCTGATCGGACGGTGAGTCACCCATTACTCACCGTCCGCAGGCCCGCGCCTACGGTGGCCGGGAGTCGTCACGTGGCTCCCGACGCCCGGAGCGTCTCCCGCGGCGGCTGGGACGGGAGGACCTTTCTCTCTCCCATCCCGCCACCTCCTTCGCGAGCATAACTTTTTCGCAGAAGGAGGTGACTGCCTCCCACTCCCTCTCGCCCCGGACCATGGCTTGCACCAGGGCCGGGCGCGAGAGGTCGCCGCCGCCGATCGCCTCTACGAGGACACGGCGGTGCTCCGCCCAAGCGGGGCAGGTTTGCACCGTGTGCTCTACCGTGTCCTCTGGGCGATCCTCGCAGTGGTGACACCCGGGCGTTTCCTCCCGCCTGATGATGTGCAGGAACCTCCCGAAACATCCATGTCCGGTGAGGACCTGCGTCAGGCGGAAGGTGAGGGCGCCGTGACGCCTCTCTAGCCACTCCTCAAAGAGGGGCCTTACCGCCACTATCGTGGCGTGCCCTGCGCTGGGTTGCGACAGTCGCTGATTCCAGGCCGCCATGAGATCGCGCCGGAGGTCCGTCCGCTCCGCCGCAATTTGCTGCGGAAACGGAGTTTCCCCCCGGCTTAGTACCTCCGCGCGCCACTCGTACAGGCGCGCGAAGACTATCGCCTCCAGATCCCACGGCGGCAGTCCGGCAAGGAGGCTTGCCGCCTCGCCCGAGATCGTGCGGTACCCCCGGATTAGCCGAATGGCTACCACCTTTTGGGGCGCGTTCAGGTAGTGGGCGGCTCGCCGCCGCAATGAACGCGCCCACACCGGGGCCCCGTAAAGGGCCATGGACCGCACGACTCCCGCGTAAAGCCTCCGGCAGGAGGCGTTTGGCCCCCTCAAATTGGGCAAGAGCCGCTTGAAGGCGGCCCCAGTCCGTTCCAGCTTGGGGGCCAAACGTCGGAAATGCTCCACGAAATTCCATCGGCTGTCGAGGACCAGACCCAGGTATTTCATCGTGGTCTCGACGCCGATGTGAACCCCTCCTACCGTAAGTTGGGATCCCGATGGTGGCCTATTCCGAGGCCCATGAAAGGACATGGCCTCGGATTTGTGCAAAGCCACCTCGAGACCCAACTGCCGGATCCTCTCAACGACTATCGCAACCCCGCGTGTCATCGCGTCGGCCGCCGCCTGATGCGACCTTCCCTGCGCCAAGACCAGCGTGTCGACAGCGTAACAAATTACGCTGACGCCGTCAGGGAGGTCGGCCCGCAGCACCCAGTCGTAGCCGATGTCCCACAGGTGCGGCCCCAGAACCGATCCCTGTGGGACACCGCACGACATCTCTCGCCGGTTCCATTCCCCATCGCGACCGGGGTAGATGACGGCTCTGTCCGTCAGGTACGCCCCGACTATTCGACGGAGGAAGTAAAGAGCCTGTGTGGGCCAAAATCAACGATCAACATATTAGTGCCCACTATTTTAGAATAAAAAGTCTGCCAACAAGCTCACCACTCTTTCAACCCGTATACGTCCTCAAGACACGCCTAATTTGGCTTTATGAGTGCGGCTTAAGGCAAGCCTCCGAGTAATGTATGAGCAAACTAACCTCTCTCGCAATATACATACGTTACAGTTTACGAGATGCTGCCACCAACACGGATATACGACTACCGCTGTATTTTTGTGTTAGTGTTTGTCTAGAAAAAATGTAGCTTAGAAATAAGATTAGCCGAAATTGCGCCTATTATGTTGTGGAAACCGCTAGGTATACGTAATTCGAGACAGATCCTCAAAATAAATAAAGTGAGATGTGTAAATCTAAGAGAATAGTGAGAAAGGCAGGTGAAGATGATATATCTCGTTGAATATTTTTATTCTTTATTCTTTTAATAAAGAAGGCAATTATCATGCAATTACATTATTTTTTATTTAATTAAAATTTTATGCACTAGTAAAAATATGGTACAAAGGCGGATTTAATGCCTGAGGCATTTTCTACCAGTCAACCTTTGGGTGATGCAGAGCGCAAACAAGCCAGGTGCAGTGATTGCCACAGGATTTGTGTAATAGAATACAAATTCTATGTTTTTTTTTTAAATAATAGATATAAGTATAATTTTATTTTATTTTGTGAAGTTCGTTCGTTGCCGGCATTGTATTTGCATTAAAAAAAGTGAGTTGCGGTACTCACTTTTTTTTAGTTTAGAATGTTCAAACATTTCTTCTAAATACACACACACTTGTGTTGGTTTTTAAATAGAAAATGTACGAAAGTGGTGAAAGAATGTTTTTGCAATGAATTACGTTGTAGCACGGCCCGGCTCAATCTGCACTAACCTCAAAACACCCGACAATTTCAAACACTACATACTTTACAAACCCAAAACAAAAGCACGTATCTGTCACCTCACATGACAGCGTTTACACCCTACGTTGTCGGTTTTCCTTATATTTGGACATTGACATTTAAAGCGAGAACGCAATATTTCGGGTTAAATGAACAGCGTCAGTGACATAAGTAAATGGAAAACGGGGACATATCAGCTGCTCCTGTTAATTTAATTTAAGCATAAGGCTAGGGTATACTAAAACATAAGAAAATATAAAATGAGAATGTAATAAAAACAACTTCGACTCGCCTAGTTTATTAGAAATCCGCTTTAACATTCACACAGAGAACTATTTCCCTTTCCCTCGACTATATAAACTCCAAGTTCCCACAAAAAAAAAAGAAATTAAAGCAAGAAAATTTCCAACATCATAAGCTCTACAATTTTAATTTGCATATTAAACAGCGCGCTTCCTTTCTCTATAATTGTAGAGACACAGTAAATGAGATGTAGAGCAAACGACACTGACAAAGTAGAGTCTTTGTAAAGGGTACTCTACCGTAGAGACTCGATGGAATACGTCTGCTGAATGCAAAGAACTGCAGCTTAGAGTCCATTTTATTTTTAATTGTTTGAATAGAGATAGAGCTCTTTTGTAACGTCAAAATGTAAAAGCTGAAGAATAGCTCGTGTTTTATAGTATATGCGAAGTTAATGATATAATTTTTGCTTAGTATTGGAGACTTGGTCTAGTAAGGTATAGTCGATATATTCTGTGAAAACTTAGATAAGTTGACCTTGAAGTCAGCTGTCATATCACCTGAATCTGACGATTGACCCTATTGTCAACTCACTGATGCTCATTTCTCCGAAGTTTTAACGGTGATATTTTTACAGATTACACGGGGTGTATTAGACCTAAACACCAATTTTGCTGATAGTACACCCACATTTTGCCAGTAATGTTGGCTCCCGTGTAACAGAAAGCGAGCTTAATACCATTAACCGGACACAAATCAAGACTTCAAGCTGCTACTGACAAATTCCAGATCTTCTTCTTTCCGTGTGGTTAGTGACTAACCTGATGTCAGAGTTTTTATGCTGCCCATGGGCCTCTGACTTAGCTTCACATGATGTTGAGAAATATCTCTCAGACATGCTGGTTTCATCACGATGTTTTCCATCAACGAATTTAAGCAAGTGATAATTATACAATACGCACATGAATACGAAAAGTCAGAAGTGCGTGATGTAAAAACCCGTGCTATCGAACCCAGGGCCTCGTGCTCAGCAGCAGCGTTTGCGACCAACGAGGCAGTAAAAAACAAACTAACCTACAACATCCGCAGAAACTCCAATAACATCACAAAAAAAACAAATCGCGAAATAAACATCAAACAGCGACATTTTAATGAAAATTGAAACATTCTCTATAACAGTTATGATGAAAAATGTATTACTACAGAAAGCCCTTGTTTCCCGGGTATTAGTCTACATTGAAACAAAGCTCCGTCGAACTGAAAAAAACACGTCCCGATACTAGACTGAAATATTCAGTGCTATTGGTCGGTCTGCTGATCTTTTTTGCTTTTTGTTTACGTGTCTGGTTTGTGTGTCTAGTCTTTCAGTGGAAGAATTATTGTTTATAATATACACGGTAGGAAAAACAAGATGGTTGGAGAGACTGCGTTCATTTTTTTATTTTTATTTTGCTCTTCATCACAAACACGATAAACAGATGTAAAAATACAGTACGATAAATGATTAAGGCATTGAGTGCCACGCAGCAGATACAGCAGAAAAACTATTGTTCGCGGTCACCGGTGACCGCGTTGGCGCTCAACGTGTTAATGTTATTTATTACAAATATGTTTGACGTGCAAACATAATTTGTGCTTGACACTTCGGTGTTTCCTATCCATCTGTTCTGAGAAGAAACGCCAAAACAAATTCAGAGACCCTGTATGACTTCATCAGTGAAACGCTGAAAGGTTGGGCCAGAAGGCCAAAAGTCATGTACGGGAACTCAAAGAGGCCAAAAGGTCATAAAGGAGGTTTTGGTAATATCCTCTTCAAAAACTGGAAATTGGTGGTAAGCTTTACTTTCAGCTTTGGATCACACTCCCTTTAAAAGTCCCAGACATTGTCTTGGTTAGATCATGTGACGACATGCAAATTACCGTCTGAGATAATCTTTGCAGAATAGCGTTTAATTGTATTTTTCTATGCATGGTTTAACCGGATTTATTTGTGAAATCCCTAAAAGCAAAAGATGAACAGTCTATGACACCGGAAAATATGTAAATCTGATTTGCAAAATGCATTCTTCTTCTTTTAGTGTGGTTAGTGACTAACCTGGTGTCAGAGTTTGCATATGCATTGTTATTACAGAAGTGGAAAAAAAATGTAGGAAAGTCAAGCGCAATAATGGAAACGTTTTCAGGATAATGGTAAACTTATATCCCTAGAAACAAAAGAGAAAGCTTCAGCCTGCTCCTTTCAAATACTTCAGTTAATCATCTAAACATCACGTAAAAACCAGTGGCTTTCCATTATTCCTTACAAATTGTCCGTAACAAAATCCCTTTGAGACCAGGTAAAAATTACAAGAGATGAAGTCGAGTCGCTTCCAGTAAATTATGACATCTAATTACGAAAGCATTGTCGAATTTCAACGCTGCATTTAATTTTGTTTGTACCAGCTATTTGAGGATGGCACAAAGCACAAGAGAATTGGTGGTTGCAAGTTATAAGTATTTATGAAGCGTGTTAGTACTCAGTCATCCAAATAAAGATGAATTTAAAATAACTAGTGAAATGTGGGTGTAACTCACACCTCTTCACAACTTTTAGAAGAATAGTGTATGTTTATTGACTGCGAGTATTTCAGCGCGGGTCGCAGCCATTCCCATACCCAGTTATGACGTCGGCCTGAGGTTTTATCACAACCATAAGCACTTGCTTAGCCAAAATGCTATACTATGAATCATAAAGTGACGCAATGTAAAGCCATTACACAAAGACAGAATTTTAAAATCATGATTTCGTAAATATTTACACCCAGTTCACTCAATTTTACAACCCAACCTCCCACAACTTACACCACGCGTCAAATGTCATTTAATTTTACACGAGAGCATTGGAGTGTGCGCTGATAAATGCGTCCTCTCACCTCGCCTTGCGATAATGTCGGGTTGGCGACCAAATTAATTTTAAATATACCCTGTTATTGTCATTTAATTAAAACACGGACATCGCACAAGAGCTCAAGATTAATTATGTTGACGAAATAATTAAGGCTTTAATCAGGTTTTTAACGCAGTAATGTGTTTTCGGATAAGGATTTGGGTGACGGTTTTAAGAGTCTTGTTGTGTTTGTGTGCTTATTTTTCGTTTTAATTACAGTTTTCTTCGGAGCTGAAATTTCAAGTGAATAAGGCTGTCTGTTGGTTTTCGTAAGTTACACAAAGTCCTTTTTCTTCAGTACAAGAGTCTAGAACTGTTGTTTCATGGCATATCTACTAAACAGGACCACTGCATACTTAATATGGCTTAAACTTTTAACGTAAGGTCTTCCAGTTTCAGACTCTAAAGGCTAAGTTTAAAGCCTAATGAAAGTAAATTTCGAATGAAAGAAATTAAAAGTTGAAATTGAGCAAACAGTTCAACAAAGCGAGCCCTTTAGCCAAAGCTTCAAGTCTGAGGATGAATAGAACCAAAGTCGAACTGAACTATTTATCTAAACTAAAACAGCAAACACTCCCAAGTGAGTTCCACTATCTTTTACTTAAGCTCCTATTTAACACAATACAAAGAGCAAAAAACGTCGGAAACTATTCAATTCTTTAACAAAGAAAGGTAACTAATCGCTCCCAGTAGACTAACTTAAAACTACTCCGGCTAAAGAGTTCAACTTAATAAAGCTGGTTAAGACGGATAGGGAGGTGCAAGTAGTGGGGGTAGGGGAGAGGTCGCGCCAAAAACAAGCGCTTTGTGAAGCACCTGGGCCATAGTGATAATGAAACTAATTTACTAGATTTAGCCTTTCGTCGGGTTTGGGAGCGCGGAAAAAATGTGGAGAAGGTATTTCAATTAGTTTTATAGAAGAGACGTTTGAAATCCTTGCGTTACCTATATGAAAAATGTTGTATTGTCTTTCACATTCCCGGGCACTTTGGAGCCTTTATAAGGGACTCGAGTGCCATTTAGAAGGCAGGATAGTGTAATGCCTTGTATAAACTATTTTCGTTCAAGGATCACATAATCTAGGTGTGTGTTCATTTAATCAAACTACTTTTCTCTCTTACTCTCTTACTCTTTTTTCACTACTTTTCAAATACATAAAAGCGGAATTAAGTAGCAAAAAAGTATTAACTTTAATTTAACTAACCATTTTTCGGGGTTGAAGTTTGATGTAACTTTAATTTGTGTCCATTATTATTATTTACTTGTGTTTAAACTTTCCGTGTTTAAACATTTTCAAGTGACTGTAACTACTTTCCGTATGAAGGCAACTACCGCTAACCTGTAAAAGAAAAAAGTGGAGTTAAATTGTAAAGTAGTTAAAATTTATAACTATGAAGTAACAACGTTAGACGTCTACGTTTTAAAAATTAATGTTGTTGAACAATTTTTTGTTTTTTCACTTGTTCGTTAATTATATTTTATGCTCATAAGTCATTGACTGGTCCGCAGTAGACACAATAGAAAAACTATTGTTCGCGCTCACCGGTGACTGCAATGCCGTCTAACGTGTTAAGCATCAAAAATATTCAGTGGATTTACTGAAGAGCTTTTATCAGATTCGTATATTCAGGTTCAGCTGGAGACACTCGGCGTCCCGTTGGATTAAATTTTCTTAGTCGATGAATGCAGCTGCGGATATCGCTCAAACTGCATTATTAAACTTGAAGCCATTATTCAGAGTACTTATTTTACTATTTTTATACTAGGTAATGAATTTCATTATCATACCTCGACGACTTACTTTTGTTATTTTTGGTTGAGTTTTCCTATGAATTTAAAGTTGGTAAAAGTTTTGCTGTTTGTACTGGGTTGATAAATCTGTCTGGGATAGTGTTTATCTGGTAGAAATTACTTTTGAGGACATATTAAATTTGAGGAGGTTCTAAAGTGATGATTGAAAATCATCATTTTTTTTTAAGTATGAGTTAAGAGTCACATACGTCATGAATTGTTTACACTAGTAGTACTTTTAAAGAAAGTTACCATAATTTAACAATCCGATGTATAAATTTCGTGGACACAATCGTTTTTCATGTTAAAATAAGCAGTTAATCACGTATTTTCCATTACAGCAGCTACATATTTCACGTCTGAAAATACCACCATCTGATTCGTATTCCGCAACGCAACCTCACAATGTAGGTAATTAAACTTAAAAATGCATAATAAATATTTTCCGCTCATTACTACCTGTCTATCAACCGTAATGAATTAACAAGTGTATACTGCCCAATTATTCGGGCACGCAGTGTAATGTAAGCAAAAACAATTTGTTGACTGTACGGGCACCCGCAACTAAAGTTTATCGAAACAAGCGACGTATTGCAGCGTACACGTCAGTGCAAATAAAAGTGCACAGTGCGGGCAGCTAGTTAAAATTTCACGAGTCGGTCTAACGGTTGGATGCACTGTTATTCCGAGTTCGAATTTCGTTTCGTTTCGAACACCATTTTTAAATATTTCAGTTGGCGTTGGACATTTTTTTGGCTGTTGTGCGTTTATTTATGTCACTTTAACATTCGTTTAAGTTTGGCAATTAGAGTTTTGTTAAATTTTGGTGACAAAATAAAAGAAAGCTCAAAATAGAAGCACTGGCAAGGCACATCAGGCTAGTGTTCATTTTTAATTGAATTTTTCAAAAAACATTTCCATGACGTGCAATGCTAAAAAGTGAAAAGCGTTTTAGCAGTGCAAAACCTTTCAAAAACTTAGAGTAACATTTACTCACGTTTTCAATTAAACAAATTCCACGCCATCAAAAATCAACCTAAACTGAATACTGAATTAACGCAAAACAACGAAACTCATACATTATAATTAACAAACATTTGGTCATATTAAATTCCTCACATTTCCTGAATTTACATGACAATGATATCAGTAGAATTTATTATGTATTATTGTATTGGAATTCACTGGTCCGTCACGGTCCGAGGGCAGGCCATTCAGATTTATTTGTATTAAAACAATACAACCCTGAACAAAGGTTTTGAAAATCAATTGTCTCATCTGCCTTTCAGTTATTGAGCACACGCTCTTCTACATGGCAAATACATTTCGGGATATAATATTTTTAAAGAGTTTTTGTTTTTTAATTTAGGTCTATGATTCATACATTCTGCCATGTGAGCACATGTCAGTATCTCTCATGCATGGCTTGCATTTTTACTGTAAAAGCCATCTTTGATATTTTTATTACATTACATCAAAGCAACTTTAAAAAAAATCATCTTGCAGTGTTTCAGTCGATCCGATTCTCTATGAAAATTTTAATTCATTCATTCTCTACTTAAATTTACGCCTAGTTCCCATGGCATACACTATAGAAACCCACCCGCTACGATCCTTAAATACTGCTCTTGCTTCGTTTACGTTAATGTTTCTGGTCATATACGAACGTCGGTTGCAAGCACTATGCACCTATAACCTTTATGAAGAACATCACTATTAAATTCACTATGTCTTTCTAGGGCGTCCCTTTTTATTTTAACCAACGTACTGAACCAAATCCCACCTGTTGCCAGCATACATCATCGACCCCTTCAAAGAACCGTAAATTTACCAGCCCTACTAACCCAAAAGACATACATATCCATTTCCGTCCTTCAAAAAAATTTAACCGATAACAGAAATTAATTTCTCTTACACTTCGTAATCTACACCGATGTATTGTTGCGACGTCACTACTTGACAAGCGATGGACACAAAGCAAGTCGATAACGTCACTCACAATATGCAGGGGAAAACAATGGCGGGTAGACGTTTTGTAAATTTTCCCGCTTCCGCGACTCCGATGGGAAGATTAAAAACCTTTTGTTTGCCGCAAGAGAACAAATTTTATTAAATTTTGATCAATTTTCTAACATATATCCTTTGAACAATATTGAATATCGGTATTTAAACCCTGCTTGTTCAATGTTATGTGCTTTATGAACACATGGGGGACCAAGAAGTTTCACGCGGACGAAGTCGCGACCGCCCAAGTAATAAAAGCGTTGGTAACATGTAAAATGGGACTATTATTATTTTCCGACTAAGTTTTCAAACTACGAGCGACTGGGTATTCCCCAAAAAAAATTACAAACATTTTCCCTAGGGCTACGGAACCCCATCGCAATGGGCTCGCAATCCTGATCCGCAGCTGTAAGCGTAACGAGCGTTTATTGCCTTAAACGGGAATTTATGTCGCGACCACAACCAACTTTCACCTGTGACGTAGACCAAGAAAAGATGCAGAAATGACATGAATTAGAAGACAATTAGTTAAGGTGCAATTGTTTGAGCTAGAGGAAATTATTAATGATTCAAGCCAATTTCAACCACTGTAAGCATTCGTTTTGAACATTTCAAAATGTTTTTCCTAAAGTTATTCCCATGATATATTTTTTCTATTATTGAGTGTTACTATTGTAAGCTTGAGATTGTTGAGCAGTGGTAGCCCAGTGGTACATAACGGCCCCGACTTACGAGTTGTTGGTCGTGAGTTCGGACCCAGACAGGCACTTTAATTTGTGTATTTCATTTCATCTCTACTGTTCTCAAAACGGTGAAGGAACACATCGTGAGAAAACCGGCAACACCGGGTGTCACATATTTTCAGAAAATATATGACACCCGCATTGGGCTCACGTTGTGGATTGTGGTCTCCCTCCCACAGAGACGTCAAAGTCAAATCATTATTTCAAATAGGTACAAGAAAGGCACTTTTGATCGTCAAAATGAACAAGAAATAGAATTGAGAAGGGGTGTGTCCCAGCAATCGGAACATTATAGGCTGATTATGCTACGCTATACTAATGTAAGCTTATAATAATAATAACAGTAATCAGATGAAAATACCAGGCTGCTACGATCAAAAAAATAATGTGCAAATAGCAACATATCGACAATTACAAATGGACATAACGTTGGAAAATAGAGTTTATTTTATTTTCATCTCATTTCATTTTATTATGCAGTAACATTTAACTACTGGGTTATGGATGTCAGTCGCTTCATGTAAAATATTGTTATTCAGCTGCATCTGGTTAGACTGGAAACCGATCCCAACATTCTTGTAAAAATAATAATAATAAAACTTTATTTCAGACTAGGTCCATAAATATGTTAGTATTTTGGTGTTAGTAACAATGGTGCTTAAATAAGTAGTTAGGTTAGTATTGTTAGTTTTGACAAAAATATTTATTTACTCAGACCAATGACTGTCCCCACCCAGTGTCCTTGAAAGGGACAGTCCGGTCTGGCAGCTATCATTTTCAGGATGCTGTTGTTACTACCATGCAAGCGCTGCAGTAAGGAGGCCGCTTTCTTTCGCATGATGGCATGGAAGCCATCTGTGCGAGCCTCCGCAAACATTCCTGAAGCACTGCAACGCCATGGCAGTCCCAACAGCATCCTAAAAGCATTATTAAATTGAACACGCAGGACGTTGTAGGCTCGGCGCGTGTATGATACCCACAGGCCACTCGTGTAAAAAGATTGACAGAACGCCTTAAAAAGAGTTATTTTGACGTCTGTAGTACAACGAGCGAACCTGCGGGCAATCATATTGCTCCTCACAGACAACGCCCTGCGCTCCCTCTCTATATCTAAGTCATCCCTCAGGTCGCTCGTGACAACGTGGCCAAGGTACCTAAAACTATCCACAATTCTAAGTGCTACACCGTTGAGACTTATGGGAGGAACACTGCGCGGCTGCTGCTTAGGTGCTTTAAATACAAGAATCTCACTCTTCTTCGAGTTGTAAATTAAGCCATGCTCCTCCGCATAAGCCTCGCAGGTCGACAACAACTTCTTCAACCCACCCATCGAGGGACTGAGAAGCACCATATCGTCTGCGTAGCTTATATTGTTGACACTCGTTCCGTCAATGTGGCAGCCGACATGTGTGCAGCTCAGTCGCTCGATGAGCCGGTTGATATAGAGGTTAAAAAGAAGAGGCGAGCTTAACCCCCCCTGCCTGACTCCGCATTCCAGCCTGTACTCGTCCGACAGAGTACCCGCCCACCTCACCCGGTTCTTTTGGTTAGAGTACCAATATTTGAGAATGGAGGTGTACTCCGCCGACACACCCGCGTCCCTCAACTTGTCCCACAGAACGTCATATGCGACCAGATCAAATGGTTTTGACAAGTCGAGGAAACACGCAAGGACCGGCGTCCTCCTCGTTGTGTAGTACATGACAGTTCGCTTCAGATTCAGAATAGCGCTCTCTGTTGAGAAAGAGGCTAGGCAGATTGAATTTAATAACCTTTTTTTTTACCTACCTACTACTTACCTACATATTGTTTATCAATGGAATCGTAATATAATACAGATTTTAAGTGTTTGATTTTAAGAGAGTTGTCATTAAAAGAATAATGTCCATTTTGAAAATGTGAAATGGTGCCAGAAACGAAAAAAATATTTTTTGTAAATTAAAATAAATAACTAACATCCAATAAAACATCACACATGAACTTTATCAGTGGGGCAATAATGACAACTCGAGCCTATTTTCTGCCACTCGAGCGCAGGCGTTACATTAGTGATTTAAGTTACTTGTGTAATATTGCAAATGGTTCAATTGACTGTTCTGAACTTGTATCAAAGTTAATGTTACGCACAAATCAGATGGGACTGCGACTGCGACCACTTCTTTATGTACCTCATGCAAGCACAAATTATAGACGTAATGCTTTCTGTCTTAGGGCCAGTCGTAGTTTCAATGATATTTGTTGTGAACAAGACATTGATCTTTTCTGCACCAAGGTAAGCGCGCTAAGGAAAGTATTAGCTGAACCATTTTTTGTACAGGATGCACCTACATGAGCTGTTATTATTAGCTAATTATTTGTTTGTGGCAATCAACTTACATTAAACAACTTACGGGTAACCATGATGTGTCAAGATTCATAATGCTGGCGTGAGAGAGAGATAGTGCTATACGCTCTGTATAGCTTTGTCTCTCTTTTACATCATAAAATGAATGGCTTTGGAACCTCATGGTTGCCCACCAGGGAACTATACTCAATGTTTCTTAGATATCATATCACTTGTTAAATATATTATATATCTTTGCGTGTATTTTATTTGTGAGGGCTTGTAATTAGCAACATAGTTATACATAATTGTGATTAGCTTGTTATTAGTCTTTAAGCCTTCCGAAAATAAATAAATAAATAAACTTCATTCACCGGATTCAAAGGCAAATTAACATAATTAACATAACACCACGCTTCTAATCCTCCACGGGTTAGGCAGAAGTACACCCACATTTAGCTAGTAATGTTTGAGTCCCATGTAATAGGGGGCGAGCCTATTGGCATCAACGGGGCACAAATCTAGACTCCAGGCTACTAAAAAATTCCAGATGCAAAAACCCAACAACACTATGTCCGACCTGGGAGTCAAACCCAAGCGCTTGCGATTACTAGAACAACCTGGCAGACATGAAATGTCAGTTCTGTAAATACACACAAGTTTTTACTCTTTGGCCAAAATCTTACAGGAGCGCCGACGCCATTGACGCGGTGAAGAGATTGATGCTTTAATTTCAGTAATGGCTCCTTATTAGAAAAGGGGCTGTTGTGAACGGAGATACACGGGTTCTGGCTTTCATATATCATTGGATTATATACTATGTTAGGTTGTAATATGAAGAAGGAGAGAGTAACAATGGGTAATTTATTTGTAAAACCTGCTAATTTCATATTCATTTTTCTAATGTTGTACAATCGCCAGCACATCAAGTAACGGCAAACTATCAAATGTTTGCAGTCGATTTTGGACTTTACTGTCAACGTCATAAGGTTTAATCATTTGAAGAAATTTGACAGTTTGGTATAACTTGATTCTCGTGCGACTGTACATATCCCTACAGTAACTCACACCTCCTACTCGTGGGGTTTATGCCTTTTGCATCCTTTCTGTTAATACGTCATATACGCACGCCGGTTACAAGCACTAGGTGCCTAAACTATCTGAATTACGTCACCGACATAATATTTTGTGGCAAAACAAACGTGATCTTGACCTTCATTTGTTTTTTTTCTTACTTATTAAGCCTGAGCTGTCCCACGCAAAAGCCTTCCTCCACTCCTTCCATCTATCGTTCTTGCGCGTCCTTCTTTCAATTTCACCGAATCTATTCAGCTCGTCTCTCCATCTCCTGCGTGGTCTCCCGCGACCCCACCTCATTGTCTCAGGGCACCAATTCTCCAGGTAAGCGGGATTCTCCGAAAGAGTTACCGGTACCCCGGAACATAAATTAAAGGGCTAAAGAAGGAACATGGATGGGTTTTAGTCAGTATGAGCCTGACACTCCCTTCTATTCCATCCAGGGCGGGAGGGGTAAGAATTTCCCACCATATAAAAAAGGGGCACCAGTTCTGTGCTCTTTGGGCCCACAGGCTCTCTGTTCTTGTTCGTTTGTTTAGCGCCAAAAAACAGAATAACGAGAATAGACAATCCATACATCATATTCTATTTTTCCTGTCCGCTGTAATCGGCGTTTCGTAATCCGAGCATTGCGTACAAACGGAGTGCGGCGGCATCCCCCACAATTTGTACATCTATAATCTACTGTAATATAGTACGGTGTAGTGATGTGTGTGCCCATTGTCGATACCTAGGGAAATACTGATTGAACGTTTTCCTCGCAATGTTTCGAAATACGGGCAATAACAGCGTCACCATCGTCGTCGATATTATTTAATGATCAATGGATTGATGATATTTCATATTTATTAATTATAATTGATTGTACAGAGGCCAGCACATCAAGTTACCACAATCTGTCAAATTTCTTTGATAGTATTTCAACTTTATTGCAAAGTCATAAGGTTCATTTTTAATTGAGAAAATTTGACAGTTAGGGATAGCTTGATGTGCTGGCGTCTGTACATACAGGAATAAATTGGGTGGTGACACCCAAATTAAGCATTTGACTGTATCTTAAAGATCGAAATTGCGACAATATCAGAGGTGAAGAGCGACTATTCCATAATTGGTAAAAATATGAACTAAAATTAAACTAAATCAAAACCAATCAAAATAAAATACAAATTGCCACCAGCGTGAGATCAAATAGCCAAATATTAATATCGAAACTAAATATAAAAATAACAGACATTCTAATGAAATATCAAAGAAAAAAATCAAAATGTGTAATTGTGTAGTAGTGTGGGCATGTGTTAGAGTGTGTGTGTGTTGTGAACGTAAGCTCTGTCTGATGATATGTACAGTCGCCAGCACATCAGGTTACCACAAACTGTTCTCAATCGATTTTGAACTTAACAGGCAACGTTTTAAGGTTTAAAATAACTTGGAGAAATTTGACAGTTTGGTATAACTTGATGCGCTAGCGACCGTCGATAAGTACATAGACCATCCTATCCACAGAACAGATAAAGAGCTGTTCTGTGATCCTATCCGTCATTTAATTTTAAAGTCAAACAATACAATAAAATCTGTTTAGGTATTCTTTTATGCTTATTATCCTCCTTCAAGTCAATAAGGCCAATATCAATCATCTTATCCTGATAAAACTTTATCCAACAATAAACTAAAATAATCCTAAGAAAGATCGACCAGCAAATGCATCTGCTGCAACAAAGCTGAGTACTGATTTCCCTGGAGAAGGTCAGTCCGATACTCTATCGTATTAAATACCTAACTTTAGAATTTATTTACGGACCAGACTCACATGCCGGGGTAATCTGAAATCCATCACAATATACTCAGGTATTCCGGTGAACAGTAATCCTAGACTCGCGGTTTAGTATTGTGCTGTGTTTGTCAAGATTTTTGTTAGAATCTCAACGTCAATAAAATGTTTTGAAAACAAAGTATTTGTGAAACGGTTAGGTATGTATTCAATCTGCCTAGCCTTTTCCCAACTATGTTGGGGTCGGCTCCAGTCTAATCGGATGCAGCTGAATACCAGTATTTTACATAGTATGTTAAATAATGGTTAGGTACATAGTATTGTAAATCTGAGGCTATAATAAACATTTATAACGTTGTTTTTGATGAAGTATGTTCACACTAATGAAATCATCCTTATTCTTAGTATCAATAACAAGGATATCGTATCTTTATTGTTACAAACAAAATGCTAGTTATTATATATGCAAATCTCGTATTTTGATCAACATGCTCGTAGGTACAACCTGATACTGACCCGCAAATTCAGAGAACCTTATGCAAAATAATATCTGAAATTGTACGTATATTCGAAATTTGAAAATTTAAAGTAGATCTGGGCAGTAAAAAAACTAAACGTAATATGATGTTATAGCCTATTCTGAGAAAAAAAGTGACATTGACGTTTCTTTTCCAAAATCAAACGGATTTTTTTTTTCACAAAACATCGATAGAACTCTCTCAGCCCTAAATCAATCGATAGTGCATCGTATTTCCCGAAGGGCTCGAAACGAAGGCAAATCGACAAAGATGGATCAGATCTAAGACGAGTCGGAAACCTAATCTTTATATTGGTTATCATATTTTTATTAGCTATAGGATGTAGTTACCTGCCGTTGCGTTAGGAAAACTCTGGGCAAAAGAAAATCAAAGTGTATTAAAGTCCGTTTATAGTGTAGTTTGTGATGAGATGAAAATTCTGCGGCGAAGAAGATATATTTGTTAGCGACAAGTAGTTAATTAGGTACTGAGACTATGCTTTTATTATTATTTCGCTTTCGATTTTTAAACGATTGAGTCAAATCATTAATTTCGCATAGCCACATTAGGCTCTTTTGAATTTGTATTGATTTGAACGTCACAATTTACAAAAAAAAAGAAAATATTCTAGTAGTTTTTTGTGGAGAAGCTTGGGCAAGTAACTCTACAGTTATTATTGGACATTTGACACGGTCAAAATTAAATATGAAAACACATAGACAAAGATCGTAGGTACATCTTAAAAACTTTCGTAACCAAACAGAAATTAAATATTATGCGAAGAAAAAAATTAACAGACGCCAGCTGCACATCAAGCTATATCAAATTGACAAATTTTCCCAATGGAATATGAACCTTATGTTTTTGTAGTAGAGTTGAAAAACTATCAAACAAATTTGACAGATTGGGGTAACTTGATGTGCTGGCCTCTGTACAATATTTTGTTTACATTAAATAAATGAACATATTTTGAACACTGACATTAAAATAAGTATATCACAATACGTAAAAATAATTAAAAATAAAGCAATGGCAGATACATTTATTACACGACAGATAGATGTCTAATAAAGAATACATTACATAAAAAAAAAATAAGATAGGCAATAATATTACAATGACAAAACACCTCGAAAAAAACAACCTGAATTGTTTAATGTTCCAATTTGTAAAGTCTAATCAATAAAACTCTTTTTAAACAACACCTTCTTTCTCCCATCTATACTCGTTTTTTTTTAAACTTGTGAGTGAAATTTAAAATTCTAACAACGAGAACCTTTGACGGACTATTTGCAATGTAAATCTGAGCGGCATACGGTTCGATCCATCAGCCTAATGGACACGGGTCGCGGGTATACACTGCTTGAATCTGATTGCTTGCACAATCTGTCCTGTGGAAGTATGACTAGTTATGTTTAATGGGTGGGTATACTCTTGTATGGGATTTAACTGTAACTGTATCCAAACGTAACGGAGAATGGGATATGAAGATATTAGTGACGAATATTGTTTTAAGAAATAACTCTAACCAACCTAGCATGTGCCATAAAACTTATGGTCTAAACAAAGTAATGCCGCTATAGGTACTTATTACCTGTATTCAACTTGTCCTGTTTTGCAAATTATATGGTCGTGGCGATACAATGATGACATTAATTTAACACAAATACACGTTTTCGCATTTTCGTTTCATTAAGACATTATAAATATTTACATTAATTAATTAAAATGTTAGAAAAAAGCATCTTAGAGCGACCTGTACTTAAATAACTATTGCGCAGCGGTCATTTGCTGGGGTCACAGATTACAGCATTCGCATCAATTTTTTTTTTTTTTATAAAGTTCTTTATTGCAATCTATCAATTTGCAGATATTCAGCAATATGTGTGAGATTTCATAATTAAAGGGCTTGCACGGATGCCATCCAGTGATCGCTCCGTTTATTCTTGTGCCTTTCAGAGAAGGTCTTGAGGAATTTTTCTTTTAAGTCGACGAGCAACTGTTTGGGTGTTCATTAGGTTGACTGCCAGCATATTTGGATGATTGGTGATTCGCTTCTTGTACGCTTTTGTCCTTTCCGAAATTTCTTCCATAACACTTTTAACGCAGAGGTCGTGATGGAGTCTAATGTTTGAGACATACCAAGGTGCGTTCGTTATTATTCTTAATATCTTTGACTGAAATCTCTGCATTATTTCAATGTTTGATTTTGCTGCTGTTCCCCAGAGTTGTAGGCCATATGTCCATATGTCCATATGTCCATATGTCCATATGGGTTTTATTATGCACTTATACAGCAATACTTTGTTTTGAAGCGAGAGTCTTGATTTTTTATTTAGTAGCCAGTACATAGTGCGCAACTGTTGTCCGACAGCTAATCGCTTTGTGAAAATATGCTTCTTCCAGGTTAGGCGTCTATCTAAGTATATTCCAAGATACTTGGCGTGATCCTCTTGCGGTAAAGTTATACCGTTGAGAGTGACGGGTGGACATGTTTCTTTCCTATTTGTGAAAGTAACCTGAACAGATTTGGTTTCGTTGGCTTTGATTCGCCAGTCTTTGAGCCATTTAGATACTTGATCGAGACTGTTTTGGAGCTTTTGTGTTGCAATGTCTGGTGAATTGTCCATTGATAAAATTGCTGTGTCATCGGCAAATGTTCCAGTAACTACTCCATCGGTTGTAGGGAGATCAGCTGTGAAAAGCAGATACAACGTGGGTCCCATGACGCTGCCTTGCGGAACTCCAGCTTTGATAGCATACAAAGACGTTAACTCTTCCCCTTGTTTTACAAAATAGTGTCTGTCGCTTAGGTATGACTTTATAAGGTTGAAGAAGTTTATAGGTAGGTCTTTTTTTATTTTGAAAAGAAGTCCGTCATGCCACACTCGATCAAATGCCTGAGATATATCCAGAAACGCCGCGACACAGTATTGTTTTGCTTCAAGAGCTTTGTTTATATGTTCCACTAGTCTGTGTACTTGTTCAATAGTACCATGCTTTCGGCGAAAACCAAACTGATGGTCAGGTAGTAATTTGTTTGCGGCAATAATCGGGGATAATCTAAGCAAAATAACTATTTCCATGATTTTTGAGGGTATGGGTAACAGGCTAATAGGTCTGTATGATTGCGCCTCAACCGGGTTTTTCCCAGGTTTAGGAACCATTATTACTTGGGCTACTTTCCATTGAGGAGGGACCTTTCCTCTTCGTAGGATAGCGTTATACAGGAAAGTAAGAAATTTAATCCCTTCCTTTGGCAGTTCTCTTAGGATTTTTCCTGTAATAAGGTCGTAACCAGGAGCTTTATTGGGATCCAACGCCTTTATTGCTTTTTTTATTTCCTTATAAGTGAGCTTATTAATGGGAGGATCGAGTTGATGGGTTTGGTCCAATAATCCTGTGACTTCTTGGATTGTAGAGGAGCCTGTATCTGGATTTGGAACAAAGACCTGTTTGAGATGTTCGGCAAATGTAGCAGCTCTGTCCGCATCGCTAGAGGCCCATTCTGAATTACTTTTACGGATAGGAGGTTGATTACTTGCCGGACGTTTAAGTTTTTTAGTGACTTTCCACAAAGAGTAATTTGTCTCTGCTGTAGCATCAAGGTTTTCTAGAACTGTTTGTATTCCCTGGTTCTCATTGTCTCTTAGCAGAATTTTTAGTTTTGTTTGAAGATAGTTGAGATGTTTTTTATCAGTAGGATAACCTGTTGTTTGCCACTTTTTCCGAGCTTTTCGTTTATCAGCTAATAATTCTCTTACAGATGTTGGGTACTCATCCTTATGGTACGAGTCTGGGGCAACCGGGGTAGCAGACCAGGCAGATTGTTGAACGCAGCTATTGAAATGTTCTACCGCTTCTGTTATGCTGTCGTCGTTTTTTAGAGGAATTTTTAGATTTATTTTTTCTGTCAGTAGCTGTCTGAAGAGCTCCCAGTTAGTTTTATTGGAGTGTAGCTTGCAAGGTTTAGGTACTACTGTGATTTTTCTTTTTAGTACTATTTCTACCGGAGAATGATCCGAGGACAGTTCAGTGCTCGTGTTGCATGTTATAAAGTTGTTAGGGATGCCTTTTGTAATACAGAAGTCAAGCAGGTCTGGTACTTTATTGAAGTCTGTAGGCCAGTATGTAGGATCTCCGGGAGAAATAACATTTAGTTTTAATTTCTCAATGGCCATTAACAGCTGCCTACCTTTTGTAGTTATAGTACGTGAGCCCCAGTAGTGGTGTTTGGCATTGTAATCACCTCCAGCTATGAATCTGTGGCCCAGTGTAGAAAGGAACCTTGTGTAGTCTTCTAACTTAAGTTTATGTTTAGGTGGGCTATATACAGCTGAGATTGTAAAAGGCCCCGCCCAATCTTCGATAACAACATTTGTTGCTTGGATTTCATCTGTGCAGTAATGTACCGTTTCATGATGTTTGATATTATATCTTATTAGAACTGCGCTTCCAGCGTGTGCTTTACCATCGGGGTGCATTGTGTGATAGGTTTTATAGTTTTGGATGTTAAAGTGGCTCTTTTTGGTAAAATGTGTTTCCGTAACTAGGAGGATATCTATCTTTTGAGTCTCTAAGTATGCCTTAACCTCAAGGGTATGTTGTGACAGCCCATTGGCATTCCATAGGGCAATTCTTAAGCAGTCGAAGTTGATAGCTTAGTTGTGAGGGCTAATAATAGGTTTGTCATGGTGGTTAGTTGCTGCATCATTTGTTTCATGAGGTTCATTAATTCAAGCATGTCATTTTGGTTAGTGTGATTTGTCTCTGTTGTTGTATTGTTCATAAGATTTTCATTTATTAGTGCTTCTTTGTATGACTTATGTTGGCTATGAGATTCTTTATCTTTCGATTTTGGATTTTCGACTGTAGCTCCCTGTTCCTTGCTGCGAACATGGGTGTTTCTGCGTTCTGGTGCCTTTGGAAATTTAAGACTTTGAAGCTCTCTGTAGATTTTACAACCTTTATAATTTGCCGGGTGATTTCCGTCACAGAGGACACATTTTACATTGTCTGATCTGGTTTTCCTCGCACATTCGATTGAGAGGTGGTCACCAGCACATTTAATACATTTAGGGCTCCGGCGACAGTACCTTTTGGTGTGTCCATATTGCTGGCACATTGTGGTAATTCACGTTTAGGTCGAGGAGGTTCAAAAGTTATGATGCAGTTCATGAGATTTTTAACCTCATATATGCTTTTATTGTTTGGGCTTGTTTTTAATTCAACTATAAACAGTGGCAGTGGCTTCTTTGTTGCTTTTTGTTTGATGTTCCATATATTGGTACTGAGATGCCCTAATTCTTCTAACGCCGCTTTGATTTCCTCAGGTTCGGTTGACGGGTGCATGTTTTTAAGGACCACTTTAAAACTCCGTTCATGCTTGGGTTTGTATGTGTAGAACTCTGTGTTTCTAAGTTCTAGTTGGTGTACAATGGTCCTGTATGTCTCTGGATCTTTTGGCTGTATTTTTACTTGATCGTTGTTAATAACTTTAAGGTTATACATATCTAGGGCGTGTTCATTAAGAATCTTAAGAAGGGGTTGAATATTTCCCACTTTGTCAACAAATATTGGTGGAGGCTTATTTATCTTTTCAGTTGCATTGGTTTTCTCTCCTTCTGAGTTGTCAGCATCTAAGCCAGCAAATCTGTTTGTTGTAGGTATTGATGGATTCTGGGAAAGCCAGTAGGTATCCAATTTTGTTTGTTTTTGATCTCCATTCTTTTCTGGACTTGAATAAGGCCTCTTTTTTCTAGAGACTTGTAACCAGATAGCATCGTTGCTTTCACTGGGTCCGGAGCTATGTCTTGCGTTATGATATTAGTATTTGGATAATCACCAAGAGATAGTGTTCTGGGTCTAGACTCGAACATTCCTTTGTGGAAGATTTGTTGTGTTAGAGTTTTATTGTTAGTTATATTGGTTTTTATATTGTTTGTACTAGATTTTAATTGTTCATTCATTTCAATTCCCACGAGTGAGGACGATATAACAGTCGCTACCTGGGGTGACGCCTATTCCCAGGAGAAGGCAAATACAACAGTGGTTGCCCGTTCCACTGAGGTTGGCGCTAGGAGCTGGTTTCCCACCAGTCATACATCCTCTCGGCACGTTGCCCACCTTAGGATTGGGGTTATTTAATTTATTGTGTAGCGAGGTTTTCTTCCTCAAGGGCCAGACAATTAAGCCAAGCCCCCTAGATGTTGTTGATTCCATAGGCCATTTCCTGCCTTTGATTGGTTGAGTCGAGTTTGTTAACCGCCGCTCGATACTCGGCGTTGTTTCGCATCAATGAAATTAAAATGAATAAGCCATACTATTAGAAAGAAACAACTGCATAAAGTAGGCGAATTGATTTTAATATTTAGTTAACTTATCAGCATTTATATGATTAAGGGGCACTAGCCCTACCCGTGTGTTAAATTAATGTCACCACTGTAGCGCCATGTTGTATATTTTTGTTCGGATTCCGTTCAATTCAGCCAATACTTATTGCGTTCGTCCACCGTTTTGTTGTTTGTGGCAATGACAGGGACATCACCGAGAAGGAGATGACGACGTCAAAGAAGCGATACATACATTTACTATGTTCGCGTCTCCCTCGCACGTTTGTCACCCGAGTGCCGTCATTACAGTAGCTGAAGGACTTTTTTGACAAATCAGTAGTAGTCAATTGCTTTGGTCTTCATTCTTCGAGCATTTATACGCCTCCTACATCTTGTTAATGCCTATTGGAGGAACAAACGTTTTGCTTGATTAAAATGATTATCATCACATTACCAACTTATGTAGGCCTATCTAGGACTTGTCACCTCGATCCCTAGCAAGCATCAGGCAGTCCGCCACAGAACCCATTCCGTGGACATTAACGACCACATAACAATAGCGTGACATGTTTACTGACGGCCATACGTAATGTTGATTGATGATGACGCACTGTCCACCTTCCGGCAGCTAAATCATGACATAACTTAACATAACATCATGCCCATAGCCCCCGAAAAGTTAAGCAAAGGTGTGACTAAAGTACACCCCACATTTCAAGTCTTGTATTCACCAACCGGACCCAAATCCAGACTCCAGAGTGCTGCTGTGAAATTCCAGAAAGGCAAATCTAATGACCAAAGGCTTGGCAGTCCGACGGGGACTGCCAAGCCTTTGGTCTCGAGTTCGAACCCAAGACACGCACCTCGGATTTTACGGATTCATGTGCGTATTGGATATTTATCACTTGCTTAAAAATCGGTGAAGGAAAACATCGTGAGGAAACCAGCATGTCTGAGAGATATTTTTCAACAGCATGTGTAGTTAATTCAGAGGTCCCATGGGCAGCATAAAAACTCTGACAACAGGTTAGTCACTAACCACACAAAAAGAAGATAAGCTCCAAATATTTGCAAACGTTTAACACGTTAGCTGCGGCACCAATTTTTGCAAACTTTCCGTTCCTGCGGCACGAGGTTTTATCGGCCCGCACCGTGACCAGACGTTAGGGCGATACGCGGTCTATTAGACCCCACCTCCTTTAACAGACTAAAAACCATTTTCTGGTGCGAAATCAAAGAAAATTGAAAAATTTGGTCCTTATCGATATAGACAGTGAATTGATGAACCCTAATCTACCGTCGCCCCGGGATCTGATAACTAGTTTAGGAATTATTGGCAAAACAAAATATGGGATCTTATACACCTCGTAACGCACTGAAATAGGGTAAATTTTCGCTAAGATTAGTGATGGGAAAAATAATATCGACGCAACGACGTTTATCTATTTTTCTGTGAAAATCTTAATGCGGTTCACAGAATAGAAAAAAAAGAAAACCAGAAGTAGAAAAGAAACTACGAGTATCATATGTATTCTGCCTCGGGCTTTAAAAATTAACATACAATAACAATATTAGAACTAGAATTAACATAAAAAAATCAGTAACAATATAGTAATCAGTAGCACTCATAAACTTTTTTAAAACTTACGTGTTTAGGTTCTGTTTCGGGGTTTTTTAAAATTAACTTCTTCCGACATCGTTTAGACATGTTCGGCGATGTAAAAGGACGTGCTCTCCTATCGACGTGATGCACAACACTAGTCGCGGGAAGCTCGCGTTGGGTGCGGTACGAGGTCCGGGTGGATATGGGACGTTTTAGCCTCGTCCCCCACTGCATTAAAATTATATTAATTCAGTGCGGTACGAGGCCTAAAACATCCGGTACCAAGGTAGGTATACCACCGAGTCCGGGACCATTAGCACGTCTCAAATATACATTTATCTCTTTTCTATACTGGACCAAACTAAAGCTATGCCCTTCGCACGACAGAGATGTTCACGTTTTTCCTTGCCGCACCACAAGGAAGTTGCATGCGAGGTGATTTAGGCCTCGTTTCGCACTTAACGTGTTAATCTATTTCTAAGGCAAAAGAGACGTCTTAACCATCAATCCATACGAACAATTTAACAACTGATAAATTCATGTGGCACGCCTCAAACCATGATCCCCTCAAAGCCCTATAAAGCTCCTTACATCAATACAACCTAACCACATAAACACTTACAAATATTCAATAACTGTTGCAAAAGGACTGATACACAGTAGCGTGAAACAAGATTAGAACGGGCATCGAATCTGGATCTTATATTAAACCGATATCGCTTTGAAGGGAGATTGCAACTGTCTGTTCGTGAGTGAATGTATTGGTATTGGGTATGGATATGAATTGAAAGCTCAGTTCGATCGTTGTAGAAAGAAAGAAAGAAAATAAATTTATTTGACTCAGGTCAAAGCACACTATATTATTGTAGAAGAATTTTGTGAGAAGTTTTTTGTATGATAGGCAAAATTAATGAAGTATTACTTCATTAATTTTGCCTACTGTTTGTAACCCATAAAAAAAGAGTAACACACCGGAGTGAATTTCATAAAAAAAAAACTTATACAGTTTTCAGTATGGTAGTTTTCGCACTCATTTTGGAATAATTAAGTTCAATCTGTTTTTGGAAAACACATTTTTTATCTTGTAAAATTAAAATTCTGTGATCTCTATTCTGATAAATCGGCCGCCATTTAACCACAAAACCATACTTATTTCATGCAGTTTTCTTTCTGAAGTCAATCTGTTCGGGTCAATCACCGAACAAATGAACATGTCAGCGTAATCGCGACACCGCGCTTTATGCCTTGAATATTTTATGTATTACCTAAGTAAAATAGTCAGTACGCTTTCGGACAGCATATCGGGCGCGACTCAATCTCATCCTATTCACCTCATTAGTTTGAGTAGTTAACCTTTATTACTGAAATATATCATCTTTATAACCTTTAATCTCAGTTTATCTCAATCTCACCCCAACCCCGAACATTGGTCCTTCGAGCCTTAGCGGGACCATTACGCGTGTGCCTACAAACCGTACTGTGTGAGTGTCTCGCTTGGAAACAGAACTAAGTGGATTTACCTTCCAACATCATCCTACTGATCCTGATTGAACCTGGTTTTACGAAAAGCATCGTGTAACCTCATCTCGCTGCTACTCCAGGTTTGTTCTTGCAGCCATCGCAAGGACATTTGATCTCCAAAGAAGCTTTCAGTACAAGTAAGGTCTCCTTTTTATCCTTATAATGTCGAATATGGAAGACATTTTATCAACCCAACATCAACTGATCGAAGCCATAAATGGGCTCTTCACCAATTTCAAGAAGGATGGTGCAGAGCGCAAGACCTCGGACTACCTACGTCGTCGATTGTCTACCTTGGAACAATATTTTACGGAGTTCCATAATAATCACATGACTTTGCTATCTTTTGGTGATAAATCTCATACATATTTCAGTACTAATCAATACGATCAAATGACTGAAAAATATAAGAACATTAAAATTACTATCCAGAACTATAACCCTCTCGAAAACAGACCGCAAACCCCTGAATTAAAACCTCCTACGTTCAAACCTACTGCGGAATCTCAAACCTCAAACCTCGCAGCCCCCGCTGCTTCTAAAACCCCTGCCCCTGCTCTTGAAGAGAGTAAAGCGGCAGTACTATTCAAAAAGCAAGCTACCAACTTTAAGGCTTTCATGAGAACCTCATTAAATATCGACCTTAATCTCGTCACGGAAAAATGGGAGTTCGAAGACCTCCTGAAGACGCTACAATCTCGTTGGGCAACCATTGACTCGCTTCATTGGGAGCTGGACAACGAGTGTGGCGGATCAAACCCCGAGTACGAAGAACAATTTACCCATTACGAGAAACATTATAATAAAATCAAGAAAGACATCAACAAGAAAATGTGGTCCGTCGCGCATATTGAAAAATCTACTCCTAAAATGGAAATAGCCACCTTTGAGGGAAACTACAATAAGTGGATTTCGTTCAAAGATCTCTTTACCGAAGCAGTGCACAATAACCCCTCTTTGTCGAATGCACAAAAAATGCAGTTTTTAAAGAGTAAGGTCAAAGGTGAGCCTGAAAAAATAATCCAACATCTCCAAATAAGCTCCGACAATTATCTTGTGTGCTGGAATATTCTCAATCATCGTTATAATAATAAACGACTGATCTTTACCTCTCATCTTAACAATATCATGAATATCCCTGCAAACCAGCAACAGTCAGCAAATCACATAAAACGCATTCACGACACTACGTACGAGAGCGTGAATGCTATCAAGAATCTGGGAGTCAATGTGACTTCCTGGGACCCTTTTCTCGTATGTATATTGTCCCAAAAACTAGACTCGGATACATATGAGGATTATCTACAAGCAATAAAATCCCCGCGAGAGTTGCCGGTCTTAGAAGATTTCCTTAATTTTTTGGAAACTAAATTTATGATGCTGGAAACTTCACGTAAGAAGCTTGAAAATTCCACGCAGAAATCATCCTCATCTCAATCCTACAACAATAACAAACCATCAATTTCAAAAGGTTCCAATTATAATCGAAACTATAACAATCCCAAACCGAGTTACTCAACAAACCAAGTTTCACAATCGTCAAAGTCCAAAGGCAAAATTAACAATCGCAAGCAATGCCCTATTTGCAACTGCAATGATCATCGTATTCATGCATGTCAAAAATTGTTGGAATTACAACCTAATGAACGTAAAAATGCTATTGCTAACTTGCACCTTTGTATTAATTGCTTACATTATCACGAAGGCAAAAAATGTTTTTCCGAAATAAAATGCAAGGAATGCAACAAAGAACACAATACCATTTTGCATGAAGCATTTACGTCACATCGGTCTGGGTCAAATGCAGCCACGGTTACGAAATCGCCATCTCAACAGCAAGAAAGTAACACAGTTGCATCGCTTCTTAAAGAACCCGCGGAAATATTGCTTGCCACAGCAATCATTAATGTGCAAGCAACGGACGGTTCTTACCAAAAAATGAGAGTTCTTCTAGATCAAGGGTCACAGACATCCATTATTAGGGAAAGCGCAGCTCAGTTGTTAAGACTACCGAGACAGAAATGCAACGGTTATATCTCTGGAATAGGAAATAAGGAAAACAACTGTAAGGGCAGGATTACCATCAAATGTTCGTCGTTAGTTAGCGATTTTACGTTTAAAACGGACGTATATATAATGAACAAACTGATAAATAACTTACCCAGCTGTACTTTACCCAAGCCAGACTGGCCTACTCTAAACCAAATAACTCTAGCAGATCCCGAATTCTACAAAAGTAGGCCAATCGATATCTTATTTGGAGCAGATATCTATTCCACTATCCTAATGGACGGTATATGTCGATCAGAAGGTATGTTGCCCATTGCCCAACAAACTCAGTTGGGATGGATCTTAAGCGGCAACTACAAAACGTACCATTGCAATGTGATCCTAAATAATATCGAAGAGATTCAGCAATTTTGGGAAGTGGAGGACATACATGAACCTCCAGCGATTTCAGAAGAAGATCAAAAATGCATCGATTTTTACCAATCTTCGACCTCTAGACGGGAAGATGGAAGCTACGTGGTTAAAATGCCATTCAAAGAAAACTTTGAGGAAAATATTGGCGAGTCGAAAACAAAATCGATTGCTCAATTCTTCCAAATAGAGCGGAAATTAAGTAAACAACCAGCTGTGGCACGTGACTATAAAATGTTTATTTCCGAATACCTAGAGCTCGGTCATATGACACCAGTTGCGCCACACATACATCCGGACTGCTACTTATCGCACCATTGCGTCCAACGATCTGACTCAGCAACAACCAAATTGCGAGTTGTCTTCAATGCCTCGGCAACAACCTCGAGCGGATACAGCCTCAATGATCTTATGTGCCGAGGACCCAATTTACAACAAGATCTTCAGAGCCTTATCTTAAAATGGAGACAATTTAGATACGCTTTTACAGCAGATATAGAAAAGATGTTTCGCAAAATCTGGCTGCATCCCGATGATCAGAAATATCAGAAAATTATCTGGCGTAACCACCAATCTCAACCTTTAAAAGAATACCAGTTAGCGACGGTTACCTATGGCACAAAAGCCGCACCTTTTTTGGCAATGATGACGCTGAAACAACTAGCCAAGGATGAAAGGCCAAACTATCCACATAGTTGCGCTTCTGACGTCTTAGAACACTCGTTTTACATGGATGATCTCATGCATGGAGAGCATTCAGCGAGAGCAGCTAAACAGCTCAAAGCAGAAATGATCAACCTTCTCAAATCGGGAGGGTTTAATCTCAGAAAATGGCGATCAAACTTACCGGAAATATCAGATAGTTCTGACGCACTACAAAAGGAAGACTTTGACTTTAAGCAACCGGAGTCAACCAAAACTTTAGGTCTTCGGTGGGAACCAAAAAATGATCAATTTATCTTTCGCCCCATAGAATTTATCTCGCAAGACATCCTTACCAAAAGACAATTCCTATCTCAAATATCGAAAATATTCGACCCTTTGGGCTGGCTAGCACCAGTCACAATAAAGCTTAAGATCTTGTTCCAAGAATTATGGAAATCAGACCAGGGTTGGGACCACCCTGTCCCTCTAGAAATTGCGTTAGAGTGGAATACAATTAAAGCCGATCTATCGCATATATCTCGATTTAAAATTCCACGTTGGATTCAAACCCAGGAAGAAGATACCATTGAACTCCACGGCTTTTGCGACGCAAGCACAAAAGCATACGCTTGCGTCGTGTATTGCAAAATACAAAGGGAAAATGAAACCCACGTAACCCTTATTGCAGGGAAGTCAAAAGTAATACCGCTGAAAAAACCACAATCCATCCCGCGCTTGGAACTTTGCGGCGCTCTCTTGTTGTCAAAGCTTATGCGAAAAATCATCTTATCACTAAAGAGCTACAAGGTGCATGTTTATGGTTGGATTGATTCAACGGCAGCACTAGGTTGGTTAAGTGGCGAACCGGAGAAATGGAAACCCTTTGTTGCCAATCGAGTCAGGAGCATTACAGAAATAATACCTAAAGAAAACTGGAGATACATAAAATCCAAGGAAAACCCCGCAGATTGCGCAAGCCGCAGTTTACCTGCTGCTCAATTAGCCAATCACTCGCTGTGGTGGCAAGGGCCCGACTGGTTATCACAATATAACCCTAAAGAATCTCATAAGATGCTGATTGATACAAGTATTACTAGTCAAGAACTCAGAAAAAATGAGAAAGTAAACACGGTCATTGTTAATCCCGAAAATTCAATAATTAATCAGCTATTAACAAAATATAGCACGTTAAGGAAAGTTACTCGAGTATTAGCTTACGTCAACAAATTTATCGACATTGCTATTTACAAGAAACAACGTACAGGTTTCCTTACTCTGCAAAATATAAAGACAGCAAGAGAAATGTTAATTAAGCACGTTCAAAACGAATATTTGCACGAAGAAATATCGCAGCTGAAAAATAATGACCCACTAAATAAGAAAAGTCAGATTCTTAATCTCAACCCCGTACTAGACTCCAATCAAGTACTCCGTGTCGGAGGCAGACTTAAACATTCGAATCTTGATCCCGAAATGAAGCATCCCATCATAATACCGAATCAGTCGAAACTGGCAGATCTTATCATAGATGAATCCCACAAACTTGTATTTCACGGTGGAGTAAAAATGACTACTGGATTTATAAGACGTAAATACTGGATTCTTGGAGGAAACAGAGTCACAAAGAAACGATTAAGAACGTGTGTCAAATGTAAAAGAAATAATCCCATACCACAACATCAAATCATGGGTGACTTACCTCCAGCACGATTGATTCCTAACCGACCTTTTTACCACACTGGAATAGATTATACAGGGCACATCCTTATTAAGGCGAACAAAGGTCGTGGCATTAAAACCTGCAAAGGGTATGTCGCAGTTTTTGTTTGTATGGTAACTAAAGCCATACATTTAGAAATCGTCTCAGATCTCACAGCGTCAGCCTTTATTGCCGCGCTAAGACGAATGTCGGCTAGAAGAGGAGTTCCTGGGCACATCTATAGTGATCAGGGAACTAACTTCATAGGAGCCAACAATATCTTAAAACAAGAGTTTGCCGAAATCTCCAACATCTTGTCTGAACAAGAAATAACCTCGACCATCTCAGAAATGAATATTGAGTGGCACTTTAACGCCCCATCATGGCCATCTGCTGGCGGACTCTGGGAAGCTGCAGTGAAGAGCCTAAAACATCATCTCAAGCGTGTCGTGGGAGAGCAAAAATTAACCTACGAGGAATATACTACCCTAATATCCCAACTCGAGGCATGTTTGAACTCCAGACCACTGTGCCCTCTGACAGAAGACCCTGAAGATCTGGACTTTTTGACCCCGGCTCACTTTTTAGCGAGTGGCCCCAACTTAACGATTTTCGAAACAGAGCATGATCTTAGAACACGATGGCACCTGACGCAAAAAATCTACCAAGATATATGGGCTAAGTGGAAGACTGACTATCTCTCGCAGCTTTCTATGAGAGCCAAATGGCGGCAGCGTCAAAAAGATCTCAATCTTAACGACATCGTTGTTATAAAGGACGACAACCTTCCACCAGGAAAATGGAGTCTAGGTCGCGTAGTAACGCTGCATCCTGGAAGCGACGGGCACGTAAGGGTCGTCACACTTAAAACCAAGAACGGGCTCTTAAAACGCCCAGTTGTAAAACTTTCCTTACTGCCAACAAATAAAAATGATCAGGATCCAAATGCCCCAAAAGTTGAAAATAAATCACCAACTACGAGGAAAAAACCTCCTATATCATTCTCAGCTATGGTTTTATCTTTGACATTATTTTTACTGTCACTAATAAACACCGCTCAAGCATCCTACAACTTCACCATGCTGACAAACAATACTGTCTACTTTGACAAAATATCTAATATGCATCTAATTAGAGATGATTGGCATTTAATAGTCTATTATGACACAAGACCTTATCAAGAGGGAACGGCGGCTGTATTAAAATATATCAAGTATCTTGAAACCTTATGCTCTACGATTAGAACACAAACACCTTGCGACGGCGTCATGTTACAGCTCGAGCACGAGTTCGAAGAAATAAAACATTACGACAATATTCTCATGACGAATGACTCATTTATGACTAATAAGAAACGTCGAAGACGCGGCTTGCTAGACGGAGTAGGCTACGTTGCAAATAGTTTATTCGGAGTGTTGGACCAACGATTTGCAGAAAAATATGTGAAGGATATTGACCTTTTAAAGCATAATGAAAACCATCTATACAGCCTCTGGAAAAACCAAACGTCGATCGTAGAAGCTGAATTTAATATCATGAAAAGGATGGAGAATACTATAAATAAACATCACAAAATAATAAATCAAAAGCTTAATTATCTCCAAGATTCATATAAAAACCTCGCTCAGCAAGTGCAAAATGTAACTATGATCACAGACTTCTTAACCTCGGCTTTCACTGCCAACAACTTGCTGTATACCCTTCGACGAATCCAGGACTCAATTTTAGATACAGTAACTGACATTTATAGTGGAAAATTAGATTTTCATTTGATTTCACCGAAGCAGCTCAGATCAGAGCTAAGCGTAATTTCAGCACAAATATCTGGAGACTTGGTAGTTCCTGTCGACAACTTTAACCTTAAAGATCTTTACAGCTTGCTAAATGCAAGAGCCAAGTACTCTGGCAAATACCTAATTATAGAAATCAAAATACCCCTGATTGAAAGGGATCTTTACGAGGTATTCAATCTTATCCCGGTTCCACGTATTGCAAAAAATAACATGATGATGAAGGTCAAAACTATCTCCGAATTGGCAGCCATCAACATGAGAAAAGATTCGTATTTGACTGTCACAGACACGGATCTGCAGTCATGTGTTTTACAAAACCCTGCGACTATTCTGTGTCATATCAGAAGGCCTATTCACCACATGAAAGATGATCATAGCCTTTGTGAGACGATCCTAGGCACAAGAACTTGTAAAACTAGAACTACTTCGTGCAAGAATGACTGGAGGGAGTTGACATCAGAAAACAAATATTATTTTTTATGCTGCAATGAATGTAACGTCAAACTGCTGTGTGAAAATCAAGTTCAGGCAGTTAGGTTATCAGGTGCTGGTCTGTTGCGTGTTGGGGAAGGCTGTTTAGTAAAAACAGAAGACTTTATGGTGTACTCAAACAAAAGATTGTCTAGTAAAATTAGCACGACAACAAAGATTATCTCGCCAGAAATATCACCAATCAATCACATGATAAATATCACCATGCCAGAAATCTCTTATGAGCTAAATCCCAATAACTCAGACAATCTCATGCAATTTGAAGCTATTAAGAGAAGTCTTGAGATCATGAAGCAGAGTGAACCTTTGAGCACCAATATCTCCTACCACGACGTCCATCAGTATGCTGCTATATATCTCACCATATTAGGAATCTTGCTATTGGTGACAGCTTACTGTTTTAAACGTTGGTGGCAAAGGCAACGTAAAGGAAATCGTTCCACTTCTACTGCAGATCGGTCGACAGCCTCTGCGGCAACGGCGTCGCCACACACCGTTCCAGAAAGTGTCGTGATTGAGTGTAGTGAAATTAGGGAAAATGGGCAATCTAGTCGTAAATCAGTGAAAAGTGATCCTAAGAGACTAGCTCTATCTAGTGAGTGCTTACAAAAAAAGGAAGATAGAGGTTCTTCACCAATATTTCGTGTGTTTTCTCTTCCTGATTTACACTGTAACGATTCTGTTTAATTTGTAATGTTACCTTCATCTCATCTTTTAACATAATTAACCCTACATTACTACATATTTTAATATTATAAGAACATTGTTTTCACCTTGTTAATATTAATTTCGCCACCCATTTAACCTTACATACTTACTAACCTCATCTCTTTCTCCCTCGGGAGCATGTTCGGGTCAATCACCGAACAAATGAACATGTCAGCGTAATCGCGACACCGCGCTTTATGCCTTGAATATTTTATGTATTACCTAAGTAAAATAGTCAGTACGCTTTCGGACAGCATATCGGGCGCGACTCAATCTCATCCTATTCACCTCATTAGTTTGAGTAGTTAACCTTTATTACTGAAATATATCATCTTTATAACCTTTAATCTCAGTTTATCTCAATCTCACCCCAACCCCGAACACAATCCATTACTGTATTACGTGGCTCAACTCAACCCACTGCAGTAGACGGTCACTTACTGGCGAATGCAACTCCACTGGCAATTCCACGAGCGTAGAAACAAATGAGATATGATATTCATATTCATATATTTAATTGTATTCCATAATTTGTGAAGATCTTACAAAGGGCTTAAAGCTAAGGTACAATTACGGTCCCTGTAGGGCACAGCAAAAAGTATGGAATTAAGATTGAAATAAAATGAAATTAATAATATTACCTATTGAAAAAACAAACAATAAAACTTATTATATACATTAACAATTTTACGCTTACTGGGGTTAGCCGTGGATGAGTGACCATCTTTACATACCGAGACTCCACCGTGCCTCGGAAAGCACGTTAAGCCGTTGGTCCCGGCTGTCATTTGTGCATCTTTGACAGTCGTTACGGGTCGTCAGAAGCCCGAAAATCTGACAGCCAGTCTTACCAAGGGGTATCGTAATGCCCAGTTACTGGGTTGTGGAGGTCAGATAGGCAGATGTAAAATACTGGTATTCAGCTGCATCCGGTTAGACTGGAAGCCGATCCCAACATAGTTGGGAAAAGGCTAGGCAGATGATGATGATACATTAACAATTTTAAAACAAGTTTTTAATATTAATTAACCTAATTATTACAATTATTTAGAGATCAGTTATAACATAACATGATTCATAAGCATCATCGCCATAAGTATACAAGGTGTTTATTTTTAATATGTCATAACTTACCCTAGATGAATGAGACCGTAACAAAGAATCAACTGGCATATGAATAATTCTTCAACTATCTTTTTTTTTGTTTTTCATTTATCATACATGAAATATATAACATCGCTTTTTCTTAGCTTTAATTATGAACAACTCGAATTCGAACCCAGGACGCCTCAGTCCTTTTTTTTTTTTTTAAGGCTCGGAAATCATCCTATCTGCTCTGGGTGGAGCGGAAGGGAGCGTCAGACTCTTACTGACTAAAACCCATCCATGTTCCTTCCGTAGCCCTTTATGTTCCGGGGTAGCGGTAACCCTTTCGGACAATCCCGCTTACCCGGCAGGCTTGGCCCTGAGGGGCCCCTTCATATGCTGACATCTCTTTGAGGCGCGCGTGGAACAACATATGCGGGGCAGGTTTGCACCGTGTGCTCTACCGTGTCCTCTGGGCGATCCTCGCAGTGACGCCTCAGTTCTGGGTTCGAATTCGAGTTGTTCTACAATTTCTTCTTACAGACCTCTCCTTGCGTAGCAATAGGGCTTGCGACCACAAGACCAAACGAGCCAGTTATAAGCCATACACCAAATGGAAATTCCATGAAGTTTGTAAGCACTAAATGTTCTTTATGTTCAATTTAGACATACAGAATTAACAAGAGATTGGTTTCCTTCATTCAACGATCTGAGAATATACTGAAAGCTTATTACATTCCTATTTCACAAAATGAAACTTGTTTTAAAAATACCACGAGATGGATAAATAAGAAGCAATTGTTGAAAAATTTCAATGCTCACCATACCAAATAATTCGTTAAAGAGGTGTTGGGTTGTATCTATTTGAACTGTGTTGCGGCAATATTGACCAGACGGCAAACCGCTACGTTTTATAGCAGTATTATTTTAATATAGTAGGTATACAGAGTTGATAGTAGTAGTAGTTGTTAGTTCGACGAGGCTTTCGTTTAAACTGCCTATACTAGGGACCATTTTCTAGCTCTGTACTAAAAATCAATTAAATAGCAGTAGTTTGTCGTTTGTCGTTTGATGTGTCTTTACTTGCACCAACGCTCCGTCGTACTGCTTTGTTGCAAGGTCAGTTTATATTTACAAAGGGTGGTTGCGTTTTACTCTGATTACAAATCAGAGTGAAACGCAACTACCCTTTTTAGTAAAGGTTAGTTTGTTTGAAAAATCGTTTTGATGCTTTTTATTTTTAGGTATACCATATTGAAATAATACTAAACAAGTATAGAATACGTAGTGTTATTTAATGCCCCTCTGTCATATCAACTCTGTATAACATTGGGAAAGAGATGGAGCTATACCGCCTTCATAAGTTCATCTCTTTCTCGCACTGAAGTAATATTAAAATAATACTGCTTTTTGAGGTGGTGATAATCGTATTCAAATCGTTTCATATTTAGAAAGAAAGACAACGACTTGCCACTGGTATAACGGTAGCTTACGTCAATCCAATTAATTTTTTGGGTTACGTATCTCAAAAGGAAAAAACGTGACCCTCCAAGGATCAATTCGCTGTTCATACGTAGCGCTGGATAAGCCATCATAGCTGGATTAGGTTATCCATTTTATTTTTGGTAGGTAACAAATGAAAAGTAGGTCCCTTCTAGACAAAATGACGCAGGTATAGTAATAAAAAATGTAAGTAAAGTAACTGCATACTGTAATAGGCATCCAGCCAGCAATCCTTCAAAGAATTCCTAGGACCCACTTTAAGTACAATATTATGAACAGTAAATAAATTCCTTCCCAGTAAAACAAGAAAACCGCAATGTTGCCACAACATAAACGAAACCACATCATAGAGAAACCTTCTATTTTCAAAATAACAGGCTTTTGTTTTGTATTTTAGTAATTAACTCGTAAACCACAAAAGTTTGAATCTGTTTGAATTCATTTAAATATTCAAAAAGCGAAAATAAGTTTGTCTATGTGTTTTGTGTTCTAAAAACTGTCAAACCTTTAAAATATTCAATTAGGAATTTTAGAATTTGTGCACTCCAAAAACGACAAGCATAAACGCGAGCACATAAAGATAATATCCCAAACTGTCAGATCCCAATCGAAAATGAACCATAAGTTTTTATAATAAAGTTGAAAAACTATCAAACAAATTTGACAGATTGGGATAACTTGATGTGCTAGCCTCTGTATATTTTTTTTATGAGTACAAAATCTATTCAGAATAAAAAATGAAATGTTAATCAACCTATTCCAATTCAAACTACTAAGAAATTAAATTATGGGGTCGAAAAATTCCTTCGCATTGCTGTCGACTGGTAATGTACAGACACCAGCACATCAAGCTATCCCTAACTGTCAAATTTTCTCAATTAAAAATGAACCTTATGACTTTGCAATAAAGTTGAAATACTATCAAAGAAATTTGACAGATTGTGGTAACTTGATGTGCTGGCCTCTGTACATTACCAGTCGACAGCAATGCGAAGGAATTGACCCAAGAGACTGGTGACATTGCCACTTTGTACGGCAAAGCTTAGCTTGTGGCAAAAGCCAGCCTTTATATCACGAGAAATATCAACCAACTATTTGGAGATCTCGTTGAACAAAAACAAAATAGGTATTATACTATCCTACAACAGTTTATCAATAACCTTAGTTGGTAGATTAAGCAGACATGAAACTGTATCATACTTATGTACCAGGGGATCAGAAATAATGAGAAGCATTACTGAACTTGTAATACAGTGTCTCTATGGGCCATGTGGCTTATGTGTGTTGTAATGGAGTGTGTCGGGGACTGCAGTATGTCTCTTATGAGGTTTCCAAGGGTAACATAAACATTGATGTCTTCGCAAATATATTTTTTTATAAAGTCTGATGATTCCTTTAATCAAACAAGGTAAATCCTTACTGAAAAATTTCTATGTTCGTCTGTATGTATTTTCATCGATATTTCTGTCAAATGTGGACCGATGACAATACTATTTTTTATTAATTGGTAGAGGACACTTGCGCGATGGCTCTATACAAATTGTATTAACTTTGCTCGGGGTGTTTTTGAGTAAATGTTAATTACCGATTTAAAAAAAAATACAACAAAGTGAAAAGTAACTATCAATAATTACAATCTGCCTAGCCTTTTCCCAACTATGTTGGGGTCGGCTTCCAGTCTAACCGGATGCAGCTGCACATAAGCATAGTTAGTAACTATAACAATATAATATTATGAACCATATTATTTTGACATAATTATTTTGTGCGCCTCGTTGGTGTATTGGTCTCAAGTGCTACTGCAAGCATGGATTCGATTCCTAGATCGGGCAAAGTGGTATTGGGTCGTTCCATTAGGAATTTCTCAGTAGCGACCCGGAGTCTGGATTCGTGCCCGGTTTATGATGGCAAAACGCTTTCCCCTGATTACATGGGACTTAAAAAAACTGGCGACATGTGGGTGTATTTTACATAGAGCGACTGCCTATCCGACCTCCACAACCCAGTAACTGGGTAATAGACTTTCAATACTACCTACCTATAAAAATGGGACAGTGTAAATACAGCTTTTAAACAGTGCAACATTGTTATTTTATGCACCCCAAGAGTTTTACTCGCGTATAAAGAAGTAGGTATATAAGAATGGGCAATTCTCTTCCGTTTTAATAATAGATGAGAGAACTGCTAAGAAAATCGTGTTATGTTATGCAGTTAGGGGAGACATCTCTTTGTTCAGTTACTGAAAAAGAGAACTTAATTAGAATATTGGACAAGAACAAAGACGACGGGAATCATATTATTTTGATCAACATTAAACCTAACACCGATCTGGGGCCCAATTCTGTAATTTTGAGTTAAGGAACACATTTGCAAATTTGGTATTCTGCAAAAACTTCATATTCATATTTGTATTTAATTGCATTCCATAATGTGTGAAGATCTTACAATAGGCTTAAAACTTTTTTTTTTAGGGTGGGAAATCTTCAAATTACTCCTCCCGCTCTAGGTGAAACGGAAGGGAGTGTCAGACTTTTACTGACTAAAACCCATGTATGTTCCTTCCTTAGCCCTTTATGTTCCGGAGTACCGGTAACCCTTTCGAACAATCCCGCTTAAATAGGTTTAATGCTAAGGTACATATAATTACGGACCCTGTACAGCAATAGCATAAAATTAATACTTACATTATAAATTAACAAGTTTAAAACGTGTTCTTAATATGAATTAACTTAATTATTATTATTACATTTATTTAGAAATCAATTATTTGACATCAGTTAAGTATATCATAAAATTATTTGGTAAGGTTATGGCCTTTTAGTGGTGGCTCAGTAGTGTGTCGATAGTACCATCAATCGTGTGACAAGACAATAGTTTTTAGTGTTGCTTACAAAAATCTACCATACAACCATAGAGGTACACAAACCTACGAATTACAAAAAACGTATAAGAATTTGAATTTCCCGGGATACTCGGGCGTTTCCCCCTCAATGTTAAACTGACCAAATATCACACGGATACATTTTTTACCCTCATAAACACAACAATACAAACTTGATTCAATTATACATGAACTAATAAAAACTTCGTCTATCTACATGTTGCTAACAACAGATAATGATAATCTAATAGAACAATCATTAATCAATGTCCTTTGATAAGAGTGGTTTCCATTGAATTGATAAAAATTGTCCATCATTAGTGACACGTAATTTGTACTAATGTTATGTACTTATGATCATGGACGTCATGTTGTGATCTTTAATTCTGTTAAAGTGTCAAGTTTGTCATCATTTTATTTTGTTGATGGATTGTTTGGATAATATAATAGCTATTATTAACAATTTATGTTGGATATTCTGCTTGCTTATTTACTGTTCATAGCCTATTGGATGTTTATGTAGGTCGCTTTTGCCCCGTCACCTTTTTCTGGTTTGATTTGGTTTAAAACCTTTTTTGTTTACAAGCCCTGGACTTTTCACTGCAAGCCTCCCTACTCTATTTCCATTTGTCTGTATTTAGAACTGCTAAAGACCAAATAACATTAAAGAATTTCTGTCTGTATTTAGAACTGCTAAAGACCAAATAACATTAAAGAATTTCAGCTCACCCCGCCATGGCCATCACCGTCTGAACAGACTGCTATGTTGGTTATATTATTGTAAGTTAAATGCTTCATTAAAAGAAGGAAGGGAGATCATACAAACATACAAAAACACTATATAAACATAAAAAAAACAAAAGTAAATTACGAATAAAAAAAGTCCTGTAAGAGGCCAAAAGGCTTCTATCCTAGCATGAAGTTACGACATTTAAGAATCAGTGTCGCAGCGCTGGTATAAAAATAACTTAGGTATTGTAACATAGGTATACGCAGCAAAAGGAATCAAAGGACCCTCTAAGCCATCTTTGCAAAACTGCAAGATCGATCATCATCGTTCTTCTACCCTTGTCCCAATTTATTTGGGTCGGCGCAACATGTCTTTTTCTTCCATACTTCTTTATTAATCGTCATCTCGGTAGTCACTCCTCTAGCTACATCATCTTTCACACAATCCGTCCATCGTTTCTTTTGTCTTCCTCTACTTGTATAGCCATCCACATTCATACTCACTGCAAGATCAATAGTTACCAATAAAGTTTCTAAAAATGCCAGATAGGACATACAAGTTATCTATATACCGTTTGTTTGAAATCATGTCTGATGGCGAAGCCTCAAGATCTGTCTTGCCTTCACGCCACAAAGCGACAAGCGATGAAGATTATCCTGTAGAGCCTCATATCACTGACTGACACTGAGATTAATTACAAGCTCCAAAGGATACAACCATGTATGTAACAGATTATGTGGTATGACTTGAAGCTTCGGTAACTATGCTAATTGGAGACGTGCTCTTGAAGTTTATGCAATATTGATTTGGACGACGCGACATGTCAACAAAATTATTAACGGCTAACGATATTTGAAACATTTTTCAAACAAGGTTTTAACCTTTTGAACGCCATTGTCACATATACGTGACAAGCAAGCGCATGTCCTGTACGCCAACGACACAAATATGTGACAATGTGTACACTATAACACGAAAATAAACAATTGAATCATTACTTTTGTGTGTGTTTATAAAGATATCTTAAAAGTTTAAGCTCTCGTACGTATTTAATGATATGAAACACTTTAAGGGACACTATGGATATAGGGAAATTCATTATAACCAGAAGAAATTAATTTGTAGCTTGGCGTGGTAGTGGTAGGGCACGCACGTGCGTTTATGTTCTGGCGTTCAAAAGGTTTACAAAATAGCTCAGTAACCCAATATTGAGTTTAATTTTGGGTTTAAAGGGTTATCTGATACTTTGCCCAACCTGGGAATCTAATCCTCTACCCTACGATCTCACTCTTTATAGACCAACGAAACATTCATTTATTAAAACAACTTTTGGTAATAGTCATTAACTCGACTATCACCAAAAGTGGTTTTCGATTAAATATTTTACAAATGGACATAACTAGATAGCTTCGTCCGCGTGGATGTCGGAAATTGATCTAAGGAAACGTACTAACGGGATAAAATCTATACTATGTGTTAATCCAGGACATCAACTATGTCTGAGCAAAATTTCATCTAAATTCATTCAGCCGTTTGAGCGTGAAGAAGTAACACAACTCACAGACTAATAAACTTTTGCCTTTGCAATATTATGAGTGTGAAGCGTGATTAGTGTGATAGGTAAGAAACCCTCTGAAAAGGATGAAAAAATAAATAAACATTAAACACATATGGTGGGGCGCGCATTTTGGGCGACTGTCTTATGTCATGTTGACCTTCAAAAAGTGCTGATTTTCTCCCTAGTTAGAAGAAACGACTTTTAATTCTGATTAATCCAAAGTAGCGAAAATCCTAGACTCGGGAAACTAAAAATCAACCGATTATTTTTCCAAAAATCATTCCCTTTCATCTTCACTCGCCCACCACACATATACTACAACAGATAACTATACATATACATATAACTATAGACCGTTATTGTCTGTCTCCCTAGAACCGTGGGGCGATGACAATGGCTCAGATATTGACATTCCAGGGCTCCCATATCGCCATTGTACAGCTAATGATAAGCCAGTGGAAATCTGTTCAGTAATTATTGATTTTCTGATATATTGATAGAGGAACGATTAGGTGGAATCGCTCTATTGTGACCTGTTGGATAGGAATTGGTAATAGGAGGGTACAATGAACAGATTTGCTAATATTTACTTCGGGCTTTTGACGGTTTTACTGTGCTTTTTGGTCTAGTTTATGGTTCTACAGGATTTGTGACGTCACAACACGAATCCTACTAATATTTTAAACGTAAAACTTTGTAAGGACGTATGAATGTTTGTTACCCTTACACGCTAGAACGACTCATCGGATCTGGATGAAATTTTGTACACAGATAGTTTATAACCAGGATTAAAGTATAGAATACCTACTTTTTATCCAGGTAGTAAGTTCCCGTGGGATAATTTCCGACATCGGGTAAAGCCACTTGCAGAAACTAGTCAAGATCTCTTCTCATAGACACACATAACGATGTTAAAGGTATTAAACACCAGACAAATTCAACACACATTGGCAATTAAAAAGCTAAAAATACAGATTTTTTCTAATATTTTTGCATCACTGTGTTGCCCTTTAAAATTAAGATTACTTCAGAAAGAACAAAACCGCCGACGAAACAGCCATCGCGATTATTGGCAATGGCATGGGAACTAAAAATGTTATCTCTCCCATCAAATTATTCGCCGCACCCATAGTTTTATATGGGCTACTTAATAATAAAACAAGCTTCTCAAAATGGTGATCAAAAGATCGTAAAAATATGACTACAAAACATTTTTACTGCGGGATTCCATTTTTATGGAGTTTTTAGAACAACTCATCATTTCTCCCATAAACTTATTTTAATAGATTCATGAAATACCAAGTTTGTGAACCGTGCTAGAATTTTTTTATTACCCTTTCACTGCTTATAAAGTTGACGGTTAAACATTTTATTTTTGAAAGTTTAATATTCAAATGGAGTCATTAAAAAGAATTTGTTGAGTCATTTTGGGTGTTTGTTTTGACACTAAGAGAATAGAATAGTCTTTATTTCTTAATTTATGTGGGAATAGAAAAACGTGCAATGTTATTACTCCTCCCAGAACTTTTATAATGAGTTCCAATTTTAAATCCCGTTTCTTCTTCTTTTCGTGTTGATAGTACTGTTTCTCGATGTTCTTATACTGATTGAGCCCAGTAACAAGCTTTAGGTTATCCGAGGTGCAGATGAACGGGCACTTAGAACACTCCAGCAGGTGGGACATGGTCTGCTGAGAAGCACTAAACTCGCACTGGGTCAGTTACCCCCCACTTCGGCAAACTGTGCCTTATTTTTTTTTATGGTGGGAAGTCATTAATTTACTCCTGCTTATGGTGGAACGGAAGAGAGTGTCAGACTCTTACTGACTAAAACCCATCTATGTTCCTTTCTTAGCCTTTTATGTTCCGGGGTAGCGGCCTACTTGGGTACGCAGTCGATTGCCATATTTAGGACGTTTTTCTTTACAAAACATGACTGTCGTTCTGTGTATCGTACATCATACTAAGCCACTAGTCGAATAGAGCAGAAGTATTATAACCCATGGTATTATCCGCTGTATTAGATACACAGTAGAAGAGCATTTCCATCATAAAAAAATGATGTCTATTCAGCTTCAAACTACAAACAAAACACAACTAAGTGCGAATTTCACCATTGAAACTGAACGGGATCAGCGCGTCACCTAAAACATGTTCAAGAGCAGTTAATGTCAATATTGCATAGAAAATAATGACACTGACAATTCTTAAAAGTGGTTTATGCGCTGATCGCATTTAGTTTCATTGGTGAAATTCTCCCTAAGAACGATCAAAAGCAGTAATTGGGAAACGAACACAACATTAACTCGATATTAAGTTGAGCGTTAGTTCGGCAAACTCAATACCGGGCGCATTGCGGGGTGACAAATCATGGAAGCTTGAGTAACTCCCACCAAGCCGGCAATGGAAGGCAAAGTTTAGAGAATGCAAATGCGTTGCAACTTTGCGGTGATTAAGAGACGTGCCATGAGGGTGTTTACTACATTTGATATTATACAGAAGCAGTATTATAAAAGTTAGTTGTGTGTACTTGAATAGGTAGGTATAGGAATTATTAATCTCGTAATTGCGTTACGCCTCCTAGTTTGAACATACTTACTTCACGTTGTAAAATTAAAGTGATCTATGTGAGAATCAGATTAATTTCAACCGTAGTAAGTGCCAATTTCTAAACCACGTTTAAGAGCTATCATTGTTTATATAATTGGAAAATATTGACACTGACAGCTGACAGTTTATGTTTGAATTGATCGCGTTCAGTTTCATTGGTGTAATCAGCCATTAGTAAGTTAAGTTTCAATTTACTGGGAATACCACTGCATTACCACTTTTGCAATCACAATGTTGATTATACCTATATGTAAAACACATGAGGATATGTGTGCGCCAATTGCTCTTATATAAACATAGTAATTCCTAACGGGGCTATTCAAAGTTCACGTCGTGTATCTGGAACTTACAGGCAATAAGCAACATAACAACACACGGTTTCAAAAGCTAACATGGCATAAAGCTTGCTTATAACTGCTACATGTGGACAGCCGTGACCCCGCCTCACTGTCTCAGGGCATCAATTCTTCAAAAAACGTCTGCTGAGATTTAAAAATGGTAAGAGCAATGCAAACTAATTTACGGATGTAGTTTGTAAAAAAACTAAAAAATTCCTACTCTTTTTTTTGACGAGCGTGGGAAATCTTCAAATTAGGGTAAGCTGGGTACGGTTGTGACAATTTTGGTTTGATCGCCTATAATTTTGTAAATTTACCAGTTATCTGGGAGAAAATCACTTTAATACTTAATTTGAATATTTATCTACCTAAAATTGTTAAAATATTGTCCCTAACTACGCTGTATTAGGCATAAGATCAAATTAAAAAAAAAGGGAAAGTGTCACAACCGGCCACACCCCAAGGGCGGTTGTGACAGTGGTTGGGGTCGGTAGTGACAGGCATACAAAATACATCCAAATAGTTTGTAATGACTTTTATTGTTACAAATAATTAACTGAACACAACATAATCTTCTTCTAAACAAAGTTAACAATCACTTTATGGCAAAAAAGCGAAAATCTGTGATCACTTCTCTTCTTAACATTAAGGCACTGTAACATATAACAGTCTTCTTTATAATCAGTCAAAATGTTAGCTTAACTACTACAAAATTTTAACAAAACTGTAACACAACAAAGAAAATGTAATGGGGACTATCACCTGCGCACTCTACGCGAGACCAGAGCCTAAAACTAATATAGCACTGTACCATATAACAGTCTTCTTTAAAATCAGTCAAATTGTTAACTTAACTTAAAATTACTGTAGCTAACTGGAAAAAGTTTTACAGAACTTTAACACAACAAAGAAAAATTAAACATTTATAATTGTATCAATCAACATACTGAGATCTAGTCAGATTCATCACATGTCATGCTGATGGTGCCTTCCTCTTGATTCTCGCCGGCATTGTCGCGTTTGCGTAGGTATCGCAAGAGCGACATGCGATTAACTTCATGTATTTCCGCAGCTCTCCGTAATGAAGTACCGCGTTTCACCTCTTCGTAAGCATTTTCATATTTACTAATATCAGACAGGCCTCTCCCGGTCTTCCGCACGCGTTTTCTAGGCATCTAAAATAAAACAAAACAAAAAAAAACAATGTCACAACCGTACCCACAAAATTTGTCACAACCGTACCCAACGCATACTTTTGAAAACAAAAAATGACCATGACTGAGCAAAAAGATCTGCATTAAAAGTAATTACTCGTAAGTAACTGCTAATGTTAAAGTTATAACAAAAAAAAATAAAAGGCAATCTATCTGTGTACAAATAACCGTAGTTACAAAAAGAAATCGAACAAAAAAACTTACTTTAGACTGTCGAAAATCAATGTGGGCTCCTGCTTACGTTACCGTCGCACGCCGGCTAACGCAACACTGGGACACGCGTTTAGACTTGCATGCCGCTTGTCTTTCCCCTTGCACCCCTCCCCGCGATCCGTATAGTTTCGCTGTTATAGCGACTGTCACTACCGTACCCTGGCACAATCGTACCCAGTTTACCCTACCCCTCCCGCTCTGGGCGGAGCGGAAGGGAGAGTCAGACTCTTACTGACTAAAACCCATTCATGTTCCTTCCTTCGCCCTTTATCGGGGTAGCGGTAACCCTTTCGGACAATTCCGCTGCATTTTATTCCACCCGATGCTTGGAATTGACAGCTGACATCACCTAAGTTTTCACGCTGAGATTTTTACAGAATACACCGGATGTACTAAATAAATACGAAAACAGGCTAAATTGAAGAATAATCCAAACGAGACCATCAGTATCATATCAACCAGATAACGATAGAAACAGATAAATAAACAACAGAAATCACCCTAACAATATTGAAGATGAAAACACAGACACCGTCAAACCACTTGAAGCGAACACAATACCGTAACAACAGTAACTATCTCCAATAGTTAGTTGTCGTAAAGTTATGGAAACGTTACGAGAACTTCCACAAATGCCATTCAACACTTATGAATATGCCTGCCAGTTACTTCAGCATTCAACCGTGAAGGAGAACTGAGGAGTTGAAAGGGAAAACAATGTTCTAAATAGTTTGGCGGATAGTGTTGTCGTATATCAATGTATTTAAATATTGTGATGGGTTTTGCTGCTTGCGAGATGGCAAGAAAGGCTGGTGGTAAATTAGGAACGTTTTGACTTGCTTTTAAAGTAGATTACCTAGAACATGACTCTTAAAAAAAGTACTTTAAGTTCTTTGGTAAAACGCTAAGATATCGAAATGAGTCCGTACATTTTCTTACAACGCACGAAAAAAAATCAGCTGTTCCCTACATTTTGACGAGATATGCGAGCATAATGTAAGGAACAGCTGTTTTTTTTTTTTCACGGTTTCAGTTTTGTTCCCATAGTGACAGTCGTTCATAATGATGAGTACAATGAACCTTTAAATAATGCTCATGAATTCAATTTCATCCTGTATAAGACGGCTACTTAAATTGATACAAGTAAGGACTCATGTTTATCAATCGCTTGATAACGTTTTTTTCTATCCTTTAGGAGCTTGTAAGATTCCATCGGCGGCTTCGTTGCTGGTTTCCTCACGATGTTTTCCTTTCCCAATTAATTTATTTCTATCTACTGTATTATGCTGTCTATGTCCTCAAAATAATCTTGAATCCAACCTCTTTTATAAAAAATATTTGTACCATAACTACCCATATCCTATTGTTAACCCATTGAATTCTCAATTCTTCAGACCGCACTTTAGCCAGACACACAAGAATGTATGTATAGTAAGAATTAATATCGTGGGCGTCGATCACTAGTCTCGCCGCTTGGCTTTTATTGAAAATATTCAAGTTATTTATTCGTGAGGGAGTCCCTGTTCGCGTCACCAAGACACGCGGGCACCTACTACGGTAATTCGATATCTTTTCGAATTTTGGCGTTGAGAGAGAGAACTATATTAATGTTTTACGTTAAGGTTTTAAGGTTATGTTGAAAGTCATTGAAATCCTATTCCAATTCATTTGCCATGTTGACTGAATCAATACAAAAAGTCCAGGGCCAGAATCTGGAATCCAGAATCCATCATTAGGATGCTCACATTCAGCTGTATTAACATGGTTTAATCAAAGTAATGGTTCCGTGTTACTCCCGGCGTGCTTCTTATCCAAAATAATAAACCTCTTACTCATGTGGCGACTTTGTCCAGAAAAGATGCTGCAGTTTATTCCTATGCTAAAACAAGAAACTGGTATCTATCTCCAATTACTCTAACGAGAAGTACTGTCGCGAAATGCTATGACGCTGAGAGAAATATTTTAGGTAAACCAACGTTATATAGCTTATTGGTTCCCGGTATTTGGTTTTAGCAGCAATTGCTACGTTGTAAACCTGTTTTCCTGTAATACCAATTTACCACGGAAACATTATTGGGTTTTCATAGAAACATCGATTCAGAATATCGCAACAACATACCCCATCATCGAGTTTCATAATAGTGTCGCGCGTTCACAAGACCTTCCAGAATACGATGTAAATTGAAAATCTCTCTATTTGAAGATCAAACGATCGAGGCTCTTTGTGGATATTCCATAAGAGCGTACATTTCGATGCCGTGTAACAATATTCTGGCTTAATATTTGTGATATTATCGTGCGGCAAGGGTTTCTGCGGTGATTTGTTTTTTTTTTTTGTAACTATTCTATGTTTTAGTGGATTTTGCCGTACCTGGCAAGAATCAGGTCTGTAACCCAAACTTTTTGTCTTCTCACCTTCTTTTAAGCCGTATCGTTGTCTTATTTAATCATTTTTTATTATCTTGGCTCGAGCTTGACCACTATCTCACCTGATGATAAACGAGGATGTGGTCGAAGGTGATGCTCGTATGGAAGAAACCTATTCACTATTGACTTGAAGACCACCAGATTATTTTACAGCCATTCATAGTCACACCAGATATGCTTCGCAAGGAACGCATTTCCAACATTCATTTATATGCATTTAGCAAAAGCACCAGTACACCATTGAACCAGAACTGCCAATTAAGCTTTTTTGGACATCAACTGGTTTCCCTCATTTACTTTTTTTATTATTTATTTTAAATAGGCACAAAAAAGACACTTTTAAAATAGGAATAGAATTGATTCTAGTCGTCCCTTCCAAACGGTAGTTCTTATGGAGAAGAATGGGCAAGAAACTCCACCGTTACTCTTTTAAAATGTTTTTATACATTAATTATAAAATTATATACTCTCCTTTCCACATATTCATTAAACGTTCCGTGGCTTATAACCTGACTCCCCAAATATACAAACTCCCTTGCTCCACACTCATATAATTTACTTACACACATCGATACATCCTCTTCTCTATCAAACACCATGACCTTTGTCTTTTTCACATTTGTACACAACCCTTTCATCTTTAAATTAAATAAAAAATTATTGAATCACTTCCACCTTACCAGAATCTACCAAAAAAGGCCATAATGTTCTTAAAATTGGGAATTCTATTTTCGGATGGGGCCTGGTGTAATAAGAGGACATTTATAGAGGTATGAGGAACGTGTTATAAAGTTCACTCATCCTGCATAGAGAAGGGAGAACGTAGAGGATGTTGTGTCTGGTGGACCACTGATGATGATGTCGGGATGTTGTAGCATGTATGCTAGTAGCGCGGTAAATTCTGCTTGCGCGGTGCAGGACTTTGATCGCGTGACGTCAGTGTGACCCGTAGTATGTACCGATATCACTAATTGGATTTTTTTCTAAGTTACATAACTCTTTCCAATTCTAGGTGTTTCAGGTGACCTAGATAGCGAAAACCACTCTCCATCTGGACGGCCTGGCAGTAGCTAACCTTGATTATCAAATAAAAACCTTTGTTCCCAAGACAAAACAATAACTTAAACGTCGAAACCAAATAGCTTCACAAACCAATTACAAAATACACAAACATTCTAAATCACATCTCAGAACAGACCGACACTTCAATTAAAGTTTGAATGCAAATACCGTCAATTGTTTTGTGCCAATTCAGCAACGACAATAATTATATCGAATAATACAGTATTTTATACAAAAATCCGTATTGCTGTTGACAGATTGTTAAGCTGTGTCATACGGATGCGAGTGCAAAAAAAAATGGAAGCCGGCACCTTATTTACCAATCAGTATTCAGTGGGGCGATTGATTGAATGAACTGCGTAAAACAAAATATACACGAGGATGTATCAAGATACGTGTTCAACACAAAACTTTCGTTTGTAACGTATCTATTGCTAGTTCCGTAGGAGATGGTCTGTGATGTCTGTTAATGGGATCGGCAATGTATCTTGATATAAGCGTTTAAACCGCAGTATTAGATTGTTGTTTAGTTTTCTAGTAAAAGTATCGATGTTGTTGGAAGCTATTAAACTTACATAGGTCGTTGCTAGTTTGCAATAGTAATTTAAAGTTGTGATCGGGACAAAAAAATAAAAAGAGTGCAATGTCGGTCGGCGATCGAATCGTCAGTTCGATGACAGCGGTACATAGAGAGCTTTTTTTGCGAGTTTGTTTCGAGTTGGCAGTATCGTTTTCATTCATTCAGTTAATATCGGTGCGCATCGGATATCGTGTGTTTTCCTGTTTGCTAACAAACATTTGTATCGTGTATTTTCATTCTTCGCGTGCTTTCAATTCTTAATTTACCTCTTGTTATCATTTTCTCATCTCAGCTGCTTTACAAAGTTAGATTTTTTCGTGTCAACTTAGCGAAACATCGCATCATAATCACACTAATATTATAAAGGCGAAAGTTTGTGAGTGAGTTTGTATGTTTGTCTCTTCTTCACGCTCAAAACGGCTGAACGGATCTGGATGAAACTTGGCACAGACGTAGTTTATGACGTGGATACGGTCGATCTCGGTAGTACGTTCCATAGGAATATTTTTCGACATACCTATATACGGGCGAAGCCGCCAACAGCAGCTAGCTAATTATAATTAAATTAATGACTTCTTTTCTGACTTATTTTAAGCAAATAAGCATTTTCTACTTGCAAAACAACTACCATTAATTTCAACTTCTAACGCCTTTTAATTTAACGATACCATATTACCTTAGCGAGGGCAAAATAATTATAAGCTAAAAATCCCAAATTTTTCTTAATATATTAATGTTGTATTTATACACATAATATTTGCAGAACTGAAAAGACTTAAAATACGAATAATTACTATGAAGTTTATAAAACGGAAGGGAAAAAATAAATAAAAAAATCGAAGAGCATCAAAAAATTCGTCCACATCGCTGTCAACAGGAAAAGTTCCCAAAAGGCTGGCAGCATTGCCGCGTTGTATGGCAATGCTGATTCTTTTACCAAAAAATAGGCCAGCCCTCTGGTCACGTGAAGAATCGACTAATTCTTCTTAAAAGATATTTCCTCATCTCGAAATCAGGTAGCAAAGCTCTCTATTAAACATACGCATTACAATTTCAATTACACCCATACATTAGCATTCAAAGAATTTGAGCTTTCATACACACAATAGTAAGTTGTCATACATCTGGCGCTACGACTTCATTTATCTGGTCTGGTCTGGTCTTACCAGAGTGTAAATAACACCCACGAGTATTAAGTGAGTGTCGCGATTCATAAATAGTGGTGTAAGATTGATTATTACTCGGAACCCGAGATATAGATAAATAAAATATTTGTATTTTCATTCGAGTTAATTTACATTTGGTTAAAAAGACGTGTTTCTGTGAAAAAGAATGAAACAAAGGTTTATACCTTTGTTTCATTCTTTATGAAATAAGTTTTCATATTGTATTTCTGTGTGAGAAAAAAAAACAGCTGTTTCCTACATTTTGACGAGCCAGGTGACCAAAAATGTATAAGTAGAACAGCTGATCATTTTTGCGATTTCGGAGTTAGTCCTTGCTCAGTTTGGTGGTCTGTAGCATATGCTTTTGTATGTGCCCTTTCGGTTACACTCTGTAGATTTAAATTAACTCTGAAATCTGGATTTGTGCCCAGTTGATGATGAATAGCCTGGCTCCCTATTACATGGGACTTAAACATAACTAGGGAAACGTGAGTGTACTATGGGTACAATCGCCAGCACGTTAAGTTACCACAAACTAAAATTTTCTCAATAGATTTTGAAATTAACAACCAACGTTTTAAGGTTTAAATCGTTAGAGGAAATGTGACAGTTTGGTATAACTTGCATTTATTTGCACTTTGATAATCAACGCTCCTTTATCAAAAATCGAAGTTGTTTGGAAGTTGACTATTCATTTCCAGCCTTTCAACAAGTAACCAAATAGTACATACTAATTCCATGTAAGTGACTAGGTTTACGGGGTTGCGTTAGGGCTACGGAAGGAACATGGATGGGTTTTAGTCAGTAAGAGTCTGACACTCCCTTCCGCTCCACCCAGAGCGGGAGCAGTCATTGGATGATTTCCCAGCCTTAAAAAAAAAAAAAAAAGGCTTGACCCTGAGGGGCCCCTTCATATGCTGACATCTCTTTGAGGCGCGCGTGGAACATATACGCGCCGTACGGCACGGGTCTGGTGCTGATCAGACGGTGAGTCACCCATTACTCACCGTCCGCAGGCCCGCGCCTAAGGTGGCCGGGAGTCGTCACGTGGCTCCCGACGCCCGGGGCGTCTCCTGCGGCGGCTGGGACGGGAGGACCTTTCTCTCTCCCATCCCGCCACCTCCTTCGCGAGCATAACTTTTTCGCAGAAGGAGGTGACTGCCTCCCACTCCCTCTCGCCCCGGACCATGGCTTGCACCAGAGCCGGGCGCGAGAGGTCGCCGCCGCCGATCGCCTCTACGAGGACACGGCGGTGCTCCGCCCAAGCGATGTAAGTGACTTACGGGTGGTTTTATCTCTAACCAAATCTTTACATTTTTTCTTTTCGGTGGGTTGAAATAATTGCAGTAGACCGAGAAGTTATAACCTATAAGCCTACAATTATTTAAATTCAGATCTAAGAAGGTATACCTACAAAATTAAGCTAACTGAACAAAATCTTTCACACAATCATGGTAAAAACTACATAATCAAATAGTGACCCTCACTCTCAAAAGAAAGAATCGATTCCTAATCCTAACGAAACGTGCGCTGTTTACTTAGCAAAGAAAATAAACTTCGCTGGGACCACGTGAGCGTGTCCTGTGACCTACTTTAAAACCTTGTTACGAACTTAGTATGTGTAACTGGTCGCAAAGTGGTGACCTATAAAACGCGGGATACCTCAAATCAGAGACAGGTACAACACTAGAAGGTACCTGCAAGTATGATTCACAGTAAGGGGCGGTCCAGACATTATCATGTTAATGTGCATTGCATACATAGTGTGAATAATAATTATTGTTTTCGTTTTTATTTTATTTTTAAAGTTGGCTTTGTTGAAGCTGCTCGATCAGACAAAGCAGTGGTTTGTGGATTGGGTAATGTACTATTTCAGCCTTACCATAACCTTACCATCATAAAAAAGACGAATATAGAATAACAAAAATAATATACATAAAGACACCAAGGTTTATCATAAACAAAGTCGCTTTTCGTATCTTTTAAATGATTGCAACAGATTAAGATGTGGTTTACCATCATTTTTAGAATTTACTGGCATAACAGAGGAGCTCGTGGCTTAGTAATAACAGTCGCAACTACGCTTGCCGGGGTTGGTCTGTGGATGGGCGACCATTTTTACATATCGAGACACCTCCGTGCCTCGGAAAGCACGTTAAGGTGTTGGTCCCGGCTGTCATTCGTGGATCTTTGACAGTCGTTACGGTTAATCAGAAGCCCGAAAGTCTGACAGCCAGTCTTACCAAGGGGTATTACCCAGTTATTAACTGGGTTGTGGAGGTCAGATAGGCAGTCGCTCCAAGTAAAATACTGGTATTCAGCTGCATCCGGTTAGACTGGAAACCGACCCCAACATAGTTGTGAAAAGGCTAGGCAGATTGATTGAACAGCTTATTATAAACTGGCATATAATAAATATATCTCAAGGTTTTGTCAATTCAAGTCAAGCTGGAGCAGGTCGCTGGTTAATGTCACGAATGTCATAGGTAGCAAGCCCCACATAACCACGTTGTCTCCCCGGACGGGACGTAGTATGCGTTAGCCGTTTACTTCGCTCCTTGAAAAAAAAGAAAAAAAAGCTCGCTGGTTTATAATAATTAAATCTGTTTTTACCTCATGCAGTAAGTACAGGGTTTTCCATTAAGAGGTGTTATTTTGGTATTCAAAGAAAAATGCCATTTTTTTATATAAATAATCGGATGGTTATCACTACATACTCGTAGTATAAAACAAAGTCGCTTTCTCTGTCCCTATATCCCTATGTATGCTTAAATCTATAACACTACGCAACGGAGTTTCATGCGGTTTTTTTTAATTGATAGAGTGATTGAAGAGGTAGGTTTATATGTATAATTTGTCGACATATTATGCGGGCGAAGCCGCGGGCGGAAGCTAGTTTCATTATAAAGATGAACGTATGCCGTTAATAGTGGAAAATAACATCAATCAAATGACCTCCACTACTATCTTTGAATATAAAAAAACCCCTTTTGGAAAACCCTGTAGTAAGTGTAGCTACAAATCTTCTGGGTGCTTCCCTGAAATTAACCACATCTCTGCATTCAATTACAACTGCCGTTGAAAATAGCACTCGAGCGGCGCCCGACCTGCGAACATGGCCGGATTGAATCTGGAGCAGATGTTCTTGTTCTTGTGGTTACAGGTATTTATATCTAGACTTCTTCAATGTGTGATCTGTTTACTGTACTTTTCTAACAATATCTCTTAAAATTAGTTTGTAGAACTTTTCCTAGAATCGAAGCGACAAGATTTTAATCATAAACTCACAAATCCGTGTTTGCGATTAAATTTGTTGGTGGACTACATAAACGTTGAGATTCGGAAACACTTTACAAAAAAAATACTTTAAGACTTTTTTATTTGTATACACAAAGCAACTTTAAAAAGTGATTTTCTCCTTCTGCGTTTCTTGTAATTTTATGTTGTTACGAACATAGTATTTGGGAACCCATACTACTAAGAAATAGGTTCTATTATCACAAAGTTATAGTTATTCCACGTGAAAATCGCTTTTGAATGTTTCAAAGTGTATGAATATTGGTGCTCGTGACAGTACACTCTCTACTAAAACAAAAAAAAAAAGAAATACAATTAATGCCAGTAAGCGCTAAGTAGGTTCGTCTCTAAACCGAACTTAATAACGCCATCCCAGACGATTTCTCCACGTACCTACTAAGTAAGCTCAGAAGTGACATTTCTCTTTGTCCCCCGAGAGCAGCTGTCCCAACAATGAGATTAAATTAAACGTATAAAAACAAAAGAAATGCTGTAAAAAGATGTGTTGTGCAAAAAACGAGACAAGGCGCTTAAAGCGAAACAAAGCGCTTAAAGCTGCTTGAACAATAAGGTCCCGTATCTTGATTACGATGTCTTGTTAGAATCTGTTAAGTGCTTAATTAGATGATAAATGGTTTAACTATAAGATATAATTGTAGCAAAAATGCAATTGTGAAATTGAATTTTTTGCTAAGATAATTATTATAAATGTATTTTGGTTAAAAGTGTAAATTGAAAGTATCTCAAGTATATTATGTTTTTAAGAACCAAGATCAATTCGGACGAAACCAGTTGAAAAATAAGAGTGAGTAAAATATTACAGAATAATCCACTATATACTGAAATCGTTCGATTCCAAGTTTCTCAATCTTCCTAGCCTTTTTCCAACTATATTGGGGTAGGCTTCTAGTCTAACCGGGTGCAGCTGAATACCAACATTTTACATGGAACGACTGCCGATCTGACCTCCCCAACCCAGTCAGTAACTGGGTAATACTGGATAAGACTGGCTGTCAGTGTCGTTGACTTTCGGGCTTCTGCCTACCCGTAACGACTGTCAAAGATCGGCGAATGACAACCGGGACACCCACAGTATCCCCAAAAAACAAATATCCCAGCGTTTGTCATTGGGTTCGCCCGCGTTAAGGTCCAATTATTCCACGGGGACATACTATTAGGATATAAGTATTCAATATCCGAATCTAAGGCAAGGTCTTCCCATGTGCCAATGTCATCCAAATGCGTTCAGCCGTTTTAGCTGAAAGCGTAACAAACAACCAAACTCACTTTGACATTATGTTATAAGTAATATTAGTTAGAATTAGGATATACAATGTGTTAGGTTAAACGAGGGACATATTTCAGGTTGTATAGTACTCCTGAAAATCAAAAACTCTGTCCATGGGACCAAGTCTGAAATATGAAAAAAAAATATCAGCTGTTCCATACATTTTGACGAATTATGCGATATGTGTGAACAGATGATTTTTTTTTTTTGTGATTTCAAGTCAAAGTTGTTAATTTTCATGAATATAACTACATACTATAACCAAACACACTGTAAAATATAATATGTATCTCCGCGTGGCAAAGGTTACAAAATATACGTTCCATTCCGAACTCGTCGAGTTCTCAGTTGCGATATGAAACTCATTATATTCGTATCGCGAACTTTGAGTCTAACTGTAATGTATAGTTACAGAAGTTAGGCTGTGTCTTCATTAATAAGTGCGAGCGTAGTAAAGACAGCGATTTTCATACCCAAGCGGGATAGTCTGAAAGGGTTACCACTACCCCGGAATATAAAGGGCTACGGAAGGAACATGGATGGGTTTTAGACAGTAAGAGTCTGACACACCCTGCCGCTCCACGAAGTTAGGCTAGTTCTTCATACGCGCTACCAAAAATTTATGGAACATGGCTGTTATAATGATACTCTTTTATGTTATGTAAGCTTCAATGACAGCCAGACGCTCAGTAACTACAAAACTAGACTTAAAAACATTCATTTACTACTCAAAAACAATAAAAATCCTCGCCTAGACGGTTCTGTTTTCAAAAGCTAGTACTGGAGCTAGCTAATCTTAAGACCAAACTACTTTTTACCATTTTAATTCGTTAAAATTCTAAAATCCAGTCCATGTTCAGCAACCGCGTTTCGCTTCCGCCAGCCCCAAGCCAGACGTCTAAAACTAAAGACGTGAGAGTTGAAAGATTAATTACCGGGTAGCAGACGTTCCTTTGAGATATAAAGACTCCTTTATAAGATGTTTCCGAGGTCTTCAGGTTTCTGGGAGAAAACTTTAATTTATTGTCTGCTACATTGTTACACGAGAAGTACTGGATTCTTTGGTGAAGGGAGTAAAAGAGGTTGATTGATCCAAATTGCGCTTACGTCGGATGTGAAATAAAAGCCAGTCGATTCTTTAAATAAAAGCCAGTCGATTCTTTAAATAAAAGCCAGTCGATTCTTTAAATAAAATCATAGCTGAAGTGAACGTGAACTGAACTGTTGTTCGTGTGTGTTGCATCATTTAGCTCCCTTCAAAATGGGTGAGCTGAATGGTGCTAATCCATACGTCATGTTTGTGAACGGGCGCCGTCAGTAGGGACAGGTCATCTCTTAGCTACCACGGCTCTTCTAAAATTTAATTTAATTGTTCTGGATTACTTTTTTAAATCTTTTAATACGGACAATTTTTTACGTTATGCATCGTTCTCACATGTATATTTTCACATGAATGATGTAACCCATATTCAGATTTAAAACAGTGTCCATGGAGTTTCTTGCCCGTTCTTCTCCATAGGTAACTGCTTTGGAATGGGCAACTAGCTTCATCTTTCTGACTGACCGACCCCTTGAAAAATCAAAAGTGCCTGTAATTGGTTTACTTGAAATAAATGCTATGAGTTTTGACTTGACTATTGACAGCTCACTTTAAACTCACTTCACGTACATTTTCGTAGTGAATTTTTTACAGAATAGCAATACTGGGATAGGTTCTGAATTAGAACAACTTATGCTCCTTTAGGTGGTATTAAAACAAACATCTCCGTGATAGTGGAAAAGCTGTTTTGACTCGCATGGTTTTAGTTTTTGATGTATAATAAACGAGCGATGAATATTCCAAAAGGTTTTTTTTTAATACCCTGCCTGAATTTGCTGACGCTTATTCGAATTCGTTTAGTTTTCACAAATACTTTAAATTCATTCGCCCACTACCACTAGCTTTCAACTAACTACATAAAAAAAACACTCAACTTTAAAAAACTGGCCCCCAATTTTTACTGCACTAACAAACAGTAAATCCGCACTAAACCGCATTTCAGCCGTGTAACCGGGCCGATCCAGTTCGCGCCACCCCGATCCGGCCTGAACCAGTTCAAACCAGCTGTAACACAATAAAGGGCAATTGCGCGCACGATTCGTGTCACGTCGGACGAGCCAGTCCAGACTTTGAATAGAAATTAGGCCATTGCGACACTGAAATTCAGGAAATAGAGGTTGCTGACTGAATTGGTTTTTATCTCGCACCGTTTGCTTTTAAGATCGTCGATCGATCTACTTAGTTGATAAAAAAGATAATTAGGGTTGTTGAAGCGATTTAGTGAAATTCTCCTGATAATGTTTCTTTGTTAAAACGTTACAGAATCCAGATGAGCAGATGGTGTACTGAGACGTATCATTAAATACTTAATTGAATTTGTTCGTGTGCTAAGTTGTGATGTCTTAAATGGTCCATTCGAGGCCTTAGATTGCCTGTAGTCTGACCCAAAAAGCTACTGATAAATCAACAATTTGAGTTGAATTTCTAGTAAGTACGTTGAATTTCTTAGCCTTATTATCAACCTTGCTGACTGGCTAATATTTAGACAACAGTCCATTTATAATCCGGCCATTGAAAGAATGCGTTTCTGACACTTGTCAGCTGGACACGACACACTAATAAGGTTTAAATTCATACAACACGCATTCTTTGGTATTCAACTGACAGCTATCACTAACGCATTCTCACATCGTCGGCCGGAATGCAGAAAACGAAAAAGGAAAATACACTCTATTGTTCAATTCAAAAACATTTTTTACTCTAGATATAAAGCGAAAAGCTCCGACAAAACGACGACTACACTACACATAATACTCGATTCCTAAATAAAAATAAAATAAATCTACAAACTTTTATTTATTTCAGTACTTTTAAGCATCTTCAGCGAACGTTCTAGAACGACTTTGAAGTAGGAAAGCGCGGCAACGTAAACATTGCATTGGAAATCGGAGAGGTACATAATATAAACACGCTTAAGTATAGATGTTGGGAAGGAAAAATTTAAAATAGGTCGCGTTCTACAGTTTCGGTCCCCTGTGGCGCTTGAACGTGGAACGTCAAATATTTTTGGAAGGAAAATTTTGTGTGAGTGTTCCGAATGGCTTGGATGTCGAAATTGGGAAGGTGTCAGGAACATTCGTCTTGGATATCGTAGACTTATGTGAGTTGCTGCCCGGCTTTGCCAGCTTGAGCCCTAATTCTTCTTCTAAAATAAAAGTAGCTTAATTTACTCCTTATAACATCAGCTGCCAGTGTTAATTGCCAGTGACACTCCCGTCAAAATCGGTCCAGTCGTTTCGGACAGTAGCCGGAACAAACAAACAGACGGACAAAGATTTTAGAAACTGTATTTGATTTTACTAAATACAATGATGAAAGTATTTATTAAAAAAAAAACACTTTCATATGCATTTAGTAAAAAAGCTGTTTTTTTGTCATAACAAACAGACTTTTATTTATTTTGATGTATAGTTAAATACAAATGTATTGAAATATCTATTAACGTTAATGCGCCAGCTGTGTAGGACGACACTAAGAAATATCATTGAATGTACAGAGGCCAGCACATCAAGTTACCACAATCTGTCAAATTTCTTTGATAGTATTTCAACTTTATTGCAAAGACATAAGGTTCATTTTTAATTGAGAAAATTTTACAGTTAGGGATAGCTTGATGTGCTGGCGTCTGTACATACGCTAACACAACAAGCTATCCCAATCTATCAAATTTTCCCAATTGAAAATGGACCTTATACTTTTACAATAAAGTTGAAAATCTTTCAAAGAAATTTGTCAGATTGTGGTAGCTTGAAGTGCTGGCCTCTGCACCTTGATATATACATGTGCAGTCACTGGCAAAAATACCTTACACTTGGTAAACGCGATGTTCTCTTAACGCGATACACATTTTAAGTATTATTTTTTTCTTAAAGTTATAATTTTCGTTACACGAGGGAAACGCTTTTATCGAACTGAAAAGCATTGACTGACTGTAAATATGACATGATATATTATACATGGATCAAGGTCTGACATTATACTTTTTTTTTACTGTACTGTCTGATTGTGTCACTGAGTCTGGCTTTTTCCCATATGGTTTGTTAAGTAATAATGGCTGATTGATAACAGCCACACAGGTAGATCTATCAAGTTAAGCTACGTTTGCCGGGGAAACCCGGGGATGGGTGACCATCTTTACATACCGAGACTCCTCCGTGCATCGGAAAGCACGTTAAGCCGTTGGTCCCGGCTGTCATTTGTGTAAAAAGTCAAGTCCGATAATCTGACAGCCAGTCTTACCAAGGGGTATCGTATTACCCAGTTCATGGGTTATGGAGATCAGATAGGCAGTCGCTCCATGTAAAATACTGGTATTCAGCTGCATCCGGTTAGACTGGAAGCTGACTCCAACAAAGTTGGGAAAAGGCTAGACAGATTGATGTCTGGTTGGTTAATTCTGGCAGTTTAATTTTAAAAATGTTTACCTAAGGTGGGCGTTAAATAGGTAAATAGATATGCACGGATTGAATACTGTTTGTAGTCCCAGTTTAAATGGCCAATCATAGGGAACTCACATATTTTTCAATGTCTTATATTTAACTAACCACCAGACCAAATAAAATTTAACGGCAAATAATCACTTTATATTGTCAAAAATATTAATAATCACCAAAATGAAATCCCCATTTTAGCGTGTAATTAGAACCAATCCCTTCGTGCTAACCTAACCTAACCTATTTTTCTGGTAGTTAATCTTAATTTTGGTTAAGGTTATTTTTTTTTGCTGATTGGTATTATATTTTAGGTAACAGATATTTAATAAGAATAAAAATAATAATATCCTTTTTTATAAATACATACATATTATAGATAGAAAAACACCTAGAATATTATATTTATCCCCATTTTCAATCAAGCCTTGAGGGCTTAATTCTAAGTACCTGCAGCTAATACGCCACCTCCACTCCTTAGTACTCGGTACATCTCTCAGGTTTCCATTCCGCTTATCTGCCTCAGATCATCAAATCCAAACGCATTTCTTCTTTTGCAGTGCTTGTTTATTTTTATTACCTTCCTTCTGCTTATTTGTCGCGGTATAATGAAGTATTTCGTTTAATCGTAGGTATTTGCTTTACAAGAAATTATTCGAAATAGATTAGAATCTGGGTGTGGATACTTTTAATTTTATTTTGGTCCAAACTTAGGCGCCCTTGCACTATGCATTTGACGCTAAAAGTATATTCCAATATCATTCCATTTTCAAAATGACAGAGACCGAATGATTGTTCGATTGTTACATATTGGTGCAAATGTATTCCTCTGAAATTTTGAATTTCGAACTAACCGAGCTAAATATCGCGCGTCAGTTGTTTTGTTATACGGAGTCTAGCGTCCGAGCGCCATCTTTGTAAAGTGATCACTTACATCTAGTTTTCAGTAATAATTTATTGATTATTGCACCCATGTAGATTGGAGACTTTTCTTGCTAGCCAGCTAGTTTCAGTTTTGTTTCGGTGTATGACAATTGTTCTTGGTTTCTAACCCAGTGAAATGTAATGAAGACAATCAAGTGTTAAGAATCTTGTACCTGCGAGTATAATCATGACCCAGGTGGTCACCACACGGCTGTGTTCACAGAATAGTAAGGTCAGTGCTGCTAAACAATACTATTTTTTACAAATGATATTCATAACCTACTTAATAAAAGCAAAAAGAAAGGGAAGGGTTCGTGTTGGGTTATTAATATTATAAATACATTTAAGTTTAACTTCTTTCTACCGTGTTGCGGGGTCCATCAACCTCACATATATAATATGATTATATATTATATGATTAGATATTTAGATGTGCAATGATCCGATTAGGTTATAAACTCTACATTTAATAAACTCCTATCATAATAAACACAGCTTACACCACAAAATTACACAAAATATTACCGTATTACACACTTGTAATACTGTGTTACCCTCAAAATGTTAAGCCCACATTCATTTCAATTTTAGGACACCAAAATCCCTAGCACAAATAATTTCCGTCTCGTACTAAAATAAACATGTCAACTTCATTGCTGGCCAACTAGAAATGCCTAGATAAATAAATCCCGACCGAGAAATCCGAAAAGAACCGGTAGCGAGCGGGAATCGAACTGGGGACCTTATTGATCCGACGCTAATGCCCTCTAATCCACTTAGGTAGTCTTCGGCAGTAAGTATGACTGGCAGGGATTATATAACTGTAACGTAACTGTATAAGTTGTGTATACGTTTTGAAATAACAAAATGATAGATTAAAACTTTCGAATTAAGAATTCGCTTTCGTTTGTTTTTCGATGACAGCTACTGTCAACGGCCAGGACTTAATGTCACACGTATGTGCCAATGTAACGGTTACCCGGCAGCGCTTTGTAATGTAAATCCAAGAAATACTCACGACACACGCAAGTCCGGAGTATTACGCAATTTGTAAGCATTCAAGATGCATATGTCTATTTTGAAATCGTAAGTCAATTTTATTGAATGGATTTCAAAACTAGCGATTTCAAAAGTTTATTCAAAGCAATCTTTAGTCAAAATCACATGTTATTTTGATCAAGCAATAACAATTAGTTAGTAATTTCGTTGTACTTTATTATTAGTCCGTTATCAAAAGAAAAATTCCATGGGCAGCATAAACACTCTGACACCAGGTTAGTCGCTAACCACACGAAAAGAAGAGAAAAGAAAAATATGCTGTTCCATACGTTTTCACAACAAAAGTATTGCACTTTTCTATGAAACAGCTGATGATTTTGTTCATAACAGACGAAAATTTTCAAAGCAGGGAGAGTCAGAATCATGCACTAAATCCATGATAACCATCAATGTCCCTTCCACCCTATATTCACTATTCCCCTAACTCTTTACAAAACAGAACACAGTCAATCAATGACAATACACTCTAGAATATTCAATAAACATTACCAAAAACCGATGCAACCAACAGCAGAGCACATGAAACCACACGATTTACATGGAGAATCCGACACACTATGAATTATTGAATGGACTCAATCGCGTATATGACAATGCAAACTGACAGACGGACGGATAATTAGCAAATGGGTTCGACTATACATAAGTTCGGCCATCGTACGTTTAGGAGATATTTTGTATTGGTATCGTGTATCGAAAAATGTTTATTATGTTCCTTTTGAGCTTCAGTTTTCTAACATGCTACGTATGACTTTCATCAGGAATAACGTAGAATTGGTATTGAATTTTGACAACTCTTTATGAATTATCTAATTCCGAGTCCTCCACAGGTAGACGTAAATTTTTTAGAAGGATTGCTAAAGTTTCCTGATTTCTTCTTTGAACCATAAGAGAACTTGGAAAACCGCAAGTAGGCCGCAGTAAGGAGAATCTCTACCTGGTGGGGGTTCATAGGCGGATCAGATCTGAGATGTCTCTCCACAGACAATGACTCACCTTCCATCTTGCACCGCATAATGGCTGCGTAAGTGAACGGTATTCGCGTTGCTGAATTTTGAGCCAAACTGATTAAGAAAATATTTTTGCCATCGACACGTTTTTTTTTGAGGGTTGTAAATCATCAAATGTCGGCTCCCGCTGTGGGTGGAGCGGATGGAAGTGTCAGACTCATACTGGCTAAAACCCATCCATGTTCTTTCCTTAGCCCTTTATGTTCCGGGGTAGCGGTAACCCTGTTGGGACAACATGGGCTGGGACAATACCGCTGAACCATCGTCACGAAAAGAAGAAGAATCCCAGAGTAAATCTCAGTGTTATCGTGACTATTTCTGTGTAAAACGACCACTTACCGGTTTGAATATTCGATTGTGTTGGTCATAATTGTACCTATTCTACGTAAAATTATGACTTACAAACCAAATACAGAAAATATGCCAATAAAAAAATAGCTTGTAAAAAGATTCTTAACACTATTCCATCTTACCTTCAATTTTCTAGACCAATAATGGCGCATATCCGAACAGTACTACACAACACACAACTTATTTCTAGACCAATAATGGCGTATATCCGAACATTACCAACAAACTCCTCATAACCTAAATCACCTTTATTTCCACATAATCATTTCCAGCATACATATTTTTAAAAGCTCGGAACCCTATTTATATTTTATAATCTAATACCATCCCGTCTGCGGCCATCAATAATTCATACAGCTATGTGAATTATAGCCACGACGATCTCCAAGGATTTCCTCTCGCTTTCGTAGATCCTTCGTCTGCGCGCTATTGTACGAAAATCTTACGAAAATGCTGTTACTTTCGCAGGCCATTGTGAAGGCTTCATACTTGCAAATGAATGGGAAGATGCTTGAATATGCGCATAGGTATCGCTGTGATTTCCTGTAATGAAAGAGCGAGTTAGTTATGAAAGAAATATATTTTGCACGGTGTACTAAAGTGGGCTTGGGGATTTTTAAGGAGAGATTTACAGACGGCTTTATTTTCATTTTATGCTGATTCAAAGGCTAAGGATAGTACTGAATAGAATTTTTTTACAAAAAGGGACAAAACATCTTATTTTAATTCAATAATAATTATACTTCAAAGAGACTAACATCTCAAAATATGTAGAAAGCGATTTCAAAGATCAAAATAAATTTTTAATTCAAACTACACTGCTCAGTACTTATAAAAAATATTATCAAATAGAAAATCAACCATATAACTCCTATGAGACCGTAACATATTTCTCAAGCGGCAATTCGATAAAAACAGTATACGACATACTCTGAGCAGTTTCGCACGTGCCCTTGGCACACACCCCACAAGGGTGGCACTTCCCTATTACCTGCCACACATCCTCAAACGCACTAAGATAAAATAATTCCCCATCTTAATGGCAATAGGTACGTACCAAGACCCTTCTCACACCTTATAATAGTGGCTCGCGGCGTAATCCGGAAGGACCACGAAAGGACCACGGATAACGCCTTGAAGGAACCGGTAAATATTTAACACGACACGGCTTTCTATACATTTATGATCACCCGAAGGCCGGGAAAACGGCTGGTTCCAGTGAATAAGTGATCGGTGCCTGATGTATTTAGGACCCTTTCTCGTTCTTTCTTTTTCTGTAAAACGGAGTTATATTATAAATGAATCCTGGGAGTCGGTTTGGAAGTAGATGGGATTCTTTTTTGTTTTTGCTTCTGTAGTTCTTCGAAAATCGCCATTTATTAAATGAAGACGTCATTTTTAAGTCAATAGACATTTACATTAGTAAATGTCTAATATTGACTATTATTATTTATTATTTATACCTTATTTTATTATTTATTTACATTTGATATTATGACATTACTCATAATATCAAATTGGGGCATGAATTCAAATACCGTAAAGAATTAAGATCTTCTAACTGAACAGACAGCTGTGCTGCGACACTTATACCCTACTAAAAGCACTAGGAAGTAGTGAAGGACGAGCGTTTTAGGGGGATTGACATATTGTGTGTTGTTTTGACGTTTAAAATGTGCTGATTTCCTGCCTAGCTTGAACAAATGACCATTGATTTTGATTTGGAGTGGGAATTCGGATTTTAGGTACTCACTGAATACTGTAATATGACTTATTTTGCGATTTCGTTACCTAATTTAAGGATCATCAAATTTTTCATTCAGTCTGTCATCTCTTTAATGCTATAATTGGGTATTTGAAAGGGTAGTCAAAACTGTCAAAATGTACGTACGTGATTTGAATGAAATATAAAAATGTGACATCACAGATATTTAAAATCAAGTGGAATACTTATTGGCATTAAACGCAAATTTTACAATTAAATCTTCGCATAAAATCTAATTTCTGTACGGTGATGGAAGTTTTTAAGACGAGTGGTCTTTTTATATGTGATTTTATTTTTGACCGTTTCTAAATAGTCAATTCTCGTATAATTTTAAAATATTACATACAAAGTAACTGTCATAAGATAGAATATACAGGAATAGTTATTAAACATTGTCATCGTTTTAAGCAATCGATCTGTCCACTTACCATTTAATATCCTGTAGAGTCACAGCAACATTATGAGCACTCGATACACCCAAAGAAAAAAATATTTCCCTCCAATTTTATCTCACTATTCTCATTTTATCGCTTTGTCCTCGAGCTATTAATTTCGATTTTTTCTAACGTACATACAGACGCCAGCACATCAAGCTATTCCTAACTGTCAAATTTTCTCAATTAAAAATGAACCTTATGTTTTTGCAATAAAGTTGAAATACTATCAAAGAAATTTAACAGATTGTGGTAACTTGATGTGCTGGCCTCTGTACCTATCTTTAAGGTTGGATTGGCAAGCACGAAGGTCTATGCCCTGTCCTATAGGCCTATGGTCTAGGCTCTTTCAGTTGCACGGCATTCAGCCTAATCTTCGGTCAGGTTGAGACTGGATGAGAGCATATAGCTTCTACCACCGGATACCCACCTGTGTAGATCTGCACTCCACTCTTGAGGGCGACGCTTTGCTATCCTATAGCTACATTGGATTCGTTCAGCAGTATTCCAGCACTCATTTGTAACGTCAAGAAAATCTGTTGCAGAGCAAATTGATACCTTATGTCTTTATGTACTATTAAATTATGATAGTTGTATGTTGTTGCATTTGTTGCAATAAACGTTGCAATAAACGTTTTATTATTATTTGAATATAGGAACAGACAATTGAAGTTGATAATCAATTTGCCAAACAATTAATTTGCTGCCTTCACTAAATGTTCAATCGTCCCATAAAAAGTCGTCTAGCAACACTAACTGATCAATACAGTCCACATAATCCATAGCTTCCCTCTTCAATTATGTACCGCGAGCCGGCTGCCTCAGTTAGAGCTGCATTATTAACGCGTTCCTATACTGAACCAACGTTATATTAATGCTCTTACTTATTAACGTCATTTCCGTCGTGATTGGAGGTGATTTTGTAGTTATGTATGTTGTAGTGAATGTGTAAGTGTAGGGGTACCGGGCCTTTGAGCGTGAAGTGAGCTGTTGTTCTACCTAATGCTAGGGATTGACACTATTGCCAGCTCTCTTTGAACTCACTTTACCTACATTTTCACTGTGAGATTGTTAAAGAATTGATCGACAGTACCGAGCAAGTGGCAGCAAGTGACATCGAAGGTACACCAAAAACTCTATTGGAAAAAAACTACGCCAAAATACGCTGCTGCATCGATTTCAAAAATATGTGGCAATGCAATATTAACGAGCTTGTGTCATAAAGAATACTCAGCTGAATTCAGAGAATATGATACCACCTTGTGATGGAAAATATCTGACATCACATCATGAAACAAATGATTTGATACGCTATGTAAAACTAGCTACTGCCAGCGGTTTCGCGCGCGTGGATGTCGGAAATTATCCCAAAGGAAAGTACTACCGGGATAAAAAGTATCCTCTAAAGTAAATGTTAATCCAGGTCATAACAGTCATGCGTCATGCACAGGAGAGAGAAAGGTCCTCCCGTCCCAGCCGCCGCGGGAGACGCCCCGGGCGTCGGGAGCCACGTGACGACTCCCGGCCACCGTAGGCGCGGGCCTGCGGACGGTGAGTAATGGGTGACTCACCGTCCGATCAGCACCAGGCCCGTGCCGGACGGCGCGTATATGTTCCACGCGCGCCTCAAAGAGATGTCAGCATACATGAAGGGGCCCCTCAGGGCCAAGCTTGCCGGGTAAGCGGGATTGTCCGAAAGGGTTACCGCTACCCCGGAACATAAAGGGCTACGGAAGGAACATGGATGGGTTTTAGTCAGTAAGAGTCTGACACTCCCTTCCGCTCCACCCAGAGCGGGAGCAGTCATTGGATGATTTCCCAGCCTTAAAAAAAAATAAAGGTCATAACAGGTTACCTTTGTGCCAAGTGTCATACAGATCCGTTCAGCCGTTTGAGCGTGAAGGACACACACTCACTCACAAACTTACGCCTTTATAATGTTAGTGTGATGTTATCTAGTTACTTAGTAGTCTTATCCCTATAAAACTAGTCCCTCCTCAGCATTGAAGAAAACTCAGCTGTTTCATCCATTTGACGGATGATTGTTGCAGCCATTACTAAGCTTGAAACAAGAAGTAACAACAAAATTCAGTCGATAGACACGTAAACATTGAACGGGATTGTTCGAAAGGGTTACCGCTACCCGGGAACATAAAGGGTTAAGGAAGGAACATGGACGAGTTTTAGTCAGTGTGGGTCTGACACTCCCTTCCGCACCATCCAGAGCCGAAGGAGTGATTTGATGATTTCCCAACCTCAAAAAAAAAGACACGTAAACATCCAATATTGTAATACAAACTATACACAAATCTCCGCCTCCGATACCTATCGTAAAGAATACATTACATAGAGATTGAAACAATGTATGTAATCACCAGGAAATAACATTCCAGAATAAACATCCTTTATTTTTATTAGTCGTTATACGGGAAATCTGTTACAAAGTAGAAAATGGCGGATGGAATGGAAGGTTTATATGCGATGTGAGGGTATTATGTTATATGGTGAAGTTAGTGCTTAACTATTGCTTCAAATTTACCCGTAAAAGTTATTATAGCATTTGAGCATTTTACTAAATAACAAGTTAGTAATGTAACCAACAACATGAAGTCAGCCGCTGTACAGACGCCTATCAAGCTGACTGTCTCCCAATTGAAGATTTAGTGGTTGGGCACGCACAGGGTTGATAGGTAGGTACTTGGAATAATAACTCGTCACAAGGAATTGAATAACTGACTTTAACAGACTGCTTTTATTTCTAAAATACACTACTATATATACAATAACAAGTTTCACTGTCCAATCATTTTTGACCAATAGCGGCGCGCCGAAGGGCGGCAAGCGCGCGGGGCGCGGGGCGCTGTTTTGCACACGACACTATTTTTGCCGCGAAGCCGCGAAGGCATAAATAGGAGTCGCGCGTCGAGCGCGGTCCTAAGGCTGTAATCCGTCCCATTATGACATACGCTTGCGTCGTCTTCGCGCACGCCAAACCCAAGTATCTGCATCGAATGCAGACACTTCAAAACCGGTTCCTCCGTAGGGTCTCAGGAGCTCCCTTTTACGTCCGTAACATGGACCTTCATGTAGATTTTAAACTCCCCACAGTTCAGCAGTTCATGAAACGCCTCTCGAAGCGTTTCTTTGACACTGCCATAAAGCATCGCAATCCCCTGATTGCGGCCGCCTCCCGATACACCCCGTCCCGTATCAGTAAGGTTCGCCGTCCACGGCATACCCTCGTTGCCCCCGACGATGCCACCACTCTCCTCCAGGAGAGCAGCCCGGCTACTAGCACTGTTAGATCAGCATACAGACACAAATTTCCGTCGTTCCGCCCTCGCCGTCGAGGCCCGTCGCGACGACCCTGTCCGCTCTCATCCCCCCGACCCTTGCTCGAGCCAGCCCGCGTTGCCGCTGAGCCAGTAGTTTTAAAAAACCCCCGATCCAGCTGTCCCTTGCTGTCCCCCCCCAGCGACGCCCTAAGCCGAGGTCCGAACCCCGCCCAGGGGGTGCCCTTAGCGTGTAGTCGCTTAGTTTTGTAAGTTAGCTTTAGTTTTATTAAGCCCTGGCTGGAGGCTACAATTCTTTTGTGGCAGCCACAGGCAAGCCCGGTTAAGCAGTAGACAACCCTTTGGTTGAACTGCGAGCTGCCATTTCCAAAAAAAAAAAAGAGCGCGGTCCTTTTCCCCCAGGTGCCGCCGTCGAGAGAAGACTGCCTGCCGATCCGCGGGACGCGTGTGTCGTCAGCGTCATGTGTCCATCTGCGAGGTCCCGACGTGTGCAGTGAAGACGCGGAGGGTGCTGTTGCTTTCTGCTTGCTCTGCTTGCGCTTACAAACCGCTGCTTCCGAAGTAAACCGGCGAACGTGTGCGGCGCGGCGTTGTGATGACGCTCGTGCCGCATCGGTGTTTACATTTATATTTCTTTATCATGATGATTGCTTCACTCTCACTGTTTCTTGCGGGGTTGTCAAAACGTGGTAAGGTACTGGTTCGGTGGTATGTGGTAAAAGGTGGTGAGGTAACTGGTTCGGAGGTATGTATGGTGGTATAATATGGTAACTGGTGATCATGTGACAGGTACTGCGTCACTACAAGGATGAACCTTATGCTTTTGTAATAAAGTTGAAATATGATAGATAAGGGTTACTTGATGTGCTGGCCGCTGTACGAACTTAGGATGCCACGTTGAACTGTTTCGACTGTCATCTCTAGACCAATGAGGCAGTCAAAAAGCATGAATATAAACTGGAAATAAATAAAAATAAATGCTCCTAATTAAAATTTAGTAGTTGTTGAAAAATTATATGATTTTTATGCCAATGATGTTGGTGAAACTTTGAGCAACATACCGATTTTCAACATAAATGATTTACTTAACCCATATTTTTAGCAATAGGTATTTATGTTTGATTTAAAAGAGTGTTCATTGAATTTTTCATAATTTTTTCTCAATAGGAACAGTCCGCAATGTTCCCAATACTGGGACGCAAGCCTTCCAAAAGAAGTGGGCTGGAATCTACCACGCGAGCCCAGGGCAGGTTGGTAACTATATGTCACATGTCTTCGACTACTACGCTATGAAATGGGAAACTAACTGGATTTTTCTGACTGACCGACTTCAAGGCAATTAAAAAGTGTGGTTAATCTTTAATCAATGCTTCGAGTTTGATTACCTATCTTTCTAGTTAAAATAATACAACATCTGCTGAAAATTCACCCAAAACTCTACCATCCCTGTAACTTGTAAGCATATTTCTCTAAAGCGCGGACTGGAGCGATTTAATTTAGTAATTAATTAGACATGACACAATTCGTGTCGAGGCGTCCCGCGGGCTCGGCGGCCATGCTCGTAGAATTAGTGCTAACCGCGTCGTGTCGCGTTTTATCGTCCTTGTATGTAAGTTGCCCGTTATTTTGAAATATGTATGAAGAATTTTAGGCATTAGAGGAGCTTGTGGCTACGTACTAACAGCCGCACAGGTCGATCCACCAGTTTAAGCTACGCGTGGATGGGTGACTATCTTTACATACCGAGACTCCTCCATTACTCGGAAAGCACGTTAAGCCGTTAGTCTCGGCTGTCATTGTGCATCTTTGACAGTCGTTACAGGTCGTCGAAAATCTGACAGCCAGTCTTACCAAGAGGGGTATCGTATTGCCCAGTTACTGGGTTGTGGAGGACAGATAGGCAATCGCTCTATGTAAAATTCAATATGTGGTATTCAGCTGCATTTGGTTAGACTGGACTCCAGTTGGGAAAAGGCTCGGCAGACGATGATGGTGGTGGAAAAACATCGTGAGGAAACCTGTACTTATAGTTAACTAGCTTCTGTCAGCAACTTTGCCCGCGTGGAAGTCCAAAACTATCCCAAAGCAACGTACTACCGGGATATAATCCTATTTGTTAATCCGGGTCATAAACTATCTCTGTGCCATGACATGGCCAGAATTCATATCGAGCTGTGCCCTAAAAAAACATTTATGTACAGAGGCCAGCACATCAAGTTACCACAATCTGTCAAATTTCTTTGATAGTATTTCAACTTTATTGCAAAGACATGAGGTTCATTTTCAATTGAAAAAATCTGACAGTTAGGGATAGCTTGATGTGCTGGCGTCTGTACATTGACATACTGTACGACATATTGAAGCTTTCATCCAGATCCGTTCAGCCATTAAAGCTTGAAGAAGTAACAAACAGAAACTCACACACTCACAAACTTTCGCCTTTATGATAATACTAGCTTCCGCCCGCGGCTTCGCCCGCATAATATGTCGACAAATTATACACATAAACCTTCCTCTTTAATCACTCTATCTATTAAAAAAAACCGCATCAAATTCCGTTGCGTAGTTTTAAAGATTTAAGCATACAAAGGGATATAGGGACAGAGAAAGTGACTTTGTTTTATACTATGTAGTGATGGTTATGTGGTTTTTTTCATTTTTTTTTAATACCCTATAACACTCAGGGATAATATAGCTTCCTATTGGTGAAGGCATTTTTGTAATCGGATCAGTAGATCCAGAGATTACCCCCTACAACGTCACAAACCCACAAACTTTACCTCTGTATAATATAAAGTATATTCTTCTTCAGTTTCGTCTTCTTCTCTTGTTTCTTTTCAGTCTAGGGCAAGCGTGGTGATCAAAGCTCGTACCTTCTCAGAAAGAGGCAGTGCTTTGCTCTGCAGTGGTTTTAAAAGAGTAACGGTGGAGTTTCTTGCCCATTCTTCTCTCGTGTGGAGAGTATCTATCTACCTTTTGGAAGGGGCGACTAGAATCAATTCTATTTCTTTTTCATTTTGACGTTAAAAAGTGCCTTTCTTTTGCTTATTTGAAATAAATGATTTGACTTTGAGTGGAACAATAGTAGACTGAAATTATTTTATGGAACTTTATAAAGGCTTATCCTGTCTGGAAAAACACTATCAAATCGTTCAAATTCAGTGTTTTTTTAAGCTCTCTGCCAAATAAGTTTTCCAGTACCTTTTAGGAGGATGAGAAATTGGCCATATCGTTCCTTTCGTGGGTGCTATTAAAACTATAAGAAGTCGTGCAAGAACAGTTTGTAAACTTTCTTGCCGCCGTGAGCTACATGCTATACGTGAAGTACAGACGCCAGCACATCAAACCATCACAAACTGTCGAATTTTACCAATTGAACATGAACCTTATTCTTTTGTACTAAACTTGAAAATCTATCAAAGATATTTGACAGATTGGGGTAACTGTGCTGGCCTACTGTACATATCCTATCGTTGTGTGCTATGTCACTATAAAAGACAAAGTTTTTTACGCGCAATTTTTTTCTACATGTAAAGAAACCATCGCCTTTTATGTCACCATTTTTATTCATCTCTCACATCGGGTTCTGTCAGTGAGGTAGGATGTACCCCACCGACTGAACCCGTTACTACAATAAAAGTTTATTAGTTTAATGCCATCAATTTTCTAATTCGGCCATAAAGAGGCGTCTATAAAGTACATAGGTTGTAAATAAGCCGTATAAAGGAGCAACAAGGACATGTGGAATTTGATTCGGCTATTACTGGGGTGATAAAATGTTATGCGTTGACCGTAACATGCACCACGTAATTCTATAGTGAGTGCTAATGTACCGTGCGCGTTGGGACATACGGTACGGTATAGTAGGTACTCCTTGGATCAAAATGAGACGATGCAAACTCTTTGCTTTCTATCCTCGGGCCTGAAATGTCAGTATGATAGTAAGATTAGAAAACTGTTTAACTTGCTTGCAACGCTACTGTTTGCAAAGCAACTCTGCAGTGATATGGTAGTCATAGCAATCACACTAAACTATTATAAAGGCGAAAGTTTGTGTGTTTGTGAGTTTGTATGTTTGTCCGTCCTTCACGCTCAAACGGCTGAACGGTTCTGCATGAAATTTGGCACAGAGGGGGGGGGGGTTTATGCCTTGGAATAATTTCCGGCATCCTCGCGGGTTAAGCCGATGGCAGCAGCTAGTACTTACTAAATGTAATGATGGCGTTTGAGCAAATGGGTTCGCCATTAGCAGAAAGAAAGTCTGATTTTAACTACATCACTCACGGGTTGGCTCTAAAAAGCCTTTTCCACACTTTTCTTACAGGCTAAGGTCTAGTCAGGTGCGCAAGTTCTTAGCTATTAGGAGCACCGGCTGCGCTTGAGTCTTTTCTAAGGGAGGCTTTATAAGTGCACCTTAAATACTTGTGTCATGAATATTACACAAAACAGTGTTAAGGTAAAAGTCAGAGGCCCATGGGCAGCTTAGAAACTCTGACACCAGGTTAGTCACTAAGCGGGATGGGAGAGGGAAAGATCCTCCCGTCCCAGCCGCCGCGGGCCTGCGGACGGTGAGTAATGGATGGTTCACTGTCCGATCAGGACCTCAGGAGAGATTTCAGCAGTTGCAGGGGCCCATTAGGGCCGAAGCCTGCCGGGTAAGCGAGATTGTCACGAAAAAAAAAAGGTTAGTCACTAAACCACACGAAAGAGAAGATGAATAATACTTGCACATCATTTCTTTCCGCAGCTGTTTGCTGTCCAATAGCATGAAGCTGACCAATAGGTGCCTAAATGCCGCGAATCGCGACACAACGCACACGCACGAAGCACCGTCAATCCAGGCGATGTCGTAGTGCCAATAAAAGTAAATGAGCCGCCCGATTGCTGAGAACAGGCGACATGTGTCCGTACACCGGCCGACACAGATCGCCACCGATGATAAACTTCCCACATGCTATTTTAACGCCTACTATCTTGTAGATAGGGGCGGTGTTGGAGTGCGGTGTAGCAGCGATTGTATCGCGTTTGTGATTTTTTTTTTTTGGGAATTTAATGATTGATAATGAAGTGGTTAACAATATTTTGGGTTTGGACTTAATTGAAATAAGTGGTGTGTTACTTTGAATCGTATGCGAAAGCAGGTAGAGTCGAATTTAGATCGTGTAGATTAGTCATTGGCAAATATTTTCCGAAAAGAAAGTTTGGTTTCAAATATGTGGTAATGACGTGTCTTCCATCTTTTAATTTTATTTCGTTTATAACGCTTTATTAAATAAACAGATTCCTTTGAAAAACATCATCATCACACATCGCAGAACATAATATTTGCAGCTGCAACGTAAAAGACACATTGCTAGTTCCTAGAAACGTAACATACTAGAAACTCAACTGCCTGGAAAAGCTCTTTACCGCTGGTTTCCAAAACGTTCCATTTAGACATCGTAGCTATGAAAGCTATAACAGAACACCTGGAACAGCCGTACGTCTTGAAACTCATATAATAACATAGACGTAAGCAGTCAAGCGTTTCTCGTCTGAAACTAACGTTGAGTTAAGAATAATGTCAATATGGCATAGGTATTCTCATTTTAAATTGACGAGAAACCGTTACAGACTGATCTAAAGAAGCTTAGAACAGAATTCTACCCCATCTTGTCGGGAGAGATACCAATTTCTTATCAGTTTAATTTTTTTAAGTCATCCATTGCCTACACATAACATGCAAAACTGCAATTTAGGGATACGCAAACACAAACCGAGCACTTAAACTAAGCCCCTGCCATTCCGTCCTTAGTTTGGTTTGCACAAAACTTCAAAACACTAACATTTAATAGTACCTAAAATGACGTGCGAAAACGAGTCCAAACGCTTTCCCACATCCCGTTTACCCCCGCATGGTGCGTTCCGTCGCGCAATGCAGACGCACGGCTCGTCGCCTCGCTTCCAAATTCAAACGGTTGACGTTCCAAATTGGAATTGTTTTTCATTTTTCGACTGTTAAGCGGCCGTTGTCTGCGGCCAGTGATTTCGAGTCCGAATAGCGCAACGGGATTAAAATTGGTACTTTGGAATTATCGGGTGTTCGATTTTCTGGTTTTAAAGTTCAATTAAGGTTCTGTCCAATATGGCAGTTGGAAAAAGAATACAACGTAAATTGGTATTCCGCAGTCGTCACTCGGCCCTTCCGCAGACTGGCTTACCTACGCCATTTGCCTAGGTAACAAAACCTGTTGTTGTCTGTTGGAACAATTTTAAAATTCATCAACATTGTTAATGTAAAACATGGGGAATAATTTTTCTCAAAACAATTATTTCATGTTTTATAATATTTCCATACTAGAATATTAGAATTAAAATACATTAAAGAAGCATTTACCCATAAAAGAAAAACGAAAGCTTCTCGAAACGGAAAAACATTTTCCCTATATTTTATTACAACAGAAAATAATATTTCTTCCAATAAAACTCGCAAATCTAATAAGACAGATAGACGTCAAAAAACCTCGGAGCATTCGAATTACAAAATTAAATTCCGAATTTAATTTTACAACGCTTTCATAGAACATTTAACGCATACCGCGAAGGGTGCGTCAGTACTTATGGAACGAAATAAAAGAATTAATTTTTATTTTTACGAGCCTCAAGAGACTGTGCTTCATTTGCAGTGTTTTTTTTTTTTTTTTAAGGCTTGGAAATCATCCAATGACTGCTCCCGCTCTGGGTGGAGCGGAAGGGAGTGTCAGACTCTTACTGACTAAAACCCATCCATGTTCCTTCCGTAGCCCTTTATGTTCCGGGGTAGCGGTAACCCTTTCGGACAATCCCGCTTAAGTGTGTATGCAGTGTTAACTACATATTTTATACTTTAAAAAAAAATGGCGCTGCTTAAATTGAGTTAAGCGGTGCTTATGTACCTAAGTACTATCCCTATTATGACATGTATTAAACAAGCGATCGTTAAAAAAAAACCTACTGGACAACTGCGGATTTCCTCTAGTGACATGAAAACATACCAAATTATTCTTTAGGAACATATACATACCATAATAGATGAAAATCACATCTAAAAATCAATCAATCAAAATCTGACAGCCAGTCTTACCAAGAGGTATCGTATTGCCCAGTTACTGGGTTGTGGATGTCAGATAGGCAGTCGCCCCATATAAAATACTTGTATTCAGCTGCATCCAGTTAGACTGGAAGCCGACCCCAACATACTTGGGAAAAGGCTAGGCAGATGAGGTGACGAATAAATGAAAAACACGACAATACTACCAAACGAAGTCCCTATCAAAATCCAGTGCAAAGTTTATTTCATTTTTTTCCACTGAAATTTTGGTTGAGTTTAACGAGCTTTAGATTAGCGGCTTCAAATTACGTAGACTTAAAGCCCGTTGTGTTAATTCTGCCGCAAAAATATGCCACCCAAAGATTATGCCCGCGGAGTGCGGTCGTCCGAGTCTCGGCTTTATAAGTCAGCTTACTGAGTTAAATGAAAGGCAGGAATGTAATATGATGCGGCCGCAGAGAAGTGACGGGAAATGTTGAAAAATTCCTTACAATTTATGGTACTAATATACTACATTCAACTTAAAAGTAGATTTATCAAACCACCGTAATTTTTGGCGGTATATAAACCGTCAGTACTACGACCTACTGAGAATAATATTTTTAATTTTTTTTTTTCACCGAATGTTTTCCATCGCTTTTCCAAATGAAGCATTTTTCTTTCTTCTTTATTTTCTAATACTTTCTATGTGCTTATTGATTTTTAGACACCACTGTCTAAACAACCTTAGGAGGAGCTTACTTGAGGAGGCCGCGGCTAAGTAATAACAGCTGCACGGATCGATTCATCAGGTTAAGTCAGTCAGGGTTGGTCTGTGGATGGGTGACCATCTCAAATAACAAGACGCCTCCGTGCCTCGGAAAGCACGTTAAGCCGTTGGTCCCGGCTGTCATTCGTGGATCTTTGGCAGTCGTTACGGATAGACATAAGCCTGAAAGTCAGATAACCAGTCTTACCAACAAGGGATATCGTTAGTGGCTGGGTTGTGGAGGTCAGATAGGCAGTCGCTCCATGTAAAATACTGATATTTAGCTGCCTCCGGTTAGACTGGAAGCAGACCCCAATATAGTTGGGAAAAGGCTAGGTAGATTGATTGATTTGTCTAAACAACCTTCTTCTTTGTTTTTACTCACACACACAAAGGATTTTTCTAAATTTTCTTCCAATTGTTTTTCCACCAAAGGACAATGTTGGACTGCACTAGGAAAATTAAAATTACGTAAGTATTCCAAATAATATATTCATGACGTTCTCATCTTTCTTATTCAGCCATGTTAATGAAGTGACGGACAAAAAGTTTCGCAAAAACTAATTGATTCACCGTCATTCGTCTACCCTACTTGCTGTGTGGTTGATGGGATAAGCGTTTGAGCGATCAGCTATGCTGTTATAGCATAATCAGCCGATAATGTTCCCACTACTGGGACATTGGCCTCCTCTCTGTGAGAGAGAGTGGGCTATTATCCACCACGCGGGCCCAGTGCGTGTTGGTAGATGTCGCGTGTCTTCGAATTTTTGGTTCTAGAACATGCCTATGTTTTTTCTTTTGTCTACGATTTTTTCCTTCACCGTTGAGAGCAGTGTTGACGGAATTGTTTATACCAAGTAAACCGCCTTTCTAGGTTTGCACCCACGACCACAACTTATAAGTCAGGGCCGTTACTATTGAGTACAAATAATAATAATAATATACTTCGACATTTCACACAACGCCGTAAATCCAGACTTTGAGCTGCTACTGCTACAACCTGCCCGATCCGGGAATCAAACCCAACACCTCATGCTCAGCGAGGCACGCACTAGTATTTCACACCTCAAAACGCCGTAGCATTGTTTGAACTTAAACATTCAATTTTCCCTTTTATAGCGTTTTCCTATTCTCCCTTCCCTTGTACCACGCCCATCTTTCAGTACGGAAGAAAAATGCTCCTCCTCGCGTTTAAGACATAAGAAAGCACTCAGTACATGGCGTTAAGTTATTAATGGATGAATATAAAACTCGGTGATCAACTGCCTTCCAGTGTTGGAAAAACTTGGGCGAGCCGCTTGTAATAAACGAAATATTTTTACTTAATAAAGGAATATTCAAAGTTTTTTTTTGGCAAGTAGAACATTCTGAAAAAGGGGTGGAGGAAAATCAGATACTATTAATGAACAAAATTTTTAATGTTATGAAATTTACGTTCCTTCGTTTTCGTGTGGTTAGTGACTAACCTGGAGTCAGAGTGGTCAGAGTTTTTATACTGCCCGTGGACTTAGCTTCACACGCTATTGAAAAATATCCCTCAGACATACTGGTTTCCTCACGATGTTTTTCATCACCAATTTTTAAGCAAGTGATAATATATAGTTATTATAAGCATAACAATATAATAAATTATACAATAAGCACATTTTTTTTTAGCCAACACTGTCCCACTGCTGAACAAAGGCCTCCCCCAAATCCTTCCAGACATCTTTCTCTTGAGCCACCTCGATCCATCCTTTGCGGTATGCGTCTAGGTCGTCTCGCCACCTCTTCCTGGGCCGGCCTCGCCGGCACCGTCCATCCTCGTAAGACTGGCTGGTTTTGGGCTTCTGACTACCCGCAACGACTAACAAAGATCTCCGGTTGTTAGTATTTATCCACTATACTAATATAGTCCCTTTTCATGGTACGATGTAGAAAAAAACACAAATTATTTTCCCCCATTCATTTAATGGATGCACTGACATCAAACCTCCCGGAAGAAACTAAGGGGTCCATTATAGGAAATTAAAAATATACCCTAAGAAGAAATTTCCTGTGGTTCCCCCTACTGACGTCACAAAACATTATCGACGAACAAAAGAGAATCGCGGGTGACGTCACACGTCACTGACATGCACAAACGAACAGAAACTTACGAATCCGAAATAAAACAAATCAAACCTTAGAGCATTAAGCTAAAGTCTATTTTACCTTGAAAGGATGTGAAACGGGATATAAAATGAAAAGGGGGATAATCGATTGTATTGAGATCTCAGACTTGGATAGTTAGAAGTTCCTGAGAATAAGTGAATAGACTGGTAGATTATAACGAAATACAAGTCTGCTCTTGGAATTTCTCTTGACTTTTCACGTTTGTTTGAATGTATTTATGAGCGCGACAGAACAAAGCAGAATTACGATTCATCTTGTGTCTCTATTAAGAAGTACAAAGTATTATTTGGGAAAAAAAATGAGCGATCGGAGGACCCCCGTCAAAAACGAAGTTCAATTTGGTATTGAGGATATACAACCGGCCGCGGACAATACTCGCCTGCTCGAATCTCGATACTGACTCACACATGCACTCTTAGAAGAAAGAGACAGAGAGTGGAAGACAAACGTATACCAGTCAACTCCTACCGCAATCAACTTAAGCAAATTCTTTCGAAAAACTGTCTTTCTTTACGTTTAGTTGTCAGCGCCCACGAATATTATGAAAACGACAACCATGACAAAACAAAATTTTCGCAACCGCCATTTTGGATTTTTATATCCACATGGACGTTTTGCATGGTTGTTTATGCTAGTGCCTACTAGTGTAAAAGCCTGACACTTTAATTGCTAGGGGTTAAGTTATTCATTGCAAGTCAGCGGAGTGGCCCGAAAAGGTTACCGCTGCCCCGGAACACAAAGGGCTAAAAAAGAAACGGATGAATTTTAGTCAGTAAGAGTCTGACACTCCCTTCCGCTCCACTCAGAGCGGGAGGAGTAATTTGATGATTCCCAACCCTTAAAAAAAAGTTATCCATTGCTATGTGCGTGGCAATGAAAGGAACTGATGGACGCTAGTGATGGCGCTAAACACGTAGCTGGAATCTGGGCCGAATCCATTTAGATTGCCATCGACACGCTAAGAAGAAGAATAGCTACCTACATCAATCGATTTCAATACAAAGTAGTAAGCAGTGTTAGCCTAGTGGTATGACTGTCGGACTGCCAAGTCTTAGGTCTCGGATCGAGTTCGAACCCAAGGCACGCACCTCTGACTTTTCAGATTCATGTGCGTATTGTATAATTATCACTTGCTTAAAAATCGGTGAAGGAAAACATCGTGAGGAAACCAGCATGCCTGAGAGATATTTCTCAACAGTATGTGATGCTAAGTCAGAGGCCCATGGCAGCATTAAAACTCTGACACCAGGTTAGTCACTAATCACTAACCACACGAAAAGAAGAAGAATACAAAGTAAAACAAAAACTACCCATCCCGTCTTTCCCTAGCTCTATAACTCCAAGAAAAGCCTGAACTGCTCCAAGAAGTTCCACCTAACAATTGGAGCCTCCAATATGTTAATAGGTTTACGAACACAGTACTTAAAATGTTCGGGAGTTCGCTAAGCGTTTCCGAATCATCGGATTCCGTTCAAACTTCTTCTTTAAGTAGAGGAACTTTCCACTTTAACTGTCTTCAGATGATTTTCATTTCATAATATGTTTGAGAGGTATTTTGGGAAGAATTGAAGAACAGAAAGTATTATTTAAATATCTTTGTCGTTAAATAAATTTAGTGAATTTCGGTGCGAGTGGACCTTGAGATACAGATATTATTAAAAAACCGGCCAAGTGCGAGTCAGACTCGAGCACGAAGGGTTCGTACAGAGGCCAGCACATCAAGTTACCACAATCTGTCAAATTTCTTTGATAGTATTTCAACTTTATTGCAAAGACATAAGGTTCATTTTTAATTGAGAAAATTTGACAGTTTGATGTGCTGGCGTCTGTACCATGTATAAAAACAGCAAAAAAATTACTGGATTTTACTGCTTAAATATTTATTTTATTCTACTGTTTAGTATAAAAAATACATCATCGGTGAATATTTCAACTGTCTAACTATCACGGTTCGTGAGATACAGCCTAGTGACACACGGACAGACGGAAGGCCAGCGGAGTCTTAGCAATAGGGTTCCCTTTTTATCTTTGGTTACGGAACCCAAAAAACTAAGCACTCTTTCAACCTATACCTCGGTGTAATGTAACTTGTTGCGTTCAGTTTAATATCGCACCTGGCTGGTTGCTTATTGAGTGCTCGAGTCGCGCACTGGCCTGACAAATTGCCTGTGCGGCTCGAACGTGACGTCACACGCTGTAATAAACTCGAGCATTTATGACCTCCTTTACTTAGATGGAAAGATTATAATTTGTTAAGGATGCGATGTAAACGCTGTTGAGGAGTTTTATATTGAGGTAATCTGTTACTTGATGGTGGAGGAGAGGAATGGGTTCGTTTTAACTATTAAGGTGGTTTGGATGTTACAAAAATTATGATGGAAAAGGTCAGTAACGTCTGTGAGAACAACATGCTGTAGTAACCAGATATTCTTCAAAAAATGGCGTTTACGACATTTTGTTCAACACTGATGAATGTTATTCGGCAAACCAATAGCAACTTTATCGTAACGAGAATAAAAATCTCTGTCTTCTCGTGTGGTTAGTGACTAACCTGGTGTCAGAGTTTTTATGCTGCCCGTGGGCCTCTGACTTAGCTTCACACGCTGTTGAGAAATATCTCTCAGACATGCTGGTTTCCTCACGATGTTTTGAAATCTCTGTGATTTTGATAGAATTGTCAATAGCAGCAACCCAACTCAGCTACCTTATAGCAAGGACTATAAAGATTACTTTGATTTTGAGAGTGATGCTAAAACAGAGGTAAATAAATCTACAAAAATTTAATAGTGTATTGCAGTTGTTACTGGGGTGGAAACGAATATAGAATGCCTTGAAAATCTCTTTCAAGCAAATCTTATAAAATGAAGGATTATCAAGTCCTCATGAAGTTCTTATAATTAATTCCTTGTATCAATAATCACTCTTTAAATTTTTACTCGGACCCCCTTTCGCCCTTTGAAGAGGTCCCCGGTTTTAATTGCTTCGTCGAAAAAATAAAAGGAATATCCGTTCGTGTAATAGTGCGGTTCTAATGATAGCGGATAGGGATAAGAGGGATTCTTTGATAAAGTGTTTTTCTAAACATTTTCAGTACCTTAGTATCGACAGCATAGTGAAAGGTAGATCGATGTTAAGTGATAAACAAGGGGTTTTACTACTTATAACTGAAGTAACAGACATTTGAAAAACTTGTTAAGAAAAAAACAACAGACTTCCAAAAAACATAAAGTGTAAAACAACATTCATTTCGGAAGTTTGTGGCAAAGGACGAAAATACAAAATCAAAGATTTGTTGTCTTAGATTATTGAAATAACTATCCTAACATTAAAATCATAGTCGAACATCTTTTTTTATACAATCTAAGTACTTACTCGAAGTTGCCGTAACAGATTTGTTTAGCATATGCATTGAAAACCTATTACAGATTTATATCAATATTGATGGCCTTTTTTTTTTGAAGGTGGGAAATCATCAAATGACTCCTCCCACTCTGGGTGGAGCGGAAGGGAGTGTCAGACTCTTACTGACTAAAACCCATCCATGTTCCTTTCTTAGCCCTTTATGTGCCAGGGTAGCGGTAACCCTTTCGGACCATCCTGCTGACCTGGCTGGCTTCGACCCTAACGGGCTCTTTTACTAATGCCGACATCTCTTTAAGTCCTGATCAGTAGTTAACATATTGCATGCATTTGATTTTGTTTCAATATCGTAACATGATTATATATCGCAATATTTGATACTCCTTCATCTCCCGCCCTCAGTGGGACCTCTTCCTATTCTGTAGATAATGATGCTTCGACTGCACCCTAACGACCTTTATATTATTTAGAGCCGGCCCTATCCTTGTTTAATTAATTGACGGGAAACGCGTTTTTAATTTTGACTTATTCCCTTCTCTTTGCAAAGTAGGTTAGCACAAGATTGGTTTGTATCTATAGATTTATGATTACATCGCTTTTGCGTATTTTTTTTTCATAGAGCAAAGTTATTTTTAATTTTCTTCATCATGTTGTTTTTTTGCTGATACTTTACGGACTGATCAGGCGTACCATATCCACACCAAACCGACAACACGTGAATTGGCGCAAATTTGTATGAAAATGAATAGTTTAGTGGCACAGACCACATTTGGCCGTCAAAATCCACCGTGTGGGCGATACCGACCAAATCTCGGCCACGTTGCAGCCACAACGTTGCAACAACCATTTGATTAGATGGTCTTTTTCTCTGTCTCACTTTCTTTTCGAGTGGTTAGTCACTAACCTGATATCAGAGTTTTTATGCTGCCCCTGTTCACACGTAACAGCGTGCTCTACAGAAATACCGCATATGCCGCCTTGTTTGTAAACTATACAACAGGGGTCTTCTGCAATGGTTATATTGATCTGAAAGACAACAAACAAAATAATATATCTCAGTTTTTATCGTCCTTGGCAACTTGCCTTCGCATCGAACAAAATAATATACTTTAGTTTTCTTTTTTGTAACTGCCGAAAATGACGTCATTTCTACGAATACAAAATTAATGTGGAATCGCTTTGTAATAAAAATGTATCAATATCTAACTTTTTTTTTTTAAGGCTGGGAAATCATCCAATGACTGCTCCCGCTCTGGGTGGAGCGGAAGGGAGTGTCAGTCTCTTACTGACTAAAACCCATCCATGTTCCTTCCGTAGCCCTTTATGTTCCGGGGTAACGGTAACCCTTTCGGACAATCCCGCTTACCATCAATATCTAACTTCAAGTTAGTCCAGCCACTACGTCATTATGACTCCCGACGGACCTATTTGTTTCAGTGCAGCTTTCTGTCTTGTTATTCATAATTTCTTCTTCACCCTTTTTTTTTTTGAGGGTGGGAATTCATTCAAGGACTTCTCGGAGCGGAAGGGAGTGTCAGACTCTTACTGACTAAAACCCACCCATGTTTCCCTTTCGGACAAGCCAGCTTATTCTTCTTCAACCTCCACTAAACTTAAAAAATCCACCAATAAATGAATGCCTAAATAAAAGCACGCACTGTTGGAATTTCAACGGTCGGTTCAGCGCTGAGAGTTAAAAATCCAACAGTGTTCATTCAGGCGTTCATTAAGTTGTTACACAGGCATTAGTAATTCAGCTGAAATAGTAATGTTTTAAAAGAGCCTTCAAGAAGATTCCATTTTAATCCAATTGATAAAAATGTCTTCTTTTTATCTATGAGATCACTAGGTATATTGTCAGACTCCTGTCCACAGCACCGAACTAACAATTTCCCAACGGCCCACAATACAAATATGAACAAGAAACTCCACACAAAACAGTACGTTCTCACCATTCACAAGTAAATACTTCTCGTAAATACTGCATTTCCAAAGCTTCCCTACACTACTGGATATATTTAAAGGGTTGGCGTAGCCCGGGAATTCAGGGAATCCCACCGGGATCGCCGGCGACGCAACTTATTCCGGGAAAATACGCGGGAGGTGAAATATAAGTAGTGCCGTAACTTTAGCGAGAAGTGCTTGATGTTTGCGTGATAGTGAGGTAAATAATACTTTTATATTTAGAGTCTTAGTTTGTGTTCTTTTCACGTAGTTAAAGCAACAATCTATGTACTAACACTATCAGATTACATCAACTTATCATCTGAGAAAACGTCTTTATACAGGGTGAAATTGAATTCATGGACAATATTTTAAGAGGTCGTTCTACTCATCATTATGAACAACTTTTACTTAGAAACAAAACTGAAATCGCGAAAAAAATTTTACTGTTCCGTACCTACTTGACGAGTCATGCGAGCATAATTATTAATGTATAGAACAGCAGATTTTTTTCTTTCGCTATTTTAGATATGTTTCCATAGTAAAAGTTGCTTAACGTGCATTGCGAGCCACGAAGGGAACTTGGTATGGAACGATGGTCACCCACCCTCGGACCAACCTCAGCAAGCGTAGCTCAACCTTATTAATCGACCCGTGCGGCTGTTATTACTTAGCCACAAACCCCTCAAATTCACTAGCAAGCACAACTTCCATACTGAAACACAATCACGCTGTTCAAAAGTTTAAGTAGAAACCTTATTTCTGTGACAATTATGAAAAAGCTTAGGAAACCGACCAGTTACTTTGATATAACAACTTTCACTATTCTGAAAACCACAAAACCAAACCAAAATCATAACAATATGACATGGACACGTAGGCAAATGTCCAATATTTCTGTGAATTAAGCCACCCGAGTATCATCCATACACACACACATAGGTATCACTTATAAGGCAGCGGGCACCGACCACCCTCACATAATATCGCCCAGTGGACCGACTCATCCGCTACCAATTTTGATGCATCGTGCTCCGAACAGCCTCCCTACGGATATCCTACACACACATGAGTAATCTTATGTCTGAATCGTATGAAATTGGTCTGGAGTTAAGGATGGGATAAAGACTTCATGGTTGAATTAAAATGGGGTTTTTATTTATCTATACCGTAGTAGCGATACGCCACAACGTACGGTGTTTACGACTTTTATGTCAGTTTAAAATAAATGTATTGTACACGTAAACCTTCTGGAATAAATTCGAGTCGATTGTTTATAATCTATGAATCGACAAATATAATAATGCATGATGTGCTTACCTGTAAGAAATTGGTACACTGGTCTACGAGGTGTAACCGAAAGGGTATATACATACATACAAAAGGATATGCTACAGACCACCAAACTAAACTACTTTTACTATGGGACTAACTACATAATCGTGAAAAAAAAATCAGCTGTTCCCTACATTTCGACGTATGCATATGCTTTTGTATGTATATACCATTTCGATTACAGCCTGTATATGTACATATATACAATGTATCTCATATGTTTGTATCAGTGTATTCAATTGTTTGGTGAGCCAAATAAATAAAAATAAGCACAACACGGTCACACAGAACTCTATGTATACGAAAACGCTAAAATTTATAATGTGTACGTAATGTAATGTCCTATAATGGCCAATGTAGTAGTCAAAATAAAATGAAGGTTGATTAAGAAAAGGGAAAAGTTGTAGCTCGCTGGTTTTGTTAACGCAGTTCAAAAGTTCTATTATGTACGGTTTCTTCCTAGAGCGACCGCCACATAAAGGCTCACGCAGACACGTGCAACGCAACGGTGCAACACGATTCTAGTAGGACCATTTCCACGAGGATTTTATTTTGTTCTGTTAGAGTCATGTCGCACCTGTCTGCAGGAGCCTTAACAGCCGAAGTGACAGCTGTCAAGAAAATGATAACAACATTTCACGGTATCAAAAAGTGCGTCTAGGAAATACTAACTTAAAAAAAAAATAACAATCCAGTGACGTCATTCGCCCGTAAATTGCGAATACATTGTTGCGGCCACTGCAATTGGCATCTGTCAAACATCAACATGCAGTGTGAGTGAGCCATGCTGAATAATTAAATACCACTTATAAAAACGTAAATAAGGCACCCTCCGCCAATGCCAAACGTTTAAGGGGAAAAACTAAAATTCGGACACCAAGAGTTAAGTGCGGTCTTTTTACCCGACTACAACAAAGCTAAAAAAGGGTAATGAATTTAACAAGCTATACTGGGTGAAATTGTATTCATGGGCATTATTTTAAGGGGTTTTTGTCATCATACAGGGTGAAATTGAAAAAAAAATCAGCTATTCCCTACATTATGCTCGCATAAATCGTCAAAATGTAGGGAATAGATGATTTTATTTCACGATTTCAAATTCGTTCCCTTAGTAAAAGTTGTTCATAATCATGGGTACGTTCACGCCCTGAAAGTTTAACAGTGAATTAAAAAACACCGTGTATATACTTCTTCTGAATATTATCCTTTATACTGAATATTGGCTAAAGTTAGGATGGATATTACCAGGAAATGGAACTAAATTCAGTAACCAAACACACACACAAACAAACGTACACACAGCTTGTATCACAGCCGCCAGTCCCTTCACGGCTCAGGAGACATGCTGTACACAATACCGACACAGCTCAAGACAGTAAATACAAGCGTATAGATGGTCAGATAAAACCCTCACCTCCTAATACCAGTCATGTCCCCTAATACCAGACATCGATCTGTTTATCCTATAATTTCATCCCTTTAATCTGGTATTGTGCGCAGAATTATTAAGTGTTTAGGCTTGTTTGTTGTTCGAATGGCCTTCAGATCATTTTCCGTTTGAATTATTGTTTAATAATACGATACAAAAGATATTCTTGTTGTTAGTAAACAAAATATTTTCTGAGCTACGTGTCTGTCTGAACTGGTCATCTCCTAGCGGCTATGGCTTGTTTTAATTTAATTTTTTAACTTTTTTTACATATTTTATATCGGATGCTTTTAACGTTCTGCATCGTTCTCACAGCTTATAATAATATAAATTATGTAACCAATATTTTGTTTAAAAGAGTGTCCATGGAGTTTCTTACCCGTTCTTCTCCATAGGTACCAACTGCTTTGGAATGGGCAACTAGCTTCATCTTTCTGACTGACCGACCCCTTGACAATTCAAAAGTGCCTGTAATTGGTTTATTTACTGGTTTGTTTATTGGTTTATGTAACTGTGAGTTTGAGTTTGAGTTTGAATTGAAATTATTTTAAGTAGTGTTTAAGTTTTACGACACACGTGATAGTTATAAAATTGATCAAAGTCAAAGTCACGTGAAGCGAGTCTTAAGTGAGCTATCAATAGTGCATAATAATAATAAATATTTATTCATAATTAAAATTCGTAAAATATTAACATTAAAATCTTAGAAATAATTTACGAAGGTATATAATTATTTCAAGATGCCTGGTACTAGGTTGAACCTGTATCACAGGCGGATAATTACTAGCATTAGGTGGAATGACCGCTCACTACACTCTCACTTCACCTAGAAGTTTTAATGGTGAGATTTTTACAGAATCGGCCGACATTCCTCACAAAAATAGTAAGTCGCTAGATTTTTAGTAGTTTTGCCATTTCAATGGCAGCTTTCACATAATGTACAGACGCCAGCACATCAAGCTATCCCCAACTGTCAAATTTTCTCAATTAAAAATGAACCTTATGTCTTTGCAATACAGTTGAAATACTATCAAAGAAATTTGACAGATTGTGGTAACTTGATGTGCTGGCCTCTGTACCTACCGTACCAGTGGTTTATGTTTGTTGTTTACCGGTATCAACTTAACAATTTTGCCGTGTGTACTTAAGATTAATTTCATCTCCTTCACATAACCAAATTTTGATGATGTGAGCAGTGTAAATGTATGAACGGGCTTTGAATTTCTCTCTTAGTGTATGGGGGACATCTTGAAAGGCTTTCGCTCAATAGGATCGGCAAGCGGTTGCAAATGGTTTCCAAATTAATCCGACTTGGATTTAATTTAATGCGTTAAGCATAGCGCGGGTGATGTTTAAGTAAAATCAGTCAGAGATAGTTCCTACCTACTCTTAAGTAGGTAGGAACGCCCAGAGGACACGGTAGAGCACACGGTGCAAACCTGCCCCGCTTGGGCGGAGCACCGCCGTGTCCTCGTAGAGGCGATCGGCGGCGGCGACCTCTCGCGCCCGGCCCTGGTGCAAGCCATGGTCCGGGGCGAGAGGGAGTGGGAGGCAGTCACCTCCTTCTGCGAAAAAGTCATGCTCGCGAAGGAGGTGGCGGGATGGGAGAGAGAAAGGTCCTCCCGTCCCAGCCGCCGCGGGAGACGCTCCGGGCGTCGGGAGCCACGTGACGACTCCCGGCCACCGTAGGCGCGGGCCTGCGGACGGTGAGTAATGGGTGACTCACCGTCCGATCAGCACCAGACCCGTGCCGTACGGCGCGTATATGTTCCACGCGCGCCTCAAAGAGATGTCAGCATATGAAGGGGCCCAAGCCTGCCGGGTAAGCGGGATTGTCCGAAAGGGTTACCGCTACCCCGGAACATAAAGGGCTACGGAAGGAACATGGATGGGTTTTAGTCAGTAAGAGTCTGACACTCCCTTCCGCTCCACCCAGAGCGGGAGCAGTCATTGGATGATTTCCCAGCCTTAAAAAAAAAAAAAAAGTAGGTAGGAACTATTTAAGTGGAGTGCAATAACCATGGTTTGCATTAAACATACCATTTTTAAAGTTTCAAATATCACACCTTTTGCTTTTTACCTTGTGTGGTATAGTTATTCCATTCTGGGTGCTTCGTCTTCACATACAATTATAGGGTATGCCTAATATGTATGTGTAAGATATTATAAAACTTTGAAAAATAGTAACGGTAGGGTTTCTTACCCAATCTTCTCCAAGAATCAATTCAATTTTTTTGTGCCTATTGGAAATAAATGATTTGACTTTGACCTCCATTAATTATTATCTAAACAAAATTGAGAGATGAAACAAATTTCTTTTTGCTGTTTTTGTTTTTCACGGAAACACTACCACCATTACAACCTCGGTTAGGTGAACGTTCATGAAACTATCAAAAAAAATTGAAAAACGAAAACTTTTTTCCAAAAAAAAATCTTTCCGAACTTAGATAACCGACTTCCGAAATTAAATATTTATCACTTTGTAGTGTTTTTTTTTTAACATACCTCATAGGTACAGAGGCCAGCACATCAAGTTACCACAATCTGTCAAACTTCTTTGATAGTATTTCAACTTTATTGCAGAGATATAAGGTTCATTTTTAATTGAGAAAATTTAACAGTTAGGGATAGCTTGATGTGCTGGCGTCTGTACATACCTAATTAACTTCACCCTAGTACTAAGGAAGCTACTTATTGATTTCCGAGATAAAAGGATGATTATCAAGTTGTGTGACTCAGACCAAAGTAAAACACTACCCTTGAAAATAAAACCGAACATTTTTAAACAAACCAACCCTATCATTAATTTCAACCAAAAATTGCGACCACAATTTTGTCAGAAATGAAAAAAAAAACCGTAAATTACAACGACCGACTTCCATTTTACTAACACTGGAACATAGGCTTTGTGTTCTTCCATTATTACCCGCAATGCCTATCCAACAAGCATAATACGCAAAACAAAGTGTTGCCATGTATAAATAAAAACAGCCCGAGTACCCACTACGAGCAATTTCATTCTCTCTGTAGTGAAATAAAAATCTGGGTCGCGCGGGAGGGTTGCAGGAACAGGTTAGTGTACCGTGTGGAGGGAATTAGGGAGACTAGATGTGTCAGGTTGGATGGGCTCGTGGCTATGTTCAGCCGCACGGGGCGATTTGAGTTTAAGTTTCTTTTGTCACGGTTGGTTATGGATGGGAGCGCACGTTAAGCTGTTGGTCCCGTTTGTTATTCATAGATCTTTGATAGTCGTTACTGTTCATCAGATGTCCAAAAGTCTTACCAAGGAGTATCGTGTTATCCAGTAACAGGGTTGTAGAGATTAACAGTCACTCCAAATATATAAAAAAAATCGAAGACATGTGACGTTTTCCAAACGATTCAGGTCCAGCACTTCGATTCCCAGGACGGGCAATGTGTTATTAGGTTTATCCCAACTGGAATTTGTTAGTAGCAGTCCAGAGTCTGGATTTGTGCCTGATTGACGGCAATAGGCTCGCCTCCTAATACATGCGATAGCATTTTAAAGTTAATAAAAGGTTTATGTGAACCGATAGTAAAAAAAAATACCGGATACAGAAATACCTTAATAACCTCGTTGCCCTGATGACTAAACGATCCAGTAACAACATCGTCTCTACATCCACGTTCTGCTTACACAGCTGACTCGACAGAGCTATCCGTTTCAACCGGCGTCTTTCAATTAATTCAGTCACTTTCAATAGTTTCATCTTTACATCGACAATCCACACGTGACAATTTACCCGGCATCTAGCTGGTGCACCGTCAATATTATGCGCAATCTGCGATAGCAAGCACTAGGCCTGTGTGGTGCATTACTGCCTACTCCCTCTCACCATGAACACAGGAGGCCAGTCTCCTTGCAGTGAATTGGGATACCGGCCTCTTGTGTCTCAGCAGCGGAAACATTACAGGCTGATTTTATGCATTATGATGGCTATCTATTTGTTTCGTTTAACTTTTAATTATTAAGTATTATTATTATTTTTTTCATTATTGTTATTAATTTATTGACATGCGTATGGTTTTGTGTAATTTTTAGTTGCATGACATTTTACAATTATTATTAATAGTACTATTTATTATGAAATGAAATTTAATTATGTTTGTCTATTTATAAATTTGTAATCATGTTCCATGCTGGATTATTTCGAACGCAGTGTAAATTGCTACTGAATAAAATTGAATTGAATTATTGTAACTTGGTTTTCAGACCTGAAAGTTTTTACTTAGGCATGCTTGCAGGCAATGCTTACCTTGAAGTGTTGAAAGTAATCCAAACTTTAATCAATCATCATTTTTCATTTATTGGATTTGGACCCTTATTTCAAATATTATTATTTTTTTATTTTTGAGTTGACTAAATTCGACAAAAAAATGTCATACATTAAAATCATTGTGTAATATCTTCGGAGCTCAGAGGTCAAACCAAGCTTTATAAGATCCTTTCCACTGCTGTCACATTCAGTAAGCCAGAGATCTTCGTACTAAAAATATAGGTGGATAGAGGGCGACGCATTCTGATGCACGGTCACGGTGGCGCACAGCCTCGGTAATCTACATCTTGTTATAACTTACTTTGTTTAGCACTTTGCTCTTAGCTGCATAAACCAACGGGCGAGCTAAGAAGCATCAGAGATTAAAAAAGCGGCGAAGTGCAAACTGGATTCGCACAGGAATAGTTCCATATCACCGTACAATATTTGACACTACGTATCACAGTATAATTAAGAAAAATACTTCAGTTAAAAAAACATGTTTCTTCTGTTTCAAAAACAAATACAACGACTTTCGATATCAAAGTTATTTTTTACTTCGTTGTTTTTTTGGAAGTCGGTTATTTTTTTTTGTAGTTTTTTTTTAGAAAATTTGTCAAACTGTCATAGTATTTACCAATTTACACTCCAGATAAAACTTGTCTGGCTACAAAAAAAATACTTTTCGATGTCAATTCCACATTTTTTTGCAATTATTGCTTATTTTCCGAAACTTCCTTTTGGAAGGGGCAACTTGAATCAATTCTATTTCTTATTCATTTTGACGTTCATACTGCCTTTCTTGTGCCTATTTGAAAACAATGATTTGATTTCCACTTTGATTTTGACTTATAAAGTATTTACTACTTCATGCACCAAGAAGCTTAAAGAGGCTGTTATGCACCCCAACAACCACACATTAAAACACATTCGCTATTTACCTCATCATCGCATAACTAACCTCTTAACCGCATATTTCCCCGAATTACCCCTCCCCCCCCCTCACCACAATACCTTCGCGTTCAAAGGCTTTTCAGCCATGATGTACAGCTTTCATTGAACCGCGGGGGTTTCGACTTATAAATAAGTTACGGCCGGATTTACGGCGCGCCATAGTCTTTATATTAAATTCCAATAAGATTTATGTGGGTACTCCTGAAATATGAAACTGCGTTGAGTAAACTGTTTCGTGTTTCGAGTGCGTTCGGAGATTAAAAGGTGTTTTGGGTATGTTTTATTCATAAGGTAGGAAAGTGAAATGATATCCTAATTAATATTAATAATATATCAATTGTATATAACTATTATAAATGCAAAAGTGAGTGTGTTTGTTACGCTTTCGCGCTGAAACGGCTGAACGAATTTGGCACATGTATAGGTAACCTGGGTTTGGACATTCCGGATTATAGACGCGGGTAACAGTTAATTGTAAATTAATCAAAGTACAGCTTACGGAATTCTATAAAAAATAAAGAAGAATGTATTTATGGGGTATTCTGTAGATGTCGTATTAAATACAAAAAAAAATCCGTGAAACTTTACAACTTCGTCGTCCTTTTTTCGTGTTCAGTAGGTATCATGTTATTAAAGACATACTATCCTTACCTTAAAATATATACATAATTCTGTATATATTACACACACCGACTCCTCTCTTTCAGTCATCAGAAATTTGACATTTGAAAGAAGAAGAAGGCAAAGTTTATAAGTAAGGGGGAGCAAATTGCCACCAACCAGACACAAATCCCAAACGCCAGGGTGCTAGTCAAAACTACCCGTTGGAAAAACCCAATAACACTGTCCGACTTGGGAATCCAACCCAGGACCTCATGCTCAGCGTTAGCGCTGGCAACCACTAGACAAACGAGGCAGTCGTGAAAAAAACTTTACCTCCATAATCTATTTCCCATCTCCCACAATACAACTGCTCTAAATTAAATTCAAATACCCTCCATTTACTTGAAAGTCACTCAAAACACCGCACAATGGCCACCATCTTCAGTCACCAGTCGTCAAATAAAAACAAATGGCTCAAACGGGCTCAAACAAAAGAGCTACGTGCCATTAGCAAGTAGGGATGGAGGTAGACATAGAATATGAAATATACATAGAAGCGAAACTCGAGTAGAATCAAAAATTATTAGAAATGTACAGTTACGGACTTTACTTGTTGAGCCACTTGCCACGCAATCGGGTTTAGTCGGTTCCACTCGTATAACCAGACATGAAAAGTCACAATGACTTGAATTTTGATTTGCGGATCTAGCAACCGTAACCTAGGGACAATTGTTTTAGCGTAGCCATGGTAACGTTAGCATTCGCTAAAATTATTGTTTGACATCGACATTTCAACTGTCAAGGATAGGTTTTCAGAAATAACGATTATCCAATGAGTTCTAATTCAAAAAAGGTCCGTGATTGTACTTACAAGTCAAGCACTAATTGTTACAATCAATTTCAAAATTTTCCACATTTATATTATCTAGATGGTAACTGAGGGTCCTTTTAAAGCATGGCTAATCATCAAATGACTCCCTCCGCTGTGTGTGGAGTGTCAGACAGTCAGACTCTTACCAATTAAAACCTATCCATGTTCTTTCTTTAGCTTTATGCGTTCCGGAGCAGCGGTTACCCCTCAAGCAAAAGAGACGTAATGTTATAAAAGTATCACATACGCCCACTAGTGCGATGTAGCGCTCGGAGTAACGAGTTTCGCTTCTATATATTTTTATTCTATGGAACAGGAATAGGCTACAGTTTTCAATATCGCTCATCCCCTAAATGGCGATGACAGAAGGGTCTGACCCTCGGTCATTAGCTGCATTCAGTAGTGCCGGACATGGTAAGTTTGTTGCAAGATGTAGACAAGGAGATAGGCAGGTTTTGTTCTAGAGTATTGAGCGTTTTAAAAAAAAAATACAGTTTATTTTTTTGAGGGTGGGAAATTTTACAGAAATGACTCCTGCTCTGGGTAGAGTGGAAGGGAGTGTCCGACTCTTACTGACTAAAACCCACCCGTGTTTCTGCTTTAGTCCTTTATGTTCCGGGATAGCGGTAACCCTTACGGAAAATCCCGAATATCCTAAGGTAACATCAGTAGAAGGTGCTCCTGGTGGTAATAAATTACATGTACTGGTTAGAACATACCTTAGTTTTACTATGTTCATTTTCAGTTAACGTTATTTTCGGAACTACTGATCCGATTCCGAAAACTCTGTCACACAAAAAAAACTGTGGGTTTTTAACCCACAGGTTTTTTCACACATTTTTTTTGTAAATACATACATATTATAGATAGACAAACACCCAGACCCGGAACAAATACTTAAAGGCCGTACAAATATTTGTTCCGTGCGGGAACCGAACCTGCGACATGCTACGCAGCAGTCAATCGCTCAACCACCGGGCCAAACGTGTCGTCAAATTTTTGCCGAGTTTTGCAGTTTTGCCGAGTGTTATACGATATTTTATGTGTTGGATAAGATCGCCAGCAGAATAATATAAAAAATCATAGTCTACTATCTCCTTTCCTACAATGCATCAGCTACTCTCTCCCCTCCCGCATGATTTGAGTTTAATATCCTCGTTGAGTGCTGCATTCTTTCGCAGGGGAAATGGGCCCGCAGTGGGGTTCCGCTCAATGTTGAGGCAATCTTTGACTAACTGTCAAATATGTAGCTTGTTGCTTGTCAAGTGTTCGAAGAGGTGTGGGTTTGGTACTTGTTGGAAAGGTAGGTCATTATCGGCCTTATCACAAAAGGATCTTCAGACTCTGATTTAAACCAAATTAATATTTTTGAATTTCAATCTGTATTTCAACTACGTTAAAGTACTACTGACCTCAAATTCAAGTTTTCATTGTCGTTTGTATTAAGAGCTTTACCGTGCTTAGAATAAAACTCTGAATGCAATATTGGTTTGAAAATTTAGGCGGGGATTAAAACTAGAACTGACCAGTTGACACGATGCCTTTGAGCTACATATTTTTCATGTACAGACGCCAGCACATCAAGCTATCCCTAACTGTCGAATTTTCTCAATTAAAAATGAACCTTATGTCTTTGCAATAAAGTTGAAATACTATGAAAGAAATTTGACAGATTGTGTTAACTTGATGTGCTGGCCTCTGTACCCACTTTTTTATGTTATGCTTATACGCCAGCATCAATTTAAACTGTCAAATTTCTCCAAATCATTTTAAACCCTAAAACATTGAATGATAAGTTAAAAATCGATTGAGAACATTTGACAGGTTTTTGTAACTTGATGTGTTGGCGACTGTACCTAATATTATTATTTTAAGACTATTAGGTTTTGAAATTATGCAGCCGCTATACAAACCGCTATATAATAGCGCATAGTACAAACACCCTGCTTTATAACCTCTGAAAATCAATTTCTGATTTCAACTCAACCGTCACATTAGTTGCTTTTATGTAACCTGTAAGCTGTCAATCTGTCGACAAAGGGCTCAAGCTAAAGTAGCAAGCCATTTTGATTTGCTTTTTAACACGCTTTATATATTTACTTTCATCAACCCCATTTTCGTGATCGCAAAGTCTAGTGTATATTTTTCAAGATGTGCACTGAATTCAACAAGGCTTTAATAAGTGAGATGTTAAAAAATTAAACTTTTAGATAAAAAAAATAAAAAAATTGTTAAAACACAAAAAATTTCGCAGAAGCATTATACTCAACATTACGAACAACTTTTACTATGAAATCAACCCCGAAATCGCGAAAAATTATATAATGATGAGTACGTACAATGCTCCAACGTAATTCTTCAAATTTTTAACACCATATACTGGGTGTAATCGCAAAAAATATCAGCTGTTCTATACATTTTTTTGTCACTGACTCGTCGAAATATAGCGAACACCTGATTTTTTTTTTCACGATTTCGTATTTGGTCCCGTAGTAAAAGTTGTTCAATTTGATGGTCTGTAGCATATCCTTTTGTACGTATATAACCTTTCGGTTACACCCTGTATATTCAATATTATCACTACACGCGATAAATCACTAACAAAATCCAGTGAAAATGTCCCCCATCTTCTCAGCTTTCCACTTCAGTACGGGAATCACAGTAACAAATGTGATTACGATGCAACTGCACTATTCCCAACTTAGTCACTGCGCAGTGGGGTGCCTCTGCGACGCTAATAGGCCGTGACGTCATAAATTGCGATGCTGTGCACGTGACACCACTGTTTAGACCGCCCATGATTCTGGTGTTTTGATTTTTATTTAAGTTATCATTGTTTTGAGCCTAGTGTAGAATGCATACCTTAAAAACAATAGAAAGAAGGAAAGATATTTTATTCTGAACACAGAAAAAAAAAACGAATAAAGAAAAATTAAATCTATACTAACGCGCTAATCTCTGGAGCTACCGGTCCGAATTGAAAAACTATTTTTGTGCTGGATAGTCCATTTATCGAGGAAGGCGATAGGCTATGTAACATCACGCTACGACCAATAGAAGCCGAGCAGCGGGTGCAACTGCGCGAGAGCATCTAGTAAAAATTAACAAACTAGTGCAATCGGTGCACACCCGACGGTGACGGTCTAACATCACTTGTCTACACTATAGTGACACACAATAATTTTAGTTAGCTACCTTCTTCTTTGACTAAAGGTACATATCTCTTTGGAGCATTCAAGGTGATGTCATAGATACCTCAGCCGGTTATAATAGACTCCTTATGACTGATACCAACAGTTTCATCTTACTTTATAATAATCCGCAAATCACAATCAAAACAATACTGTCAAGACTATACGAAATAGATACGAAAACTATTTTTAGCTTACCCAAAAACAAGAATAACATCTACATCACTGAACCCATCTACCGACGCTTGTTTATACCTACTTCGTCATCCCCTGCCCATCCTGCTGCAATTTATACCGTCATGGACTATTAGCGCAGTGAGGCGAGCCCCCATCGTGGTATGCGCACAACTTTTCACAGCTATTCGGAGGGAGATGCAAGTTCGGTTTTTGATTTTATGTTGCTGTTGTTCCAACGGCATTACAGGAGGATTGGTATTTTCCCGATAATTTTCTGGGGTGCAAATAAAGATATTTTATTACTAAACAAACAAAAAAAAATAGTTGAGTATTTGAAACGGTCATAAATAAAATATGAAATCACGTAAGTATTGCTAATAAGTATTCCATTTAATTCTAAAAATCTGTGGCGTCACATTGTTAGGTATATTTCATACAAATCACGTACTAATGCCGCGTTTTGACAGTTCATAAAAAGTAACGTTATTGACTACCCTTTCAAATACCCAATTATATTAAAAACTAATCGCCTACGTAATTTTAATTAAAACTTACAATGGATTTTTTCGGTCATGAATTACACGAAATAGAAACCAATTATGGATTCGTTCAGACAATCTGTAATAACAACATTTGAAGTGTCTAGGTTTGTATTTCAATATAACTAATTTCAATATTGATAACAATAATAACTAGTTCCAATATATCGAAAGCCACTATCAAAATAAACACAAACGTATCCCACACATAACCACCTCTCTCAATCCAAGTACTAGGCAAACATATCTTCGAGCAGTTCTATCAACTATCAAAACGCGAACAGAGCATCAGTTCCACATATAGGTAACATTAATTATACATCAATATTTATCCGCGTCAATTACACCCAACGTGCGAGTTAGAAACAAACAATAAACGAGAACTTCGGTAATGAGTTCGTTAACATTAATTAACGCACCTTTGATTCTAATTACTCGTGTGTACATGATGAAGGATTCCATGTCAAATTGGGACGTTGAGGAAGTGCGGGTTTTGGAAGTGGGTCGAGAGAAAAATGAGTTGGTATTGTAGTTGATAGCAGATGTGTGTGTGTATGTGTTGATAGTATTGTGTTCTACTGATGTGGAGATTTGTGGTTGTTGCAAGTTTACTGCTGATATAACAATGAAGAAATCAGAAAAGATAATCAAGAATCTCAACAAATAAATAATTGCGTGTGTCTTTAAAGAATCAATATAACTGAAACTAACAATGAAGGAATTGAAAACGTGAATATAACTGACGTCACACTGATATTATAAAGGTGAAAGTTTTTGAGTGAGTGTGTGTGTGTGACTTTGTATGTTTGTCCGTCGGCCACGCTCAAACGGCTGAACGGATCTGGATGAAACTTAGCACAGAGGTAGTTTATGACCTAGGTCACCGCATAGGATACTTGTATCCCAGTAGTCTGGCAGCAACAAATTGTTTATAATTACGTCCAGCTACTTTTTTTGGTAACAGGACAGTGCCAGTAAAAACGGAAACTATCAAACGCTTCCTACAAGTCAATGACTAGAGAGACGTTAGAAAAAAAAAACGTCAATATACAAACACCAGACCGAGCTAAAGATAAAAGTCAAAGAACGAAGCTAAAACATTAAACAACAACAATAAATAGAAAAGAAATCCAAAGACTACTCAAAACTAGTACCTAGTCTGAGCTAACAAAGACAGCACATACAAAATAGACAAAACAAGTGAAAAATAACAAACACAACTCCACCACGAACATTGGAAACCAGAAGACGTAGAAAAGAAGACCATTCAACAAAATACCAAGACCTAATCTTCGAAAGTACCTGTAGATCGCAGAAGTGGCTTAAAATCCAACATTTTCCAAGACTTCTTTGTTCGAGTCGTAACAAGTTAAGACGTTCAATGCACATCGATTTCTAGTTTAAAATTGTTCGCTGGAAAGTTCTGTCCAATTGTATTGGAGTAGTTTGATGATTTTTAGTGGCCAGTCTTTTATTTATGGACCATTGTTTGTGATGTGTTCTGTTTTTAAGGGATGGGTTTGAGTTAGTTGGGTGTAAGGCTGTGAAGCATGACTTAAAATATGGGTAGCCGGGATTTATAAAAAAATCGTAACTAATATTATTAATGCGAAAGTAAGTTTACATGTTTGTTACCTTTCCACGCTTAAAGCACTGAACCGATCATCCTGAATTCAATGTGCGTTGTTAAGTGACCAAAAACGGACATAGGGTACCTTTCAACCCAAAAAAGTACTATTCCCGAGGAGAACCACAACAACGTTTTTATGACAACAGATGGCGCCACGTGTCTTTCGAATCATGATTAAATTACCTTATAACAATCAGAGTCCAAGCTGAATTGATTTGTCAAATTCTAAATATACGCGAGTGAAGCCGCGGGCAAAAGCTAGTATATTATGAGATTAAATTAATGTATTTTCCAATATTGCAAATGCAAAAAACTCCGACTGAGTACAAAAACCAGATGCGACTAAACTTTTCGCATCATCAACGCTGTACATGAAGATAATAAGGAAACAGAACAATATTGGAAATAGGCTAAAGCTCTTAGATGAAAACTTGTAAAAGCTGGCAGCTAAAATAAGAATACTTTAACAGCCTTCCCTTTCAAAATAGACGGCCCCTCCAACAGACTACTTTCTCAAAATTGTAGAATTATGATAATGAAGTACTGAAAAAAAAGGAATTTTAAAGGTTCCCCACCCCTTGAGCTAACAAAGGGCGACAATGCTCCAGGAAATAAATATCTTAAAGATCTCCAAGACGGTCTCACTAACAGAAACAACCTGAATAAACTACTAAATATATACATAACTTCATGACTTGTTTTCAAAAGGGTTGGACAGAGATGTACCAATAGTACACCCACATTTCGCCAGTATGTTTAAGTCCCGTGTAATAGGGGGCGAGCCATTTTCTATTAACCGGGCACATATCCAGACCAGTGTCAGAGTAGCAGCTCAGATTGTGCTACTGAGAAATTCCATATAGAAATAGCACTTTGCCCGACCTGGGAAAATCTACAACGAAATAAAGGAACATACAATTTGGAAGCCATGTCTGCAGATGGGATAAATAGAAAGAAGAGAAAGAAATTAATTTATTCAGCACACATTGAAAGGCACACGACACATTGTAGAATATCATATATATAAAGGTACAGACGCCAGTACATCCAGCTATCCCAAACTGTCAAATTTTCCCAATTAAACATGAACCTTAAGCTGTGTCTACGCTAGAAGAGCCGAGCACGAGCGGAGCACGAACCGAACACAATTCGTCTAGTGTGGACCGACTTACAAGCCTCGAACGAGCGCGCTGCTAGCATTTCGTTCGTGCTCGGCTGCGTTCCGCCTGTTGTCGGTTTTTTGACGAACACAAAGGGATTTGCTTCGTCCATATTCTGATACAGGACCAAATGATCGTTGTAGGTTCGTTGTACGTCCACACTTGACGCCACGAACGACGAAGCCGAGAACGGCTCCGCTTGTGCTTCGCTCGTGCTCGGTTCGTCTAGCGTAGACCCGCCTTTATACTTTTGCAAAAAAGTTGAAAAGCGATCAAATAAATTTGACAGATTAAGGTAGCTTGATGTGCTGGCCTCTGTACTCATAAATATGCACGAATATGATCTTTCGAAACTCAATCCGAAAGAAAACGTAGTAGTTCATACAAACTGCTAAGTAAGGTTGCGGGCAGCAGCTACAACAGAACTAAAATACAAATAGGCGGTCTGGTTGATCAACAAACCATATTTTACAATCAATAGCGTATAAAATCATTCATATTGTGTTATATTTCTGTCGAAGCTACCCCACCTGTTTAGTTTTGTTCCTGGTCTTAATATTTATATGCTAGTTGTCTATGAATTTGAATTTAGGAACAAATAATCGTAACAGTTGCTACCCAATAACAATAACTTGGAGCAAAAACCGGTGGGCAATTGTCATTCGATTCGTATCTTTCAATATTATGTGACAAACAAATTATACAAGTGCCATTGATTTTATTGTTTATTACTATCTGCTGTCCGCCTTTATCCACATTGAACCTAATTCTTTTCCGATTTCAAAATTAAGTACGTAGTCTAAAAATTACTCCCTATGACATTTGCTATTGGTTAGAGAAAGTGCCATCAAAATCAGTTCAACTGTTTTAGAGATTAGCCGGAACAAGACAGAGAAAGAGAATTTAAAAAAGTTTTTTATAAGTAGGTACTGTATATTATTATACTACCTATCATAATATGAGGCTAAGTCAGAGGCTCATGGGCAGCATAAAAACTCTGCCACCAGGTTAGTAACTAACCACACGAAAAGACGAAGAAGATAATATTATGCATTTAGAAAAAAAGAGACTTCATAGATATGAGCTTTTAATATTATTTGAAAGCCTTTGATGATGATGGGATATTTTATGCCAAAAAGACGATGTGAAATAGCCACAGTAATCTTTTCCTTGAACTTTGTGATCATTAATTGATATTTTAAGCAGACTAAGTGGATAAGTTTGGACCTCTTTCGCGCCAGCTAAGGATATTCGGAATACTAAATGAGTAACATGTTATTACAATTTTGGCGTTAACGGGTTACGACAAAATTTTAATAGCAGGTTACTGATTTCATCATCATCTGCCTAGCCTTTTCCCAACTATGTTTGGGTCGGCTTCCAGTATAACCGAATGCAGCTAAATACCAGTATTTTACGTGGAGCGACTGCCTATCTGACCTCTACAACCCAGTAACTGGGCAATACGATACTCCTTGGTAAGACTGGCTGTCAGATTTTTGGGCTACTGACGACCCATGTTACTAATTTAGTTTTCCGAATATCCTTCGTTGTTATACACCACGTGTAGTTGTCAAAAGTGCTCCAAGCTGTCTTAGGGATGCGACAATATGGACCATTTAACCCAACAGATGCTCGCCAATTAGGAGCCGTTTGCTTATAAGAGCTCAACGATTTATAAGGTTATATTTATTGTCGTTTCGATAGAATTTTCTTATGCCCATAGGGCTTCATACAACATCTGACGGGTTGAAACAACTCACCATGAGATATGTCATATTGAGTCACATTTCATGTATTAACCAGAACTAAGCATCCCTCCAGTTGCGCGTGCACTTTATGACGTCATAACATTTGGAGGAGTTGCCACAGTTTTATGTCACGCATGCAGACGAACACTTAATGAGAAGTGGCTATTACTGCCGAAACTTGTACAGTGGTCCATAAAGATAACTTTGTTAAACGTGGGGTGTGCTTTTGAAACTCAGCAGTGCTTGAATGTTCATTTTAGTACAGAATTACATTTCTCAACACTGCTTTTTCACACCTTTTTTTTTGAGGGTGGGCATGGAGGAAGGGAGTGTCAGACTTTTACTGACTAAAACTCATCTATGTTCCTTCCTTAGCCCTTTAAGTTCCGGGGTAGCGGTTACCCTTTCGGACAATCCCGCTTACCCGGTAGGGTCGGCCCTAACAGGCCCCTTCATATGCTGACATCTCTTTGAGGCGCGCGTGGAACACGTACGCGCCGACCGTCACTTTTTCACACCTACGATGTTGTTTTTCTTCTCGGATGTCACTTTACATAACACGTAACATAACGCCTGTATTCCCCGATGAGTTGGGCAGAGGTGTACCTATAGTAAGTACACCCACAATTTGCCAGTTATTTTTAAATCCCATTTAATAGGGGGCCAACCCGCACTGGGCCCGCGTGGTGGATTATTGCCCACTCCCTCTCTTGGAGATGAGGCCTTTTTTTTTTTTTAAGGCTGGGAAATCATCCAATGACTTCTCCCGCTCAGGGTGGAGCGGAAGGGAGTGTCAGACTCTTACTGACTAAAACCCATCCATGCTCCTTCTGTAGCCCTTTATGTTCCGGGTAGCGGTAACCCTTTCGGACAATAATAATAATAATAATAATTTTATTTGTCACAAAAAACATAGGTTACATTTAAACCGATATACAGGACCATTTATAATTCTATCTTGGTTTTATAGTGAAGGCATCTGTGTCTGAACTAGATAAAAATATCTGTATCTCAGACATCAGCGCTCTTCCTTATTATGACCATTACTATACTAGCTTGAATTAGACATGTTGGTATATCATTACACAGAAAACAGGACTGAAATAAAATTTTATAACATAAAAAAATCAAATGGGTATGTGGAGTGTTAACCTCTCGGTGAATAGTGTGTGAAAGTGTGTGAACGAGTGTGAGAGGGTGAGTATAAGAGTTTACTACTTCATTATTTTTAATAAGTTTTCTGTCTCTTCATATGTCAGTTTATTAAGATATTTAAAGAGTGTACTTTTACATAATTGTTTATTAAGCGGGTATACTTCCAAGGCGTCATTAATCTTATTATATAAGTACGGTCCCAGGAAGCAAAAGTATTTGTTTACGTAAGCATGTCTGAAAGAAGGTCGGTTAATATTACTAATGACATTTCGTCTTCGAGCTATATCACCTTTTGAGAATTGTAGTAAAGAGTGTTGCTTCAGAACCACAAGAAATACAAATAACTGGCGAACTGTCAGGACCTCACACGACTGATAGACAAGATGGGTTGGATACAAATAAGGACGAAAAGTACTAACTTTTAGAACAGCCCTCTGGGCTATTTCTAAGGGCTTTAATATAGTTTTATGTGCACCTCCCCACACTGTGATACAATATTGGAGAATGGACTGTGCCAGTGCTAAGTATATTTGTTTCACTAATTTTGGGGGTGCAACATGTCTAAGGTTCTTAAAAACGTAGATCAGTTTTCTTGTTCTAGATGTAAGCAGGTGAATATGGTCTCTGAAGGAGAGATTACAGTCCAAAATAATTCCAAGATATTTAATTGATACTGTCTTTACCAGTGTTGGGCAAGAGCATACTAAGCTATTACAACAACTGTGTGCTATAATCGAGGGGGTATAAGGTAGCTGATTATTTTGAGTGCGCATCGAAAATATCATATATTGCGTTTTATCCGGATTAAGGGTAAGGGAGTTATTCTGAAGCCAGTGGGTCACAACATTGAATCCGTCCTGCGCCTCCTTATATACATTGTCCCAGGTATCAGCAGAGAACAGCAGAACTGTGTCGTCTGCATATGAAATAATTTTACCTCCTGAAAGGTCCAGTTTACAGAGGTCATTTAAGTATACAAGGAAGAGTGTCGGTCCCAAAATACTCCCCTGCGGAACTCCGTAAGTGATTGGTAAATCACTGCTGATACTATCATTAATCTTAACGCATTGAAAACGATTAGAGAGGTAGTCCTTTAAAAGTTGCAGTTGAATTCCTCGTATTCCGAGGCGTTCTAATTTTTGAATCAGCAAAGGCGTAGAGACCGTGTCAAATGCCTTGGCTAGGTCAAGGAAAATGCCTATTGTCTTTTTACCTGAATCGATATTCTTTACCACATAATCTTGGAGTTCATGGACTGCATCGCTAGTAGATTTACCTGCTCTAAAACCAAACTGGTTGTTGGATAAAAGTTTATTTGATTCCAGGTAATTAATAAGTCTACTATTTATAATCCGTTCTAGCAGCTTGGACATCGAAGGCAATATGGAGATTGGTCTATAATTAGTGACACGGTCTCTATCACCCGACTTAAAAATTGGGTATACTACTGACTTCTTTAAGCACGTCGGAAACTGACCTTTAGCTAAGCAGAGGTTAAAAATGTAGGTTAATGGACGGATTAAAATGTGTCTGTATTCTTTGAGGAAATTATTTGGAACAGAATCCCAACCAACGGAACACACATCTTTCAGATTCATTATTAAACGTTCTACTTCAGATTCATCTGCTTCCAACAAAACAAAAGATTTGGAAACCATTTGTGAGGGCGCTTTATTAAAGTTACTATGGGAAGGGTTTGAGCAGGAATGAGTATTATTAGCCAGCTTTTTGCCAATTGACGCGAAAAAAGCGTTCACCTTCTCTACAGACTCTTTTGGGTTTGATGAATTTAATAATTCCGTAGCGCTATGTTTTAATTTAGTTGTATTTGTTATTGTTTTGATCGCCTCCCATATTCTTTTATTGTTATTTCCAGCTTTTGTTAATAGGTCTCTATCATACATTCGTTTGACGTTTTTTAATAATTTATTGCAATGGTTTCTATACCTGGAGTAAATAATTTTAATGGTCTCATTATTATGTGATTGTCGCATTTTTATATGAAGCCTGTCTCTATGTCGAATACACCTTAACAGCCCAGGTGTAATCCATGGCTTTATAATTTTATGACGTCTTGGATATTTTATTACAATTGTGTTTAGTATTATAGCCCTTTGAATTGACATGGAGAAGTATTCCATAGCGAAATTTGCATCGGTTGACGTATAGATAGGTGCAAAATCGATTTTTGAGAGATCTGAAGTTAGCCCTTCAGTTTCCATCCGGTTCATGGAGACATAAGTATAAGTTCTCTTTTGTTTAAGGCGCAGGCAGAGTAGAACTGCTTGATGGTCCGTGATTGACGAGTTTAACACCAGTGTGAGAGCTGACTTTTGTGTTTTTAACATAACATGGTCGAGGCAGGTTTTATTTTGTCTAGTCGGGAGAGAGTGTGCTGGTAAGAGGCCATGAAATGAACACAGATTCAGATAGTCCAGCGACTTTGGCTCATGACACTCAGGACAAATATTAATATTGATATCCCCAATAATGGAGATGTTCTTGAAACTGCTTAACTTATTTAATATGTTATTTAAAGATTGGAGAAAGTTGTCAATATTTCTATTTGAAGGCGACCGATAAATGGCCAAGATAACACTTTCAGTACCTATCTTTATTACAAGACAATTAAAATCTCCGCAGTTAGGCTCTTCGCAGGTAACACCAAGATTCGATTTACAAAAAACTGTAACTCCGTCGTTTTGGTTTACGCAATATTCCGTAATGTGATGAGTATAACCATCCAATCTCGGAGTCACAGAGTTGCACGATAGCCAACACTCAGTTAGTATAATAATATCGCAATCAATCTTTAATCTACTCAACATTGTAACAAAATCATCAAAATTTCGTGATATACTTCGAATGTTTTAGGTTAATACCGTCAAGGAGTCAGCAGAGCTCGTTAGTAAATAGCTACAATCCTCGACGTCACAATACCGAGATTCAGATCTCTGAATCTCGGTATTGTGACGTCTCTATCTAGATATACTATCAATTTCAGAGGCAAAATCAATCATTTTTAATACAAAAAATTTACGGAGAACCTTGTAGGAATGGACTAAAGGAGCTATTTTTTGACATTAAAACAATATGGATTAAGCGCTTGTCTTGAGATAAAATTAAAAAATCACTGTGATTACTGCTGTACAAATAAAGGAATTCTATACTTTTACGCTTACTGTTAGTTAATAAAAATATGTATTTGATAATTTGGCATGAGAAAAAACTTTGTGATATGTCAATAAATAGAATTAACGTGTAGATTTGTATTTGTGTGGCGTGTATATAAAAAGGGCAAAGGACATATTCAGAGTAAATATTTAAAACTAAAAGACTATTATTAACATACAAATTATGAATTATTACAGAACCAAGTACGCATGGAAATAAGACAGGGCAACGAAGGTTGGCAAGGAAGGATAGTCATTCGGTTGTTTTTTCCTTTAACTTATTAAGATCTGCCTCCCCTTCGACGCGAACATGGTACATCCCCTCCTTCTTCCTAAGGTAAATTTTACCATTTGATGTCCAGCAGAAATCATAATTGTGGGTAAGTACTTGCGAAATCACGGGCCAAAAAGAATAGTCGTCTTCCCTTTGGAGTAAGATAATCCGAGATAAATATTGGTTTCTGAGGGCCTTCTAGATTAAAAATAGAGGTATTAAGTTTATCTTTCTTTTCTTGCAGGGTCAGCTTTTTAATGTTATTCATAACACTTTCTTTTGTTAAGACCGAGGTAAATTCCACTACAATTGGTTTAACGCTATCCGATTTCACAAAGGGTCGATAGATGTCTCTTATATTAGATGTTGGCAAAGGAATGTTCAATATTTCACCGATTTTGGCGACTGCATTACAAAGATTTTCTTTTGTCTCGCTCTGTAACTTTGGCACATTTCTTATCTCTAACTTTGTCGTACATGATTGTTTTTCAAAGTTTTCTATTTTATCCTCTAGACTCTTTATGTAGATGCATTGTTCTTTGCGCTCCAGCTTCAAACTTTCTAATTCTTTTTGAATATCCTCGTATTTATCAGACAATGCAGTTAAAGATGTATTTATGATATCATTTTGTTTCTTTATTTCGGATAATGAAGATTCCAGGTTTTGCAATTTATTATTTTGCTGTGTAACAAAGTTTTCGAACATTTCCCGTACTTCATTCATAAATTGTGACATTTCATTTTCGCGCTTTCTTTTCAAGCGACTCAAGTTAATGTTAGATTGAGCGACAACGTTTAAATTATCTGATACGCTTCCATCCACACTCTCCGTGTCAGTCTCCGAGACAGCTGATTGCTTCGGTGGAATACGGTTTAACGGCATATCTAACAAGTACAGTGATTAAAGGTGCGGGTACCAGGACCGCAGCAAGGAGCAGCGATAGTCACAGTGTGAAGAGTGGAATGCTATATGCAAAGAGTGCGACAGATCACGTACCTCCTACCGCTGGTGAAGCTCGGTGCGGTGACGTTGTTCGTGCGCGTCTGATTGGCCAGGAGAATCCCCTGTGGGCTGGTCTCGAAGCAGCAGCGGGCGTTACTTTGTTGGCAATGGTAGTGGTGATGGAATGATGACTCACTCCTTGCTGCTTGTAGTGTCAATGTGGTTTTCGCTCGCAAACAATGAAGCTCTTCAATAATTATGCACTCCTAATTTTTTGAGTTTATTTAATCGTTGTAATTTTTTAAAATTTTTGTTCAAAAAATGACAATAAGTCTACTGTGTAAGCGTCTGATCTCCTCAGAGGTCCGGGGACAATCCCGCTTACCCGGCAGGCTTGGCCCTGAGGGGCCCCTTCATATGCTGACATCTCTTTGAGGCGCGCGTGGAACATATACGCGCCGTCCGGCACGGGTCTGGTGCTGATCGGACGGTGAGTCACCCATTACTCACCGTCCGCAGGCCCGCGCCTACGGTGGCCGGGAGTCGTTACGTGGCTGGAGAGGAGGCCTGTGTCCAAGCGGGAAAATTATAGACTGCTTATGTGTACCCTATTGCAATCAACCAGGCAAATAAGGCTCCAGACTGCTACTGAGAATTCCAGCTGGAAAAACCCTTTAAAACACTTTTCCTGACCCGGAAATCATATTCCGCCATACCGCTAGCAACAACTACACTAACGAGGCAGTCCGGATGTCACTTTAAAGGTTCGCTAATTCATTTACCTGCTTTTGCTTGACTAAGTTGACCACCGACTTAATCGGGAGTTACTATCAAAAGTTTCACAAATAATTCTATTAATTCAATTTACAACGTGTGTGGGTGTGTGTTTTCCCTACGTTGTTATCTCTATTTTACACTTCTACACGCACTATTCCTAGCACAGAACATCCCTTAGAATATAACTAGTAAAAGTCGGCCACTAAGTGTAAGAAACTACTACACGCGTGTACACCTAATTGCAATCAAAGTAACTAGACTGTATATTAGTCGTGAGGCTCACTGACGCAGCTACCACATGGACCATGCATTTTGAATTTGGAATACACAGTTTTGGTTTTGATTGAAATCTTTTTTGAGTTTACACAATTCATATTTTTAATAACCCTTTCTGTCAAAACTGACAAAAATACCCGAATTTACCATCTAAGTGGTGCATGATAGTGCCTTTTGGGGCGGCAAAACATGTCTTTTTCTTTCATACTTCTATGTTAGAAGTCTTTTCGGTAGTCACTCCCTTACTGGCCATATTATCTTTCCAAAGCAACAATCGATTGTTGCTTTGGAAAGATAATTAAACTCAAAATAAACTCAAAATTTTCCTGACAACATTTTCCTCTATGAAAACTCATACTATGGAAACTGTCCTCAAACTTAGCGGAACATAGGAACGGAAATTCATAAAAAAAACGTGAAAACGTCACTCGCCAACAGCGCTGCCATTGTGGGCCCTGTCTTCACCTCTGATCATTTTCCCAGACCCCAGAAGATTCTTATCAAACCTAACGGAAAATCCTCTCAAACCGTATGCAGATACTCAGCCTAACTACCAAGCAACTCGTACCTGCTGAACTCGGCACGTTAGCCACTAAGTCGGACTAACTTGTTACAACTTGTTTCTGTAGTGTAAGTTGCAGCACTAGATGCCAACTTCTCGAGCACATTAAGATAAAAGGCAGCTGGAATCAATGGTAACACATAGTTAAGAGGAACTGGTTTCGGATATACTGAATTTGTTGTTGAATTGGAAATCTGCTTCAGTAAGATGGTCTTACTTTCAATAGGTATGCGTAGTTGTTCCAAATAAACTTAGATACTCTGCTTTTATTTACGCTACCATAACCCGTTCCTTGTAAGCTTCTTCATAATCTGCAATTCATACGCAGTCTTCAAATAGCTGAATAGATATCGCAAACCTAATTAAAATATAGTTTTACAAATTGGAGCTCGTGGTTAAGTAATAACAGCCATATATATACACATAAACAGGTTAAGCCGTTGGTCCCGGCTGTCATTTGTCGATCTTTGAGAGTCGTTACGGGTCGTCAGAAGCTCGAAAGTCTGACATCCAGTTTTGCCAAGGGGTATCGTGTTAACCAGTTACTGAGTTGTGGAGGTTAGATAGGTAGTCGCTTCATGTAAAATACTGGTATTCAGCTGCATCTGGTTAGACTGGAAGCCGACCCCAACATAGTTTAGGAAAGGTTAGGCAGGTTGATTTTTGGTTACAAACTCATCGTCATCGTCATGAAGCGTTGGGAACAGGTGCACATACAGTAGGTACACCCACATTTTGCTAGTTATGTCTAAGTCCCATAAACATGTTCCCCAACTAAAAAATACTATCCGAACTAAAATTGTATTTACCTTCATCCTTGGCTGATCTTGAAAACTTTTCACGTGTTTTCCTCTCGTATATCCATCCTTTTGTTCGGATAAAAAGACTATCAGTATGCTACCAAAATATTTTTCCTAACTAAAGAATATATCCACCAAAGATATGACCAATTTATGAATACTAAAAATCTAGATACGGAACCGCCCTGTTCCCTTCAGAAAAAAATATGAATATAAGCTACATTCCAACTTAAAGGATTCTCTGTATTGCGAGAGTCTATTTACAAGCCCCGCAAGGGTAAACAAAAAACGAGATGAAGATAGGAGTCCATTCCTTGGCAAAGGGTTTTTTGTCCTAAATACGTTTCGTCAAAGGGCCGGTGACAAACGGATTCCTGCCTGGGGCGCGGTTGTGGGCATGCGGAAACACATGGTAGGGGGCTTGAGGTGGACGCACTAACTGGAAGGCTATGATTAAAATCCATCTGATATTTTAAAGGATGTCCATAAGGAGGAGCTTGTGGCTAAGTACTAACACCCGCACGGGTCGATCCATCAGGTTAAGCTACGCTTGCCGGGGTTGGCCGGAGATGGATGACCATCTTTACATACCGTGACTCCTCCGTGCCTCGGAAAGCCGTTGGTCCCGGTTGTCATTTGTGCATTTTTGACAGTCATTACCGGTCGTCAGAAGCCCGAAAATCTGACATCCAGTCTTGCCAAGGGGTATCGTATTGCTTAGTTACTGGGTTGTGGAGGTCAGATAGGCAGTCGTTCTATGTAAAATACTGGTATTTAGCTGCATCCGGTTAGACTGGAAGCCGACCCCAACATAGTTGGGAAAAGGCTAGGCAGATGAGATGATTTAAAAGGATGTCCATGTCCAGGCATCAACTAAAGAAAGCAGAAGTTGAATTAAAGAGAGCCGTGATAATTCACTACTCTCTTAACACGTTCAAAGATTCACAAATTCCTTGCTCTCCTAACATTAGTCAATTCGGTTACGTAGACAAACAACTACACGAAAAGAATACACAAAACATGAAAACTAGAACTTTTTGGAGTAGGTATCTTTTCTTGCCATATAAAACGGTACCGCTCAAGTTACTCTCCCATATATTTCCACCACAAAATCCGCAAATATTCACGGCATTTTCGGTCAAGAATGGCATTCTGGCACTTTTCTTTGAACACTATTATTGCCACTAACGAAGTTTACCGCTCCTAGCCAAGAAAAATGGAGTCGAAATCCTGAAGGAAATTAAGGGTAAAGATTCCTCATAATTTTGAACAAAGCTGGGTAAGCAAACATAATATCCATCTGCTTGGGTAAACGGGACAATTCATTAGTTCATTACTAACATTGTTTGCACTATATAGTACTAGCTACTGCCTGCGGCTCCGCCCACGTGAAAATAAAACTTCCGACCCCTATTTCACTACTTTTTGGGAAATTCCCTAAAATCCTTTCATAACTGACGCCAGTACTCATAATGGACATAGGCTAGCACATCAAGTTACCCAAATCTGTAAAATTTCTTTTATAGTACCTACATATAAAAATTTAAACACAATAAATAATAACAAAAAAAACGACTGGTATATACATATGCCTATTGCCTATTTGGTATATATGCCTATTATGGAACATATACACAGCATTCACTACAAAACAACACAAAACTAAAAACAAATCTTCTTTTTACTTCTGTTTAATAAGTACCTACTGCGAAACAAAATAAACGGAAATAACTTAACATTTAACTTATCTTTACATTTTCCACAGATTACAATTTAACCTTTTGAACGTCATTGTCACATGTGACAAGCAAGCGCATGCCCTCTACGTCAACGACACAAAAATGTCACAATGACCACAAAGCTTTAACACGAAATAAACAATTACATCATTACTTTTGTGTTTATTTTAAAATTGAAGCTATCGTCCGTATTAAATGACATAAAACAAATCAAAAGACATCATGGATATTGGGAAATTCATGATAACAAGAAGATAGCTTATAGCTTGGCGTGGAGGGTACGCACGTGCGTTTTTGCTCTGGCGATCAAAAGGTTAACAATTTACAAACTGTTGGAGACGGTGTTTACTGTAAATAACCAAGCCTACACCATTCTTTAGCTTGCTCTCATAACTACACAACCTTACACATACCTTACACCATACTACATACGAAATAACAATAGACTACTAACCAACATAGGTTCAACAAATAAATTTTACTCAAAATTAAAACAAAATTTAAAATATTTTCATAAAATACAATTTGAAATTCATATTACTGGATCCCTCGCAAATGTTCATAGCGTAATTAAAAGGACTTTTCAACATGATTCACTGTTACACATGTGCGATAAAAACAAAGATATATCATTACTCGGAAAAGGAAGGGGTGGGGGCTAAACAGTCATTCTGGAATGCTGATTACGAAAATAATGGAACATCCAATGTTGAATTTGTTTTAGCGAAATTAAAAAAATTGGAAAGGGTCATCACATGTTGCAGCGTCGAGGTGTGTCGTTCGGCAATTTAGGCCCTTATCTCCATCTGGCGTGGTGAACAACTACGAAGCTCGCTTGTTGAATAGAAAACATAAAGCAAAGACGTGTCCGTAGGAGTGTCTGTGCCATCACAACGGAACGTATCAGAATACCAGCGCTGCGGTATTTATGCTGAGATAGCTAGGAGCCTTTTCGGCCTAGCACAGGTCTTTGTTTTTTCCTTTATTTTTTGCCTTTATTTTTATTTGTTATATTTTTTATATTCTCATTTGTTTGTTTTCTGTGCGTGTCCTGAATAAAATATTGTACTTTCTTTCAAAGATAATATGCTGCAATAAATGATAATGAAACGGGGCTGACATGTTCTCACAAGAACAAAAGTCCCTAAAACAAAAGATGAAAAAAAAAATTATAATGACAAATGATTTTATTTTTGTAAATAGGCGTCAATAATAGTTTCAAAACTAGATGAGGTCGTCGTTTCACATCTGACAACTCTGAGAAGAATGGCTGAAACAAACTTAATAATGCTTGATGTAATAAATTCTTTATTCAAAGTGTAAAAGTTTTTATTTTTAACTTGCAGTCTCTTCAATTATTTTATTTTAAAGGACCATATAGAAAAAAGGATTCATGGCTAAGTAATAACAGCTTCAAGTGTTGATCGATTAGATAAGCTACGCTTTCCGTTGTTGGTCCGTGGATGATTGACCATCTTTACATATCGAGACACCTACGTGCCTCGGAAAGCACGATAAGCCGTTCGTCTCGGCTGTCATTCCTGAGTCTTTGACAGCCAGTCTTACGGACATCGTATTACACAGTAACTGGGTTGTGGAGCTCAGATGGGCAGTCGCTCCATGTAAAATACTGGTATTCAGTTGCAACAAATTAGACTTAAAGCCCAGCATAGCCCAACATAGTTGTTAGCTTGGTAGATGATGGTATTGAAATAGATTAAAACTTTAGATCATCTCAAAATTTAAAAAACCCTGACGCCATTCAAATCCCATGATCAGTTGGATCAGACTATTCCAATAAACTGAACGTCTCTTGAACTTCGCTTAACAACACTAATATCAAATCCTAGTTCTAAACTGCAATAATACCGAGTGGTGAAAACTTTCCCAATACCCGTCAGGATTAGGAATTGTAGGAATACTGGTGCAGCTGTTATTATCAAGTTTATAGAAATAGACGATGATACTTCACTGTTAATGCAGTAACTTGCGAAATGGCTGAAGAGGAATCAGTACAGTAGACTTGGTAATATTTACTTAATGTTTTATTCACATAATATTTACATACCTAAAAATACTTAAAATATTAATAATAACTATGCCCAAGTATATACTGGGTGTAACCGAAAGGGTATATACATACAAAAGGATATGCTGCATACCACCAAACTGAACAACTTTTACTATGGGGCCAACTCCGAAATCGCAAACAAAAAATCAGCTGCTCTATACATTTTTGGTCACGTCACTCGTCAAAATGTAGGAAACAGCAATGTATTTTTGGGAAAAAAAAAACAAAGGGCATCAAAAAATTCGTCCACAGGAAAAGTTCCCAAATGGCTGGCAGCATTGCCACGTTCTATGGCAATGCTGATTCTTTGACCGAAAAATAGGCCAGCCCTCTGGTCACGTGAAGAGTCGACCAACCGCTTGGCCATGTCTCGAAAAACATAGTGGGCACTCGGACCCCATGGACCTAGTGTTTCAACCCCAAACGGCTCGAACATAATATAAGTCCCAATCAGATTGGAGTATTTGCGCGCTGTTTAGTAACTGGGTAATACGCAACCCTGGTAAACTAGCTATCAGACTTACTGGCTTTTGACTACCCGTAACGTCTGACCAAAATATTTTCTGTAATATATTCTGGATATGAAAGTCATTAAAAACAATTTGGGATAGAATTAGTACCAAACATAAAAAGTTACTACAATATTCAACTTGGGCCTACCTAAACATGAAACCTATAAACCCATGTACTAAAAAACTCCTCGCGAATATCCTTACAGTTCGTAAATTTTATGACGTTGACGGCGCGAACACACTCTCATTTCATGAACGAACATATTATACTATGTGGGCGGAAAGCATACACCGACATAATATTTTTACATAATAACTGCTGTAGGTATTAGCGACTTACCTCTGTTCCGGACGGGTGCAAACAACTGGTTTGGCGATACGTCAAAATATAGAGATTTTTGTGCTAGGATTATGTTGCCGCACCATCAGAATATTACATCAACGTACACATCACTATGGTATAACAGAAATCACTAATCGACAAGTGCACTCCGTGTCGTGTGTTGACGTTATTACAGAGAATGAAAAAGAAGAGGATCTGAACTTACCAACGATGCCATGTGCTTGTGAAACCAATACTGTAATTTTTATAAATACACCAAATTAACATAACATTCTCGACTAAGATTATTCACCGGCCTCAATCCCGATCAATAGCTGCTACAGTATAATTATGTAAGTTATTTTTAACCCGTCAAATGCCATATGACACCCTAACACCCTAATAGGTTCATATGAAAAATTCTCTCGAAACGACAATAAATATAATTGTATAAATCGTAGAGCTCTTATTAGCAAACGGTTTCTAAAAGGCGAACATCTAATGGGTGAATATATTATTCGCAAAAACCGACAGAAATAATGTATTATTTTGTTTTTAGTGTCAGTTTCGTTATTCTTAATTGCTCCTTTATTTTTATTCTTATATTTACGAGGTCTTCATATTGTATATCGTATTTAGTTATCAATACCCATCCCGTCTACAGTTTCGCTAACTAACTAATTTTATATGGCCCTGTTTACTGTAGATCTAAAATTCATGTCAAGCCGTTATCCGTTCGTAGTCAGTCACGTGTTTTATTGCATATGTTGACATTTACTCCGTGAGATATGAGCATGGGGTTATAAACGGGTGTTAGAGTCTGCATCGTAATAAAAAGGTGACGGAGTAGTGTACTGTCTAATACATTTTCATTATTTTTGGGGGTCGTAAAATATTTTTTGTGGTTTTATGTGTCTGTCTTGCTGTTGGAATATATCAAGGATCCTGTTTTTTGAAGGTTTTATTGCGTTCGTATGGATTGACGAACCATGTCTTGATTTCAAACGCGGGTGCTATCAATGTTTAGTACTTAATAAATTGGCCGAATTTTTAGGACAGATCCTGGAATTTGTAGTAAAACCCTTAGAAAGTAACGGGTTGTTCAAATTCAAATCATTTATTTCAAATAGGCACAAAAGGTGGTAGTTAGGTAGGCACAAAATTGGTTTTGCACGGATGAATTTGAGATAGCTACAATACTTTGATTATTTCATAAAAATTCCAAAAAAAAAACAAAAAAATCAAACTAAATCCGTCGAAATTTTCCATAAACTTCCATATTCTCACAGCTAAATTAAAACAAGTATTATTTATACCTTGTAATACAGGTTTTCATCACATAATTAAAGCTGATTGGCATCGTGATCTTAAACTTTATACCTTATACAAACTGAATTCATCATGGCCGCGATATTACACGTCAGTTGGACAAAAGGCACCCAGTAATTATCCTTTCCACGGCGTAAATTAAAACAAGCGCAGTTAATAACTTCAGCGCGGAATATTAAAACAACAACGTTGAGAACAGAAATTATAAAATTTATTTATATAAGGCATGTTTTCGTTTTTTTTTTCAGCTCGGGTTGCATAAATATGGAATACTTGCCTGCTCTGCCGGTGGCTTTGCGCGTGAAACTTGTTTAGTTGTTATAAACTTTTCTTTGTTAAAAGTACCTATCGTATGACGACCTCTAGAAATCAAAGAATCGTATATTTAGCTCAATGACAACTTAGGTAATTACTTGGAAAAAGAGAAACAAAAAATCCGTTTTTTGTTATGAAGTCTTAGTTCCTATTAGGATTGAATATTTTTCTTCTTTGCCAATACTCACAGCACGTTATGATAGTCATTAATTCTGATAACAAAACGACAAAATCCAATAACCTCATTTGGCTCCATTTAATTTTCAGATTGTGAAAAACCTTTTCTCACAATTTATCCAACAAATAATACCCAAACCAGAATGGACACACTCCATACATTCAAATACATACAATCCCCTTCAATAGGAACCTAAAGCGACAAACGAGTAAAATAAAAACGCCCTTTTTTACCGAATAAGCGTTACCATAAAAAAGGTTTTCAGTGAGCAAGTGAATCATAATTTATGAATTCCGGTGTCCGGGCGGGCTAGGAGATTTACGCGGGGTCATTGTGTCGACGGATACGATACGCATCGCTTAGAAAAAGACAGATAGACAGGGGTGGTTAATTTCTTTGGTCGAAAGTGTATACTGTATTTTCATGAAACATATTTTTGTAAGTTTTTTTGTTAAAATAATTGTGATTGCTTTAAGTTTATTTAAAAATAACAATTACAATTAATTATTAAAACATTATTATAATTTTACATAATTAAATCAAGATCGCCTTTTCCTGCAATATCTTTGACAGACTTTAAAGTTACTTATAAAAAATAATTAATTAAACTCCTGTTGGATATGCAATCAATTACAGAGTATATTACAAACTTATTAAAAATCAATCAAGTTTTAATTATTTTAATGAGTGTAACAGTGGGCTATGAAAGCCTAAATTGATTGTTTAACCATTTTTTATTACTTCTTCTTGGCGTGCCGATGGCAATATAAATGGACTCGGGCCGGAACTCAAGCTACGTTTTTGGCGTCATCAGTTCCCGGACAGACCACACGATATTCAGTGTCCCATTGTTTGTTATACTACAAGGTAGAGTTGTGTATCTCCACCTGAACAGGGCTTCCTTGCTTCAGCCAACGGAGTCCGCTTCAAAGAATTCCAGGTTTTTTTTTTCTGAGGGTGGGAAATCACCCAATGACTTATCCCGCTCTGGGTGGAGTGGAAGGGAGTGTCAGACTCTTGCTGACTAAAACCCATCCATGTTCCTTCTTTAGCCCTTTATGTTCCGAGGTAGCGGTAACCCTTTCGGACAATCCGGCTTACCCGACAGGCTCGGCCCTAACAGGCTCCTTTTTATGCTGAAATCTCTACTTCCAGGTTTATCAGTGAAAATTTAAGCAAATTAACCACTATCATTTCCTTTTTTAATTTAGGCTAGTGTCTTTTTTTGACAATGACGCTATTTTTTTAAAATCTAATATAATTTTCAGAATACACATCTCTTCTAAAACATCTAAAAGTTCCCCACTCTATGAGAGTCGTTAATGAAACATAAGGGGTGCGCTACATCTCCCCGACCTCCCCCGACAAACCCCGACAACCCGCGATCATCCTCCGCGAAGGATAGCGCAAATACAGACATAGCCCGCTAATCGTAGCTCTAAGCTTACCTCTAATCCAGCCATTTAAAAAATAACCTTATGACCAAGTCGTTAAGGTGGGAATTGGGGTGACGTTGGATAATCCGTTAATTATTTTTTTATGGAATAAAAATGTTCATATAATACATTATAAATTATGTATTATTGCGATTTTAATGGTTATTGTTGTATTTTTATGTGCCGTATCGGTTTTGGTTTGATTATAGGTAATGGAGTAAGCAAAGCTCTGAAAATATTATTTTTGTATTGTTATTATGTTTCGATGGGCGTTTAAATTAGTGTTTCTTTCTCAGAAAGTCTACTAACAGCTTGCCTGTTTGTGTTTGTAAAAAGAACCCTATGTGCGACAAAACTGACACAATCGATTTGATATACAAAGTTACTTCCATAATCAACACAGTTCCTGGACCCGAATTCAATCTCCGGGTAGGCAAAGTGCTTTGAGATTTTTCTATAGAAAACTTGGTTGCAGTTGTTATAGAACTCAAAAAGAGAAGTGGATTTACCAAGGGCTTAAAAGCTTTGTTTTGCAAGCAGTTAGAGCTTCGGGAAAAATTTACTCTCACATTCAATATTACTTATACACCTAATAATATTTTGTTTAGAAATTGATATTGATTTTTGCTTCCATATTTGTTTTTAGATAATAACGATTCTGCTTTGTGGTAAATGCTGTGCACCTATAATAGGCTATAATTTGTATGATGGTGTACCAAATAAAATAAATAAATGAAGGGAAAAACGTTTCGTTTTACTAAAACAGTTTTTCCTTGATAATACTCTTTAAAAACAGAGCCCCTTACCATCAGCACACAAAACAAGAGCTCTTCACGTGCAGATATATTTTTTAAACACAGCCCTGAGTGATATTACACAGTGCGCACAATGGCTGTCTGAGATGACAGGCCATTTCGCCGTATGACAGCCCGAGACGTTTCCTTCATGTGAGCGTACGGTGTGCGTACATTCAAGGTGAGGAGAAAACAGCGAATACTTTTTCTCGCTTCTCTTGACCACGAGGTCCTTTTTTTTTGAGGGCGGGAAATCATCCAATGACTGCTCCCGCTCTGGGTGGAGCGGAAGGGAGTGTCAGACTCTTACTGACTAAAACTCATCCATGTTCCTACCTTAGCCCTTTATGTTCCGGGGTAGCGGTAACCCTTTCGAACAATCCCGCTGAACTGAAACTAACCTATCCTTAGACTAAATCGGCGTGTTTATTTCATGAATATTAAATATTCACAAGATATGTTCCTGTTGTGCTACTGTTGAACACGCTGTCCTGGGTTTAGTTCCCGAGTCGTCAAAAGTCTTATATGGGTTTTTCCATCCGGGATTCCTCAGTGGCAGCCTGGATTCTTAATTGATGCCTTGTTGATGGCTATAGGCTCGCCCCCTATTACATGGGACTTCAAAACTGTTGAAAGGGGACGTACTGCAGGTACACCTCTGCCTGTAACTCTTCAGAGAATACGAGCGTGATGCTATGTTAAGTATTTCCTTTTTCTTAAAGGAAAAGCAATAAAGAAACAGAAACTAACCTCACCATAGATTCAAATAGCTCCTGCCAGCGGCTTCGCTCGCGTATTTGTCGGATATTATCCCAAGTGAACATACTACCGGAATAAAAATCTTATGTGTTAATCCAGGTCATAAACTACTTCTGTGCCAAATTTCATTCAGATCCGTTTAGCCGTTTGAGCGTGAAGGACGGACAAACATACAAACTCACAAACACACAAACTTACGCCTTTGTAATATTAGTGTGATCGTCGTATTTATTTCATGAATCTTAAATGGCAAAATATTCACAAGACATGCGAATGGTAGGTATGAATTCTTGGATAGTCTCCGGGTATTGCAAAAATAAAAATCTAACTGGACCTAATTTTGAGGTTCGTGGAAACAACACGAAATCTCCAAAAAAGAGGAACATGGTCCATTTTAACAATCATTTTTTTAACCATTTATGCATACACTTATAAACAGAAAAGAAGAAAGGAACAGAAAATACGTACAGTCGCTGGCACATCATGCTATCCCAGACTGTCAAATTTTCCCAATTCAAAATAAACCTTATTCTTTCGCAGTAAAGTTTAAAAACATGTTAAAAAAAATTGATAGATTGAGGTAACTTGACGTGCTGGCCTCTGTACAAAAGTGATGCTTAGTTCCATAGAAACCTCTTCCAGCATACCTGTGATAGCAAAATCGATAATAAGAGATGTAGACAAAGTGTGTAAGAGTAGATTAAGTTAATAATTATGTTTTAACATTAAAACTCTTCTGGTATGTAAGCTGTCTGAAAAAACCGTGCTACCATTCAATCTGCCTAGCGTTTCCCAACTATGTTGGGGTCCGCTTCCAGTCTAACCGGATGCAGCTGAATACCAGTATTTTACATAGAGCGACTGCCTATCTGACCTCCACAACCCAGTAACTGGGTAATACGATACCCCTTGGTAAGACTGGCTGTCAGATTTTTGGGCTTCAACCCGTAACGACCGTCAAAGATGCGCAAATGACAGCCGAGACCAACGGCTTAGCGTGCTGGAGTCTCGGTACGTAAAGATGGTCACCCATCCACCCTGTGCTACCTTTACGCTTGACAAGTCAAGCCAATACTCCACACATAATAATGTCTCCACATATGAACGCGTCTTCCCTTCAAAGGTAAAAGCACTTGTCGCCCGACACCGACAATGGATAGGGGGCCGCGACAAAAGAGTAGCGTCGCCGATACACTGCCACGTACAGGCTACGTAGCAACGGTCTTTTACGTTAAATAGGTAGTATTTAGCAAGAGAACACGAGTATATTAAAAAAGAAATGTTTCTATTACGAGGGCCTTTTAATAAAAAATGAGGGTGGAGTATAAACTTTTTGGAAGTAAAAAAAGTAAATACTGGCTGGTAAAGATGGAATATGTACAGACGCCAGCACATCAAGCTATCACAAACTGTCAAAATATTTCCAATTGACGCGAACCTTATTCTTTTGTAATAAAGTTGAAAAAATATCAGTAAAATTGGGGTAGCATGACGTTCTAAAGTAATCATAACTCTTCTGTGCGTGTGTATGTCACTGAACTCCTCCTAAACGGCTGGACCGATTTTAATGAAATTTGTTGTGTGTGTTACAGTGGCTTTGAGGATGGTTTAGATTAAAAAAAAAAAAATTACAAGGCGGAACGAAGTTCGCAGGGACAGCTAGTTGTAATATAAAGTTAAATAGACTTAAACAAAAGTAAGCAGTAAATGGCATGACAAAAACTATGGTAGGTACTGTTGCTATTAAAATTAACAAAAAGTGGATCCGACTTACCTTATAACTTTATTATTGCACATAACATGCTATAAGACTCAGATGGACTTTCAAGATTTTTCTTAAATAAGAACGCGTCTCAGGAAAACCTTTTCTCGGAAAAGTCCAATCAACTCCCAAGTTTAAACCCACATTTGTATTCTGCAGTTCATATTTCAGAAGTATTTCAGCTCATATTTAGATGCAGCGCACACCAACCTCATTGGGAATAAAAACCGGACGTGACGTCACACCAACACCTGTCACATTCAAAATGAGAAGAATATTTAGTGGATTTTTTAAATTACTACATGTGATGACATTTTTGCGAAGTGTCTTGAGAAAATGAAGGTTTCTTATGTAAATTACTAGTCCAATACTGATTTCACGCCTTAAGGTGAAAGCGCACGGTTTGCCTACGATTTTTTTTGATGCGAAAAAAAAAATGCTAATGCTATACAAGTACAGTGACATCACTGTACTTGTATAGCCATCCACATTCATGTTCACAACTTTCCTTACAACATTTTCCTCATTCCTCCGCATAACATGCCCGTACCATGACAACCGATTTCCACACAACTTTTCAGTCACTGGTGTCACTTTCAGACTTCCTCTTATATACTCATTCCGTATTCTATCCATTCGCATAACACCACACATCTCTCTTAGCATTCTCATCTCAGCTGCATGCAATTGTATTACATTCATTCCTTTTGTGGCCCAACACTCTGATCCATACAAGACGGCAGGTCTAACCATGCTAATGATTCGCGGCCGTAACAAGATTACAGTAATGTAATCTTTAAAATCGTTGGTACAACCCTCTAAATCCATGTAACCCTACGGAACTACTTTATGGAATCATGCCATTTGAGGGCAATTCTAACTTAAAGAGTTGTATTGATGATTCTAATAATTATTACTTACTCTGTAAATATTGACTATGAATTTGAAATCGTTGAGCTTCTTATGTTTTGAGTCGAGCTGCACGATTTATGACAAATGCGTACACTAACTGGACAGACCCACTCAATATCTATGGTTGTTCCTCAAAAGGCCATTTCAGACACCAACCTACATGGTCTTCACATGATTTGATAAAGATTATGTCTGGACATTAAAAGAGACTGTAACCTCTGAGTTTGTTTCCGCATTTCTTTTCAGCGTAGTCAGTTAGGAAACGCCGACCTCATTTAGTTTAAAAAAAATATTATTGACGTGTTTGTGAAAACCCACTCATCTAGTTAAAAAAAAAAATACGTGTGTGTGAAAACTCATTTACAAAAACAAAATCATTTATCAATTTCGCGAAATACTGTCACCTCCTCCTTGCCACAATACTATTAACATTGAAGCACTTAATACACAACTTAGATCCGCATCTCGTAAGCTCTTAAGACTTGAACTAAGTTAGCGCAAAGTAAGGACACACACGTGGGACATCTATAATGAAAGGTCACTTAAGCTCTCACAAGCGAAATTGACGTCAGCTTAGGATAATTAGTATTGTGGACAGCTATCTTGGTTTATGTTCCATTAATAAATCTGGCTAGATTTCACTGGAGGATATAAGGACTTAGGTTATTGCCTAGGTTGGTGTCATTCCTAAAATGGTGGAAGTAATTCCAAGCTTCATTATTTTGTTTCTTCTATATGTTAACTTGTTTTTTTAATCAATATTCTTGATGTAGGGATCATTGTAGATAAAAATCGAACTTTAAAACTTCTTATATATTTGTAATTTCCATGTGGAATTTCTCGGTAGCAGCATGGAGTCTGGATGTGTGCCAGATTGATAACAATAGGCTCGCTCCCTATTACATCGGTGCACCTCTGCCTAACCTTTCGGGGAATACAGGCGTAATGTTTTGTTTTTTTAAATCGGATCGCACACGCCGTCGTCCATCTTATTTGTCATACCATCTCCCTCGCACAGTGTTGTCATATCCATCCTCTAAAATCCCTCATCTTCCGTATTACGACTTTATTAATTTTTCACACATAACATTAATAATAATAATGTAACTGAAAGTGTCTTTCAAAACTCAAACATTAGCTAAAAGTAGTTTAAAGACATTTGATTGGTTGAAACTAGTTTTTATTAATGCTTGAATCTTGAATGAGGTTTTTTATACAAGCCTCATTTCTGTTTACTCAGGAGGTATCGAATTTATCTTTATAATGATTTATTCAGGCACTATTAGACTGAAACAATGGCGGTAGACATTAACAAGGTATAGTAAATTTAAAGTTGAATACCTATATAAAAGCATAAACAACTAGAATAAGGTTTATTACAAAATATTGGGCACGTAATCTTTCTTTTTTGACTATGTACAGTTAACAAAACAATTTGGTATGCAGACGAGAAAGGGACATTTTAATAGGGATGATGAATAAATATATATTTTTTAGTCCGTCAGCTACATTATTAAAAAATATTGGACACGCATTTTTTCTTTTTTCACTTAATCAAAAGATTACGTCGATACATTGTGTTAAAATGTGGCATTACGTCACTCCTACGTAAATTTTATACTGAGCTGTGACGAAGCACGCCTCCACATCCCAAACTGAATGCGTTTTATCTAAATACTTTTTTATTAATATGATAAAGCAAAAAATACGTGTCTAATGTTTTTTTAATAATATTTTTTTTACCCTGTCCATTCCAGTACCACGTGCATTCCATCCATTAAAAAACACTTCATCCTCTGTTCATCGCATCCCGTCAAGTATTTCAACCGAGAGGGTTGCACCGCAATAATATAACCGATTTGCGAAATTAAATGTAAGTACCATCTCGGTACCACTCGGTACTTTCGTCCAGAACGCTTCCCTTTTCGGCAATTAAAACAAGATCAGGGAAGCTGCGTGTTTTATTTTTCTTTTTTTGCCATTCTTTTTTCTTTCCTTTCCCTGCACTGCTGCAATAAAGATAAATTATGGTTTTTAATTTTGTTGGGTTGGTCGGTTAATGACGGTTTGGGATGTCTATGGACTTTTATTTATGAATTATCTGTGGTGGCAGTGTTGTGGAGACGAATTATTTTTGCGCTTCCTTTATCATCGGCCTGTAACGGGGGATTATCCGATTTCCCGAATCTGTCTGAAATAGTCATATTACTGTACTTAGAACCCATAAACAATATGTACGTATACTGTCCGAATTGGTAAATAAATAGAACCTACGACATTTTTCAGTTCTTTGATAGACATACTCTGAATCGCAACTTCATTCGCAACATATTTTCAAACATCGAACGCTATGATGCCTAAAAAACCATAGAGATAGAGTATTGCCACACAAAAGAAGTACCTACCTAAATACAAAAAAGTTAGAGGATGTTTGCGAACGGTTTTCCGAAATGCCATGACATACCAGCCAGTAGTTTGAAAAATACTACCTCGATGTATCAACGAATAGAAAAAAAAACATACTACATCAATGGTTGGTATAAATCTGAAACCAATCCGATATTCGGATATTTGAAAATATACGCACTTTTGCTGTATCTGGAGAGGTTTTAAGTCAACTTCGTCATGATTTATCTGCACGGAACCTTTTCAAAATAAGGTTTAGGACGCATTCACACCAAACTTAAAGTCTATACTATTAACATTACTACGTAATAGCGTATAATGTCGGTTCGGTGTGAACGAGAAGTTGAACATGTATGGAAAAGCAGTAAAGTGCGTTACGTTCGCTCGCCGTCGGCTAGCAATACGTTTGTCCTAAACGCGGCCTTATGGGCAAGGTTTCAGTGTGACTCTCTGAAGGGATAACCGCTGCCCCGGAACACTTAGGGCTAAGGAAGGAACATGGATGGGTTTTAGACAGTAGTAAGTCTCGCACTGGCTTCCCTCCCACAGCGCGACGGGTCATCTGATGATTTCCCATCTTTAAACGAAAAAAATATATTAAAAAAATAGGCAAACTTAGAATCTACGCACAGACGCCAGCACATAAAGCTATCCCTAACTGTAAAATTTTCTCAATTAAAAATGAACCTTATGCCTTTGCAATAAAGTTGAAATACTATCAAAGAAATTCGACAGATTGTGGTAACTTGATGTGCTGGCCTCTGTACAACACAGGAGTATTATTTTACGCATAGTAACTAGACTCTTCTTTGATGTCATCCTCCCAACGCAACTGGACCCTAATTGCTCAAGACAGAGGAAAGTGGAGAGGATTAATGGAAGCCTATAGACTGTGCCTATACCATATATTTGGTCGATAAAGGCTAAAGAAAAAGAAGAAGAACTAGACTCTTAAATAATGACTAGGTATATTCCCGAAAAATATTTAACTAGCTGAATATTCGTGTAATAGTCTAGAATATAATGATAGGCACATACTCATATTTCATGGTTTTCGCTACGAAAAACTTGTAAATTTCGTGAATTACCGCGCTTCGCTTCAGCTGGCGTTGAAATATTATTCTGTTTTCTGCTTATGCTTTTACTTGTGATAATAAATAGGTAGACATTGTTTGCAAATGTTTTCATGCATTATTTTACGTATGAGAAAATGAGGCTGTAACATTAGAAGTGCTTACCTGAAAAAATGCCGCAAAGAAAGGAAATAAGTGTAAACCTTTACAGACACGACTGCAACGCCAAATAGGCACAGCTCCTTTTTTTTTTGAGGGTGGGAAATCATCCGATTACTTCTCCCACTCTGGGTGGAGCGTAAGGGAGTGTCAGACTTTTACTGACTAAAACCCATCCATGTTCCTTCCTTAGCCCTTTATGTTTCGGGGTAGCGGTAACCCTTTAGGACAATCCCGCTTAAGGCGTGGCCCCTGTTTAATACATGCTCATTAAAGTATGTAATTGAAAATACTCTTAGCTCAGCTCATCTCTAAGCTTTGTGTTATAGTGATTTTATTCTGGGTGCATCGTCTTTACATGTAATTTTATAATTCATGTAAACAAATAATTGTAAAACATTTTAAAAGAGTAACGGTGGAGTTTCTTACCCATTCTTCTTCATACGAAACATACCATACACATACCTTTTGGAAGGGGTGACTATAATCAATCCTATTTCTTGTTCAGTGTGACGTTCAAAAGTGCCTTTCTTGTGCCTATTTGAAATAAATGATTTGACTTTGACTCAAATACAAACATTTTAGAAAAACACTAGCTTTTTGCCCGCAGCTTCGCTTGCGTTATTTTATAATGCGACAATCAATTCGGGTTGTACCCTGCTTGTAATAATATAATTGAATTCTTGATGCCACGTGGCGCCATCTATTATCATAAGAACGTCTTTTTTCTGTTTCTCAGGACCAGTATTTTTTTCAGGATGAAAGGTATCCTATACTTGTTTTAGTGCACCTGAAAACGTATATGCACTATTTTAGGATAATCTGTTCTGAGGCGTGAAAAAGTAACAAACAAACTTACTTTTGCATTTATAATATTAGTTAGGCAGTTAGGATTACATAAATATTTAACACCTTTTTACAACACTTGACCACGTTCCATTTTTTTGTAATCGTTAACCCGTAAACTGCTTAACCGAAGCACTATTCTTCCCGCAGCGATTACTACAGAAAACAAAAGACGGTCAACTCTTTCCACAACCATTAATACACTGTTCCTAGTTAACAAAAACCTTAACCCACCAACTCCTTGGATACCAAACGATAAATTATCCCGATGATAACCCTCTAGTGCCGTCTTAATCACCACTGCACTTTTGAACGTAGATTGATGACGTTTTGATTTATTGCCGTCGCTGCGGCCGGGTTAATGGGGCGAATCTGTCAGATAAAGATGCAACCGATGGTAATGTACAGTAATGAACTTGTTGGTGACTCGGTGAGGCGTTTTGTTTTTGCTGTTTGGGAATATTTATGGCGTTATTCACCAACATCAATACTGGCCACCTATTTTGTAAAAATCTCAATGTGAACATTTAGGTGAAGTCAGCCGTCAAGTGTTATCCCTAGCATCAGGTGGCGTGACAGCTCACTTCACCTAAATTATCACGGTGTGATTTTCACAGACTAGTCCAGCCGTGTATTTTGCAAAAATCCATAATCCCAATTGATCCCAAACTAGTCCAATTGAATACCAGCGTTAGACACCTGTTTGGCATTTATGTTAAGCTGGACCCATTTGGTGTTGCCGTGCACACGTTTTTTTTTTGTAGTGTTTTTGTATGGTGGTGTCTTTTTTTTGATGGTGGGAAATCATCAAATGACTTCTACCGGTCTGGGTGGAGCGGAAGGGAGTGTCAGACTCTTACTGACTAAAACCCATCCGTGTTTCTTCCTTAGCCCTTTATGTTCCGGGGTAGTGGTAATCCTTTCGGACAATTCCGCTGAATATGGTGTACCCTGGGTCAAATAAATGTATTTATTATCTATTTCTGCCGCACCTCCTTTTGAGACGACTATACAACAAATTAAGCATACAAAACTATTTAAAACTGTGCATCATTGTAAATAAAGAACGGATTTTTAAAGAACCTATTAACCTATCCATTGAACTCTAATGATTCATGAACCATTTCCTTGAAGCCAAGTGAACTGCCTCGATAATCAAGGGTTGAAAAATACACCCACAAAACATAGGGGTGTGGTCTATCAATCAGCTTACTCACCACCGTTCTGATTATAACCCACCCCCTGAAACTTACCCTTAGATGACGCATGTAAATTCGCCCCTCTCCTTTTTCTCCCCCTATTTCTTTTTATTGAAGAAAACTTTTTGATGGATTGGCATTTTAGCGTTGCTTGCGGAATAAAAAGCTTTTGAAGTCAATTCTGTGTGATTTCTGTCGGATTGTCTGTGGGTGCATTACCAATTTCTTGAGTAATGTAATGGAAATGAAATGTTATACTTTGTTACTGAATACCGATGAACTTTAACAATAACCTTCTTACTAATAAAGGTTGTATAGCGTCTGTTTTCACAACGCTTTGTCTTCTTTTTTCAAAAGTCAAATTTCTGACGACTGAAAGAGAGGAACTATTCACCTGGTATAATACGTTTATTAGTAAGGGGGTCAATAAACTAGACTGGAAGCAGGTTTTTCCATTAGCAATTTCTCAGTAGCAGCTTGTTTGGATCATTTAGCTCCCTTCAAAATGGTTGAGCTGAATGGTGCTAATCCATGCGTCGTGTTCGTAAACGGGCGCCGTCAGTAGGGAGTGGACATCTCTAAACATCTCTTAGCGGCTATGGCTTGTTTTAATTTAATTTTTTAATTGTTTTATTTATTTATGACGACTAATAGAGAAGTATGGAAGAAGAAGACATGTTGCGCCGACCCCAAATAGATTGGGATAAGGGCAGGAGAATGATGATGATGGATGCTTTTAACATTCTGCATTGTTCTCACATGTATAGTAACAATATTAATCATGTAACCACTATTATTATTTATTGCTGTTTATTGATTATTGTATTAATCCTGTATTCGACACAAATGTATTTTTGTTCAGAATAAATGAAATGAAATATTTTGTAACCATATTATTTTGGTCAAAAGGGTGTCCGTGGAGTTTCTTGCCCGTTCTTCTCCATAGGTACCTACTGCTTTGGAACGGGCATCTAGCTTCATTTGACTGACCGGCCGACTCCTTGACAATTCAAAAGTGCCTGTAATTGGTTTATTTGGAATAAATGCTTTGAGTTTGAGTTTGATAACAACGAGCTCGCTCCCTATTACATGTGACTTAAACATAACTGGCAAAATGCGGGTGTACACCACTGCCAATCCCTTCGACGTATACAGATTTTTTTGTTATGTTTATTAGTTAAACTATTTTTTTTACATATTTTCCACTAACAAAAATTTCTACTGGTTCACGTAAAACAGTATATTGGCCACCAGACATTCAAAATTAACTTATCTATACTAATATTATAAAGCTGAAGAGTTTGTTAGTTTGAACGCGAATCAATATCTCTGGAAGTACTGGTCCGAATTGAAAAATATTTTTGTATTGGATAGTCCATTTATTGAGGAAGGCTGTAGGCTTACATCGTATGTCGCATCACGCTATGACCAATAGGAGCCGAGCAGCGGGCGAAACCGCGTTGGAGCAGCTAGTCTTAAATAAAATTAAATCCAGCCAGAAGGTGACCCCGGCCCTGGTGCAAGCCATGGTCCGGGGCGAGAGGGAGTGGCAGGCAGTCACCTCCTTCTGCGAAAAAGTTATGCTCGCGAAGGAGGTGGCGGGATGGGAGAGGGAAAGGTCTTCCCGTCCCAGCCGCCGCGGGAGACGCTCCGGGCGTTGGGAGCCACGTGACGACTCCCGGCCACCGTAGGCGCGGGCCTGCGGACGGTGAGTAATGGGTGACTCACCGTCCGATCAGCACCAGACCCGTGCTGTACGGCGCGTATATGTTCCACGCGCGCCTCAAAGAGATGTCAGCATATGAAGGGGCCCCTCAGGGCCAAGCCTGCCGGGTAAGCGGGATTGTCCGAAAGGGTTACCGCTACCCCGGAACATAAAGGGCTACGGAAGGAACATGGATGGGTTTTAGTCAGTAAGAGTCTGACACTCCCTTCCGCTCCACCCAGAGCGGGAGCAGTCATTGGATGATTTCCCAGCCTTAAAAAAAAAAAAAGCCAGAAAGTGACTTAAAATAAAACATAATAATAATACCTCTTCATCCGTCAAGTTCTTCACCTCCCCATACAGAAACCCTCGTAATTAACACCACATTACACGAATATCATATTTAACACCGCTTAAAACCGCATAATTGTCCCACTTTCAGAACCATTCTGACTTTCAGAACTATGTGAAGTCATTACTGAAAGCTTCATAATGCGTATCACGTAACATAGGCTCACGTGGTTCGCGATTTTAACCAACCGCGCAAAGGGTTATTACTTGTCAACCGGACCCTAATGGTTACATCTGTTTTACACGGCAACCAGACCATCTTGATCCTTTGCCATGACGCTCGCTGCGTTTAAAACGTTGACAAAAATTGTATCATATTATATTCGAATATTTAAAGTCAGTGAACATGTGATGATAATATCATCTGCTTAGCCTTTTCCCAACTATGTTGGGGTCGGACTAACCGAATGCCAATACCAGTATTTTATATAAAGCAACTGCCTATCTGACCTCCACAACCCAGTAACTGGGCAAAACGATACCCCAACCGAATGCCAATACCAGTATTTTATATAAAGCAACTGCCTATCTGACCTCCACAACCCAGTAACTGGGCAAAACGATACCCCAACCGAATGCCAATACCAGTATTTTATATAAAGCAACTGCCTATCTGACCTCCACAACCCAGTAACTGGGCAAAACGATACCCCTCGGTAAGACTGGCTGTCAGATTTTCGGACTTCTGACGACCCGTAACGACTGTCAAAGATGCACAAATAACAGCCGGGACCAACGGCTCAACCTGCTTTCCGAGGCACGCAGGAGTCTCGGTATGTAAAGATGGTCACCCATCCACGGCCAACCCCGGCAAGCGTAGCTTAACCTAATTATATTGGAATATAATAAGCATTAAATTATACGCTAGATAAGATTACTTTGGCTTATTTGGAGATGTCTCATCATCAAGTGAGTTAGTGGTAAATGATAAGCCTATCAGTAATGGAAACAGGTAATGAAACCAAAATAACAGCGCCCAATAAAGCCCATTGACAATAAGTATCAATCCATCATGAATAAACAAATGCGAATCGCTTACTTGAAATGAGTAATTTATTTGGTGTAAATAGCATTGACTAATACAAGGCCTGTTAGTAGATAGTAATTTCAGTGCGATAAGTGAATTTTATTTTCTGTGTGTGATTTTGTACAGTTTTGCACATCAAGCTATCCCAAACTGTCAAATATTCCCAATTGAACATGAACTTTATTTTGTTGTGATAAAGTTGAAAATCTATCAAAGATATTTGACAAATTGGGGTAACTTCATTTGCTGGTCTCTGTACAGTTTGTAGAGTGTGCACAGTAAAAAATTGTTTTTTTTTTATTACCAATTATATCCAGCACAGCTCTAAAATAACCATTTCGCATGTTATTGTGTCAAATAGGTAATCATAAAATGAACAGAGTATAGTTTGACGTATTATTATCGTCATGGTTCAAGTAACACTGGCCATGTGACACGTAATCGCGTGTTAATTGTGTGATTACAGTAATTGTGGGGTGACGCGGTCGTATTGTTTTAAATAGAGCCCCCAATTGTCGCTCATATTTGTTTCAAATTGTTATGGGGTGGTTAGGTGAGTGACGAGTGAGGTACTTATGGTTTAACACGCCTAGTTAGAGTAAGTTTAAGTGTCGTTTAGTTTAAATGCGAGGTGTTTAAGATCGGGTTACAAATGGAAAATGTTGCCTATTATTTACTTCCTTATTCTAACTATTCAGTCAGTCTGTTAAGTGTATTTTCAAGTATGTCGGGGTTGACTTCCAATCTTACCGGATGCAGCTGACTATGCGAATGCCTGTCTCACCTCCACAATCCAATAATTGGGTAAAACATAACTCTTGGTAAGACTGGTGGACTTGGTCAGATTCTGATTGTCTGTAACGACTGTCAAAGATCTACGAATGACAATTGGGACTAACTACCTAATAAGCTTTCTAAGGCACGGAGGGGTTCGATTTCTAATGGATGTGTAGAGGTATGAGGATCAGTGTAAAGTTCAACCTCCATAGAAAAGGAAGGATGTGTTGTGTTTGGTGAGCTACTGCCTAAAGATTGGTGTCGGGATGTTGTATAGGTGCTAGTCGCGCGGTAAACTCTGCATGCGGGATGCAGGATTTTACTTGTCGTCTATGTGACCCGTATCTCATACGTGGCGATGCTACAGATGGCCACCCATCCACAAATCAACCTCGTCAAGCGTAGCTTAACCTTCGATCGAACCCATACGACTGATATTATTTAGCCACGAGCACCTCTAACTAATTTTATTTATTCTATCTATACATACTATCTAAATCAGATACACCAAACGAACATCTTTCAACACACTATATTTTTTCCAATAAAGAGAAAGTACAAGGTACCTATGTGGTTCAATGTCAAATGCTTCACCATAAGTATTCGTTAGCGTCAGTTGCATGGGTAAGTGATCATGAATCAATGGGTGGTTTGGATACCAAATTAGGATTACCCGATATGTTCGGGTGTTGCGGTTGAATTTTTAAATCTGTATTTTTAACAAGTGTCCACAAGATTGAGCTGTCTCCCGGAATTGAACCGGTAGGTTTGCCGCGGTGTTTATTCGATTATCTGTTGATAAATGACACATTGATCCATTTATTTACACACTAGTTCTAATCGGCCGGCTTCGCTCGGGTAGAAGTACTTATCTAACGGCGCACTTGCCTACCTACCCTGCCTACCCTATCTACCCACCTACCTACCTTTTCTCACCTTTTAAACCTTCCCTGGATTACGACAAATTTTAAAACCAAAATCAGCTAAATCGGCCCAGTCGTTCTCGAGTTTTAGCGAGACAAACGAACAACACTTGATTTATACATATATATAGATCTAGGATTAGTCTCACAAAAAGTGATCACGTGATTAATAATGTTTTTTTTTTATTAATATACAGAAACTCAAAAATTGTTTCCTTACTTACCTACTTCCAAGATTCCATCATTGTGTATTTGTCAAAATCCGCTACAGCGCTAAACTAGACTACAACGCTATTAGAAACAATATCAAAACCACAAATTCTAACAACAGCAGCAACATAGCTCCGAGAAAGTCCCTTCCTTTTTCGGCCATACTTTCTCGGGAGCAATTTTGCCCCATAATGGTACGAGAGGATACAATTATAGCCACCAGATGAACACCATTGTAATTTGGTTCTTAATAATGATTGTATACTCCGTGCGCATGTTATGATGCCTATTATGGGCTTAATTTGGGTGTTTTTGTATGGGACTATAGTTGAAATGTTTGAGATGTTGTGAAATGATTTGGTAGCTAGACACGTGGCTTAGTCAAAGTCGAAATTAGATAAATCCGAAATGTATGGAATTAGCATAAGCTTTCGAAAGGTCACGTGATCAATCGTTTTCGATCGCTAAGTGCTAGACAATTTCAAATTGTGTAACGAAACTCGATCAATATTCCCATACAAATGCGTCGACAAGTGGCGTTCTTGACAATCCGAATCGTTGAGATAACGAATTGTTCGATCAAAAATTTTCGAAATCGAAGCCACACGGAGCGATTGACACTAGTCTAGGCTCCCAGTACTGCTATTCTGTAAAAATCTCAACGTGAAAACTTAGTTAAACTGAGCGTGAAGTGAGCTGTAGTTCCACCTAATGGGATTGACACTATTGACAGGTCACTAAAAGGTGAATTTCACCTACAATTTCACGGTGAGATTTTTACAGAATATCGACCGGATGAACCACTTCTTATAGCAGTATTTTTTCAATAAAACTTCGGAACGTCCAAGAAGTCAAGGTCGTTTATCTCGCTATGAAGCGGACTATCGACCTTGAATTCGTGGACCAGCTCGACTGTCAGTGCCTACGTGTTGGCACCGTCTCTTGCAAGCTACTTTACTGAGCAGGAATAAAAAAAAAATATTCAAAAATATACAGACAGTTAAATAGTACAATTTATTCTATGATCAGATATTGAGCATCTGTGTCTGAACCTGAGGTCTGAACTAAATATAAAATATGTATCTGTATTTCATAACTCAACGCAGAAATCACGGCAACAACACTGTATTGTTAATCAAAACGTGTTGACAATTTCTTAGCAAAGTTTCCAGCAAGAGATCTTACAATGAAAAACTAAATAACAAGACCACTCCAATACATTTAAATGCCAATTCATTCCATCGCAAACTTTCATTATATAATTGAGTGTAACAAGTTAACATTTCTCCAATTCCCTCACGAGGCATTAAACCGGAGCCGATTAACAAAAACAAAATACCCACAAATTGGATAACAACTTAAAACGTCCCTCTTAATAAAATTACTTCGTTCCAACAAATTTTGTACAAAATCATCGAACTTTTGGATAAACTTAATGTATACAGGGAGCAAGCTGTTGCGTTCGGAAAATTCAATTTGTATACAAGTTAGCATCTTGTTAAAATTCTTCTGATGTAGTACGGTGGGTTCCCTGTTGTAGGCATTTAGATCTCGAGCGGTTGTCGACGAACTCGAACATTCTTAGCGCACTCTCGCACGATAATAATGTTCGAAGATTGGTTTTTGAGTTGCTAATAGATTCTCTTGGTGTTTGCGTTGCGTACGATGTTGTTTTTCGTGTTATGAGGGCGTAATGGGATTTTGCCTTTTCGCAATTGGGACAAGATTGCTTTGGGCGGTGAGGCTGTTAAAAAGTTTGAAGATGGCAATGCGTTATTGACGTCTTCGGTGGCATTAAAAGTATTAATTCGAAATTGATTGTGTTCAGGCTACAAACATTTGTTATCCCTTCGACAAGCGTGGAATGGGTGAAAAATAACAAAACTCATTTTTCTTTTGAAAAACGTAAACACTTTTACAACAAGATTCATATACAACTTATATGACACTTTTTGGAAATTTTATACAGATTACAAATCAATTAACATTTATTATCGGTTTCATAGTAAAATAGTGAGAAATCGGAGTTTAAACGCAAGTAGTCCGACCTGGGCGTGTCTCTGGTCATTCTTTGCGATTCGCGAATGTTCAGCGTGTGATACTCGAAGGGATAATAATAGGGGTATCACATGGGACTTAAACGTAACTTGCAAAATATAGGTGAACTATACGTAAACCTCTACCCACCCTTTCGGAGATAACAGGCGCGAACAAGGGTCATAAATAGATTGCTACTGCAAATTGTTTTTTATTCATGGAAAAGCGGGCGATAACAAATATTTATGGTCTGCTCTACTCTTCTTCTCCCGGCGAGCCTTTTGCCAACAACCAGGCACAAATCTAGACTCCGGGCTGCTACTGTGAATTCCAAAAAAAAATAACATTTTGGCCGACCGGACTCGAACCCAGAACGACATGCTCGCGTCATGCAGTAGCGCTTGCGACCACTAGCCCAACAGGCAGTCGCTGGAAATAAAAACGAGTTATTCAAAAAAGGTTTTCACCTACGAATTCCCACTAATAAATGTATGACCTCTAGCCAGCCGGCCACATTAGTAGTTGTTCAACAAATCATACTTATGTAAATTGAACATAAGTAATAGAGATTTACATAATTTACTATAGAACCCAATTATACTGAGTAACGACCAGTTGCTGTGTGATTTACGCAAATTATCATCTATCATTTGTACATAGTTTATATTGTTTTACATTAAGTGAGAATTATTGGGTACTACGGAAATTGTCTGCGAGATTCATAGGGAAAATAGAGGAGAGAGAATTGAGAGTAATGATAAGTTTCTTCGCGTAAATATTTCTTTGTTAGACCTGAATGACGATAAATGATAATTCTACTATGTAAGGTTACTTTCGTGATGAGATCACTTCATTGCCAATAAGCCCGTTAGGGCCGATGCCTGCTGGATCAGCGAGATTGTCCGAAAGAGTTACCGCTACCCAGGAATAAAAAGGGCGAAGGAATATGGATGGGTTTTAGTCAGTAAGAGTCTGACACTCCCTTCTGCTCCAACCAGAGTGGGAGAAGTCATTAGATTTCCCAGCCTAAAAAAGAAAAGGCGGAGTTGTCTATTAATCCCCACCTGAGCAGGTTTTCCTTGCTTCGGCCAACCTGGGTCCAGAGTCTGTTTAAATACTTCCAGGTTGGCCAAGGTAAGTCGCGCCCAGGAGGTTATGGTTTAGGCTTAATATTTCAAAAATTGGTCTACATGCAGCATGATAAAATCGAGACGGACCGATGACCTTAAGAAGGCGGCTGGCACAGACTGTATGCGACAGGCGGTAGACAAGGTTTTGTGGCGCAGCCTAGGAAAGCCCTATGTCCAGCAGTGGACTCCGATAGGCAGATTTAATGCAGCATAATTATTGATCAGGTCAAAAAACAGTAGGCACATCCGTGAAAGCGAATCAGTCCAGCAGTGGACTCCGATAGGCAGATTTAATGCAGCATAATTATTAATCAGGTCAAAAAACAGTAGGCACATCCGTGAAAGCGAATCAGAGAAAAACATAAGTACAAGCAAAGCTACACACTAAAAGTAACAAAACAGTCAGTTCCCAAAAAAAAAACGAAAGCACGAACGCCCCGAACACATCTATCTCCCTTAACATTGTAAAGCACTAAGAAACAGCCTCACATCCAGTATCAATAGCCCATGCACAATACATCCCCCTTTATTTATATACCCCAGGTTGTGGCTTCGCGCATAAATCCAGCAAAGGTAAGTTTTACGGCTAGTCAAGACTACGAACAATAAAAATAAATTAGCCTCCGTAAGTGCTTGCACTAATGAAATGGCCGAAAAATGGGAAATAGGTAAATACTTTTTGGTGTGAGTGGAAAACGGTATACACTGGCAGTGTAAATCTATGGGCCTGGTTATGTAAAGTATAGATTTGACGCCTTCTTTCTAAAAGTGCGTATTTTTTGTCACTTTTTCATATTATAAAGTGTTTTGTGCACTTCTTCTTTTCGTGTGGTTAGTGACTAACCGGGTGTCAGAGTTTTTTTTATGCTGCCCATGGGCCTCTGACATGCTTTTGTCACTATTATTTTGCTGGCGCAAACTTGGCGACCTCACACAGGTCAGTGATAAAAAAGTAAGGTACCAAACAAGGCAGTCCAACATTACAGCTTTTGCCAGAACTGTACAACATGGCGCAACAACGGTGACAATACTTTAACACACATAATTATTTGTATAAGTTTTCCTATTTTCGTTTAATGAAGTCGTTATATTTCCATTAAACTTCACAATTTACGGATTTTATTTAAAATGTTAGAAAATAGCATCTCATAGCAACCTATAAAGAACTGTCGCGCCGCGGTCATTTGCCGGGGTCACGGATCATAACATTCGCACCAATGAAATTAAAACGAATTAGCAATACTATTAGGATGAAACAATTGCAAAAAGTAGGCGAATTCATTTTATGATTTAGTTTATTTAAAATGTTTTTTTTAATAATTTATTATTTGCGATTTATTTTAACTTTCCTTCCCTACCCGTGTGTTAAATTCATATCACTATTGAAACGCCACGTTGCATAGCATTTGGATATAGATTAACAACCCCTATCACCTTTAGCGCGCCCTATCAGAATACCAGTAGGTTTTTATTTTTCATATATCGTAGCGTTATACTGAGAGGAGGCTTTTAAAAGCTGTACAGGTCTTTATTTTCGGTATATTTCCGTTTTTAATGTTAATTTTGTTAGTTTTAAATGCTTAGTTCTTATTTTTTGTATCCCTTGTATGTACGTGTCTCAAATTAAAATTTTCCTTAATTTTTAAATCATTCTTTAATATTCAGACATAACAAAATCAGAAGTGATGCTACCAGCAAAAGTGACACAATCCTTCTTATCGTATCTTATTTTCCATCCAGGGACACAAAAATCCAGCTACAATTTTCCAGAAATAAAACCTCCCCATTGATACTTAAACAGTAGCAAAAAAGTTAAAACCTCTTTAGATTCGTAAAGGCGCATTCACACGCACGCAGCGGTAATCAGCGCACGCATTGTAAAGAGTCGACCGCAGTTGTAAAGGGCTCTTCAGACGAGGGCACTCGAACATCTGTCGCGCGGTGTCGCGAGGGGCTTGGTTTAAACGGAGAGGATTTTTGTATTACGTGTTGAGTGTGTGGAGGTGGGCTTTAAGCGATTTTTTATGGAATATTAATACTTATGTTATATTTTTCGTATATGGTGCTTTACAAGGATAGGGCAGGATATGTCTGGGCTGTCTGGATTATTTTTTGGATGTCATTCTAAAGTCAAAGTCAAACGTAACGAATGATGAAATTCTACATACTGCTATGGTTGTGCTAACCCGAATTTATAAAAGTTTATTAACTCTTTTGACAGATATGACGAGACTCGTATAGTTTCTGTATTGAACTGAATTTAAAACATAATTCGTAGTTACGGTACAACAAAAAGAACTTTAATGTAGACTGTGATAAATCTCCGATTAAAAGCTGAAACTGTTTCATAAGTTAATGGAGTAACCACAAAATATTAATTCATCATATTCCATTGTATATTACCGAACATCACAACTAAAGCCGCATCCAGCAGCATCCATTAAAATCCCATAATCACCAACTCATTCATTTAAATTATCGTACATGCTATGTTTACCCTGCCCGCTTTCGGCGAGTAAAATCAGCGTAGTACTGGCTCCATTAATCGGGCGAGTGAACGGAAGTAACATGGCGCGGTCATTTGGACAAACAAAAAAGTAACACGTACGGGTGTGTCGAGTCGAGATAATTTAGCATTGTTGTGGTACGAAGATATGGAGTCGGTACCTAATGTTAAACATTTCCTAGTGATAGGAAAATAAATATACGCTGCTGTTTCATAAAGAAGTGTTATTGATCTATTAAACTTACAGTTTATTGGCCTAACGATTATGATTCATTTAATTATTGTATCTGATAAACGGCCATAACGAAATAAATACTACTAGACTGATAGAAGTCTATAAAGCATGTGTTTTATTTTTTAATATAGCGCGATCGCTTAACTGAGACTATTCTTAAGGTAGCTGCGCGGTGTGGAAGGGATGACTGTTGTCACAAATTGACGAATCAGTGAGCTTTCGCGTCGCGTCACCACACTCCTCCTACGCCACCAACAGTCTCAGTTAAGCGGTCGGACTATAATTAGACATTTACTGTAAACAATGCAAATAAATCTGGTGGCCTGAAAGGAAATGAGGACACTATTCTACTTCATCGAATGGAGTCTCAATTCAATGAAGTTTCTATGGTCTTTTCTCTGAAATAACTTCGTGCCAAAATAACATAAATATCTCGTGAAAACACGGTAGCTACTAGCAAACAACAATCCATCTTGTAGATAACAATCCACATAACATTAAACCAGCTAAATACCACGTCCATTATTTCTAACGTCCATTCTTGCTCAGATCGTGTGAATTAACCTCGTTTGTGCGACGGCACCTTATAAGGCAAGTGGAAAGCGCACTTGCCTTATTAAACGAAGCACAATGGTCCTCTAATGTACGGGCTATGTACAAAAATACACAAAAGGCTGTCATGGCCTAATTTGAGTGCAGGCGAATTAGATACGCGAGGCATAAGTGCTTGTCAGAAACTTAATTATATGAGTTAAGATAGTTATTTTTGTTTTTAAACCAGCGAAAAGCGACTAATTTGCATGCTGTAAAACATTGTGTGTTTACTATCAAATTATTATCTTAAATAAGACACAGCATTCTTTTGACAATTCCTTTAGATTCCTATAGATTCAATACCTTGTGTCAGCTGCCCAAAGCATAGTGCGTGGAATGTCAAGAAGGAGTTTGTGAATTTAATTCCCATACTACTGATATGAAGTAACCAACAGACTCTCGGCATAAGAATATATTTATCTTGAGTTAAGACACGTTACAAAAAAGCGGGTGCTACGTAACCTCCAGACATCTCCGATTTTGAAGTGTTAAAATCCTTCGTACCATACCGCAGTTCGCGTAAAGAAGGCCCTTAACTGCGAATATTTGCTTGTGATGTAAAGTTACAGATCCGAGCATTACATCAGTGAAGGAGGACAACCGAGCATTAGTCAGTGAGGGAGGCAGTATTGTAACGTAATGCTCGAAATCGAATCACACATTACCGGCAAAAGCTCGCGGTGAGGTGCCCAACTTAATGCCAAAATGATAAATAAAAACCGAGTCTAGGTAAGGACGCGCTAAGTCTAGCGGATTTAGCGAGAGCCTGAGAGAGCAGCTCACTAGCGCCACCTAACGCGCAGAGAATTAATTGCTGACATCAATTCACGAGCACCAGCCATCCTAGTTGGATGCCTGATATTTGATAAAGGATTCTTCGTCATTCTCTTGTTTATTGTTTAACGCTAGGGTTGTGTTAAAGATGCCAGTTTAAATTTGGAATTTAGTTTTGATATTAAGGCTGCACGAATAAAAACTCTTTTGTCAGTTTCTCGTCTTGGGAAATAATTGAAACATTAAGCGCCAATTTCCCAAATAACCCTGAACGCAATCAGGGGACCTAGACAAGTGCCAATCGCTCCGTGTCGATTCGATTTCAAAAATTGTTAATCGAACAATTCGTTATCTCAGCAATTCGGATTGTCAAGTATGCCACTTATCAACGCATTTGTATGGGAATCTTGATCGAGTTTCGTTACACAATTTGACATTGTCTAGCAATGACTTGTCTAGACAGCTGTGCTGCTGGGGAGTTTGTTGCGCCACTTCTTCTTGCCAGCTAACGCACTAGGAAGTGGTTAAGGGTCGGCGATTTTGACTTACTGGTCGAAAACAATTGATCACGTGACATTACGAAAGCTTATGCCAATTCCATACATTTTGGATTTATCTAATTTCGTTTAGCCTTAATGTCAACATTGTTAGGGAATATCCTTTTACTTGACATCCAGTAAACTGTTTCCTGAAGATTGTATATAAGCTGAGTTCAAATCATTGAATCGCTTCTAGGCTACGCTTCATACATAATTTGTTAAAAGTTACGAGGTGTTGTTAGTAAAAGTAACGATCGGTATCCAATAGAAACCCGGCGGTATGCAAACACCACAACAACCACAAATTAAACATGAAAACAGCTCCCCAAATTGAAACACCAATATATCTCCCATCGCTACCAAAATAAACAACGGCGCCTCCACCATACATCTTAATTCACTTAAACTCCCATTGAATCGCATGCATTCCCGAATTATGGCGAATCACGACATCTCGGGAGAAATGAGACGAACAGTAATCGAGTTACGGACCCCTTAGTGAATGGAATAGTTTCGTGTTGTCACAGCACACAGGCTAGATTGAAAAGTGATGTATTTTCTTGGAAAACTTTTTGTTACAAGTGATTTTCAACTTTACCGGTTTTGAATGTTGATGTAGTGATTAGGTTTGGAATTATAATTAAATGGGACAAATTCAGAACAATTTCAATTTCAGATAATTTTCAGTACCTACCGAACAACAACTCGTGAGCCACGTGATACCATGAAACCTGGATAATGGGAAAGCCTTTGCCCTGTAGTTGGACAACACAGGCTTAAAATAATAATAATAACGGCGAGTTGGCGACATAATAATACACCGAGTCAGACAGTACAAACTCTGTATAAGAAGCTTCTTATACAGAGTTTGATGACTAACAATTTTTGAATCCTGGCCGGTAAACAGCGTGGCCTTCGATAGTTTACCAAAATATTAAGCCGCATAGTTTAAGCCTGTTAAAACCTGAATTCAAGCAAAACAACCACAAAACACCGCAGAAAATGCAAAACCTTGCCATATTTTAAATAAAACAGCTCATTTTCCCCTCACTTAACTCTGCACAAAAGCGCGCCAAAAAATCAAAAATGTCAGGGCATCGCGTTCCAGTGCTTTATAGTGCGTCGTAAATGTGCGACTGGGCGCGTTCCAGCGCCATACTTGACAAACATGTCATGAGATTTATGATAGGGCTGTCGCGAGCATACGAGTACGTGAAAAAGATGGGGAAAATTTTAAAATTCAGTTTTATTATTTTAAACGCATTTATTAGTCAGTCATTACGTTTTTAATTCACACGAGTGAGGATTTGGAGTGAATTGAGTGTATTTTAATGCACTGATTACGTTGAAATCATATGCAGCATTTTAAGGTTCCCGATAGACTACCTCAATGCTCATAGCATAGGTACTAGCTAATGAACACACATTCATCTAGTAGATTGGTTGGTAATTTGCTTGCTCGCAGAGGAACTACGTTGTTCCCACATAATATTAGTTGCATATACTTATATAAGATACTAATTTGCCCAATATAACCTAACCTATTTGCGGTGTTCAAACCTTTGGGTAACTGGGTAACAAGCCTCTTAAATACCCAGCGACCTCGAATCCAGTTTTCATTTAAGTATAACAAATTCAACAGTAAACCAACGCGCTGACAGCTCTTCAGCTATTGGTCATAAACAATTGCTTATCAAATTACTCGATCTAGCTTCCAAACAATTCTTGGCGAAACTTTTCGGCGGCGACACGAAAATACCAATTGATTCTCATGAGTTATCGCCAGCCCTGATTTATAGAGCTCAGGCACAACCCTGCGATGTTGGCACACTTTTGATATATGTGTTTTTAGGGGTGCTACTCAGAAATAGTTTTAGTACAACGTTTATTTATTTTATAGCTTTTAAGTGACGTTTACGGTTGTCGGACAATGCACCAAGAAGGATTGATACTTGAAATAAGATTCCGTGTAATTTTGTACTGGGGTTAAGGCTTATGTGTGAAGATGATTATTATGTAGTTGGTGTAGCCACAGTGTCAGGAAAGACAAAATAAGAATGTTTATTTTTTAAACAAATGTTGGGTTGGTGGATAATTGGACATGAAACGCTTTTAATAAAACGCATATTGCAAAACAAACCTCATTTAGTTTAAAAAAACAAGTTCTTGAAGTTCTTTATTGTAAATGTGATGTAGATACTATAGATACGATACTGTAGATACGATAGAATATAAATCTTTCCTCTTTTTATTAAAAGTATAGATACGGCCTACTTGTGTTATAATAATTAACATAACTGCTACATATCAGTTGCTGAAAGCTTTCTATGCTAATTGAACAAATTCAAATAAATTATCAGAAAAAACATTTATTTGACTTACCTTCTATGTCATGTTTACCTAAGGCGTTAAGCCTTTCAATTAATAATAATTTATTCCACTGCCCCAATTACAGGTTATCGAATAATAAATTTGAATAAGGATCACTTTTCATCATGTCAAACGCACACAATACTCACCAGTTTGTCACATACGTCGTGCTTATGACATGTAACCGTACACACCTATACAGGCGATCGGGAAAAACAATGGTAGATCCAATAATGGCATAGGAGACGTCATCGACAGACGATATGTTATCGAGAACTCGTGGTAGATAATGGGTAGATGCAAATTTTTCATTTGGCACATAATAATAGGAATATCGTCAACCGGTCCTTCGCGTCCACTTTGGGGGTGTATGGAAAGGAGCCTCCCAGAGTCATGTATGGACCGAAACACTATACATCCGGCGCGCCTTGACCAAACAGCTAGTTTTCCACGTTGATTGGCTAATCCTTTAACTAAGATGGCAATCCAAAGTCCACGTATATTATCGAAGGGTTCTCGCAAGAAATACCTTAAATTATGAGAGAAAAAAAATAAATGGGAAAATAACATACACAATTATGAGGGGCATGTCTGAGAGATATTGCTCAACAGCATGAGAAGCTACGTCAGAGGCCCATGGGCAGCATAAAAACTCTGACACCAGGTTAGTCACTAACCACACGAAAAAGGAGAAGACCTGATATTATTTCTGATGTCTGCGATTCTTTGTGTTCACGAGATGAAACTCAAAGCCGGTCACATATCTCTGGACTTACGATTATCACCGAGATCTGTCGCCTGAAGCACGATAACCCACTGTTTTCTGCTCTCAGCGCATTTACTTTTAAATCTGTCTCTCAGTCAGAAAAATAAAGCTAAAGTGAACGCCACGAGAAGCTATAAATTATGTAAACAAACATCTTTTACTAAGTAAACATTTTATACTGCGAGATAATAATAAATTGACCATTTTCAATCGACATGAAATATAGACGGGTTATATGAAAGTAACAACCTATTTAATTTAGTCGGATCATATTTTAACGACGCAAAGCGCTATCGTTTGTGTTTCTTGGTACCGGAACGCGTCCGTCGCAGGGATTGTAAACTATCGGGACGCCATTTTGAAATAAACGCGTCATTCGAGTTTCGAATGCGTACGAGTTTGTTTCACACAGAAATGGAAACATCTGAATATGACGAATAATTATTCTTAAATAATACATGTTAATTAATATTTGTTACTTAATAATTTATTAAATCTTAAACAAATTCATTTTTTTTTGTTGGTCCAAATGTTGTGAACTCCTGAACACTTGTTTACAAAATTTATAGCTTCTCATGACTCTTACTTTAGTTTCCCATTCCAACGCGTAGTACGTTCCTAAGAAGAAGAACGGGCGGGCAATCCTAATCAACCCTTTTAAATCAAAATTCATTTTTGTTACAAAATATTAGTGATGAAATATACATATTATGAATAATATTATGTTTAAATGTGAGAAAGATCTGGAAACACGTACTTTAACTTTAACGAGTAACTACCAACGTTATTTGGAAGACTTTGATTGATGACCCTACTGTTTTTCTAGATAAAGCCTAAATCACACCATCTAAAGAGTGGTCTTATTTTAAATTCAGAACAAATATGCAACCCATGATATAAAGAATCGTTACGTCTTTAATCTCTAAGAAAGGTTTTGTGGGACCGAGATGGCTTACCTAATGGCCGTCGTATCTTCTGCCGAATCAATATTTTTGTGACATTAGGTACTCCCCACTATATTGACCAAATCTTGTAATACTCTGTAAATGACTCCCAACCTCTCTGTAACTCGAAAACGGTAGTAAGACGAATTCTAAATAGACTTACTGACAACGTAGGCAAGTCGCCCTTTCTCCATTTCGTCGCACACCAAAAGGAAATGATTAACGACCCGCCATGACAGTTGCGTCTTTGAGTCGTTTGATGCAACTTGATACTATTGATTGGGAACAAAAGACGAACAAAGTGAGACTCGGTTTCATAACCCTTTGACGAGGCGCTGATAATGGTGGGCTTCCTACGTGTTGGGTATTGCGAAGTTTTAATGGATTTATTTAACCATCGATTTTGTTGGAAAATATCAGTATCTATTTCAACAATATTCAACCTAATTAGCATACAAAAATACCACCTACATCACCATTTATGACTAACTCATACAAAGTGCAACCGAAAGGGTATACATATACATACAAAAGGATATGTTACAGACAACCAAACTGAACAACTTTTATTATGGGACCAACTCCGAAATCGTTAAAAAAAATCAGCTGTTCCCTGCATGTCGACGAGTAACGTGACCAAAAATGTGTAGAACTGATTTTGTTTTTGCGATTTCGGAATTGGTCCCATAGTAAATGTTGTTCAGTTTGGTGGTCTGTAGTCTGTAGCATATGCTTTTGTATGTATAAACCCTTTCGGTTGCACCCTGTATAAGTTAGTCATAAATAGGGATGGAGGTGGTATTCTTTTATGCTAATTAGGTTGAATAAATGTTGAAATGTGGCCGAAGAAAGTAATTGAGAGACTGTGAATCGTCTGATTGGGTGTGAAATTTGTAAAAAAATCCCTCGATTTCAGTGTAGCATCCATAGTCATTGTGGGAATATTACTATGGCTCACAGTGAAACGATTCAACTCTTTAAACGTTGATTAGACACGAGGTGTGCAACAGTAAAAAATCTATTGTCTCTGCTAATAATATGTGTGAAGGATGTGTGAAAGATATGTGAAGTTTAAATATTTTTAGTTAGAAAGAAGAAAAAAATATTTATTCTGCACAACAAAACGCACATTTCTAAAGAGAAACTAAAAAGTCATTAAATATACCCGTGCAAAGCAGATTAAAAAACCGCGTAATCAGAAACATTAAAACCCTTGACAATTAGGATCTCGGCCATCCATGGACAATGGATGATGGTGTCATGGACACCCGGATGGAATGAAGTTCCTTTCGATTATTTAGTAAAGGAATTGTAATAAAATTTTATTTCTTTTAAGTTGTAATAATCAAAAAAAAACTGATCTAAAATTAACCAATCAGAAAATTTTGATTAAAAATACAACATATTTTACTTCAAAAGTGTCGTTACAACTTTTGGTCCTAATTTCCGTCTAGCCCCCTTTCACAACGCGCGATAAGGAACTTCGTTCCAATTAGTATCTAGTTCACTCGTTTATACCAGGGCTTCGTAGGCAAAACTCTTCCCACTTCATAAACTTTCTTCTACATTCGGAACTTGTTTTTCCCAAAACCGTACGAATAGTAAATCAAAATATAACTTTATCACACGACCCATCTACAGTATTGACATTTTGACCTATTTCCTTGCGTCTTTCTTTTCTTTACCCTTTTATGGTTATCTGTGCATACAATATATTGTGAATATGGATTATATTTTGTGACCCCGCAGGCAATTTTAGTTTATTTTTCAGAGTTAGCCCGCTAAAAAAGCTTTATTAAAAAAAAATCCTGAAACTGGCAACCTATATTGTTCTTTTTTTAAACGTCCCAACTAACCCATTAATGGATAAAGACCTCTTTCATCATTGTCTTTAAGTGCATCGTATAATTTTAGTTGTCTATATCAAGGCTTGTCGTTTCCATTCTTATCATACAAATGTTGTTCACTTGTTTTAGTTGGCACATGAAGTTTATATTGACCGATTAATTCTATAAAAAATTCACAGTGGAAACTTAGGTGAAGTGAGCTGTCATTAGTGTCAATGCGTGAAGTAACCTTTTGAACGCCGTAAGCGGGATTGTCTAAAGTCTTACATTCCCTTCCGCTCCACCCAGAGTGGGTCGAGTCATTTGATGATTGCCCACCCTCATTAATTTCTTCTTGTTATCATGAACTTCCCAAAAACCATGGTGTCTTTTAATTTGTTTCATGTCGTAAAATACGTACGAGAGCTTCAATTTTTAAGATCTATGTAAACACACACTTAAGTATTGTTTATATTGTGTTGATAGTGTACGGCATTGTCACATATTTGTGTCATTGGCGTACAGGGCATGCGCTTGCTTGTCACTTATATGCGATAATGGTGTTCAAAAGGTTCCACGGTGACACTTTTACAGAACAGACTGTATTTCCTAAGGCCTGTAACTAATCACTGTTAAGTACTACCGACTACTAGGTATCTATCTACTAGGTATACCTAAGTACATGTAGCGCATCACCGTGCGCCATAAATCATGCACGCAACATAATACCGGCGGCGTGGCGACGTTATATATGGCGGGGAGACGCCCCGCCGCGCCGCGCGGGCGGTGCCCAGTGATTCACTGGCGTATCATTATATGTAATTAGAACTATTTTATTATATGACCTCTTTATTTGATAGTGGCCAGTATCATTGGCAAGGATATATTTCGATAAATGCTCTAAGATTTCGATAGAAGCAAAACTCAGCCAAACTCAACATAGTCGATTTTATAACAAAAATCAATCTGCCTAGCATTTACCCAACTATGTCGGGGTCGGCTTCCGGACAAGCATAGCTTTACCTGATGGGCCGATACGTGCGGCTGGTATTAATTAGCTACGAGCTTATAATAAAAATGTGACAGTCTTTACGGGTCGTCAGAAGGTCGAAAGTGAGCATACCAGTCTTACCAAGGGGTATTGTATTACTCAATTATTAGATTGTGGAAGTCAGATAGGCAGTCGCTCTATGTGAAATATTAGTATTCTGCTGCATCCGGTTAAACTCATCGCTGAACCCAACTTAGTTGTGCAAAAGCCTGGAATGTATTGATTACTAGGTAATACGATACCCCTTGGTAAGTCTCCCTAAGACTAAGTAAGTCCCTTGGTAGTACTCAACTGCAAATAACTGCACTCCTCGGCAAATTTTAATGTTAGCGCGGAAGTCATAAAAAACGCTAAGAGGCGATTATCTGAGAGTTATTGCAAAGTCAATAGAGACCATAAAATATTGTCGACGGATATTAATGTTTTATCGGCTGTACATATGATTTCTAGCATTTTATAGTAGTCCATATAAAGTGACTCTTAAGTTCAGTGTTCGAATCCTAAGCGTAGAGTTGTGGGTTCAATTTAAAAAGTGAAAGTCATTTGCTTCAATAAGGCATGTAATAAAAAACAATTGAAAATATTATACTATTTTATTTAAATACACATGCCGCACATCAAGCTATCCAAAACTGTCAAGTTTTCCCAATTGAAAATGAACCTTATGCATTTGTAATAAAGTTTAAATACTATCAAAGAAATTTGACAGATTGGGGTAACTCTATGTGCTAGCCTCTGTACATTGCTTATCCAAGAAGTAATTGTTGACAAACAGACCTTGCCAACGAATCTTGTACCACGACTTTTACACTATTGAAGTCAATCACACGTCAGAAGGGACACTATAACTACATCCTCACTATTACGAAAGGAAAACGTTGTGGTGTTAAACAACGACCATAAAATAAATGGTGCAATTTTAAACCTATCAATAAAATATGAGTCAGGAAACGTTTATCATTCCTCCACTACAGACTCAGCAACTTGCACACGCCCCCTTTTAGAATTATATAACGGATTTCTGAACCCAGTGTTACTTCTAGAACTGATCACTGAATCTCTTCTCGTCAAACTCACGACACTGTCCGACCTCCTCTCGAACCTCGAAAACATACTGCCCGTCATGTTTCTAGAAACTATCGGGAACCTTACATTCGGAATTTTGTAATAGTACACGTACAACGCCCCCAATGTTAAAATAACTAAAAACATGGATACAAAGATTTTTCCACCCAAACCCGACTTCGACAAAGGACTCCCGCTTATCTGGGCAACCTTATGCCCTTTCACCCAACGATCGTGGAGAGCATAGCTAATAGAATTGATCATTTCCGCGCTAAGCCCTTCGTATTCACCTTTGTCAACCACTACGAGTTGAATTCTTCTAAACGGTAATTCCGCAGTTAAACCAATGTGGTATTCAATATGGTTTTTCCCGTACTCATTAACAGTGTCTTCAACAAGGTCATCGAAAGCTTTCATATCAAATCCTTTATCGGCATCAAACAAAATGTAGCCGCCACATATTTCACAACAGAACCCAATAGGCTTGATAGGATCCACACACGGAGCCATCGGACAAAACTTAGAAGCACAATCAACTGTCAACGGAGTGAATTGACACCCACACCCTAACAACCGCGAACAGGGCATTGCTGAAAGGATTCTAACGCCGGTGCTCATATATTCATTTAAAACAAATTGTTGTGTATCATCACCAGATTGTCCAAGATGTACGAGGTGCGTGAAATCTGCTGTGGTAAAACTTTGGTTTCCAATTTTAAGACCTTGTACAAACTGTGTTCTTTTTGGCAGGGTCAAGGTAAATTTGGTATTTGCTGGGAATTCTACTACATCGTCAAAACACGGTACTCTGTCGGAGTCAGGAGTAGCTTTGTTGAACTTAGGCGAGCTCCAAACATCGGCTTGGTTCCAAGACGATTCTGTTGTATCCAAGTAATAAGCGTTTCCTTCTGTGCAGTTAGTGTCCGCGGGATTGTCGCCAAAGGTTAGCAAGCCTTCTAAAATCAAATCTCCATTTTCTGGTAAAATGAACTCGCTTACTTCAGTTCCCGATGTAATTTTGACTGAACCGGCCATAGATTGTGGAAACACGACTGTTTGTTTAGAACACGGAAGTTTTCTGTCTTTGAAGTTCTCTGGTAACTTGAAGCTTGAGTTTGGAAGCCACTTGACAGTTGCCGCTGATATTAAAGTTGCGCCGAATATAGCGAGACAATGTAGTACCACAATTGGTGACATGTTGGGACCGACGTATGGTAATGAATGCTAATCTAGTGCAGTCAGAGTGTAATGTGACACTAAATGATGTCTGTTCGTTTATTATCTCTGCTCTGTTTGATGTACATGACACATGCAATCACAAATCAACGTTATTTGAGTGTAGATTTACACTTTGAATCATGTTAATCAGCTGAATGCATTGTGGGGTTAATTACTGGAATGATTAGTGACGCGTGCTCGCATTGGCTGAAATCTATGACAATAAATAATGAATCTCCTTCAATAATGTTTTTATTTCGTTTTGAATTTAAATTCTTATCTAAAAGAAAGTTTCGGTAGTGTCTCAAGGTAAAATAAGAAAATGTCTAGGGAACGATGCAAAAATGATTCGAAGCGAAAAGGAAAATTTTACGAGTATAAAAATAAAAACACTTATTTCCTACAAAAATGCTGATCAGTATAATTTCAGACATTTTTATTACATTTCTTGCTCCATATTTGAATTCCATAACAGAAGCGAAGAACAATCCGCAACTGAGCGTAAGAATCTCATTAAAACAACCTTACCAGCAAACAGTGATATATTGCCCACCGCGAATACAAAACCGCGACGAATTAGCCACGTTAATATCATAATATTTCCCCAAAAAAGAATACATATAAACAAAAGATTAGGGGTAATCCTGCCGCGTCGAGAAACCCGAGATCCAGGGATTACTGCCATCTTGAAGGAGCAATAAAAGTCATCGCCAGCCACGCACGGCCATTACACTTGATACCTTATGATTTATGGCTAGATAACACTGGTAGGTGGTTAAATACAAACCATTAATGACTTTGGAGGGGTTGGAAATTTAATAAGACGCCGCTCCCGTGGCAAGGAGCGTAGTTATGCAAATTTTATTGTAGGAAAAGCATCAGGTGGAATGTACGGGTGGATGTTGTGGGTTTTCCAGTTGCGGTTACAACGATATTGTGTGACGTCAGCTGTCTGGTTTGTTTGCAGCTGTACTGCCTGAAGATATTTTCTTTGTGTTCCATTTAATAGCTTCGCTCTTCGTTTTTGCAACACTATTCACTTCTACCTAGAGTGAAATCTCTCTCTGTGTATTTACAGGCATTAGATAGCTTTTAAACTGTTTTTTTAGTCTATTCAGTCGCTCCATGTAAATGACTGGTATCAGCTACATCCAGTTAGACTGGAAGCCGACCCCAACATAGTTGGGAAAAGGCTAGGCAGATTGATTGATCTTACATCGATTCACAGTAAAGTACTTACTCTTGATGAATTTTATACTAATACGCGATTGTTTTTAAAATACTTCCTACTAATATTATAAACGCGAAAGTTAGTGAGGATGTTTGTTCCTCTTGCACGCAAAAACGACTGAACAGATCTGTATAAAAATTGGCACACAGATAGTTTATAACCTGCATAAACACATATAGGATACTTTTTATCCCGGCAAAACGTTCCCGTGGGATAAAATCAGTCATCTAGTTAAAAATAAATACTTCAATCGTTGGTGCTGTGGGCAGCTTTAGTCATCACTCTGCAGAGCGTGTTTTAAAACCAGTATAATCTGGCCTCTTATTCTACTCAACTCAGTACTATCCTACGCTAGCTGAAGGTCACAGTGTTACTACCGACATGTAGTCAACTTAACACAATGACGGAGAAAATACCAACCGGTCTATTCTGTAATAATTAGACCAAAAGCTTTGGTGAAGTAAGCTTGAAGTGAGTTGTCATTCCACATGAAGCTCAACACCATTGACAACTGACTTCTTGCAAGCTCACTTCTCACTGTGAGATTGTTACACATTAGAGCGACAGATGTATACTTTTAAACTGTTGCTTTGGATACATATACAGTCGCCAGAGCATCAAGTTATACCAAACTGTTAAATTTCTCCAAACGATTTTAAACCTTAAACCGTTGAATGTTATGTTCAAAATCGATTGAGAAAATTTGACAGTTTGGTAACTTGATGTGCTGGCAGCTGTACACAGAATCTAATACATTTCACCTCACCGTACCCGCACACAATATCGGCCCGTACATTGCACGACTACTTTAAAGATCGTAACAAGCCGCCGAAACGCACAATATGCTAGATGGGTAGATAACAGGGACCTCTAAGTGTTCCGGTTTTACGGTTCATCCTATAAAACCGCTAGCGTTTGGAACGTTTATAAAGGGTGGTATAAACCTTATTGTGGCACCGTACGTGTTCGGCTTTCATATTTGAAGATGTGAAAGTCGTTGTTTAGGATGCTTGAAGGTCAAGAGTGACTTTGGAAGATGTTTTCTTTACTACTAAGTGTTGATTAATCACTACATATTATAAAACAAAGTCGCTTTCTCTGTCCCTATATCCCTATGTATGCTTAAATCTTTAAAACTACGCAACGGATTTTGATGCAGTTTTTATTTAATAGATAGAGTGATTCAAGAGGAAGGTTTATGTGTAAAATTTGTCGACATATTATGCGGGCGAAGCCGCGGGCGGAAGCTATTTAACATATTTAGCACAAATTAAGTTTTGTTCGTTGATATCCGGATCATATTAGAACAGCTGGACCGATTTGGTATATTTTTATCTATTCTAATATTATAAAGAGGAAAACTTTGTTTGTTTGTTTGGTTGTAATGAATAGGCTCAAAAACTACTGGACCGATTTTAAAAATTCTTTCACCGTTGGAATGCTTAGTTTTCTAGGAGTAACATAGGCTACTTTTTATCCCGGGAAAAATAACGGGTCCCACGGGAAAGACCACGGCAGCGAATGTTAAATATTTGTAATAATCCGAATCAGGTTTTAAGCATAATGAGTCTATAATGTTCCCACTGCTGGGAGACAGGCCTCTTCTCTTCGAGAGGAAGTGGGCCACGCGGGCCCAATGCGGGTTGGTAGATGTCACATGTCTTTGAATTTTTGGTTCTTGGACATGCCGGTTTGCCCACGATGTTTTCCTTTACCGTTTTGAGAGCAGTGGTGATGAAATTATTTACACAAAGTAAAGCGCCTGCCTAGATTCGAACCCATGACTTACAACTCGTAAGTCGGGGCCGTTACCACTGAGCCACCACTGCTCCTGAATCAGCTTTTTAAGGAAAGAAAATTTAAAAAAGTTGGAATATTCGGAAAAACTGACAATGCATTTTTAATGGATTTTTTATTCAAAATTCACTTTGCATTTTTCCGCATGTTCAATTTTTTTTAAATGTGGCTATGTCAAAAAACTGATTTATATACCCGCATAAATTCACGTCTTCTTCCCATGGAATGAATTTATTCAGAATAAAACTCAGGAACGCTTAGCATTCTATGACTCAGCGAAACAACCTTTTTACTAACACATTAACCTTGAACGACTAACATAAAACGAACACTAATAACCCCCTTTATTCGAAAACTTAATTTAAATTGAAATGATAGCACCCACGAGAACGATAACAGCCCTTCATAACATCAAAATCTAACTACCCTTAAATAGACACCTCTTAAACCAACCCATTTTCACCTTTATGGCATGTTAATAAAAGCCATAGTTGCGTAACATTTTTGTACTTGTTGAGTAAATATTGAAGCAAGAATGTATCAGTTTCTTCCAAAGAGTCCGTTACTCAAAATACGTTCGGTTTATTCTATGTTTGAATAGTGAACATGGAAGCGTTTGAAAATGGACTATTATGAGTTGCGCCACAGTGTACAAAGATACAGTTACAGTGAACAAAGTTTTGTGCAAATTGTCAGACTGTTTTTCGTCCGCTTTGGCCCGCTTAAGACGGTACAAACTACTACGGACATGGTTCTTACGAAGCAGATTTTAATGTAAGAAAGCAGAAAGGAGTTTTAATTGAATTAGGATCTTTGAACACATTGAGTTGTTTATCGCATATAATTTTACCGAGTTTTGTTATTTAAAAATATTTAGTCATTGTTGCCCAGTTCAAGTGTAGAAGAAGTCCAAGTTATGGTAAATCGACTTCCAGTCTTCATAATATTCAAATTAAAATAATTCCATATAGGATTTTGGTCCTGGTAAAGGGCTCTTCTCAAACAAAAAAGGTGGTCAGGTATAAAAATCATCATTAAGTTCTCAAGTCGAAAAGCGGGTGCTTATACCTTCTTACCAGATTTTTAAAACCGGCTAAGTGCGAGTTGAACTGTCACACGACGGGTTCCGTTCCACCGTACAATTTAAAAAGGTGTATTTGAAAAAAATCCTTATTTAAATAGTGTATTGGTTTAAAAAAACATTGTTTTAAAAAATAACTGACTATCTACCTCGTGAATAGTATTCGTGAGATATCGCCCTCTGACAGACGGACGGACAGTGGTGGGTGCCGCTTGGCACCCTTCGAATACGGAACCCTAAAAAGGAACTTAAAGACGGCATGCACAAAAGCAGCTCAAGATATAAAAAATAATTGGACATCTCGAATTCCCGACTCAAAGACATACCAGCTTATTAATACCAATTAGGCAATACCCAAGCTTTCAATCACAAAAGCCTTATATCTCGCCATAAAACATACACTTGGCTCATAATTTATTCGACTTCACTCAATACATGCTATAAAATCAATTCAGTCGCTAAAAGGTTCCGTTTTGTCCACGGAGTAATGAATGAATGGAGTTCGAAGACGCAAGCCTGGTCACTAACCACACGAAAAAAGCAAAGAAAATGGGCACAGAAATAAACTGACGAATGAAAAGTTACATAGCTCAGTTGGGGAGACAAAATAAATACTGGTATTGCATTGGTTGGTTCATAAAGTTCTTAAAATCTTCAGACCAAAAATCTAAACGACTGTGACCTTCATAATGAACTGTAAAGAGAGAAGTGTCATTAGCACGTAAAGCGCTGCCGGTTAATTTTGACGCCAAAATGGGAACCACCGCCATTTTGTTTTTTTTTCAAAATGTCACAAAAAAAATCCACAAGTCTACCAACAGTGCCTCCAAACCCGAATGACGTCAATTCGAGCACGGAGTGTACCTAAAGACAGATATATGATTACTACTTCTTAAAAATTAACAGACAAACTTTTTGTAATAATCAGCTGTGAGTAGCTGTTATACCTCTAAAGATTCTTTCTCCATTTCGAACCTTGTTTTGTTTTCTGGTGTAGAAAATCGTCTTGGATGTCCTCTGTCCTGGGTGGCGAGGGGTCTAACAGACTTTAACTGACTAAAACCAACCCGGTATTCCATTTCTCACCTACACCCGGGGGTCACGAGAACGTACGATCCTTCGGCAACCCTCCATTTCCACCTACTCCATGGTACAGAAAGCAAGTAATAAAATAATCTCTACACTGTTGGTTTCTTATGGCGATGTTTATGATATAATTGGCTATTAGACATGTATTTAGTTTATTGCTATGGCTATTGACATTCAGTTACTGGGTTTTTATTGAGGCCCGTTATATTCTATAACTCCAATAAACAGTAGTGGGCTTCCATATAATTGAGCAAATGTATGGGCTTAAGAGCTGTTAATTTGTAATGGAATGTGTATGGAAGAACTAGTCTCTCTGCGGTTTCGACCGCGTTTTTGTCGAAAAATATTCCACGGGGACGTAATACCGGGATTAAAAGTACCCTATGTATAATTCCAGGATGTATATCTGTACAACTCGTACTGTGTCTCGTTCAGCCGTTTTTGCGGAATCCGGAACATATGTACAGCTCGACTAAGGGCGAATTTCACCAATAAAACTTAACGCGATCAGCACATATCCCCAGGATGTCTATCATCCAGCATATCTGAGAGATATTCTCAACAGTATGCGAAGGTAAGCCCCTTGGGCAGCATAAAAATTCTGACACGAGCTTAATCACTGACTACACGAAAAAGAGAAACACATATCCCGTTTAAGGTTTGCGCCAATGTCATTATTTTCTGTCCAATATTGACACAGACAGGTCTTAAACTCGGTTTAGTCGTGCTGATCGTGTTCAGTTTCATTGGTGAAATTGGCACTGAAAGAAAATCTTACCCAAACAAAAAACTACATTTTCAAAAGCTTCTCGAATAGCTCTTATCTGAACTAGCTATTAGGATTGACTTTTGTGTGGAGAGGCCATTGTTGTTGCTCCATAGAAATAATCATTCTTTCTGAGCTAAAGAATTTCGCGAATAGGATTTATTATAGAGTGGCTATTGGAGATTGGTAGATTATCCCGTTTAGATACAGTTGAACAAACTATTTGGTATACAAACAGCTAACTTGCAACTATTTCGTAAGTGTGCTTAATTCTTTTACATCACTCTCGTAAGTATGATGTGCTCCGGTATATGGTAGGGTAGGTTTTATGCAATTTGCAGGTCAGTGCCATAAGGTTAAAGCACACTTAATAAAAATGAATATTGTTAGTGTATAGGAAAGATAAATATGTTTGCCTGTATAACAGATACCTTGTTAGACTGTACCTACAGACTAGACTCATATTATTCAAAACACATACGTGTTTATATTTTAGCAAATACCTATTGTTGGTTTATCATTGATAAAAAATACGAAGATAGTCGCTTCGCTCATCGATGCCAATAACGCTTTGCTCGAGCCGGGTATCGAACCCAAGACCTCTTACTCAGCAGTAGTGCTTGCTATAGGTCAACTAGTCAAAATAAGATAATAAGACAAGTTATAACTAACTAGCTTCCGCCCGCGGCTTCGCCCGCATAATATGTCGACAAATTATACACATAAACCTTCCTCTTCAATCACTCTATCTATTAAAAAAAACCGCATCAAAATCCGTTGCGTAGTTTTAAAGATTTAAGCATACATAGGGATTTAGGGACAGAGAAAGCGACTTTGTTTTATACTATGTAGTGATAATCATTTAAATGTCCTAGAGCAACCAGTGAAAAAGATGCATAGAGAAATATTTTTTTTACCAAAAGCCACAGAAAATTTTACAAAATGATTGACGGTCGAAAATGAATACGGTACTTATATAAATTGCCAAACTTTGGTAGTCAGTCTTTCACTTTTATCACCCAACAACCAATTCAGCTCTCCACCATTGCTAAAGCACGAGTGGTCCCCATCAACAAAAGAATCAATTTATCACGACAGCGCTGAAAGGTCAGCCTATCGGGCTTGGGGGACAGGTGCTCATCGATCGAGGCCCTCAACTTACAGGGGGAATTAAAAAGTTAATCTTTATTGAGACGGCGAAGTCTTGTTTGCAATAAATACAGAAAATTTAATATTAAGATAGAATGAATAGGTAAGCAGTGATAGCCTATTGGTGTGATCGACGGATTGCTTCTTAGGTCTCGAGTTCGAACCCAAGGCACGCACCTCTGACTTTTCAGATTCATGTGCCTATTGTATAATTATCACTTGCTTAAAAAACGGTGCAGGAAAACATCGTGACGGAACCGGCATGCCTGAGAGATATTTCTCAGCATGTGAAACTAAGTCAGTGACCCATGGGCAGCGTAAAAATTCTGACACCAGGTTAGACACTAACCACACGAAGAAAGAAAATAGATAGGTACCTATTTACAAAAAATAAATTATTTGTGATATTAAAGACACATTTCGATGGACTTTGAATATTTATGACTACAGGCGCGTGTAATTTTTAATCAAAGTAATATTAAACACAATAAAGACTAATAATATTAATAAAGAATTATATTTTTGGGTTTAAACTATACTATTTTAATGCTATTTACGTGGTGTTGTGAAATATAAACATAATATCACGACGGTGTTTTAAAGGATTAGGCAATAGTATACCTACAGTACACCTACATTAAGCGTGTTATGTTAAGTCCAATGTAAAACGGTCTACTCGATTGACATCAACCGGGCAGAAATCCAGACTCCAGAGAAATTCCAGATGCAAAAATCGAATACTGCTTTACTTTACCTACCTACTCTACCAAAATCGAACCCAGGTCTTCATGCACAACAGTAGCGCAGCCACTGAACCAAGCAGTCGTGATATGTATATCCTAAAAATCTCCACCTTAACAACAACCAACAATCATCATCTGCCTAGCCTTTTCCCAACTATGTTGGGGTCGGCTTCCAGTCTAACTGGATGCAGCTGAATACCAGTATTTTACATGGAGCAACTGCCTATCTGACCTTCACAACCCAGTAACTGGGCAACACGATACCCTTGGTAAGACTGGCTGTCAGATTTTCGGGCTTCTGACGACCTGTAACGACTGTCAAAGATGCACAAATGACAGCCGGGACCAACAGCTTAACGTGCTTTCCGAGGCACGGAGGCGTCTCGTTATGTAAAGATGGTCACCCATCCACGTCTAACCCTGGCAAGCGTAGCTAACCTGATGGATCGACCTGTGCGGCTGTTAGTACTAAGCCACGAGCTCCTCTAACAACAACAACAACCAACAATGTAAACCCATAATTAATATACCAACCTTACAATACATCATTCATTTAGTCCACTTGCATTCTCGCAGGGTATCTCATTCATGTTACGTTTCAACTCTCAATATCCCGCATGCATCATGCAAGAAGCTTGCATAAACATACCATCTATCAAGTCTGTTTTAGCCAAGACTTCATTGAATTAAACAAAAATCGTTTTGAGCTAAATACCGGAGATGTAGTAAATAAACAAAATCCAGATGGTATTTGTATTGTATTGTGTGGATCCAATATTATGTGGTGTGATATTGTGTGGTGGTGGTGGTGCTATCACGCGGGCCCAGTGCGGCTTGTTAGATGTCAAATGTATTCGATTGTTTAGTTCTAGGATATGTCTTATTATTGTTTATTTTTTTAAGTTACGCACTTTCCTTACAGGTGACCCCAATCCAATAGTGGGTTGCCAGCTTGCCGCACATCACAAAAAAATAAATAACTAAGTAATGATATTAAAAAATCTACTTAAACTTAATGAAAATAAAATTTTAACCTAAAGTAAAAAACACACTTAACAAAGAATGTTAATAATTGAATATAACTAACAAAATTCAACAATTCTCTTGCGAATTCACACAGCTTGCATGAAAATATGTCAATCCTCTCATGCAGTCAGCAACATAGAGGTTTCCAACACTAATTTTGAGAACGGTGTGACGGTAAAATAATTTACAAACTCAAACTCAAAGTATTTATTTCAAATAAACCAATTACAGGCACTTTTGAATTGTCAAGGTGTCGGTCAGTCAGAGAGATGAAGCTAGTTGCCCATTCCAAAGCAGTAGGTACCTATGGAGAAGAACGGGCAAGAAACTCCATGGACACTCTTTTAAACAGAATATGTATAATGAATAATATATTATTACACAAAGTAAAGCTCCTGTCTGGTTCGAACCTACGACTTATAACTCGTAAGTCATGGGTGTTACCACTGGGCCACCACTACTCTCTTATTTTACCTCTTTGGTATATCACCGTGATAAATATATATATTAACCAGTCAGCGAGGTAGGTGGTCTGCCTACCCCAGTAGCAATGCCTTTCATTTGACAACATTGCTTCATTTATCTGTAGAGCAGACGAATATTTCAAACATTTGCAGTAATGGATTAGCAAATTGCTTCAAAATCCTTTGAATTGTGTGACGTGTGAATGTATGCTGAGCAATTACAGTGAAGCTTTCTATTCTAATGCACCTCCCAATTAGATACTTGGACAATATCCAATTGATTTTCAGTGACAGACTTATCGACCTGAGTAATGATGACGACTGAGCTAGCCCATTTGGTATTAAGCAGTAAACTATGTGATGTATCTATCTCCTTTTATCATAATCACCTAAATACCTAATCTTATCAACCACTAGCGACGTACCCCGGTTTCTCACGGGTCTACCTTTTGGAAGGGGTGACTAGAATCAATCCTATTTCTTGTTCATTTTGACGTTCAAAAGTGCCTTACTTGTGCCTATTTGAAATAAATGATTTGACTTTGACTTTGGTTCAATGTAGATAATATCGCACGAGCGAAGCCGCAGCGAAAGCTAGTTAACCTATGCGGATAAACCTTCCTTTTGAATCACTCTTATCTATTGATGAAAAGCGCATCAAAATCTGTTGCGTAGTTTAAAACGTCTAAGAGTATTACAGAGAGATAGACTTTTTTTATACGAAGCAAACATACTAGGCTAGGTGGTTCGGCAAACTCTTTCAATAAAATTAGCTCACAAACTTCTATCATAGAAACTTCCACTAATTTCTAATAGAACACTTTTTTTTTATTTTTTTAAGGCTGGGAAATCATCCAATGACTGCTCCCGCTCTGGGTGGAGCGGAAGGGAGTGTCAGACTCTTACTGACTAAAACCCATCCATGTTCCTTCCGTAGCCCTTTATGTTCCGGGGTAGCGGTAACCCTTTCGGACAATCCCGCTTACCCGGCAGGCTTGGCCCTGAGGGGCCCCTTCATATGCTGACATCTCTTAGAGGCGCGCGTGGAACATATACGCGCTATCCGGCACGGGTCTGGTGCTGATCGGACGGTGAGTCACCCATTACTCACCGTCCGCAGGCCCGCGTATACGGTGGCCGGGAGTCGTCACGTGGCTCCCGACGCCCGGAGCGTCTCCCGCGGCGGCTGGGACGGGAGGACCTTTCTCTCTCCCATCCCGCCACCTCCTTCGCGAGCATAACTTTTTCGCAGAAGGAGGTGACTGCCTCCCACTCCCTCTCGCCCCGGACCATGGCTTGCACCAGGGCCGGGCGCGAGAGGTCGCCGCCGCCGATCGCCTCTACGAGGATAATAGAACACTTAAGAACGCATTCTTATACATCTAACCCACTTATAACACATCTCCAGGATTTCCTTATCATAATTCCCACAGAATCCCTATAATCATATAAACAGACAACGCAGTATAAAGCAATTAGCCGCAAATAGGATTTGAAATGTGGCGACCTGGACCAAATACCGGCCGGCAATAAATTCAGCCTCCCTGCAAAATATTAGACAATCCTGGGAACATTAATCTTCCCTACACATGTAGCGTTTTAAGCGAATTCCGCTAGGAATTATATTTAGCTAAGTGCTTGCCAAGTACTAAGAAATGGGAGTTTGATGTGAAAATAAAAGACGGTGTAACTGTAGTGCGTCATAGTTTAAGATAGTGCTGACCTTTTAAAGTACACTCATGAAAAAAGATTTTCACGCGGCATATCACACAGCTAAAGCAATAGGAAGTGGTTAAGGGTGGGCGTTTTTGGGGGACTGTCTTATGTAACTTTGACCTTCAAAAAGTGCTGATTTTCAGCCTAGTTTGAATAAATGACTTTTCATCTTGATTTGATTTGGTGATTACTTCGCGTACCTTTCGATTATGGCTAGGCTAAAATTAACGACTAATAAAAACAGGGGGCCTAGAAAAAATCACATTTTCAATAACGATAACAAAATTAGATAAATCCTAAATGTATGGAATTGGCATAAGCTTTCAAAATTCCACATGATCAATCGTTTACGTTCGCTAAGTGCTAGACAAAGTCAAATTATATAGCGAAAGTCGATTGATATTCCCATACAAATGCGTTGACTAGTGGCGTTTTTGACAATCCGAATCGCTGAGACAACTAAATTGTTCGATAAAAAAATTTCGAATTCGATTCGACACGTAGCGATTGACACTTGTCTAGGCCCACAGTACCTACCCTGAATAAGGGTCACATGACATGCTTTATAGAAATCTCCCGCATCACACGTGGAAATAGTTTAAACAATTGACAGTCGACAAACAACGATGAGCTGTCATTATCTGCAACTGTCGTCACGAAGACCTGTCACATAATAAAGTTTATAATAAAAAGCAAATAAATCAGCATAAATATGAAAGCCTCCACCTAGCAGTTGAATAAAAAGAGACCAAAAAAGAAGGACAAACTCACAACAAAACTCAAAAGAAACCAACACAAAGTCAAACCAAAAATCGAACATAACTTGCCCGGGCAACTTCTAAATCATATAAAAATAGTTGGGCAAGAATAGTGACACTTTGCGGGCAACTTCAACGAGTAGTGACGTAGTTCGGAGCTCCGAGACTATAAATCTTTTCAATTTATGATGTCAATGTCAGATTTGCATAATATTTGCTACAGGATTACTTAAGAAGTCGCTTTGGACAGGTTTAAGTTGATTTTGTTGTTGTCGTGATGTCTTTTCAGGGAAATTTCTATGCTAATAACTTGTATTTTTAATCGACTGTCGCCAAACGAAGGATGCTTTTGCCGACTTCAAAAAAAGGAGGAGGTTCTCAATACGACTGTATTTAAAAAAATGTTTTTTACCTCAGAACTATCGACAGGGTGGAGCGATTTTGATGACACAGGGCTCGAAAGATCATCACAGGATGACACTTTTTGAGATTTATTTTGAATCCATAAAATTTGAAAAGTACATTACCATTACCAGATTTTTTCCTATATTTTTATAATAACTGTCACGATTTGGCCTATCGCCAGTTTTCGGCTGACGTTGATTTCTGGGACACGTTGTATATATAAGGTGTTATAAAAATTACTCTGAGAATTTCGTGTGAGCATTGTACTCATCATTATGAACAACTTTCACTATGGGAACAAGTCTGATATCGCGAAAATCAGCTGTTCTCAACATTTTGACGAGTTATGCGAGCATAATGTAACCCTGTAGAGAAAAACGGGCAAGAAACTCCACGGGCACTCTTTTAAATCAAAATTATTATAGAACGTAATTTTTTTTGCATTTGTAAACAGCATTAGGACTCCTCTGATATCATTGCTTGATGTTCGATACGACACGGGAGCGTATCCAATATTTGTGAATGGAGATGCATAGATAGGAAATTAATTTTCCTACTACCTATTTGCCATTGTCAATGGAAGACCATAGTCACTTAATGCCAAGATCTTAAAATTTATAGGTGACATTTGTGTTGACATGTTCTACAATAGTAACTTTTGTTTTTACACTAGGTGTTTCGAATCAAAAGAAGTCATCAAAAGTATAACAATCGTGAAACATAATTATGTCAATGTCTGATACATTGTACGGTCTCCATCGCATCAATTTACCACAAACTGTCAAATTTCCTCAATCGATTCTGAACTTAACTTTCATCGTTTTAACGTTTAAAATCATTTGAAAAATTATACAGTTTGGCATAAATTGATGTGCTGGCAACATGTCTGAGACATTTGACAGATCTTTCACGCACACAAATAAAGAAAAAAAGTGCTATAATGAATGATAGAGTACGAAAATGTACATACAAAGCTGAACTCAATAAATCAAGTTCTCGTAACGTTCCTATCTCCGAGACTTCACCCGTCAACCATTCAACAAAACACAAACAACCACAGATTAAAATAGAATAAATTATTAACCCTTGTCTTAACATCGAAAAATTATTATACGGAACAGAGATGTTACTCAGCTGCATTTAATACAGAATAACACCAAACAAAGGAACTTCAACTTTATGATGTAAGCACTAAAGTTTAAAACGACACTTTCAGAACAATTCATTATCGTCTCCTTAATTGTAACAGCAACAGCGTTTAGTTTCGTTTGTTTTGCGATTTTGTGCATGAATATGTGTATGCGAAATTGTGACTTAAAGTTTTGTTGTTAATGTTGAATGTCGTTTGGATGGGTTTAGTTGCACGGTAATGCAGTTTTTGGCCGCCCGCTGAGCGCAGTCGAGGCGATCATAACAAATCTTCAAGTTGTAACTTAAGGTACGTACACACAGTGGAAAATGTACTTTAAACCGAAGTTTTGAAAGCTATTTTAATAAAAGGAGTGAGAAGACACTATTTGTAGTAGATCGGGGCATTTGGAGTACTATTTGGAGTTGTTTCAGCTTAAGTTTCAAAACGTTAGCTTTGGAGAGTCGACTAATAAATGTTACGAAAGCTATATAGATGAAAAAAAATGGAAACATAAAATAATTCTAACTAAACAAAAAATATGTGGCCTTAGTCTTAGCATGCATATGATTTTATCGACAGGAAAAATTATTCTGTATTTCTTATTTCACAAGAACATTGTGAATATAAAAGTGACCGATTTCTGCGGTTGAAACCGGAAATATTCTATACCTATCTCATTAACTCGGCGACGTTCTTCAAAATAATTGGGTGAAATTAAATTCATGGGCAATATTTTAAGGGGTCAATGTACTAAAAAAAAAATTCTGGTGTTCCCTACATATTGACGAGTTATGCAAGCGTAATGTATGGAACAGCAGTTTTTTTTTTCGATTTCAGATTTGTTCTCATAGTAAAAATTTTTCATAATGATAAGTACAGAGGCCAGCACATCAAGTTACCAAAATCTGTCAAATTTCTTTGATAGTATTTCAACTTTATTGCAAGGACATAAGGTTCATTTTTAATTGAGAAAATTTGACAGTTAGGGATAGCTTGATGTGCTGGCGTCTGTACAATGAATGTATAAGATCTGCCAACTTCAATGTTTTCAGAATGTTCCACGGAATTATTGAACTTCCTTAACCTTCCACTAACTTTCCATTATAAGAGGGGTGATTTTTTGCGAATTAAGCGCATATCTTCCTTATTAGCTTCTTATTAAGCTTAATAATCCAACTATATCCTACACACTAACTTGCACTGAATTATTTGAAATATTTCTCCAAAAATTATTTAAAACACAACATTTTTCAAACGCTATAGATAATATACATCTATTGATATTCGTTGTTTGTTCATATATACATATTTTGGCAACTTCTCCCCTGCGTAAATGTGCACAAGCCCTTAAGCAAACGCTGCACAAGACCGTACCGTGTCGCTGATGTATCGGTACTAGCTCGACTTATATTGTTCCCCGCGTGGGGCGACACAAATAATTTAATAGCTTTACAATACGGTGACGTCATTATGCGAATCTCTAGTTTATGGTGCGATGCTGGTTTATGACTCAGCTTACCTTACGCATCGTCATTAATTTTCAGGGAATAATTTTATGAATATTCACTTATGAGATACTGAATACTCTTTATTGTTTTTTTGCAGTGAATTTGATGCAGCGAGCATACTTCAACGGAATGACAGACTGCAGTCATCTGTGAATGAGCCGACATACCAGGTTTGACGCCATTATAACTCTGAAACGTACGATTATGTTTTTTTTTTTTGCTTTAATTTTTTTGTTATTTTTTTAATATATTTTCTTGTTTTTTATTTCTGTGTATGTCCTGTGCGTGCGCAGAATAAAACATTTTTCTTTCTTTTAAACACATTATCTGACAGACAATTTCTAAATAATACCGGCGCGGAGGACGCAAGTACCTACCTACTTTAATAAAATGTCTTTTTAAGTAAAAAAGCTCTTCTGTAAAATATTCTTAGTAGGATTAGGTTGCCTTTAACAATTCAAACTTGAACACCTTTAACCACTAACTCTCAAAAGAAAAACAATTAATATTTCTTATAAACAGTTTTTTTTTTACAATAACCAAAACACCAGTTGTCCAACAGACACGATAGGGCTTTCACACACGGTCCACTAAATCGGCCACAGTACGGAACCCATAATTCCACGGTTATGTTCAGCATTAGAGGATTGCTGTAACGTGTGTGCTCTGCCTTATTTATGACGAGCCGTTTATGTTACGATTATGCGTACACGATAAATAATAACGTAACGTTTAATGTTACGTTTGCAATTTACTGCTTGTTTTTAGGTTTAAAGTGGTTACGTGACTCTTGGAAAATATGTTTCACCGTTGGGCTCGGTTTTCATTACAGTTTATTTAACACAAAACAAAGTCTGTCTGTGTGACCGCTTAGTTTTTTTCACTATTGCAAACCCGATTGAATATTTACTGTCAAAATATTTTAGTAAACTTTTATTTTGAAAGCGTAGTTTTTATGTCAATCCTGTTTTTTTATGTTTTGACTTCTTATGCCGCGGTCCTCGGCCTGGCCAGGCGCGATATGTCCTGTGAAAAAGTATGCTGAAGACGTGTGAACCGTCGCATCCTATGAGGCCTACCGAGGCCTGTTGTCGGAATGTTCGGCATAACTGTGGGACCTCGGCATAACAGTTAGCATTGTCTTTACCCAACGACACGTAAAACCATAATCATCATAACCCAGTAACCCAGTAAAACCATAAATTATCAAACAAAATAAACGAGAGTACCCATTATCCCTTACTAATCCCATCATCCCTAACGAGGGAAAAATAATTTAATTACCACGTTTTCACTCGCCAACTCGAGAGCTACTCGAAAGTGAAGAGATTTCGAGTTCAGAACGAAAAAGCAATTACAATAATGAACCTCAAGGGCGTGTTATACCCAGTTTATGAAGCCCTCCGTACTTTAGAACAATCTTCGATTTCAAGGGTCAAGTTATACTGGTGGTTGTAGCATTACGTTTTGTGCTAAGATTTTTCATGTTTGCAATCTGTTAAATGCATTGAAGTGGCCTTTGTTGGGTGTTTACGTAATTTATTTTGGTAAGTATTCCTTGGACAGGTGTTGTACTCTCTTGTCGCTGAAGATCCTATTGTTGGCCTAAAAGCTTTTAATGATAACGAGGGGAAGATTTTATGAAAAGAAATTGCTTGAATTGTGTTGTTAGCACGTTTTTCCGCGTGGGCCTGCAAATGAAAAAAGAATCTATAGAACATAATATTGCTCTGTGCGTGAGGGATTTGATTCCAAAAAATATTGATTTCATGATTTAAAAAAGTCAGGTTTAACCTATATGGGCTTAATTGATCATAAGCCTTCTCATTATTATTTATGCTCCGTGCCTATTGTTCGTACATTGTAAATATGTCCTTACAGTAAATTATTTGGAATTTTATAAGTATATAAAATGAAACATTTAAAGACACGGTCTATCTACCAACAGGGTCAATTACGGAATATTTTCTCATCTAAATATGAAATACCGTTTATCAAACATTCGTGGAAGCGGCTGGCAAAGCTATCCAAAAAAAATACTACACAATTTGTTACACTAGAAAAGTAAACATTTATAATATTTTTTACCAATTATAATAAGACATGACCACAACTAGGCGTCTAATATCTCATCAAAAACCTGAACTAAATAAACTAAAATAAAATAAAATTTAAATATAATTCCAATTTCGATTCAAAGATCGAATACAGCCAGAGTTAATTTCCTACCAGCCAGTTACGACATAAGGTCGCTTTCCGCATTAAAACTCCACAGTACTCCCTCTTATACAATACCAAGGTAGCAAGCAACCACCTAAAGGTGCTTTAAAATATCATCATAATTAAAAAGCGTGCCTAAATTAGTACATGGAGTGCGTCCTCAGAATTAGTAGGTGCAGCGACAATTTTCCAATTAAGCTGTAACCGATACAATCGCAATAGCAATGCAAATGAATTTGCACTTTACTTTCAACGAGATAAAGCTCAAAATCAGGGATTTAGCTTTGAGTTAGATGGGTATCCTGTTACTGGAAGCGACACTTTTATGGTCATTGAACGGAGTTTAAAGGCAATGATTTCATATAAATGTCATTATTGTGTCGCATACTGCTAATCTTTATTTCTTTTAAGGCACTCCTTCCACTTCGACCCCTGCTCGAGTCAATCCGTGCCACTGAGACTGTAGCTTTAAATTCGTCCCTAATTAATAAATTCGATACAGCCTGTCCCTTGCTGCCCTAAACCAGGGACGCCCTAAGCCGAGGTCCGTATCTCACTAGTTCTTAAGACCTGCCTCGAAGCCTTAATTTATTGAGGCATCCAGAGGCAAGGCCGGTTAAGCAACTTCCTAGGTTGAACTGCAAGATACCCATTAACAAAAAAAAGATCTCTATCTTAAAACAAGACAATTCGTTATATTATTGTCAATCACTGGCAATCACTGGCGTTGCCACATTTTATTAAATCTCAAACCAAAAATGATTTTCGGCTACAAGGTTCTTTTGGGGCCTTAATTTCAATGATAAAACAAGATAACGACAATTGTGGCCCATGTCCCAACAGAAATTCATAGCGTTGTAGGTTCTTTTTTTAATGATGGGAGATCATCAAATGACTGTCTATGTTCCTTCCTAAACCCTATAAAAAAGCGTTGTAGGTACAGAGGCCAGCACATCAAGTTACCACAATCTGTCAAATTTCTTTGATAGTATTTCAAGTTTATTGCAAAGACATAAGGTTCATTTTTAATTGAGAAAATTTGACAGTTAGGGATAGCTTGATGTGCTGGCGTCTGTACATACGCCAGCACATCAAGCTACCCCAATCTGTCAAATTTCTTTGATTGATTTCCAACTTTATTACAAAAGGATAAGGTTCACGTTCAATTAGGAATATTTGACAGTTTGGGAAAGCTTTATGTACTGGCGTCTGTACGAGTCTGCTTGCCGATTCCATTCTCTCTACGTCCGCACTAGTGCTCCAAGTTACTTTTCACGCGAACCAATTAGGGGAAGAATTGATGGCCAATAAACGATGGAGTGTTCCGAACAGCACGACGAAACGGGAAACAATTTCAACCAATTTCCATTTCCATCTCGCTTTTGAACAAAAAGTTAGGTGGGTGTGTTCGGGACGAAACTGCAGGGCTGCCGGGACGAGTAGTGGGGTGTAAAATTGAAAATTAGGTTAGGTTTTTAAGTAGTGTTTTTGAATCCAGAAGTGTTGACAGTTTTATATATTGGAACAACGAAAATACATATTTACGTATGTGTGTGTGCATTTGACAAACTAGCGAATAGTAAACGTGTATGTACAATAAACGACGTCGCGGTTGCATGCAAACAAAATTATAGGATTTTATAGTCGCTTTTAGATTTTATAGTATGGGCAAGTCGTCTTCGATGTAATAATCATTGTTTAATCTTTATTTATAAAAGTGAAAGATACTCATTCATACATTCACTCACTCACCGATTAGTCACGAAATCATAAAAACTGCTGCATAAAAACCTTTGACGATAAAATTTGGCACAGATGGAAATTATGAGTAGGAGACGATGGCTAAGAAAGCTCAAAGCCCCTTTACGAGCGTAAAGGGGTGAAATAGTCCCCCTAATTTTTGGAAGTTAGTATGAAAAATTTTCAACATTGACATGTGACATCCGCCAACCCCACTGGGCCCGCGTGTTGGATTGTGGCCCACTCCTTCTTTTAGAGAGGAGGCCTGTGTCCCAGCATTGGGAACATTATAGGCTGATTATGTTAGGTTAAGTTTATGACGCACCCGGAGCCGCGGGCAGCAGCTAGATTACGAATTATAAATTATGAATGGGAAAGTTTTTGCTCCCACTTTCTCCTATATCTCACCCCTTTTCTAACCCCCAACAAAGCCAGCAACTAAAAAATGTGAGCCGTCACGGGACGCCTGGCAGATGTGAAACATCGACATTATTTTGTAAAAGTAATATGATTGAAAAGAACAGATTGCGGTAGGAACTAAATATGGCATAATGATAAAATAAAATATTACGATTTTCTCCAGAAATTTATGGCGGTTTATTCAATAAACATTTATTTTCATTAAATCGCAGTCAATTGCGCATGGCTATGCGTCGCCACACAGTACACACTACTGCATATAGACTACTGTCTATATGCAGTAGTGTATATACACCATCATATAGCGTGGCGACGCGTCGCCACGGCATGCGTCACCACGCCAGAAATTAGTTTTACGTGCGGCTATAGATGTTTCACATCAAAAACACTCAAAACACAAAACGCATACAAAGCACCTGCACATATTTCACCCCGTCGCGTCGGGACCAACCTCGTTACGTCTCAGTTAAATCAGGGCAACCCCGCCAAATTCAGAAGGTCATAAATTGACACAATTGTTCCCTGCGGCCGGGGCTTCGCAACTTATTAGCATAAATAGCCGCTTACTAAGCTAAACGGGACATGACGCGCCGTGATGACTTCCCCCGTCTTGTAAGAAAAATATTGTTTAACTTGGAATCTTGAAGAGATTTTCATCTGGGCTGAGGAGGTGAAATGTATAAGGTGTTTATTTTGGGGATTTAGAAGTCTTGATAAAGTTTTTGAATTTACCCATTGACTGCTGGAACGCGGATCTACGCGAGACGCAGTGACTTTTTAATTGTTTGTAATGAAAGCATACGAAAGGTTAATGACATTTTGACATATTTAAGCAAATAGGTAAAGCATAATGAGCCTTAACGTTCTCACAGTTGGGACACAGGCTTCCTCGCTGTCAGAGTGTGTCAAAATCCACCACGCGGGACCAATGCGGTAGATGAAAGTTTCAACACAGTTTAACTGTAAAAAGCTAAAAAATCTCTCGGGAAAATGCAACTCAGCTCTATCAAATTTTTCATCTATACAAAATTTTTCATTCTTCCAGTCGTCCATGGCTTTTGGATCATTAGCACTACTATTAAGCATTATAAGATTGTAGCGCAACAAACACATTCACATTTTTGCAAATGTTTTTTTTTTTTTAAGAAATTCTCAACGTAATTCTGTCTAAAATATTTGGTGCCATAACTGGCGACCTAGCGCCTTGACCTCACCTCACCTACCGCCTGACGCAGGTCCTCACCGGACATGGATGTTTCGGGAGGTTCCTGCACATCATCAGGCGGGAGGAAACGCCCGGGTGTCACCACTGCGAGGATCGCCCAGAAGACACGGTAGAGCACACGGTGCAAACCTGCCCAGCATGGGCAGAGCACCGCCGTGTCCTCGTAGAGGCGATCGGCGGCGGCGACCTCTCGCGCCCGGCCCTGGTGCAAGCCATGGTCCGGGGCGAGAGGGAGTGGGAGGCAGTCACCTCCTTCTGCGAAAAAGTCATGCTCGCGAAGGAGGTGGCGGGATGGGAGAGAGAAAGGTCCTCCCGTCCCAGCCGCCGCAGGAGACGCCCCGGGCGTCGGGAGCCACGTGACGACTCCCGGCCACCGTAGGCGCGGGCCTGCGGACGGTGAGTAATGGGTGACTCACCGTCCGATCAGCACCAGACCCGTGCCGTACGGCGTGTATATGTTCCACGCGCGCCTCAAAGAGATGTCAGCATATGAAGGGGCCCGTCAGGGCCAAGCCTGCCGGGTAAGCGGGATTGTCCGAAAGGGTTACCGCTACCCCGGAACATAAAGGGCTACGGAAGGAACATGGATGGATTTTAGTCAGTAAGAGTCTGACACTCCCTTCCGCTCCACCCAGAGCGGGAGCAGTCATTGGATGATTTCCCAGCCTTAAAAAAAAAAAAAAAAGCGCCTTGACTTCATAGGGTTTTGATGACGTGTATCACTATAAAATGTGTATAGCACCTCATAAACCTTACATCACAAAACTGAACCTTAAAACCTCCTAGAAAAAACTCCTCTTTATAATTCTGTATATCTGGGGGCCAACCAACACCTCGTAAAGCAGTGTTATTATAATATTGTTTCACATTGGGAAAGAGACGGAGCTATAACTCCTGTATAGCTTCATACCTTTCTCACACTGAAGTAATATAAAAATCATATTGCTCTTAATAGTATTGTATAAAAATCAAATACAATTGAAGACATGAGTGTATGAAGGTTATATCATGTCGCATTTTCAGATTTTCGCTGTTCTATGCATTAATGATGGTATTATGTGCATAATATAAACAATTTTAAACCTTAAAACAACCACGTTTGTGGCTATTTTACAAATTCATAAATACATTTAAGACGTTTTGAAATACCTTCTCAAAATTAGAATTTTGCGACATATCATCTTCATGTCTGAGAAATAGCCGGCATGTGGAGCTAAGTTACCCATGGGCAGCATGAGAAACTCTGACACCAGGTTAGTCACTATAAGCGGGATTGTCCGAAAGGGTTACCGCTACCCCGGCACATAAAGGGCTAAGGAAGGAACATGGATGGGTTTTAGTCAGTAAGAGTCTGACACTCCCTTCTGCTCCACCCAGAGCGGGAGAAGTCATTGGATGATTTTCCAGCCTTAAAAAAAAAAGGTCAGTCACTAACTACACGAAAAGAAGAGTTGGTGGTTGGCCCCCTGTACAAAAAATACCACCATAAAACTCCGTATGTAAAAAGGCAAAAGTAATTCATATTAGGGTGGAGAGAGTTTTATTTCTGCGTCCGGCGTGCGCTGAAATCCGAAATATATCCGGTAAGTCCGGGCCCTGATTACTCAGCGATATTTAAAGCTGATTTGATCGCTTAAGCGGATCCGTTGCGGGGCGGCCATTGTCTCGTCAGCGTCTACCAAGTCTTGGGTAATAAAAGGGACAAAGGTACGTTCGGAAGGTTACTGTTTTGGATTTGCTTTAGATAGACTTTATATCGTGCAGACGGAAATAGCTCTTATTGGGACGAACATACGTACCTTGGATATGATTGTGATTTTAACAACGCTCCAAAAGATTCTTTGGATCGTTGCTATCATACTGTTAACGTCCACAATAATCTACAATTTAACTTAAAATATTTGTGGCTTGCAAAATTGTTATTTTTTTTTATTTTAGTTTTTTTCTGGTGGCAACCCATAGATGACGTTTAGAGAAAAAGGCGGGCTTTTTGAAGGACGACAAGAAGTGGCACGGGAGTTTTTTTTAAAGTAGTTGGGGAGTACTCTTATAGTTATTAACTAGTATACAAGTGTATAATTCTTTTAATACTATTTCCCATAATATTTTTACCAACACCGTCTCCCTGTCAATGTCAGTTAAGTGTCAAAAGATTTTTGAACCAAAACTTTTTTAAAACAAGCGTCACGCTAAAGACGACTCTATTAAGCATAGCATACAATCCATGTGTTCAATCACACAGCTTTCACAAGGCCCTCAACACACCTACCTACATACGTACCTACCTCCGGTACTCCTTCCGTACCGTCATCACACCTCCGCTCATTTCCCGCGCCTATCTCTCGTGCCACCTGCCCTTCTACACGCAAAATACCCATATTTTTCTATCAATACCTCTTTCTCCACCAACCCCCAAGCTATTTTCAACCCAACAGCTTTCAAATAGAGTTGAGACTTCAATGGGGTTGTAAAGCTATAAAAATTGATGGTATTAGGAGCATATGGCCAAGAATGAGTTTCTGCATGCTACCAGTATAGTTTGGTGTGTTCTCATTAGCAGTGAGCAGTTTATTAAGGTCTATTGTTATTTATTTGTAGTAAATTTTCTTCCTGTGTTGCCCTTGCTTGGTTATCTTTGACGGCCTACGAAGTAAACTAATTGAAGACCCTAAGATTCTTTTTTCCAAAAATATGGTCGATTTTTCTGATCGTTTAACTTGTCCCTTCTTAAAAGTCTTTGATGGTGTTTTTTTACAGGTCACTTAATTAAAACCCTCGACCGTTTATTCAAGTTACACGTGAGATTTATAGATTTTTGAAGCTGTCCCCACTAAAACTTAACCAGGTGTTCACAGCATGTGGAAATAACCTTTCAACCGCCCAGTCGGATTAATACGACAATTATTTTCGTGCCCACCTGAGTCGTGTTTATACGACTAAGAATCTATGTCCGGTTTTATTTTTTTATGCAATTGCAAGACCTCGTCTGAAATAAAGTTTTTTTTTATGAGTTGGTCGCTTGGGGCGCGGCTATTGATATAAAACCAAGCGGTCAATATATCTGCCTAGCCTCTTTCTAACTATTCTGGGGTCAGTTTCCAGTCTAACCGGATGCAGCTGAATACCAGTATTTTACATGCAGCGACTGCCTATTTGACCTCCACAACCCAATAACTGGGCAATACGATACCCCTTGGTAAGACTGGCTGTCAGATTGACAAATTTGACAAAGTTCAGATTGAAAAAGATGCACAAATGACAGCCGGGGCCAACGGGTTAAGGTGCTTTCCGAGACACGGAGGAGTCTCGGTATGAAAAGATGGTCACCCATCCACGGCCAACCCGGGCAAGCGTAGCTTAACCTGGTGGATCGACCTGTGCAGCTGTTGGTACTTAGCCACGAGCTCCTCAGGTTTCATAAAGCGACATTTTTGTTCATAGATCTTTATTAACCGTTCACCATTTCATAATACTACTCTGTCAAGAAAGTACCGGGAAAAGATCAATAATACACAAAATGTCTGCTATTCATCCAAATTTATTTTATCACCTTCAAAGTATGCTCCTTTAGAAACGATACACTTGCGCCAACGAATAATCTATTCATCAAAACATTTTTTAAACGCTGCTTCCGGAATTGAGTTTAGTTCTCGCCGCGAATTCTCCTTTATGTCTTCTATCGATTGAAAACGGGTGCCACGAAGTGGTAATTTGAGTTTAGGAAAAAGAAAAAAGTCAGCAGGAGCCATATCTGGTGAATATGGTGGTTGCTGGATGGTATTTGTTGAGTGTTTGGTCAAAAATTCGTTCACAATGATAGCCTTGTGCGAAGGCGCATTGTCGTGGTGCAAAATCCAAGAATTTTCTTTCCACAAATCTGGCCTTTTTCGTCGAATTTGCTCTCTTAAACGCCGCATAACGCTCAAATAAAATTCTTTAATACAATTAATACCGTTAGACCTTCCGGTAAGAATTCAGAGTGCACAACACCGCGATAGTCAAAGAAAACAGTCAACATGACTTTGACTTTTGGTTGACTTTGGCGTGGTTTTTTCGGTTTCGGTTCAGTTGGAAGGCGCCACTCCGAAGCTTGTTGACTAGTTTGCATGTCAAACTCGTAAACCCACGTCTCGTCACCAGTAACAATGCGTTTCATGAATGTTGGGTCCGAACTGACTCGTTCTAGCATGTCCTCAGTGACTTTCATGCGATTGAGTTTTTGGAGAAAATTCAGATCTTTTGGGACTAGCCGAGCAGCAACATGTTTCATACCCAAATAATTAGTTAAAATGGTACGGATCGACTCGTGAGATACAGAAAGTTCGGCGGCTATCTCTCTCAGAGTTGAATGGGGATTTTCAGTCACTATTTTCTTCACTTTTGCGATGTTAACTTCAGTTGCAGACGTTGACGGCCTACCAGAGCGAGGCAAATCTTCCATCACATCTCGACCGCTTTTGAACGCTTTGAACCACTCATAAGCACGAGTTTTTGATAAAGTCGATTCACCGTAAGCCTTCTGTAACATTTTCAGTGACTCCGAACACGAAATTCCATTTGCGATGCAAAATTTAAGACAAACTCTTTGTTCGATATTTTTGTCCATTATGAAATTCGCAATACACACTATATATGATATTACTAAAACCAGCACTGTATTTAATATAAATAACAGATGCAACTCAAACTCCGCGCCAAAATGGAAAACAGTTGTGCCAATCTAACAACTACAAAAAAACAAAAATTTGAATTTGGAACCATATACAAATCATCCATTCCCGATACTTTTTTGACTGAATGTATTACTCCGAAACTCGCTAACCACCGGAGTCTATTGGCCAGCCACACTAAACACACTTGGCACTGATTATAAACGTCCGAGAGGTAACAGATGACGTCATTACACGTAATAAATCGTCAAACAGCGCAGTGTGCGGTATGCGTAGCGTCATAATCAAGTGACCGTTGAAACGGGAAGCGAATCCTTGGATTTCCATGGGGAAATAGTACGGGTCCTCTACATACATACATTAGGCCGCACGGCACTAGTAACAAAACCATTATAAGCTGGCTTCTTATTGTATTCAAACTCTGTACTATACTAGATCAGTTCATTAGTTCATTCATTCAGTTTATTATCAGTTCAGACGACACGGTTGGCGCAGTGGTTGAGCGATTGACTGCTACGCACTATGTCGCGGGTTTGATACCCGAACGGAACAAATATTTGTACGACCTGCAAGTATTTGTTACTAGTCTGGGTGTTTTTCTATCTATAATATGTATGTATTTACAAAAAAAAAATTTATATAAGTAGTATATCAGCCATCTCGTTACCATAACACGAGCATTAAGTTGCTTAGCTTGGGACGATATTTATGGCGTTGTGTGAAATGTCCAAGGATATTATTATTATTGTACAAGTGTTGCCAGAGATGTGCGGTAGACTGTACCTTGTAACAGCTATAGGTACGGTCAAATTATTCCAAAAGATTTTAAGCCTTAATACAATTGGAGTAAAGTCCAAAATCAATTGAGATTTGACAGTTTGTGGTAACTTGATGTGCTAGCGACTGTACATATTACTTATCTGAGAAACCAGCGTTAACCTGTTTTGCCTGGTATTTGTTATATGGATCTAATTGGTTATTAATTACTGGAACATCAGACTGTTATCCCCGTTCCTACCTAAAATTCCAGTTATCATCGTAAAATTCCAAGAATAGCAATTACTATACTATCCATGTGCGCGTAAGCATTTCCAGCGATTTAGGGCTGATTTCACCAATAAAACTGATCACGATCAGCATATAAATCCAGTTTAAGACCTGTCAGTGTCATTATCTATGGAATTTTGTCAGGTCTTAATCGCGGTTTAAATGTGCTGATCGCGTTCAGTGTTATTCGTGAAATTGTCACTTATTCTTCTTCTACGTTTTTATTATGTAAATAATCAAATAGTGTGACTATTTCGTGGTCGACGTTGCATCACTATTGCACATTGAACGCGATACAGGATACATTGGCGCTGGTATCGAGCTAAAGTGTCGAACATTAGAGTAATGCACGCGTTTCGTCCACGTCCGCGGGAATTGAGGACTGCCACGAGAAGTACCAGGTATACTCAACATTGTTAACTATTGCATTGTACATCGTATCAACATGAATGTTTATGGTGTTTCTCGCTGGTGCTTCTAAAACTTATCTACTACGATTGGTTTTATTGTAATAAAGAGTTTCAAAAAACATGGAAGCCATTATTTATATATTACACACTTTACGGGTAAAGCGTAAAGTGTTTCAATAAATAATATAGTTAAAAATATAGTTTAATTAAACTTTAAACAGTGATAACCTAGTGGTGTGACCGTCGGACTGCCAAGTCATAGGTTTCGAGTTCGAACACAAAACACGCAACTCAAAACATTACACGGATTAATATGCGTATTGTATAATTATCACTTGCTTAAAAATCGGTGAAGGAAAACATCGTAAGGAAACCAGCATGTCTGAGAGATATTTCTCAACAGCATGAGAAGCTAAGTCAGAGGCCCATGGGCAGCATAAAAACTCTGACACCACACGAAAAGGAAAAGATTAAACTTTTTATACCTACAAAGACTACTTAGACTAAAAAAAACCAAAGTAACCATAAACATAGTTTAATAAATAAACTTCTGTACCTAATAGTAAATATTCCGAACAAGTATTAACTCCTTCACCAGGTATCAGTCATCTTCAAAAACATCAAACTATAACCAGTATTAACTTCTTCATCAGGTATTAAACTCAGTCGTCTTCAGAAACTTAAAATTCACCAAAAGTTGCGAGCTCCTGTTCTAAGTTTCGTATGCAGTGCAGTAACAGCTTCCATTACGTTGAATAATACTAAATTCTACCAACTTTTAGTATTTTCACTTATGAAAGGAAAATAACATGCCATGTTTGATGAAATGTATCTACGCACATCAAGCTATCCCAAACTGTCAAATTTTCCCAATTGAACATGAACCTTATGCTTTTATAATAAAGTTAAAAAACGATCAAAGGCGTTTGGCGTAACTAGATGAGTGAAATAACTGATTTAAGCCATGGTCCTAATCATTATGAACTACTGGTACAATGGGATAGAACGTGAAATCACGAAGAAATCTGCCGCTCCGTACATTTATTTTCATCGAACTTGCCAAATGTAAGTAACATCTGATTTAGCATAATGAGCCTGTAATGTTCCCACTTCTGGGACGGCTTGTGTCCTCGCAGTGAGAGAGAGTAGGCCGTAATCAAGCAATCACAATATGAAGTTTAGTTACTAAGTGAATTTTATAGAAATGTGCTCTTTGTTTGTGTTTCTTTCTCTTTTCTTCCTTCTTTCTTAAGTTTGCTCCCAATGTAAAATTTATTCGTAATCACTAGGTACATAGTATAAAACAAAGTCGCTATTTTTGTCTGTTTGTCTGTATGCTTAAATCTTTAAAACTACGCAACGGATTTTGATGCGGTTTTTTTTAATAGATAGAGTGATTTAAGAGGAAGGTTTATATGTATAATTTGTCGACATATTTTGCGGGCGAAGCCGCGGGCGGAAGCTAGTGATGAGTAAAATGTCCCCTTAAGAGGTTTTCAATTATATCAGAAACACGGTCACGAAATAATCGCCTATTGTATATTTTAAGACTTCTGCTCGCACGTCATATTTGTGTTCATGGTTATCTCAAACTCAAACTCAAAGCATTTATTTCAAATGAACCAATTACAGGCACTTTTGAATTGGCAAGGGGTCGGTCAGTCAGAAAAATTAAGCTAGTTACTCATTCCCTTAGGAGAAGAACGGGCTAGAAACTCCATGGACACTCGTTTAAATCAAAATATGGTTACAAAATATGGGTTACATCATTCATGTTCAAATATACACGTGAGAACGATGCAGAACGTAAAAAAGCGTCCATAATAAAATATAAAAAAAAATACAATTAAAAATTTAATTTAATTTTAAAAGAGCCATGGCAGCCAAGAGATGACCTGTCCCTACTGACGGCGCCCGTTCACGAACATGACGCATTTCCGTGTGATTGGGGTTGCCGTGACGTCATTACTCTACGGGACACCGCTTCCCTGCTGCTCACGACGCACAATTCAACGTGTGACGAAAACCATACTGTATTCCATGGGTAATTGATTTTCAAATGTGGAATAACAACCTATGACAATTACATCCTCAATTTCCTTACTTGCTTGAACACGAACATTTCATAGACTGTTTTCTAATATTTCATAAAGCTTTTTTCCCGAAAGGTTTAAATTCAAAGGCAAATCATTTATATCAAATAGGCACAAGAAAGACACTTTTGAACGTCAAAATGAACAAGAAATAGAATTAATTCTTGTCACCCCTTCCAAAAGGTGGATTCATATGGTGAAGAATGGGCAAAAAACTACACTTTGTTTTTCAATGTTTTGAATACATGAATTATAAAACTTTATGTGAAGACGATGCACCCAGAATAAATTACTCCACACCACAAAAGGAGAAAAGAAAAACAAATATAACAATGGCAGTTAAAATTAATTATGTCATAAATACATGGTGCTACATATTTTAAATTGTAGGTACATATTTAGTACACCTACATTTCGCAAAATAATGTATAAGTGCAAAGCACCATTTTCATATATTCTCACGTTTATTGCAATTTGCAAGTCAATCAGACCACAATATTATTCGCAGCGCAATACGTAAGTTAGAATTCATTCATTCGTACAAGCGAAATAAATAATTATAACAAGCGAAATGTGGGTATATACAGTACACTTCTGCACAACCCTTCTGGGAATACAAGACAGATGTTTATGTTACGTAATTAGAATTCAAACAAAATTCGGTACGAGACTTATTCTCACTAGCTCCGTTATCACTACAATCTGATAGCTGTAACCGGTACCGCGATCACTTTTCGAATATCGAACATCTTACCATAATCACCCACAAAAACTTCGATAACTTAAACCCTGCGACTAACAAGCGTCAACTACCGCCATAGTTACCGCGCAGTAAATTACGTTTAGATAGAAATCGTTGGAAACAAAAGAGTGACAATGGCTCGCGTCCAATTAAAGGAGATGGGCCGCCGTTTATCTGCGATGATGATCATCACGCGAGCGCCAGCCCCGGTGGTCTGCGTGGGAGGATCGTGTTTTATAGCTGTATGAATCTTGGGCTTGCTCACTGGGGGGTTTGAAAGCACTAGGAAGATAGGCTGCGAAATTAAGGCTGAACTAGAATAAGCAAAAAGTTTTCAAACTTTAATTACTGTTAAATATGAGTGAGCAGTGATAGCCTAGTGGTATTGGCCGCGACTATACCAACTTTACTTTGTGTATTTCATTTTCATCACCGCTGTTCTCAGCAGTGGTGATGAATGATGCAATGATGAAGGAAGCAGTGATAGCCTAGTGGTGTGACCGGCGGACTTCCAAGTCATAGGTCTCGAGTTCGAACCCAAGACACGCACCTCTGATTTTTCGGATTCATGTGCGTATTGTATAATTTTCACTTGCTTAAAATCGGTGAAGGAAAACATCGTGAGGAAACCGGCATGCCTGAGAGATATTTGTCAACAGCATGTAATGCTAAGTCAGAGACCTATGGGCAGCATTGAAACTCTGACACCAGGTTAGTCACTAACCACACGAAGAAGAAGAATGAAGGAAAACAGCGATATCCACCAAACCGCGCTGGTCCCACGTTGTAGATTATGGCCCATTCTCTCCCACAGAGTGGAGGCCTGTGTCCCATCAGTAGGAACTACAGATAGGTTATCTGTGGTAGGAACATTATAGGCTGATTATGCAATCTGAAAGAGTAATTTCAAAGCATCTTCAAATGCTTAAAGGTAGCAACCATTTTGCATTTGGTGAGCTAGACCGTATGTCATGTAATAAAAAATGCATGAAGTTAGACTAATTATTTGATGATTGGCAGTTGAAAGTCAAGCACAAGTTTTAAAATTGGCTTTCATATACCTAATCAAATTAAAATTCATCATCATCTGCCTAGCCTTTTCCCAACTATGCTGAGGTCGGCTTCCAGTCTAACCGGATGCAGCTGAATACCAGAATTTTACATGGAGCGACTGCCTATCTGACCTCCACAACCCAGTAACTAGGTAATACAATACCCCTTGGTAAGACTGGCTGTCAGTTTTTCGGGTTTCTGACGACCCGTAACAACTGTCAAAGATGTACAAATGACAGCCGGGACCAACTGGTTAACGTGCTTTCCGAGGCACGTAGGAGTCTCGGTATGTAAAGACGGTCACCCATCCACGGCCAACTCTGGCAAGCGTAGCTTAACCTGATGGATCGACCTGTGCGGCCATTAGTACCTACCCACGAGCTCCTCACTCAAATTATAATTATCTTAACATTAACAATGAAACACGTGAAAGTATAGACCAACTCCCGCCATCGAAATTGTAAAATCAATCTAACTTAACCAATAATAATAACTGAAGTTTCATGTAAAAACAACATTGTGTTAGAAGCAAATTTAATATCAAATCGGGGATTGATAGCAAAACATCTGTTTGACTGTAATTGCTCAAGTTTCTAGCAGTTTTGTCTGTAGATAGCGGTAGGGTTTACAATTGCTTTATAGCTATTTGATATTCGGGGCGCTTCGTCAGGATATTCGGTGATATTCGGTCAGGATGAGAGGAATATTTAATAATATTATATAACTTTATAATAATCTACCGGCAGACATCAGGAACACATTCTCTTTTAACATAATTATCTAAAGCTGAATTCAAACAGTACGTCACTAACGATACAAAACTATTAAGGTAACAATGTAGGTAAGCTACACATAAAATGCGATATCATTCTACTAGACTACACTAGACTACTTATCATTTAGCTACTAGACTACACTTATCTTAGATAGGTATGTATTTATTCCCTAAGTGCACAATGTACCTACGTTCTTTTATAATAGAATCTTTAAGCCCATTTAACGATTTTTTTAACTCTGTCATGTTTGAAATTACATCATCAAAAATAGAAACATTAATCATCGATCCCTAAGTTCTTTATTAGTGATCGATGCCATTAATGAATTAATTTCCGTATTTGCTGACCAACAATCTGGCACTGTCTGGCTCATAAGATTGTTGAAAGATTTTTATTCTTATTGATCATGACCGTTTCTCAAATTTAGTGGGCCCAAAACTTCGCCAATTCCATCGTCGTCATTGACACTTAGACTGATGTCCATGTTCCGTGATGTTCGTGTGTCCATTTTTTACATACCTCAAGTAAAAATAAGAAGTAATTCGCAAATAACTCGCAATCCGCTTATGAGTGACCACCAACAGCCCGCGGAAAACTTACACCTCGACCCCATCAGTCTCTTACACAAATTGACGACCAAGTCTCTTGTACAATATGCTACAACAAAAGCTACATGATTCGTGCAAGGGACAGCCCTAGCTTGGGAACAATTGTGGCAAGCCGTAGCCGGGGGCACGGGCTACCGAACGCTTCGCACGGATTCTGAGCGTAAAACATGAACTGATCGTGTCGACAAGATTTCGGGAGTATTTTTGGCTAAACATTGTATCTCAAAATAATTTGAAAAGAACGAAATGATTGTTGCGTTTTGTCTCGGAGGAAACCTCATTCTTTCGAGTTTTACCTGTTATCTTAAAAGCTCTACCAACTTCGAACTAAAGCAGTCAAGACGGGTGTACAGAAATCAGCTCGAGCTGCAAAATGCGTTGTTGCTCTGTCACCACACTTGGCATTGAATACTTGCCATCGATACGAGAGAAGAAAGTTTAAGTAGGTAAAGAATACTTGGAGTATAAAAGCATGAAATGTCTTTTTAAAAGCCTTGAGAAATATCTTCCACTAAGCAGAGTATATTCAAATAGTCTCGAGTGGGCTTGAAATGTACGTCTGAGGCTGCCTGGAGGTCTACCCCAGCGACTAATATTTTTATATGGCATTCAATGAACTTTTATCAATAAGTGGCACTGTCAACGTCAAAGTCAAATCATTTATTTCAAATAGACACAAGAAAGGCACTTTTGAACGTCAAAATGAACAAGATATAGAATTGATTCTAGTCGCCCCTTCCAAAAGGTAGTTTGGTATGGAGAAGAATGGGAAATAACTCCACCGTTATTCTTTTAAAATAAAAAAGACGATCCAGAAACTCAAAGACAGTGACGAAAACAGACAAATCGTTCACATTCACAACTTCGCAGAACAACTGATTATATCTAAATGAACTGCCGAACTCGCAACAGCAATTTTTCTCTTCCCCATCCATACGGCGATAAACAGGCGGAAAAACTATGTTCATTTGTGTGAAACTTAATCAAAACTTTATCATAGTACAGGGATGGTGAACCTTGGGCTTGCGGGCCATGAAAAGCTGGCTGGGACTGACTGAATGCGGAAAGCATGAAACTTGGAGAGAACCCTTATGCTCAGCATCGGAGTGCAATAGGTTACGATTGGACACTACCTCAAAAATATATAAATATTTCTGACTCCAACCTACATGGTCTTCACATGATCTGACCAAGAACACACCTGTACATTTTAAAAGACTCAGAGGTCGAGTATGCTTCGGCCTTTTCTGTCAGAGTAGTCAGATGGGAAATGCTGACCTCATGTAGTTTTTAAAATGTGTCAAAGCGTTTGTAAAAACGTATTTACAAAAAATAAAATAATTAATTAATAATCAATTAATTAAGAATTTAAACCTGTTTACTTGTTTTAATGTATGCACATGTTATATGTAATACCTATTTTAAATAAAAAGAAAACTTCAATTTCACAAATTCAAAAGAACCCTAGTTAACCTTATTAACCTTTTCAGGCCTTAACGACTGAACAGAATTCAATTTAATCTGGCACCATGACTTGGGTTAAGAAATAAGATACTTTCTTTTCCGGTAGTACCCACGTTCGGTGGAATAATATCCGACCACCACGCGTAGCTGCAGACAAATAATAAACAATAATTTAAAATTGCCTAATCTTTCTAGATACAAAATAATTTTTACATGCAAAAAGGTTCACCACCCCTGTCAAATTATAACATAGCAGTAACAAATAGTCTGGGAGCTAGCAACTATTCGGATTAGCGGCATTTGATGGGCCAAGTTGCTAAACAAAGAACGATTTGGATCTTTTCGCGGTAGACACAATAAAATGCAACGATTACTGGCGTCGTGGAAATACCCGTTTGTTTATGTTTATTATTGTTTCATTGCTGCCGATGCTGGTAAGTTGGGAGGAGATAAAAGTATAATTTTGCGCTAACTCGAGTCGTTTTGGTGAAGTTCCGTGTTACGCATGAGTGTTTGTCTACTCCTAGTCTAGGAGCTAACAAAATAGTTTTGCAGTTTGAAATGGAAGTGACAGTAGAATAGAAAATGCATTTTGCAGAAACATTATTTTATGATCGGTTTAAGAATCTATACCAAAATGAGAAAAATGAGTCTATCTGTGTTTGTTTCGTAAAAAAGTTACGTTGAAGTTCAGTGTCCTGTTTTCATCTTAAATATTTGCCACGTTACACTCATTATAAAATTGCAGGGCACACAATCGATGAACAGGTCAATTGGAGATCCTGTTTTACTCGTTCCAATGTGTTTGATAGCGTAGTGGTGGGACCGTCGGACTGCCAGGTCATAGGTCTCAAGTTCAAATTCATGTGCGTATTGTATCTAATCAATTGCTTCAAAATCGATGAAGAAAAACATCATGAGGTAACCAGCATGTCTGAGAGGTATTTCTCAACAGCATGTGAAGCTAAGTCAGAGGCCCATGGGTAGCTTAAAAACTCTGACACCACACACGTAAAATAAAGAAGACACCATTAATTGAAACAACTATAAATCAGTTTCAAACAAAATAAATAATATAAAATAACTACGCTACTAGTCCCCGAAGGTTTGGGCTGAAGTGTACCTTTTAGTACACCTCTACGGGTTTAAGACCTATGTAATAGAGGCGCGCCTATTGCTATCAACCTGTCACAAATCCACTCCGGGCTGCTACTGAAAAATCCAAACTGTAAAACCCATCACCACTTTCCCCGATCTAGGTATTGATCCCAGGACCTCAAGCTCAACGGTAGCGGTTGCGACCGCTACGCCAACGAGACAATCCGAATAAATAAATAATTTAAAAAACATTTATTGAACAAAATTACAGCAGCGATTCAAATTAAATTTTATTAGTGCTGTGCCATTGCGTTCTATCCCGGGAGACCGGGACATTACTCGCAAATCATTTACGAATAAAACGTCCCGGGTTGAAATAATATGACACGTTATACGACTGGTATTGTCAAGGGGATCATTCCGGGATTGCGCGGGCGTGTCCCAGCACTCTTTTGTGGATTGTCCCTGTTTTATATTAACGTCATGGTGTTTTATTTTATAAATTGTATTGTTATTTAATTGATTTATTTTTCGGTCGGTTTTAATAGTTTCCGATGTGTTTTGTTGTACTGGAAATTAATTACAAGATAACGTAAGACCTGTACGTTCACGCCTGTAATTACAGTTTAATGATACTAAATACAATGCGTTATGTAGGTATTTGATTTAAATTAAATGCATAGTTTTAATGAACCACACCTTTATTTTCAAACGCATTTAGGTAAACTTGTAGCCAGTTAAAAAAAGTTAAATAGGTAAGCTGTAATTAATAATTACAATCTTACGTAAAAAAAATGTGTCTCTTGCATACAGTATAATTTTCACTAGCTTTAAAACAATAGGCTTATTAAGGTGCGGTACAGTGTATCATTTTTTTGCAATTTGCAGGTTAGTTCCAAGTTACGCAACCGTAATAAATGTGTATTTAGAAAATTGAAATCATTAAACTCATAACTAGAACTCTTTAAATATATAGATACGATTGAATTTCGCAGACTACGTCAGGGCATCCCTCTTAACCCCCTATGTCGTAGGAACCCCGGATTCATAGGAAAAATTCTCTCGAAACGACAATAATTAATATAACCGTATAAATCGTTGAGCTCTTGCAGGCCTACAGCTTCTAATAGGTGAACATCTAATGGGTTAATATTTCTACCCTCATTTGTTTGAAACATACTATATTATACAAGTTGTATATTACAAGTATATAGACATCCTACATTACCAAACTGTCAGGCCCAGCAAGATCTCAATGCGGTCTTCCCACCTAATAACCTAAGGAGTTTCCATATACATAAATGATGACCGTAACAAAAGGGACATAGTGTATAAATTAATAATTAACATCCCGGGATTCACGTGTGGATAATCCCGGGGACGGGACGGGAACGCGGTAATTCACGAACTATGTCGATGCGAGTAAACTGCCAGATTAGACCGCTTATGTACCTACAGATACTGTTTGTGGTAGGGATACTGCGTTCATGATATTTTTAGGGATAAATATTAATATATAGTGTAAAAATAAGCTTGCATAATTGCGCTGTTTTTATGCCTCACCACCCAGACAGATATAATAGGACATTAAAAGCTATATGAATTTATACTGAAACTAGCTGCACCCGCTGCTCGGCTCCTATTGGTCATAGCGTGATGTTACATAGCCTTATAGCCTTCTTCGATAAATGGACTATCCAACACAAAAAAAAAACAATTCGGAACAGTAGTTCGAGAGCTTAGCGCATTCAAACAAACAAACTCTTCAGCTTTATAACATTAGTATAGATTACAAGCAAAGATGTTACAGTTTAACCATAGTACGAGAAAGTGCAAACTTATTCAATGGAGGGACAACCAAATTTACCAGCTTTTCTAGAAAAGACTGCCCAGGAGCAAAGAGAAATTAAAGAGAAAGAGAGAGAGAGAGAGAGAGAGATTAGTAAAGAGATATTGGCAACGCTGGCAACGTAATGAAACTGGCAACGTAGACATGTTAACTCACGTTCGTAAAAAGAACACTATCAAGATCGTCTTTTTTTTATAAACTCAAAATGATGCATTCGAAATTTAAATCACCATTTATTTTTTTCCAAATCTTGAAAGCATGGACACTAGATAGTGCTACTTATACACCCCGTAGGTCCACACATCGACGCGGCCACACTCCGTGGGTTTGTCACAGGCAGGCGCCGGGACAATGAATTGAGGCCCTTTGTGAGCTACGGACGTGGACGCCTCTCCTCGATATATCAAAACCATTATACGCCGAACTGAACGGTGTGGACATGTACGGCGGACGCGGTGACGTCAATTTCGTTGTTTATGGATTGATGAGTTATGGAGTTATTTTGTAAGGAAGGTGAATGTTGATCTGAAATATGCCAAAAATTTAATTCAATCAACATTTTTTTCATTTTTTTGGCATTCGACTGGTAAAAAATCATTTGGAGTTGCTGTATTTATAAGAAAATCTGGAACGTTTTTGTCGTCACAAAATATTTCCTTAAAGATTTTAACAGAAAATTTCAAAACCGACAATATTTACTATCAAAATAAAGAGAAAATGTAGAAAGAGATGTACCTAAGGTGTCAAAAAAAATCTAGCTCTAACGAAGAATAATTTGCTGATCATACCACCCTTGCAGCCTTTATAACTGTTTATTATTACTCTATCAGATATCGTTGTTATGTCTCTACTAATGTAGACGTCCCATTTCCTCCCATTCTCTTCAGAATAAAGCAAAGACATCAACTATTTAGCGAAACGCCCGGCGAATGTCACGAGTCGCAGTTTTTCCTTTTATTCTTGTCAAAAGAATAATTAGGTTGGTAATTTAATTAATGAGTCCATTGTGAGAGCCGTCGCCTTATTTGACTTGTTACGAATTCAATTTGTTTTAAAAGTCAACGTCATGAAAAAAAACGATGATTTTTAAAGATTTACCACGGCCATTAAGTGAAATGTTTGGAGAGACTTGATATTATTTGTTAGGCAAATGAGAGATGATTGGGTTATATTTCGTGGAATTGTTTGAGTTTATATGTCACAAACTTGTAAAGCAATTAAAATATTTAATTTACTATGTTATTTTTTGTATATTGAAGGGCTAAGCGGTTTCATTTTTACTTTAAATACATTAAAATTGAACCAAAACAGCGATATCTGATATCAACAAATGATGAAATAAGTTTTAGAAATTCTATGCGATTAGAAATGCTGCTTGAGGGATTGAATGGTCTTGTATGGTAGCCATACTCATTACGATATACTAGCGCAAGTTTATAATAACACCATTACCTACATAAATTTGCGCAAAAATCTGCCAACACTTCTAAGTCTAAACTTGCGTAAATATTTTGTAACTTGGATGGCTACCATTAGAAAGGTGTCTAGTTGTTTAAGTCACTTACATAAAAAAAAACATTTATTACGGGTTCCATATTTAAAAAAAAAACACAAATTACGACACACAAAAAAAAAATTAATTAAATTAAAATTATAAAAAAAAAATCACCACACATTTTCACACGAAAAAACTGCTTTCTTTTACTTTGTTACGAAGGAAGGCCATCTTAATATCTGTACCAACATCTCTGCACACCCCACATACACATTATTCACCCATACCAGAAATAAAAACGGTTTAAACTCGCAATATTCCAAATTCCTTCAAGAATACACTCCATTATTACACCCGCTCCCAACAGAATTCATAGTACGGCCATCACTGTCAAATTATACGATGCAATTTCTAACATTTTAATAATAATGTATTTTAGGTTAAACCAACGAATATTTCGCAGTCGCCTGGCGTGACGGGCAGGCGTATTCTCCTGAAATATTACGTCTCAAACACAAAGGAAAAACATATTTTTTTCCTCTGGCAACAAAATGTAAGCTGCGCGTTATAATTTTTCACAGGGGACCTTTGGAGACAGTGATTTTTTATAAATGGAACACGTCGCTTTTATTCCGAATAGAGCTTGTTTTTAAATTATTCCCGGCTATTTCGTGGTGTTCGTAAATAAATACTCTTTTGTTTTCGATGTTTTTCGTCATCCTTGTTTTGGTTTTCGATTTATAAATTGGACGCATTGTTTTACTATACTAGGCGTATGAAGTTCAATAAACCCAAGTCTGTACCTCGACCATTTATTTAAATTAAAAATGTATTCATGCGCTAATTTCTTGCTGCGTACGTCATAATAAGTCGACAGTCTGAATTGCGAATCCCAATTTAAGCATCATTCTAAAATACGCCCAAAAGATTTTGTCTGCTTTATTTCCGAGTGGTGGCAAAGAAAATGCACTCCACTCCAACATTTCTTTTATTCCCAGCTTTAGGAACCGATCCCAATCTTAAGATAAAACCTGTTTTAAGTTAAACTACTTCTCGAAGATCAGCGGCGTTATAAATTTGATGCAATCGAGATGATTCAATTCGAGATAATGGTGGTAATGCCGAAACTTGGGGCGGTGTTGCCAGCATTCAGACGTCTAGCGGCGAAAACCTTTGTAGAAATACGGTACTTCTATGAGTACCTTACTAGAGATAAAACAATTGAAAATGTTACTAAAGAGATGATAAAAAAACAATTAATAACTTTTTCGTAAAAATAATTGTTACCTGATATTTTTGTTATTTTACGATTTAATTTTGAGAATTGACAAAGCAATAACATTTCATTAACAGTCATTTGAAAAAAAACGGACAAATGTGATCATAATTATAAAGATGGCATTTTTATATTTTGTTTTATTGCTCTGGACAAAACTTCGTGAATTTTTTTCACGTTTTCTACTCCTACTACAAGTCACAGAGAATTGTGTTGATAATAAATACATACATATTTGATAGTGTCATGAATCCTGTTTTGATCAATATTTTACCTGATACCAGCAAATTATAAATAATAATATTAATTAATTAACTCGATTGAAATAATAAGTTTACAAAAAATTTACATCAGTAGTATATATATTATTATTCTAGGCCTATAATAGTACTTGAATAATCTGAATTAAAACTATGGTAAGATAAATATAATATTACAGTTGCAATAAAAAAAAATAGAATAATTCTGAAGGTAATGTAGTGCGTTGTCCGATCTAGGTTCATTTAAACCTGTCGCACCTTTAGAATGAAAACGACGTAACTCAAAAAAGTGACTTTGAGGGAAATAACAAAAGAAGTTTTAAAGTTCTTAACACTTCCGTAGTATTTGGTCTATTATTTCGTGATTATTTACGTCAGTGACTATGTTTGTGCTGCAAATTATAAAAAAGTCTTTTCACTATTTTCGTTTTGAGTCATTTTATGACGATAACTCAATTTTTGATTTTTTGAATTGTGTCGTTATAATTATAAAGGTGCGCTGTGTTTAGGATATATTTCTACAATAGTAGTTATCTGACAGACAGTCATTGAGTTTAATTAATATATATTTTTTAATACTAAGCAAATTGAAAATAACTTCAGAAAATGTCACGTTTAAGCGGGATTGTCCGAAAGGGTTACCGCTACCCCGGAACATAAAATGAACATGGATGGGTTTTATTCAGTAACAGTCTGACACTCCCATACACTCCACCCAGAGCAGGGTGGAGCGGGGGCGGGATGATATGAGTAATTTGATGATTTCCCACCCTAAAAAAAAATCCGTCACGTTCACCTCACTTAACACTATTAGAAAAAAGTATATCAAACTATGAACACAATAACACTTAGATGTATGTACGTAATATTTTGAATGTGAATACTATGTCAACAGTGGCACATACTCGAAAGCCAATCAGTATCAATAACAATAGAGCATTAATTAACGATCTAAACAATCCATCAGGTGATTACTATCGGTTAATTTACGGCTATTTGTCTATTTACATGTAGGAGTTAATTAATTTGAATATGATGTGAATTAATTATATTGCCAGTTTAGTTAATAATAGTTTGTTTGATGGTAAAGTCGGAGAAGCACTAAGAAACGTAGCCTCAGTCTTCTAATTAATAGGGATATTGACTAAATATTATTTTTATAAATTAGGACACGTAATTTTTCTTTTTTCACATAAACACAAGATTACATCGATACATTGTGTTAAAATATGGCATGACGTCACTGCTTTATAGATTTTATACTGAAACGTAGCGCCTGCACGCCCCAACTTATTGCGTTTTATCGAAGTAATTTTTTATTAATACGATAAAGCAAAAAATACGTGTCTGATATTTTTTTTTACTATCTGACTGACGAACTAAATATTTTTTTTTACCCTGTCGACATCCATGTTGTGTCAGAACGTAATTAAACATTGCATAATATGATTCTTATTTTTGAGTCCCATGTAATACTTGATTGAAATGTAAAAGTGTCTTAAAAAGATCTCATCATCTTAAGTAATGCTTAACCCATTGGATGTTCGCCTATTAGAAGCCGTTTGCTTATAAGAGCTCAACGATTTATACGGCTATATTTATTGTCGTTTTGAGAGAATTTTTCTTACGAACCTATTGGGTTCATACGACATTTGAGGGGTTAAGGTAAGGTTGAGGGGTTTTAAAAACAAATTTGTAAATTCAAATTCTCAAATCGAAAACCGGGTTACCACTGGATCTCTTATTAAAAGTAATGTTAGTTAAAATATGGCAGTAAATATAATTATAAAGATACCTGCTCAAGTATCAAGGCTCGAGTATAAAGGCAGAAAGTATCAAATATTCTCATTGTTTCCTCGTCTCGCCGTCCGACGTGGCAGCGACGCGTGAATACCCACACTTTGGCCCGCCTAAAACGTCTTTCACCTGTACACAATGGCCCACGACACTTCATAATAGCACGTTTAGAATGGACCACTTCGGTCCCACTTCAATGTTAATCTGTCTGTGCATACAGAACCTTACAAACCTAAGCAATGTACGATTCTAATTTCCGAAATAGGTTTTCGTAAACAAGTTATAGTACAACTAGTTTCGTTATTATTAAGTTAATTGGCGATTTTTGGTGAAAATAAAACGCCCCGGACTCTGTGTCGTTTTTTTTTTGCTGAATTATCAAATTCCCTCTAAAATAGGGATGGTTAATTGGAGCTAAACGTACAATAATACCTACTCCTTAATGTGCTTTTTTTTTGAGGGTGGGAAATCATCAAATGACTCCTCCCGCTCTGGGTGGAATGGAAGGGAGTGTCAGACTCTTACTGACTAAAACCCATCCATGTTGCTTCCGTAGCCCTTTATGTTCCGGGGTAGCGGTAACGCTTTCGGACAATCCCGCGTATCCTTAATGAGCTGTATCCATAATTATCTCGTTCAGAGCGTAGAAATAAGTTCACAACTTTAAGATCTTAACTAATATATGTATAATTGCGAAAGTAAGTTTGTGTGTTTGTTTGCTTGTTTGTTACCTTTTCTCGCCTTAACCGCTGATGTCACGAACCGATCATCCTGAAATTTCGCATATACTTTTTCAGGTGTACAGAAACGGACATAGGATTACCTTTCATCCCGAAATAAAGTACTGTTCCCGAGGAAAACAACAATAACGTTCTTATGATCATAGATGGCGCCACGTGTCTTAAGAATCATGATTGAATTATGTTATTACTAGCGCAGTACAACCCAAATAGATAGTCAAATTCTTAACTTAACGCGAGCTATGCCGCGGGCAGAAGCTAGTCTACCATAAATACCTTTCTTCAAACCTGAAATCAAGTTCGGAAGCATTTGGAAGCTGCGTCCATCAAGTCGTCTCATTGTTCCCTCGTCAGCACTAAGTGGGCCTGACGCCTGCCGCCTGACGCCTGACGCTTACCGCCATCAGGCCGGCGTGAACCAGTGACGTAAGAATGCCTGTCTCAATTGAATGTGTATACGCTCTTATTGTTGCGAAACTGAATGTTCGTTGATGCGAGGCAATTAAATTAGGATTTTTTATTTTATAAAATGGTAATAAGACTTTGGATAAATGTGTTGAAAAGTGAATCTGTTAGATCATTACCATTATTATACATACAAGCCATTTTTTTGAAATCGTTTATTAAATTATGTAAGTAGTTATATCTATTTATGAAAAGAACAGGTACCTTAATCACCATCATTCTCTTGCACTTATCCCAGTTTATTTGCGGTCGCTGCAACACGTGTAAAGTAGTCGGTGTAACTTATACAGGTACAGAGGCCAGCACATCAAGTTACCACAATCTGTCAAATTTCATTGATAGTATTTCAACTTTATTGCAAAGACATAAGGTTCATTTTTAATTGAGGAAATTTGACAGTTAGGGATAGCTTGATGTGCTGGCGTCTGTACATGTCATGATATAAGCTGTTCTTTGTTTCTACAGCTGTGTACGTAGTGAATGCCAGGATACTCGAGGTATTTATCACCTGGCCTTACATCGGGCCACACCACGCTCGTGATCTTCCCACTGCCTCCATTTCACTCACTCGTCGACACCTAACGTGTACGCACATATTATCTAGATCATTAAAAAATGTAATCAGCACCCATTTAAAAAAAGTTGACTTCTTGTTCTTTTGAAGGTGGGAAATCATCACACGACGCCTCCCGTTCTGCGTGGAGGGGGAAGGGATTGTCAGACTCTTACTGACTAAAACCCATCCATGTTCCTTCTTTAGCCGTTTTTGTTCACGAGTAGCGGGAACCCTTTCGAACAAACCTGCTGAAAGTACAGTACACTACGACAAAAATGAGTTGTAGCATCGGCAAAATTCGTGAAACCGATCGAGGATCAAGTAGTTTTATTACAAAGTTAAGACCCCCAGCAGCGCACCTGGTGCTTGATACTCAAAAATTCTGCCGAGCCTTTTCTCAACTATGTTGGGGTCGGCTGCCAGTCTAACAGGATGCAGCTGAATAACAGTATTTTACATGGAGCGACTGCCTATCTGATCTCCTCAACCCAGTAACTGAGTAATACGATACCCGTTGGTAAGACTGGCTGTCAGATTTTTGGGGCTTCTGACGACCCGTAACGACTGTCAAATGACAGCCGGGACCAACGGCTTAACGTGCATTCCAAAGCACGCAGGAGATTCGGCGTGTAAAGATGGTCACCCATCCACGGACCAACCTCGGCAAGCGTAGCTTAACCTGATGGATTGATCCGTGTGGCTTGTATTACTTAGCCACGAGCTTGATACTCAACAATCGCCTTGAACTGAAAATTATCATCTCCGAGAGCTGGCTGTAGAGCCGGAAGTAGACTCCTATAGCGAAAGACCTATGAAAGGAGAAACCCATTTCTGGGCCTAGCCGTTACACGAATCAAATATGTAACAAAAAAATCTACTATTCTGCCTATTAACCCATTTAAATCTTAGCCTCAATTACAATGGCCGAGTGTAAAAAAATACATTTCTATTTTTTTGTTTTAAACAACCTTTGTAAACCGTTACAGCACTTATTTCATTATACGTCACTTACTTTGCAAACACTGGTATTAAACAATAGAGCGTACCGAATGTAACCGATTTAGCGGATATCGATAATTAGAAATTGTAAATAACGCGTCAGAATAAACAACTGTCAGTCGGTGACAGCAATAAATTTGTGACAGAATAAATTGTTTATCGTCAGTGTCAAGTGCATGTCAAGTGTTTTGAAGTGACCGGGCGGATCTTTGTTTATAATGTGTGTTTATTATTCATTTATTATCCTAATGTGTTAGTGTTATATATTTAAAAAGATCCTGTATGTTTATTCTTTCGGATTATCTATTGATTTTAAGCATTCAAACTCTAATTGGATTCTAATAGGATTTTTTACAAGTGCCTTGCTAGCCGCGTGGTTAGCCGTGCTAGTGTGCCGCTTTTCGGTAAGTTTTTATAAGATATCATACATATTTCAGTTAAATAACTCTTGTAATATATTCTTATAATCATTGTTCTTAATGTAAGTAATTTTTTGGGAAAAAATATGACGAAAATAAATAAGATTCATGTAGGCCGATTACGTCATGCCATGACGTAATCGGAAAACGGCATCAGATTTCTACCCGCGCGGGTCTTTTGTTTGGTTTAATGTGATACCCTGTTTATATTAAGTAATGATATTTTGGTGTCAAAAAAAAGCTTATTTAATCTAGTTTAATAATAAGTAAAGAACATTAAGAGTGTTGGAAACAAAATTTCGTTAAAACTTGAAAAGAAAAAATATTTTACTTAAATTTAACCCATATTGTTATGTTTACATTATTTTTATGAATATCAGTTTAGCTGTTGTACTTTAATATGTACATAATTTGATTCCTTAATAATTCAGCTTTACACTGGTATTTTTTACTTTGCTGTAGCTGCAATAGATTGCTAGAAAATACACTTTGAATCAGTAATGGCATGGGGCGCTCGACGCGGTTCGATCCGATCGCGCGCGCTGACGTTCAAGGGGTATGACAGCTGCCGCGCTCGGACGTTTCAGTGGGTAATTGAATAATACTACATTATTTTTGTATAATTGCTTTTTAGGTATAGAAATCATTGTAAAATAAAAAAAATCAGGAATATAATTATTTTTTAACGTAAGCACGATTAAAAATCCTTAAAATAATCGAAAAAATCGATTGCAACGCGGATTGCACATGGATTGCGCTAGTAAACGGCAAATGTCAATGTCAACGTCTGTCAATTGTCATCGTTATAATTAGTGTCATTCGCTTTTGGTATCTTTGCGCAAGTGGATGTGTTTTTCGAATTCTAGAGATTTATTACAATATTGAACCTATGCTGACTGCTCGAATACCCCTCGCTTCAATATTGGACACCGTAGCCTGCGATTACTGCTGACCTTTGCTAGAAAACCGGATCTGGATATTGCTCTTCTGACGGCTGGTTAATACGGTATCATGAGCTTGTGCTTTAATTGTGGAATAGTAACGGACCGAACGAATTCCTAGATACTGTATTATTATATTATGATAATCCTAACGAAGAAGGTGATTAGTAAAACCCTATCTCAATAATACGGTTTTTTATCTAAATAAACCTATTGTTGCAATTTCAGTTTACTGTAATTTGAGATAGCATCAAATCCCCTGGTGGTAAATACAATGCAAAAATGCAACCCATTAGTGATGTAAGTGGGCCTTATCTAGCAGACATAATTTTTAGTGCATTTTAGTGCATTCCATATTTAAGTAGAAAGCAGCCTTAAAAAAAGATTTTTTTTAGTTTAAATATCGCGGTGGCTGATCGATTGCTGTACAGCATGTAGCGGGTTCGATTCCCGCACGGAACCAATATTTGTATTGACTACATGTAGTTGTTCCGGGTCTGGGTGTTTGTGTATGTGAGTTTAAATGTTTGTAAACACACCCACGACACAGGAGAAATACCTAGTGTAGTGCAGTTAAAAAATTAAAAAAAAACCTAAATTGTAGGTAAACATTGTCTGATTTTACCAATTTAGCCATTGCTGAGAGACGTGAAAATTGGGCTCGTGAAATCTTCCTAGGTACTCTAATTTATGGCAAAATTCCATCTGTGTAACGCCAGGCCCAAGTTTCTATGGAGTTTGGGTTTCTCCTTTCAAAAACATTCTTCGACGCATTCTCGTGATTGCTTTCCACCACCATCTACGCACCACCAGCCATAAACCGAACCCAATAGTTCGAAAAGACATGTTAATCTGAAGAAATCTAAACATACAAAGTATGTGCTACTATATCTCGAATTTAAAACACATTGCACCCTTCGCTATAAAGTCTGTCGTGAATATAAACCGTCTTAAATGTCTTCGGATTCTTTTGGAACAGGGTTGACAAACTCTGGTTTCATAAAGTAATTTTTCTTTTTGCCTGGTACTAAGGAATCGTGATATTAATCCCAAATATGATGATGTATAAAAGATAATTAAAAGCTGTATAATTACATTGTTTCTATTATGTCGACTTTGTCATTTTTCAACTCAACTTTAGCATTACTGAAGGTTCTCGAGGAATTCCAATTATAATTTACTAGCTTCTGCCCGCGACTTCGTCCGCGGAAAATTTCTTGTTTTAACATTAGAAGTAAATCGAAAAAATACTTTTTTAAAACATAAAACGAAATATAAAAGTTAAAATTCAAAAGATAGGAATATGGTGTCTCGGATTTTTTTGTAGAAATAATTAAGGCGAACCGGGTTGCCATACATTGCTTTCAATTTTAAACAACTGTTTAGGCAGCGCATGCAAATAATTCTGCTTTCGGAGGTATTTCTTTCCGACATGCTAGACGAAAATTGCGATAGCTCGGCTAATATGTATGATATAAATATAATTTATAGCCTATAGCACTCAGGAATAATGTAGCTTTCTATCAGTGAAAATTTTTTTGAAATTGGATCGTTAGTTCCGGAGATTACTCCCTACATACAAACTTACCTCTTTATAATATTATTATTAGTATAGATTTACACGTAAAAATCTCTCAGTTGTAGTAATGAAATGTAAGTAATGCTAAAGGACAGTTTGACAAGATCGCAAATTCAAATTCTCAATTCAGAAACTAGTATTAAAGATAAATACTTCTAAGTTTTCCATAATTTATTCCGGACCTTTAATAAAATTATAGGTACCACTTTCCCGTTTCGTAAAAGCTCCTAAACGAGGTTGTTGATCGAAAACTTGTGAAAAAAAAACTTCCATTTTGTTAACCTAATTAATAGGTCAACATTCTGTATTCAATAGCTCTCAAATCAATAAAACGTTCAGAAATAATTGGGACACCACATACTACGTATTTATGAACTTCGGATATCTAGGGCCCACTTTTATAATTAGAAATAAATCACAAATTAATAGGTAGGTAAAAAGGTACAGGGGGCCTAACTAAAGTCACATTAACATTCGAAATGTATGGAATTGGCATAAGTTTTCGATCGTTAAGCGCTAGACAATGTCAAATTGTGTAACGAAACGATGACGAAATCGAATAATTCGATCAATATTCCCATACAAATGCGTAGACAAGTTGCGTTCTTGACAATCCGAATCGCTGAGATAACGAATTGTTCAATCAACAATTTAGCACAAGTAATATCGATTTTCGAAATCGAATCGACACGGAGCGATTGACGCTTGTCAAGGCCCCTGTTTATTATCTAATTAATAAAACTTGTCAATTAATAGTGTTTTATTCTTAAAATTTCAATAATGAAAATGTAAGTTTCTAAATGTTTACCACCCCTATTCTGAAAGTTGTTGAGTACATCATCAAATATACATTTGGGGGTATCATGGCGGGTCCACTAACGCACGTTCCGATGTCCGTCTTGTCCTTGAATATGTATGACGGAGGGACGAGGAGTTACAACATCGATTCCAAGGGGATCTTGTCAAAGTAATTACTTAGTTTTTACTATAGTCGTTAAAAATCACGAGTACTCATCACGTTATCTGTATGTCATTAGCTTTATTAATTTCTACTTTCTGGTTTTCTATGGTTCTTTACCCGAAGGATGCCAAGCAGGACCCTGTTGCTTAGTCTCCGCTATCCGTCCGTTATAATATAATTTTTCAGTTTGCGTATTTCTAAATAAAAACAAAATAAAGTTAAAAATAGGGGTCACATTGCGTATTTTTTTCAAAATATGTATAATCAATTTAATATCCCAATGTCGCCAAGGTATATAGGAAGAAGAAGGAAATAAAGAAAACACGTTTATTAGCGGCATACATGACGCAGTTTATACTGCAAAAACGAGATGCTGCAAGCATATGATGCTGCGAAGTCGCCTTACCAAACCGCACTGGGTCCGCGTGGTGGTTTAAACCCCACTCCCACTAACAGAGTCCTCTCTGTTAGTGGGATTGGGGTTTACGCGAGCGCCTATACCAGCAGTGGTCACGTTGGAGACTGATAATCTGAAGTCGCCTTTTACGCCCATCCTTTCCATTTTCAATAACTCCACCAAAAAGTTTCTAACACGCACCAAATCTCACAAAAAACTCTTTCCGATTTCTTCATAAATGAAACTTTATATAGGACAGCGCAGGCTGAAATAAAAAAGTTTATATTTTATTGTTTCAGCGGCTGTAAGCCGAGCGGGTCAATACGGGCGGGTTATTGTGTTTCTTAGCAAACTGACTGATCTGACTGGTTTTGTTTACTTGAGTATTGGATAGCGGAGTTTTTATGTCTTGTTTGTGTTTGAATTGGGGGGATACAGTGATTTCTGGGACACGAATATTATTGATGACTGTCTCGTTGGTCTAGCGTTCGCAATATCTACTGCTAAGTATGAGGTTCTGGGTTCGAATCTCAGATTACGCCAAGTGATATTGGGTTTTTCCAATAGGATTTTTTCAGTAGAATTCCGGAGTCTGAATTTGTGCCCGGTTGATTGCAATAGACTCGCCCACTATTACATGGAACTTAGACATAACTGGCGAAAAGCGGGTGTACGTACTATGGGTACACCTCTGCCTAACCTTTCGGGATAACAAGAGGTGATGTTATTCATGAATATTATTGGTTAACTCTAAGAGCAAGCATGCTAAGCCGTTGGACCCAACAGTCATTTGTGCATCTTTGGCAGTCGTTACGAGTTGTTAGGATCACGAAAATCTGACAGCCAGTCGTATCAAGGAGTATCGTATTACGCAGTTACTGGGTTGTGGAGGTCAGATAGACAGTTGTTCCGTATATAATACCGGTATTCAGCTGCATCCAGTTAGACTGGAAGCCGAACCTAACATAGTTAGGAAAAGGCTAGGCAGATTGATTGATTGGTTAACTCTAAGAATTAAATACACTGAAGGAATAAGTCGTGCATTATAAAATCTATTTAAAAGGATAATTTGGGTCCAACAGGACAACGTAATTTGTACAAAATGATATCTAAGCAACTTTGTGTCCATGTTAATGAAATACATGTGGGATAATAATTATGGGTATTGATCAGCCATTAATTCGATGTGCAACGAACGTACTTTTTAACTTCAGTCGGTCGATTCTGTAAAAATCTCACCGTGATAACTTTTTTTTTTTTAAGGCTGGGAAATCATCCAATGACTGCTCCCGCTCTGGGTGGAGCGGAAGGGAGTGTCAGACTCTTACTGACTAAAACCCATCCATGTTCCTTCCGTAGCCCTTTATGAAGTGAGAGTGAGGTGAGCTGTCGTTCTCCCTAATGCTAGGGATTGCCCCTATTGACCGTGTGAGCGGTCTTTAAACTCACCTCACCTACATTTTTCGAAGAGAGTTTTGCACTACCAGTAAATAATAATAAAATAATAATAAAATTTATTTATTCAAGAATTAAGTCAAGTCTAAATTAAGGTTTACATAATTACAAGTGAGGTAAAATTTTTCTTTGTTTAGTGTAGTGTTCTGCCTGATCTAGGTTTAATTAAAACCTGTGTTTCAGGTCATCACTTTACAATAAACATTCTAAAAGAAGACAACAATATATTCTTCTTTTCGTGTGGTTAGTAACTAACCTGGTGTCAGAGTTTTAATGCTGCCCATGGGCCTCTGACTTAGCATCGCATGCTGTTGAGAAATATCTCTCGGGCATGCCGGTTTCCTCACGATGTTTTCCTTCACCGATATAAGCAAGTGATAATTATACAATACGCACATGAATCCGAAAAATCAGAGGTGCGTGCCTTGGGATCGAACTCGAGACCTATGACTTGGCAGTCAGTGGTCACACCACTAGGCTATCACTGCTTTTAACAATATATTCATTAGAAGATTAATTAACTAGAAGATAATAATTGTAACTTTTAAAGACTAAAATAAGTAATCATTGGACTGTAAAATACTAAAACTAGACTGTATTATAATGTGTTTAAATAAATTACCGAATAATAAAACATGACAATAATGTAAAGACTTAATACTAAAACTATGTTAAGATTCCCAGCAGCTTTTCCGTGTCTGTATAATTAAGTGTTCCCAAATATTCTTGCATTCGTAAATAACATTTTTATAAGTTAAATTAAAAATTTCTAACAGTATGTTATACTGATTACATAAGTAGGGGTACAAAATTTTTAAATATGTATATTAATTTACGTACTCTAGTACATAATAAATCAATATGTTTGCGGAAATTCAGATTTGTGTCAATCGTAACGCCGATATTTGATATGGTCGGTTTTAGCTAAAGTGGGACAAGTGCATGCAAAATCAGCATAATGTAAATTACAGTTGTTATGCGCTTGGATGTTTAGGTTAGTAGGCGTTTGATTAGTGTTTCTCATTGTAAATAATAGGTACTTGTTTTTATTTGTATTTAATGTAAGAAGATTATTATTAACCTACTGTGTATGTGCTAGGTTAAAGAATTAGACGGCGGCGCTCCTAGGCGCCTACATAGTCAATTGAATTTATATAATTGTCTTCTGCATATTTACGTGCCGGGCAGTTCACATCACCAGTTGGATGATCATGTCTCCTCTTGAAGCGTTTGCAGGTTGCACATTGAGGTGGAGAACATTTATTGGCGCATTCCTTGAAGGAGTGTCCAGACTCTCCACAGAGGTTGCAAGTAGGGGATGCTTCTCTGCAAAATTTGGCTGTGTGTCCGAACTGTTGGCAGTTAAAGCAGCGGGTCACAATAGTGAAATCTCTTACTGGACATGATGTCCAGTTTATGAAAATTCGATCTTGGTCCATTATAATTTTCCTGGTATTGGCAGGAACTTCTAGTATATAATTGCAGGTAGGACGATCCTTCTTTCCTGACTTATGGCTCAATTTGATGGATTTTAAAAAGGACTCTTGAGTGGTGTTGGGCAATTTATCCGCAAGGTTTTGCACATAAATGCAGTCGAAAACCTCTTTTTCCGTAAGGCATACGGGAACACCGATGACAGCAATTCTAGGGCGGCGTTTAGATGGTTCTTCAACTGTAAGGCCCGAGGACACTAATTTTTGACCTTTTAATTTATCAATATCGCCCTTGTTATCCGTTCTAATAATGACTCCTCCGTTTCTAATTTTGCTCAGTCCGCGAACAAGTAGTTTCAATTCCTCCGGCGAGATGATTTTTTGTACCAATGACTTAGTGTCGTCACTGGTTTTACTTTTATCGCTGGGATATATAGCAATCGAACTGAGATTTGCTGTTCTTTACCATGTTGGCATAGTAGGTACCTACTGGTTCGGGTCGGCTCAATTTAGTTTCAATTACCTCTTTGAACTGGTAAATGGATTCCGCAACATTTCGCTGGGATTGAAGGTGCTGAATGGTAGTGTGCGCCTGGATAGTCTTCTGCTTCAAAGATTGGTACAGTACGGCCATCTGAGTCGTCCCATGTGAAACTTTACGACAGAGATTGATGACTCGTAGTTTCTGTTCGGAATTCATTTTACCCTCTCCCACAATCGAGCAAACTTCAGTCAAAATATTTTCGATGGATCCAGTCCATCTCTGTATCTCTGATGTCGTGACGCATTCTGGTGGAAGTTCATTCTCCGTGGCTGCTGGCGGCGCTTGATCGTCAGGCAATGGCGTCGGTGGAGGACTTCGACGTATCAATTTGCTGCGCCCGAAGGGACTATCTCCTGGATTAGACATAGTACCAACACAGAAAACGATGATTGTTTATAAAACTATTTAGTTCATCTTGCACAGTGAGAAAGTTATTAATTAACACTCGACACTACTGAATAAATCTGACTCAACAGTTTTTCAATAGCATTATTCGTATTTATTTAATTTTGGTATAATAAACAAAATACACGTCCCCTTAGTCTCGCGGCTTGTAAAGCCATTCAGCCAGTAGTGTTATTCTGGTTTCAATCGAAAGTAGGTATTACAACAGACTTTGAAATAAAAAAAAAGGAAATTTTACTTGTTCAAGCAAAATACACAGAATTATTCGCCGATCCATTGTCTTTCCCTATAAAGGAATTCTTTGCGAAAAGCACACAGCGTCTCTTTGAACATAATTTATGCCACAAATGAATCAATTAGGAATGTACATAGAGGTGTCACCTGGATGCGGAAAGGTCTGCTTTGTGCAATAACAACGTCCCTAGGTACCTTCTACTTATGAAAGTAGAAGGTAGCTAGTGAACGAAAAAAAAAAGACTAACGATGCAGTCATAGGTACATAGGTACTGTAGAGCCTTAGAGTAAAACCTTATGTTGAACATGGCTGGAAAGAATCGGACGGCATTCGAACCTTTCAAATGATTTAAATTAGTTAAGGCTTTTGTACATTCGAGACTTCACCACAGGCAGCGAAGCTAGACAGATGTATTCTTTATAACAAAGTGAAAATATAATATTATGTGTTTAAACTTCTAACGCGTTTCCCTTCATAGAATAGAAGTTCCCTATACACACATTACACGCTCTACCACTGATTCCCCTCAGTAGAGGATCTTCAATCCTCTACAGTACCATAGATATGATTCTTTTTATGAATTCATATCTATGGTACTGTAGAGCCTGAGTGAAACCTTGTTGAACATGGCTGGTAATAATCTGACAGCGTACGAACCTTTAAATTACGCTTAGAATAGTCGATAGGTTTCTGTACAGGTGACTCGAGTCTGTATTCTAATATAATTGGTGTTTCACGGTCTGTGTGTTTGCTTTCATAGCGTACAAATCCCAATACACACAGAATACACGCTCTACCTCTGAGCCCCCTCAGCGAAGGTCCCTCAACCTTATACAGTACCTATGACTGCTTCGTTAGTCTTTTTTTGAGGGTGGGAAATCATCATATGACTCCTCCGCTCTGGGTGGAGCAGAAGGGAGTGTCAGACTCTTAGTGACTAAAACCCATCCAAGTTCCTACTTAATCCCTTTATGCTCCAGGTTAGCGGTAACCCTTTCGGACAATCCCGCTGAATCGTTACTCTAGCAGCCGCACTGCTAAGCTAGAGGTCCTGAGTAGGTACGCTGCCCACGTCGGGCAAAGTTTAATTGGGTTTTTGTGCCCAAGAATTCTTAGTATTACTCTGGATTTGTGCCCCGCTGATAGCAATAGGCTCGCCCCCTATTACATGGCACTTAAACATAACTGGCGAATTTTGGGTGTACCTACTAAGGTGTACTTCTACCCTAACACTCGAGGGAAAACAGGCAGTTGTTGGTACCTATGTCTTTTGGCTTATTTTGGGCCAGTAGATGGCCACATCAATCGCGGCATCAGTGGCGTTTTTATGCTCTCTAAAGTGCAGGTGTAGGGGCACTTTAGACCCTCGAGCAAGGGAGATGGCTACTGAATGTATATAATTCACTTGCAGAAGTGTCTTTTATTTTCCATGTTTTTCGAAATTTTGGTCGATAAAAACCAAGAGATATATTTTTATTTTTTAAGTTACTACGAGTATTTATGTTGACTTGAGTTACCAAAAATGGCCAGGAATGATTTTCATTTACTGATATTTCATTTGTTTTTTCAAGTGCACTGTTGAATAAAATAGAAATCCACCCATTTCTCGCTCACAAACCCCATACACCCATTTATTAAAACCCCTACAATATTTTAATCCAATCAAACAATCCTTTGTCTAATCTCGAGCTTAAAAAGATAATTCTTTGAAACGAGTACAAACGTCGCACTTTAAACATCATTTGTGCTACAATGAATTCAATTAGCAGAGTAAACAGGGGGCTTTTTGTGTGAACCTCCCTTTATGTGATGCTGGAGTGTTTACAGACGGGACAGCGGAGATTAAAATGTGTCTGTCTACTGCTGAAACATGAATATGGGTATATGAGGTGCCTATTTAACATAAATCACTCATGTATGTGTGTATAAATAAGTCTTCTTCTTTCCGTGTGGTTAGTGACTAACCTGGTGTCACAGTTTTTATGCTGCCCATGGGCCTCTGACTTAGCTTCACATGCTTTTGAGAAATATATCTCAGACATGCTGGTTTTCCTCACGATGTTTTTCTTCACCGATTTTAGTAAGTGATAATTATACAATACGCACATAAATCCGTAAAACCAGAAGTTCGCCTTGGGTTCGAACTCGAAACCTATGACTTGGCAGTCCGACGGTCACATCACTAGGCTATCACTGTCGTTGTATAAATAAGTGAATTAGGCACCATAATGTCCAATAGGGCTAACATGACCCATGCAACAATTACTCACTCTCGTGCCGAAAAGATTTGTCCATTTCTATTACGCTTTCCCGCCTGCGCTAGTAAAAAAAAATCTCGCCTAGATCTGTCAAACGTATTCTTATTTAAACAAATTTTTATTAATTATCATTACTTTAAATATGCTTTTATTTTAAGCACGTTGCTGAATGTAGGTTTGGCAAGCCGAGGTCCGTACCCCACAGGTCTTGTGTAGTCGCTTAGTTTGTAATTTTTTTTAAGCCCTGTATGGGGGCCATAGCAGGTTACTTGCCTGTGGATGCCTCAAAAAAATTAAAGCAGTAGACAACCTCATAGGTTGAACTGCGAGCAGCCTGGGGCTCTTTAAGAGTCTATACTAAGGTCATATTATGAATACTTTACAAGAAGTCAATGAACATGTTTTGGATCGAATAATAATCATAAAACTCATTAAAAGCGTGTTCGAAAGAGACATAAAATTAACAAATACTCAACTTCTGCATATTAACAGCTTAAGCACTTATTTAGGCAAGGGATGAGATTAAAGTCGGTATGTTTTGCTCAAAGTAATGACACTTATTAACTTGAGCTACAGGGTGTTGTTGATAGCCATATGTCGAAGATATATCGATGTTATAATTTTTAGATTACAAAGGTAGAAATATGCCAAAAGGGGGATAGAAATGTCAGAAAACTTCTTTAAAAAAAAAAAAAAGAACAGGACGCACAGCGAAGTGAATTCTTTTGAAGTTTGGAACGCTAAAAAAGCAAGGGTAGCATTAAACAACGAAAACAAAGTACACTACAGAAATAAACGAGTCCATGTCAAATTGACCCTGTAAAACAAATATACCTGACTATATTGAGTGTCGTCAGTTTACGCAAATCGAATTTAAAGACGCTTCAATTCACTCAACGCGAAGTATGATACTAAATTAAATGAATACTGAAAGAACTCAGTTTATTACATATAAGGTACTGTGGAGGGTTGAGGATTTGCTACGCTATGAAAGCAAACACACAGACCGTGAATCACCAATTATGTATACCGGGTTATTTTTCAATGACCGTCCAAATTTTCGTAGGGTGTTCTACCCATAAATATGAACAACTTTCACTACGGGACCAACTCTGAAATCACGAAAAAAAAATCAGCTGTTTCATACATTTTAGTCGAGTAGGTATTGATATTTTGTATGAAACAGCTGATTTTTTTTTCGAGATTTCAGAGTTGGTCCCATAGTGAAAGTTGTTCACATTCATGGGTAGAACACCCAGTGAAAATTTGGACGGTCATTGAAAAATGACCCGGTATATTATATTATATCGAATACATCTGCCAAGCCCCGCGGCCAAAGACAGACTCCATGTCACTTGTACAAAAACCTATCGACTATTCTAAACATAACTTAAAGGTTCGAATGCTGTCAGATTATTACCAGCCATGTTTAACATAAGGTTTCACTCAGGCTCTACAGTTCATAAGATATATAGTTAAACCTCCAGTCAACATGAACCTAACACCTCGTCCCTCCACATTACCTACATCTTTTTACGTCGTAACAATTTGTTACCGGAGAACCACGAAGGCTCAGTACTCTCCACACAGACACAATACACAAGAGATGAGTTTATTTTCGTATCATATCGGTCGGAAGAGTATCAATTTCGAAGAAAAGCCATTAATCATGATAGTGGGTAAAGGAAAACTGCTCGTTATCAATCACGCACAGACAGCCGCAAAAATATCCTCGAATTAATTGTTAGAGGATATTGGCTCGTGTATCAGTGTATTGGAGACAGTGATTTTTATTAATGGACTATCTGCTGGCAGCGGCTTCACAATAAGGTAACATAGTGCTGGAATAAAAAATATCCTATGTCCTAATCTAGGTCATAAACTACCTCTGTGACAAATTTCATCCAGATCCGTTCAGCCGTTTGAGCGTGAAGGACGGACAAACAGGCAAAAGTTTGTGAGAGAGTGTGTGTGTGTGTGAGACACACACACTCTCTCACAAACTTTTGCCTTTATAATACAAGTGTAAAATATTGAAAAAAGACTAGAGTCTTTTTTCAATATTTTGTTTTGTTAAGTACTTAAACAAAACAAAATATTAAAGAAAGACTTATAAGAGGGCCAAGAAGGCTCCTAGCTCAGCATATGTGGCACATAGCATAGCTTCAATATAATGTTTCTCAATTGAGTATTTGAAAGGGTAATAACGTTACTTTTTATCCACTGTCAAAACGCGGAATTTGTACTTGATTTGTATGAAATATAACAATGTGACGTCACTCATTTTTAGACTGAAATGGAATACTTATTAGCATTAAATGCAATAATACCATTATATCTTCGCATAATATTTAATTTCTGTACGATGATGGAGTTTTTAAGACGCGCTCGTCTTAAAACTTTCTGAAGTCTTTTTCTATGTGATTTAATTTTTTATTTATGACCATTTCAAATAGTCAATTTTATTAATGTTATCGAAATGACAAAATGTATGGCCTCGTCCAGAGACAAGGCCAGGCAAGTGTGTTAGGCAATAACCTGCAGGGTAGTTTGACATCGTCAAATCTCAGCAGCCCTTTTTAACATTATTGAGTAAAATCGTACAATCTTGCGCATCATGGCCGGTGTCTTGCAGCCGTATTATTTTTCAAAAGTTCAGTGTTAATATGAAACGGCGCTACACAGGGCGTATAGCTCCATCTCTTTCCATCTGTGAAATAATATTACAATATACTGCTTTGAGAGGTGATGGACGGCACCCTGTTCTGTTCAGAGCGCCGTTCAGGCAATTCTTCAAACGATTTTTTTCTCACAAAGCGCACGATAGTCTATGAAAATAACGCCTCGACAAATAAATCAGATAAGAATGTTAATTTCAATCAAGACCGTAGGTAAGTCATTACGACGTCATTAATAATTAACATTGCCATATAATGCAGTGACATCATGTAGAAACCTCAGTACTAAACACTGAATTATTCCTTTGTATGTTGTGGACTTCAACATTCAAATTAATCATTCAGTATTGGATGTATTGAATAGGTAATGGCCGATGGGTTAAATATTCTAACAGCCTGGATTACTGGACATAAACAGATAATTTTAACAATACATTCTCGCATCTTGATATATTTAACACCAAAAAAGGTACATTCAGGGACCTATTGGTTACTTCTGTATGCAGCATATTGATAAATAATTGACAGTAATCTATGCATCATTTCTATTTTCACATACACTCCTATACACCCATTTACACTACACACCTGGGAATGTTTTACTAGATAAGTCAAAGTCAAAAGTCAAAACATTTATTTCAAATAGGCCCAAGAAAGGCACTTTTGAACGTCAAAAATTAACAAGAAATAGAATTGATTCTAGTCGCCCCTTCCAAAAGGTAGTTTCGTGTGGAGAAGAATGGGCAAGAAACTCCACCGTTACTCTTTTAAAATGTTTCACAATGTTTTGTATACATGTATTATAATATGTGAAGACGATGCACCCAGAATAAAAACAATACACCAAAATGGTGAAAAGAAGAACGCATGTAGCAGTGAAAAATAAACTTAATTAGGTATGTCATAAGTACATGGTGCTCACATATTTACAAACATTCTAAAAGTTAACAATAATAAATTAATCAATGTGTGAGATGTTATTCCAATATAATAAAATAATATGGTACAAATTATAAATTACTAGCTTCTGCCCGCGGCTTCGCTCGCGTGGAGGTCGGAAATTATCCCACAGGAATGTTCTACCGGGATAAAAAATATCCTATGTGTTAATCCAGGATATAAACCATCTCTGTGTCAAATTTCATCCAAATCTATACAGTAGTTTTTACGTGAAAGAGTAACAAACATCCATACATCCATACTTACAAACTTTCGCCTTTATAATAGTAGTAGGATTACCTAATTTACTTAGCAACCAGTTTGATTTTGTCTAGACACTAGATTGTCCTGTGGAGCAGGACCAGCATGTTTCCAAGCATCCTTATCCTTGATATAATCCTCTAATTTGTAATAAGCTTGTTTACAAAGTGTACTTTTAATATGAGTTTTAAATTTTCTTTCATTTAATTTCAGTATGTCACAAGGTATTTTGTTGTAACATTTAACACAGAACCCCATAAAAGATGTATGTACTTTGGACAATCTGAAAAATGGTTGAACTATTTTGTCTTTATTTCTAGTATTAAAGTTATGCCTATCACTTATTTTGTTAAAAAGATGTCTATTTTTTCTTACATACATAATATTTTCATAAATGAATTGGCAAGGAACCGTCATAATATTAATCCTTTTAAATAGTTCCCTAAGCGATTCGCGACGACGAAGATTGTAAATGGCTCTGATCGCTCGCTTTTGCAAAATAAAAATGGATTCAATGTCAGCAGCCCGACCCCACAGTAAAATGCCATACGACATTATGCTGTGGAAGTAACTAAAATAGACCAAACGCGCGGTTTCTACGTCTGTCATCTGCCTTATATTTCTAACAGCATAAGCGGCCGAACTAAGCCGTCCCGCAAGAGTTGTTATGTGGGGACCCCATTGCAACTTGTCGTCTAGCGTGATTCCCAGGAAAACCGTCTGCTTAATAAATTCCAGCTTCTCTCCGTTCAATATGATGTCACAATCGCTACTTTTCACATTAGGTAATGTAAATCTAATGCATTTGGTTTTTTTTTCATTTAGTACCAAATTATTTACCGTAAACCAATCTTGGACCTGAAGAATAGAGTTATTCACGTCGTCAAGATTTTGAGAGCGTCTATCAATTTTAAAGATTAATGATGTGTCATCTGCAAATAACACCATCTTCGGTTGATTTTGAAGTAATTGGGGTAAATCGTTAATGTAAACTAAAAAGAGGAATGGACCCAATATCGAACCTTGAGGAACGCCCATTGTCATTTCCGACCCCAGCGAGTTCACACCATTTACTTGAACTTTAACCTTTCTATCTTTCAGGTATGATCTAAGTAAATCAAGGGCTGTATTTCTAATCCCATAGTGCTCTAGTTTCAGCAGAAGCGTCTCATGTTCTACGCAATCGAACGCCTTAGAGAGATCGCAAAAGATTCCAATGGCATCTTGTGCTTCTTCCCAGGCGCTAAAAATGTTCTTTATTAGGGTGACACCAGCGTCAGTAGTACAACGCCCTTTGGTGAAACCGAACTGTTGGTCATGCAAGATGGAATTTTTATTAAAGTGACGTATTTGATTGAGCATCAACTTTTCAAACACTTTACTGAGAACTGGCAGAATTGAAACGGGCCTATAATTGTTGGGTTCTTTACTATCACCGGATTAATTGATAAGTCATCATGTTTTGTTTTCTGATGCTTATAATAAGTGTAGATATATTGTAAATCCGTTATTGGCTGTAGGTTAAGAATTATTATTTTAGTAAAATTGTTTAAGAGCTGTGGATTTTGTGATTAAATAAATAAAATAAAATAAGACAAACTTCATAAAAACATTCCAGAAACAATTCATGCGTGACCGCTACAGCTGGTTATGATTCATGTGAACCTATGAAAAAACAATATTCAAAGAACGTTTCGCAGGCACGAATGAGTAATTCTTAACACTGTAATCCATATAAAATCATGAGAGAGATAAAACGTCCGAAGTTTAGATGTATACTAGTATTTCTGCCAGTAGTATCAGCTCATAATGTTCCCACTCAGTAGTGGGACACAAGCCTCCTCTCCTTTAGCGGGATTGTCTGAAAGGGTTTCCACCACCCCGGTACATAAAGGGCTTAGGAAGGAACATGGATGGGTTTTAGTCAGTAAGGGTCTGACACTCTTCCGCTCCACCCAGAGCGGGAAGGGCTATATGATTTTCAAAAAAAAACAGGCCTGCTCTTCGTGAGAGGGAGTGAGCCATAATCCACATCGCGGGCCCAGTGCGGGTTGACTAGGCCCTGACTGACTTCGAATTTTTGATTCTAGGACATGCGGGTTTCCTCACGATAATTTCCTCCACCGTTTTTAAAACAACGCTGATGAAACTAAATACACAAAGTAAAGTGCCGTTTTGGGTTTGAACTCACGAACTCGTAAGTCGAGGCCGATACCACTGGGACACCACTGCTGCCTTTAATTATATATTTAATCAACAAAATTCAAATGTAGTTCTTTAAAACTTAGGAAGCTACTCACAAACACCCTGTACATTAAAACGTCGCGCGGATAATCGCAGTATAGGCGAACTCCACAAGCGTACGTACGTAGGCAATATATCTGAAACAACTGAAAGAGTTCGCTTGTCTGTGAAAACTTTGGCGCTTCTTCGCATATTCGACGCGTGTTTGAGTTCCCCAAGTTTTCAGTTTCGAGAATGTTTACGTAAACGGATTTGGTATTTCTTATAAGTATATGGGGAAATAAGTTATAGGCTCTTCTGTGTTTCGTCACACTCGCGCCCCATGCGAAGTTGATTGAACTTCAAATAACAACTTAAAAGATTTAATAGGTACGTAGATTTTTCATGTTGTGTTGATGGTAATATGAAAACTAGGTACTAGGTGGAACTAGGTTAAATGTTGTACATACTACGTGGGATGAGCTTTTTTTTTAAAAGATGGACATCATAAAATTACTCCTCCCGCTCTGGGTGGAGAGGAAGGGAGTGTCAGACTCTTACTGACTAAAACACATCCATGTAAGGAACATGGATGTGTTTGGCACCTTAGCACTTTGTGTTCCAGAGCAGCGTTTACCCTTTCAGACAATCTCGCTGGGCCAGCTCAAGTTTGTGGTATGGATATGTGGTGCGCAAACTGCGCACTGTGGAACATATATAATATCTGTTGAAATATGTGTATTATACACGCATGTTCCATTGTCCAAGGACACCAGACGTCATATTAAATTAAGTTCTTAAATATACTGATCATCTGCCTAGCCTTATCCTAACTATGTTGGGTCGGTTTCCAGTCTAACCGGATGCAGCTGAATACCAGTATTTTACATGGAGCGACTGCCAATCTGACCTCCACAACCCAGTAAATGGGCAATACGATACCCCTTGGTAAGACTGGCTGTCAGATTTTCGGGCTTCTGACGATCCGTATCAACTGTTATAGATGCACAAATGACAGCCGGGACCAACAGCTTAACGTGCTTTCCGAGGCACGGAGGAGTCTCGGTGTGTAAAGATGGTCACCCATCCACGGCCAACCCCGGCAAGCGTAGCTTAACCTGATGGATCGACTTGTGCGGCTGTTATTGCTTAACCACGAGCTCTTTTTAAAGTTCATTAATTTACTAGTTTGAGAAAATATAATAGCAACAATTTTCCCAATACCCAACAAAGTACACAAACAGCCTGAGAATCGTCCCCCACAGCCGAAGATCCCCGATCACTTCCGATTCGTTTACACACCCTTCAACTTTAGTCCCCGTTGACAAGTTCGGGTGTTTGTACACAGGTGCACCTTGCGAACCGGAGCTCAGCCTTCTTCGATGGCGTGTTTATTTACCTCAGGAACTGGGCTTTTTACGGCTTATTTATATTTCGCCCGTATTATCCAACTTCTGAAGTTTCACTTGGAAGTTGTTTAACTTTTTTTCGGGGATCGGCTTTTTCGTCGAACTATAAGGATTTGTGATGCGTTTAAGCGTCGTTGATTTTACGATCGGAAAATTTAGTCAACGGACTGCGTGATTTTCACTGATTATTATTATGAAAGTTTAAAAAATAAACATTTCATTTTTGTTGGTATTCAAATGGTTGGGTGACGTTTCTGAGTGCAGTAACTCTGTGACTGCAATGTTGTATTTGGTTCCCACCATTAAAAACAAATAGTCAATAAATGAAGTTAAAGTCAAAGTCATTTATTTCATATAGGCACAAAAAGGCACTTTTAAACGCCAAAATGAACAAGGAATACCTATACCTAATTGATGCTAGTTGCCAATTTAGTTTCTTATGGAGCAGAATAGGCAAGAAACTCAACTGTTACTCTTTTATTATGTTTTACAATGTCTTGTATAATTAAAGAAACAAACGAAGACAAACTCGCATATCACATGAATACTACAAATTACAAGGTAAACCCGTAGCATGTTTGTCACGAACTAATCGCCTAACTGTCGCCTACGCACCTAATCTCTGCAATCAGCACTTAGCATGTTAACCACACTTTCCAGGCAATATTTCTCTGCCTGCGACAATAGCCTGGACATAGCCCCCGGCGCGTATTACCCGATCTCTATAAATATTGTGAGGGCTGGTTGCGACCAGGTAGCTAACTAGCTGGTGACGTCACGAAAGCCTAAGGCGTCCGGCTGACTTGTTTAGTTGATAGTTGCTTACCTCGGGCGCTTGCTGGCTTGCATACACAGTTGGTAGCCATAATTTTCCTTTAACCTTGAGATTCTTTTTGTATGCATTTTAAGAGAGAAACTATAAACAATTGACCCGTTAATATCCGAATGTTATACACCGGCAAAATTAGGGGAACACAAAATTGAAGTAATTTTTTTTAGATTAGGTAACAGTTTTTTTACAATATAATCAAAAACAAAAATGAAGGGTTCCTCTCCTAATGACATTTGCTGTTCTGCAAATTGAGCCGGTTTGTGTAGCATGAAATACTGACATCGGTCTGCATACTCACTAGGGTGGGATAACACTATAATACCGAAACTAGGAGTCTGAGTACAGGTCGATCTATCAGCTTAAGCTACGCTTGCCGGGGTTGGCCGTGGATGGGTGACCATCTTTACATACCGAGATTCCACCGTGCCTCATCTTTGTCAGTCGTTAAGGTTCGTCAGAAGCCCGAAAATCTGACAGCCAGTCTTACCAAGGCGTATCGTATTGCCCAGTTACTGGATTGTGGAGGTCAGACAGGCAGTCGCTCCATGTAAAATACTGGTATTCAGCTGCATCCGGTTAGACTGGAAGCCGACCCCAACATAGTTGGCAAAAGGCTAGGCAGATTATGACCGTAGTTAGGAGTCTACGAGCTCTCAATTTTTCCCCCCCAAATGCAGAGCCACTACGCAAAAGTTTGACCATATTAAGGGACCTTGTAGCATTGATGCGACATAAAAGAAGTCATAAGACGTCATCGTAGATAATACACAAAGTCGTCAAGCTAAAAGTACAAAGTCTGAAAGTGATCTACGGTACCATAAAGATCATAACATGATGCCGATTACGTCACAAAAACGGCAGGCCTATGTTTGGACACCAAGTCCCACCTGTCATTATTACTCTATGATGTCCATTGTGGTCCCAACAGCGAATCCTAGTAGGAACAGTAAGTAACTAACTAGTTACCAGCTATTGTCGTCACGCGAGCCCCAAGCGTTCTCTTTGACGTATTTCCTCGACTATGAAGGCATAGATAAAGTTTAGCGACAGTTCTGAACTAAAATATGAATCATAAGTTTTATAACAGGCCTAAGGCAACTTGTTGTTAAACTAGTTTGTTTGTGTTGTCTTACATTGTCAAGTAATTAGTTAGTTACACAAACATATGTATTTTTTTGTCTACTCTGTTTTTTTACAGGTATATTTTTGAGCCTTGATACTTTTGTAATTTGGCGGGCTATCGCCATAAGTTTAGTAATGTTAAAGCACAGTTTGACAAGCTCTCAATTTGAAATTCTATAATCAGAAACCGGGTGGTAGAGCTAGTTCGCGTTAAAAATATGACCTACCACTCATCGCATCAATTATTTCACACACATCTTTAGAAGTAATAGTAAACACACATAACTACTAGCTATCATCAGGTAGCTAGCCAGGTCTGCGGACACGCGAGCCGCCGGCAACAGCGTGACATATTTACCTGACACTTACGTACCGTACGCAGTTGGCTCGCAATCATTTGTAACGTGTGTTTAGTTAGAGTTTGTTCACACGATACCTAGATAGCAAATCTAGCGTTCAAAACGCGTTCAAGAGCTCTCTGTATCAATATTTCATAGAAAATAATGGCAGTGACTGCTGTTAAACGTGGTTTATGCTATAATAGCGTACAGCTTCATTGGTGAAATTCGCCCTAAATAAGACCACTGCTTTTGAGTTTGTGCTCACTAGTTTCTTTAGCAGTTCCTTTGAAGGAACTACTGAGAATTTTTGGTATCAGTAGTTTGGTACCGAGACTAGATAGCTCCTTTAGCAGTTCCTTTATATATGACCCTCAATACTTTTCCCTCAATTTTGTAGGCAAAAAATGGCAACATTGAACCATACTTCGTCTTAGTTAAAGACTTCATGTAAGTTCGTCAAAATTCGTGCCACATACAAACCTGATATACTAAAAACTAATCCTTGTACACGAAATAACTTCACACAAAATGAATTAGGTCATCGTTCTTCTAGACTTCAATGTATAAGTTATAGAACAGTTCCAAGAATTCTATCCAGATCGGCAGCGAGCTAGTAGTGGCAATAAATTCTGCGCGATATGTAGGGACGTGACCGCATAACGTGGATGGATACTACGTGGTCCTCACTTGTTTCTGCTGCACGGCACATGGTAAAGGTGTGGTCCTGCTGATACCACAAAATAAAAGTCGAGATACTTGGAACATGACGTGGTATACTAATACATACAGAGTTGATACGACAGAGGGGCTTTCCTTTAAACAGCTTATACTATAGGAACCATTTTCAAACTCTGTAAAAAAAATAAAAATAATAATAAATAAATACTAAAAATAATAATCCAAAAATCAATTAAATAGGAGCAGTAGTTTAGTCGCAAATGTTTTTTTTAAGTTTTTGCCCCGTTTGAACACGATGTATCTTTCCTAACAGCGCTCCGGCGCGCGCGCGTCGGTGCCGCTGCGTTACAAGGTCAGTTTTTATTTACAAGGGGTGGTTGCGTTTTACTCTGATTTGTAAGCTATTTAGTTTGTTTGAAAAAATAAAAACCTCATTTTTGGTGCTTTTTATTTTTATACCGTACCGAGTTAATACTAAACACGTATAGTATACGTAGTGTAATTTAATGCCCCTCTGTCATATCAACTCTGTATATTACACGGCCTATTTGTGTTGAATTTTGGCGCTAAAACTCTTTGTGGAGTAATTTACAGGGTTACTATTTATGCGTGTTTAAAAAACCAGCGGCTGCCTGCAATGTTTTAATTTAATTTTTGAATTGTTTTTACAAATTTTATATCGGATGCTTTTAACGTTCTGCATCGTTCTCACGTGTATGATATTAATATGAACTATGTAACCAATATTTTGTTTAAAAGAGTGTCCTTGGAGTTTCTTGCCCGTTCTTATCCATAGGTACCTACTGCTTTGGAATGGGCAACTTGCTTCATCTTTTTGACTGACCGACTCCTTGACAATCCAAAACTTTATTTGAACTAAATACTTTGAATTTGAGCGCTTTGAAATGTTGGGCGCACAAAGTACAAAGTGGTGCATTTCACAAGTAGGTAAACCCGACTTCTCTAGGTATGCAAGCCTATGCTGACTAACTTAACTGTTAGGGGGATTAGCTCGTAACAAACAAACAAACTGAACATCACGCCTTGTTTCTATGAAGTGTAAGGCAGAAGTATACTCAAATACGGTACACCCACATTTCGCACGTTATGTTTTAGTCCCATGTAACAGGGGAGGAGCATATTGCCATCAATCGAGCACAAATCCAGACTCCGGGCTGCTACTGAAAAATTCCTAATGGAAGAACCCAATAACACTTTGCCCGACCTGGGAATTGCACCCAGGACCTCGTGCCCAGCAGTAGCGCTTGTGACCACTAGACCAACGAGGCAGTCAGTTTGTTTGTACCAGATAAGTAGAATTTTACCATAATTTCTGACCAGCAGAAGGTCAATACCCCGTTGATAAAAAGCATACACACACAGGTCTAGTTGTGATCTCAATTCAGCGATAATAAATGTGAAAAATATTACAAAATTTGGTAAATTAGAGGTTCTTTTCACAGATTAAGGCTAAAATTAGAATGAATTCGAACTGAACAGGCAGCTGTGCTGCTGGGGAGTTTGTAGCGCTACTTCTTCGTCCCGGCTAAAGCAGTTTTCGGGGGACTGTCTTCTGTATTTATGACGTTCAAAAAGTTGTTTAAATAAATGACTTGGAATTGCCACGCAGATGCTTTCAAAGCATACATTTGATACCTATGTTACGGAACCTGACTTTAACAGTAGAACCAATTCTTCACTAACGCTTTAACATTGAAGAATATTGCTCGCTCTTCGAAAGAGGTTTCCAGTCTAGTGTACATGGTACTTTGTTTATTTCTGCATCCTCTTTTGTTTTTTATTTTACAAACTAATTCATCATACCGTTCAATAAAAGCTTCAGACTTCATATTTGAAGGGAGGCTGTTAGGCTTTTTTTTTTTTTTTTAAGGCTGGGAAATCATCCAATGACTGCTCCCGCTCTGGGTGGAGCGGAAGGGAATGTCAGACTCTTACTGACTAAAACCCATCCATGTTCCTTCCGTAGCCCTTTATGTTCCGGGGTAGCGGTAACCCTTTCGGACAATCCCGCTTACCCGGCAGGCTTGGCCCTCAGGGGCCCCTTCATATGCTGACATCTCTTTGAGGCGCGCGTGGAACATATACGCGCCGTACGGCACGGGTCTGGTGCTGATCGGACGGGGAGTCACCCATTACCCACCGTCCGCAGGCCCGCGCCTACGGTGGCCGGGAGTCGTCACGTGGCTCCCGACGCCCGGGGCGTCTCCTGCGGCGGCTGGGACGGGAGGCTGTTAGGCTGAGGGACAGTTACAAGTGTATATTGGGATTGTCCGAATGGGTTACTGCTACCCCGGAACAAGGAAGAAACATGGATGGGTCTTAGTCAGTAAGAGTCTGACACTTCCTTCCTCTCCACTCAGAGTGAGAGGGGTCATTAATTGATTATTTCAAAAAGCAACTACAAGTGTATCATTCATATTTTAGAAAACCTTTTCAGCTTACAAGCAAGACATCTTTTTACAAGATAATGATGATGACATCATTAAAACACACACACACACACACACACATCACATTAAACATATTTTTTATTATTAACAATCGGCTTGCGCTTGACCACTATCTCACCTGATGTAGAGCGATGATGTGGTCGACGGCGAAGCGCGCATGCCTAGAAGAAATCTATTCACTTTTGACTTAAACTTAAGCTTCTTTGAATGAGAAAGTTACAAAAGGACAGTTATATGCAGAATGCCATTTTCTTTCTTTCTTCCAACACACTACATTAATAATTAACATAATAATATTAGTAGTCAAAAAACATTCCTCTGAAGCATACGGAACTTTGAAAAGTTTAAAACACCCTGTCAAAAACTACACTATCATTTTATTCCACAGTAAAAACTTTTTAAACCGGACTCAATTAAATCTGTGACACTTCAATTTGGCAACGCAATTTTTTTGCTAGGTACGTACATTTTGGCAACGCAATATTTTTATAGCGACTATTATTTATTTTTAACGTGGCAACCCTGCTGCGGACTGGCTTGTTACAAAATCATGAATTTGATTCCAGCTACATACTGTTTTTTTTTACATTATGTTGTGAAGTAAGACAAATACACACTCGTGTTGTGATTGGGATATAACGAATTCATTAGAATTGATTCCATTAAATTACATTTGATTAAAAAAAATATGAATTGAAAGAAGGAAGTATTACCTACATCCTACTAGTACATTCGTAATAAAATCTGTCTAGTGTTTTTTAACAGGAAGAATTTGAACGCACAGCTACCATAAAAAAATTCCGAAAATGGCCAACCAAATTCCTTTGTTAGCTCTTTGAACTGGTCAGTTTAACACCAAAAAATCCTTTTAAACCTGCAAGCTCTAAGTAGAAGTGTATCTGAATCGGACGTCAGTTAGCCAGGTGTAGAGGCGGCGGGTAGTTTGAGAAAAATATCGCCCTGCGTCAAGCTGAGCTGTCACGTGCATGCTACGTGCTGCTGCAGCCGCCAGCTAGCGGGACACACAGCTAGAAAGCTTGGAGAGCTCGAAAGATTGTTAGTGTTTAGCAGATCAAGTTAGGATTATAATGGTATGGTTTCATGATAGCAAAGTCTAAATGAAATTATTACACTCTGAAAACCTTATTCACAAATAAGCTCCGATTTTTGTTAGATAGACACATGAATAATTTATTTAGTGCCAATAATGGATATTTACAATGGTATAGTAGGCATTCTAGTAATACGCCAAAATTCGACTGATAACTGACTTTGTCGTTTACAACGTGGCGCCACAATGGTGACATTAATTTAACACACATACGTTTCCACATTTTCGTTTCATGAGGAAAAGTATAAGGATGAAACAACTGCAAAAACTACGCGAATTGATATTGTTATTAGTTTTTTTTTCAATTTGCTATTTACTTTAACCTATCAACATTTATATGATTAATGGACACTATCCCTACCCGTGTGTTAAATTAATGTCACCATTGTAGCGCCACGTTGTATAACGGAAAATATTCCTTCAATCACAAATAATTAGGTAAACATTCAAAACAATATTACGTACAACACTGTCAAGTTCCACGGGCCGTATGTCCGGCGCAGACCAGCGCGTTTCCGACATCGGTCCGGCAGACAGTTTGACAAGCGTGTTTTTCACTCCACCGGCAGCTCTTAGGGAGATAACACACTGGGGAATGCAATTACGACGCATCTGCATCTAACAACATTGTGCCGAACGATTGCAAATGGGTTTCTGAAGGGGCTTTAATAGATCGCAATTCTTTTTCAATTTTCAGCGCGATTTGAGATTGAAATGTGTCATCTGCTTTCGCTATCTGTTTAGTGGGTCCAATGCGTTTACGTTTACGGGCTGATAAATCTGATCACTATAAAATTGAGTCTCGTTTTGTAACAATTTAAATAAGATAGATCGGTTTCTTCAACTTTACATGAATGAAATATCTCTTTATCCTTTTTGTCTTAATAGTTTTAGTTCAAATCATGGTGGAATCTCCTTTCATTCCTTACCTAGACATGTTGCTAAATATCTAGTTTATTCTGCATATACTGCTAAACGTCGTTCAGCTGTTTTACATAATGGAGCTATTTTATAAAACAGCTAGCGGTTATGTAAAACAGCTAATTCGACGAATCCATTGCAAATGCCCAAATATTAGTACAAAGCAATTACCGTGAACCGCCATTACGCGTCACGCATGTTCGTTATCCTTGTATGTCCACCTCCTAAAACACACACAACGCCACCTGGTGGCCGCGGGACGTGATTAGTTTGCGTCTGGCTTCAAATCAGATACCGCGGCTGTCGTTCGTCAAAATGATGCAGTTTATAGTTCGAACCATTAATCTCTGCTTGTAATGTCTGTGTTTTTCGTCAGAAACGCTAAGTTAAGATGAAAGGCACTCGTAAGAGTAAAATAATATCTAGCCTTTGTCTAACTATGTCGGGTTTTCATACACAACATATCCAACATATCACTTTTATTACTGCTTGGATCACCTCTTAATGACTACTACTCACTGCTCTAAAGATCTTAAATGCTTTTTTATTTGCAATTGTCTTGAAGTACAAAGTACCTACGGTCAAACTCACACCAGTATTAACATTTTCAACTACAAAAATCGCCCTTACTGCTAGTTAGTACAAACTGCGGTTGGCTGCGCAGTTAGAGGTGATTCTCATTTACGACAATGTATGTCTGGAAAGATGCTGCTATTCATTGATCTAATATATTAATCCTTTCAATAGCATCTTTTCAAGAAGAAATTATGTGATATTTTCTATCAATCAGTGGCGTGCGTTTCATAAAGACAAAAAGACACTGCCTACCCTAGTTCTGATAATAGATCTAATATTATTTTATCAATAAACAAAACAACATAAAAATCTTAAAACATAAATCAGCTCCACCTATCGAGTGGCCGGTGTGTTATCATTATGATCCGATACAGTTGGTCGTTCAAGTAATTTCACATCATCGATTCGCGCTGCACTAGCGCCACGGCATAGACACAAACTATTCGTGTCTGAATGTTTTGTATGTGTGCTCAGTAGAATATTGTGGTGATACGGATTTTTATGTGTGTGCGTTCCTATAGCTACGTGGGCTTTGCTGACACACAATGACAAAAATCACGCACACAACTGCATGAACAGCCAGTGTCTCACTGGTTATTCTTTAAAGCTAACACGAAAAATTACGATCTCTTCCGAACATTTACGAACGAAAGTTTGCTATGCAGTGCAAATATTTTAAGAAGTAACATTGTTTCATTGAATTTTATATATTTTGATGGCCATCATTTTTTTGTCGTATTAAATTTTCCTTTTTAGTAATTTTAATAGTCATTAACAGCCATATTGTTTTATGTGTGTTGTGTTTGTGACTTGAGCTATCAGATATTTAGGATTTTAACATTGTTATTAGAGTGAAAAATGGATAATATTGTCTGTGAAAGTGGTTCAGATGGTGTGTGTATTGAGGAAATAAAATATGATGTGTTTTCAAAACTATATTTCAGTGAAAAAAAACAAGCTATCGAGATAGGTCGTCCAACACCGGATTTGCAATTAATACAAACTAAAGGTAAAGTTAATCGTAAATTTAATACAAAACAATATGATTCGCGTTGCTGACACTCGATGGACTTACAATTCGCGTACTGTAAATGTAATTTTCAATTCTTCTTTACATTTAATTGATTTATTTGAGGATATGGCTGAAAACGAAGACTCTTGGGATGGCGAGACATTAAGTCAAGTTTCGTATTTGTTACACAATTTAAAAGACTTTTAATCCAGTTTTTACTTCATGTGTTTAACGAAAATTTCGTTAAACACATGAAGTTTCGTTAAGCAACGCGAATCATATTGTTTTGTATTAAATTTACGATTAACTTTACCTTTAGGTTGTATTAATTGCAAATCCGGTATTGGACGACCTATCTCGATAATATTTAATATTCGCAGAAACTGATGTGCTTTACGAAATTATGCAAAAAAAGACATGAGATGTGACTTATTGCATAAAAAAAATTAGGGACTTTGAATCGTTTTTGGAATCATTCAGATCTAGGTTTGAATTAATTTTTGAAGGCGTAAAAATAAGCACAGGGCCGCCAAAACGAAAACGTAATGTTGAGGACGCGAAAACCAATTTTAAGCGGATTTTTATTGAAATTATAGACAATATATCCATCGAATGTCGCGACCGATATAAAAATCTGAAAGAGTTAAAAATTTTTGGACTACTTTCATGCGAAAATTTCAATAAATATAATGACAATTTTCCGGTTGAATTAGTATCGCAATTCGTAAATGTTTATAAATTATACGACTATAACTAAGACCGCCTTATCAATGAGCTCAAATGTGTTTATAAATCTGCCGAATTCAAAAACCTTAGTATTTACAAAATTATAGAACATTTTTACGAAAATAACATAATTACCTACAGTTTTTCCCGAAGTACTGCGTTTGGCAAAATTAATTGTTACAGTTCCCGCGAGCAGTGCTTCAACCGAAAGGTCATTCTCGTCGCTAAAACGTATACACACCTATTTAAGAAATACACAAGGCCAGCAACGACTTACAGATCTTTCCACGATTTCAATAGAAAAAAACCTTCTTACGGAAATAAAACGCCTTCCCAACTTTTACGATTCCATATTGCAGATATTCTTACAGAAAGAAAGGCGTGTAGATTTAATATACAAATAAAACAATCCTATACCTATACTTAGTATACTCACACCACCATCTTTTCAATGATTTTATTTAAATTTTGCAATTCACACAAACATTACAAAACATCAAATAAACGCGCCGAAAGGCCACTTCGAATATCCGTAAATTGATATGTCTATAAAATCAGTCAATCTATGGATATTTGAGTTGGCATTTGGCAATTACCTACATTATCAATCGACAAGACGACGAACCAAAACCAACGTGTAGTATTTTTGGTGAGTAAAATTTTCTGCCTACCCTGTCTTAAAACTGTGTGCACGCCACTGCTATCAATAACTATCAAAAAGAGAGAAAAACCATACAATTCTGCGCCACCATTTAAAATTCTTTGACATTTGTACAATCGTCTTTAGAAAAGATAGTTATTTCTTGGTATTTCCGAAGTCGAAACATACCGATCTCTCAATGCTTTCATTCGAGTACTTTATGCGATCGCCTCAGCTCTAACGACCGTCGTTTTAGAAGTTGCCACGTCGCGCCGACCATTCAGTTCGGGAGAATTTATTAATTCCTAACAAATGCTGGCTCTCTCAAATGCTGGATATTTATACGTCTGCAATGCTGGACGACGTACGGGTATAAGTTGGTGGTATAAAAGCTGTATAAGATTGGCAAACTGTCAACGGGCAGTTAGTGTCGTACACGGGTTTTATATTTATTTTAATGCAGCGATTTCCTGGGAGCTCAGCGGGATCAAGCGTTTTAAACCGCTGGTTAGTACTTGCTTTTCGTGAGAAATGTTAATTGATTGTGAATTCTTCGTAAGTTTTGTCTGGATTATAGTGAAACTGTGTATTCTTAAGTCACTAGGCAGCTAGGCTTTAGGCAGCCATAATAAGGTGGATTTAGTCACCAAATAATATCCGCCTCATGATGCTCTAAGGTTCAATGGTTCCGAACCCGGGGGTAATTACCCCCGTGTGGGTAAATCAGCTTTTTTGTGGGGGTAACAAAAACCCTAATCACTATAGCAAAGTCGCTTCCCGCGTCTGTCCTAATGCCTGTATGTATGCTTAGATCTTTAAAACTACACAACGGATTTTCATGTAGATTTTTTTTAATAGATATTATGAAGTGATATTGATATTGATATATTTTATTTTTTATTTTTATTGTTGATATTTATGGAGTGATTCAAGAGGAAGGTTTATATGTATAATAACATGTAATTTCCGTCATCCACGCGGGCAAAGAAAAAAAATAAAATTATAGATCGCCACGCAGTAAGTACCGCGCTCGTGGCATTTCTTTTTAGCTGCCGTCGCGACATCGTCATGTAAGATTGATGTCCAATTTGTGATTAATAAAGATATTTGTATTTGCTTGTATTGTATGTATTGGTAACATTTCGAGGTACGAGGAAAATCGGTTTTTCCTAATAGGGGTATACTGCCTATACTCATAGGGGTAACAATATTAAAAAGGTTAAGAACCACTGCAACAAAAAAATTTAAGGTATTGATAAAAATTTTATTTGATTTTCTATTTTATTAAGCCTTAGAGTCTAAGGCTAAAAATTTTATTTGATTTTCTATTTTATTAAGCCTTAGAGTCTAAGGCTTAATAAAATAGAAAATCAAATAAAATTTTTATCAAAACCTTAAATTTTTTTGTTATGTTGTTATGTAATCTTAAAAAACTCCCCATTTACAAACAGGCAACGGTCCACATATACAACAAATAATTACTACCCAACTAACCATGTATTGTTTATTTCTTATCAACTCAATTGTTTCACTTTCAAGCTTAACACACAGACTATACCATCATCTCATTTGGCAGAACACAGGCAGCTACAGACTCTCATTATGCACAAACTTCGCCGAGCACTCCCAACTCGTCTGCTTATAGTGAACCATGTCTCAATTGTCTACACACTGTACCAGTTTGCTTCTTTAGTTAAAAACATGATGACATACTTGCTCTTATGAGAAAAGATTAGTCTGCACTTATGTTAATGCCAAATAGTATTATACAAAAAATATTAGAGAGTTCAGGTTTGTTTCCATAGTAAAAATGGTCCATAATGATGAGTAGAAAACTTAACATACATACATACATGAAAACATAGGTTTTCAGCTACATTTTGTATAACAAGTATGGTAGAACCACTTTCAACTTTCTTTGAAAACTGAAGGTTTTCCTGAAGTTTTATCCAACGTTCTCTCTACCTTTTAGTTGAAACGTCGCGATAAGACTTCTATCTCATACAAAAAATTATCACGATAATAACAATAAATTGCTAGCAACGCGAAATAAATGAGTGTCATCGCCCTGATTGGCCACAATCAATCGCCAAGAGGAAACGTTTGAGAGGAGGCATGGCAAAAAATTAATGATGGGAAATCGGGGGAGATAAGGAAAAGTGATCAGTCTCCGCGAGGGAGGTACGGGTAATATTGATACTAAATTCAGCGGATAAGACACAGGAAAAGGGGAGGCTTTGAAGTTAGTAGGTTTAATGTCACTTTTTGTTTAATGAGAGCGGCCCGATTTTGCTGCGTCTCCCGAATCGGAGGCAAGAAATACGGGCAGATAAAATTGGAATGGAAAAAAAAGATGTCGAAATTAAGTTTTACTAAATCTCAAAAAAAGATACCTGCGAAAATACTGCTTAAAAACACGAGAAATTTAAAAATAAAAATGAAATTTTATCTGTTTAACTATCACGGTTCATGAGATACAGCCTGGTGACAAACGAACAGACGGACGGGCGGACGGACGGACAGCGGAGTTCTAGTAATTGGGTTTTGCCCTTTGGGTACAAAATCCTAAAAACACAGCAAAGCAACTGATCGCCAACCCTACTAAGGTATAGCTAAGTTACCGCGGCACTATCGGGTCAAGAATAAATAAACTTAAACGCTAACAAGGAAAAACTTTTTAAACGTAGCTAACATTTGGTGTTACGGGCTCGGAGCCAAAATTCCTAACGTACTGCCTGCAGTATTTAGCAAACTATTCGCCTTGGCTTTTAAGTAAATGGTGTCAAAGTAACATTTAATTCGTTACAGTAGAGCGTACTTACTGATGAAAAAATACAAAATTAATTATCACACACATAAAAAAATCACGCTAGTCTATAAATGGCGAAATATGAATGTACCTCGAGTTTAGAAGAAAAAAATACCAAGTTTTTATTTATTGAAATCGCCCTTACAACTATCATTACAGGTAAACTCAGGTACCTAATGCGTAAGCGGGATTGTCCGAAAGGGTTACCGCTACCCCGGCACATATAGGGCTAAGGAAGGAACATGGATGGGTTTTAGTCAGTAAGAGTCTGACACTTCCGTCCGCTCCACCCAGAGCGGGAGGAATCGTTTCATGATTTCCCGCGCTCAAAAAAAAAAAGGTACCTAATGCGATAGTGCGATCTTAATCTTACATATTAATTTAAAAGTACGAAGTAAAATTAAGTAAGTTATTAATATGCGTACGATCTCTCACGGAAACACTAATGCTCTAAAACTGTACGTTGAACTATCCCACCTTTTAGCTCCGATAAACTGAGCCACAGATTGTTTGCTGTGCCGTGCTGCGCAGATTGTTGTATGCTGTGTGTGCGTGTCTCCTATCCCTCGCACACCCTGTTCTCTCAACGCTCTCTTGGACGCCAAGCCTGTGATGTGTTCACGGCTGAATGGCAGAAGATCTTGTCAGTATATTTTGAGTATTGTGAGATGAGCGCATGACTGTCGCGTAGTTGGATACTTTTGTTACTGTACTTAACGAATGTGTCTGTTGCTTTAACCCTTCAATGGCGTATGAACCCCATAGGTTCATAAGAAAAATTCTCTCAAAACGACAAAAAATATAAGCATATAAATCGTTGAGCTCTTAGAAGCAAACAGTTACTAATAGGCGAACATCTTATGGGTTAACCAATGTCTTCAGGCCTTGGTCGATATTTGTTCAAATAAAATGAACAACATTCCTTAATACATGAACCTCATATCCTTACACCGAGACGTAGAATTACTGTAAAGTTATAACTTTTGACCATCTAGTTGTAAACTAGAGAAAAACTCGCAAAACACACACTTACTTATTCAACATTACCAACTAAACTAAAGGCTTATTATATCCATATGAAATCTTCACTCTCTCCACAAACGGGACCAGGCACGCATAAAACAGAAAAACAGCCCGCACCGGAAGATGGGCCCAAGATTAATTGTGACGTCAGCGGCGGAAGGGGGCGGTGGGAGGGGAGGGGGGGCGCATGAAGCGAAGGGGGGACGCAGACCGGATGTCCGGCTGACGCGGCGGGCTGTTTGCCGGCGCTCCTACGATGGTAAGAATGTGTGTTTGAATAGCACAGATATTTGGTTGGACGAGGGATTATCATTTTAGAGGCAAATATGTAATTTGAAAAGTTTTGAACAATCATCGAAAGCCTCAACCATCTTATTATAAAACGAGGTTTATCTGACGACACAGCTAAACCATAGAGCCATTTTTTAATTTAGAACTTTATGCCGAATACGGTCAAGTTCTTAATTCAAAACAGTATTCAATCAGAGTCAAGTTCGAATTACAAAAAATGCCTTTTTTTAAGTAAAACTGGTTTGTAATAATAATAACCACAAGAGTACATATACATACAAAAGGTTATATCTGCTAACCTTGAAAGGCGAAGACCTCAACCTACACACTCCAAACCCTTGATTCACGTTATATTTAACGTAAAACACCTACCTAATATTTTACGTGAAAAGAATCACAACATTAATGACGTCATTTCTTTCCGTTTCTCATTTAAATAAATAACAATATTATCAACTCAACTCAGTTATTACGCACTCTCCTAGTCTGTAACCACATACCTACAATCTATACTACGTATTCTGAAGCTGTAGACTGCGTAGCACTATGTAGCGTGATCGTAGCATCTCGTAGCGCGTCGTAGCACGGCGTAGCTAATTGGTTACATCGTAAATCAAGATGGCAGCTTAGAACTTCACGCGTATTATGTTTTCTTTATGCTATCTTGTCACTTTTGAAACTAAGTGGTTTCAATTTTTTTTACTGTGTTTTACAGGCTTTTCTTATGTCTAATTTACAATGACTCTATTGCAACAAAAGGGTGCTGAATTAAATATTGCTAACGTTGATATATCGCTGTTAGGTAAATTTCATTCATTCCTGACACGTTTCAAATTCATCAGCATCACCAGTGATATCAGTGTCTATGTTTTATTGATCTGAGATGCTATGAAAGTTTATTTTACCACCAGTACACTAGAACAGACACGTATTTTATACCCAACAGCAGCCGTCTATTTAACACCACAAAACCAACCTCTTTAAATACTCAAGATCAAAACAATACCATAACCATCAATTCCACAACGATCACAAAGTCTGGAAGTGCCATCAATCGTGTCGAACGACCGCGCTCGCTCGTAATGATCCGGCATTCAGACTCACCAACAACAAAACTCATAAAAGCCGGTGTACGTGTAACTCTCTACTTTAAAATTACAAACAGTCGGGCAAGTTTTAGAAAACTCATCCCTGTGCGGGGACACGGAGGTGTGGGTACTAGATGTGGTGGGCGTTTGATGCATGTGCGAGAAGTGGCTGAGAATTGAAAGCGACATTCTATTAATAATGATAATGAATAAATGAAAATCTTATGGGACAGACATAAGTAACCGAATACGTATGTTAATCGTTTTGAAAGACGTTGAATAAATAAATAAATAACTGTTTATTTAAAAAACTTACAACATGTTTACGTACAATCTTTCAGGAAATTTCCTATTAACCCTTAACTTGGCAGGAAGTAAAAAACTTGAAAAAATGTACTTTATTGATATATTTGGCCTTAATTATGATTAAAAGACACGAAAAAAATAAAAATAAAAATCTAGATATCCTAGGTTCCGAGAAAACCTATGTACATCACAATTGACACTGCCAATTATGCCGAAATGTTGTCAATGTATTGTTTGTACATTGTGATGCACATTGCCACGTTGATAATGAAATACATTTTTAATATTTATTGTCTATTTATTTGAATGAAAACGAGAAAATACAAGTGTGTGAAAATTACGGAAGCAATTACGCTTTTGTTTTCCCACAACAAACTTAAATGTACATTACATTTTCTACAGAAGACAGTTGTCCTACCACTTTTGCAATACTTGCAACGCATTGTTTCATCCCCTGCTTCTGGGACCCTTATCATCGAGTCGGACGCTGACTGTTGGACGAACAGAGACTGGTTTATGGATTTTTAGATCCTCGCCTATGTCTTCTGTGACGTTTATATTGTAATCGTTTATATAGTCAATCCTTCGAACGATTGAAATCTAAAATCCTTCAACATAATATTTTTTCCATCCCGTCTATACTAAAGCCAAGCGTGATTAGCTGCTGCTGTCGGCTAGTGCCCGGCTGAGGAGACGTCGTTCTACGGTAGGTGTTGGTAAGATTGTATGGAGTTCGGTGTAGGTAAAATGTTGTAGAATTGCTCGTAGTCGGTGATGGAAAAACTTCATCGAATATTGGCGTTAGTGGTACACCTATAGAGACTTCATTCTGTTCTTTATTGGAGTCAGTCGAACTAGGTATCTAGTAAAGTAAGAGCTTCAAGCGAAGATGCTAGCGAAGGTGGATCGGAGGAATCTGGAGAAGGTGGTATATAAACATTGGTTTCTTCATCGGACGAAGAACTACCCTCAGAACATGCATTTTTGGCAGGAACCAAAGCCAAGATTTTGTGCGAGCGAGTTAGTTTTAAATTCTGCAGGCAAAACAGAAAACAAAAGTCAAACCAAACACCTTCTATCAAAGCGTTACAACAAAACAATCGAGCAAATACCGCCAAAACAATCAAAAACCCAATACTTCGTAAACCTGGCAATGTACAGTGTGGTTACCATAGTTTACGGTCAGTACTTTAGCGTGTCATTGGCAGCGTGCAGTACGATGTACATTCATTTATTTCAATCAAAATCGTGAGTTAGTATTTAGCTAGCTACGTAAAAATGCACTTATTAAATTCTGAATATACTTTACATCAAAACACACACAAAATATTGCCAAGTTTCGAGACAAAAAATTTAATAAAAAATAAAACACTTACTCGTGTCACACGAACAGCTTGTTGCTTTGCGGACATTTTGATTTTGACATGTGTTTTATTGTGCTGACACAGTGAAATAATTTACTACCAATTCTACTATAATTGACCACATATTGGTAAAAAACAGAACCTTTTTTTTTCCCAGTAGTAATGAGAAATATTTTTTTTAAATGTATGTACAGTACGATGTACACCGTCAAGTTAAGGGTAGTAAGATTTTTACTTGTGCTGAAGAAACATGAAACGCTTAGTAAGCGATGGTCAGTCGTGACGGCTCAAATTACAAATTTATTTTGATTTTAATATGATGTTTTCTCTATTGCATTATTAGCTTTATTGCACTTACCGAAAGTAACTTTTGCTTAAGCAAGGTTGATTGCATACAACACATCACATTAATGACTAACGTATGTATATACGTAACGTAGTTTGTAATGTGCTAAAGTATTGGTACTCAAAGTACAGGTTAATACCAAACTTTTTTTTACCGTTGCTTTTACACTACTTACATAATTTCAGTGCGTACCATTTCCAGCGTCCCCTAAGTCTGTGTACCCTGCATTTGTAGCTCTTCGTGCGCAAAACTAAAGTTTGTCGTAGAACGAAACGGAAGATGAGCAAATAATGGCGTGTGTATGTGAATTTTATTCATAAACTGTTCATAATAGTTGTGTTCATAATATGTGAATTTTATTCATAAACTGTTCATAATAGTTGTGTTCATAATAATTGAGTACATCCTTGCTGGGATCACGCGCCAAACAGTGCATACTTGTGGGAATTTAAACAATTTTGGTGCAAGAGTTTGTATAGAATCAACACATTTGTTATGTATTATTGTTGATAGTGTTGTGCTAAAAAGTTGTAATTATATGTTTAAAGATAAGCCTTCAATTAGACTTATTATGATATACAGAGTTGATACGACAGAGGGGCTTTCCTTTAAACAGCTTATACTAGGAACCATTTTCAAACTCTGTACCAAAAATGAATTAAATAGGAGCAGTAGTATAGTCGCAAATGATTTTTTAAGTTTTTGCCCCGTTTAAACACGATTTAACGCAGCGGCACCGACGCGCGCGCGCCGGAGCGCTGTTAGAAAAGCCTAGCAGCGCTCCGGCGCGCGCGCGTCGGTGCCGCTGCGTTACAAGGTTAGTTTTTATTTACAAAGGGTGGTTGCGTTTTACTCTAATTTGTAAGTTTGTTTGAAAAAATAAAAACCTAATTTTTGGTGCTTTTTATTGTTATACCGTACCGAGTTAATACTAAAGAAGTATAGTATACGTAGTGTAATTTAATGCCCCTCTGTCATATCAACTCTGTATAAGTTTCACAGGAGTAAGTAAAACCTGAGAAGTAAGAGTGTTTGTACAGACGCCAGCATATCAAGCTATCCCTAACTGTCAAATTTTGTCAATTAAAAATGAACCTTATGTCTTTGCAATAAAGTTGAAATACTAACAAAGAAATTTGACAGATTGTGGTAACTTGATGTGCTGGCCTCTGTACTTCACGTATCTTTTTCATTATTTTGGTATTTACTAATTTGGTATTCTGGACTTTGATCAAGCCTGATGGAAATCGTTGGATGAGGTTTTAACTGATTTCAGCATATTCTTACGAGTATAAGGATACTTATTGGTAGCCGCGGGAGATGCTCCGGGTGTCGTAGGCGCGAGTAGGGTGGCCGATTTCAAAAATAAATACTGGTTCAGAAACAATTATTGAACAACCCATAGCAAAGTCAGTGTTGAAAAAAATGTATATTTCTATATTTTTTGACATATGTGTGTAGATCTTACGCTATTAGGACTCACAGTAGACACATTTCTTGGAAACCCCATATAAAAAAAGAATGTATTTTATCAAATAAATATATGAATTAAACATTTAAATTTTATTCTTTTTGCTGTGCCCTACAGGGTCCGTAATTGTTCCTTAGCCTTAGTCTTAATTGTAAGATCTTCACACATTATGGAATGCAAATAAATATATGAATATGAAACTTTTAATCAACCTGTGTTTTAACCAAACACATTCTCTTTCTTTTCGTGTGGTTAGTAACTAACCTGGTGTCAGAGTTTTTCTGCTGCCCATGGGCCTCTGACTTAGCTTCACATGCTGTTAAGAAATATCTCTCAGACTCACGATGCTTTCCTTCACCGACTTTAAGCAAGTGATAATTATATAATACGCACATGAATCTGGAAAATCAGAGGTGCGTTGTCTTAGGTTCGAACTCGAGACCTATGACTTGGCAGTCCGACGGTCATACCACTAGGCTATCAAACACATTGGAACGAGTACTACAGGCTCTCCAATTGAAATATCAATTAAAATTCTAACTAGTAGTAAGGCTTTCTATAACTACTCACCTGTTTTTAATATTTCTGTGCTACTAACATAGCACGGTAATTACTTTTACGATTACTATCAGACGGGTTAAAAGCAGTTAAACTATGTTGTTTAATTAGGTTCCTACATTACGTCCTTACAGCTTCCGTATGATCTTTTAAACGTGTTTAATTAAAATGGCATATATTAGAACGTATCGTTCTTGCGATAGGAGTTGACTGGTAGAAATCATCACATAACGAAAAACAGACGAACAGACTTTCTCTCTAAAAGGTCAGAAAGTACGAATTTAATGAATAACACAATACTTACTATTACCGTCTAGCCTTTTTTTTTTAAGGCTGGGAAATCATCCAATGACTGCTCCCGCTCTGGGTGGAGCGGAAGGGAGTGTCAGACTCTTACTGACTAAAACCCATCCATGTTCCTTGCGTAGCCCTTTATGTTCCGGGGTAGCGGTAACCCTTTCGGACAATCCCGCTTACCCGGCAGGCTTGGCCCTGAGGGGCCCCTTCATATGCTGACATCTCTTTGATGCGCGCGTGGAACATATACGCGCCGTCCGGCACGGGTCTGGTGCTGATCGGATGGTGAGTCACCCATTACTCACCGCCCGCAGGCCCGCGCCTACGGTGGCCGGGAGTCGTCACGTGGCTCCTGACGCCCGGGGCGTCTCCCGCGGCGGCTGGGACGGGAGGACCTTTCTCTCTCCCATCCCGCCACCTCCTTCGCGAGCATGACTATTTCGCAGAAGGAGGTGACTGCCTCCCACTCCCTCTCGCCCCGGACCATGGCTTGCACCAGGGCCGGGCGCGAGAGGTCGCCGCCGCCGATCGCACCTACGAGGACACGGCGGTGCTCCGCCCAAGCGGGGCAGGTTTGCACCGTATGCTCTACCGTGTCTTCTGGGCGAACCGTTTAGCCTAATTAGCCTATAATGTGCCCACTGCTGGGACATAGGCCTCCTCTCTGTGGGCCGTAATCCACCCCGCGGGACAAGTGCGGCTTGGGTGTTTGGTTTTGGTTCTAGGGCATGCCAGTTTCCTCACGATGTTTTCTTTCGCCGTTTTTGGGAGCAGTGGTGATGAAATTAAAAACACTAAGTAAAGCGCCCGCCTAAGTTCGAACTCACGATCTACACTCGAGCCGGGGTCGATACCACGGGGCCATCGGTGCTCTCTATTATTGTTTACTGCATGGTTATTAAATTCTAGATTTGTTTCGAAATTTATAAAATGTTACCTTCTGTTACCTAGACTTGTTCTACAGGCGAGTCTGAAAAACCAAAGGTCTTGCTGTTGCAATGCGGTGTAATCTCATGGCTTTTTTATTAGAAGAACAAATATAATTTAACGTTTTGAACGCAGAGCATACCCCGCTCGCGCTTACCCTCCATCCAAGCTACGAATTTATTTCTTCTTGTTTTCATGAATTGCCCAACATGCTTGGTGTCCTTTAATTTGTTTCATGTCATTAAATACGTACGAGAACTTAAATTTTTAAGATATCTATATAAACACACAAAAGTAATTAAATCACTTTTTATTTCGTGTTGATAGTGTAGCGCATTGTCACATACTTGTGTCGTTGGCGTACAGGGCATGTGCTTGCTTGTCACGTATATCAAAAGGTTAAGCACATTTAGATAATTCTAACTTCTTTAACAGGAACCATATTCAGGAGTTCTGTACAAAAACAAAAAAAAAGAATTTTTATGAACACAAAACACACTAACTAATCCACAATCAAACAGCTTTCTATAAAATCTCAAGCAGCCATAATAAAACCAACACTGACTCACACTACTCACACAAGATCGCTAGATCGCAGTTATTTAAACGGGAAAACTTTTATAATGCAGTATAAAAGTATGGGATAAATTGAAAAACACCACATAAAAAACTGGATTCCTTCCCGAGCCGACTTCATTACCATTTATATAGGGGAACTTGTGCGACTAGCCAACTTCGAGGGAAACTTGCTAATATATAGATTACTAGCTGTTACACGCGGCTTCGCCCGCGTAGTCCCTGATTATTAAAAAACCGGCCAAGTGCGAGTCGGACTCGCACACCGAGGATTCCGTACAAACCTGTAGGTATATAAGTAAAAGTTCACCCATCACGAGAATCGAGTCATAGTTATGGAATTTTTATATTTTGAAAAATAAACATTTTTTTTTTTTTATATGATGTAACTAAAAATTTACGGTTTTCGCAATTTTTCCTTTATCTGCACTGTAAGACGTTACTTTGTACCAAATTTCAAGATTCTAAGTTCACGGGAAGTACCCTGTAGGTTTTGATTACCGTGCGAGTTTCGAAAATTTGCGGCATAAACAGCTGTATCTTTTGATTGCTTTGGCTTAGAAGTTTGATTTTTTCACAGCTCCAAGGGACAGTAGACCTGAGTATTAGATATAAATTTCAAGAGAGATTTTAGAGAAAAACGGTCTTGACAGACGGACGGACGGACAACAAAGTGATCCTATAAGGGTTCCGTTTTTTCCTTTTGAGGTACGGAACCCTAAAAATTAAAGTAACCTAAGTTTAAAAGTAGTTACTTCTTATAACATCAGCTATCAGTCAGTCATGCTCGCGAAGGAGGTGGCGGGATGGGAGAGAGAAAGGTCCTCCAGTCCCAGCCGCCGCGGGAGACGCCGCGGGCGTCGGGAGCCACGTGACGACTCTCGGCCACCGTAGGCGCGGGCCTGCGGACGGTGAGTAATGGATGACTCACCGTCCGATCAGCACCAGGCCCGCGCTGGACGGCGCGTATATGTTACACGCGCGCCTCAAAGAGATGTCAGCATATGAAGGGGCCCCTCAGGGCCAAGCCTGCCGGGTAAGCGGGATTGTCCGAAAGGGTTATCGCTACGCCGGAACATAAAGGGCTACGGAAGGCACATGGATGGGTTTTAGTCAGTAAGAGTCTGACACTCCCTTCCGCTCCACCTAGAGCGGGAGTAGTCATTGGATGATTTTCCAGCCTTAAAAAAAAAAGCTATCAGTCAGTGCAAGTTCCGTCAAAATCAGTCCAGCTGTTTGGGAGATTAGCCGGAAAAAACAGACAAAAATTTAAAACAAAATAGATTTGTTCTTATAACTACCGTATACACTGTCTTAAGCAATTAGTTAAAAGCTGTTATTTTTTCATAACCAACAGATATTTCAATTTTATTTATCTGTATATGTGCTGGACTTACATGAAATGTAGGCACAATGCCTGGTGGACAGAATACTTGACATGTTTTCGAGTTCAGGTTGCACTTTAGACTACTGTCTAGATTTTGAATTGAGAACTTGTCAGACGATGATACTTTGGCATTTCTGAAAATAGCCCGTGTAATGGACAGATAGCAACTTTGACATTACCTCCTTCAAAAACCACGCCATCAACTTCGTTAACCCTCACCCAAAAATACTCCAACAGAGTAACAAACTTGATGAATTACTCACAATCATTAAAGGGTTACAAATTGCTTTCAACAGCTAATTTATACAGTTTTAACGCTATATCAATGGGTGGTGCGAAACGCGATCATTTCTTGCAAGCACTCCGTTTATCACGACCAATGGAAACGCGAACACTGTCTTTATTCCGACCTTCTTCGCGTGTCGCACGATACATAGCGTGTCGTATCTTACGACCTGCGTTTTCCAGCTAGCGAATGGACGCCACACACTGCACAGTTTTGTCCAGTGGGAACTTGCACAGATAACACGCTAAGTTCTGTGTGCAAGAGTTTCGGCAACAGGAAGAATCGAAAGTAATACGATGATGCACGATGCCTTAATAATTCTATTTTGTGATATAATAAGGGTGAATTGTGGAATGAGTATTTTGCGAATGCTTTAAAGGGTTATTTTATTTATGTTTACTTTGACGGATTACATAAGATATTTTAGCAATTATCGAGGTAAAAATGTTTTTCCAAAAATTAAAGACCAACTTCCAAAGTTTAGTGCCTACCTACTTCGAATAATTACTTTAACAAAATTAGGCAGTGGTATAATTTGTATTAATTATTAATTACAGTGATAGAAAACAATTAATTATAATTGACAATTATAACGACATCAACATTCTACACTAAGTGGGAACATGCAGGTATTAAAGCTAGCTGAAAAGGTAGCCAAGCAAAGTTCAACAAAGAATAACGCAGATAGGCCTAGTGGGTTACCACGGAGGAATCGATGTTTTTTTTAAGTCGGTTATAAAAAGTTACTATGCTAAAACAAACGTGTTAGGTCTTTGAGACATGACTCGAGTCTTCAAGGAGAACTTAATATGTCTTGTTATTGTAAGACTTAGGACTCGAGTTGCTTGCTGTGTACTGTGTCAGCGTCACCAGGGTTCAATAATAGTTTTAAGATTATAGTTTGTCAAGCTTCTCGCTAGATGGCGTTGAACATCAAAGTCTCATTTCTGAATCGCGGTGTTGAGATACTCCGCGATCAACCTAGACTCCCGCGGAATAGTTGAAACTGCAGTGAGCTGAAAGCTGAGCATCTTGCACAATCATGGATAAAATACCAAAAAGGCTGCCGCATGAGAAACCAGTGCTCTATCCCATCCCAGCCCACTTAAAAGAAATGATAACCAAGAAGCGCCGCTTACGTAAAAAATGGCAACAGACTCGATGCCCGACCATGAAGGCCGAACTCAACCGTCTCAGTGAAAAGATTAAGGTCAAGCTACAGGCCTACCGCGACTCTAAGACCTGGGAGACGCATATTGTAGCTTACTTCGAAGACATTGAATAGTCGTCGATCCACACACTATGCCGGCACGGCAGCTGTCAAACACCCTCCTTCCTCTTCCCTTCCTCCGTTGAGCCCCCTAATAACAACGCATGTCTCAACAGTCGAAAGCCACCCTACTACGATTATCCCTAATATCCATATAATTATCCATATTATTATTAATTAGATTATTTTTTGGTAAAGGAGACTGCGTACGCGCAGTCCCCTTAGAATTCTCTCAATACCTACTTAAACAAACAGGTGCATTCCTAATTATCATAAAAAATGTTAGTAACCTACCCCACCCCACCCCATCCCATCTATGTTAGACTTGCCTTATGCACTGATATTGTAAACGCCAGTCAAAACGGGCAGCAATAACACTTAGGATTCGGTTGTGGCTTTTTCGCAAACGGTGTAGCAAGCAGGGTTTAACTTGAAGGTTAAAAATTCTCTCTAGAAAATCACACTAACTTTATTTTAAATATAATTAAAACATTATCTGGTAATTTGCGGCGGTAAATTACATATTAACGGTAAATTACATACTAACGGTGAATTACATACTATGTGGCCGCCACAACCACTCTTAACTTTGCTAAGTTTGAATTTACTTACCCTTAAGAAGTTTTTGCCAAAAACTTTTTGGCAAAAGTGAGAAAGTAATCGACGACGGTCGGCTTAAAACCTATAGGAAAAGACGAGAACTAATTCCAAAGAATATACGTCTCAGAATGTGTTTTTAAAAAGCGCCATCTGGCCAGTATTGGTTGAACTTCCATTAAATATACTCGAGGAGTCTTAACCCTAAACTGCATGAGTACTGAGTAACACACTGCTGTCTTTTCCCCAGTTTAGTTTTAGCACGTTAACCACTAGGTGGCGTGGTATGAACGACAAAGTAATGGTATTTTGTAAGACGATTCAAAGTACTGTGGTATTACTAAATTACATCGGAACATCATGAGTAATATTATACATATAATTATGTGTATGTAATATTATTATATAGTATATATGTATGTTAGTTTTTGTCATAAAAATCAATGTAATATAAAAGTGTAATGTTTATGTATGTAATGCATAGCATGATAATATTGTAAAGTAAAGATCAGTAAGAGCTGTAGCCAACACGTGCATTATTTAATATCAACACAAGCTTTTTAAAACATTATTGACTATCACGATCCTAGTTCAACACGTTGCTTTATCAAGGTCACGCGCTGACTCGGCTAATGATCAAACAAGCATTACTCAACAGCCTAACTGTGATCAAGCAGAAGTCTTACAAGTTAGTACTCTGCCCGATCACAACCAGGTTATTTAGATAATATATTGTTGTGAGGGGGACGGCGCGAACGCAGTCCCCACTATCAAAAATTACGCATCCGAGTTATCCACATTAGGGATAATCGCAGGGGTCAACCTAACCGCAGTGCAATGGGAAGGCCTCGCCCTGGGGGAACCGCCTAATTGATCACGGTTTCCCCTATGCCAGGTAAGTATGAATTTCGTCCAGAATTTAGCGAGTGTCGTTCAACGGCGGAGAATCTTAACACCGCGATTCAGAAACGTGACGTAAATGTACAACGCCATCTACCGAGTAGAAAACTCGGTCGCATGACTTTCTACACCGACCTACTACGGCAACTACGGCTGGCTACGCCATGATTCTACCATTTGTCTCTTTATTTAGAAGGTGGCACAGTCCAAGTACTTACTTTAAAAGTAAAACTTAGTGTTGCATTGAACGGGTTAACCCTTAGTGAGTGTTTTCGAAGAGACTAATTATTAATATTAACAAATGAATGTCCCATACAATCTAACTAATAAAATTTTAGAACTGCCTAAATAAATGAATTAATTAGATTGCAATATTGCTTCATTACCTTGATATTAGGGATTGAATGCCCCAAAATTGTTGAAAATATATTATGAGGATCCATGGATATTAATTCAGAGTACAGAACAGAATAGCGATTTTTCGTCTAAATCTTTTATTTTACTTAATTAAAAAATTAATTTAAAAACACACGAGGGATTTTTTCTTATTTACGACACGACCGAATGGTGTAATAAAAAAATTGATTTTTCAAAATACCAATAGGTATGTCAGCTTTAGTTTTCATCAAAATCGAGCACGGATACTCAATGGATTCTTCCATTGAGAATTTTTATATACACAAAATCTTTTTCATCTGAACAACTGAATCAAAATCTGTTCACATAGACTTCACAAACAAAAAGCCAAATTATCATCCGGTAAACATAAATGGTCATGCCATACCATACGAAAATACAGCCAAATACTTAGGCATGACATTAGACGCAAAGCTTCGCTGGAAAGCTCATGTTAAAAAGAAACGCGACGAGCTAGAGCTTCGCTACAAGTCGATGTATTGGCTGATAGGAAAACATACTTCACTGTCAGTTCACAACAAAATACTCTTGTACAAACAAGTCCTCATGCCTGTATGGACTTATGGTATTCAGCTTTGGGGCTGTACCAAACAAAGCAACATCAAAATAATACAGCGTTTCCAAAATAAAGTACTCAGAGGAATCGTCAACGCGCCCTGGTACGTTCGAAATGACGACCTTCATCGGGACCTCAAAGTAGCCCTCGTCACAGATACCTATAATTAAAAAGAACGCCGAAGCTCATGAACGAAGGCTTCACCATCATGTGAACATCGAGGCTATCCAGCTCCTCGACAACACGGATATAGTGAGAAGACTAAAAAGGACAAAACCTTTTGAGTTAATTTAGTGAAGTGTTAGTTTAATGTAGTGAAGTGAGTGCTACCCATAAAGAACACAAGAACAAAGTGTCTTCCCCTTAATAGAGACAATAAGAAAAGTGTTAATGGACACATTCTTAGGCTTACCTAGGTAGACCTAGCAAATTAAGTCAAAATTGAATTACTCATTAGCTTTAGTATTAAGCTAGATTGTATTTTTTATGATGTATCTGTATTAGGAAACATCATTCAACAAAAAAAAAAAAAAAAAAATCTGAACAACTATTAAGATAAAGTAAAAACAAAAAAATGGAATCAAAAACTCGCCAATTTTAGTTCCACATGCTTGTAAACGACACATAGACGCCATTTCAAAAGACACGACAAATTTTTGACATGAGAGTTTTTTCTTTTTATTTTGACTACAATAGATACCTAAATCCAAAACGGATAGAATTGGCATAAGCTTTCGAAATGTCATTTGATTTAATCGTTTTCGATCGCTAAGTGCTAGACAATGTCAAATTGTGTAACGAAACTCTATCACTATTCCCATACAAATACGGCGTTCTTGACAATCCCAATCGCTGAGATAACGAATTGTTCGATCAACAGGTTGCGAAATCGAAGCGACACGTAGCGATTGACACTTGTCTAGGCTAGGTTTAATGTTGCTAGTTTGAATTATAATCGAATACGTTCAGTTGTTTCAAAATGTTGTAGGTATACCTTGTCTCCCACGGAGATTAGTGTTCCCACTCAATCGATCTATTCCCATCCAATACCAAGAGCTTTAACTAACTAATACCATTTGGTATTAGTTTATTTCCGAATTTATTTTTTACTAGCTTCCGCCCGCGGCTTCGCCCGCAAAATATATCGACAAATTATACACATAAACCTTCCTCTTGTATCACCATATCATCAAAATCCGTTGCGTAGTTTTAAAGATTTAAGCATACATAGGTATATAGGGAATTAGGGACAGAGAAAGCAACTTTGTTTTATACTATGCAGTGATTCCCAACGAGTACCACATTTTTTTAAATAAAAAATCTATTACAAACGAATACAAAAACGTGACTTTTTGTACAGTGGCCAGCAGATCAAGTCACTCCAATCTGTCAAATTTCTTTGATAGTTTTTCAACTTTATTACAAGAGCATAAGATTTATTTTTTATTGGGGAAATTTGACAGTTAGGGATAGCTTGATGTGCCTGTACACTCAGCTACACAAAGTTTTATTTTATTTTCTAACATTTACATACTGTACCATCGTAATTGAATGCTAAAAGTCTAAAATTTTCCAATATTGGTTCGATTTTTGTCTATTGTTTTAGCCTGACTGTACCTAATTTCTTCAAACTTGATTTGGTATTGGTTTTAAAATGTGGTAGTCGTTGGGAATATAAAATAAACTCAGATATAAACCAATACCAAATGGTATTAGGTCTTGGTATTGGATGGGAATAAATCACTCTATCTACATATACACTCATTAAGAATTTTTACTCTATATTGCTCTGTCTCTACTAAATCCATTCAAATGACGCGGTAACTTGCAATAAGTATCTTTAAATACAGATCATACAGCTAATATCCACAAAAAGGGTATTCAGGCTACTTTTTTTAATTTGCACATAAAATAAAACAAAAAAGTTGGTTCTTATAATAAGTATTATTTCAACACTCCGTTTACACTAACAATAATTTACTTATAAAGTCTGTGTCCGCAGCAACGAGTACTAATTTAAATAATATTTACAAAGAACGTTTTTAAAATGAACGTATGAATTTATTGCACTGTGATGAACTTAACATCATTAGGACCAACATATACGAATCATGCCAATCTATAAAGTTTTTTTTTAATCCAAAATGTGTCGCATCTCTTTGGTTGTAAAACGAGCCTATTGTAACCTAATACAATCCTCACACGACCTGTCCGGCGGCATGCTGTAACTAGTTGTTACTGTTGTTCGCTCGGGAGGTGACACATTAAGAAGTAAGGCGTTAAATTGACCTTGCTAGCGTTAAACTAAGCTCTAGAACTAAACCGAGAGAGATATTTGCGTGGAACCGTGCGATGTGGTGCGGTGCGGGAGTGCGGCGGGTTCACATAGCGAGAGCCGCGGAGCGCTTGTCTCTGTTCTTGTTGCGGGTGAAGTTGCGTGCCTTTCCCGCCGCTCTGTTTTGACGATGCTAGAATTGACATTCATCATTTTAAGAAACATCTTTATAAGTTGTGCTCCTTATTAACCAAAATCCCATTATTATTGGTCTCAATAAAACTATAGGGAAACTCACTGCCACTACTGTATCGCACTGCTGGGAAAGTTGTAACTGATATTCACCATAGTATAGGTACATACCCGCTGTAGTTTATTAGGCTTCTCCTGCGGTGCCATCTCCGTAGCTTCACTCGGCACGTCGGCCAGCGCCAGCGCAGCTCGCAGGCGCGCGGCGCGCGGCGCCAACACTTGCAGCGCTCCGCCGAGTGCCCCCGCCAGCGCCGCGTACGCCGCGCCGCCCGACCAGTGCGACCACGACGCGCTCTCCGCGCCGATGTGGGCTGATATGCAGGGCTCTGTACCCTCCTGGAAAATTAATCGTGTTGCTGTTAAAGCAAATTGTAATGGACACATGTCTTTCATGCGTAAGCACTCAGACAAGTCGAGACTATTCTGACCAGCAGTGGTTTAAGTAGCCATCTCCTGTCTTTGTCTCGCATAGCATAGCTGTGTGTGATATGCAACGTACTTCGAAATACTTGAGGATGTCCCTGAAGGTGGCTCGCTGTATCTTGCGGTCTCTCTTGGCGCGGAACTTGTTCGAATCTCGCGCTAACTCGGTGAGTCGCGGCAGTAGTACGTCCACGTGCGCTAAGAGCGGGTTGTCTGAGTTGTCGTCGTCTGACACTGTCTCGTACGCGATGGCGAGCGCGCCACCTGCTGCCATGCGGACCTGGGGGTACAGACACATGTTTATTGACACAATTCAATAAGACTATCGTTGTTTGGTTTAAAATAAAATCTTAGCAAGTTACCTCAAGTGACACAGCCTCTAACATCTCCCCAAGCCGGGCAAAGCTGGGCGCCTGGTTGTTGAGCAGCGACAGCGCGTGGTTGGGCGACAACAGCGGCAACAGTAGCGCCCAGCCGTCCAGTGCGGCGGCGTGCAAGGCGCCCTCCTCAACGGCTGCGCCCGACACGTTCACACTCCCGTCATCCTGAGTCAAGGAACAAGAAATTATCACATTGGAAACTTATCATTGTCATCCTCCTGTTTTGTACCAATTGGACGGCGTCTTACTACCACGTTGCTGCATGGCTGATATTGCACAACACTGATATAGCCCACAATACCAACCCATTAATCCCACAATATATACCTCTTTTATCAGTTCTGTGAGAGTGTTCTCCGTGTAGAGAAGATAGCGCGAGTAATGTCATAGTTTACCTTGAGATAGCTGCCGCTGAAGATGGTCTCGTACATGCGCATTAACTCTAAAATCTCAGATATATCATCCTCCATCAAGCAGCACATCACCGCCAATGATGAGCAGCACTGAAACATAGAAAATGTCATTAAAGAAACACACTAATTCATTGGTCACTGGAGAAAAAACTTTCATCGATGTAAAGTAATCTAAATAAGACATTAGTATTGTGTCTGTATTACGTTGTTTACCTCAATGCGTGTGTCGAGTGAGGCAGACTTGTCAGTGGCGGTGGCGGCGAGCGCGGGCCGCACCTCGCGCACGAACTGCTCCGAGCCTTCCTCGCCGATCTGTGGGTAATATTACGTATAAGCCGATGGTTCACTACACAATTAAGAATCGCTGCCATAGCCAGACGCCAGAACAAAGAGAAAACTGGCTTAAAATTGATGATTAAGTTAAACCGAAGTCTGAAAATAGTTCCTTCGTATTGCTGGCAGGATGACTGATACTGAATCTAGTCAGCTCATGATAATCACCTGTACAGCCAGCAGCGGCGCCACAGCAGCAGCTGCCTTCCTCTCTGCATCCTTGCCTCGCCGCAGTGCGCGCGACACGTGGTCGGCCAGCGTGGCGCGGTGTGCGCTCAACAAGCCATCGAGCGCTCGTCGCTGTAGTTCCGCGCGGAGTGAAACAAATGCGCTCGCGCGTGCTGCGTGCCCGCGAGCGTTTAGTGTCTCTACTAATTCTAGGACTTTTTCTTCGTATATTTCTTGGAGGACTTGTTCTATGGAAAGTAGATACATACATACATATATTTTTAATCTTAATATTTTTACGCAATACCTACGATACAATCACTACTAAGATAATTCTTATCACGAACTAAACTGCAATTAGTTTAGTTAATACAACTGTAATTGACAGTCAATCACAGTCCTTTTGGTGTCTAATTGTTGTGTTTGCAAAAATATGATCATGCAATGTTTTGACTAAAGTAAGTAAAGAGATTTAACGAGGTGTCCTGTAAAATCAACTATGTGTATTTTAATTCATCTTAATTATTATTCAAGGATATTTTCATCTCTAGGCTTTGTGTGTTCGGAAATAAGCATATATTTACTTTTATCAGGTTTCACTTCCTCTACGACCGGCTCTTGATAATAATAGTAATTATATTGAGGTACTACAACAGGGTCCACAATCTTCTCTTTCTCATTAACTGCACGTGGTCCACTCCATTTAACCTCCCGTTGCTTCCCTGTAGAACATAATAGTTTATTATTGTCTTATCGATATGTTACCACCTCACCAGTAATCTGCATGACGCATTACATTTGATCTCCTGATGCTGCAGTCCAGTATCATCTACAGACTCTTTCCTGATGATCCGGTTTTCTCCTGACTTCCTGCCCCACTGTGTGCCGCTAAGCTTGCCTGCAGAACAATATCAGTGGAAATGAGTTGGAGTTGCCTACAGCAGTCAGCTTCATTATTAGTATTAATATTACGTATTTGATTTATACTAAACTGGGCCATAACCATATAATTAAACTCCGCTATGACAAGGTACAAATTATCGAGACCATTGAAAGCATAAGTATCATCAAAATGATCGCAAAGCAACTTTAATTTCAGAATATTTGAGAAATTATTAACAAGTTGACTGAAGCAAAGGGAAGACTTCAATTCATGTACTAATAAATAAATAAATATATTTATTCAAGAATGAAGTCAAAATTAAGGTTTACATAAAAACAAGCGAGGTATAATTTTTCTATGTGTAATGTAGTGTTCTGCCTGATATAAGTTTAATTAAAACCTGTGTTTCAGGTCATCACTTTACAACAAACATTTAAAAAGAAGACAACAACACATTCATTAGAAGATAAATTAACAAGAAGATAATTATTATAACTTTACTAATTGGATCTTACATGAATATTAAGTAGAAACCTAATTTCAAGACATGGCAATACATTGCGCAATGTTTATATTAGGTAGGTACTAGCTTCCGCCCGCGGCTTCGCCCGCATAATATGTCAACAAATTATACACATAAACCTTCCTCTTCAATCACTCTATCTATTAAAAAAAACCGCATCAAAATCCGTTGCGCAGTTTTAAAGATTTAAGCATACATAGGGATATAGGGACAGAGAAAGCGACTTTGTTTTATACTATGTAGTGATAAATAAATAAAACTTAATATTTCGAAACATGCTGTATGATTGCTTACTTGTCTCTGTCTTCGGCTCCTCTTCGGGTCCTCTTTTCTTTTCATGAATCTTGACCCAATGCTTAATTTTGTCTGCACACGGACATCTTTCCTGCATGTGGATACTTTTCACACGGAACTTTGCACAGTACAAGCGCCTTACAGCAGTGACCACACCATGGTTTAAATAATATTGCTCCACACAAAACTCGCGCTGTTCCTTCGACCAGCCTATTGGACCATGGCGAACGTTTTTTGATATATCCATGGCGACTGTTGTTAATGAACTTCGAAACGAGACTGAGTGAGACACAAGCTGGCGCGTATACATAAACCAGCACGCTGCCCCTCCCCCCTTCCCCCGTTACACACCCGACCCGGTGACGCAGTAGTTTCAGCGCCAAATCGGAAGATTAGATACTGTTATTATATATTGTGAAATTGTAAGTATACAAGTGTATTGCACAATAGTGGTTTATTCATCCAGGGAATAACGCAACATAAGTCAAGGGCGCCATATTGAATCCCGAGCGAAATGTTAATGAAAGCGTCACGCCTCGTGCTACTGGGACACAAAGGTGCACAACATAGTTTTAGAGTTGCGAGAGCCGCATTTATGTTGCGCAATTGTTGTAAAACTAAGTAAATACCGAAAAAAATTGGACGTATCAAACTAGCGACTTAGAATATGTAAAATAGGAAACAAATATAAATAGGTATAATTTAGAATTAAATTCGGTATTAAACTTTTCGATTGTAACTGAATGTTTTTTTCTTGAACAGTTTTTCAGTCACATAATTAACCCCTTTTTCTCTACGACACGACAGCTAAGAAGTGTATCCCAATTCATCCAGGGAATAACGCAAGATAAGTCAAGGGGGCCATATTGAATCCCGAGCGAAATGTTTATGAAAGCGTCATACCTAATCGTTACTGGGAAACAAAGTTTCACATACCTATTTTCAGAACACAATATGATGATGCAATAGCCGCATTTATGTATATTGCGCAATTGTTTCTCAATTTAGTCCAAATCATGGAAAAGGCTTTAGACCAGAAACCTTTACCTCAAGCTATAGGCACTAAGCGGGATTGTCCGAAAGGCTTATCACTACCCCGGAACACAAAGGGCTAAGGTAGGAACATGGATGGGTTTTAGTCAGTAAGTGTCTGACACTCCCTTCCGCTCCACCCAGAGCTGGAGAAGTTATTGGATGATTTCCCAGACTTTAAAAAAAAAAGCTGTTGGCACAGCTACAAATAGAGTAGGCATTTAATGAGACTTATGTGACAATAGCGAATTATTCACTAAGGGAATAAAGCAGGTCACAGTCGCTATATTGAATACCGAACGCTACGAAGGCTTCTCTCGACCCACAGCCAGGGAACATTGAGGTAACAGCGAAGAGAGGTTAGGACTAGTGCTAATCCTGAGTGCAGCGAGGGATTCAATCTCTTCTAAGACGAAGACACCTTTTTCCCCTATTTTATTATTATTAGTTTAGAGTTTAACATTTGCCCATGGAGAATTATTGCCCGTAATGTACATATATGTGAGAATATTTTTTCACCTACAGAGTTTATTTTTGGGATCAATTCATCCCTACTATGAAACCCTATATTGTCGTAGACCGACACGCATTTGGCCTGTTTTTAACCAACTTCCAAAAAAGAGAACGTTCTATGTTCGTCTGCATGTATTTTTTTTATTGCATTATTTCACTTGGGTAGTCGTTGAGTCAGCTTCGATAATACGTACAATTATCTATTCTGATTATCTGAATGATGTGTTAATACTTCCTGGAACTGATGTTTACATATCAGGTAATGGTATGGTAAAGGTAACTAAGAACTAAAAATAAAAAACAAAACGAAAGACTTTGATTTATAAAATTAAGGTAGTGTTCATTATTTAATTCCTATATCATAAAGTTAAGTTAAAATCACAAATCTTAAATACAATATATAATACACAACTTAAAACTAAAAAATATATCTATTATGTACATGTGGTAAAAAAGGGGAAGAGCTCATAGGGCGTCAAAAAATTCATCCCCATCGCTGTCAGTGGGAAATCTGCCCAAAAGGCTGGTAGCGTTGCCACGTTGGATGGCAATGCTGATTCTTTGGCCTAAAAATTGACCAGCCCTCTGGTCATGTGTAGAATCGACCCACCGCTGGGCGATATCCCGATACGAATACTCGATGAGCACTCGGACCCCACGGCCTTAGTGTTTCAACCCCAAACGGCTCGAACATATAACATATAAGGTTGTTATACTTGCACCGTTTGAAGTTTTCCGCTCCTGCAGCAGGCGCCCCAGCACAGCCCGCCGTGCAAGGAAGATGGGATGGCGCAATGGTGTCGACACAGGTTGCATCCTACGCCAAAGGCCTACCCCCCTTCCAAGGCATTATAGTCATTCCGTCTGGCGTCTTACTACCGTCACGTGCCAAGCCATTAGGTTCTAAAATAGCTGGCACCCCGGCGGTGACAAGAGCCCGATGGATGATGTCATTAATACTGGCGTGCCGTGCCCACCGACCAGCGCTTCTACTGCAGGAAAGGCCCTGGTGTCCGAGGCGGTCGACTGCTTCACCGTACTGACAACGATGTGGAGCCCCGCAAGGAGAGCCCAGACGCAGACTTGTAGCAAGCCGGAAAGTTGTATCACACAGCATAGTGCCTATGTTGGGTGTAGGTAGCGCCTGAAGCCAGTGGCCCGACTCCCATTCTCCCACAGCCAGCAGGCGGGCACGTTCAGCAGTATTGGTATTACGTAAACCAGTATTAATTAAATTCAGGTTTTTCAATTTTAGGTGTTTTTGGAAGTTGGGTGTTTTTTTTATTTAAGATAGGTTTAACCTAACAAAAAACCATTCAATTTTTTTTTTAATACTACGCCAATAAAGTAGGTTTTACAAAAAAAATAAAAATACAATGCTTGAGTGCATCTGTAGAGGTGAGATGCTGTAAATGTGTGTATTTCGGTGTACGTGTGACTAATGTGGCACTGCAAAGAGGAGTCCAATGATGGGACTTTATCATTATAGATATGCAGTTACCCGCAAGAATGGTGTCTCTTTAAATATTAAGCTGAGGCCGAAATAATAGCCACCCAAATGCTCTTTAATAATCGACATCATCAATCACACTTCGTCTTAGTATTCTGAGTCGCTTTTAGGTTCTCGTAGCCACTTGTAGACGCGCGTAGGCTCACGTAGACGCGCGTAGGTTCTCGTAGATGCGCGTAGACTCTCGTAGACGTGCGTAGGCTCTCGTAGACGCGCGTAGGTTATCGTAGACGCACGTAGACTATCGTAATCGTGGGTAAACTCTTGAAGCCACGCATCATACTTTTACAGCATTGTTAATTGCCATTGAAAACTTCACTTAAAGCTGATAGTTATTCTTACGCATGAGTTTAACTTGTGTACCGAATTCGGTAAGGGTCTATCAATTTGATGTTTTATCAGATCTCCAATGAATACTATATATAGGCCTTGGGGTGCTTTCTTGATAAATGGATTCCTAAATTGAATACGAAGCAAACGATTGATTGAACCGGGAGACGACTTTGGGTCGGAAAATAACGCATGTTATGTCAGAAAATTTCTATTTTATTTAACAGTGGTCCAAAAAATCCAAATTAGACGCCTAGAGCTGCGGGTAATGGTAATTGACACACCGTATCGTCAATAGTCTCGGGAAAATAATTAGATTAATAATTAAAAAAACACAAACATTAATCGGTCAACCTTAATCGAAATCGAACGATCAATCGAATCGTCGTTCGATTTTTTAATTTAGATTGATTGTGTATGTGGTGTGCCCTCGCAGGTAACGTGATAAAATAATACCAAATTAATTGTGTATTAAGGTTTTTATAAGAAGAAAGAATAAAGTGTTATTACATATTATTGTTGTACCTCTAAATGTCTAGTGTTTAACAAATCTGCATTTTTCTCATAATCTGAAGAGGCTGCCTCAGCAGTTTATTTTATAATGTATGGCCTAGTTGCATAATACATTAGACGCAGAAAGAAGAAAGAAAACATGAGCAGGTCGGATAGCACGACATAACACCTTCATGCCATCGCATCGGGAGTCGGCTGTAAGAGAAGTAATAATAACCAGACACGCAATGCCTTTGGTGATGCCGAAGAACTGTAAGATCCTCATAGTCTTATGCACGCCTAGTACTTTTTGTTACATTGACTCTTTCCGCATTCGTCCCAAGTTTTCGTCTTACATTACAAGAATGTGGGAGCTTAATAATTTAGGAAAAGGATAGGGGTGCTGATATTTTATTTTTGCCGAAACCATGGCAGATTTTATAAACAAACAAACACAAAGTTGGTTCTCATAATAAATATTATTTAACTAAAAGTTATAAACAATCATTACATAACGTTCTGTATCTTATCTCACTCTCACTCACTCTTATAACAACAGCAGGGAGCTTTCTGCCCACATCACTAAGAAATTCAGTAAGAATAAAATACAAAACGCCTACATCCATCAAAACTAAATCGAGAGAGATGTATACGTGATACCGCACGATGTGCAGGAGTGCGCCGGGTTCAGATAGCGAGAGCCGCGGAGCGCTTGTCTCTGTTCTTGTTGCGGGTGAAGTCGCGGGCCTTGCACGCCGCTCTGTTTTGTAGATGCTGGAATGGACAGTCATAATATTAGGTAACACCTCATTTCTGAGATATTTTACGTCGCAATAATTGTTTTCGTATCACATGGAGACAGAATACTGATAAATTGCAATTTATATACCCGCTGCAGTTTCTTAGGCTTCTGCGGTGCCAACTCAGTAGGCGGCACGTCAGCTAGCGCCAGCGCAGCTCGCAAGCGCGCGGCGTGCGGCGCCAACACTTGCAGCGCTCCGCCCAGTGCACCTGCCAGCGCCGCGTACGCCGCGCCGCCCGACCAGTGCGACCACGACGCGCTCTCCGCGCCGATGTGGGCTGACATGCAGGGCTCTATACCCTCCTGGAAGATGAATCGTGTTAACGTTCAATCAGTTTGTTAAAGACACAAATCTATCATGTATAAGTAGTCGGGCAAGTCTAAGTAATTGTTATCTGTCATTGTCTCGTACGCGATACCAACAGGATGGCCCCGTAAAACCAGGTACAAAACAAAATTTTAGCGCTACTATTATAGCTTCCCAAAAATACCTCAGTGTATTGTTTAGGAGAAAAAAGGTTTTAAATAGTTTTGGATATGATATAACGTACCTCGAAGTACTTGAGGAGATCCCTGAAGGTTGCTCGCTGTATCTTGAGGTCTCTCTTGGCGCGGAACTTGTTCGAGTCTCGCGCTAACTCTGCGAGTCGCGGCAGTAGTATGTCCACGTGCGCTGAGAGCGGGTTGTCTGAGTTGTCGTCTGACACTGTCTCGTACGCGATGGCGAGCGCGCCGCCTGCTGCCATGCGGACCTAGGGGTACAGGGACATATGTTTATTAAACCTATTCACGTAGATCATTGTCTGGTGAACAATACAAAGTTAGGTAATTTACCTCAAGTGACACAGCCTCCAACATCTCTCCAAGCCTGGCAAAGCTGGGCGCCTGGTTGTTGAGCAGCGACAGCGCGTGGTTGGGCGACAACAGCGGCAACAGTAGCGCCCAGCCGTCTAGTGCGGCGGCGTGCCACGCGCCCTCCTCCACGACCGAGCCTGATACCTTCACGCTGCCGTCATCCAGGGAGGAATAACAAGAAACTCTATTAAATTAAGAGGTCATCATCGTGATCCTCCTGACTTCATCCCAATTGGACCACCGTCATTGCAGCCACCTTAGCTTTGTGTTGTAATTCCTACCATGTTTAACTCGGATTATTATATTATCCAGAAAAGTACTTTTTTTTTTTTATTTCGTTTAGACAACACACATTTTTATCGATCGTAGACCAGAGAAATAGAAGTTAATACAGAAAGACAAATATAAAAAAGGCTGAAGTCAATTGAGAATTTCCCATGTAGAAAGGCTTTTGAAATGTTTATTTAGTCTTTTCACGGCATAGAAAATTGCGAGGGTAGTCATACTTTACCTTAAGATTACTTCCGCTGAAGATGGTCTCGTACATGCGCATGACCTCTAAAATCTCAGTGATATCATCCTCCATCAAGTAGCACAACACGGCCAATGATGAGCAGCACTGAAACGTACAGAACACATTATTAAAGAAACAAGTCATTTCATTGCCTCCTGGAGACTAACTGAATGTTTTTTTAAGGTTATTTACTCAAAATATTCGTATTGTATCTGTGTTGCGTTGTTTACCTCAATGCGTGTGTCGAGTGAGGCAGACTTGTCAGTGGCGGAGGCGACGAGCGCGGGCCGCACCTCGCGCACGAACTGCTTCGAGCCTTCCTCGCCGATCTGTGGGGAACATTACGCATAATAAGCCGATAGTTCACTACGTAATAAAGGATCGCTGCCATAGCCAGACGCCAGAACAAAGAGAAAACTGGCTTAAAATTGATGCTTGAGTTAGACCGAAGTCTGGAAGTAATTAGTGGAATTCATCTCTATTGCTGGCAGGATGACCGATACTGAATCTAGTCACAACACGATAATCACCTGTACAGCCAGCAGCGGTGCCACAGCAGCAGCTGCCTTCCTCTCTCCATCCTTGCCTCACCGCAGTGCGCGCGACACGTGGTCGGCCAGCGTGGCGCGGTGTGCGCTCAACAAGCCATCGAGCGCCCGTCGCTGTAGTTCCGCGCGGAGTGCAAAAAATGCGCTCGCGCGTGCTGCGTGCCCGCGAGCGTTCAGCGACTCCACTAATTCTAGGACTTTCTCTTCGAACTTCTCTTTGAGGATTTGTTCTATGGAAAAGTTAAATGTTATTAGCATTTCATTAGTAAACACTCACGTGATAGTCAATATGATAAGATATGATCACTTCAAGCTAATCGAACGGCGTCCACACAGTCAATAAATCCATCTGATCGGATTTATTGAAGTATCCTGTTACCGTTATTTCATGAATGCAAATTAAAGAATGATGAGTTCAAGATTACCTTCTTTAAGTGACGTCACTCATGTCTACACTATTCGTGTGTCGTCATCCAGCGTTCGAATGTACCTATTCGATTAGATTTTTGTCAATATACGAATAACATAAGTGAGTCAGAAGCGTTTCTAGGTCAACGTGCGGTCAACCTTTCGTGTAAACAACTTAAAAGAAAAATACCTAATGCGTTTCTTTTGTAATCAGCAAACTTTTAAAATAAAATAAACGAAATCGTTATTACACAAAAAATCTATTAGATTTCAGAAAAATAACCTAGTTCATTGATCTCTAAGCCTTTTTTTTTTTATACAGTAAGATTGCGCAATATTAACAATTACCAAAACGACCACCAGTACTTACTCTTATCGCACAATATTGATCAATACGTGATGTTGCACAACATTATTGACCTTGACATTGGCCCCACGCAAGGTTACTCGGGATTTCCTTGACAGTATGACGTAGCGCGATATCTTTTGTTGGCAGGATGACGACTAACCATCACAATATATTTACTTACGTTCTTAATCTATACTTCTATACTATACTATCAATACTTCTATACTAATATTGTAAATAGGTAAAATTTGTAAGTTTGTAAGTTTGTATGTAGGGGGTAATCTCCGGAACTAATGATCCAATTTCAAAAAAAAAAAATCACTGATAGAAAGCTACATTATTCCCGAGTGCTATAGGCTATAAATTATATTTATATCATACATATTAGCCGAGCTATCGCAATTTTCGTCTAGCAAGTCGGAAAGAAATACCTCCGAAAACAGAATTATTTGCATGCCTGCTGCCTAAACAGTTGTTTAAAATTGAAAGCAATGTATGGCAACCCGGTTCGCCTTAATTATTTCTACAAAAAAGTCCGCGATACGATATTCCTATCTTTTGTATTTTAACTTTTATATTTCGTTTTATGTTTAAAAAAAGTATTTTTTCGACTTACTTCTAATGTTAAAACAAGAAATTTACCGCGGACGAAGTCGCGGGCAGAAGCTAGTTTATTTATAAAGCAATGATTTGAATAATTTCTAGATACATATTTTATAGATGATTCAAAAAGCATTGCACAAAAAGACAGATGTAAAACACACCATAAAAAGCTTTGTTCTAAAGGTTTTAGTTAAAATATATTTACTTTTATCAGGTTTCACTTCCTCTTCGACCACCGGCTCTTGATAATAATACTCATAGTAATCATATCGAGGTCCTTCTACAACAGGCCCCACAATTTCCACTTTCTCATTAACTGCACGTGGTCCACTCCATTTGACCTCCCGCTGCTTCCCTGTAGAACATAATAGTTTATTATTGTCTTATCGATATGTTACCACCTCACCAGTAATCTGCATGACGCATTACATTTGATCTCCTGATGCTGCAGTCCAGTATCTACAGACTCTGTCCTGATGATCCGGTTTTCTCCTGTCTTCCTGCCCCACTGTGTGCCACTTAGCTTGCCTGCAGAACAATATTGCTTCATTAATAGGATTCCAACAAATTAAAAACTTAAAAAATATCATATCATTGAGCTGAGCAATGACAAAGTACAAATTATTTCCTGTTCTAATAGTTGTATGTTATATAAAGGTTGTTGAAAAACGAATTTCAAATATAGCCCTAGATTGTGCAATGTTTATAATAGGTAAGTAATAAATCATTTAAAAAAACTTAGTCCGCCAAAACATGTTATATGTTCTGCTTACTTGACTGTGTCTTTTGCTCCTTTTCAAATTCTCTTTTTTTAGTTCTTCATGAAACCGCACCCATTCTTTAATTTTATATGGTTTCGGACACCTTTCCTTCTTCTGCTCAGCCAACACACGAAACGTTTCAGAATATATGTTGCAAGAGCTCTATTCATGTTGCGCAATTGTTTCTCAATTTAGTTCAAAATAAGCACAAGAATTCAGACCAGATCCCCAACCTACCTAGGGGTAGGTTGGGGATCTGGTCTGAAATCCCCAACCTACCCCTAGCTGTGCCTAGAAATATAGTAGGTATTTAATTAGACGTATATGACAATAGCAAATTCACTAAGGGGATAAAGCAGATCACAGCCGCTATATTGAAAACCGAACGCTACGAAGGCTTCGCTCGACTCCAGAACGCAGCCAGGGAGCATTGAGGTAACAGCGAAGAGAGGTTAAGACTAGAATCCCGAGAGCAGCGAGGGATTCAATCTCTTCTAAGACGAAGGCACCTTTTTTCACCTACAAAGTTTATTCTTGGGATTAATTCCTCCCTACTACAAAACTTTTGTCGTGATCCGACTTCCAAAAAGGAGTAGTTCTATTTTCGTTTGTATGTATTTCATTTTATTGTGCGTTCATCGATATTTTCGTCAATTGCGGACCGATTTTAATTTGACTTGTAGTTGTTGAGTCCGCTTCGATAATCCGTACCTATTTTATCTTTATTGTTTATCTTTATGATGTGTTAATACATCCTGAAACTGTTGTTTACATAGCAATTAATGGTTACACAATCACCACACCAATTCGCATAGAATTGGTGTGGTGATTGTCAATTTGATCCAAAAAAATACGAAAACCAAAACCAAAGACTGATTGCCAAAATTAAAGTTAATTTACACTTCATGGTGTTCTTGGAAGTAGGTTATTTTTTTAATATCAGGAATAGTTTACAGTTGACAAAAAATACATAACTATTTTTAAAAACATAGCCCGAAAGTCTGACGGTCAGTCTTACCAAAGACTGTCGTAATACCCAGCTACTGACTGGCTTGTGGAAGTCAGATAGTCGCTCCATGTAAAATACTATATCAGCTGCATCCTGTTAGACTGGAAGCCGACCCCAACATAGTCGGGAATAGGCTAGGCAGATTTTTATTATTTTTAAAAGTATAACGCCAATAAAGAAGTAAGTATACAAAATAATAAGAAATATGTCATATTGATTATTATTTATAGTGTGTGCGTGAGTGTATCCGTGGGTATAGATAAGGTGCTGTAAATGTGTGTGATGATGTGTGTATGTCTGTATACGTGCGACGAATCTCGCACTGCAGAGTTAGCTGTGTAGCCATTCGATGGGGAATTTGTTTAAGTCTCTTTTCTAAGTCAGTTCCGTGTGGTATTAAAGGGGGGAGGGTTCCAATGATGGGATTTTATCATTATAGTTACACGCAAGAATGGCGTCTCTTTGGATATTAAATAGAGGCTGATAATAATATCGGCCACCCAAATGCTCTTTAATAATCATCATCATTAATCACGCTTCGTCTTAGGTATTCTGAGTCGCTTGTAGGTTCTCGTAGACGCGCGTAGGCTCAAGTAGACGCGCGTAGGCTCACGTAGATGCGCGTAGTCTTACGTAGTCACGCGTAGGCTCTCGTAGACGCGCGTAGGCTCAAGTAGACGCGCATAGGCTCACGTAGATGCGCGTAGTCTTACGTAGACGCGCGTAGGCTCTCGTAGACGCGCGTAGGCTCTCGTAGACACGCGTAAGCTCTCGTAGACACGCGTAGACTTTTGTAATTTTTGCATAGACTCTCGTAGCATTCATCATAGTTTTACAGCATTGTTATTTGCCATTTAAATATTTACTTGAACCTGATAATTATTCCAACGCATGAGTTTAACTTGTTTACCGAATTAGGTAAAGGTCTGTCAATTTGATGTGTCAGATCTCCAATGAATACTATACAATGTCACCCATGGGCATGTGACCGCCCGTAATTTTCTGAATATTCATGAAAAATGGTCAATAATTAACCTTGAAAGAGGGGGGTCTATCTTTAATATTTTTCATGTTATTAAATTTTTTATTTTTGAATCGCCATTTTGAACTTGCTTTACAATTTTTTGCCATATCTCCGATGTTGTTGACTCAATTTGGGTTCTGTTTATTATTTCTAAAAGCGTTTGAGTTATGTTATCGGATTACATAACATTTTCCATTCATATTTGTCGAAAATGAAAAAAACGGAAGTGAAGACACTATTTTCTAAAAAAAATCAGTGATACAGAAATCCCCGATGCACTGCGTGCAGGGCAGCACCAACAGCGTTCTGAACACCATATTGGGAAGGGTTGATAGTCCGGTTGTGAGGTACTGGAGTACCGTTCATGAATCTGTAGGGGTCCTATTCAATGGGAGTTTAATAATTTAGGGAAAGGATTAGGTTGCTGATCTTATTTTTGTCAAAACCATGGGGGGGACCATGGCAGATTTGTCACAAACAAATAATCAAACACAAAGTTGGATCTCAAATAAATATTATTTAACTAAAAGTTAAAAACAATTATAACATAACGTTCTGTAAAATATCTCACTTTTAAAAACAACAGAGCTTTCTGCCCGAATCAATAAGACATTCAGTGACAATAAAATACAAAATGCATATATCCATTCCCATCTTTTTGGTCCTTCGAGCCGGATTTCATCCAGCGGCCGCCGGAGATGTATACGTGAAACCGTACGATGTGCGGGAGTGCGGCGGGTTCACATTGCAAGAGCCGCGGAGCGCTTGTCTCTGTTCTTGTTGCGGGTGAAATCGTGGGCCTTGCACGCTGCTCTGTTTTGTAGATACTGGAATAGACAATAATAATATTAGGTAACATCTCATTTCTATGGTATTCTAAGTCGCAATGATTGTGTTCGTGTCACATGGAGACAGAATATTCATAAATTGCAATTTATGTACCCGCTGCAGTTTCTTAGGCTTCTGCGGCGCCAACTTAGTAGGCGGCACGTCAGCCAGCGCCAGCGCAGCTCGCAGGCGCGCGGCGCGCGGCGCCAACACTTGCAGCGCTCCGCCGAGTGCCCCCGCCAGCGCCGCGTACGCCGCGCCGCCCGACCAGTGCGACCACGACGCGCTCTCCGCGCCGATGTGGGCTGATATGCAGGGCTCTGTACCCTCCTGAAAGATGAATCATGTTGGCGTTCCATCAGATTGTTAAGGACTCAAATCTATCATGTATAAGTAGTCGGAAAAGTCTAAATTATTTAGGCCAGTGGTTTTAATGGAGTCATTGTTATCTGTCATTGTCTCGTACGCGATAACTACAGGATAGCCCGTAAAACGAGCTACACAACAAAATTTTAGTGCTTCTATTATAGCTTCTCAAATATTCTTATTAATAATTCTTCTTCCTCAGGTTGTTCAGCGATTATTTACAGTTTAAGAGAAAAAAGGATTTAAATAGTTTTAGTTATAAGATAACGTACCTCGAAGAACTTGAGGAGATCCCTGAAGGTGGCTCGTTGTATCTTGAGGTCTTTCTTGGCTCGTAACTTGCTCGAGTCTCGCGCTAACTCGGTGAGTCGCGGCAGTAGTACGTCCACGTGCGCTGAGAGCGGGTTGTCTGAGTTGTCGTCGTCTGACACTGCCTCGTACGCGATGGCGAGCGCGCCGCCTGCTGCCATGCGGACCTGGGGTTACAGGCACATACGTTTATTGAAACTATTCACGTAGATCATTGTCTGGTGAACAATACAAAGTTAGGTAATTTACCTCAAGTGACTCGGCCTCCAACATCTCTCCAAGCCGGGCAAAGCTGGGCGCCTGGTTGTTGAGCAGCGACAGCGCGTGGTTGGGCGACAACAGCGGCAACAGTAGCGCCCAGCCATCCAGTGCGGCGGCGTGCCACGCACCCTCCACCACGACCGAGCCTGATACCTTCACGCTGCCGTCATCCTGGGGGGAATAAAAAAAACCTCTATTAAATTGAGAGGTCATCATCGTGATCCTCCTAACTTCATCCCAATGGAACCACCGTCATTGCGGCCATCTTAGCTTTGTGTTTTTCGGCCTTCCTACCATGATTAAACTCGGATTATTTTGTATTGTCCCGAAAAAAAAAAATTTGAGTATTTGTTTGAAAAACTGAGCCTATGAGCCAAGTTTTAAGTGAGGTTTAGACAACACCCATTTTTTATCGAAGAAGAAAGTGTTTTCCTACATGGGAAAGGCTTTTGAGATTTTTGTTTAGAAGTTTTTTCACGGCAGAGAAGATTGCAAAGGTTGTCCAACTTTACCTTGAGATAGCTGCCACTGAAGACGGTCTCATACATGCGCATGACCTCTAAGATCTCACTGATATCATCCTCCATCAAGTAGCATAACACGGCCAGTGATGAGCAGCACTGAAACGTACAGAACACATTATTAAAGAAACAAGTTATTTCATACATCACTGGATGGGCTCACAGACCGCAATTCAGGTATGTTAGATGACAACATAACATAGTTTTAAGTATTTTATTGTTACTAACACTATGAGTCTTGGTACTTGAAATAAATTATTATTATTATTGCCTCCTGGAGACTCACTGAATGTCTTCTTTAAGCATATTCAATCAAAATATTCGTATTGTATCTGTGTTGCGATGTTTACCTCAATGCGTGTGTCGAGTGAGGCAGACTTGTCAGTGGCGGTAGCGGCGAGCGCGGGCCGCACCTCGCGCACGAACTCCTCCTCGCCTTCCTCTCCGATCTGTGGGTAACATTACGTATAAGGCAATGGTTCACTACGTAATATAGCCAGACGCCAGAACAAAGAGAAAACTGGCTTAAAATTGATGCTTGAGTTAGACCGAAGTCTGGAAGTAATTTGTGGAAATCATCTCTATTGCTGGCAGGATGACCGATACTGAATCTAGTCAGATCATGATAATCACCTGTACAGCCAGCAGCGGCGCCACAGCAGCAGCTGCCTTCCTCTCTGCATCCTTGCCTCGCCGCAGTGCGCGCGACACGTGGTCGGCCAGCGTGGCGCGGTGTGCGCTCAACAAGCCGTCAAGCGCTCGTCGCTGTAGTTCCGCGCGGAGTGAAACAAATGCGCTCGCGCGTGCTGCGTGCCCGCGAGCGTTCAGCGACTCCACTAATTCTAGGACTTTCTCTTCGAACTTCTCTTTGAGGATTTGTTCTATGGAAAAGTTAAATGTTATTAGCATTTCATTAGTAAACACTTACGTGATTGTCGATATCATAAGATATGATCACTTCAAGCTAATCGAACGGCGTCCACACAGTCAATAAATCCGATCAGATAAGTATCCTGTTACCGTTATTTCATGAATGCAAATTAAAGAATAATGAGTTCAAGATTTCCTTCTCTAGGTGACGTCACTAATGTCTACACTACTCGTGTGTCGTCACTACATAATTATAATATATGAATAACACAAATGAGTCAGAAGCATTCCTAGGTCAACGTCATGGCCTTCACACTTCGTGTACTAAATAATAAAATAAAAAAGAATACTACACGCATACTATTACGCGTACACGCACATTATCACATGCGTACTATTACGTAACATAATAGTTTTTTTTTTATTTAACGTATTGTCAGCAAACATTGAAATTAAAATAATGGAAATCGAATATATAATAAATCGATGTGGTTTTATAAAATAAACATATTCATGAATCTCTAGACCTACACTAAGATTGCGCAATATCAACATAATTATAACGATTATCATATCAAAACGACCATCAGTACCTAATCACTCTTAGCGAACAATAATGTTGATCAATACATGACGTTGCACAACATTATTGACCTTGATATTGGCACCACGCGAGGGTTACACGGAATTTCCTTGACAGGATGACGTAGCGTGATATCTTTGTTTACGAGTTAGCTGTAGTGACGACTAACCATCACAATATATTTATTTACGTTTTTTATATATTTGTAAAGCAATGATTTGAATAAATGCTTTGTTCTAAATGGTGTGTATTTAATTGCACAAAAAGACAGATGTAAAACACACCCTGAAAAGTTTTGTTCTAAGGGTTTAAGTTAAAATATATTTACTTTTATCAGGTTTCACTTCCTCTACGACCGGCTTTTGATAATAATAGTAAATTTGATGAGGTTTTTCTACAACAGGCTCCTCAATTTCCACTTTCTCATTAACTGCACGTGGTCCACTCCATTTAACCTCCCGCTGCTTCCCTGCAGAACATAATAGTTTATTAATGTCTTATCGATATGTTACCACCTCACCAGTAATCTGCATGACGCATTACATTTGATCTCCTGATGCTGCAGTCCAGTATCTACAGACTCTTTCCTGATGATCCGGTTTTCTCCTGTCTTCCTGCCCCACTGTGTGCCACTTAACGTGCCTGCAGAACAATATTGCTTCATTAGTAGGATTCCAACAAATTAAAAACTGAAAAAATACCATCTCATTGAGCTGAGCGATGACAAAGTACAAATTATTTCCTGTTCTGAGGCCAGGACTCCACCAAAGCAGAGATGTGTGCGGTGTGCAGTGTGCTGTGCGAGAAGACATGTTTTTCAGCTCGGATGCGAGGCGTTGGGTGCACAGTACGCGCACTCACTGCACGCCGCTCACATCTCTCGCCTCCACTGCGCGTCGTCCGCGCACAGCTCACATCTCCGCTTCCATCGCGCCATACAAATATTACACATCTCCACACAGCGATCTCCATTGAAGCTGAGCGGAGAGATGTGTCAATAACACAACTCTATTGGTTTTCAAAAAAACATCTCTCCGCTCGTCTCGTCTCGCTTTGGTGGAGTCCCGGCCTAATAATTGGATCTTATATGAAGGTTGTTGAAAAACTTATTTCAAATATAGATTGTGCAATGTTTATAGTAGGTAAATAACACAACATTTTAAAAAACTTAGTCTGCCAAAACATGTTATATTTTCTGCTTACTTGACTGCTTCTTTTGCTCCTTTTCGAATTCTTTTTTTTTTTGGTCTTCATGAATCCGCACCCAATCTTTAATTTTATACGGTTTCGGACACCTTTCCTGCGTCTGATCATTCAACACACGAAACTTTTCACAGTACAAGCGCATAACAGCAAGGACTTTACCCTGGTTTAAATAATATTGCTCTACACAAAACTCGCGCTGTTCCTTCGACCAGTTAATCGAAGTATTGAGAACGTTTTTCGATACATCCATGGCGACTGTTGTTATTGAACTTCGAAACGACCAGGGGTAGGACAATTCCATACATTGATAGATTTGGGGTAATGTTTTAAAAATGTGACATCTGTTATCTCCATCCAAAAACAATTAGTTACTTTATGTCACCGCAGATGGCGCCACCACCGATACAAATGTAATATTAATATGTGACAAAAAATAAATAAATTAAAAATAAATTTCACTACCTAATCATTTTATTTAACACGTATTATAATTATTTGCAAATGTTTGTGGAGATTACAAGCCGCGTAATAATTACGATAGCAACACAGAGAATTATTGAGTTGTTATTGATTTGATTGTCAAATTATTAGATCACAAATTCACAACATTTTTTTATGTTTTAAGTCGTGGTCGTTGTTGTGTGTGTCATGTTTGTGCTTTTCTGCATACAAATTAGTCCGCCGATCCTCGAATCCTCCTCCGTAGTGAACCTGAACCTGACAACCAGCCCATGGGATACGCTCACGCATTGGACCCCGAGACGCATCGAGAATGGGAAGAAGCTGCTTACGATGATAATGACGACGAGTTACCTAAATGGGATGCCCTGCACAAGTTCCTACTGTCCAAGTTCCGCACGATCGAGCTTATCACGCCTGCAAATAGAGAGAAGCCTACTCCTAAGGGAAAAGAATACGCAGTTCACGTGTCCACACAAAATACTACCTCTTCAAAACCAAGAAGCTGCGCTATGTGCGAAAAGGACCACATTATGTCATTGTGAGGAATTCATAAAACTTAATCCAGCTGAGAGGTGCGAGTACCAGAAAAAACACAACCTATGCTATAATTGTCTGGGCCCAGGACATTCCGCTTATAGATGTCGCCTGAAGATGTGCTGCCGAAAATGTCACAAACGTTATCACACGCTCACGCATCAATCCACACCATATCAACCAGACAATAAGAAACAACAAAACAATGAAGTTGAAAGTAATCAAGATTCTGCAAAATCAGCGGAAACCAATGTTACACTTTCATCGCATCTCGCTGCAAATTTGTCCACTGCATTACTGGCCACAGCTCTTGTACCAGTAAGAAATCATGACTCGGGACAAGAGACAGTGCTATGGCTTTGATTGACCACGGCTCTCAAGCAACGTTCGTGAGTGAAAGAGCGGCCCAGATGTAACGATTGAACATCAGCCACACCTTTTGTATATTAAAACACAAATTAATTTGAATTAAAATTTACAAATAAAGCAAGTAATTTTGTAAAAGAAAAGGATGTTTCCTTTATGTATCCGCTGTGTAACTTTTGAAATTACAATAGTGCCTATACTTAAGCTTCCTTACTAATTTGCTTGTTTTTAATTTGATAAAGTTTTACTATGATAACAAAATCATAGTAAAACTTTATCAATAAACAAGCAAATTAGTAAGGAAGCTTAAGTATAGGCACTATAGCATAGGTAGTACCTATAGCTAGCTAGCTATAGCTACCTGTAGCTAGCTATAGCTATAGCTATACATGACAAGTTTGTGGATGGTGATAATAGATGGCGCCGATCAATTGACATTAGCATTAGCTGCAAGAGGGCTCTCTATACCCGATATATTACTTTCCTCTATGGAAACGACACTGAGCGAGACACAAGCTGGCGCGTATACATAAACCAGCACGCTGCCCCTCCCCCCTTCCCCCGTTATACACCCGACCTGGTGACGCATGAGTTCGAACGCCGAATCGGCAGATTATATTGTACTGTTATTATATATTGTGAAATTGTAAGTATACAAGTGTATTGCACAATAGTCGATTATTCGTCCAGGGAATAACGCTACTTATGTGACGGGCGCCATATTGAATCCCAAGCGCAATGTTAATGAAAGCATCACGCCTCGTGCTACTGGGACACAAAGGTTCACAACATAGTTTTAGAGTTGCGAGAGCCGCATTTATGTTGCGCAATTGTTGTAAAACTAAGTAAATACCGAGATAAATTGGGCGTATCAAACTGGAGACTTAAGCGATAAGTAGGTAACTAAAATTGAAGTTAAAATACGTAAATTAGGAAACTAGATACATCTTTCACGTTGAAATAGCATTCCTTTTAATTAAATCAGTATTAAACCTTTCTATTGTGACTGAATGTTTTTTTTTTTAATTAAATAGTATCGATCTTTATTTCTTTATCAGTCAAATATCCATATCGTGTTAGCAAACATACTTACTTATAACCTAGTGTTAGTAGTAATACGAAAAAAAAGAAAAGTCCTTAAATGAACAGTCTTTCATAGTTAGCCCATTTTTTCTCCACGACTGCCAAGTGAGCCCCGAATTGCTAGTGTGGATTATTCATTAAGGGGGGGACAAAGCAGTGTCTTAGTCCCAAGCGCAGATAAATCTTCATAGGTACTATTTTAAATGTCAAACGTATTCCAGAGCGCAGCCAGGGAGCATTGAAGTAACAGTGAAGCTAAGCGAAGCGAGGACAAGAATCCTGAATGCAGCGAGGGATTAAATCTAGGATTACTAATTTCGAACTGTTACTCGTAATTACATTTGCAGTTGGAGAATTGACCGTGACGTATATCGGTGTATGGGAGAACATTTTTTCAACTACTAAGTTTGTTCTTGGGATAAATTCATCCCTATTTGAACGCTACTGGTATTCAACGCCCTTCATACTTCCTTGCTTCCTTGGTTTCTTAATATAAGATAGCTATACAGCTAACACTAGGATTTTTTATTTTTATTGGGAGAGAAAGAGGGTATCATAGTTAATCATATGTATGTCTATGGACATGTGACATCCGCCAACCCGCTCTGGGCCCGCCTGGACGATTATGGCCCACTCCCTCTCTTAGAGAGGAGGCCTGTGTCTCAGCAGTGGGAACATTATTGATAATGATGTCTATGTAAGTGTGACTGCACAGCAGAGTTAGCTTTGTATCCGGTGTTTGATGGAGGATTAAGATAATCCATTTTCTAGGTCTGTTCCATGTGGTATTATAGGGGTCCAATGATGGGGAATTAGTGATTACATATTGCAACTAGGCGCAACAATGGTGACTCTTTAGATAATTAGTGGAGACCGATATATTTACTACCCTAATGATCTTTTCAAATTCTAATTCAAATATTTTATTTCGGAATTACTGCATCCATATATTGTTAGTAGTAGTTTATCTTAGCCTAATGTTAGTATTAAATTAAATTTACAATAATAAACAACTAGTGAAACACACAACGTACACCAGATTATTTGGATAAGTGTGTCTGAACACTTACCCACCTTCGTATAAGGGGAGAGTCCCATCGGTCTGTAAACACACTCAGGATGCCATTGGAGTAGGAACGCAAGCGCGCCATCATGGAAGCGCAACGCTTCCGCATGATTGCGGCGAACCCGTCGACGCACGCTTCCGCGAACATCCCTGACGCGCTACATCGCCACGGCAACCCCAAAAACACCCTGAATGCGTTATTGTACTGTACGCGCAGGTCGCTGTATGCCCGCTGGGTATACTTGGTCCACAGGCTGCACGTGTAAGCTCAGAACCCCCTGCCTCACCCCACAATCCAACCCATACATATCAGAATATGAGCCTGCCCACCTAACTGTATTCTTTTGACTACTGTACCAATATCTAAACAGTGATATCACATCGGCCGGGACAGTAGTGTCGTGAGAGAGCTTATGCCAGAGCAGGTCATAATTTACCAGGTCGAAACCCTTGGATAAATCCAGGAAACATGCCATTACAGGAGTCTTTCTGTCTGTATAATATTGGACAGTCTGCTTAAGGCATAGAATTGCACTATCCGTTGATAAGTTCGGTCTAAAACCAAACTGACCGTCCTCGAGAACAATATAATATGCTTAGCTAGGATTTTATTAAGCAGACTATCCAACACCTTAGCACAGACAGTGGCAAGCGATATCGGCCTATAGTTGGAAATATCGGAGGCGTCACCAGTCTTATTCTTTATTACAGGGACAACTATGGTATTGCTAAATTCCACAGGTAAATAACTATGACTAAGACATAGGTTAAAAAACATAGAAAGTACTCGTGGTCAGTGTACCCCAGCGTATTTAAGATGTTCGACGCTGAGGCCGTCGTGACCGGGGGACTTTCCCCTCACCATGTTCTGTATACTTCTCGCGACTTCTTTAGCGGAGAACCTGACGGGAGGAGCCCCGGTCACGGCCACCCCCGCGCCGCTATTTGACGGTTCGCTATACCCACACAACCGCGAGTTTACATTAAAATGTTTTTGAAAAGCATTATATCCGTGGGGTCGCTCACGCCCGCGACGCTCACCGGTATCCCCGACCTATGTTTTAATTTATTCGTTAATTTCCAAAACTTATTAAATTGTTTACTTTCATGACAAGATGCTAACATATCCATTTTAATTTTCTCTTGATTGTTTTAACAATATTTTAATTTAGTTTTAAAAAGATTTCGCGAAGTACACATATTTTCATATATAAACCCAGAAGTAGGTTTATTGTATTCTAGCCACATTTGATAACACATTCGGGCATCCCGGTGAGCTTCGCGAACGTGTTTGTTCCACCCAACTACATACTTTCCTTTATGATGCTTTTTAATAGAACCAGTATGAGTGAGTTCGGCTCCTTTTTTCAAAATACAAATTAATTTAGTATACAACCTATCTATCACCAGCCGATGTTCAGGTTCGTGACACATATTATCAGCACATTTACAAAATTCTGGAGGAAAATCTATTTGTTTTAAGTTGCTATTACAGTAATCAAAATATTTATTTATTTGTTCTAAATCCCTCTCCCCCCATACAACCTTGTTACAAGAAATGTTGGATTCAATAATTTTAGGTTTATGGAATATGTTCCGACACGTAAACGCCGTACAAAATAGACGCATTATTCACCAGATGTCTGGCGGCCTCAGTCACAACACAGTGATCCAGCCAGCGGAGGGAACCGTTGGCGGAGCTAGTGTGCGGTCTTGCGGTAAAAGTTCTGTATCAATGCAAGACCAAGATTGATCAATACACGTTAAAACTAACTCACGTGAGAATCGTGTCCCTGGGTGTGCGTTAAAGTCTCCCAACACAAAAACCGACTCCACTTCACTGCTTTCAATCACTGAGACAATCTCACTTAGACAACTCGTAAACTCAGTACGATTTTCGGCACAGTCAGTGGGCATGTACACACTAAATATTAGCAAAGACCGCTTGCCCTGCGCTATTTTAATACACACGATACGATCACTAGCACAATTTAAAACCGAAACCGACGCAAATAACGACTTCCTCCACAACAGCGCCACACCTCCGTACGGTCTACCAACTAGAATACCGGCCGAGGTGTCCACGGCTGATTTCCCAGTGTACGCGAAGTCTCCATCAATGGTCGCTAGGAAGGGCACGTCGTGGGGCAGCAGCCAGGTCTCCTGTAACGCTATCACGTCGGCTCGTGCACATAGTTGACGAACGCAATCAGCTGATCGAGATATATTTTTACAGTTGAATGTACATAGCTTACGTTCGACATACAATCCATTATATGTTTGTTATATTATCAACCCTGTGCTGCTTATTTACTTTTGTTGTATTTTGCTTAAAGTAAATAAACTGTCTAAACCGTATACGCTCGAGCCAAATTTTGTCATCTAAAAATTTATTTAATTTGTATTTTGATACGAACAATTTATACGGTCTTTCAGATTTCATATTAATTTTCTGAAGCTGCGCTATTTCTTGCGTTTTATTTTGTATGTAATCACAAATATCTTTTTCAGTAGTCTCTTTGTCAACATTAGTAATAAAAAGCGGAATTTTTGAATCAGCAGCCCTATATTTAAAGTTCGCATTAGGGCTTGCGGTGCCCGTTTTTCCCTCGAATCGATTCTTTGACTTTTTATTTTGAATCAGCGTCCAACCATCTTCAGAACGATTTTTAGGCCATTCACCTTGCAGTAATAAATCTTTAATACTAACCATTCACGATCAATCACACTTCGTCTCAGATATTCGAAGTCGGTTGTAGGGTCCCGTAGCCACGCGTAGGCTCTCGTAGACACGCGTAGGCTCTCGCAGACGCGCATAAGCGCACACGTCATTCTTTTACAACACTGTTAATTTAATAAATTAAAATTTCATTAGGGTCTATCAATTTGATCTACATCTTATTCGGATCATTACAAGAATGCAAAATTGTAATTATATATTGAATCGTTCAAAATTGATTTAGATTGAATGTGTTCATGAACCCTCGAGGTGATGAATAAATAAACCTAATTAATTATGTGTTAATAAACTAAAACAACATAATATTATTGGTGCGTCTCTGCGGAGGAGCTCGTAGCTAAGCAGGATCTCGTGGCTAGTAATAACAGCCGCACGGATCGATCCATCAGGTTAAGCTACGCTTGCCGGGGTTGGTCTGTAGATGGGTGACCATTTTCAGATATCGAGACTCCTCCGTCCCTCGGAAAGCACGTTAAGCCGTTGGTCCCGGCTATCATTCGTGGATCTTTGACAGTCGTTACGGGTAGTCAGAAGCCCGAAAGTCTGACAGCCAGTCTTACCAAGGGGTATCGTATTACGCAGTTAGTGAGTGGAGGTCAGATAGCAGTCACTCCATGTAAAATATTGGTATTCAGCAGAATCCGGTTAGACTGGAAGCCGACCCTAATATAGTTGGGAAAAGGCTCGGCAGATTGATTATTGGTGAGTCTCTGGGCTGGATGTTTTGGTTAAAATCCTAACTTAACATTATAAATGCGAAAATGAGTTTTTTTGCATGTCTGTTACGCTTTCACAGTAAAACGGGTTTGGATGAACTTTGACACTTGGGTAGACAACGTTATATAGTATATATAATTGGTAATTTTATCTACTCATAATTGTTAAGCTACGCTTGCCGGGGTTGGTCCGTAGATGGGTGACCATCTTTACATATCAAGACAACCCCGTGCCTCGGAAAGAACCTTAAGCCATCATTCGTGAATCTTTGACAGCCCTTACGGGTAGTCAGATAGCCAATCTTCCCAAAGGTATCGTAACACCAAGTTACTGACTGGGTTGTGGAGGTCAGAAAGGTGGTCACTACATGTAAAAACTGGTATTCTGCTGTATCCACTTAGACTGGAAGCCTACCTCAACATACTTGGCTAAAGACTAGGCAGATTGATTTTATCTACTATTTATTATATTTTATTTTATATTCATATATTATTAAAATTTGTTGAATCTGCCTTTACATACAGAATAAAGAAATATGCGTAGGTCGGATAGCACCACATGACACCATCCTTCATGGCCATTCCAACGCATCGGGAGTCAGCTGTTAGAGAAGTAATAATAACCTACGACGGACTTTGCACGATGAATGCAAAGAACAGTACCTAAAATTGTTAGTCTTATGCACGCCTAGTACTTTTTGTTAGATTGATTCTTTGCGCATTCATCTCAAGTTTTCGGCCTACATTGCAAGTAGCCATCTATTAGCTTAATAATTTAGGGAAAGGATAGGGATATTTTATTTTTACCAAAATCATGGAGGGGACAGATGGCAGACGGTATAAACAAACACAAACTTGGTTCTCATAATAAATTAATATAATAACACTTAAAGTTAAAAACAATTAATACATAACGTATTGTATAAAATCTCACTTATAAAAACAAAAGAGAGTCCTCTGCTCAAATCACTACGAAATGCAGTAAGAATAATATATTATTCAATACAAAACGCTTTTATACATTCCTGTCCTTCCAGTCCTTCGAGCCGGATTTGAACCAGCGACCTATGAATACACGCTATAAAAACGTAGATCGCAATAATATCCATTTCAAATAAATCAACATCGCAAAAGGAATGATCGAACGAGTCCCAGATCTGAAACATGTTGCGAGAAATAATCAGAGCGTCGACAATCAGCAAGATGCCTCATACAATAGACGGTTCCCCTCACATTTTTATTTTAGCTAAACTAAGTAAAACTTATTTGGTTTTTTCAATTATTATAAACAGCCTATAAATTATAACCTAACACCATAACACACCTCACACGACTTTCCGGCGGCATGCTGTAACTAGTTGTTACTGTTGTTCGCTCGGGAGGTGACACACTAAGAAGTAAGGCGTCGAATTGACCTTGCTGGCGTTAAACTAAGCTCTAGAACTAAACCGAGAGAGATGTTTGCGTGGAACCGTGCGATGTGGTGCGGCGGGTTCACATGACGAGAGCCGCGGAGCGCTTGTCTTTTTTCTTGTTGCGGATGAAGTTGCGGGCCTTGCACGTCGCTCTGTTTTGAAGATGCTGGAATGGACAATCATTATATTAGGTAACATCATGATCATCAAGTCATTTATGTGGTATTCTAAGTCTCAATGATTGCGTTCGTGTCACATGGAGACAGAATACTGATAAATTGCAATTTAGGTACCCGCTCCAGTTTCTTAGGCTTCTGCGGCGCCAACTCAGTAGGCGGCACGTCCGCCAGCGCCAGCGCAGCTCGCAGGCGCGCGGCGCGCGGCGCCAACACTTGCAGCGCTCCGCCGAGTGCCCCCGCCAGCGCCGCGTACGCCGCGCCGCCCGACCAGTGCGACCACGACGCGCTCTCCGCGCCGATGTGCGCTGACATGCACGGCGCTGTACCCTCCTGGAAGATGAATCATGTCAATGTTCAATCAGATTGTTACAGACACAAATATATCATCTGACACTGTTACGTACGCAATAGCTCCAGGGTGGCTCGTATAACGAGTTACAAGTACTTCTCGAAACATGGCTATGTTTGTTCATTGATTATTTTTACAGTTTACGAGCGAGAAGTTTTAATATTTTTTTAAGTATGATATAAAGTACCTCGAAGTACTTGAGGATGTCCCTGAAGGTGGCTCGCTGTATCTTCAGGTCTCTCTTGGCGCGGAACTTGTTCGAGTCTCGCGCTAACTCGGCGAGTCGCGGCAGTAGTAGGTCCACGTGCGCTGAGAGCGGGTTGCCTGAGTTGTCGTCGTCTGACACTGACTCGTACGCGATGGCGAGCGCGCCGCCTGCTGCCAAACGGACCTGGGGGTACACACAAATAATATGTTTATTGAAACAATTTACGAAGATTATCATTGTCAATAGTTGTAGTGAACAATTAAAAAATAATTTACCTCAAGGGACTCGGCCTCCAACAACTCCCCAAGCCTGGCAAAGGTGGCCTGCTTGTTGAGCAGCAACAGCGCGTGCTTGAGCGACAACAGCGGCAACAGTAGCGCCCAGCCGTCCAGTGCGGCGGCGTGCCACGCGCCCTCCTCCACGACCGTGCCTGATACCTTCACGCTGCCGTCATCCTGGAGGGGAATAACAAGAAACTCTATGAAATCTTATCATTGATATCCTCCTGACCTCATCTCATATCAATTGAATGACGATCATTAGCGGCCTTCTCGCTGACTGGCTAATTTTTAACACTACATGTGCCGAATTTCAGCTTAATCAATGCTTAATCAAAACGATGCAAGTTAACGCCAATTATGGAAATGTTCTTTACCTTGACGTAGCTGCGGCTGAAGATTGTCTCATATATGCGCATGACTTCTAAGATATCAGAGCGGTCATCCACCATCAAGTAGCACAACACGGCCAGTGATGAGCAGCACTGAAACATACAGAACACATTATTATAGAAACATGTTATTACATTGACAGGCAGACAGAACATTTTCTTTGATGAAAATCCCTTAAATCATTTGTATTTTGACTGTATTGTGATGTTTACCTCAGTGCGCGTATCGAGTGAGGCAGACTTGTCAGTGGCGGTGGCGGCGAGCGCGGGCCGCACCTCGCGCACGAACTGCTCCGAGCCTTCCTCGCCGATCTGTGGGTAACATTACGTATAAGGCAATGGTTCGCTACGTAATATAGCCAGACGCCAGAACAAAGAGAAAATTGACTTAAAGTCTAAATTGGCTTAAGTTAGACCGAGGTCTGGATGTCATTTGTGAAAATCATCCCTGTTGCTGACAGGATGATACTGAATCAAGTCAGATCATGATAATCACCTGTACAGCCAGCAGCGGCGCCACAGCAGCAGCTGCCTTCCTCTCTGCATCCTTGCCTCGCCGCAGTGCGCGCGACACGTGGTCGGCCAGCGTGGCGCGGTGTGCGCTCAACAAGCCATCAAGCGCTCGTCGCTGTAGTTCCGCGCGGAGTGAGACAAATGCGATCGCGCGTGCTGCGTGCCCGTCAGCGTTCAGCGACTCTACTAATTCTAAGACGTTCTCTTCGAACTTCTCTCGCTGGATTTGTTCTATGAAAAGATAAATGTTATAAGCACTAAGTAAATGAACACATACGGATAGTCGTACGATACGATGCTTCGCAAGTTATTATATTCAACCAAACGAATGGCGTCCACACACTCAATAAATCCGATGACATAATTATCCTGTTACCGTTATTTCATTAATAAAAACTAAAGAATCATGAGCTCAAGATATTCTTCTCTAGATGACGCCCCTGATCGAGGTAGTTTAGAAAGCATTGCACAAAAAGACAAATGTAAAACACCACAAGAACAGTTTTTTCTAAGGGTTTAAGTCAAAATATATTTACTTTTATCAGGTTTCACTTCCTCTACGACCGGCTTTTGATAATAATAGTAATTATATTGAGGTACTGCTACAACAGGCTCCACAATCTTCTCTTTCTCATTAACTGCACGTGGTCCACTCCATTTAACCTCCCGTTGCTTCCCTGTAGAACATAATAGTTTATTATTGTCTTATCGATATGTTACCACCTCACCAGTAATCTGCATGACGCATACATTTGATCTCCTGATGCTGCAGTCCAGTATCATCTACAGACTCTGTCCTGATGACCCGGTTTTCTCCTGTCTTCCTGCCCCACTGTGTGCCGCTTAGCTTGCCTGCAGAACAATATGACTGTTTTTAGTTTAAACCGAGGTGCACTTGCCTACTGCAGCCAACTCCCGCATTTTTATTCGAAGAAAAATATTAATATCAACATTGTCTCACTAAACGATTTGAGTAGGTTTCTGTAACTGTACTAATTGAATCTTGTATGATTGTCATTGAAAATCCAATATTCAAATTATGGCACTAGATTGCGCCCTTATATTGTGTAATATTACAGCATACCGCTGAACATCTGCGCATGCATAGATTTTGCAGACGTTGAAGTCGAACAGATGCTTGCTGTACGTTCGCCTTACCTGACTTCTGCGGCTCCTTCTGCTGCGGTTGAACTAAACTATTTGCTCTTTTGTTCTCTTCCTGTTTCACCCACTCCCTAACTAGATCTGAAGTCGGACACTTTTCCCGATAGAACCCATTTTGATCACGGAACTTTTCCCAGTAACAGCGCTTAGCAGCACTGACACTATTATGATTTAAATAATATTGCTCTACACAAAAGTCGCGTTCTAACTTCGGCCAGTGGCGTCTAGATATTGAGCTGGATATCGATCGATCCATGGTGACTGTACCTAGTAAACTTTCAAGCGAGACTGATCGAAAAACATGCTAGCGGCTAAACATACTCAACAAGCCCCGCCCACCCCTCCCCCCTCGCGGAGCGCCCGACGCTGACGCATTATGTTGCGCGGGAACTTGAAGTCTAGATAATAATATATTGTTGTGAAATCGTAGTACAATATTGTATTGCACAATTAATGTGAAATATATTTTATTCTTTTCATTCTCTTTGAACGTAACCTGGAGTCCGTTTTTATGCTGACCATGGGCCTCTGAATAAGCTTTACATGCTGAGAAATACACTCCGGCATGCTGGAAAGAAAATGTGAATAATAGTGAAAAATACCTTATTGCGTAGGTGAAGGGTCAATCGAATTTAATTTTTTGGCCGTTACATACTACAACACGCTGGATTATCTCAGGAAAACCATCCTCAGGCGCCTTCTCCGCAAGTCGCAATTATTCGATAAATTAAAAATAAACCAATGAGATAAGGAAAGATATGAAATCCTACCCGCAAAATACATTGGTTTTATCTAGTTTTTCGAAGACACCAATGATATTGTTTTTATAATTAAGTAACCCACTTCATTTTATAAGTTTCTGTTGCCCAACTTCTTGCGTCCGGTAACAATAAGGTTGTTTTATTTCAAAACTTGTTGCCTTGTGATTTTTTATATTATTATGCATTCTCATAGCAATGCCACGTCACGTAGGTTTTTTTCGTTTCTTGAGTTTCCCGTCCACTCGCATAAGCTCTCATAGTCGCGAATAGGTCCTCGTAGTTCGGTGTTGCGCCTCGCAGCTAGGCGTAGGCTTTCGTAGTTAGGCTTAGACTCTAGTAATTAAGCGTAGACTCCCGTAGCTAAGCGTAGACTCTCGTAGTTTACCGTAGGCTCTCGTAGTTTACCGTAGGCTCTCGTAGTTTACCATAGGGTCTCGTAGCAAGCCTAGACTCTCGTAGTAGTAGCGTAGGGTCTCGTAGCTAATCTTAGACTCTCGTAGTGTTAGCTTAGGCTCTCGTAGCTAAGCTTAGACTTTCGTAGTTTACCGTAGGCTCTCGTAGCAAGCCTAGACTCTCGTAGTATTAGCGTAGGGTCTTGTAGCTAATCTTAGACCCTCGTAGTGTTAGCGTAGGCTCTCGTAGTTTACCGTAGGCTCTCGTAGCAAGCCTAGACTTTCGTAGTATTAGCGTAGGGTCTCGTAGCTAATCTTAGACTCTCGTAGTGTTAGCGTAGGCTCTCGTAGCTAAGCTTAGACTTTCGTAGTTTACCGTAGGGTCTCGTAGCAAGCCTAGACTCTCGTAGTATTAGCGTAGGGTCTCGTAGCTAATCTTGGACTCTCATAGTGTTAGCGTAGGCTCTCGTAGCTAAGCTTAGACTCTCGTAGTTTACCGTAGACTCACGTAGCAAGCCTAGACTCTCGTAGTAGTAGCGTAGGGTCTTGTAGCTAATCCTATATTCTCGCACTGTAAGCGTATGGTCTCGTAGTAAAAAACCAAAAAAGTTGGGTTTTATTAGCAAATAAAAAAATAACCGGGGGACGATTATGCGTTAAAAAATAAAGTAAGTCATGTATTACTATTTTACTTTACATCCTAATTTGAAGATAGATCAAGAAGAAAAAGATAGGTAGACAGATAAAATACTCTTTATAAAGCCCGTCACAGACGTAGCTATAATATATATTAATATATCGAGATATAAATTATAGTATAGCAAGCTACCACACACGGGAGCTATACTATAAAATATATTTTGCCCTCATTCGGTCTGCGGTCGTCCTTGCAAGCGCACGGTTTTTATAGCTTATGTTGTGTACAGGATGTACAAATTTTGAAATAACACTATAATCAATCTAGGTACCCTCACTACTTTTAGATCTAATTGGAAGTTCCCCAGAAGATGATTGCGATGCTGAATTTGATATGCATGTTGCCTTGTCAGGAATGAAAAATAGAACCATCTGGGTAGAGTCGCATATAAAACAAAAGATAACTCGTGGCTAATTTAATTTGTATGATGATTTATCATCGAATAAATTTGCACAGTATTTTAGAAGTTCAAGATCGGCAATCAACAAATGGAACACTCTGTATCCTCAAAATATATCAAAACATACTAAAATATGCCAAAATATAGTGAGATATAATATGTCGACATATTTTTGTGATGTCATAGAAATATATACATTCAGTCAATAAAGTATCGGGAATGGATGATTTGTTTATGGTTCCAAATTCAAATTTTTGTTTTTTTGTAGTTGTTAGATTGGCACAACTGTTTTCCATTTTGGCGCGGAGTTTGAGTTGCATCTGTTATTTATATTAAATACAGTGCTGGTTTTATTAATCCTACTACTATTATAAAGGCGAAAGTTTGTAAGTATGGATGTATGGATGTTTGTTACTCTTTCACGTAAAAACTACTGTATAGATTTGGATGAAATTTGACACAGAGATGGTTTATATCCTGGATTAACACATAGGATATTTTTTATCCCGGTAGAACATTCCTGTGGGATAATTTCCGACCTCCACGCGAGCGAAGCCGCGGGCAGAAGCTAGTATCATATATAGTGTGTATTGCGAATTTCATAATGGACAAAAATATCGAACAAAGAGTTTGTCTTAAATTTTGCATCGCCAATGGAATTTCGTGTTCGGAGTCACTGAAAATGTTACAGAAGGCTTACGGTGAATCGACTTTATCAAAAACTTGTGCTTATGAGTGGTTCAAAGCGTTCAAAAGCGGTCGAGATGGGTCTCCCTTGTTTAACCGAAAAGAAATTGCCAAATTATCACTTCCCAAACAAATTTTCGCATAATTTCATTTGCCAAATTATTACTTACCAAAAAATCTCTTTACAAATAATTGTTACGAAAACCCATGTTTGGCAAGTGAACGTTTGAACAATAACTTGTTCACCAACTAGTACTTTTACCATTTTTTATCTAGTCAAATATTTCAGTTCGTATAACATATTTTACGCAAAATTAAATAAGCCAAATATTTGGTGTCGTCAATTTTTAACTTACCATTTCTGTTTAGTCGATTGCGTAGCCAATGACAAAAATTTTGCATCTATGTTAGTTGCACAGATTATACAAATTAAATTACAATGTGTAAATAAGTGGGTAGATGGTAAATCATAAATGTCGCGCGATGTGGGTAAGTCATGCAAAACACTATCACTGTGTTTTGTAGCGGAAGTTTATTGAGATTGTTACGATAATATATATTTTCACAATCGTAGTAATCTCTTTTTTCCATATTTTTTTCTTTAAAATTTAGTCGTTTCTAGCACTCGCCGGCCGCTGCCGCGGCACCGCTCGCTACGCTCGCTCGGCTCGTGCGTAGGTGGTCACAGTTTTAACCCAACCTAACCTAACCATTTTTTTTAAATTCATAACCTACTGTAACTAGTTCCATAAATAACCTAATGTCTAGTAACCATAAATTTGACTTGTTTCAGACAAATTCAAGCACATAAGCTTACAAAGAAATACGCAAATGACATCAAATTTAACAAACAAGTAAAATGTTCCCAAAAAAAAATTCAATTCCCAAAATAAACTTATTTTTGCCTTTATATTATTATTTTGTCATAACAAATCATTTGACTAAACGTTTATTGTCTAAATATTGTTTGCTGTAATAAATCATTTGATTAAAGACCAAAAGCCTTAATGACATTATCCTTGGTAATAATCTGCCAAGTAAACATTTGACCAAATGAAAATGTGCGTACTAAAATTATTCCAAATATTACATTGGTATAAAAAAAGATTGCTAAAATTTGTTTGGGTAATGAAAATTTGGGAAAATCTTTTCGGCAAAACGGCAGGATCCCGGTCGAGATGTGATGGAAGATTTGCCTCGCTCTGGTAGGCCGTCAACGTCTGCAACTGAAGTTAACATCGCAAAAGTGAAGAAAATAGTGACTGAAAATCCCCATTCAATTCTGAGAGTTAGTCAATACGGTATCTCACGAGTCGATCCGTACCATTTTAACTAATCATTTGGGTATGAAACATGTTGCTGCTCGGCTAGTCCCAAAAGATCTGAATTTTCTCCAAAAACTCAATCGCATGAAAGTCGCTGAGGACATGCTAGAACGAGTCAGTTCGGACCCAACATTCATGAAACGCATTGTTACTGGTGACGAGACGTGGGTTTACGAGTTTGACATGCAAACTAGTCAACAAGCTTCGGAGTGGCGCCTTCCAACTGAACCGAAACCGAAAAAACCACGCCAAAGTCGATCAAAAGTCAAAGTCATGTTGACTGTTTTCTTTGACTATCGCGGTGTTGTGCACTCTGAATTCTTACCGGAAGGTCTAACGGTAAATAAAGAATATTATTTGAGCGTTATGCGGCGTTTAAGAGAGCAAATTCGACGAAAAAGGCCAGATTTGTGGAAAGAAAATTCTTGGATTTTGTACCACGACAATGCGCCTTCGCACAAGGCTATCATTGTGAACGAATTTTTGACCAAACACTCAACAAATACCAAACAGCAACCACCATATTCACCAGATATGGCTCCTGCTGACTTTTTTCTTTTTCCTAAACTCAAATTACCACTTCGTGGCACCCGTTTTCAATCGATAGAAGACATAAAGGAGAATTCGCGGCGAGAACTGAACTCAATTCCGGAAGCAGCGTTTAAAAAATGTTTTGATGAATGGATTATTATTGTTATTATTATTCGTTGGTGCAAGTGTATCGTTTCTAAAGGAGCATACTTTGAAGGTGATAAAATAAATTTGGATGAATAACAGACATTTTGTGTATTATTGATCTTTTCCCGGTACTTTCTTGACAGAGTAGTATTATAGCTGCGTGTGCGGTCACTCGCAAATTTATATGGAAAATATGGCATAATATGTCTTGCTATGATTCATGTTAATATATATTATAGCTACGTCTGTGACGGGCTTTATGCACACCATAAAAATTACACTAGAACAAGGGAATAAATAATTAATAATAATCGCAGGTCAGTACCCCATTACACGCAGTTGGTAGGCCTTTGGTGGTGGATGCAAAGAACTATAGTTCCTCTTGATTTTATTCATGCCTAGTACTTTGTTTTAACGCCTTTTTGGTTTTTCTTTTACTTTTTTGTTGACTTTGAACCCAGAATAGTTAGTATACCCTCTCCATACTATGACATCTAAAACTACCAAAACAATTAAATACTCAGCATTATGCTGAGCGATGGCCATTTTGTGCGAACGTGATGCATATTTTTCCTCAACTTGTTTTCTTGTTGCTTGTTTTTTTTTTACTATGTACATCATGTTTACCGGGAATAAACGTATTTTCTTTCTTTTCTAAATATAAAACTTACCGCAATGTAACAACAATGCACCAGTTATTGCTAAGGAATTGCCATGATGTGGGATCTTGATTGTATGTTATATCTAATAATAAAGAGAAAAGATGGGAGATGACATAAAAAATAAACAAAAAGTTGGTTCTCATAATAAATATATTATTTCACTATTTGTTTAACATACAAAAACTTAATTACTACATTATAATTACTTACAGTAATTACTAACAGCTCAATAATTCACAAAAATAGTAACAAATGTGTACAAAATTATATAAAAACATCGATGGAAATAAAATCAATTAAAAATATGTCAACATCGCAAGAGGAATGACCGAACTCGCCTCAAATCTTTCAGATCTGTAGCCAGAAATAATCAGAACGTCCACAGTCAGTGTGATGTGTCATATTAAGAACGATATGAATTTTCTTGGTTTTAACAACTAGCCTATTGTAACTTATCACACCTCACACGACCTGTCCGGCGGCATGCTGTAACTAGTTGTTACTGTTGTTCGCTAGGGAGGTGACACACTAAGAAGTAAGGCGTCAAATTGACCTTGCTATCGTTAAACTAAGCTCTAGAACTAAACCGAGAGAGATATTTGCGTGGAACCGTGCGATGTGGTGCGGTGCGGCAGTGCGGCGGGTTCACATGGCGAGAGCCGCGGAGCGCTTGTCTCTGTTCTTGTTGCGGGTGAAGTCGTGGGCCTTGCACGCCGCTCTGTTTTGTAGATGCTGGAATGGACAATCATAATGTTAAGAAACTAATTTCTTTGGTATTTTACGTTCTGATGATTGCGTTTATGTCACATCGAGACAGAACACTGATAAATTGCAATTTATGTACCCGCTGCAGTTTCTTAGGCTTCTCCTGCGGCGCCAACTCCGTGGATTCACTTTGCACTTTTTCCGCCAGCGCCAGCGCAGCTCGCAGGCGCGCGGCGCGCGGCGCCAACACTTGCAGCGCTCCGCCGAGTGCCCCCGCCAGCGCCGCGTACGCCGCGCCGCCCGACCAGTGCGACCACGACGCGCTCTCCGCGCCGATGTGCGCTGACATGCACGGCGCTGTACCCTCCTGGAAGATGAATCATGTAAGCGTTCAATCAAACTGTTACAGACACAAATCTATCATGAGTTTACGCCAGCGTAAATTATCGCATATAACGTACCTCGAAGTACTTGAGAATGCTCCTGAAGGTGGCTCGCTGTATCTTGAGGTCTCTCTTGGCGCGGAACTTGTTCGAGTCTCGCGCTAACTCAGTGAGTCGCGGCAGTAGTACGTCCACGTGCGCTGAGAGCGGGTTGTCTGAGTTGTCGTCGTCTGACACTGTCTCGTACGCGATGGCGAGTGCGCCGCCTGCTGCCATGCGGACCTGGGGTTACAGACACATGTGTTTATTGAAACTATCCAATTAGATTATGATTGTCTGGAGAACAATAAAAGTTAGGGAAGTCACCTCAAGTGACTCGGTCTCCAACATCTCCCCAAGCTTAGCGAAGCTGGGCGCCTGGTTGTTGAGCAGCGACAGCGCGTGGTTGGGCGACAACAGCGGCAACAGTAGCGCCCAGCCGTCCAGTGCGGCGGCGTGCCACGCGCCCTCCTCCACGACCGTGCCTGACACCTTGACGCTGCCGTCGTCCTGGGGGGAATAACAAGAAACTATTATTTGGCGAACTCATCATCGTGACCTCATTCATTTGATCGCTTTACAAGCCGCGAGACTAAGCGGACGTGTATTTTGTTTATTATACCAAAATTAAATAAATACGAATAATGCTATTGAAAAACTGTTGAGTCAGATTTATTCAGTAGTGTCGAGTGTTAATTAATAACTTTCTCATTGTGCAAGATGAATTAAATAGTTTTATAAACAATCATCGTTTTCTGTGTTGGTACTATGTCTAATCCAGGAGATAGTCCCTTTGGGCGCAGCAAATTGATACGTCGAAGTCCTCCACCGACGCCATTGCCTGACAATCAAGCGCCGCCAGCAGCCACGGAGAATGAACTTCCACCAGAATGCGTCACGACATCAGAGATACAGAGATGGACTGGATCCATCGAAAATATTTTGACTGAAGTTTGCTCGATTGTGGGAGAGGGTAAAATGAATTCCGAACAGAAACTACGTGTCACGTAGAGCCAAACTTTACTTTCGCAAGCCTATGCTAAGTTTGATTCACGTAAAGTGATGTAAGACAGATATTATTTATCGACCGTAGACCAGGGATAAGAATATTGTACAAGAACAAATGCGACACAGAAGGAGAAAAGATAAAGAGTCAGAAGTCAAGTGAGAATTTCCCATAGAGAGATGCTTTCGAATTTTTTCTATAAATTTTGTTATACGGGCCACCCTATTCTTCGTGTAAAAGAGATTGCGGGGGTACTCCTGCTTTACCTTGAGATAGCTGCCGCTGAAGACGGTCTCGAACATGCGCATGACCTCTAAGACCTCAGAGAGGTCATCCTCCATCAAGTAGCACAACACGGCCAGTGATGAGCAGCACTAAAACAAACAGAAAACATTATTATGGAAACACGTTCTTTCATTGGCTCTTGGAGACAGACTCAACGTTTCGTTAATAAAAATGACTTAAAATATTTGCATTTTGTGTCTGTTTTGTGATTTTTACCTCAGTGCGTGTATCGAGTGAGGCAGACTTGTCAGTGGCGGTGGTGGCGAGCGCGGGCCGCACCTCGCGCACGAACTGCTCCGCGCCTTCCTCGGCGATCTGTGGAGTCCATAACATATAAGTCGATGGTTCAGTACGTAGTTAAGGATCGCAGCCATAGCCAGACGCCAGAACAAAGAGAAAACTGGCTTAATATTGATGCTTAATTTATACCGAAGTCTGGAGGTCATTTGTGGAAATCATCGCTATTGCTGGCAGGATGACCGATACTGAATCTAGTCACATCACGATAATCACCTGTACAGCCAGCAGCGGCGCCACAGCAGCAGCTGCCTTCCTCTCTGCATCCTTGCCTCGCCGCAGTGCGCGCGACACGTGGTCGGCCAGCGTGGCGCGGTGTGCGCTCAACAAGCCATCAAGCGCTCGTCGCTGTAGTTCCGCGCGGAGTGAAACAAATGCGCTCGCGCGCGCTGCGTGCCCGCGAGCGTTAAGCGACTCTACTAATTCTAGGATCTTCTCTTCGAATTTCTCTCGGAGGATTTGTTCTATGGAAAAGATAAATGTTATTAGCAATAAACATTCACGCGATAGTCGATATGACGACGATAATACGATTACGATCCAACGACTCCAAAGATAGTGTTATCTTTAAACAAACAAACGGCGTACACACAGTCAATAAATCCGATGACATAAATATCCTGATAGCATCATATCATTGATAAAATTTCTACATACTCAAGAATTTTTAAAAACACTTGTAAAGCAGCTAAAGCCAAATACATTAGTAACAAGGTGAAATCAGCTGAAAATAAAATAAAGACGGTTTGGAAAATTATCAATAACGAAACGAACAGGAGCAAAAGACATAGTTCTGATTACGTACTGGAGACGTCATGTGGTTCCATTTGTGATAGCAAACAAGTAGCTCAAGAATTTGTAAATTTCTTTACCAGTATTCCCCTAAAAACTACTGAAACTCTAAATTCCTCGCCTTCCCTCTCTTTTGATTTATTAAAGGCAAACGTTTCAGCCTGCCTAATTGAATTCAACTTTAAGCATGTTAACCCCATAATAGTACTTAAAACTTTTAAACAAATTAAAATCAAATTGACCGAAGATCTTTGGGGAATGTCCAGTAAAGTCTTTACCTCGATCATTGAGACGATAGCACCTTATTTAGCCTTCATATTTAATTTATGTGTGGATCAAGGCATCTTCCCGGATTTAATGAAATACAGCAAGGTAATACCACTTTTCAAATCCGGGGACAGTAAAGACACCAATAATTATAGACCCGTATCCGTGTTGCCGGTTTTCAGCAAGATCTTTGAAAAGATAATGCTTAATCAAATGCTTAATCATTTTAACACGAATAAAATACTTAACGATCAACAGTATGGTTTCACCAAAGGACGTTGTACAACTGACGCTGGTGTGACCTTATTAAAACACATTTTCAATGCGTGGGAAGAGGCTCAAGACGCCATCGGAATTTTTTGTGACCTCTCCAAGGCATTTGATTGCGTTGATCACGAAACCTTGCTGTTGAAGCTAGAGCATTACGGACTTGGAAAACTTGCGCTTAGTTTGGTAAAATCTTATTTAAACGATAGACAACAGCAAGTTCAAATAAAAGGTGTCAATTCACTCGGTTTAAAAGTAAAAATGGGTGTGCCACAAGGTTCTATATTGGGTCCTTTCCTCTTTTTAGTATACATAAATGATCTTCTCCATTTACTAAAAAATCAACCACAAATGGTGTTATTTGCTGACGACACTTCTTTAATTTTTAAGATAGATAAACGTGCAAAAAATTTTGACGACGTAAATAACGCCCTACTGCAGGTCCAAAATTGGTTCACTGCAAATAATTTAGTATTAAATGGAAAAAAAACGAAGTGCATTAGATTTTCTTTACCAAATGTAAAAAGTAGTGATTGTGAGATAGTATTGAATCAAGAGAAACTAGAATTTGTCGATAAAACTGTTTTCCTGGGGATCACGCTCGACTCAAGGCTACAATGGGGTCCTCATTTAACATCTCTTGCAGGACGGCTAAGTTCTGCAGCATATGCTGTCAGAAAGATCCGTCAGTATACTGATGTAGATACCGCGAGGCTAGTCTATTTTAGTTATTTTCATAGTATTGTCTTACGGTATTTTACTTTGGGGACGAGCTGCAGACATCGAGTCTATTTTTATTCTGCAGAAAAGAGCTATCAGAGCCATTTATAATCTTCGTAGGCGCGATTCTCTAAGGGAACGGTTTAAGGTTATTAACATCATGACTGTACCTTGTCAATATATCTATGAAAACATCATGTACGCACGGAAAAATCTGCATCTTTTTAGTAAAAGAGGTGAAAGACAAAATTATTTCACTAGAAATAGGGACCAATTAGTTCAACCAGGTTTCAGGCTGGCTAAAGTAGATTCATCTTTCATGGGGTACTGTTTAAAATGTTACAATATAATACCTCCCCACATTCTTGAACTTAATGAAACAAAATTTAAAACTTGTATAAAACGCACACTATGCAGCCAAGCGTATTATAAATTGGGAGATTACATTGCTGATAAAAATGCTTGGGTCAATGCTAGTCCAGCTCCACAAGGGCGCATCAACTAATTTATTAGACTACTGAAAACTGTTGGAGCTGCGGAAGATCAACAACAACAAAAAAACATCTTTCATTGTATAAATTCAATCTCTTAATATTGTATAACTGCTTGGCACATATGTGAGTACTATGTACCTACTATAAAGCGACCAGTCTCTGGGTGCGTCTTTCATTGACTTGAATATGCCCTGGCGGCTGAGAGTATGCCATGCTCACTTTAATGTCTCGCTGATGGTGGCGTGTGTGTTGGATCATTTAGCTCCCTTCAAAATGGTTGAGCTGAATGGTGCTAATATATGCGTCATGTTCGTGAACGGGCGCTGTCAGTAGAGACTGGTCATCTCTTAGCGGCTAAGGCTTGTTTTAATTTAATTACTGAATAGTTTTTACATATTTTATATCTGATGCTTTTAACGTTCTGCATCGTTCTCACATGTATAATATTAATATGAACTATGTAACCAATATTTTGTAACCATATTTTGTTTAAAAGAGTGTCCATGGAGTTTCTTGCCCGTTCTTCTCCATAGGTACCTACTCCTTTGGAATGGGCAACTAGCTTCATTACTCGGACTGACCGACACCTTGACAATTCAAAAGTGCCTGTAATTGGTTTATTTGAAATAAATACTTTGAGTTTGAGTTTGAGTTTGAAAAAACTAAAGAGAGTTCAACCTTGTTTTCTCTCCATGACTTCACTGATGTCCACGCTATTCATGTAGGTAGGTATAGTCGTATTAGATTTCGATCAATATACAAATACATATGTTATACATGAGTCAGACGCACGATGTTTTTCTTAGGTCAACGACATGGCTTTAACACTATGTGTTAAGTTCAAAGAAAAAGGCATTATGGGTCATTTAATATTAATCGTATTCTCATCAATTTTAAGAATAAAATAAAGGCATTCTTTATTGTATAAACCGACCTGGTTTTAGGAAAATAAATCTAGCTCACTGATCACTAGACCTACAGTAAGATTGCGCAATAACGTCACCGCCAGCACCAAAAAAATGATCATCAATAATAAAATTGACTAAACGTAATATTGCACCATATTTGTCACACGCGAGGCGGCATAAAAAATATGCACGTACTCGTAATTCACAACGTAATCATTACCTAAATATTTTATGTTAATAAGTATGTACTATCAAGAAACGAATTCATAATTGTTTTATATTTTTGAATGTGTTACTTATTTACAATTCATTTTTTTTGTAACGGAACGTAACTCAATACGCGTCGTGTTTGAGAATGAAAAACGTCAATAAAATTATTTTCTTTTCAAAATGCGTGTTTTCGTGTATGTGTGTTTTCTGCTTGAATAAAGCTCAAAAAAACGTAATTATTATGATTTGGGTTTAAAAGACAGACGCAAACAAAGCATTATCGTGGTTAATGACGTCACATAATGTCCGCGTCAGAAACGTAGAAAATTGTTGGAGTTTTTTTTCTTATTTTTTTTTCATTGTCATATCTTTTTGAGCAACAAGCAGTCTATGTAAACTTTTAATACTTTTCTTGGTTTGTTACGGGTTTAATGGAAAATAAATAAATGCAATGAATCGGGTTAACCTTGACAACATGACGTAGCGCGATATCGATATATATCTGTGTACTATCATTCTCACTTTGTTTTTCAACAACGATCATTATTATTGTCTGCTAGATAGGTTTAATAACATTGCGCAAAAAAACGTGTAAAAGACTATGAAAGGTTTCTTTCTAACCTAAGTGTTTACTAAGTTAAGATATATTTACTTTTATCGGGTTTCACTTCTTCGACCGGCTTTTGATAATAATAGTAATTATATTGAGGTACTGCTACAACAGGCTCCACAATCTTCTTTTTCTCATTAACTGCACGTGGTCCACTCCATTTAACCTCCCGTTGCTTCCCTGTAGAGCATAATACCTAGTTTATTATTGTCTTATCGATATGTTACCACCTCACCAGTAATCTGCATGACGCATACATTTGATCTCCTGATGCTGCAGTCCAGTATCTACAGACTCTGTCCTGATGATCCGGTTTTCTCCTGTCTTCCTGCCCCACTGTGTGCCACTTAGCTTGCCTGCAGAACAATGTGAATGTTGTTAGTTTAAGAAAAGTTAAGTCAAGCTATAAGAGCTAGCTCCCTGCATATACAAAGTAAAGACACGACAATAAATGTAAACACTGGCAACACTAATACATAGGAGTCCTTAGAACTATCAAATAAATCCTAACCTAACCTAATAATACAGAGAACCAGACCAGATCAGACCAGACCTTTGAACAGAGCAGCGCTCAAGTACAAAATACCAAGGCCATTAATTGCATATTAAAGAAAAAAGAAGAAAATGTATACCTTATCAAAATTATGGCGAAGCAACATTCATTAACATTTTTTTTCTTTTTTAATAAATATTATAAAGATTATTAAGCAGCTCAAACGCGTTTGAGAAGGTTTCAATTCCTATGGTGTTATTCTGTAAAAATCTCACCGTAAAAATCTAGGTGAAGTAGGCTTGAAGTGGATTGAACTGTCATCCCACCTAACTATAGTGTATTTTTCTTTAGTTGTCTTATTTGGTAAACAAATGTCGCGACTAATATTAAGATTTCTGGGTAATGTATGTGTCTCTGAAGCATTTTTTTTAATAATTCATGCCTTAAGTGTATTATTCAAAGTTCAAGACGTTTATGCTTAACTCAAAGTGTTTGATTGATACGAAAAATCAGAATTTTCGTCCCGTGTTTGTTACCAAATTGGACACTGTAAAAGAAATACACTATAGGTATTGACATCTCACTTCAAACTCACCTAAGTTATCACGGTGAGCTTTTTACAGAAGCATGACTGTACTAACTGAATTTTGTATGAATGTTAATGTAATTGCAACAAAAATTTGTGGCACCCGATTGCGCAATGTACAATACACTATTCATTTTCAATTTTGCTAACACTGCACCGACTTGTAAAATTTCTGTGCTTACTTGCTTCTGACTGATGCTGCTCTTTGGCTCTTTCATAGTCCTTCACCCATCGCCTGATTCTGCTCGTATTTGGACACTTGTCCCCCAACTCCCCAACCAGTGGGTTATCCTCTTGCATCTTCTTGAAGTACAAGGCCTGAACAGTAAGGGTTGCGCCATGATTGATATAATATTGCGAAATACAAAACTCGCGTTGTTCCTTCGTCCATCCACGATTGTCCCAATCCAATCGTTCTTTGGCGACTGTTCTTGGCGGTTTCGGTCGATCCATGGCAACTGTGCTGAGTGAACTTCTGAGCGAGACTGAGAAAGAAACAGCTAGCGGCTAGACATAACTAGTCAGCCCCCCCCCCCTTCCCCCCGCGCATCCCTCCCCACGCTGACGCATGTGTCATGATCACAAGTTCACAACTTCGCGCGGGAGCTTGGAGCATTACTTAATAAATAATGTTGTGAAATTGTAGTACAATATTGTATTACACAATTTATTTTTATGACATTGAAATCTTTTTGGTTGAGCAGGTCATGGATGAATATTGGCACTGACCGGTCTTGAACTTGGGCGCAGTTTAGATGTGTTGATCGCGTTCAGTTTCATTAGTGAAAATGGCCCTTAGTCTTTTATTTTGACTGTAACTCTGAATACAGTTCCCGTTTGTCTGAATTTTTAGTTTTTGGACATTTTATGGAACAGCTGTTTTATTTTAATTTATAATTATTATAAACTAATTTATTGCCTACCCAATAAGTACCCTGGGTTTTCCTGGTTTGTCTAAACACCAATTTATTCTGTAATACTTTAGTAACAAAATTCATTTTACCAGAGCAAGTTTCTGTTGCAGTTAATACTTATTTAACTACTTCCTGGTATCCAGTATTAATAATGCGATTTATATAAATATATAGCTGCTCCCGCGCGGTTTTACCCGCTGATCGGCTCCTATTGGTCGTAGCGTGATGTTACATAGCCTATAGCCTTCCTCGATAAATGGACTACCCAGCACAAAAATAATTTTTCAATTCGGACTAGGGTTTAGAACCGGGAAATCCCGGTCTCGAAAGAACCGGGAATTCCCGGTTCTTTTGTCGGTAAAATGGAACCGGGAAATCAAATTTGGTTCCCGGTTCTTTCGGTACTTTCGGGAATTTTATTATTATTACGCGATTCACACTAGTTCACACTACTATTTACTTATTTACTCTTACTTTACTTTTCCACACTTTCTACTATTCAAACATTCAAAACGAACGTGAATAATTTAGCGTTAAAAGAAACAACGCGCGAAATTAATGGTGCGCTTGAACAGGCGAGAGAACGTGAATTCGACTCTGATGTGCTTGAAATTCAAAACATTGCTTTGAAAAGGCGATGAGTTAATTGCTGAGCTTGCAAAAGCTGTTAGTGAAAAACGCGTTAGATCTTCTGCTCATGAAGATCTCTTTACGAATGTTAGGATTGGCTCTCTTTGAGAATGGAGGAGATCGTGGGCGTTACTTGTCTCAGGCATCATAATTCTCCTGCCCTTATCCCAATCTATTTGTGCTCGGCGCAACATGTCTTCTTCTTCCATACTTCTCTATTAGTCGTCATCTCGATAGTCACTCCCTTTCTAGCCATATCATCTTTCACACAATCCATCCATCGTTTCTTTGGTCTCCCTCTACTAGTATAGCCATCCACATTCATACTCACAACTTTCCTGACAACATTTTCCACATTCCTCCGCATAACATGCCCATACCATGACAACCGATTTCCACACAACTTTTCAGTCACCGGTGTTACTTTCAGACTTCCTCTTATATACTCATTACGTATTCTATCCATTCGCGTAACACCACACATCCCTCTTAGCATTCTCATCTCAGCTGCGTGCAATTGTCTTTCATTCATTCCTTTTGTGGCCCAACACTCTGATCCATACAAGACGGCAGGTCTAATCATGCTTAATCTTACCCTTAAGTTTAAGGGGAATGCGGGAGTCACAAATTGTTCCCGTGACCATTTCATCCACCCAGTGTTAATTCTATGCTTAACAGTCCGATCTATTTCGCCATCGCTTTGCATAAGTGAACCGAGATACCGAAAGTCGGAGCAAACTTGGAGAAGCGCGCCGTCAAGCGCTATGGCCCCAGAACTGGAGAGACCGCCGAAATCGCAGAACATGTACTCAGTTTTGGTTCTGCTGAATTTCAGGCCAACAATCTCCAGTTTCCGTTGCCATTTCTCCAGTCTGCTCTGGATCTCAGGTCCATCTTCACCGACAAGAACAATGTCGACGGCAAATAGCATGTACCATGGTGCCTCTTCCTGTATTTTCACCGTTAAAGCATCCATAATCAAAAGGAAGAGGTAAGGGCTTAAAGCCGACCCCTGGTGCAAGCCTACCGCCACATTGAACTTGTCGGTGTTGCCAGCAGCCGACCGAACGTAGGTACGGGATTGGCTCATAGCACGAATTAACTCTACATACTTCCCGGGCAAACCTTTTTCTTTCAAGGCCCACCACACGACACCCCGAGGTACCCTATCATACGCTTTCTCTAGATCAATTTTTTTTTTTGTGTGCACGTCTGTACTTCTCGCACAATTGGCGGAGTGCAAAAGTGGCGTCTACTGTTCCTCGACCTGGCATAAACCCAAACTGGTTTGGGGTAATCTCACTCTCCTCTCGCAATCTTTTCTCTATTATTTTCTCCCATACCTTCATACTATGGGACATGAGCTTTATCCCTCGATAGTTGTTGCAGTCCTGTACATCACCTTTACTCTTGAAGATGGGCACTATCGAACTATTGCACCATTCCTGTGGGATCACTCCTTCTTGGAACAACTTATTGAAGAAGAAACTCAGCCACATACATCCATCTTCTTTTAAACACTTCCATACTTCTACTGGTATATCATCTGGGCCCATGGCCTTTCCATTCTTCATACTTTGAACTGCCTTTCTTACTTCATCCATGCTAATTTCCCTTACCAAACCCATATTTGCTTGTACCTCATTAAGCACACCATTCCATTCATTCTCTTCGTTCATTAGCTTTTCAAAATACAACTTCCATCGTTCTTTTATTTCGTCATCTTTGGACAGAACCTTACCGGCATCGTCTTTCATACACTTAATCTGAACTATGTCTCAGGCATATGACCATCTATTAACGATTCCGCCAACCAGTGTTGAGCCAGAAAGAGTTTTCTCTTCGGCTGGTTTGCTATGCAACAAAATAAGATCTCGTTTGAGTGACAAAAGTCTAGATGCACTGTTGTTTTTAAGGTCCTATTATAAAGAAGAGAGAGCTTAAAACTCTTAAAAAGCTAAACTTTGGTTACGCCATATTTTATGAATACTCGGAAGGAAAAAGTTTAATTTTGTTTTATTTGAAAATTGTTCATTATAAGATATTTCTAAATGTTTCAGGAATCTAAGGTTAGGGACTGCCTAATTTTTACCATTTTATTGACAGTAAACACTTACTAAAGAACCTAACAATAACACTGTGATTAATTATAGTCTGATTTATATATATTTACCTACTACTAAGTATGAAAATAGAGAATAGAAGAAAAAATCGAATTAAAATTACTTGAATACTAAATTTTAGTTTACTTTTGAAGCATATCACTTGTTTTCTATAAGAAAAACCATCAAGAACCGAAAATACCGAAAGAACCGGGAAATCCCGGTTCCGTTATACAAAAGTACCGAAATTCCCGGTTCTCAAAAAGAATACCGGTTCCGAAAACAAGCTCAATAATTATTAGTCAGTTAAATAAAATATATGAAAACATCACCATCATAGAGGGAATGACCGAACGAGTCCTAGATCTGACATGTTGATAATATTAGACGGTTTCAAAGGTTTTATTTATCAAACATATTATATAATTCTGACGATTTTTTGTCGGTGCGGTGCGGGAGTGCGGCGGGTTCACATCGCGAGAGCCGCGGAGCGCTTGTCTCTGTTCTTGTTGCGGGCGACCGTGCGGGCCTTGCATGCGGCGTTGTTTTGTAGATGCTGGAACGGACAATCATAATGTTAACATCTTATTGCTGTTTTCGGTATTATAAATCCTAATAAACCCAAATCCAACGTTTACTACTAAAACTAATTTCAAGTAATTGGATTTCTCTAAGTTCAAATTGATATTTGTGTGCATACCCGCTGCAGTTTATTAGGCTTCTCCTGTGGTACCACCTCCGTGAGTGGCACGTCAGCCAGCGCTAGCGCAGCTCGCAGGCGCGCGGCGCGCGGCGCCAACACTTGCAGCGCTCCGCCGAGTGCCCCCGCCAGCGCCGCGTACGCCGCGCCGCCCGACCAGTGCGACCACGACGCGCTCTCCGCGCCGATGTGGGCTGACATGCACGGCGCTGTACCCTCCTGGAAGATGAATCATGTAAGCGTTCAATCAAACTGTTACAGACACAAATCTATCATGAGTTTACGCCAGCGTACATTATCGCATATAACGTACCTCGAAGTACTTGAGAATGCTCCTGAAGGTGGCTCGCTGTATCTTGAGGTCTCTCTTGGCGCGGAACTTGTTCGAGTCTCGCGCTAACTCAGTGAGTCGCGGCAGTAGTACGTCCACGTGCGCTGAGAGCGGGTTGTCTGAGTTGTTGTCGTCTGACACTGTCTCGTACGCGATGGCGAGCGCGCCGCCTACTGCCATGCGGACCTCGGGTTACAGACACATGTGTTTATTGAAACTATCCAATTAGATTATGATTGTCTGGTGAACAATAAAAGGTAGGGAAGTTACCTCAAGTGACTCGGCCTCTAACATCTCCCCAAGCCTGGTAAAGCTGGGCGCCTGGTTGTTGAGCAGCAACAGCGCGTGGTTGGGCGACAACAGCGGCAACAGTAGCGCCCAGCCGTCCAGTGCGGCGGCGTGCCACGCGCCTTCTTCTACGGCTGCACCAGATACCTTCACACTGCCGTCATCCTGGGGGGAATAACAAGAAATTATTACATTAGGAACTTATGATTAACAGTCTTCGATCGGACGGACATCTTACAGCCATCTTGCTAATGGGCGTTTTACCGCATCTTGAGCAATTCTCATATACTTCATGCAGAGGAGGTTGCGAGTGGGATACTCATAGTTTACCTTAAGATAGCTGCCGCCGAAGACAGTCTCGAACATGCGCATGACCTCTAAGACCTCAGAGAGGTCATTCTCCATCAAGTAGCATAACACAGCCAACGATGAGCAGCACTGGAACATACAGAACACTTCATTATAGAATATATAGATAGAAACACGGTATTTCATTGGTTTCTGGAGAAAGACAGAATATATCCATCGATGAATAGTGCTCTAAGGAAGGCATTTGTATTGTGTATTGTACCTCAGTGCGTGTGTCGAGTGAGGCAGACTTGTCAGTGGCGGTGGCGGCGAGCGCGGGCTTCACCTCTCGTACGAACTCCTCCGCGTCTTCCTCGCTTATCTGGAATAATATAAAGTTTATGTTAACTTCGTATTTACGGATAGCTGCCATAGCCAGACGGTTGCACGATGAGAAAACTTGCTCGAAGTTGAGGACAGCATTAGATCGATGTGTGGAAATCCTAATCAGTTCATGATAATCACCTGTACAGCCAGCAGCGGCGCTACAGTAGCAGCTGCCTTCCTCTCTGCATCCTTGCCTCGCCGCAGTGCGCGCGACACGTGGTCGGCCAGCGTAGCGCGGTGTGCGCTCAACAAGCCGTCAAGCGCTCGTCGCTGTAGTTCCGCGCGGAGTGAAACAAATGCGCTCGCGCGTGCTGCGTGCCCGCGAGCGTTCAGCGACTCTACTAATTCTAGGACGTTCTTTTCGAATTTCTCTTGGAGGATTTGTTCTATGGAAAAGATAAATGTTATTAGCTATAAACATTCACGCGATAGTCGATACATCATACAATACGATCACTCCAAAGATATTCTTATCTCAATACGAACAGCTTGCTTGCAGTCAAAAAATTCATGACATAATTTTTCTGTTAGCGTCACTTCATTGATACAAACTAAACAGTGGTGTACTCAAGATTTTCTTCTATTCTTGTGTCTGTCGTCTTTCCGCGTGTTTCGGTATTCGATTACCTACATTTCGTTAAATCGTCAGACGTAACATGCTAGAATCAGACGCGCAATGTCTTTATCCCTAGGTCAAAGATATCGGACAAAAAACCTCAATCGTACAAGCATTTAACACTGAACTGAAACATAATATTAACAACGTTAGGATACCGTGATTATAATTAAAACAAAGTGGTTTTAGGAATCTTTGATCATTGAAATCACTTCATATTGCGCAATAGTACCACTAAAACGATTTTCAATACAAAATTAAGCAATATGTGATATTGCACAACAATATGATTTTGATTGCACCATAATATTATTGACCTTGATATTGAACACGCGAGGCGCAATATTTACGTTTTTCCTTGTTGACGTAGAGCGACATCTATTGGCGTGTGTTGGATCGTAGGATGACTAATTATCACAATCCATAGTTCTTGCAACAAAACTGCAATGTGATTACGAAATACATAGTTTAAAAAGCATTGCCCAAAAACACATGAAAAGAGAAGACCATTTTTTTTAACCTATGGGTTTCCTAATTTAAAATATTATATTAATTTACGTTTATCAGGTTTCACTTCCTCTTTGACCGGCTCTTGATAATAATGGTAATTATATTGAGGTACTGCTACAACAGGCTCCACAATCTTCTCTTTCTCATTAACTGCACGTGGTCCACTCCACTTAACCTCCCGCTGCTTCCCTGTAGAACATAATAGTTTATTATTGTCTTATCGATATGTTACCACCTCACCAGTAATCTGCATGACGCATTACATTTGATCTCCTGATGCTGCAGTCCAGTATCATCTACAGACTCTGTACGTGATTTGTATGAAATATAACAATGTGACATCACAGATTATTGAGAATTAAACGGAATACCTATTAGCATTAGATGCAATTTAACAATTATATCTTCACATGACATTTAATTTCTGTACGGTGATGAAACTTTTTATGACGAGCGGTTTTTTTTCCATGTGATTTCATTTTTTTTTTTTATCGATTCAAATAGTCAATTGGATCTTGTATGATGTAATTGATTCATTTTCAATATAATGGCACTAGGTTGTCCAATATAAAATAAGATATTCATCTGAACGCCTGCGCATTGATAAACGCCGATACCAACAGTCATTACGGAAACTTTCTGCACGTTCTCGTTACCTGACTCTGACTTCTGCGGCGCTTTGACTTCCGTTTGCCACAAATTACTTGCTCTTTTCTTCTCTGCGTGTATCACCCATGCCCTAAGTTGGTCTGAAGTCGGACACACATCCCGCTTGAACCCATTTCGGTCACGGAACTTCTCCCAGTAACAGCACTCAACAGCAGCGACACTCCCACTATTTAAATAATATTGCTGAATACAAAACTCGCGTACTTCCTTCGACCATCCGCGTCTAGCTACCGATTTTGATCGATACATGGTCAATGGTGAGTGTAGTGTATTTACTGACTGAAATGCGGAACGTGTCTGAGTCAGCGAGAGAGAAGCTAGCGGCTAAACATACCTAGCTATTACCCCCCTCCCCCTCTTTTTGACGCTGACGAATTACTTTACGCAGGAACTTGATAAGTTATAGATTATATTATTGTTTGTGTTTTAATTGTAGGGGTGCCAGCTGTTTTGGAACCCAATGGCTTGTGACGCGCCATGGCGCAAGTAGGCCTTAGGCATAAGATGCAACCTCACGGCATCCCATCTCCCAACATGGCGGGCTGTGCAGAGACGAATGTAGCATGTGCAGAAACTCTCAAACGTCACAAATCAACCGTATTGGTAGTTATTTATTTGATTATGTATGTCAGACACATAAGAGAATTGCAAGAGAAAGTTTTTGAACCACGAATGCTAGACGTTAGTGAGTTCCTCAATCTTACAATGTAAACAGAGCCGCGAATAAGACTATACTGTCCAAGTTCCGCACGATCGAGCTTATCACGCCTGCAAATAGAGAGAAGCCTACTCCCAAGGGAAAAGAATACGCAGTTCACGTGTCCACACCAAATACTACCTCTTCAAAACCAAGAAGCTGCGCTATGTGCGAAAAGGACCACACATTATGTCATTGTGAGGAATTCATAAAACTTAATCCAGCTGAGAGGTGCGAGTACCAGAAAAAACACAAACTATGCTATAATTGCCTGGCCCCAGGACATTCCGCTTATAGATGTCGCCTGAAGATGTGCTGCCGAAAATGTCACAAACGTTATCACACGCTCACGCATCAATCCACACCATATCAACCAGACAATAAGAAACAACAAAACAATGAAGTTGAAACTAATCAAGATTCTGCAAAATCAGCGGAAACCAATGTTACACTTTCATCGCATCTCGCTGCAAATTTGTCCACTGCATTACTGGCCACAGCTCTTGTACCAGTAAGAAATTATGACTCGGGACAAGAGACAGTGCTATGGCTTTGATTGACCACGGCTCTCAAGCAACGTTCATGAGTGAACGAGCGGCCCAGATGTAACGATTGAACATCAGCCACACCTTTTGTATATTAACACACAAATTAATTTGAATTAAAATTTACAAATAAAGCAAGTAATTTTGTAAAAGAAAAGGATGTTTCCTTTATGTATCCGCTGTGTAACTTTTATAACAAAATCATAGTAAAACTTTATCAATAAACAAGCAAATTAGTAAGGAAGCTTAAGTATAGGCACTATAGCATAGGTAGTACCTATAGCTAGCTATAGCTATAGCTATACATGACAAGTTTGTGGATGGTGATAATAGATGGCGCCGATCAATTGACATTAGCATTAGCTGCAAGAGGGCTCTCTATACCCGATATATTACTTTCCTCTATGGGCGACTGTTAAAAAATGCTTTTCGTGCCAGCAGTAACAGAGTAAGTACATTATATAAATAAAAAAAAAAAATTGATAGAAATCATCAAAATGTATTTATTTCTTTTAGGTACCTAGATATTATTATTTCAATTCATACTAGCATCGTGGTGGCCAGTAACCTTATTAAATACTGTTTTGAGTTACAAACAGAGACTTCTTTTCTCTTAGTCTAGTTTAGAAGTTTGTCGGTAGATGGCGTTGGTATATGACGGAATGTATTGTGTAGACGATGCCATTTTCTTCCGAAACTGAATATATTCTTTTCTTTTGTCATAGTTTTATACTACATGAACAAAACAAAGTTTTTCGTGTCTGTCTGTGTGTCCACTTGGTTCTTCTAAACTGAACAATGCATTTCGATGCGGTTTTTACCACCATTATTCATAATTAACATTTTTTAGCATAGAAATCACAATGGAGGCGCTAGATTTATTTATGTTGATGATATTCACGTACCAAAACCTCGGCGTATTGTCTGATTACTACATTGTATCTTGTAGAAGAATAAAGCATTGATACAAGAAGATGTTACATTTAATTTTCTTCTAGAAAGTTAAGTAGGTATATGATCTAATGGCCTTCATTAACACTGAGATGGGATTTGGTACAAAACCATGCAGAGTCAGCCTTTTCGTGTACCCTGGTTTGTAAATAGTAATTTAAGTCGAAAATTAGTTGTTACGGCCCATAGACTTAGATCTGGACACATTCCATGTAATAAGTTTGCGTTCATGATGAGAAAAACGAACTCGCCTAACTGTGTGGAGTGCGGAGTTGTTGAAGACTTACACCACTTATTGATGGAATGTGTTCGGTACGAGTCTGGTAGAAATGATTTGTTGAGGGTCTTGAGGTTGAACAGACTTGAAGTAGGCACATTCCATAAAATCCTGGCTCAACCAAATGGCGATGATGCGGCGAGTCTGTTTAGGTTCATGTCCCAGATATGAGAAAACATGTATTTAGGGTACGATGGGACTGACATACGCATTGCGATTATAAATGTCCCTAAATAAATAAAGAAAAAAAAAAAAAAAAAAACACTGAGATGTTGAAGTAACGACACAGAATCGGTAGACCTAACCTCTAACGCTTTATCAACATACCCACTACCTACTCAAATAAATGAAATAAACATTATTTCGAATTAAATAAGGATTCGTTTCCACCCGAATTCACCAGTGTGCAAGGATACGTAGCGTAGAATATGCGAAAAACTAACCAATAACACTAGCTTAGCTCAAGCTTGTCTTGAAAGTGAACTATGAAGTGATCCTAATGGTGAATTTTTTTCTCACACGTCTCAGCCCTCTGGTACTTTGGTTGACGAACCTGAATGATCGCGCAAAACGTCTCACATAATGTAATCGGCATGATTTACGTATGTATGTACATACAATTTGTGCTCATTGAATTCCTGAGGGGACGGCGCGTACGCAGTCCCCACTACCAAAAATTACGCATCCGAGTTATCCACATTAGGGATAATCGCAGGGGTCAACCTAACCGCAGTGCAATGGAAAGGCCTCGCCCTGGGGGAACCGCCTAATTGATCACGGTTTCCCCTATGCCAGGTAGAGATGTAACTAATATATTCGTACTAGGTAGAGGTATTATGATACAAGCCATGTATATTCATATTAGGATAACCGCGTATAGAGTTATAGGTTACCAGGTATTAGTCAAATAATAGTCACGCGTAATAGCGAGGCGACCCACCTCGAGTCACTGTCACTGTCGCTATGCTATTATTATTTGCCGACCACGGTCATCTCACTCACTCTACTACACTCGCCTAAACCGAGAGTTCGAGAAGCGGTAGAGTGAGCGAGATGAATATTGTATTGTATGAATGAATAGAACCTGGCAGTTTGCTTGCTTGCTTGCCTGTCGTTGTGCACGCGTAATGTGTGTGTTTTAAAGACTTAGTTATACATGTCGGGTTTCGTATGAAAGCTGTATGAGTTGGTTACTAAGTAAGCAAGTAATGAAAACAGTTTTTTACTATTTAGCCACTAATTATTGTTTCTATCGCATTAGTTAATTTGGATATTTGTTTATATTTTTTATATCGCTAATAATGCTGCGCAATGAGTACTTCAGTATCTTGCGAGCGCATATTTTCGGCTTCCGGAAATATTATTTCAGAGCGTCGATCGAAGGCTGAAATCGGAAAAAGTCAAACAATTGATGTTTTTAAATGTAAATAAGTATGTAAACTACTATGTTTTAAATGTTATATAAATTTAGTTTGTTTGTACCACTTCAGACGTATGTGTACACAAAGCAGCTGCAGTTCAAGTTACTACAAACTATCACATTTTCTCATTCGATTTTGAACTTAATCGTCAACATTTTAAGGTATAAATGCATTTGGAGATATTTAACTGTTTGGTATAACCCGATGTACCTGTGTCTGTACGTAGATATATGTACATATTTTGTATTATATGTTCAGGTTGCTCTTTAAAAAAGTTCCAAATATTATTTTTTTGTATTAAACGTGCTATCGTTGTCTTTTTTTATTGTATGTATAAATTATATAGCATAGTAAAACATATGAAAAAAAAATATGAGAACGATAAAAAGAAGAAAAATGTTTAAAATATTATTTAAATTTATAGAATTATTGTTCATATGGTGATTAACTTTTTAAATACGCCAACATAATCAATCAACGTTGGCAGTCATAAGCCTGTTAAAGTATGAAGGAAAATTTAATCACCGTTTCACTTCTATAATAGGCATACGTGACTAATATATGTATTATAATTATGTGCATGTTCACAATACATTTGTATTCCATATTACTCATGGAGAAAATTACGCAAGTATCAATATTAGATTGAGTAGCTAATAGTGAACCGGTTCACTAATATTTGACTAATACCCAGTAATAGGTATGGTATCATAATATGCGATAACTAATATATTCAATAATAGGATTACCCAAAAATGACACTAATATAACATCTCTAATGCCAGGTAAGTATGACTTTAGTACAGAATTTTGCGAGGGTCGTTCAACGGCGGAGAATCTTAACACCGCGATTCAGAAACGTGACGTAAATGTTCAACGCCATCTAGCGAGAAGATTGAAAACTAAATATCTCCATGGTAAAAACCGTGACTTCAATCTCCTGGCATAACACACGTAACTAATGGCGTTTCTTATTTTACCATAAGATGTAAACAACAATTCTCGAAATTTGTAATTTATTATTTATTTTATTCATTATCACATACATTTGTTTTATCAGGTAATACCCAAGTTAACACAAGTAGTCATGAATTGCTAAAGCACAAGTTACACAATTTACAACACACTACTAATCCCGAAAATAGCCCGTTTTTATCGCCATGTTCAGACGACTATCAGATAAGTTTTTAACAAAAAAAAATAATAATATTAGAAGCATAGCTTTTTGTCAAGGTTTTTGAAGGTAAAATCAACCTGAGCTGCAGTTGTCTCTTTCGCACTTTACAGGGAAGGTGTGTCGCGAGCGGTGACAATAGTTTCTTCAAATAAAATTCCTCGAGACTAGAGTCCCCTCTTAAAGACCCTCTTATTGGCACATAGGGCAGCCGAGTAAAAATTATACCGAAGTAGCATATCAAATCAGATGAAATTGAAAGCGGTCAATAATTAGTATAATTACCTACAATAATTAAAGCATCCCGCATAATACCCGAGATAAAGCTAATAATTAATTAGTTACGTAATTAAATCAAATTAAATATGACCATTTGTAAATGTCTGTTTTTGTGATGATGAATGTGTGTTTTTTCATGGTGTGTTTTTGTGGTTATCGTGAGGAAACCAGCGCATGTCTAAGAGATATTTCTCAACAGCATGTGAAGCTAAGTCAGACACCCATGGGCAGCTTAAAAATTCTGACGCCAGGTTAGTTACTAACGTGGGGTGGGTTGTGTAGGTACCACAACTAAAAAGTGAAAAATAAAAGGTTAGTTACTAAAAAAAACTTTTTTACGAAAAATAAAACCGACTTCCAAAAAAAACACTACAAAGTGAAAAATTATTTTGATTTCGGAAGTCGGTGGCAAAAAATGAAAATACAAAACCGAAGACACCGGCGAACCTGGCGTCAGAATTTTTAAGCTGACTTAGCTTCACATGCTGTTGAGAAATATCTCTTAGACATGCGCCCCCCCCCCCCAAATTTTAATACCACTACCTGGTATGTAAATTACAGTGACAGGAACTTATTAGAACATCGTCCACATACATTAAGTAGGATTTTTTTTAGATTTTTGTTGATTTTTCAAAAACCGCTTATCCGATTTCGATAAAAAAAAGGAAGTAAGTATACCCTTTCCAACAAAAAAAGAATTTTTCAAATCGGTTGGCAAGCAACGGAGTTATGCGCGAACAAACATAAAAAAAATATATACCTACAGTCGAATTGAGAACCTCCTCCTTTTTTAGAAGTCGGTTAAAAATAAATAAATCTTTATCTCAGACTAAGTTACAAGTCCATACTTATTAAAAAATTAACAAAACGCATATACATGCAGTCAAAAAAGTATCGGGAATGGATGATTTGTTTATGGTTCCAAATTCTAATTTTTGTTTTTTCTAACTGTTTTCCATTTTGGCGCGGAGTTTGAGTTGCATCTGTTATTTATATTAAATACAGTGCTGGTTTTAGTAATATCATATATAGTGTGTATTGCGAATTTCATAATGGACAAAAAATATCGAACAAAGAGTTTGTCTTAAATTTTGCATCGCCAATGGAATTTCGTGTTCGAAGTCACTGAAAATGTTACAGAAGGCTTACGGTGAATCGACTTTATCAAAAACTTGTGCTTATGAGTGGTTCAAAGCGTTCAAGATGTGATGGAAGATTTGCCTCGCTCTGGTAGGCCGTCAACGTCTGCAACTGAAGTTAACATCGCAAAACTGAAGAAAATAGTGACTGAAAATCCCCATTCAACTCTGAGAGAGATAGCCGCCGAACTTTCTGTATCTCACGAGTCGATCCGTACCATTTTAACTAATCATTTGGGTATGAAACATGTTGCTGCTCGGCTAGTCCCAAAAGATCTGAATTTTCTCCAAAAACTCAATCGCATGAAAGTCGCTGAGGACATGCTAGAACGAGTCAGTTCGGACCCAACATTCATGACACGCATTGTTACTGGTGACGAGACGTGGGTTTACGAGTTTGACATGCAAACTAGTCAACAAGCTTCGGAGTGGCGATTTCCAACTGAACCGAAACCGAAAAAACCACGCCAAAGTCGATCAAAAGTCAAAGTCATGTTGACTGTTTTCTTTGACTATCGCGGTGTGGTGCACTCTGAATTCTTACCGGAAGGTCTAACGGTAAATAAAGAACATTATTTGAGCGTTATGCGGCGTTTAAGAGAGCAAATTCGACGAAAAAGGCCAGATTGTGGAAAGAAAATTCTTGGATTTTGCACCACGACAATGCGCCTTCGCACAAGGCTATCATTGTGAACGAATTTTTGACCAAACACTCAACAAATACCATCCAGCAACCACCATATTCACCAGATATGGCTCCTGCTGACTTTTTTCTTTTTCCTAAACTCAAATTACCACTTCGTGGCACCCGTTTTCAATCGATAGAAGACATAAAGGAGAATTCGCGGCGAGAACTGAACTCAATTCCGGAAGCAGCGTTTAAAAGATGTTTTGATGAATGGATTATTCGTTGGCGCAAGTGTATCGTTTCTAAAGGAGCATACTTTGAAGGTGATAAAATAAATTTGGATGAATAACAGACATTTTGTGTATTATTGATCTTTTCCCGGTACTTTCTTGACAGAGTAGTAAAATTTGTGCCCGAATAAATGATTTCAGGATATTTGAGTCCTGTTTACTTGCAAAACCTGTAGGATGCTGTTAGTGCTAGCCCGGACTCTGCTTAGTAAGGATGCGAGCCGCTTGCGCATGATGGCATGGAAGCCGTCTACCCTGGCCTCCACAAACATACCGGAGGCACTACAAAAGCGGGGTAGCCCCAACAACATCCAAAATCCATTGTTATATTGGACACGTAGGGCATTGAGCGGCCTCTGCGTATACCTGTACCATAGGCTGCTAACCACACGACACACACACATGGTAGATGTAAGATGAACCTACTATTTGTTAACGACAAGATTAGTCTATCAAGGTGAAAATGTGACCAATTGTCTACACTCTGCGAGTACTGCATCCGATGCATCTGTCACGTGTTTTTAATCAAATAAATATGAGGAAGTGTAAACTTTATTACGATTGACATAGAATCTAGATTGGAAAATTGGTTTTGAAATTGAGCACCTGAGTCATCACGCCTGCAATTTGCAATCTATCAAAGATGTATATAGGTTAAAAGGGTTTACAGTTTCAGAGCAGGCGGTTTTTTTTTGTTTTTGTGTGAATATGGACTAATAAATTTATTTTCTTTCTTTTCCTTATTTCTTTATCGATGCCATATGTATATGTAGGTGTCGGTAAAGATAAACCTATGTATTTGGATATAAAGTTTCACTAGCTTATAAATGTTTTTTAAATACATATATTAACAAGCAGAATGGTCTTACAGGAGCCTGTAGACTATTCACTGCGTTGCTCTATCTGAACCATCAACTGCGTAGCTTTTTCCCAACTATGTTAGGATCAGCTTCCGGTCTAACCGGGTGCAGATTAAAACTGAGTGACTGATGCTTATCTGACCTCCAAACTCCAGTAACTGTAGGTATAATAAGATACGACGTGGTAAAGCTGATTTTCAGAATTTCGGGCTTTTGATGACCCGTAACGACTGTCAGAGATCCACGAATGACGGCCGGGACCAACGGCTTAACGTACTTTCCTAGGTATGGCGGGGTTTCGGTAGGTACGTAAAGATGGTCACCAATCCACAGACCGACTGCGACAGACGTAGTTTAACCTGATCGATCCATAGATCGATAGACCCAGTTCGTATTTAGCCGCATTGCTCTATCTGAATGAGTGACAGAATTTTATTGAGAGACTAAGGGCGAATTTTACCAATGAAACTGATCGAGATCAGAATGTAAATTCCGTTTAAGTACTGTCAGTAGCATTCTTTTTAGTGGAATATTGATACCGACAGGTCTCGAACGCGTTGAAGGGGCTCGTTAGGGCCGAAGCCTGCAGGGTAAGCGGGATTGTCCGAAAGGGTTACCCGCTACCCTGGCACATAAAGGGCTATGGAAGGAACATGGATAGGTTTTAGCCAGTAAGAGTGACACTCCCTTCCCCTCCACCCAGAGCGGGGGGAATCATTTGATGATTTCCCACCCTCAAAAAAAAAGGCGAACGCGGTTCAGATATGCTGATCGTGTTCAGTTTTAGTGCTAAAATTCTCACTTATTCTACGTTTTAATTATGTAAATAATCGATTAGTGTGACTATTTCGTGGCCATACATAAAAAATACCTGAACGCGTTGACGTGAGAACCTCCTTCGTTTCTTCGTAGGTTAAACAATTTGATTGGAGGGGTTCTCACCATGCAGTCTCTTAGGTACTGCATCCGGCAATTTGTTCAAGGTGTTATCCGTTTGTCAGACAAACATAATTTATAATATGTACCAACTACTTTTTTTTAACAGACTTCATAAAAGGAAGAGTTTATCAATTCGGTTATTTTTTTTTTGTTTGGTAACACGGAACTCCGTCATTTATCAACTGAATTCAAAATGTCAAGTTCTGATGACCCATAGGTTAGGTTTCCATAATAAGTATTTTTCATACTTATCCTATGTGGATGATGTTATAAAAAATTCCCGTCACTGTTATTTACATAGCAGGTAACTGTATTCGAATTTTTGATGTAGGTTAACTCTACTAAAAAGTAAAAATTAAAAACTTTTTATAACAAAAACACAACCTGAAGAACGAAAACACTACAAAGTGAAAAATAATTTTGTTTTTGGAAGTCGGTGTCTTCGGTTTAGTATTTTCATTTTTTGCCACCGACTTCGGAAATCAAAATTATTTTTCACTTTGTAGTGTTTTTTTTGGAAGTCGGTTTTATTTTTTGTAAAAAAGTTTTTATTTTTCACTTTTTAGTTGTGGTGCCTACACAAAAAAAAATTAATACCACAACCTGGTATGTAAATTACTGTGACAGGAACTTATTAGAACATCGTCCACATATATAAAGTAGGATTTTTTTTAGACTTTTGTAGACTTTTCAAAAACCGCTTATCCGATTTCGATAAAAAATTTATGGGACCATTTGCGAAGTATACCCTTTCCAACAAAAAAAGAAATTCTTCAAATCGGTTGGCAAGCAACGGAGTTACATACAGTCGAATTGAGAACCTCCTCCTTTTTTAGATTTAGGAAGTCGGTGGCAAAAAAACAAAGACACCGACTACCGAAATTAAAGTGATTTTTCACTTTATAGTTTTTGGAAGTAGGTTGTTTTATTTTCTTTAAAAAAAGTGACCTAACAACATAGTTACCTAGATAATTAAGTAAAAGCCCATCCAGTCTGATTAGCTAATTACCCGTCTAATCTTTAGAAATTAGCGAGAGAAAGAAGAGGGTCAAAATCATTTTAAAAAGTTTAGGCTGGTCTTACGATGGTTCATAATTTCTTTTGCTGCTTATTATAACTTTATAGCTTACTAACTTCTGTGCGCGACTTCGTCCGCGTGGAGTTCGGTTACATCGCAATATCTGGATAAAACAAAGTGTTTTAGGTATCAAGTATCTAAATTTTTAAATTTCTACAAAACATCTCTATAGACTCTCTACTAGTCTATTAGTGGGTATCAAAATCACTCAAACTACGGGGTGAACTTACACAATTAGCAAGCCACATAGAATTGCGCGTGTCAAAAACCATTTTCTCTCAAGTCTAGCCTTGAAATTTGTTTAAAAGTTCTTGGAAAGCAGACTTTGAAATAAGAATTTTCATAAAAACCAAAATTCCCCCTTTTTCCCTTGAGGAGAACTGATATACCTACCTACTCTGATACCTACACGTTATTGTTTATTTTAGGTTAAAGACATTAATACTGAGTTTCCAGTAAATTGGACCGCGCGTTAAAAATCTTCCCTACAAAATTTGACCCCCTTCAATCCCCTTTTAGGAGGTTGTGTCGAAAAACAAAAAATGAGAAACTTTATAACTTAGATAAGTATGGTTGCCAAGTTTCAAGTTAGTTAACTCCAGGAATATTTTTTTCCTACAAACTTTCATGCCTTATTTTACGCCCATATGGATAGAATTTCCAAAAATTCATTGTTAATGGGTGCTAAATATTATATAAGTTATCTATGTGGAATATTTCAAGTCTCTAAATCTAGCGGTTTAGGCTGTTCGTTGATAATTATAATCACACTGTCAGGCGATTTACTATTTTTTGCAAAGATTTTGAATTGAAAACAGAGGGACCTCGCTATTTAAAGACGCGGAGACACCCCGACAAGCATAGCATACCCTCATGGATCGACCCGTGCGGCTGTTACCTATTACTTGGCCACGAGCGAATAAAGTTTTAAATTAAGTATTATTTTATCCATTATACGGCTAGGATTGGGATAATCTTAGTCAGTCACTGATATCTTCTTAACCGAAGTTAATTTGCTCATTCAGGAGAAGCAGAACCTTCTATTTAGTTTGAAGTCGGTTAAAAAATATATCACTTATTATCTTATCGAATAATAAAAAGTATAAAAGGTCAGCAACACATTAGCCCGGCACGCTATCACTGAAAATATTAAGCTATCTGGACGCGAAAATCCACCACTTTGAATGATTTAACCTGTGCCAAGTTCAATGTGAAAAACGTAGATAGTGTTAAGTACTTACTAATTTTAGGTTGTATAGATAGTTCTCATATTTTTATGTATTTGGTCGTCAAAATGCTTTATCTTATCACAATATTATTAATCATTAATTTGGCCGCGAAAACATAAACAAGACACGTACAAATTGATTGTACTTCTACAGATGGCCACAGATCTCAAAAGATAACTATCTCTTTACTGTATACAGTCGCCAGCGCATCCAGTTATGCCAAACTGTAATATTTCGTCACATGGTTTTAATCCTTAAAACTTTAACAGTTAAGTTCAAACTTGATTGAAGAAATTTGTCAGTTAGTGGTAACTTGATATGCTGGTGACTGTACAGCCCATTTGTCTGAATTACAAGATTTACAAGAAGACCTTGTGTAATGACATGATAGTTCCATTATTATACTTGGGTACTAACCTAATCACAAAACAGCTGAGTTCTGTGGAACTAACTGTTTCCAAAATTAGTCCAACCATTTAAATCGAAGGTTTAATTAAGTTAATTACTTCGCTCTTGTTGCTCTGTGGTCATTTCGATAACTCTTACGATGCTGATTGAATTAAAAACTGCATGTTGAACATTGAGGATCAAGAATACATTCATCGAATACTCAGTCACTGCTGTCTTTCTTCTACAGTTCTTCTCTCAGTCGCTTTAACTTAGTAAAGTTCCAACCAAAACAATCCAGATAGCGTTGTTAGCCGGCAGCGGTCACTATGCCGATGCATTATTCAATTAGACTGATAACACTTAAGCTCATTACTGGTAATAAAATTGTAATGTCTTGTTTCCGAGATGCGCGCGTGGGTATGCGGACGGGGCTTGTGTTGTGACCCCACACGGCAAAGTTTTTTGACTCTTATTTAGCTTACGTACTGACGGGAACATAAATCTTTGATAAAGTTCGAGAAGCTCCTTAACCTTTTGAACGCCATTGTCACATATACGTAACAAGCAAGCGCATGCCCTGTACGCCAACGACACAAATACATATGTGACAATGGCAACAACTCTAACACGAAATAAATAATTAAGTCATTACTTTTGTGAGTGTTTTCAAAAAATTGAACCTCTCGCACGTATTTAATGACATGAAACAAATTAAAAGACACCATGGATATTGGGGAATTCATGATAACAAGAAGAAATAAATTTGTAGCTTGGCGTGGAAAGCACGCGCGTGCAGACATGCTCTGGCGTTCAAAAGGTTAATCATCCATGAACATCTAGCGACCGAAATACGCTGCTTTTTCTATGGTTTTAGGTGTTATTATTCTGTGACCGCGGACCATGGACGATGCCCGTCCATCAGCGTCAAATATCAATACGGTCCTGTCATTCTAGCAAATCTCTCAAGTGACTTCAGCTAAAAGGTAAGGTGGTACTGGGTAGACAGAATAGACTTTAATGTGATTAAAATGAAATGCAAAAGCATACCTATTTAAAATGAATAGCAAAGTAATCATTATTCTTCGGAATACAAACGAAACTAGGCTTCGTAGATAATCATTGAAAATGTAAAGAGTATCTAATTGTGTTTAAAAAAAAAGCAAAATAAAATATTTCTTGAGACTTAATTAAGAAATGCCATCAAAACAAATTAAATTGATATTCCTGCCAGTGCTATTCCAAGAAAATCTCAGTCAGACGGATATCGCCCATTTTATTTGTTCATACCTAAGTCTCGTTTGGTAAGATTGGATGACACACCCTGTGCGTAATGCGCTAAGAGTTGGGAGGTGCCTCTAACCCGTCAGTGCTACAGGCAAAACTTTTTCATTCAGTGGCCTAATTGACCATTTATTTATTTAACTTTAATTAAAACGGTAAACCAATTACGATAATTAAAGGCACATATAAAAGAAAAGAAAGTATAAAATTCAATAAAACACAAAAAATAAAATAAAATTTGCAATGCTTTCATGAATCCTGCTCCATCCTGCTCCATAATTTCAATGCTCACAGAACTTCTGACATGCCAGTAAAATCTTCATCCATTCATCAGCAAACAGATCAATTGTTGGATTAGAATCTAAGAAATCATTAAGTGCGGTCAGAGTGCGAGGTACTGGATAGTACCATGCTTCTGCATTTCGCAATACATAGGTACCTATTGGCTGTATAATAAACTTGTAGATAGTAGGTAGGTATAACTTTATAAGATTGTGTTATACAACAAGCAAAATAGCTAGGTTTAATTATTCTTATTAAGTAGATCATTTCAAAATATGGTTTTAAATTATTGTTTTCTAAATCAATCCACTTGTAGAACTTGTAGCGAATTTTGGCTTATTGGACGACTCGCACGAATTTAACTCGCACGAAACGTGCGAATCGACTACTTTAAAAAATATGTAGTCGATTCGCACGAAGTTCATTTAATGGCGTGCGAATCGACACCTTCACAAATATGTAGTAGGCTATTCGCACACGTAATGTTTTTTATGAAATGCAGTTAAGATAAAGTACACTTGAGTAGAGAAGTGGTAAGGTCAAATGTGTTTTACTCGTAATAGATAGATAATGAAAACACAATCTATAATAAAAAATATCTGTATTAAAATTAAAAAAAAAAAAAAAAAAAAGGTAAAAAAAAAACATGTAGATATGCCACGTTTTAAGTAATAATTATTACTTATTTAATACAGATCTTTCTTACTTTCAAGTAAATATCTGTTATTTAAACTTCGATTATTTTTTAGTTTTATTTCAGTGATGGCTGAATACGACTGTACTTTAATTTTTTTATTCCTTAAAATGAAATGTGTGCGAATAGCCTACTACATTTTTGTGAGGGAGTCGATTCGCACGCCAGTAAATAAAATGTGTGCGAATCGACTACTGAAAAAATGATATTTTTTAAAGTAGTCGATTCGCACGTTTCGTGCGCGTTAAATTCGTGCGAGTCGTCCAATAAGCCCGAATTTTATTGTAGTTGTAGGTTTTTAGACATCGATGCCAATAAATATGAATTACAAGTTATGGGTATCATTGAACTTGAATCTTAATTAAGTATTAGTACCATTATGTTTCGTTTTAAATAAACATGTGAAAGAAAGATTCGGTTCGTTCATAATTAAATTGAAATAATTGTTACAAAAAACCTACATTTAAATTAATAGAAAGTAGGAAGGACCCCTTAAAAATAATTGCCCATAGATGGCGTTAATTCAGCCACCCCCAGCGAAACCAATTTGTCTATCAATTAAATTTGGTGAAAAAAATACTCCCGTCAACAAGGGATCCGTTTATCTGTCCAACGGTTAAGTGTCGGAGTTTAATACACTGTTCAATTAAGAGCGTGTTAGCGACGCTGGGTTAGGATAGGGCGCAGATGCAGTACGTGTTCCGCGCGCGTCCTGGCATCATGTTGCTGCTAGCGATACTCCACCTCATCGCTGGCGTCGCAACGTTTGCCGACGCCGAAACCAGAAACTTCAACGTCACTTATTTCTATGTGCCCAAAGTGCTGGCACCCGGGGAGAAATTCGTCATGCTCGATTGCCGATATGAAGGCAACTTCACTATACTCAGCTTTTTCAAAGGCCTCAAAGAGTTCTTCCGATATAAAGCTGGCCCAAATCCCAGCGTTCGCTCCTTCCCTTTCAACGGAGTTGGGACATTAGAAATGGTATTTTGCGGACCTAATGCCTGCCAGCTGAAGCTAGGAGACCTAACTCAAGAAGCCACCGGACTGTACCGGTGCGACATCGAGAGGGATTTTCCACCATACAAGTTTGCAACCATGACAGGGCACATGGAAGTCTTCGGCCACGAGCCGCGGAGGCCGTTGCTCGAAGGATTCGCGGACGAATATAAAGAGGGAGACATGATGAATGCGTACTGCCGAGCTGATTCGGGCTCAGAAATCCGCTGGTACATCAACGGTTATGAACTGGAAGAACTTAGAGGTTCAGTTAATTTAAAGAAGCGAAGCAGTCGAACACTTTTCCTAGGTACACCGCCCATGGTGGTAGTGCAGTGTGCTGCGGTAGGTCGCGACGGGAAATTGTACGGTTCGGGCGAGCGGAAGGCGATGTGGATAACTGAAGATCAATTGCGAAAAAAATGGGAGAAACACATGACAAATAAATCGATTGTCATTACAGGACACGTGGGTTTGCTCAGCGTTTTGTGTTTCTTAGATAAGGTATTTTCTGTGTAATGTTGTTAATTAAGTTCCTTCTATGTTTTATTGTTAATTCCAGTGCAAATATTAGATAATATCGATAGAACGCTATAAAAAGTAGGTGCACCATAAAAAAATATGTCCATCATGAGTATTTGTTAACGTGCAATTTTAGAGTAAATAAAAAATTATGTTATTTAAATAAAGAAGTTATTACCTACATACATTGCAAACCACTACCAACACCATAATAGGTAATATTAGCATCACCTCGGAACGTATTTTCTGTTCCTTTCTTATTGTGTTACAAAGTGTGTGCATAAATGGTTAAATTAAAAAACTCCGTACCTACAAGAAGTTGAAAGTAGCCCTGACAAAATAATAACTAGTGATTCCTTTGCCTTGACTTGACAAAAATATCGAATATTTTGCTACAAGCACAGTCATCGCGTCATTAGCCAAGTACCTACCAATCTCGACAAAATCTAGAATTGTTTATGACTCAGAACAGAACCAAGCCGAAGAAATATGGTGGCCTATTTTCTCTGCACGATAGCGTTATAGAAACGAGAGTAAGTATTCCATATCTGGGAAAACTACAGAGGTTCATCACAAAGTATTTATTTTTAACCGACTTCTAAAAAAGGAGGAGGTTCTCAATTCGACTGTATATATATATATATATATATATTTTTTATGTTTGTTCGCGCATAACTCCGTTGCTTGCCAACCGATTTGAAAAATTCTTTTTTTGTTGGAAAGGGTATACTTCCCAAATGGTCCCATAAAAATTTTATCGAAATCGGATAAGCGGTTTTTGAAAATCAACAAAAATCTAAAAAAAATCCTACTTGATATATGTGGACGATGTTCTAATACTGTAATTTACATACCAGGTAGTTGTATTAAAATTATGGGGGGGGGGGGGGGTTGTGTAGGTACCACAACTAAAAAGTGAAAAATAAAAACTTTTTTACAAAAAATAAAACCGACTTCCAAAAAAAACACTACAAAGTGAAAAATAATTTTGATTTCGGAAGTCGGTGGCAAAAAATGAAAATACAAAACCGAAGACACCGACTTATTTATGCGACTAAGGATACCCATTCTAATACTTAGGTGGCATAAATAAAATAAAATCAGAAAAAATGTATGAGTTGTTACTTGAAATAGGTCATACAGGCAGCTGAAAGCGATACTCCTGGACGTGACACGTACAGCTTTAGGGTCCTCTCTTAGGAGCCGTGACCACCGGTAGCTAGGACCAGGGTCCCGATACCGGTGAGCTAAGTATTATTTTTTATATTTTTTAATAAAAGAATTATAATATTACTAGCTTCCGCCCGCGGCTTCGCCCGCATAATAGGTCGACAAATTAAACACATAAAACTTCCTCTTGAATCACTCTATCTATTTTAAAAAAACCGCGTCAAAATCCGTTGCGTAGTTTTAAAGATTTAAGCGTACATAGGGATATAAGGACAGAGAAAGCGACTTTGTTTTATACTATGTAGTGATATTATTATGTAACATGTAAGTACGTACCTACTACTTACCTACGATTTTACATACTATAAAGTCGAAAAACAGCGCTCAGTTTCCACTGAGATCTTAGGAATGGAAAGGGAAAGAATACGTATAATTTTCAATTTATTAAAGACTGACTCTAGTTGAAATTGGAATGACAACGTCGCGCAGAGCACCCCAATTCATTGTTCTTACTTTCCCATACAAATCTTTTGTTTCACGTGACACGCTATAGCGAATTGTCTCTTTCACACTCATTAAATTCAGTACTGAACTTAGTAAATTACTTCTTTTCATAGTAACGTTAATCGTTGTGCGGTCCACTCACCGAAAATATGTTATTGTAAATAATGAAAAAGGTACATAATTGAAGTCATGTTTGTCATTTATTAAATTTAAAAAACATCGGACATCTGCGAGTCTGACTCGCCCACCGAGGGTTCCGTACGAACTTGTCGGTATTGATTACGTACTTAAATAAAGACTAAGAATATTTTTATGATTTAATAACTTATAGTATTCAGATTTTTCCCTGTACTTGTAGTTTATGACGATTTTACTTGCTAAATTTCACAGTTCTAGGTCAGCGGAAAGTACTCTTTAAATTTTAATTCCTCTGAGAGTGTCGAAACATACGTTTTTTTCAGTATTGTGGTATATGGCTTTAATTTAAATTCGATACCTCCACGCGGTTTCCGAGATAAAGGGTCTTGACAGACAGACGCACGGACAACAAAGTGATCGTTTTTAGGCTCACTTAGTTGTCACTCACTTTTGAGATACGGAACCCCAAAAAAACAAACAACTTGCTACACTAAATAACTATTATAAATAACTTACTACAATATTGGTTTATTCGTTTATTTATAATACTACTAGCTTCTGCCCGCAACTTCATCCGCGGAAAATTGCGATATACTGTAACTGTTTAGGCAGCGCATGCAAATAATTCTGTTTTCGGAGGTATTTCTTTCCGACTTGCTAGACGAAAATTACGATAGCTCGGCTAATATGTATGATATAAATATAATTTTATAGCCTATAGCACTCAGGAATAATGTAGCTTGCTATCAATGAAAAAATTTTTGAAATTGGATCATTAGTTCCAGAGATTACCCCCTACATACAAACTTACAAATTTTACCTCTTTAGAATATTAGTATAGATTAAACTTAATTGAATGTAATTATTTTAGGGTGGGACTTCACTGCACCAGCCTGCTTTAAGACTAGCCGCCTCTGGTAGATAGATTTGGAGTAAAAGATGTATGGTTACCTACTCCAATGTAGGACTAAGTATTTTATATGTAATGCTGACGTCCTAAAAATAGTCTTACGCAAAGATAATATATTATCCTAGTCACACAACAAAACCAGAATCGAATCGTAGAAACGAATCTTTGGGCTGTGCACAAAATTGTTAAGATACAATCTTAATCAACGTCTTAGATGTAATTTAGATACCGCTACCCCGGAACACAAAGGGCTCAGGAAGGAACATGGATGAGTTTTAGTCAGTAAGAGTCTGACACTCCCTTCCGCTCCACCCTGAGCCCCCTTCCCGGGGACCCCTTCATTTGATGATTTTCCACCCTCAAAAAAACAAAAAAGGTGTACCTTTTTTGTTTTTCATTCAGAAGTTTAAAACAGAAAAAATTGCCAGCACCCAGCAGCGGCATTGCAGTAACCTGGGAATCTGCAACGCTCACTGCAGTCGAATTTTTGGCAAAACGACAGGGGGCACACATTTTTTATGTGGGGGCACATTTACAGCAGATAGGGCACCAACTATACGTTCTACTCATATATCTCTAGGAGATACTTTCTTGTTGGAGTAACGTACACGGCTACCGCTTCGCAGCCGTCACCGGTACATATACGTTAATAAGGCAAAAACATTGCAGGCATAATTTTTGGGTGCCAGGTAGAGGTACCAAGGTACCTACTACCTACTAAGGTAAGTATGTATACCTCATTGGTTTTTATCAGCTCCATACATTGGGGCTTATAACGACAACGCTACAAGGACTCCGAGGTTATTTTGGCGCGGGGCCAAACCATTTCCAATTTCTGTGATAATTGTGTAAAAATAAAAATATTTACCAACAACGCCCTCTGTCAATGTCATTCGGGCGCATAACTCTGTAGAACTCGGATTTTTAGCGGACTAAAATAACAGCTTTTTATAAACTTCAAAATTAATTTGATCTTTTTATGTCAAACGTCAAATTAATTTCATCTATAAGTCAAACGTAAAATTAATTTGATCAATTTAATTAAATTTCATTTACAAAAGAATAACAAAAACAAGATCACTCGTAATAAAAAAATTCTATTGAAATATAAATTGATATTTAATTGTAATTTTAATCCACATAAACAAATACAGATTATACCATTGATGTATTTATACAATAATAATTATTCCATACACGTTCCATGCCGTTTCCCAGGGGTAACCTACCCAATGTATGATATAATCTCCAACATTTACAAGATATAATAACTGAATCTATAATTTTATTTGAATCATCAGTTAAACGATTGATATAATTTCAAAATAACTAATATAAAATCGTTTGATATACCTACCACTCAAAAGACAAAACTTAATTAGTCTAATAATTGATCAAAGCGCCTAGTTTAAATACGTACACAAAGACAACACCACACGTTAAAAAGACAATAACTTTTTATTAATAATGTTGGGGCGTAACTCCCAACAGTGAAAATGTTATGTTGATGTTGTAAGTGGGATGTTATGTTGATTGAGTAGACAACCGATTGGTATAAAGGCTGTTTTTCTTCCTTTCCCACGTCGTATGACACTAGCCATGCTGGTCCCTTCCACCATAACGGATGTTGCAGTAGTTGGGGCGCTGTTAAACCTCGGCTAGCACAATCGGCCGGGTTGTCACCCGATTTCACATATCGCCAGCAATTTGCCGGCATTATCTGTTTTATAGCGTTAACTCTATTAGAAACGAAAGGTTTCCAACGCGCTGAATCGCCCTGTAGCCAGCCTATAACTGCCATTGAATCACACCATCCATAGATTTCTAACTGGCACCTCTGACTCTGTTTGATTTTGTTGATGAGCTTAGATAGCAGATGAGCACCACAAAGTTCCATTCGTGGCAATGTTACAGTCTTTTTACTTGGTACAAGTTTCGACTTTGCTGCGACGATTACTGTTTGTTGTTGTTTCTTAGTTCGTGCGTATACTACGCAGGCATAGGCTTCGACGGACGCGTCGCAGTAGCCATGCAGCTCGATGACATCATTCTCGTTGCACAATATCCATCGCGGAATCTTACACTGTTTGATGTGTTCAATTTCCGTCATCACCTTGACCCATTCCTTATGTATGTCATCTGACACCTTATCATCCCACTGTAGATCCTGTTTCCATAACCTTTGAAATAATAATTTTAGTTTCGTGGATAGGGGTGTCAGCCAACCAAGAGGGTCATATAACTTCGATATTTCCGATAGTAAGCTCCTTTACTGCGTTGTAGCACTGCAGCGTTTGGTTGTAGAAGTCATTCGTAAAGTAGGTATGACTTGCACTTTGTTCCGTGGACAAGCGGTCATGGTTGAATTGATATTCTGACCACAAGTTTTCCAACATTGCCATACGGCGTTTGAAATAGTCGGGGTTTTTCCTGTCCCAACCATCTTTCTTGATATTTACTCCGATCTTCTTTATGTTGTCGGAGAGTTCGTTCTGATTCTGGAATAAATCAGCTGTTGACATGTTGTTTATGTTGTTGTTCTTGTTGACTTCAAGATGAACTCTTCTGTTGCGAGTGTCGACTGTTGTTCCACACTCCTGGTTCTTGGTACTGTGCAACCTTTCTCTTCTACGATATGCGCCTTCTCAATTGGTTACTGGGGCGACTCGCTTGTGAGAGACCAGTCCAACCGATCCGCGATCGTAAAAGATATAAGTCACATAACACTAAATTGCTCGAAGGACCAGCATGGCTAGTGTCATACGACGTGGGAAAGGAAGAAAAACAGCCTTTATACCAATCGGTTGTCTACTCAATCAACATAACATCCCACTTACAACATCAACATAACATTTTCACTGTTGGGAGTTACGCCCCAACAAATAAATTATTTAAAGTTAGTTTCTGTCATAGTTGTTATAAAAAAATAACCACGAACCTTACCTGTAGGTACAAGTCGGGGTGCCCAAAGACCCGAGCTGGCTTGGCTCGCTCTTGCATCCTAAATTCTCTTAATACCTACAACCAGTAATATTGCATTTTGCTCTAACCTAGGTTAGTTTAGAACAAAATACCAGCTCTAACTAAACCGGTGTTAAATAACCAAAATGATGGTATCAATATCAAATAAAGCTATGCGAAACAAGTTTTAAAATATATGAATGTCATAATTATGTAAAGAAGATAATATGTGAAGATATATTATTATATCTTGTGAATGTTATTGAAATGAAAATATACCAAATGAGTTTGTTTATATGAAATGAGATGAACCCGTTTCCTATGCACATATTTTTTTACGAAAAAAAAACAAAAGTAAATCATTGAGACATTTATTTTTGTTTTTTCGTTACCAGCTACCTACCAGCCAGACTTTAGGGCGTGCGGTTGCCAGTATTTCATTTGCACAACCATGAACGTTCTATTATCGATATTTTTTGTGCAACGTCAAAGTTGACTTTATTTTACACAACTTATTGAAATACATCTAGCAATAAGTTTCACAACTTTATTTGTTGACACTGACGCATCCATTATTTCTTGGAATAGTGCTTTGAAACTTTGAACAGATGCGCGCGCGCGCTAAATATTTTACCACTACAATTAATTTATGACCAACTAAGGGTATATTTTAGTTCAACTTTAATTAATTAAAAAAACAATACTCGATTGTTTTTAGCTAAGATGTAAAACAGTCCCTATTTATTTTTTATATTTTGTAAAGAAACTAGCTTTTCATCTTTCCTAACAAAATAAATTGTACATCATTTTTAAATAATGGGGTAATCCGGTTTTAACACGATGGCAACACTAAAATTAAAAATGGCGTTATTTTCTCCCCCACCTCACTAAAAGTGACAGCGCATTGCGCAAACCCACGGAGTACTTTAGAGTGTGCATGTTACACGGTTAAACATGTTAAAAAGTTTTTCTGAAATTTTAGTTTTATGTTATATCCAGTGTCCAAATCGTTCAACAAGAACTGATATATTGAACTTTTCTCCGTCTTGATTAAGTGAGATACTTAGTTCAAATAAATAGTGAATATAAATTAACGGATATCGCGAGTAACATTCGTCGAAAGAAGACAAGAAGACATCATCCACAATGCCTAAAGGAAAGAAGAAAGGAAAATACGGTGAGTTTCAATGCACTGTTATGTGAAAAGTTATTTAGTTTGGTTATGTGGTGCGTGGGGCTCGAATTCCGCCAAGAATGAGATCACGCGGCGACCTTGTGGCGGCGGACTTTCCGCGGGACGTGTGACGTTTACGTATGTTTGCTCACGGTCGTTATACTAGATGCCAACAACCTGAGGGCTGCTTAGTAACATATGTTTGGCAAATACTAGTGGTAAACTTAAGTGTAGGTATCAAGGGTTTCGCAAGCCCCGTCTCGCTTCTCGGCGCAACCTTTACTTTCACGTTTCATAACTTTGCCGTTCCCACATGTCACATTTCAGTGTGGTCATGCTTTGTCTACAAAATATACAGACAAACGTGGTTGAGTCTGACTTTTGTACTGGTTATCTCACTGATACAGATTGGCCTTGCAAGAATCAATTACACTGTACCTATAATATATAAGTAATTTATTTTACATAACAATTTTATAATGGAAAACAAACTTATTTGTTTATATTTATCATTAAATTGTAGGTACTGAATTGTAAATGTAGGTATTGTCAACTGTTGCAAAGATGCCATCAATAATGTTGAGTTATCATTCAATGTATATGTGGTTTTGTCTCAATTTCCAACTGATAGATCATACAGGAACATAACATTACCTATTTGATTACTAAGTGGGATGCATGCTAATCATCATAATGTTTAAATCTCGCTACCTCATTCTTCCCATACAATGTCACAAACAAGTATGCATGTTTAAGGCACTGAGCTTAGTATAGCACAAAAAATAGTGGCAGTGTTATTATATTTAATTGGAACTATTCAGAAGATAATATAAACCAGGCAAGTGCAAGCCGCACTTGCACACGGAGGGTCCATAATTATCTGTTTAAACTTGGTCTCATCAAATAACGAAAAATATTTGTTTCATTGTCTAAATTAATACTTATTCGCTGCAGCAGACATCAGAATTAATAAGGGCAACCTTAATTAAGTATAAAACTCATCAGCAAACTGACTGCCAACAATTTATCATTTTTATCTACTAATATTATGTAAACATAGTTTGGCCTTACATGATACATTTCAATGTCAAACTCAATATTATGTCATAGCAGCTCGGCCTGAAAACATTTACATATAATTTTACATGTTTTATGTAATACCTACTTTTGTATTGATTAATGAAACAATAGTAAGTACTTACAAAAATAGTTTTGTTCATTCTCAGTATCTCCAAAAATGTGTATTTGCATATTTATAAAAATGTGGTAGCTCTTTTAAAACGAAGGAAGCAGAAACAAAAATTTAAATGAATAATAAAATATCTAATTATTTTAATTACTCAATCTACAAACCATGACTAATAAAATGCATAATTAAAAATTTAATTATTTAATTAGATCATTAAAGGTACTTTAAGTTAGGTAGTTGCCTCATTCCAAAACTAAAAACCCTAAATACACCATTGCCTTGTACCGAAATACCTAATCAAGATAAACCTTATTATATGATTTTAAAACTTAAACAACATTGATTGTTAATTTCAAAATCGAAGAAAATTTGACCGTTTGTGGTAACTTGATGTACTGGCAACTGTACTACAAGCTCTATAGACCAGAATTTGGCTTCTTTGGTAGCACTCGAGTTGGTCTCACATTGTTCATCCATTGTTACGGAGTTTTTACACAAAGAGTATGACTAGCCATGAGGCAGGCTTGACCTGGAGATGGCTATTTAAGCAGCCACAGTTTTATTGTTTTATTGAAGAACCAAGAATCAGAATTTGATATAATTGTCAATCCCAACCACCGAACCAAAAAGTTCCTATGTATACACTTTATTCACACATTCTAATTTAGAAGTAAGGTTGAAGGTTGTTATATGTATAAGTAATGTCAGATGGTGCAATGTGAATGGTGCCCCACTGACACAGTTCTCCTATGCAGCTAGGAATGTTAATAATTATTATGTGTGGATGTATTTAATAGTAACTGTGTAGTTGATCATTTGAGTTCTATGGTAGATAAGCCTGTTAAAATAACACATAATTATTCATAGAAGCTAGTAAAATGATTTTTACATATTGTTTTTGAATTTTCCTAATTCTTTTATTGTTATAGTACAATTAAAATTAGTACAGTAAGAACTTAGTTCATTTTGATATTCAAGCAATCCTGAGATATATGGAAAAATCCTTTATGGTCAAGTGACAAATGACCATATTTGCCATTGATTCTCGGTAGGCACTACATCCAGTATGAATAGCCATTATAATAGAATTCATTAGTAATCATTGCTTCTTTGTTCAAATCTTTTTGTATTTTTTGATGTCTGTATGCTCAATGTGTTCCGCTGTATCAGATAAAATTTGCACCTATTTGGCAATTATCATTCTGAAATGGCCCTTAGCATACCCATGTACCTATCACATTACCCCTAGATATATGTAACTGCCGCGAACCCTGTACAAGGTCAAGTAACTCTCGTTTTCAATGCAGCGACATAAAGCAGTAACTTTGTAACAGCGAGCGAACGCGAATTGGACCTTGTAATGCGGTAATCTTTCCTCCGATCGAACATACGCATTGTTATGAATAGGTACTTGTGGATGAAAACTTTTTATGGGGTCTTATTTAGGTCACATTGATTAAGATTGAGAAGAGTTTCGACCTAATTTAATGTGAGTCATAAGATAATACCTACATTGCATTCGGCTTTACACTTGCGGCATTTTGGCCATCCTGACACCGATCCGGCTACATCCTTACCAAAATCAGGTCGCACGCTATTTTGTTGTCGTCAGGATCTTCACCCTTTAACTCCTATCATAAAACACCACGTGCCACTTATGGTTCCCGGCATTTGCTGCATCTATTTCCGGGTAACACAGTGTGGCATCGAGAACCGCATCTTTCGGATCCGGTTTTTTCAATCAAATCAATCAAAAGTCATTTATTCAAATTAGGCTGAAGATCAGCACTTTTTGAAGGTCAAAGTTACATAAGACAGTCCCCCAAAAACGCCCACCCTTCACCACTTCCTAGTGCTTTAGCTGGGAAGAAGAAGTGGCGCAACAAACTCCCCAGCAGCACAGCTGTCTGTTTAGTTGGAAGAACTTGACTCTACACACATTTATCGCATGAGAAGTAATTAACATTACGAAACACATCACATTAAAATCAATCATTTGCCACATGTCAGCTAGCACACGTCAATATACCAATTAAAACATTAAAACTGACTGTACTCAAGCGTAAATTTAAAAAGAAAAAAAAAGAGCCTCCAGGTAAAAGTGCGTGCCCGCTTACATGTGCATTGCTGTACTATGTCCATACAGCCGTAACTCGAAGTTACAAATGATAAACTAGGACCATCGAAGTAAAATCAATCAATTAATTGCTAATGATTACTAACTAGGATCAAGATAAATAAATATGATCAACTGTCGAGGTCTCTAGCTAACCACATTTTGCAATACAACTCATTAAAAAAAAACATAGTAATGAGTAGATTATGTCAACAATAAATGGCTAATAAAAAAAAAATAAAAACAACCAAAACAATGAATTGAATACACAATAAAAATAATTTTATGAAGCTAATTCTGGAGAAAGAACATAAACATTGTCTTGTGTTAATCACAGCGACCAACTATTCTTGTCATTTAAGTAGTCGTTGGTAGTATAGTAAGCCTTTGAACAAAGGATAGATTTTACTTTAGATTTAAACGTATTAAAAGGCAATTCTAGCAAAGAAGAGGGCAGCTTGTTATAAAAGGTTATACCAAGCCCCACAAATGAGTTATGAACCTTATGAAGCCGATGAAAGGGAGCACGTAGTTTATCCTTATTTCTAGTATTGATGTTGTGAATATCACTGTTTTTAGTATATAAGTGTAAATTTTGTCTAATATATAAAATGTTGGCGAAAATAAATTGTGACGCTACCGTAAGAATACCAATTTCTTTAAAAAAATCTCTCAGAGATACTCTGGCACCTAGCTGGTAAATTGCTCGAACAGCTCGTTTTTGAAGAACGAATATATTATAAAATATCTGCGGCTTTGTCCCACAGCAGAAGGCCATAGGACATAACGCTATGAAAATAGCTAAAATACACTAACCGGGCTGTATCAACGTCAGTGTATTGTCTTACTTTCCTGACGGCATAGGCGGCTGAACTAAGCCGTCCTGCTAGACTTGATATATGGGGGCTCCATTGGAGTTTAGAATCTACTGTTATTCCCAAAAAGACTGCTGTGTCTACAGTTTCAAGCACCTCTTTATCTAATATTATTTGTGGTCCTAGATTTCTGACATTGGGTAAGGCGAATTTTATACATTTCGTTTTCTTCGCATTGAGAACTAGGTTATTAGATGTAAACCAATCCGTTACTGTTGAGAGTGCACTGTTAACATCGTCAAAAACTAGTCTATCTCTGTCTACTTTAAAGATAAGAGAGGTATCATCTGCAAACAGTACAACATCACAGATACCCTTTAAATGGAATGGTAAGTCATTGATATACACTAAGAATAAGAATGGACCTAGTATTGAGCCTTGAGGTACACCTAACTGAACTGGTAGCTCAGTAGATTTCACACCATTAACATCTACACATTGAAACCTATTCTGTAAATATGAATTTATAACGTTAAGAGCTTCGTTTTGAACACCGTAATGACGTAGTTTACGTAAAAGCGTGTCGTGGTGCACGCAATCAAAAGCTTTGGAGAGATCACAGAAAATTCCAATAGCATTTTGCGAGTTCTCCCATGCGCTAAATATGTGTTTCAGCAGAGCAACACCTGCATCCGTAGTCGAACGACCTTTTGTAAAGCCATATTGTTCATCATGAAGGAGGCTATTTAAATTAAAATGTCTTAACAACTGCTTGAGTATTAATTTTTCAAATATTTTGCTAAATGCAGGTAAGATTGAAATAGGCCTGAAATTGCCAACGTTATTTTTATTACCTGATTTAAATAAAGGAATGACTTTACTACTTTTCATGAGGTCAGGAAAGGTTCCTAAATCAACACATTTATTAAAGGTAACAGCTAGATAGGGGGCTACGATATCTATTATATTACTTAAAAGTTTAATGGAGATGCCCCAGTAATCACCAGTGTTTTTGGACTTAAGTGTATTAAAAACGTTAACTACATCACGAGGCGTTACATGTTCGAAGCTAAATAAGCGACTACATTTAGGCACACTACTATGGAGAAGGTTTTCAGCTTTAGTCGGTGAAGAATTTAAGGAGCGAGTCGTAGTTATAGGTATGTTGGCAAAAAAATCATTAAAAACCTCAGTTACGTCAGCTGCTTTATTAATTAATTTGTTGTCGACCATAATCTCAAGTTCATTTAATTGTTTAACTGGTTTACCCGTTTCATTGTTAATAATTTTCCAAGTGGTTTTTATTTTATTATTGGATTTTTTAATTGTTTCGCTTAAAAATTTTGATTTTGCAAAGACACAAACCTTTTTAAATAATTTTGAATAATTTTTGACGTACTCTAGGAAAGGAGTATCAAACTTGTATTTTTTTAAACCGTATAACTCGTATAGTCTCGCTCTACTTTGATAAATGCCTGGGGTAGCCCATTGGTTGAAGCTAACTGCGGTGCCATTGATATCAATGGCTTTGGTTTTGAAAATAGATTGGTACTCTTTTTGCACAACATCAAAAAGGGCTCCGTAGATTTCATTAGGATTCTCAAGGTCTGCTATAGATGGTGAAATTCGATGAGCTATATTATCTTTAAATTTGGTGCAACGACTAGTTGTATAAGGCCTGCATTCTATTTTTTGCGGCTTTTTATGTAATGGCACAGGGAAGCTAGCTAATAAGCCACAGTGGTCAGATGTTAAGTCACTAAGCACAAATTTATTTTTGGCATCATAATCACTAAATATATTATCAAGACAAGTCGACGAAGATGCCGTGATCCTAGTAGGTTCAAAAAACAAGTTAATTAAATTATAACACCTAAACAGATTAAGAAGTCTAATACTTAAAGGAGTTACTTCTAAAATATTAATATTAAAATCACCACATAAAATAATATTTTTATTACTCGATTTTATTCTATTGAGTGAATCCTCCATTACCGATTCGAAACTAATAAAATCCCCCGAGGGGGGTCGATAAACGCAAATTACCACGTATCGCTCAAGTTCAACACAAGACAACTCAATAGTGCGCTCAATAGACAAATTAACTAAATCTAAACGTTGTTTACATTTTAACTTGTTTGAAACAAGAATTAATGAGCCACCGCGAATAGCACTTTTTCTTACAAATGCACTTTGTACGGTAAAATAATCATCATTAATAAACACTACTTCATGTTCTTTCAACCAGTGTTCAGTCAAACATAACACCTGAACATCATAATTTTCTAAGAATAAACTTAATTCTAGCTCTTTGCCGGACAGACCCTGCATATTTTGATGTACAACATTCAACATAATATGCGGTTTATCCGTTGTCGCACCTAATAGTTTAAACTACAAGGCGCGTCAGAGATAGTGTTAGTACCACTACTAACAGTAATCGATGGTACAGTACAGGTACCAGTGTCACTGTGTATATTATATGCTAAAAGATTAGCAATTTGTCTCCTAGAAGTAGACGGCAGATGCATTGTATAATTTGTCAGTTTGTAATCAGTAATAAATTGATTACAGTCAAAATATAAAATAGCGTCACTATGGCGACAAACCCTAATAAATATAAATAGGTTTAATAAATATTAATTGGCTAACACTGGCACCGGGTAAACAATTATTAATGACATATTGTTGACAACACTGATTAAATATACTACCAAAACCTTGACCAAATTTGTCAGAAAAAATGTATGTTGTGTTAATCAAATTATTGGAACTATTACTTAAGTTATCCATACTGATACCTACTGGCTGTTCCACAGAAGGTGGAAGCAGCTCGGCAACCTGGGAGCAAGTACAGCTAAAAGACAGATTATTCATAAGGGACTCATACCTCTCTGCATTGTACTTGACCAGGTCAGCTAACTCATTGGCCTCCTGCATGCGCTTACTCAGGTCTTGTTGAGTAGCCTCATATTTACTAAAGATATCCTTTAGTGCATATTCCCTTATAAACAATTCGTCCTGAAGGTGCTGAGTGTCGGTATCATACATTTTCGACTCCACTCTTGATGCAGAGCCTCATACCCGGGTTTTTCGACTTTTTCCCGTTCCTTTCAAACTTGAACGGGACCGTATCCGTTTTTTTTCGACTCCAGTCTTGATCTACAGCCGGATACCCGGAATTTTCGGCTTTTTGTCGTTCCTTTCAAACTTCTGCTATAAATACTACCACTGCTAATCTGCAGACCAGTACAAACAATATAATTGTATTATAGATACGAATAAAAAAGTCAGTAAAAGAAATACGAAGTTGTTAATAGGTTGTCACATATTTGCATGATAATATAACACGTGATGGCGTAGAATTCTAGATTCTACTGCCGACATTTCAGGCTAGAGGCAAATTATTACGGCAAACCTAATTAACCAAAACATTAAAAGGTCAAACTCTTCTTCTACTTTTGACAACTAAATTGGGGTCGGCTTCCAGTTTTACTACATGCAGCTGAATACCAGTATATGACCCTACTGTCTACATTATACAGGGTAACACGATCGATACCCCTTAGTAAGAGTGGATTAAAAGCTCAAACCGCCATGTTTTGCTGCTTTAAATATAATATGTTAAAATTATAAAATTTTCTTGCTCCCAATATCTTTTCTAAAATTTTATGCTCCCAATATCTTTTCGGTTGACGTCTAATCTGTGTCGTAAACCATAATGACAACCCATTATTCAATAGCATCAAAATTAACAATACAATTGACGTTTTCAGAGCACAGAAGAACAGAGCAGGCATATTCCTCGGACGAGGATGCCGGCATCGATATGACCATCGACAACTGTTCCGAGATTTCGGGACAGTCTGACCTCAAGAGCAACCACGATGACGCAGGTATTTATGAAAGTATTAGGATCTGTCCACACAAGTCCAGGGTTAAGGTTTTCCGAAATAAGCACACTGTCAGGGTCGGAAAATATTGATTATGACATACATTTTGCATTATTTGCTGGTTTCTGTAAGGCACTGACCAGAGACTGTGTGGATAGAGCGTTATGCTGATCTTGTTTTTTCAAGTTTTTCCGCAATCGACATGCAAGCTTCTGACACCGATCACCACCTAAGTACACATTATGGTAAAGCAATAAAGATATTGAGTATTGAGTATATTGAGTACTTTAGCTTTCATGTCCTACTATATTAAACTATATTTACTAGAGATATTTTATGATAAGCCAAGCCGAGAAGAAGGAGGATCTATTTTTGTTCTGCCGCTTAAGAAAGCTATGTTCTACTTAGTATTAAATATTAAAAAGTCGAAGGTACAGCACATATAATCGATGTCATGGAAGGTTACGTTACGTGAGCAGATAAGGTTAGTTCTATTTAAATAAGTAGGAGCGGCTATTAACTAAATGAAAACTTAATTTCATTTACTCGTTCTAAAATGGTGGCTCACAAAAAGTGATAACATAGTTCTTTAAAAAGTTCTTAATGATATTTCATGATATTTTTTTTATTTGGTTTAATGATATTTGAACTTGGGGATGTAAATAGAAAAGCAACTAGATTTGAACCATAATAAAGTTAAATATTGCAAAGGTTTATTTAAACTCACGAAGAGTGGTAATTTCATCACGCATGTTTGATGTTCTATGAGAAATACACATTTAAAATGTTGTTTTCTCAGTCTTGAAAAACGCTAGCTATACGGCAAGTCGGCAAGGCCAAAGTGCCAATTGTAAAAGAAGAGTCTAATACACTCCCGGACTCCTAAGCACCGCGCCATCTTGTATTCAGTCATTCCAGTTTGAGAAAAAAATTTGGGCGGTTTTGAAGCCCTACTGGCCATATTTCGGTATCACCATGGTTTCAAATTAGAATTCACAAAATTTATAGAGAAGAAAATCGAAGTTCGGTCGCTCCAACAAGTTTTGTGTCTGTTTACCACGTTTTGTTCTTAATGGAGCCGGGTTCTTTTTACGGATAAAAGCAAGGTTAAGCTGTATGGGATGAGGATGATAGAAACTTATGAATATGGCATTTAAAAACATAGAGGCGTTTAAATAAAGTTGCAGTTTGGCTCGATTCAGTTGTTCGTGTGGTTAGTAACTAACCTGGTGTCAGAGTTTGTATGCTGCCCATGGGCCTCTGACTTAGCTTCACATGCTGTTGAGAAATATCTCACAGGCATGCCGGTTTCCTCACGATGTTTCACTTTCCACACTCCGAGAGGAGTATATGCTCAGGACTGACAACAATGAAATAACCAATGATAGTATTACACATCACAATATATTCAGGTAACGATCTAGATTGTGTGTGAATACAAATGAACCGCGTCCTGTTCTAATGCGTTAATGCAAAACGACGTATGTTTCGTCTATTCCACTAAATGGTTTTGTCTTCAGAATAGATTGCTAGCGATTGATTACTACGGTAATCCTACTTACGTATAGATGAGAAAGTTGAGAAAGATGTTTAGATGTTTGGATGTTTGTTACCCAAACACGCAAAAACTTGCATGGATTTTGAAGAAATTTGGCACATCTGGATTAACACAGGATATACACACATCAAAAGTGTCTAGGGATCAACATATATTTTTGCAATAACTTTTCTCTTGATTGATATTAATTTAAATTTTCTTTAAGGATTCATCAAATAAAGTGTTTTCGTTTGTCACAGTAACGATAAACCAAGTCACCCTTGCATTAATAAAGAAATTTGCCATTTTCCTAATAAAGGGATTTTTGACATTTGAACCACTAACATTAAAGTTCGAAAAAAAGACTGAAATAACAGTTTTCTTTAAAATTTTATTGGGTAACTTAAACAATTAATAATCCGTGTTTCTACCGCGAACACTAACAACACAAGAACATCGGTTTGGCATACTCAAAATGAGTTCATCCAAATCACGCTGTGGAATGGCCGCCCATGTTCGTTGCAACAACAAAAAAAGGTCTTCTTGCAACTGGATACCCTCCATATTCGGCAGAGCTCTTCTCTGTAGCATATCCCATGCATGCTCAATCGGGTTCAAGTCTGGCGACTGAGCAGGCCAGGGCAGGACATTGATGTTAGCTGCGGCGAGAGTCTGTCTTACAACTCTTGCGGTGTGCGGTCGTGCATTATCATGCATGAACTGAAATAAGGGACCGATTTGCACTTGTAGAGGAACGAATGAAGTGAACCTTCATTCCCGAAGACCGCTACGGGTACCACCTATAGCAATGCACAATCGTAGGATTCGATATCAATGGGCTCTTGAACACAGAAATTGGGCAGAAGAACAATGGCGTTTCGTGTGCTTTTCTGATGAGTCTCGTTTTGGTATGAGACCGGATACAAGACGTATACGACACTGGAGAACCCCTGGACGCCAACAGCGATTAAAATCCTGCCAGGAAGTCCATCCTTATAGTGGTGGAACCATCATGGTATGGGCGGGTATTTGGATCGGCGGAAGAACTGAGTTGATTTGGATCAGAGGCAACCTCAACGCTCAAATTTATGCTGAGACGATTGTATCTGACGTCATCGTTCCTCTACAAGTGCAAATCGGTCCCTTATTTCAGTTAATGCATGATAATGCACGACCGCACACCGCAAGAGTTGTAAGACAGACTCTCGCCGCAGCTAACATCAATGTCCTGCCCTGGCCTGCTCAGTCGCCAGACTTGAACCCGATTGAGCATGCATGGGATATGCTACAGAGAAGAGCTCTGCCGAATATGGAGGGTATCCAGTTGCAAGAAGACCTTTTTTTGTTGTTGCAACGAACATGGGCGGCCATTCCACAGCGTGATTTGGATGAACTCATTTTGAGTATGCCAAACCGATGTTCTTGTGTTGTTAGTGTTCGCGGTAGAAACACGGATTATTAATTGTTTAAGTTACCCAATAAAATTTTAAAGAAAACTGTTATTTCAGTCTTTTTTTCGAACTTTAATGTTAGTGGTTCAAATGTCAAAAATCCCTTTATTAGGAAAATGGCAAATTTCTTTATTAATGCAAAGGTGACTTGGTTTATCGTTACTGTGACAAACGAAAACACTTTATTTGATGAATCCTTAAAGAAAATTTAAATTAATATCAATCAAGAGAAAAGTTATTGCAAAAATATATGTTGATCCCTAGACACTTTTGATGTGTGTACTTTATACCGGGTAGTATGTTCCCGTAGGATATATTCGTCATCCACGTGGGCGAAGCCGCTAGCAAAAGCTAGTTATTTATTAACCGACTTCAAAAAAAGGAGGAGGTTCTCAATTCGGTTGTATTTTTTTTTTTTTTTTTTATGTTCTCAGAACTCCGTTGTTTATGGATGGATTTGCAATTTTTTTTTAAACTTTAAAGGATATGATCTGATGATGATATATTCAAAATCCAGTTCTGATGGGATCCATGAGGAATCGAGGGAACTCCTCAAATATTATAGGCAACTATATAGTAATTTTAATATTTTCATCGAGAAATCAAGCGTTTACAGTCAAAAAGTAACATTTGATGAAGTGGAACTGGTGAAGAAGATCAGATATGGCTAACGGAACTTGACGTTTGACTTGACTTGACTTTGAGTCTGTATTTGTGTTTTAATTATTCTAGGTATGCAATAGGTATCTTGGTAGTTTTATTAGGTCGTTTTTCGAGGTATTGTTGCCCATACGTATTTCTTTGCCTTGGCTGGCACCGACTCCAAAAAGCAGTAAACAATTTAGAATATTTGCAAAATATTAATGTCAAATAAGTTTACCTTTAAATTAAGTTTCTTTACAGGAATTCAATTTTTTATTTTTTACTTTTTAGTGGAGGAACGTTTTTGTTCGCTTTTTTTGAAGGCGGGTTTTTTTTTGTAAATTTTTTTTTTAAATATGAAAGTTTGGCTGGTTGTGTGTGTGGAGATAGCTGGTAGGTTTTTTATCCCATCATCACTTATAGGGCCAAAGTCTGTGTATGTTGTGGACTTGTGGTTCATGTATGTTTGTTTTAGTACCTTAATACCTATGAGTTATGACATAGTTCGAAATACATTTACTTACGTAATAGTCTTCTACATAACATTGATGTCGCCGCCACTAATAGCTTATTGATGGGTCCATTATGATAGATGATTGCTTTTGTAAAAAAAAATACGACTTCCAATGAAGATTATAGGTAATAGCTATCTTAAACATAATTTAAAAGTGTAAACTTACACTTTTGTCAAAATTTATAGGTGTACTTGTACACCTATAAATTTTGACATGAATATGGGAAAATTGGAAAAATATAATATTACATACCTAGTTCTATAACTAACATAACTGGCGAAATGTGGGTATATTATTGGTAAATTATCAACAAAAAAATTTAAAACGTGGCAATGAACAAATTATCAATTAATGTCGAACGGTAAAGTAAAAATGCACTAGGAAAGCGAATGTAGCAAATTACCGTTGATCGATACAAAATGCGTACGTGGAAGTTTTTAACTATGATATTTTAATAACTACTAACTCGTTAACTACGGCACTATGTAGTACTATGTGGGATTGAAAGTAATTAAACCGCAACGCGACCGCTTGGAAAAGAAACAACGCAAATATGTAAAACTCCAAACATGGAAACTGTTTTTGTTTAGTAAACAGTTTAGTACAGAGTTTGATAAGTACGACGTAAAAGATTGACCTTTTGTACGCCATTGTCACATACACGTGACAAGTAAGCGCATGCCCTGTACGCTAACGACACAAATATGTGACAATAGCAACAACACTATACCACGAAATAAACAATTAAATCATTACTTTTGTGAGTGTTTATTAGATATTTTAGAAATTTAAGCTCTCGTACAGAGGCCAGCACATCAAGTTACTCCAATCTGTCAAATTTCTTTGATAGTTTTTCAACTTTATTACAAAAGTATAAGGTTCATTTTCGATTGGGGAAATTTGACAGTTTCGGGTAGCTTGATGTGCTGGCGTCTGTACGCATTAAATGACATAAAACAAATTATGAGACACCAATATGGATATTGGGAAATTTATGAAGAAATAAATTTGTAGCTTGGCGTGGAAGGCACGCGCGTGCCTGTATGCTCTGGCGTTCAAAAGTTCAAATAGTTGAACGTATGGAACAATCTATACAAAGAAATAATAAAATTCTAGTGTCGATTCCATGGCCTGTATGCTCTGGCGTTCAAAAGTTCAAATAGTTGAACGTATGGAACAATCTATACAAAGAAATAATAAAACTCTAGTGTCGATTCCATGCGAGCGAAGTCGGAGCCAGGAACTAGTTTGATAATATATTACCAGGAACCGATGTATTTAAATTGATATGTCATGCTAATGAACGCTAATAAACTCAACCAAATTGTATGAGGAAAAACCTTCTTGCTATCATTTTGGTAATGAATTTTTAGTACTATCAATGCAAGTCTGATATCGTGAACCGATTACGGTTGTGTTTGCGTCACACAACATACAACGTGCAATATCCTATAGAGAAAATATGTCGATTTCGTTTACTTGCTACTCTTACTGACGTCACATAGTAGCGTGGGCTTTCATGACGTCATTCGCCCATTACGTGGAGAAAAATCTGTATACGCAATAGATTTTATCGGTCTGTATGACGCTCATGGATCTTTGGTTTGTTTCAATGCATCATTGCATTCGACAGCGTGATTGATTGATTGATTGAGATTGGGCGGCCATTCCACAGCGTGATTTGGATGAACTCATTTTGAGTATGCCAAACCGATGTTCTTGTGTTGTTAGTGTTCGCGGTAGAAACACGGATTATTAATTGTTTAAGTTACCCAATAAAATTTTAAAGAAAACTGTTATTTCAGTCTTTTTTTCGAACTTTAATGTTAGTGGTTCAAATGTCAAAAATCCCTTTATTAGGAAAATGGCAAATTTCTTTATTAATGCAAAGGTGACTTGGTTTATCGTTACTGTGACAAACGAAAACACTTTATTTGATGAATCCTTAAAGAAAATTTAAATTAATATCAATCAAGAGAAAAGTTATTGCAAAAATATATGTTGATCCCTAGACACTTTTGATGTGTGTAATATCTATACTAAAATTATAAGAGGAAAGATTTGTATGTATGTTTGTAACGAATGAACTCAAAAACTACTTAACGGATCTGGATGAAACTCGGAACAAACATAGATTATAGTCTGGAATAGCGTATAACACTTTTTATCCCGGAAAAATGTACGGTTCCCGTGGGATAATTTCCTACATACACGCGGGCGAAGCCGCTGGCAAAAGCTAGTAAATAATAAAACTTTTTTAGTAAAAAGACGAACAAACGTGTGCCATTTTTACAATTATAATTTAATTAACTATTACTATTAACGTGAATATTTTAGTCTTGTTTTAATGTGTGAATCACACTACATTCAGTGCATTTTTAACACGTGCATAAACATAATGTACCACATTTCAACACGCTTGCAACATTCGATATGGCCTAGCTCATATCACCATGCGTGGAATGAGACCTATCGGCGACCTAATGCAACTTTCTTTCATATCATGCGCCTTAATTGTCGCCAGTTTAGGGGTTAAACGACAAGTCAGGTGGAGCTTTAGCTGCCACATCAAGAGAATTTAATAAGCTTAATCACTCTTAATGACTTGAGTTCCATCGGCTTTCAAATAAGGTTCGATAGCGCCGTAAACCATACATTACATGTTGACGTGCGTTTAACCTTTTGAACGCCGTTGTCACATTATACGTGGCAAGCAAGCGCATGCCCTGTACGGCAACGACACAAATATGGGAACAACACTATAACACTAAATAAACAATTAAATCATTACTTTTGTGAGTTTTTATAGAGATGTCTTAAAAATTGAAGCTCTCGTACGTGTTTAATGACATGAAACAAATTAAAAGACACCATGGATATTGGGAAATTCATGATAACAAGAAGAAAAAACAAGAAGAATTTGTAGCTTGGCTCTGGCGTTCAAAAGGTTAAATACTTCTGCAGTACGAAATACCATTATAATTGACTAGTTTATGAACACGAGCACCGCATTTAAAAGCAAGCCTGTCATGCTCTTGCTCGTGTAACAAAAACATTAAACTATTGGCTAAAATTCAACTCAAATTACAGCTGTGAATGTCAAATATTTTTCCGTGATGCGTTACAAACACGTGACGAGAAGACCCAATCTCAATAATAATATGCCGCGTGCTATGTATTTTCTATTCAGTGCCTACTAGGGACGCGTGCTTCGTACGGTTTTTACGACTAAAATTCCGAGATTTCTTTTAAATGTTATGTAAGATTAATATTTAGTACTAGCTTCTGCACGCGACTTCGTTCGCGGAAAATTGCGATATACTGTAACTGTTTAGGCAGCGCATGCAAATAATTCTGTTTTCGGAGGTATTTCTTACCGACTTGCTAGACGAAAATTGCGATAGCTCGGCTAATATGTATGATATAAATATAATTTAGCCTATAGCACTCAGAAATAATGTAGCTTTCTATCAGTGAAAAAAATTTTGAAATTGGATCATTAGTTCCGGAGATTACCTCCTACATACAAACTTACAAATTTTACCTCTTTATAATATTAGTATAGTACCTGGCTCGTTGGTCTAGTGCTCGCAAGCGCTACTGCTGAGCATGAGGGGTTTGGTTCCAAGCAGTGTTATTGGGTTTTTTCATATGGAGTTTCTCCGTAGCATCCCGGAGTCTAGATTCGTGCCCGGCTGATGACAATATGATCGCCGATTTAAATAGGCCTCAAACATAACTGGTGATATTTGGGTGTACTATTAATAGGTACACATAAATATTTGTGGTTCTCTCCTCAATAGACCATTTCAGACACGGTTCTACATGATCAGACCATGTCTGGACTTTGTTATCTTATACTTTGTATGTTTTATTCGGCTTTTTCTCGGAGTAGACAGATTAACTACGAGACCCTACAAACGACCACGAATAACTGAGACGAAGTGTGATTGATCTTGAATGGTTAGTGTTAAAGATTATGATAAGCCGACTCCATCTAGTTTATTTAAAAAAAATAAAAAAAATATGACGTGTAAAAGTGATTCCTATTCCCTATTAGCAGAATAACACAATTTAATTTCACAAATCTTCCCTGATAAATTCTTTAAATGATGTTGAAATTCGCATCAAAAGCCGTCGCGTAATTTAGAAGAACAACGCACACAGACTGACACGAAATTCTGCTCTAATTTATAATGTGTATAAAATCTAGGCATAACATTCACAATTCGACGTATTTTATCTTCACACACAAATAATGTTAATTATAAACTCACGTGCCAAGTTTCATCTTTCCAAGTATCGAGATTGGGTGCTTTCAAGGTTATCAACTAATGATAAGTCTTGGTGCACACTCGCCGGCCGCGGTTACGACTAACCTTGGAACTAGCGGTTACCTATTTTGAATAGTGATTTGGCGTATAGCATGCTCTGTGGAATACTTTGCAGTACTGTTTGTGTTTCACAATTTTTATCAAGACTACCTTATAATTCATAAGAAGTTGTTTATGACTTTTATGGAAACGACAAGCCATTTGATTTGTCTGATGGGTTTTTCCATCGACAAAAATCAAGACATACAAACTCTACCTTAATTCATAAGAAGTTTTCACTTGCCAACAACAAATTTTCACTTGCCAACCAACGTTTCGCAGAATTTTATTACGCCGAATAATCATTTGCCAACTTATCATATAATTTTGTTTTATTTCCCAACCTCACAGTTACCAACTGTACGTTTGGTCTGCTTTTCATAATGACACTTTTTTAAATGCCAACTTTCATTTAGCAGAATTTTTGCAATTAGTTATTGTAATTATTATTTTTTTTACTTTATCTTTAATATGACCTAACCTAACTGTTTCCTTTTACAAAAGCGATTCGCTTCTGGCACATCGCCGGCCGCTGCCGCGGCACGCTCGCTTCGCTCGCTCGGCTCGTGCGTTGTTTGTCATACTCTAACCTAACCTAACTTAACTGTTTCCTTTTACAAAAGCGATTCGCTTCTGGCACATCGCCGGCCGCTGCCGCGCCACGCTCGCTTCGCTCGCTCGGCTCGTACGTTGTTTGTCATACTCTAACCTAACCTAACAAACTTAGACTTCTATTGTAATAGTTGTGTGGCCTAGTGAAATGGTTGACAAATGATAAATGTCCCAAACGTTTTGTGTCATTATAATAATCCGCTTAACAATAATTCTACCAAATGAAACGTTGTCATACAAAAATTTGCTAATCGTTAGTTGTCAAAGTGAAACATCGGCGAAGCGTTGGTTGGCAAGTGAAAATTTGGCAAACAATTTTCTGCGAAAAGGCAGGACACCAAAAAAAACCTTAACGAGTACCTCATACCTCACATCCTATTAAAAGGTTCCTGTAAAAATAACTGGAAATTTTTTTTTATACAAAAATGCTGTTCCAAATTTGATTTTATCTTGGAATTCTGGACACCGTAAAACAACCTTTTAATAATCTTGTTCATCGTAACTATAATAGACGAGATAAATATCCCAATGTAATAGGTTCATAACCACATAAGTATCTAGCCTTTATCTTACTGTACAAGTGTGTTGGCTACTACAGTACTACATAATATAGATAACATAGGAATTATATAAATAGCTGACATGATTCAATACACATTGCTACTACATAACAGACATTATGTAACCTACTATATCCATAGTCGTCAACAGCTGATTATATGCCTTCCTCATACGTAGCAAAACCTATGTAATGTGAAGACTTGATGAGCACTCTTCGTGATTGTAATGTGACGTCGCTAGTAATCAGGCGGCATTACCGTATCAACCTATATTTAAAATAAATCCCTTAAAATGTATAGAATAAAAACATGGCGATAGCCAGTGCAGTGATAGCCTAGTGGTTTGACCGTTGAACTGCCAAGTCATAGGTCTGTAAGCGGAAAGGGTTACCGCTACCCCGGAATATAAAGGGCTAAGGAAGGAACATTGATGGGTTTTATTCAGTAAGAGTCTGATATTCCCTTCCACTCCACCCAGAGCGGGAAGAGTCATTTGATGAATTCCAGACCTCAAAAAAAAAAAAGTCAAATTTGGAGTCCAAAAACCCGATGCACGCACCGCTGATTTTTCTGATTCATGTGTGTACTTTATAATTATAACTTGCTTTAAAATCGGTGAAGTAAAACATCGTGAGGAAACCGCCATGCCTGAAAGATAATCCTCAAAAACATTTGAGGCTAAGTCAGAGGCCCATGGGCAGAAAAAACCTCTGACACAAGAAAGAATAAGAAGTGCGAAATAGGCTGCAAAATTGAACTCGTACTTTTTTCATGAGTCTATTTTCATAGCGCACGCTGTACCTTCTACCTAGGGAATTGTACCAATCTGTAATAGAAATAATAGCCTGTAACTGTCCTTCCGCAGGGCAAATATCTCTTTTCATCATACTGAGACAGCATAAGCATTAGTGATCACTCTAAATTAGGTATTTGAAAGGGTCAATAACGTTACTTTTTATGAACTGTCAAAACGCGGCATTTGCACGTGATTTGTATGAAAAATATAACAATTTGACGTTTTTTTAAAAAAAAATGGAAGACTTATTAGCATTAAATACAATTATATCTTCGCATAATTTTTCTGTTTGTACGGTGATGGAAGTTTTTAAGGCGAGTGGTCTTTTTTCTAAGCGATTTCATATTTTATTTTTCACCCTTTCAAATAGTCAATTGTCAATCGGTAATAATCTAATTTAATTTTATTCCGTTTCCATAGAAAACGAGATCCAGGAGAAATTCGAAGAGAAGGTTCTAGAACTAATCGAGTCGTTAAACGCACGTGCGAACGCAGCACGCGCAACCGCATTTGTTTCACTCCGCGCGGCTCTACAACGACGAGCGCTCGATGGCTTGTTGACAGCACACCGCGCCACTCTGGCCGACCATGTGTCGCGCGCACTGCGAAGAGGCAAGGATGGAGAGAGGAAGGCAGCTGCTGCGATTGCACCGTTGTTGGCTTTACAGGTGATTAACATAGCTTTCGGTTTTACTGATGTTCTGGGCCATTACTGTACTGCTAGGTGATCTTCTATAAGTTCCTCCGTCTGAAAAATTAATTCTTGTGCTGGCAAATATAATTTTAGATCTGCCTTGCACCTGATCAAAGATTTTCCACTACTTCATGAAAATTCAATTTCTTCTTCTTACTCTACCACAATATTTAGACTATGCCTAGTTATCCACTACAACTTTTCTGATTTTTATATCCCCACAGATCGGGGAGGAAGGCGAGGACGAGTTCGTGCGCGAGGTGCGGCCCGCGCTCACTGCTACCGCCACTGACAAGTCTGCCTCACTCGAAGCACGCACTGAGGTAAACATCGCAATACAAATTACTAAGCTGCAGAGGCAATTTTCATCAAAGAAAATATGCCACTATGTATGGTATACTTCCCCCATCCGTCAATAATCTCAATGGTAGAATATCTTCAATACTGCCATCTATGTGTATATTTAGTCTCAACATTTTCCAATGATAGGCTCACGTTTGACCACTATCATTGAACCCATCAAATGCACAATTAAACAATATGGAAAACGTAACAAAAGGTGGAGTCATCTAACAGAAATAATGCATTTCTATGCCTAATAATGTGTTCTGTATGTTTCAGTGCTGCTCATCACTGGCCGTGTTATGCTACTTGATGGAGGATGACCTCTCTGAGATCTTAGACGTCATGCGCATGTACGAGACCGTCTTCAGCGGCAGCTATCTCAAGGTAAATAAATATCTTTTATTCTCTTAGATTGCAGATTCCTACCAATCAACAAAACATTGCTAGTACCAATTTAATCCGCCACAAATTATAACTTGATTAAAAAAAAAACACAAGGACCTCAAACTTGTCTTCAGCGGTTAAGAAATGGCCCCAATTTGAGTAGGAAATCCTGAGTTAACTAAATCATTACAAAGGCTTAGTGCCCCGTAGTGAACCTCCGCCCCCAAAACTTCACTTTGCTCTCATCTGCAGCTTGAGCTGATTTATTCATATTAATCTCTCCCCAGGGTGACGGCAGTGTGAAGGTTTCTGGTGCAGCCGTAGAAGAAGGCGCGTGGCACGCCGCCGCACTGGACGGCTGGGCGCTACTGTTGCCGCTGTTGTCGCCCAACCACGCGCTGTCGCTGCTCAACAACCAGGCGCCCAGCTTCGCTAAGCTTGGGGAGTTATTAGAGGCTGTGTCACTGGAGGTAATTTACCAAAATTATTAACACAAGACAGCGAAAATCTAAAGAATTGTTTTATAAACATATTTGCCTGTACCCCCAGGTCCGAATGGCAGCAGGCGGCGCGCTCGCCATCGCGTACGAGACAGTGTCAGACGACGACAACTCAGACAACCCGCTCTCAGCGCACGTGGATGTACTACTGCCGCGACTCACTGAGTTAGCACGAGACTCGCACAAGTTCCGCGCCAAGAGAGACCGCAAGATGCAGCGAGCCACCTTTAGGGACATCCTAAAGTACTTCGAGGTGCGTTACATATTATATAATAGCAATCCGCTCTTGCTTAGCTTCTTTGTTATGGCGTCATAAGTGTGAAACGTTTTAAAAAATGTGAAATTACTGAAATAACTTTTTGTCATTGAACGGTGTCATAATAATTGTTTATTTTTTATGCAAAATGGTTTTTTGGCGCGAGTACTTTTATTGAAACCTGAGCGTAGCGAGGGTTCCAAAGGTACGAGACGAAGAATAACGTTTCTTTTTATGAATTGTCAGAACGCGGAATTAGTACGTGATTTTTTATTATAAAGTCACCAGATTTTTCGAATCAAATGGAAAGGTAGAAAGGTTCGAATTATAAAGATTACGCCAGAGGACAAAACGCACTTTAGCACTCAGATTTCGAACGATACACAGAATCTTTCAGAGCTTGTGAGGTGAAAATGATATGTTGTAGGTGTATAACGGATGACTATATGGACGGAAAAGAAGAAGAAGAAAGTCTTTGGCATCGAAATTCTGCAATTATAATTGTTTATTTACATAGGGGGCGCAACTACAAAGGTGTAGCAATACATGCGCCTGACGCTAGCATTGTCACTGTTGCAGGAAGGCGAGGTGGCGTCCATGTCGGTGCGCGTGGGCGCGGAGAGCGCGTCGTGGTCGCACTGGTCGGGCGGCGCGGCGTACGCGGCGCTGGCGGGGGCACTCGGCGGAGCGCTGCAAGTGTTGGCGCCGCGCGCCGCGCGCCTGCGAGCTGCGCTGGCGCTGGCCGACGTGCCGCCCGGGGACAAGGGGCCGCAGAAGAAACTCAACAAGCTGCAGCGGGTATGTGGCTGTCCCTCTACCTCACTTTATGACCTCTGAAGTTTCCCGAGTACTTCCTTCTATACTAGCCATCTCAAAACCACACCTCAAAATAATTTAAGTTGCCAACAAATCAGAGAAAAACAAGCATTCTAATCTGAAATTTTAAGATTGAAATTAAATAATTTACCAACATTATTTACACGTTTTTGTCATCGGTTGTCACGGTAATGCGAGTAAAAACTCAAAAACCGAAGAACTTAAAATATAAAATTCATATAAACTAACATCCGCACAATTCATTATTTGGCCCACGTTCATACACCAGTAACCGTTTAACCGACAGAACATTTTAAAAACTGTAAAGGTCAAATACAATGAGGTAAATTATTGTGATAGCAAACAGCCATCTTTCGTTTAACGGCGAACAAACTTGAATCTACCAACAAAATAATGTGTTGAATCATTTCCACGTGTGTATTACATGATTCAAATTCAAATCATTTATTGCAATCCATAATGTACATTATAGGTGGTAGAATACAATTGAAGAAACAATCATGGACCCTGTCGGGCACAGCAAAATTAGAGAGTAGGCAGGAGAGAGGATGAGCGCCTTTATCAATTTTTCATGTTATTTAAATAATTAAAAGCTAGGTAGATTATTATTTTATTGTAATTAGATTTTTGTTTTGAATAGAAATTAATTGCATATTATTTAGTTTATTTTATTATTGCATTGATTAGTTTAATCTATTTATAATTTGTATTAATTATTTATTATTATATTTTATCAGTCAAATCAGTCATTTAAGTTTTTATCATTTAAATATTCGTCTAATGTGTAATAGCTTTTATTAATTAAAAATTTAAATGGATGTTACCATTATTAATTAGTAAAGACATTAGTGTACATTGTTTACCCTAATGTCTATCTCTTAGTTTTTGTGTCACTTTGTCCGCGAAAACGAAATGTACTTTACCGTGGAAATAATTGAAACCTAACGTGTATCTGTATAGTAATGTATTATGTAAGCTGTAACATTCCGCATAGCTCGTTGGTACTGGTAAATTAATCTGTAATGTATTGTGTGCGTCAAAATGGAGGGACCAAGCCTCCAATATCTGTCATACATATCTAAAAAAATAATACCATTCATCTACTATTTCCTACCTTTGCTATAATTTTAGCTACCTCATCATATACATCATATTTTAACAAAATGTTTGGTCCCTCCATCATTATATCAAGATGGAGGGACCAAACTGATAGACTACTCCCTAGAATGTTTTACCTACTTAGTGTTATAATACCTTAATTCTACCTTAATATTATTGATTTTGGCTGCCCGAAACATATATTGTTTTAAAGATATCGATTATATAAGTTGGTCCCTCCAAATTGACGATTCAATTGTTTAGTGCAACAGCTAATTGGGCGATTTATTTTCGATCTTCCAAGGATATATATTTAATACCTATTTACTACCTTTTAATCGTGCTAAATTTCTTACGTTAAAGCTTATTTTAACTAGCAAAATAAAAATTAAAGAAATAACTAGATATAACGTACAAATTTTAAGCGTGGTGACATTAGAGTTGTCAAAAAATAAGTTTTGACATTTATTTATTTATTTAAACTTTTCGCACACAATAAAGGTACAAAGGCGGACTTAATGCCTTAGGCATTCTCTACCAGTCAACCAAGGGTGGTGAAGAGATTAGATGACAGGTGCTTTAAATAGTAGGAACATACAAAACATTCGAGACTTGAATAAAATGGGTACATAAATAGGTTAAAACCATGAAGGTATAGATAAAAATGGAGACCACACTCCGAATACCTACTTGAAGCTATACCTATGTATCGCTATCTCGCTCTTTGTGGGCAGCCCCTCTCTTTCTCATTAGGGTAACCTTTATTTTAGTTTTCCTGGGACACGCTTGTAGTTACTTTCCATTTAGTGATTAACATATTTATAAATTTCTCTAAATCACTGTTTACTACTTAGATTCTAGCTTCTAAAGATTGTATGCAACATGATATGATGCATGTTTATGAAATTACGAAAAAAGTTGTTTGATAAAGTGTGAAACTTGTGATGTTTCTGAGTGTGTAAATTTGGCTGTTTGTCATTAATCATACAAAAAGTTCTGGGTAGACGTATTATACAGAATTTTGCACGAAAATAGAGCATGACCAGAGGTGTAATTGCACAACACTCTACCAGAGAAAAATAGTTATCATTGTGACAGTTATTATAAATTTTGTCTGCATAAAAATGTAAGTATCGTTATGGATTCAGATTGTTATTGATAGCGTCATACGCAATTAGAATGCATGACATAGGTTTAGTTACCGCGGGTAATGCGATATGAATGACTGTGATAAGTGGGGGTTCGGGAGAAGCTGAAAAATACTTTTTAGTTTTGCGTAAAAACTAAAAGGAATTTATTAGGGATGTACTTATAAATTACTATCAACTCTTTCTATGGGAACAATACACAAATCGCGAAAAAAAAACTCAGTTTAATTATTTTTTTAGATTACTTAAACATAATGGACAGCAGCTTTTTTCGAGTATTCTGGGTTAGTCAGTGTTCAGAATTTTTTACCATGTGGGCAAATGAATATTATTTATATATATTATGCGGGACTGTAATAGGAACAGTGTGAAGCCTCAAAAAAATAAAAAAACATATTCCGAATTAAATCATTTATTTAACCTTATTTATAACTTCTCAATTATACATGACTGAATATCATTGCTCTATGTAATTTCTGTCTCTTACCACGTAAATCACTGAGTATATTTTCTGTATGTCTCTTTAAGTGAGCACGTATACGCATGCTAAAAAACGAATTAGCTATTTGCTTAACTATCTTAGTGTCATGCAAATCATTACAGTAAATTGATTCCGTGACGGGATGGTTAAATATTCCCTGCAACAGAGGAGTAAAATGTTGTGATACGACATTAATTAATTTGTTTTCTATATTATTCGCTCTAAGTTGGCCCATCAAATTAGCTTGTTGAAAAACTTTGTCACAATATTTTACAATTTTGTAAGCTGCTACCGAAGGGAAGTACAGTTTGCCTCGGTTTACAAATGTCGTAAATGAATTAAATTTATTTATAATCATAGAATATGTATGATCTGTTGGCAGACTTTGCAGTGCTACTAACGCATTATAACAATGTTCACAAGACATGTGGGTAAGAATTTGTTTTATTATATAACCAGTTATATAATATAATATATTTTCGTGGTATGGACTAGTATGAATTGCGTCTAAATTTTGAAACACATTTTCAACATCTTGTTGAAAGTCAGGTTCTTCCCGAGGTCGAAACAAACTTTTCGGTTTATTGAAATCGAAGACTTGTGAAGTTTCAAAACCATTTTCTATGCAGTTGGCATTTATGGACGGTTGAATAGAATGTCTGAACAACATCTTCCGCATTATATATCGGAACTCAAGAGGACACGGGTTATCTTGAGCCCGGCCGCGAGCCCTAATGCATGAAAAAAAAATTTCCAAGTTGTCTTGGGAACACTTAAAAGTCAACAAATATTTCAGTGGATTTTGCTGCAGTGTACACAAATCATTAACAAGTAATGGCAAACTATGTATGTTCATCAAAAAACCTAGTGCAAAAGTTTTTCTGCGATGATTTAAAATACCAGTGCCATCTATCATTAAGGATTTTAAATACGTTCCAGTATCACTAAATACTGGTTCCCAATAACGTTGGTTTTTCAACGATAATGGAGACTTGGAACCTTTTCCAAAGGGTGACTTTGAATTCATTAAATCAAAAAGTCTATCAATCACGTGCAAGAATTCTGATGTCGCTTCACTATTTAAAAAGTCAGGATGACCACTAACCCTCAAAAAATCTATTGCATCAGCAACTGATGAACTTAGTACTTGTGCAGCAAGCCTAACATTCATTTTTTTGTTTTTAAAATCTACATGTAAAGCGCTTAATTTATTGGCAAATTTCAAACCCTCTTCGTTTTGTACTTCGTGTAATTTTTTTATGTATTTAAACGATATATCTCCGGTACTTGACTTCATTTCAAAATCAGCCAACACATTTCTCGCAAGTTTTAACATATGAGCAGCGTCAAGTAGACAATAAATATTGCTCTTCCCGTTGGGATGTTCAAAGAACGGTATTAAATTATTTTGTTCAAGTGTACAGCCTAAATATTCGTAAGCCTTAACATTGGATGATGCACCATCACAGGTCAAAGATCTTACGGTGACACCAATTTCATCAAGCACAATTATTGCTGTTTTTATTAATTCTGATAGAAGTTCCCCAGGCAAATTATTTGCAATAAAAAAATATGCAATTGGACATTTAAAGCGTACACCGTATGAAACTATCTGAAATACGAGAGCTTCAGAAGCTAATTTTTCTGGATCACTTACAGTAATTGGTCCTAAATCAACGTAGCCAACGACTTTGTCCAATTTTTTATCATAGGCCAAATTTTCTTTTAATGCCATGCCATCAAATATTAAAGCAACATTTTTTAAATATTTTTTTTCCGGTAATTTGACTTGCTCTTTTAAATATTCGAGTACTTCAGATAAGAAACCAACATTACAATTAAAGAAAGACAAAGATCTTCGTATTGTTTCTACATGAGGCAAAGTTGTATATTTTCTTAAAAAATCATAAGCTTTGGGTGAATAGAAATTCAAAGTTAAAGCAAAGGCTTTGATTTCCTCACTATATCGAACACCATGTGGATTACTCGGTGGCCTTTTGAATTCCTTGCAGATATCAGCAAAACGCCCTTGTACAATATTTTCAATTTCTGACTGACTCGTATACTTTTTAATTGTTGCCATTAAGGAAGACATATCGTGATGTTTTTTAGTTTGCCGCGCCACTTTTTGCTTAAGCATCTTAGTTTTCTTCTGAAGTATTTGTTCTTTAGTTGACTTTATTTTCACTTGCACGCCCCTATTAATCTTCGCAGGAACGCGATCTTCACTGCTGACCTAACAAAACAAGAAAACTTTGTGTGAAATCAGTACTTTACATTAATGAATTTGTTTGTTTTATTGAAAGTTATTAGGAAATACAGGGTAAAATATAGCCTTCTCGAAAAATGGGCTATCCAACATTGAAAGAATTATTCAAATCGGACCAGTAGTCCTGAGATTAGCGCGTTCAACCAAACAAACAAACTCTTCAGCTTTATAATATTAGTATAGATTTGAATCTATACATAATATGATGTTATGTAAATGAGTATTTAATATTTTGTATGGGAAAGGGAAACTTACAGGTAACTCGTTAAGATTGCTTATATTTTCCAGAACTTTCCGACATTGTTTTTTATCAGTTGGTTCCTCGATATTGCCGCCAGCACGTTTCACTGCTATTTCCATAAGTGGAAAATTTCTATCAGAAATGTCAGAACTAGTGCTTGGTACAGCCAGAGGATCTATTTTCACCATATAGTCTTCATGCATTGAACTTATTATCTGAAAATTATAATATATTTTATAAAATTTTGCCTTTTGCCATACATTTGAACTATATTTCTAAATACGTAATATATTGTAATACAGATATATAAACTATGTTAAATGTTTACCATGGCTGGTGGGACTGTTTCTTGATCTATTATATTAGGAACTGCTGTTTCTTTTAAGCGCCTTGTTTTTTTATAATAATCTGATTCTTGAAAATGTAAATTGCAAATCCGTGCACTTTCATAAAACTTGTTTTTCAATGGTACAATGGATAACCACAATTTTCTATGAGTACTATTTTTAGGAAATCTGAAAAAAAAGCATTTGATGGATATTAAATTTTTTGAATAGTGAGAAACAAAAATTTTATATTTAAAAAAATCACATAGTCCACAATCCTTAAGAGACATATATAATACTTAAGACTTTTTTTTTTAATTAGTTCATGTTCCACGGAAATTCCCAGATATATCCTCAATATGGTTACACTACTTCAACATGACATAAAACAAAAAAAAACGTAAACAAAACATTAAAATTGCACATAGTCAATTAAATTCAATGTAAAACTATTTGATTCGGTCGTAATTATCATTAAATAATATGTTGAAAACACTGATAAAAAATAGGTAGAAATAAAGTGAAAAAAACAAAGAAATATGTTTGCAATGATTCAATGCCATAAATCACTTACGGGTGAAATCTTATATCACCTCCTGGACACCACTTACTTCCGCAACCACGCACTATACAATTTTGCACCATTTCTTGAATTATATCAATTATACCGTGAATAATCTCATTTAAAGCTGTGAACCGCAAAGTAAACAACCGCCATATTGCGTCTTATTTATTTTGACATAGGGTCAATGTTGCCACTTTATCGAATCCTAAGGAAATGGGATTCTAACTCCGTTATGAGCCAATCCAACTTTGCCTAAGGGACCGATAAAAAAAAAAAAACACAATTAACTAATCGCGTTTTAACTATTTATTACTTTATATAATACCAGACAGCGTTTAACTTATGATTTTGTTATTGTGATGACTATTCCTAAGAATTTACTAGGAGATTCAAATAAGAAGATAGCAATACTATCGTCCTCACCAAAAAGAGAGGTCGGCCCACAGAGAGTGAGATAGAGATATGTAGGTATTTGACTCAAGCTGTTGTTCTGAGTGTGGTCTCCATTTTTATCTATACCTTCATGGTTAAAACCTTAACATCGCGACGTAACTAGTGAAGTAACCATACGACTCTGTACTCGATACTCAAGATAAATCGATTCAAATTTGTATGAGTATTTGATCGATTTGATTATGTATTGAAAAGTGCATTGGATTAAAGTTCTGATTAGAAAATTTAACTTAAACTTTAATTTTGTAGGTATTTCGAAATGATACAGTGGTACGAGAGGTGAATTTGTTCAATTTTGCGTGGACGCTAAGTCACGTGCCGCTTGGCTAGTTAAAATAAGCTTTAGCGTAAGAAATTTAGCACGATTAAAAGGTAGTAAATAGGTATTAAATATATATCCTTGGAAGATCGAAAATAAATCGCCCAATTAGCTGATGCACTAAACAATTGAATCGTCAATTTGGAGGGACCAACTTATATAATCGATATCTTTAAAACGATATATGTTTCGGGCAGCCAAAATCAATATATTAAGGTAGAATTAAGGTATTATAACACTAAGTAGGTAAAACATTCCAAGGAGTAGTCCCTCCATCATTATATTATAATGATGGAGGGACCAAACATTTTGTTAAAATATGATGTATATGATGAGGTAGCTAAAATTATAGCAAAGGTAGGAAATAGTAGATTAATGGTATTATTTTTTTAGATATGTATGACAGACATGGGAAATCATCCAATGACTGCTCCCGCTCTGGGTGGAGCGGAAGGGAGTGTCAGACTCTTACTGACTAAAACCCATCCATGTTCCTTCCGTAGCCCTTTATGTTCCGGGGTAGCGGTAACCCTTTCGGACAATCCCGCTTACCCGGCAGGCTTGGCCCTGGGGGGCCCCTTCATATGCTGACATCTCTACATTGGGGGCTTGGTCCCTCCATTTTGACGCACACAATGTATTTTAATTGCACATGAAAACGAACCCAATTTACAGATAAATTGGGTATGTTTAAAACAGACCATATAAAATGTCCGCAGAGATAACTATACGGTCTGTACGGCTATCAAATACCAATTTACAAAACAGTTATTTTGAAATAACGTGTTTATTGTTTGTTTATATCGAAATAACGAAAAGATGAAAACCGTTACTTGTCTAATGTAATAAATAAATTGAGTATAGTGTAAGATTTAAAAAAATAAGAAATTATAGAATGGTTTTTATCTACATTATATTTATATTGTTCGGCTTAGTTAAGCCCAATAGTCGTTGGGGGAACATTGAGCTACATGTTTTCGTGTTGCTTGGTGTTTCGTATTCTTGCTAAATAGAAGCGATACGTTACCGACGGATATAATGGTTTGCTACTATATCCATTTCATATGCCTTTATTATTTATTCTATCTTTGTCTGTTCCAGCATCTACAAAACAACGCCGCATGCAAGGCCCGCACGGTCGCCCGCAACAAGAACAGAGACAAGCGCTCCGCGGCTCTCGCCATGTGAACCCGCCGCACTGCCGCACCGCACCACATCGCACGGTTCCACGCAAATATCTCTCTCGGTTTAGTTCTAGAGCTTAGTTTAACGCTAGCAAGGTCAATTTGACGCCTTACTTCTTAGTGTGTCACCTCCCGAGCGAACAACAGTAACAACTAGTTACAGCATGCCGCCGGACAGGTCGTGTGAGGATTGTGTTAGGTTACAATAGGCTAGTTGTTAAAACCAAAGAAATTCGTCATATTTTTGGATAAAATAAAAACGTTGGAACCGTCTATTCTATGAGGCGTTCGCTGATTGTCGACGCTCTGATTATTTCTCACAATATGTTACTGATCTGGGACTCGTTCGGTCATTCCTTCTACGATGTTGATGTATTTTAAATTGATATTATTGCGATCGATGTTTTCATATCATTTTGTATTATAGAATATTTATTCTTACTCAATTTCTTGGTGATTTGGGCTCACGCTTATTCGTTTTGAATGTACTGTGTTACTGCCGGCACTTAGAACTTAACTGTTGCTATTTTTAGTAAAATATTTTACTATAGTTATACTTATGTTATATTATATATATTTTTGTATTTAAATTGACAGTTTAGAACTTAACTGTTGCTATTTTTAGTAAAATATTTTACTATAGTTATACTTATGTTATATTATATATATTTTTGTATTTAAATTGACAGTTTAGAACTTAACTGTTGCTATTTTTAGTAAAATATTTTACTATAGTTATACTTATGTTATATTATATATATTTTTGTATTTAAATTGACAGTTTTGTGTGTTAATAGATTACATTATTTGTTAGACTTACTTACTTTGCATAGTTTGTTTTACTTTCCATGGATTACGTACGGAAAGTCAAGTTGTGGAGTAAAGGCGTTTAGTTAATGATTTATTAAATGATTATTCTCTATGACTTGTACTGTTCATGTATCTTATGTATATGTGATTCGTATGAGTGTCCTAGTGAGGATGAGTGCATCACAGTGCAGTTCATATGTTTATAATATAATGCTTCTCTGTAAATATTATTTTAATTAGGATTTGTTGCAGTGGTCACCAAGACTTGTAAATTTTTAGGATTAACGGTGTTGAAATAATATTTAATATGAGAACTTTCTTTGTTTGATTTTTTTAAGACATTTCCTCACACATAATCACGAGTAGTCTATGCCATTTTTGAAGGCGCAAAGCCTGTATGTAATCCCGATGCTTATTTCTCATTCGGTGTGTTTCGGTATATTTTCCAAGTAAACTCTCTTATTTACTTTATTTTCTTATTCTCGTGTACACTAGAATTGCAAATAAAAATATAAACACATGACTAGCTTTATTCTCAGATACATAATCGTCCCCCGATTTATACAAAAGTCAGAGTCCCTCACTACATTCATAATGTTATTACAACAATTAAATATTCATGTTCTTAACTAACACATCGCTCCTTAGGAAGTGGGTTGCACTCCTGCGCAATGATCACTAGAAATGACGACATCAAAATATTTTTAGATTGTAAAAACTGTCTACAGAAATTACACAAAAAAGTTTTAAATACCAGCCAAGTTTTCGGGTCAACATTCCTACAAATTTAAGATAAAATTTACTTGCTTCGAATGACATTATCCAGGCATCTGTATAACAGGAATGCACCCCATACTATTTGTTGTACAATTTTAAATATCTGATAATAGAACAAATCGACAGACCCTTACCTAACTCGGTACAAAATGTTAAGCTCATGTGTCAGACTAACTACTGTAGCCAAACAAATTAACTTTCAATTGACAATTTTGAAAAAGAATACTATTTTATATTGTCATGTTAAAGTCTTTGCAGATTCGCTCTGACGAAAATGTATCTCATGTCTACAGTCATAGTGAATCAATTCAAAATGCGTACTATTCCTAAACCGCTCCATTTGAACGTCCATGTAAAAGTTAACTAACAATAGATATGTGGGTTTTTGTATGGGAATGCTATTCAATGGAGTTATTTAAGAAGTATTTTAGCTACAGTCCACCTGTATAATCAAGACACTCATTACAGATATCTTAACACCTAAAAGATTACATTTAGTAATGGTCTTCATTAAGTACAAACATTTATTTGTGAGCATTACTCGAGCTGTGCGCGCCAATACGGCTGCAGGCTCGAGTAATCTTCACGTGACATTATACATTGACTTATTTTAAAGTGCAATTCCGCGATATACATAATGCAAAAATATGAATAAACATTTTCGATAATAAACGACTAAAATAACTTTAAGATTTGTGTGTGAATACTTTACTAACCGACAAAGGCAATTTGATGATTGTTTATGTCTACTTTATATTTTTAAAATAAACTATTTCTTTTTAATTTTAAGATAGGCACTGGAGTGTCGCCCGGGGTTTACTACAGATATTTATACCCGGACGGCGCAGTACTATTGTCACTCAATCGTTATAAATACTCCTCTCAGCTAAGATACACTTCGAATGGACAGTTTCACAACGTTACTCACTTAACCGAACGAATCACAACATCACGTTATATTTATTTGCTGTGCAACACAACCTATTGGCGCGTGTACCAAATAACGTAGCAATCGGGAGGTATGTATCGTAAGGCAACGTTGAAGGCAGTCATCTGCATTGATCATTATTGATTCTTACAAAATTGATAAAAAAAATATAGATACTTAATGTAAGTAAAGCCGGAAATGCTTAATAAAAATATATTAATTATATTGTCTTCTATGGATATTAGAGAGGACTAAACGCCGTGCCCGACAATAATGGGCTTATCCGTAAACGGAAGGGGGCTACTAAAACGTTGAATACAATTATTCGAAAGTTCGTAAAGAACAAGCGTTACACACGAGTGCGATGTTTGTACCCGCAGATGGTGATATCAGGTTGCGTGTGTCTTCTATAAACACATACTACTGCAACAACTCTAAAACTCAAGTCGACTTGAGTCCTATATAAGTATATATTCTGAAATTGCAACGTACTTTGGTTATACCGAAACATAGTGACAATAATTCGTATACTACTTAACTATTCTTATATTTAAACAACATCCTCTAACATAAACTTAGTGACTTAGGCCATAGAAAGGTAACATTTATGCAATTACTAAAATTTTGCACTTAAATAGGGATAGGGATATTTTACGAATTGAATGCTGACGTGTTTCATAAATATTTAAAAGATCCATAACTTTTGCAAAGGGACCCAATATAGTGGTGGAATTCGACAGATGTTGACCTAAACAAAAAATAAAGGTAGAAATGTCAACTGGTACGGGTACAAATCTAATTTATCAAAAAATTTCAATATAAATGTGCAGATAAATGCAAAGAATTTTGCCCATTTCCAAAAAAGCCCTGTTTTGCATAAATAGCTATTATAAACAATATACAAGCAAAGTTAAGAATAACATTCTTTGGTATACTTAATTAAACATATCTTATTTTTCAACTTAAAACGCTTCTAAATACTCATTATATACAGTTTCCTTCGATAATAGTTGTTTATTTACTCTGGCAATGTAAAAGCTTTGGTTCTGCATTTTGACCAAATATCTTAATAATAAGTTTTAAATAGTAGTACTACATATATTAAAAGTCTCCATAAAAGGAACTAAGTTACAGAACATACATGTAACAATCATTGAAACGATGTACTTCGAATAAATATCAAGAATTAGCCGCCTATCGTTATGTGAGCGGCACACAATGAAATTGATAATAGAAAAGAGAAATAATGCTAAAATATGATTTTAAAAACATGAAAAATTTAAATATCAAGAGAAAAGAGGAAATCTTTACAATACCTACTTTATAATCATCGATTTTACAAAATTACTCTTGATATAATACTGCCATAAATAGGCGCCCATTACGGTATACACAAGTTTGAAAGTTACATACTCTATTTTTTTTTTTTTAATATCATTATCTATTTTATAAACACTTTATCGACACAGAATAATATTACTAGCATAAAAAAACATTCACGTCAATGACTTCGTTTTTATTTTTACAAAATATATGCTCAAGGTGGCAATAACAGGAGTTACATGCATAGACCTGAGATTTTATTCGCAACAAATTGCAGGAAAAAACATGCCATGTCGATAAAATTATAGGTACCTTATAAAAAGTTCTGAATACACTTCACACAATACATGAGACGTGCATTAGAAGAATAAGTTTGTGCTTCGACATTATAATACAATGGGGTACAATTTCTATTATATTTACATTGCTAAATACTTCCAATGTCTATGTTACACATTATGACCAGAAAATCTAATATAGTTTAATAATTTTAATGTTATGTTATGTATACAACATCAAAATAAAACCGTCACATCCTTGAAATCGTTTGGCAGAGAAGAAACCTCATTTTGCCATTATTTACAAATGCCAGTACCGTTCATCTCATATACCTGCTTACCTGCTACGTAATGAACGCGAGTCCAAAATAGATATCTAGTGAGTCCTATTTACCAAACATTTCAATCGGTACATTCGTCCGACCGCTCGAATAGTATTGTCTCGCTCACTCATACTGAAACTCGTATGTATCGTTCTATGCGAGATGTGTGAGCTCGCTCTAATCAAGATGGAGCCTTTTCCCGCGACCTAAGTTCGGTAAGGGCAAATGTATCGATTTAAATCTTTGGAATATACCACATTTCCAGTCCAGAGTTTCCAACTAGAGTCCAGTTATTTTTGTGAGTGAAAAGGAAAATAGTTTACTCAGTTTCTGGAACCTCCAATCTCGACAAGAACCTGTTGAATCTCATGAAAATCATAACTGCTGACTAGCTATCGTGAGATATTAGGGCTGACGCATATTTGGGCGAACCGCACCGCATTGCAAAAATAACACTTCCGTTCATTTTGTATGTGAACGCGGCTGTAATGTGCGCATACATTTACAAGCCAAATTATAAACTGGACTATCCGAAATAGTGGACCAGTTTTATAACGTAACTTTGTATTTTCAAGTATTGTTAATATTTTATTAACAAGAACTATGGTTGATGGATGGATGCTATTTCTCATTGATCGTTACTTGATACTTATAAATATAATGTAATTGCACTGAAAAGGCAATAGTGGTAATTTTTTTAGTCTTTTTTTCATTTTCGATGATAATGTTTAACAACAGACGTCCTTATTACACAACTAAGTCGGCAGCTGATTGGTTTCCTTGTACCTATCTAACTAGATAGATTATTCTGAATTTAGTTCGTCTAACAGGGCACTTTTAAAATGATCAGGTTTATATAATTCTGTGAAAACGATCAATTCAATTTACAGCAATTTAAATGAATTAATTTCCATTTTTAAATGGAAGATACAATGGCGTTGCGTGTATTGAATGTATTTTTATTTATGGTTATATTAATAAGTTATACCTAACGCGACAAACGCTTTAGCATTTTTTTATGTCATCGTCCATAGAAATATTCACAACGCACGAACCCACTAACCATTGTGGTAAAATACACTTACCCCATATCATGTAGATACTAGTTTTTAGATTCTACACAATTTTAGAGGTTACCCTATTTGATGTTTGGATGTTTATAGACTAGCCGAAGACTGGCCGCGCGAAATCACAGTCACGAACGATGAGCAACTTATATATTATCAGTGACGCACTGACTTTTGCAGGATACTTTAAGTATGAGCAGTAATATTCAAGTACCTCAAAAGTAGTACTATAAAAACGAACGGCGCCACCTGAGCGTAATTAAGTATTTAAAAACTTAATTACGCTCAGGTGGCGCCGTTCGTTTACACAACGAGTATCTAACGATTAATCATTTATCGTGTAATACAACCTTACCTCATAAATACATAAAGTACAATCAACAGAAATGATAAGTAACCACTAGCTGGGCACAAATTATCATAAAGTACTACATGGTAAAACCGTGCAATAGTTACCTGGTTTCTTACCTGTCTTGTCGACAGTACAGCTGCATTAAAAAACTATACCGTAAGTCCTATTTACACGATACAAGTTGATTGCCTGTGCCAAACGATACTTGCATGCAACTGGCAATTAAATAGCACTGTGCAAATTAGGCGAATTTAGCGGAATTCAAAAAGTAATTTCTTGAAGAGATTCGATGCAATTGATAAAAAAAGAAACAACTCAATTATGACACGCGTTATGTTTACGCATGTGACTACTCGTTCCACGCCTGAGAGGTTCAAATTAGCTCTCGTGTGTGCCGCGACTACTCAGCGGGGATCTTCTGCTTCTTGCACTCCGGCTCGTCGTCCTCCTCCTCATCGTCGTCCCACTCCCACTCCTGGTCGTCATCGTCCGGATCGCGAGGTGTCTCCTCCGGGATCTCTTCTTCGTCTTGTTCCTGTAAAGAATCATGAGCATGATTTATTTTTATAATACCAATCGTTTTATTTTATTTAAATATCAAAACTAGGATGTACTGTGGTAAGTAAAGTCAGTAAAATAAATTCTCCTAATATTCCAATTCTTACTTTCGTCTTGTAAGGAATCTTTTCCTTTATTCCTTTTTTTCTGGCTAGAGTTTAGTCACACACGCAAGCAACGTGGGTATTCGCAGTATACCAATATAATATACGAAATCACCTCAACAGTAAACCACCTCTTAACATACCATTACTACATTGGCATTCAGCCAAGATAGGGTAGATTAGCCATGCTAGAGCATACGCTAGTGGCGACATCTATCCAGCCACATAGGAAGTACAATGATAGCGAGCGAAGTGTCAAAAGCTGACATGTGAAGACACTACTACGTCACACAAATCTTACATCGCGCAAGCAGAGTTTACTGCGCGATCTAACGTATATACTCAGCCCCGACTAAGGGGCTATCTCCACGAGCGAGAGAATCGCGGCGATAATATCGTCGTGCCACGTATTTCTATAAACTGTGTATATATGCGCGTCTCCACACGGCGTTGTTATCGCGGCGATGCGACGAGTGGCAATGTGCGCGCGTAACGTCGTCGTATCGTCGCGACTGGTGACGCGCCCGCCGCGCTGTCAAACGCAGCGTCATTTGAGCGTTGTCATTCGCCAAGCAAGGCGACAAGCTTTTTAAACAATCTTAGTACCTACAATGTTTAACATTGAAAAGTTTATTCTTGAAATGAAAGAGAGACCTGCCCTTTACGATGTTCAGTTGCCCGAGTATCGGAACAGAGAAATTAAAGGGCCACGGCCCACCAACAGCGCTTTTTTTCATTTCTTAATAACAATAACTGCATAATTATTCACTAACGTACTTGCACAAGCACCCCAGAACACTACATCCATAATAATTTATTTATTTACTATTCATATTTCGCTCTCGTCTAGCAGCTAACTGAACTCTTTCAACAAAACAATTGCACAACGCCTCGTCGCGTAAACACGGCGATTCCGTTACGAGTCGTCACGGGCACGCGGTGATTCCGTTACCAGTCGGGACGATACGCTGGCGGAATAATCAATTGTTGGTGGAGACGACCCGACGATAAAAGCGCGGATCCGTCGCGATTCTCTCGCTCGTGGAGATAGCCCCTAAGAGTTGTCGGGCAGTAGCCCGCCACACACAACACTTGTCTGGTTGGAGGATCCTCCCTTTTGAATGGAGGGACTTTTCACCCTGTTCCTCCATTCCCTCTAAACGCTTATAACGTATAGTTGTCAGAAACAAAAGCAGTGGCTCTCAGCCGGCAGCGGGCCGCGACAGCAGGAGCCACTAGCAGCCAGTACGTACTGCGCTCTGCATGACGGAGATGGGCGGCGCGTCCTGGTGCGCGGCCACGCGGCGCTCGATGAGGTACGACACGTACTCGTCGTACAGCAGGCGCAGCAGGTGGAACGAGCCGAACGACGCCGCCGACCTGCGAGGGACAAGGAAGTGTTAGGTTCAGCGAGAGACATTTTAGAAGAGTAAAGTACTTATAAAAATGTACAACTTATACAAAGAAACCAACTCAGAATTTATGAAAAAAAACGAACTAATTGCCCCACACATTTTAGTCACCCATTATTCGCCCGCCTTCCCCTTATTCAAATTCAAATTCAAATTGTTTATTTGCAAGAAAATACATATTATACAAGGGAAGATCTTACAGCCTTAAAGTAATTGTATTCTGCCTGCAAGCAAGCGTGCAAATTTTTGTTTTAATGAACTAATAATTATACAGATTAAAATACACATTATTATTAATTACAATACTTAAATTGATTCAAATACACATATTACAATATACACACAAAATGTCATTTATTAATTTACAATAAATCATTAATTATTACTTAGTCTAAATCATTAATTATTACTTATTTTTATATTGTAAAAATTCTTTTATGCTGTAGAAACACATTTCTTTTAACCACACTGATAATTTTATTTTAAAATCATTACCTTGCAACAATTTCAATTCGCTTGGCAGGGTATTATAAATTAATATACACATATTGAACACATTTTTCTTATATATATCTTTATGACCAGCTGGATGATATAAGAGGTCGCGAAACTTAGCCCTTTTCTGTCTTGGTATAACCTCAGTATGTTGCTTAAAATAATGCATGTGTGTCTTTGTAAAAATGCAGATATCTCTAACATACATACAGGGCAGTGGAAGAATTTTCATTTTTTGAAAAAGGGGTTTACAGCTATCTAAGAACCATGCCCTGTTTAATACCCGGATGCAGCGTTTTTGGAGCTTAAAAACTCTATCGGCATCGGCCGAGTTACCCCATATGATTAGTCCATAGCTTAGAACAGAGGACACATAACCATGGTAAGCTGCAAGAGCAGCTTCTACAGACACATTTTGTCTAAGCTTTTTCAAAGCAAACACGAACCTATCCAATTTCTGACATATATGCTCCACATGGCTTTTCCAATTCAGGTTTTTGTCAACATTAATTCCTAAAAATTTTAGTTGATCCACTTGTTGTACCTTTTCACCATTATATAGAATATCCAAAGCTAATGGTTTGCTATTATATGAGTTAAATTCGATTAATTTTGTCTTGCTAACATTTATATTTAAGTTATTATTTTGCATCCAACATATTATATCTTTTAGGGTCTTTTCCGTAGCTGATTTGTAGTCGCTTTTATTCTGACATTTTATGACAACTGTAGTATCATCTGCAAAAAGTATACATTTATGCAAAGTCGCCTCTGGAAGATCATTTATGTAAAGTAAAAAAAGTAAAGGACCAAGAATGCTTCCCTGAGGCACGCCACATTTATTTATTACCGCTGCTGATTTGAATTTCTCTTTGGAATATATTCTGACACTTCTATTAACAATTTTGGATATCTCAGTACACTGCTGCCTGTTTCTTAGATAACTAGATATCCACTCATAAGCTTTTCCTCTAATACCGTAGAAGTCTAATTTGTTTAGTAGCTTATCATGGTTGACAAAATCAAAGGCCTTACTCATATCTAAAAAGAGGGACACTGCAGGATTGCCATTATTAATACTTTCTGTTACAAGTTTAATAAAGTTAAATATTGCAAGAGCAGTTGAACTACCTTTACGGAAACCAAACTGCTCTTTGCAGAGTATTTCCTGTGTACAAAGAAAATTATTTAACCTAACAAGCATTGCCTTCTCAAAGATTTTTGATATAATGGGTACTATCGTGATCGGCCGATAATTACTAGGATCTGACTTATTTCCATTTTTAAATAATGGTTTCACAACAGACATCTTAAGCTGGTCAGGAAATACGCCTTCCAAAAAAGATAAGTTTATAATATGTGCTAGTGGATGACATATCCAACGAGCACAAGCTTTTAAGACCTTTGTGGCGATGCCGTCATACCCAACGGTACGGTAACGGTAACGGTATTACCAACTTCTTGTTGGTAATTTTCATTGGTACTTCACTCTCTTAAATAAAATATGTCCCTCGTTTAACTTTTTTATAAATTGTGTCAACTTATTCATAAAATTGTGATATTATTAATAATTCAGAAAAATGACGAGGACGAGGCTGAGAGAGTTGACTGACCAAGCTCTTCATTAATTTGTTCTCAGGAATCGTCATTTCATTTTTAACCGACTTCAAAAAAGGAGGAGGTTATCAATTCGACGGTATGTTTTTTTTTTTGTTTGTTACGCGACTACTCCGCCAATTGACTGTTTGAATCGGTCAAAAATAAAATATGAAATCACATAGATAAAAGACCGCTCGTCTTAAAACTCCCATCACCGTACAGAAATTAAATATTATGCGAAGATATAATTGTAAAATTGCATTTAATGCTAATAGGTATTCCATTTGATTCAAAAAATCAGTGACGTCACATTGTTATATTTCATACAAATCACGTACAAATGCCGCGTTTTGACAGTTCATAAAAAGTAACGTTATTGACTACCCTTTCAAATACCCAATTGTGGACCGATTTTCAAAATTCTTTTTTTGTTCGAAAGGAGATACTTCTGAAGTGGTCCCACAGTCACCAAGTTAAGATCTGATGATTGGATCCTGGAGAAATCGAGGGCAACCCTCAAATTTTATGGGCCCACAAATCGTTTTTCGCCAATCTTATACTTCATAAGTACTTGCGTATAGTAATTATCACCTCATGTAACTGAGCTGATGATGGAAGGTACATCTCCTTAACAGTAAGGAGAAGGCATCGACTGATTTAGTAACTTATTATTATGATGTTTGAAAGGGCGTTTGCCATTTTGGTCTCGTGATCATCAGACGATAGAAATCTTCAAAAAACGACAGCACATGCCTCGCGATTGCTGCGATTGCTTGTGTATGCATAGTTTACGACATACCATAACATAACATTACGCCAGTTCACTTTTAATGGCACTTTAAAATTGTAACAATAATACAGTAAATGTGTAATTTATCATTGTTACATCTAAATTTTTTTTACAGTTGTAGATATGTTGTGTATGTGTAACTTGTCCCTTGAACCAATCTTGAGAGAAACGGTTTCGTAGTTTCATTATTTTAAGAAACGGCACAACACGGCATAAAAATTGTTCTCCCAATTTTGGAAAATTATTTAGCTCCTGAGTAGTAGAGTAGAGTAGAGATAGTCGCGACTGTCATTTTATTCCATAAAGCTGCTGGTGAAATTTTTCGTTTCCTTATATTGTTTTGACAGCGAGAGCATGTTACGATTTTACCCAGACGCACCAATTCTTCGGGTATTAAAACGTACTGTAAGCTTTATAACAAATAGCATGGCATGTCAGCGAAAATGTTAATAGCCTGTTCAAAATCATTTACTGATGATACCTCCCTACGATTACGACTAGCTTGTCGCATAATATCTAATCGATTCGCTCTGGATTCGGCAGATTCATTGGATAGACGCTCGTATTGCACGTGTAGACGACGGTAACTTTGCTCCTCGGTTTCGTGTGAAAAGCGCTCCTGAATCAAACCGAGACGATCCGAACGTTGCTCCTCGGTCTCGTGAGACAAGCGTTCATGAATTAAACCGACACGATGAGCACGTTGCTCCTCCCTCGGTCTCGTCAGACAAACGTTCATGAATTAAACCGACACGATGAGCACGTTGCTCCTCCCTCAGTCTCGTGAGACAAACGTTTATGAATTAAACAGACACGATGAGCACGTTGTTCTTCGGTCCCGTGAGACAAGCGTTCATAAATGAAACCGACATGATGAGCACGTTACTCCTCGGTCTCGTGAGACAAGCGTTCACGAATTAAACCGACACGATGAGCACATTGCTCCTCGGTCTCGTGAGACAAGCGTTCATGAATTAAACCGATACGATGAGCACGTTGCTCCTGGGTCTCGTGAGACAAGCGTTCATGAATTAAACCGACACGATGAGCACGTTGCTCTTCGATCTCGTGAGACAAGCGTTCATGATTTAACTGACACGATGAGCACGTTGCTCCTCGGTTTCGTGAGACAACCGTTCATGTATTAAACCGACACGATGAGCACGGTGCTCCTCGGTCTCGTGAGACAAACGTTCATGAATTAAATCAAGACGATGAGAACGTTGCTCTTGAGTCTCGTTTGATAATCGTTCACGAATCAAACAGCCGCTGAGCACGACTTTCTGGACTTTCATTAAACTTTGATAATTTCGTGTTTGCTCTCTTCTGAGAAAGTCTATACGCTCGCTGCTCATCACTCTCATTTGAAATGTTTCTAGTATTTCTTTCCCTGCTTTTCTTTAAACGTTCTTCCCTTTCGTCGTTACTTTCTTCCAAACGGCGGCGGCGTTGTCTCATTTGAGCAGCGCGTTTAGTAGGCCTACCCATATTAAACAAAATGAATTATCTTTCTATCTAAAATTGAAAAAGAAACTTCAAAACTATGAACTACCTATGTACAAACTTAAACTAAAAAGTAGAAAATAAAATTATTTTTAAATAAAAAACAAAAACCGACTTCAAAAACCTAATAAACTCTAAAAACTTAAAAATAATATTAAATTGAATAACTATAATCAAGAATTATTAACCTAAATAACCTTACCTAACTTTAATCTACACTATATTTTACAATTTAAAATTTTTTGGAGTTGGTGCCAAGCCTGCACTCACAAAATATTAACCTAAAAAAAAAGAACAATAGCAGCAAAAAAACAAAACAAACTGAAAAAAAAAAAATTTCAACACAAAACAGAATATCAACTGAAGAAGACAGAGTTGTTTTGAAAACGGTACAACGCCATCTATCGAGCACTGACAAAACTTTTGATAGCTTTGTTTAAAAAATCAGTACCTAATCATATGATATTAATTTACTCTCGTAAACTATTGTAAAGTGTGTAAACTATTGTAAAAGTGGAAAATATTTTATGGGCATATTAGATGCACTTGGCTTGGCACCGACTCCAAAAACTGTTAAATTGTAAAATATAGTGTAGATTAAAGTTAGGTAAGGTTATTTAGGTTAATAATTCTTGATTATAGTTTATTATTTTTAAGTTTTTAGTGTTTATTAGGTTTTTGAAGTCGGTTTTTGTTTTCATATAAAAATACGGTATAATACCTGAGAGTAAGTTCCCTGATGACGAGCGACGAGTAGAAGGACCAGTCCAGCAGCAGGCGGCGCGCGCGCGCCGTGTAGTCGGGCCGGCGCTCGTGCGGGGCCAGCGCCGCGCGCACGCAGCCCTCCAGCCAGCCCGCCCACTGCTCCAGCGAGGCGCCGCGCGCCAGGGTGGCCTGCGGCGAGATACAAAAGTGTCTTACGTCATGGGTTGCATATTCAATTAAGCTCGCCCAAAACCGATTTGCCTTTACCTCTATACGTACCTATATATTTTAACAGTTTCATTAATGCAATATGTTTGTATCTTTATTGAGGAGTCCTAGAATGACTATGGATTTTCGATTTCTGTAAGTGTTTATTACGACTTTATGTTACTCCTTCCCGAGGTGATGACTTTTTTGTTTAGGGTTAGCAAGGCATATAATTTGACTATATCGGGCAGGTGTTGTGAAAATAAAGCCGGTGTACCTTGAAGTCCGCCTCCAGCTTGTGCGCCGTGGCCGCGCTGGCACAGGAGCAGGCCCAGGCCGCCTGCTCGCGCACCACGCGGAAGTCCACGCGGTTCAGGTCCGCCAGCATCTGGATGAGGTCACCACAAAATATTTTAATTAATAGTGATATTTTTCAACGCTTGTCTAATAGGTTATGTTTTATGACCAAATGCCATAGTAGTCTCATACAAAATATAAGTAGTAATGAGTGCAGTGTCACCTGGTGTATCTGCAGATGGTTGTTGAGCACGGCGCGCGCGGCCTGCGCCAGGTGGTTGAGCGACGTGTAGCGGCGCAGCGCGGCCGCCAGCGCGGCCCCGGCGGCGGCCTGCGCGCGCGCGGCCGGGCCCGGCGCGCCGCCCGCGCCCGCCGCCAGCGCGCCCTCCAGGCTCTTTGCGAAGTTGCGGATCGCCTGTGCCAGGGGAGATATTTGGTTAGACTGATATTAGACTGTTCACTTTTCATAATTTTTGCCTTTCACTTATAAACCACTTTGCATTCAATTATTGTTGGTAGTTATTTTTGTGAAGCCAGGAGACCACAAAAGACTCAAAGAAAATTTTGGATACGTCACTTGAATATGAATTATATTGGGTGACTGGTAATTAGTGACCGATATTTAAACACGTGATTGTACTCATGATTACAATCAACTTTCCCAAAGAAACTTTTTTGTATACATATTTTTATCACAATAACAATACAACTGGCGCGAGCAAAGTTCAATGAACTTCGCGCCGATCAGCTGTTAGCAGCTATTGAGTGCAGCTGCAAGTGCGCGGCGCGCAGCCAGGCGGCCACGTCGCGGCGCGCGGCCAGGCGCGCCAGGTCGCGGCGGGCCAGCGCGCCGCCCGGCCGCCGCCAGAAGTATAGGTCAGCAGCGTGTGGCACCTACCTGCGTGAGCTGCGGCGGGATGGGGCGCAGCACGTCGGGCAGCAGCAGCTCCACGGCGCGCTGGTACAGCTGCAGGTGCGCGGCGCGCAGCCAGGCGGCCACGTCGCGGCGCGCGGCCAGGCGCGCCAGGTCGCGGCGGGCCAGCGCGCCGCCCGGCCGCCGCCAGAAGTATAGGTCAGCAGCGTGTGGCACCTACCTGCGTGAGCTGCGGCGGGATGGGGCGCAGCACGTCGGGCAGCAGCAGCTCCACGGCGCGCTGGTACAGCTGCAGGTGCGCGGCGCGCAGCCAGGCGGCCACGTCGCGGCGCGCGGCCAGGCGCGCCAGGTCGCGGCGGGCCAGCGCGCCGCCCGGCCGCCGCCAGAAGTATAGGTCAGCAGCGTGTGGCACCTACCTGCGTGAGCTGCGGCGGGATGGGGCGCAGCACGTCGGGCAGCAGCAGCTCCACGGCGCGCTGGTACAGCTGCAGGTGCGCGGCGCGCAGCCAGGCGGCCACGTCGCGGCGCGCGGCCAGGCGCGCCAGGTCGCGGCGGGCCAGCGCGCCGCCCGGCCGCCGCCAGAAGTATAGGTCAGCAGCGTGTGGCACCTACCTGCGTGAGCTGCGGCGGGATGGGGCGCAGCACGTCGGGCAGCAGCAGCTCCACGGCGCGCTGGTACAGCTGCAGGTGCGCGGCGCGCAGCCAGGCGGCCACGTCGCGGCGCGCGGCCAGGCGCGCCAGGTCGCGGCGGGCCAGCGCGCCGCCCGGCCGCCGCCAGAAGTATAGGTCAGCAGCGTGTGGCACCTACCTGCGTGAGCTGCGGCGGGATGGGGCGCAGCACGTCGGGCAGCAGCAGCTCCACGGCGCGCTGGTACAGCTGCAGGTGCGCGGCGCGCAGCCAGGCGGCCACGTCGCGGCGCGCGGCCAGGCGCGCCAGGTCGCGGCGGGCCAGCGCGCCGCCCGGCCGCCGCCAGAAGGCGCGCGCGCCGCGCTCCACCGCGCCCGTGTCCAGCGCCGCCACGCTCGCCAGGAACGCCACGCCGTGCTCCCTGCGACAAGCGGACTGATAAGCTACGAAAGCCTACGCGGGCCTACGAGAGCCTACGAGTCTACGCGCGTCTACGATCTACGAATCAAAATAAACCTAATTTGATTAAATTTAAATAATGTTAATAATTCATTTACGTCCTTTCATTTGCCTATTTTTTTAAATTTACAGCATTCTATATATTTGCTCAAGTGCTTTAGAAGAACTAACACATGTAACATTAAACTACGAATACGTGCTGATACGCAAAAATTTAATTTTCGAAAACAATTATATTATATATTATTGCCCCTGCTTTTTTAAAAAGAAGTTTATGATATCAAAGAACTACAATAACAATATACATGACCTGAATAATAATCTCATATCGGTGAAGAAACCAATTTTTCTCCTAGTGGCCAATTGTTCTTAAATGATCGTTATGCGTTACGTGTGTATAATGCATACGCACCTGTGATGCCTCCTCAAAGCATTGAGTGCCTCGGGCGGCACGTCGTCGGGCAGCGGATGTATGGAGAGGGGCGGCGGCTCGGGCGCCGACACGGAGCCCAGGTACTGGCGGTGCGCGTGGTTGGGACTGCTCGGAGAGTCGCGGGAACGCTCGCGGGATCTACCCTCCTATGTGATACACGGAAATATCATCATCATTCTCCTGCCCTCATCCCATTTTACTTTTAGTCGACGCATCATGTTCTTTTTTTCCATATCTTATAAGTCGTCATATTATTATCAGTAGTCACCCTCTTTCTAGCCATATCATAAATGATAAGATGATATTTATGCGATATCTACATTAGATTTTACAAGCCATCTTTCTAGATATATCATTGTCAGATAAACATATGAAACGCAATAGGATTAAAAGCTAAGTAGTACGCGGAAAATCAATGAATATGATGTTTACACACTTATGGAAAATGTGTAGGTACATTATGCTAACGCAATGTTTTCATGTTACTTTTAACATAACAGACATTCTCTGCCATGTAGCTAATTCGTCGTCTGTGCTAATCCATACTCCTAAATAAAATATATAAATATTATTATATATATATGTATAATTACACATAAAAAAGTTTATATAATATTTGTTGAAACTAGCATAACAAGTTGTCTTTCTACTTTGCAGGCCGTACCTATAAATGGAAAATGTTTGCAACATTCGTGTGAATTCGGCCATCAGAAGGTGCCACTTTTAAGTACGTTTTTATCATTTTCTCTATTACTTCATCAGCAATAATTTGCAAACAAAGTATATTTATTGCTTGTTACTTTATTTAAAGCGGTGTGTTTTTGTGCTCACACCATAAATTATTATTATAAGTCTATACGTCAGGATTTGTAATTGGCTTTCTGGTGTCTATGGTTGCCGTTTTTTTTATTATTAGCTGTAAGTCCTCGACGTACTTAAATGAATAAATGAACATCAACTCACCTGGTGATCCAGCACATCGGTTTTATCGTCCACATTATCCTGCTGATCATTCAAATCACTCTCACTATGGTCGTGTTCCACGCCAGGCTTCGCCCTGATCCCGTAGTAATGATACTTGGAGTTCCCCCTAGTCCCCAGTCTTCGAGTGCGGAGGCCTATGAAGACGGAACGGATGAGTTTGCCGAAGGAGGCTGCGTTGACGGGCTCCAGTCGGTGAGTCGCGCAGTGTCGGAGGTAGTGCGCGTAGAGCGTTGACCGAGGGAGGGACACGCCTGGGGATCATGTATTGGGTTACATAGACGACCTGTAAGCTTGATTTTGAAAATGATGAGAATTTTTTGTGCGTATTAATATTTTTTTTTATTATTCAACTTTTCGAAAGTAAAAGTAGGAAGCACTGTACTTTAAGACCTGACTTTTTTTTACGCAGAAAGATCTTTTTTAGTGTATAACACCACCGAAAAAACATCGCCAAAGTTTCTTTCAAGATTGGTAGAATAGTGGGAGTATTAAGGGCGGGGAATATCCGGGGCGGGACGCCCGGGCCTTAAAGTAATCATTTTAAATATTATTTTCATAACTATAATACATAGTATCACTTGAGAGATTCGAAAATATCATGCCATAACACACTTAGCTTGGCCACACTACTTACCGAGCTATTCGCTGCCAGTATGCCGGTCGCTGCTTAATTGAGCTTTAATAGAAGAACCCAATAATACTTTGCCCGGTCTGAAAATCGAATCCAGGAGCACCTATCCCACCGCCGGCAATTAGCAAGAATCTAATAGATCTAGAAACTAAAACAACGAGTTGTTTGTTTGACAGAGTTCTTACCTAAAATTTTTTGTACGTTTCTTGAGCTAGAGCTGGTCGGCGGTGGGTCAGGCGGCTGAGAGAGCAGTTCTCCATTCCTTAACTAGTAATAACGATAAGACAGTTCCTCACTTGACTCACCCTCAGCGGTCTCGTAGTGCTCCAGCAGCCACTGCACGGTGGCGGGCGGCATGCGCGGGCCGGGCGCGGCCGCCGGCGTGGCGGGCGACGCGGGCGCCTCTGCGTCGTCGCCGGCCACCTGCGGGCCGGTGCTCACTGTGATTCGCGGCCGTGACAACTGTTTTTGATGCGACTTGACTTGTATTGCGAAGCGAGTGGTTTAAATATAGTATCCTGAGCGTAGCGAGGGTTTCAAATGTCGAAACGCAAAATAACATTGCTGCCGAGCGGAACTCAAGTTTTCACCTAACTACAGCAAGGAATATGTTAGGTGCATGAAAAACAACTTAAATTATAATTTGAGTTTTATTTTATTTGAGCATACCTCCATACCATACCTTCTCAGATACTTGCTTATGTAAAGAAAAGAACATACTTGGCAATGTAACTCATAAGATAAATAGATTATCTCCAAAAGTAGACTCCCTGGATTGTTTTATTTTTCTAAAGTAAATCATCAATACTTTTCCTCCAAAGCGAATGGAACAAAAATAAAATTTTTTACCCTTAAAAACGCACCCCCATCCACTTCCCGACCTCAGATCGCCCGTAAATTATTTTTCCTTTAATTTTTGTTACATTCTCTTCCTTTTCCAATGAGTTTCATCCTACTACAGTGAAACCTGGTTAAGTGAGACATCGAGGGACCTGCAATGTCGTTTCACTTATAGAGGTATTCCACTTACCCAGTGTCTCAGATATACAGGTATAAATAAATATCTGTCTCATTTACAGACGGTTCCATTAATAGAGGTGAGAATACTGGTTATTTCAGTAATAGAGGTGCGATCATTAAATAAAATAACGTGTTATGTATGTAAATGAGTTTTAATAGTCTTTTAGAACATTGTGATTCAATTTTATGTTTACTCTGAATTATTCTACAAAGAGTAGATTTTGGCACGTTAAATTCGGCACAAACTTCTTCGCGTGTCTTCCCACTTTCATAAACGGATATTAACTTCAGTTTTTCACGTAATGATAACGATTGTAGCTTTCGTTTTGGCATTTTTCAAATAAACATCTGTATGATAGTAAAGCGAAACTAAAACTGAAGGTAATTGAAGCTTAAAATTACTTAAGTACTTGGAATTACGTGTGGAATTTGTGGGTAGAATAAGAATGAGTAAACAAACAATGTTATCTCAATTACAGAGGTTTATGCATATAAAATTTACTCGCTGTCTCAGTTATAGAGGTAACTATGATGATAAATCGAAAGAACAAATACCAGATATAGAGGCTTACCTCGTCCCACTAACAGAGGTAATTCAGTGCCAAAGTGTTGGGACCTCAGCATGAGTTCCAGTTATGGAGGTTTCTCACTTATCCAGGTCCCACTTAACCAAGTTTCACTATATTTTTTTTTTTTGTTTTCAAAAATTATCGAAACTGGTCTATGTAGGCAACCGGTAAAATATGATAGATTCATCGCCTACTCAAGCATAACTACAATGTTATTTAAATAAGAGTTCTGCTATATTTTTTTTTCAGGAACCAAAATATTAATAAATAACACTTTTGTCGATAGCTTTAATGCCGTGATAGTTACAGTATTATCGTTGTAAAACGTTGAGAAAAGCCAACGGGAAGTAATTAATAGCCACTGTGAATTTCAATAATTCTATTTATCAGAGACACTACGACTCGGTGACCGGACGTACTGACATGAGAATGAACGGTCACCCTTTAAATGTTTTTTTTTCTTCTAGAATATGATGGCTTCCATCATATTCTAGAATGTGAATTGGTTGAGAATGGGAAGCAAACAAAAGAAATAGGGAAGCAATTCTTGGGCATAAATTCAACGTTAAATACGCCTAGTGACCGTTTATCCTGACGGACACAAAAAATCTAATTTCATAATTTCTTTTTTGCCAAGACAAGCGTTAAATAATTGGTTTAATTAGTGTTTATTTTATTTCAAGATTAAAAGTAAAATTATTACAATTGGGTATTTGACAGGGTAGTCAATAAAGTATTTTTATATCAAATAGGCACAAATAAGGCACTTTTGAACGTCAAAATGAACAAGAAAAAGAATTGATTCTAGTCGCCCCTTCCAAAAGGTAGTTTCGCGTGGAGAAGAATGGGCAAGAAACTCCACCGTTACTCTTTTAAAATGTTTTGTATACATGAATTATAACATTATATGTGAAGACGATGCACCCAGAATAAAAACACTACACCACAAAAGGTGAAAAGAAAAACACATATAGTAATGGCAGGTAAACTTAAGTATGTCAAAAGTACATGGTTTTCACATATTTACAAACATTCTAAAAGTTAATAATAATAAATCAATCAATGTGTGAGAAGTTAAACATAACATATCTAATTGTTAACTAAAAATAAAAGCGTCTCTCTCTTCGCCTCCTACTACATGAGACTCAAGCATAACTGGCGAAATGTGGGTGTACTACAAATTTAATTCACCTCAGCCTACCCTTCAGGCCTGATTTAGTGTATTTAAATTTAAACCCTTTCTTTTGAGGCTGGCAAATCATCAAATGAGTCCTCCCGCTTTGGGTGGAGCGGAAGAAAGTGTCAGACTCTTACTGACTTATACCCATCCATGTTCATTCCTTAGCCCTTTATGTTCCGGGGTAGCAGTAACCATTTCGGACAATCCCGCTTACCATATTTAAACTCTCGACATAGTCAAAGTAGTTTAAAAACAAAAGTAAAAAAAAATAAAACAATGCTGGTCTACGGTCAATATTGTTTGCTATTACTGACATATTTCAGATGAAAAAACCCAATAACACCTTGCCAGACCCGGGAATCGCACTCAGGGCCTCATGTTCAGAAGTAGCGTTATAGCCATTAGCTCAACGAGGCAGACAGAAGACTGTTTACTGATAAAGACACATATTTTTCTGTAAAACATAAACCGTGTTTCCTGAACTGAATGTCTTTTAGCGAAAAATCTTTTCTAATAATCATTAGCCAAAGATAGATTATATTTTTCTGTACCTATAAGGAAAACAACCGGATAATTACGAGACGGATTCGCTTACTAACTACCATCAAATCTAAATCAAAATTGTTCACCTTCTTTTTATTATTTGCCCTTTTTATCATTTATCTTTATTCCTATTCTTTAACACAATATACAAGCTCTAAAAAATATATTATGCACAAGTAGGTAGATAAAAACTATTAACAGGCTTTTATTATTATTATTTTATTATGATTAATATGGCTTCTACTCTTTTATATTTACACTTATAATTACTTGACCTGGCTGATTCATCAACGCAGAGCCGAAACTAAAGTGACTGGTTTTTGGAAATTCGACCTTCAAGAGGGGACTCACTCTATTGGGCCTTTCTCCAAACAAACGCATTCCGCTGTTTTCTTCGTGGATAATGCCTCTAGATCGATGTTTTTTTTTCCATAAAATCTAGGTCTAGTTAATACGTGTATCATTCCCTTAAAATCCCGAACTACCCGACTATCAGAGGAATTTGATAAGTTGTTAACAAAAAAGAAAAAAATAGAACCATAGATATACCTCCTTCCCCCTAAATTTTGAAATAAGATTTTATTAGATCAGTCCAGTTTTTAAGAAGAATACAGCGGAATACAATACGTCTTTTCTTAAAGATTTTTGTAGGTAAAATTAGCTTGAGCTGGAGTTGTCCCTTTCGCACTTTACGGGGTGAGGTGCATCGCAGCGCGACGGCAGTAGTATAACCTATTGTGTATTGTGTATTATGTGTGTTTGTGTACCTATTTTCCAAATACCTCGAGACTAGAGTCCCCCTTTTAAGGAGGTGAAAAGAGGTACCTAGTCAATTTTACAGAGGAGAATTTTACCACGTGGCTTCATTAACCTACTTTTAATTTAGAAAAACAATTAGTAATAGGTTACTTTTGCGTAAAAAATCTTAAAAACAATATTCTAAAAACTAGATGGTACCTACCCAGCGAGTTGCTGCCGCAAATTAATTGTACTATTCCTATAACCTTCACGCAAGTGTAATCAATAAGTTGGCACCGCATAAAATACGAGGAAAGAAAGATTGATATTAGATACATGTATCGATCGAATATGATCCTGAGACTTAACCCTTTTGCAAAACACATCACTTACGTGCTTCCGGATAAAGTGGAAAAACGGATAGCAGTTTTCCTAATCTACAGATACCTATTTAGATACAGCGTGGCGCTACAAAGGTGACAATATAGGTACACATATAATAAAACATAAATCACAAAAATATAAAAAAAATTCAAGCAAACTAAATAATAAAATCAATTCGCTTACTTTTTGCAGTTGTTTCATCCTAATAGTCTTGGTTATTCGTTTTAATTTCATTGATGCGAAAGCTATGATCCGTGACCCGGCAAATGACCGCTGCGTGACAGTTCTTTAAAGTACAGGTTGCTCTAAGATGCTATTTTCTAACTTTTTAAATAAATCCGTAAATAATAACGTTTCATGGAAATATAATGTCTTCATGAAACGAAAACGTACATGTGTGTTAAATTAATGTCACCATTGTAGCGCCACGTTGTACACGAGAAAGGATTTTGATGCGGTTTTTACTATCATTTAGAGAATTTATCCCGAAAGGTTTATGTGGTTCCTTATAATATTAGAAAACAAAGGATGATGTTATGTGTATGTGATAAAACAAAACAATAAAAAAAACTGAATTTACATTCTGTTTTTTTCGTAAAAACCGTGCGATGCAGGCACGGGTTAAAACACAAACACTAATCCAATTTCAATCGACTGTACCGCTTGAACTTCACAAATCCAAAACAACCATTTATTCAGACTCCCAAAAAACACAAAGCTCGCAACGAGGCAGGATGGCCCCGTATTTTTTTGGCTTCTCTTTGGTTGTTGAAAGGATGTTTCGAAATTGGAGTGCTCTTTCATATTTGAATACTTCTTTTCTCATAACCGGTAAAGTTCAAATGGTTTCAGGTTTGTGTGAAAATTCACATTCAAGTGAATGAATGTTTTTACTGTACAAGGAGGGTTTTTAAGTGAATGTTGGAAACGAAACGAAAGACAAACAGAAGTGTTTGTAGCGCCACATTTGCTACACTAGGAAGTGGTGAAGAGCGGGCGTTTTGTGGGACTGTCTTATGTCATTAAAACATACATTTTTTTTTATTCTCTGCCAGATTTGAATATACACTGGACAGCAAATAAACCAAGCCACCCGCTACCTAGGCACTCTAATTCGATTTTCTCAAAAACTAAAAAACCTACAATTATCAAAGTTGTACCTACAGAAAGTGCGTTTCATGGTGATTAAAATGAAAGGAAACTCATTGGGTTTAATCAATATTTCAGTGTTTATTAAGGATTTTACAAAGAAGAGTCGTTTTCCAGTCGTGTCAATCGTTAGTAATGATAAAGTGAAAAAAAAAATTAAAGCCAAAAACAAAGATAAAATCAAAAAAAGCTTTTGATCAATATTCCGTATAGGGAATACGGAATATTGATCAAAAGCTTTTGCTTGCCCTTGCTCGGATAACTGCCAGCATCCTTGTATTCATCGACCTTACGAGCCTGACGATAAAATCTTGAGGAATTGTATTCCACTCCTCTTCAATTGCGATTCGCAGCTCTGGAAGCCTTGTTGGAGCAGGTACCCGGGCTCGAACCCGACGTTTCAGCTCATCCCATAAGTGTTCTATCGGATTCAAGTCCGGGCTTCGAGCTGGCCAGTCCATCGTACGAATGCTGACGTCGCGTAGATACTGGGTCACTACATGAGCAACATGAGGCCGTGCATTATCATGCATCAATTGCATATCCTGTCCGATATATCATGCGTAAGGTACCACATGGTCTGCGAGGATTTCAGTAATGTAGCGATGAGAAGTCAGTCCACGTGTACGGTCCGTCGGTTCGATGAAAACTAACGCTGTATGTGCTGTTAACGAGATGCCGCCCCAGACCATTACAGATCCTCCTCCATAAGCAACAGTTTCCTCGATGCAACACTGAGAATAACGTTCTCCAGGGCGACGATATACTCTCTGACGTCGATCACTTCCATGTAGACTCACCCTGGACTTGAACTGCGTTGAGGTGGCGATTTCGCAGAACAGTAAGGTGGATATAACGATCATCTGCTGCTGATGTAGCCCTAGGTCTGCCCGTACCTGGACGGCGATCGAATGCTCCAGTCTCTAGGTATCGTCTGTAAACTCGTTGCACCGAAGATCTGCTGATTCGAAGCCTTCGAGCGACTTCACGTTGCGCAATGCCTGCTTGAAGTAATGCTACAGCATGAGCTGCTTCCTGAGGTGTTGTATCCATTATTAATCGAAAAAAGTAGCAAAAACACACGCGTCTGAGCAAACGATGGACAAAAACTAAAGAAATGATAAGAAATATCCGACTACCCTCATTGTAGAGAAAAAGAACGCTAATTTCAAACTCTGGTGAAAACAGAGCAAATCGTTAGCATTGTGTTTGTTGCTTGATTACAATGTGAGTTGAGGGTACTTTCGAATTAATTTGTAGTCATTTTAATCACCATGAAACGCACTTTTTGTAGGTATAACTTTGATAGTTGTAAGTTTTATACTTTTTGAGAAAATTGAATCAGAGTTCCTAGGTAGCGGGTGGCTCGGTTTATTTGCTGACCAGTGTATGATTTTTGATATCAGTGGTGTTCAAACGACGATAATTTTATTTCTAACACAATAAAAGCTGTTACACATAAACAGACGTACCATCTTTGCATTTGTACTGAAAAGTATTACGTCTCTATGGTTATTATACTGTGTGTAAATTGTGTGCAATAACATTAATAATTCACAAATAATGAGACCTTTTTAAGAATTATAATTAATCATTTTTATTTTTTAATTATTTATAGATGAAGTTTTTTTTTTGCCACAATATTCAGGAAATGATCGTTTTATTTTAAGACGATTCTTTCTAACTATATTTTAGATTTTTTTTTATCACTGTCTGGTTACCTTATGTGTCCAGGATAGCATGTGTCCAACCCGTTTTCCGTCGGAGGCTCAGTAAAATATTGGTGCCTCCATTCGATATAAAGTGGGTGACACACGCCGTTTGTTACCTCTGGAACTTTACTGAGAGAGTGAAGTAAATGTCACGGCCTGGCCACTACGCATAAAAAGCACTCGTATGTATCACAAGAGACAAGGGCCGTCTTATTACAAACAGGAAACCAAAGGATTTCTTCACTATCTCACTAGTATAATAAAAAACCGAAATAAAACGTAGAAAATATTTTAAAGTACAAAAGGCTGTTGTTTTTTTTTTTTGAGGGTGGGAAAAATCATCCAATAAGTTCTCCCGCTCTGGGTGGAGCGGAAGGGAGTGTCTCTGACTCTTACTGACTAAAACCCATCCATGTTCCTTCCTTAGATTAGCTTTTATGTTCCGGGGTAGCGGTAACCCTATGGACAATCCTGCTTGTACAAGAGGCATGGTGTGGTTTACGGTAATGTCATAATGACTCGACTTTTACCAATATCTGTCGGTAAAATATTTATAAAAATTGTCATAAAGCACCCCAAATTTAAATATGGGTGAATTTTACGTTAAAAAATTCCATTACATTCATAGATGAAGCTAATAAAAACGTGTTAGAAATATGCTTGTCTTTTTTTCACGCAGCAACGAAGCGACAGATTAACGTGATTCTTGACATAGGGATAGTTTATGGGAGTTTCTATCCGGAAATATTATTACACCGTGCAATCTTAGTCCTCTTATAAATGTGGTCTACTTGATGTATCCGACATAAATAACCTCTAGGCGTGATTAAAAAGTTGTTACCATTAATTAAGGTAATAGGTACAAAGAAAAATAAATAATGCATTACAATAAGTAATACCTGTTAATAATGTTCACGTATCGAACGGTAAGATCATTCCATCCCCCTTTTCAATGAGACAAAATTTCTCAATCCAATCTAAAACGTCCAATAGTACTCTACAGGCTTTTTTAAAGAACGTCGTGCGTTTACGATATTATATGTTTTTTAATTATCCAAATGTTCCTAATTATATACATTTTTTATGAATGATTAGTAGTCAATGGATATGCCGTTGTAAGACGACAAAAATTTCACGTTGTATAATTCCTGTGTCATATATGTATTTCGGAAACGAAGCCGCGGAGACAAGTAACAAGTAGAACTTACCACAACGCCATAAGCTGTGTATTCTGCGGAAGAGGCGCCGCCCCAGCCATTGTCTGCCGATGTGCCTTCCGCGTTCGTACCATTGCTCACTGTGGCTACTCCGTACACAGGGTAGGAGCGCAGAGAATCCCTGTGAATAATAAGGAAACTTATAATCTCAGTCGCCCGAAACATAGGGCTCAAGATCATGAGAGAAAATCTCTGAAATTATCAGGAAATGCATATTTAAGGGCCGTTTTAATGACAAAAAAAAACTAATAGGAAAATTGAATTTTCTTACAAAATAGGAAATATAATAATAGGATTATCGATGAATGACTTTTCGGATTCATGTGCGTATTGTATAATTATCACTTGTTTAAAAAACTGTGAAGGAAAACATCGTAAGGGAACCAGCATGTATGAGAGAAATTTCTCAACAGCATGTGAAGCTAAGTCAGAGGCCCTTGGGCAGTATAAAAACTCTGACACCAGGTTAGTCACTAACCACACGAAAAAGAAGAAAGAATGGATTATTTAGTTTATTGTACAGGGGCAGATTGCATACTTCTAACCGAAATTTAAAGGAAAGAGGCAAAATACATCCGGGTTTGTACCAAAAAGAATTGCATAGCAACGAGGAAAGCTTGGCTAGCAACAACCAGCGACAATTTAAAATGATCATCCATACTAATATTATAAATGCGAAAGTAACTATGTCTGTCTGTCTGTTACCTTTTCACGCCTAAACCACCCAACCGATTTTGCTGAAATTTGGTATGTAGATAGTTTGAATTCATGAGAAGGACATAGGAATATTATTTTTTGGAAATTCAACCCCTAAAAGGATTACAAGGGGTGGCAAAGTTTGTATGAGAAACATATTTTTATTGCACATTTTTGCTAGGGTAGGTAGGGTAGGTAGGGTAGGTAGGGTAGGTAGGGTAGGTAGGGTAGGTAGGGTAGGTAGGGTAGGTAGGGTAGGTAGGGTAGGTAGGGTAGGTAGGGTAGGTAGGGTAGGTAGGTTAGGTAGGGTAGGTAAGGTAGGTATCATAGTTAAGACAGGACAACGTCTGTCGGGTCAGCTAGTATAATTATAATTGTGATAAACTAGAATCGGTGGGTTTTATTTAAAATATCCTAGAAAATTCGGAGTCGTATTTTTTATATAGATTTTTTTTATGGAGCACCGATAATGTATAGGAAATTATGTGGGATGATAGAATGTTTTTTGCTAAACACTTTAAAAATATTATGACTTAGTAAATCTTTAAATAAATAAAAATCAAATGTTGTTTGTTGGTAAGCGCATCACTTGAGGACGGCTGGGCCGATTTGGGTAATTATTGTTTAAGAATGTTCGTAATAGTCCGAATCCAGTTTTAGAGTAGATAAGACAACACACAATTAATTGAAAAAGTTACCGGAAAATTTGGAAAATTCGAGAAAACTGAAAGTGCATTTCCTATGGGAATTTCCTGTCGGGACAGTCAATTAATAATAAAATGCAGGTTTGCTCACATATGCGTCGGGTGACCTTGTGTGTAGATCTCTTGCGGCTCCGTAACATATTGCACGTGATAGTTGACTCCGTTTCCGCCCTCGCCTGCAGGAAATAACAATATTTATGAACAAAGAAAAGTTCAAGCAAGCTCCTGACTTCAGTTTTCAAAGAAGCTTTTAGTATGTTTTTGTTATTTCCCCTTTTATGGCATTAATGTGCAATTAAACAGAAACACCACATAAATAATTAATAAAAAAATAAAGAAAAAAGTTAAACCGGATGAGAGTATGAACAACAAAGAAAGCTTTCCCGACTGAAAACAATTTGCCGACACTGAATTCATTAACCACCATGGAAGGACCATTTCACTCGAATTTAAGGACACAAAGACCGGAGAAAGAACCAAGGAGGAATGACCAAGTCTCACTCACAGGGGTAATACGACCGATACCGAGGCACCTCCATGCTCTTAGAGATCTCCCAGGCAACTCGCTGCTGGACCTACGCTTCCCAGCAAAACATCCCGATTACCAATCTCTTGGTTGCCTTCCCCCTCTAACGTATAGCACTGTCTCTCTCCCACCCCACCCCACCTGTTATAAACGTTGTAATATAGACGTAAGCGATATAATTGTGATTTCCCTTTTGCTATGTGTTTGTACTTGTAGTAGTTTACAGGTTGAGGACAGTGTTTGGGCGTTGAAGGTTGAGTTCAAAGCGGTTGGTTATTATTAGCTTCATCCTACTTGTCTACCCTTTCATTTTTTTTTGTGTTGGCAAGCATGCAGGGTTCTAGAATCGAATTTAAAAACACGTTGCCTTTGGAAGCGTAAGAATGTTCCTATAGGTTTACCTTTTTGTACATAATTTTATTACTTCTTATTTACATTAGCCTAAGGTATACGCAGAATAAAAAAAATATCATGTGTTAATTCTGTTCTATATGTAGAAGAAGAAATAAATATTCAAGACATATTTATTACTAATGAATTCGCGGAAAAGATGGTAACAAATCTTTGTAATACCGTACATGTTTCCTAAATAGGTTATTTATATACTTGACTACAAATAGTTTATCAAAGTCAAGTCGATACCGTAATTAGTTCCTAGAACTGGTATATTTTTGGTAGTTTTTTCCACAACAAATAAAAATAAGTCCATTTTAATGATCGTGATATAGCAACCAAGATCATAATGCCTTTTCCGGAAGCATCAAAAAACTACGAAAACAAGTTTAGAAAATGTTCTACCTTCCAAATTCATATAATATTATATCCTCATGTACATCCTCATACATATACACCTTTCAAAAATCACAGACATCTCCAACAAGAAATAGACTGAAAAGCATTCATAAATCCCCTTTCCAATAAGAAGCAATAAAATCGAGTATGAGCTCTCTCGTAGCCATCCAAGCAGACATGTATATATCGCTATAAAAATTATATAAAAGTGAAGCACCCAATGTACGGGAGGGGCGACGGCGCGTGGCCGGCGTCACGTGAGAGGTAACCAGCACAGGTGGACAATGAAAGAGATCATCCCCTTGATGTATGCACCCATTGATAGCGATCAGTCAGGTAGATAATCCGTAGGGGCACTCACAATTACGCTTTGTTTGCAGTCTGCCTGCAGGGTATCATGTGCAAATTGGACGAGAAATGTAATATTAAAATTGCATGTAATTTGATCGGACTTGATTGCACGCGCCTCCTGTACTAAGTAATTGGAAAATATTTCAAAGGTAAAATCGTACTACAACGAAAGCAAAATAAGCAACGTTATTGATCTGTTCTTTTTTATATATTTGAGAATGTTTAAATTAGGTACTTAGCGGTTTTTATTTGAATTGTTATAGTTTTTCAACTTTCAGCGAAGACATCACTTGCTGTCTGCGCAAGCGCCACATGATATTATTTTTCAAACAATTTTGTGGAGCTGTTACCGCATCGTATACGAGCTCTTATATCTTATTTGTTTATCTATACTAATATTATAAAGAGGAAAGATTTGCATTTTTGTGTGTATGTTTGTAATGAATAAACTCAAAAACTACTGTGCTGATTTCAAAAATTCTTTCACCATTAGAAAGTTTAGTTATCAGGGAGTAACATAGGCTACTTTTTATCCCGGGACCGATACCGATACCGATACCGGGACCCGCGGAAAAGACCTACGGGAGCGAAACCGCGGGCAAAGTGCTAGTAAAATATATATCTAATTAACATCAGTTAAATTTTCTAGCTACATATTAGTGAGGAAATGATGATAAATTAAATTTAAAAAAATATTTTCAGAGGGAAGCGAGATTATAAAAATAATCCCCTTTTAAAAATATCAAAACATGTCCGTCCCCACCTGCAACCGGTCCGTGCTCTTCAAATTAATCCGGAACCTGTATTTCGCTAATTCCTCTTTATTATATTTTGTAGACACTTATGTCAAAGTAATACAGTTCAATTTCAAATCAAAAATGTACATAACAAATGGGGTGCATTTAATACGGCATCAATCCTGGCAGGTGGGAGATAATCAGACAATATAATGGCATAGGGTGAAATCTAAGTAGTTTGTTTGTTGTCCATCAAAGGCTTCTCACAAAAAGCGTGTTTGGACCAACTTTGACAAGTGAAGTGGAAATTCAAAGGAAATATTTCTGATTTATTGAAGATAGTAGAAAAGCATTATATGGGTCTCCTAGCAACACATCTCTGAGGAACACATGACCAGCCTTTTCACGTCCCGCCGTGCCCTTTTTTGCGCCCATCACAAGATCAGACGACAACGCACGAGCAACCATAAGACTCCCTAAACGTAGTAAAATCCTGTTGCAACATTTTTAGTTTTACGGAAAAAGCCTGTACAGTGTACTTGCATGATTAAAGACTGATAATTCTTTAAGGCACACTTAACATCCAGACTGTACAGAGGCCAGCACATCAAGTTACCACAATCTGTCAAATTTCTTTCATAGTATTTCAACTTTATTGCAAAGACATAAGGTTCATTTTTAATTGAGAAAATTTGACAGTTAGGGATAGCTTGATGTGCTGGCGTCTGTACAATACAATAAAGTCGGCTTTAACGGTCCCAGCCTACGGGATGACCACACCTACATTTATAAAACAATACCCAACGCTCATGTGCACAGATTATGTAAAAAAAAGTAAAATTGAAACATAATGGAAGTAAGTAGTATTATGTAAATGGAAGATGGATAAGAATTTAACGTAATGATTTTGTTATTCCCCAAGCGTATGTTATACAACACCTACGTTTTTCTGCTCTTAATTATGAATAGGCTCGGCTCCTGAGGTAGCGTGATGTTAAATAGCCTATAACCTTCGTCAAGAATTGGACTGACAAATGCAAAAAGAATTTTAAAAATCTGACTGGCAGTTCTAGAGATTACCGTGTTCAAACCAAAAAAACAAAGTAACTCATCGATTTCATTAATGAATTATTAGTATACTTAGATGGGTATTGGTCTAAATGAGAATACAGCAAAACCACAACCCGAAACTTACTAATTAACCATTTTAATTGGCTGCAGTCTTTATATGAACCGCCGACATTTGAAGCAACCTTGGGAAAATTCAAGTAATTTTTCAAGCATAACAAACCTCATACCAACGTTATTAGCAAAGGTGACGTCCCCATGGTCATTATGCCATGCTGTTAAACCATAAACAACTAAGATGTGAAGCATAAACAAAATAAAACAAAAACTTGCTTTCTTGGTCACTTTGCTCCTCAATCTTGACGTGGGTGCCTGGCTGTGCCCATGCGCCTCGCACTGCACGAGCCACACAACATAAATACATAAATAAAAATGTGCTTCCAAACAAAATAGTGCAACATAAAATATTTTATGCTTGACATTACAATACTTATGTAAAACGTTCTACTAAACAAAGTGCATCGAAAATAATCTTTTTTTTTTGTACAATCTACAATACAAATGCTGAATTTAAGTAAGTTGGTATATGTAATTTAGAATTCTTATGAGAAAAACATTTGCAGGTAGGCTAACACTAGCAGTCACGTTGACGAAGGAAGTTCTTAGATGGGTATTAAGCAGCCAATCTTTTATCTTTCAGGCTTTTTGGCCGGGTTTAGTTCTTTATTAACATGTTCGGGTGACAAACAAGTCCACCTCGTAGCGTGTAGGGACGCGGTGTCGGAACCTCAACGTATTGCTCGCTATTATTTTAAGTTTTTACGAGCAATAAAATTCTTTAAACCTATTTATCTGGTCTGAGCGGTGACGGCCATAGCGTTGTCTATGGCTTAGACACAACTACACAAGGGACATTGCATCTATGTTCTATGTAAGGGTTCCGCACTAAGTCCTTCAGGCGGACCTGTACATGGGGGACACATCACCACAGACATAAATATCTGTGCACTGGGTACCATTGTCTATAATACCCATAATAAGTATTTGATTGGCCACCTAATAAAACATTGTCTCCTATTGTCCGACTGCCTGGTCTTTAAATCAGTGTAACCTGCCTTCAAGAAACCCATCAAAACGGTGCATACTTCACAGACACAACTCTACTGACGTCATTCAAACAAAATACACATGAAGTTCTCCTCTTTGTACTTACACTCACTCGCTACGGTGATGTAAGTGTGCTGGCCCTCCGCTGTGGGGCTAGAGTGTCCGGAACTGTCGCCATTAACTTCCACCACTGTACTCGATACCTGAGGAGAGGCGGCAATGTTGCTGAGATAATGATAATCTAGACATAAATAACTGTAAACGCTGATTCAGCTATCTTAGACCAATTCAGCCATTGCTTGAGTCGCAGTCGATCGCGATTAGTTTCCCCTATTACATGGGGTTTAAACGTAACTGGCAGAATGTGGGTACACGCAGTGACATTTACACCGGCGCCCCTTTAGATAGGAACTACATGCGTGATGCTACTTTTAACGTAGGTGCACCAATAGTCATAATCTGATGATGCATAAATTCAAACATAACGGGATCGTTTTGAGGATCTGTAAAACTGGGTTCTATGAGCCTTTGATTTATGTCATTATTGCTGTTGAATTTTGTCTTTTACCCTCTGCCATTCCTTGTGATTTCTTAGTTTGACCGGATCTGAGTGAATATACTTAGATAAATACCTACAGGTAAAACCAGCTATAAAAGATATGGTAGGAAACCAGCTATAAAAGAGATCCTAAGTATCTAATAGAAAGAAAGGGCACGTTCTCGAAAGAATCGTGTTTGTACAACTACGCGTATTTTCGATTTCCAAGACATTTCGATAGTGTATTTTTAACCGTTCAGCTAACATTAGAGATTTAGAACATGCGTACCATATTTACCTGTTGCATAGCGTGCTGCAATTGCATGGAGTCGGGTATTTCCGGTATTACGATGAGATCACGCACAGCGCTCGGCGAGGCACCGCCGACCGCGCCACCCTAGTACATGAAACAGTTATATATAGGGGAAGAAATACATGGAGATAATTAATATGCAGGATGGTTAAAACTGAGTGTGGATCGAGGACCAGAATCAAAATAAAATTAATACTGTCAATGGATAACAGTGACTGGCGATTGTGAAAAAATAAATTCTACAATTAATAATGTACCTACGTAGGTAATTACGTTAGCTAAATATATCGCACTATTAAATGCGAAAGTTACACGGATGTTTAAGACCTACTGCTTTGGAATGGGCCACTAGCTTCATCTTTCTGACTGACCGACCTCTTGACAATTCAAAATTGCCTGTAATTGGTTTACTTCCAAATAAATACTTTGAGTTTGAGTTTGTTACTCAAACACGCCAGAACGGATCTGAATGAAATTTGGCCCAGAGATAGTTTATATAAGGTGTTAAAAAATTAACTCTAAGAATTTCGTGGGAGCATTGTACTCATCGTAACGAACAACTTTTACTATGGGATGAACCCTGAAATCGCGAAAAAAATATGAGCTGTTCCATACATTTTATTGAGTTACGTGTGCATAAATGTATGGAACAGCTCATATTTTTTTCGCGATTTCAGGGTTCATCCCATAGTAAAAGTTGTTCGTTACGATGAGTACAATGCTCCCACGAAATTCTTAGAGTTAATTTTTTAACACCTTATATTACCAAGAGATAGGTTATCATAGTTTTATCCCAGTAGTACTTTCCCGTAAGATAATTTCCGACATCCACGCGGCCCAAGCTGCTGGCAGAAGCTAGTAAAGTATTAAGGTTCCTTTGAAAATTGATTAGACTCCCGATCAAGTCTTTGTACAAGCACAAGTAACATTGTATAACGAGTAATCTTGAAACGCTCGGACTTAGTGTCCGACTTTGTTCTGCTTAGTTTTGGGTAGAAGTCTAAAGGCACTTTCTTCATGTACCTACCTTCGTAGGTAGATAAATACCGAGATGGCACAGAAACTTAATAGTAGAGAGAGAGAGAGCGAGGGAGAGAGAGCGAGGGAGAGAAAGCATATATGACGATAATGATTTACATTTATCGTGATTCGCGCACCCCACGTAATGGGTAATCGCTTTATAAGTATGACTGACTCACTATCACTTAGTGGTAGGTAGGCACTTCGATTGCAGGTTATGAAATCGTATAGGTAGCCGGTAGGTACAAATTACGATACGAATAATAGTGTTATTAAGACTCGTGACCTTGCGTCGACTCATGATGACTCAGCACAAAACGCTAGGTATCCTCAAATACTAGTTCTCTAGACTAAAGGCAATTATTTTAATTTCTTGTGTTATAAAATTACCGTAGCATCCAATATTCACTCAAAACGCTATGTTAGAAGTTGATACGATTACAATAGTAGCTCACACAGCGCGGCAGAAAGATTAGCTAGTCAACAAGGTTGGTGGCAGGATTAAGCTTAGAATAGGCCGTTTATACTGCACACTACATGACTATTATAGGTAGTTAGCTTCGCCCCACGATTTCACTCTCACAAGTCGCAAATATTGTGAATTGTGGATATTAATTACCTGTGCAGGAGCCGCCAGACGCGCTGCCATGTCTGGTGATGCAGGCGGCGACGACTCCACCAGAACCTCGTCGCCGGCGCACTCAAAGTCTGTAGAAAACACCGTCGGGACTGATTAAAAAAAAATATCAAAGGAAAATAGCATTAGAATCGATTGTAAAATACCGAAGATAAGAAATTCTAGGTATAGCTAAATTAGGTTTGCTAGAATTATTTAATATTTCGCTAAGTTAAGGCTTCTTGATTCTGAATTTTTTCATAAGTTTTATCGACGAATAAAAATAGGATACCCACCCACATCATAGCAAAAAAAAACTGAATTGATATTATTTTGCTATCCCTAACAAAATAATTACAAATCAGATCATTTATTAAATGTTTAAAAGTTACATAGCTAACTAAGTCTTAACTTTAGAGTAGATATTTTAATCCCCTAATTACAATGAAAGCCATACCTGCTGCTAATTGGCAAGATTTCAAAGTAGGGTAACTCACCCCTTTGATGGCTGTTTGCAATTAGTAGTAATGCAGGCAGATAGATCATTGTGCACAACAAAAAAAAAACAAATATTTCTCTAAAATTTTTCCAAAAATAATATTAGTGACTTATGTGATAACATAACAAATTGTTATGTAATTTTACCCCATTCTTGAATGTTGGTTTTTGAGAACTATAATCAAAACCATACAAAATAATTCACATTATCCATTACTGTTTAAAACTTTAAATGCATTGCAGTAATAACACACATTCACTGCAGCAACAAAAATATCAACACAAAATGATAAAGAAAGATTCTCATAACAGTCAAAAAGTAATCATAAATTCTTCCATAAGCATAAAAAACATTGCATCATTATTATATCACAAAAAACAAATTCAATTTATCATCTGAATTGTTGCATAACACCATCCCAGGTGATAGAGATGTTATTGATCTGCTGGGAGCAAGGGCGGAGAGTATCCGTGGAGCGTATCCTGGCAACACCTCATCCGTCCCTCCGCACCGTCACTCTTAACAAAACAACTATTCAAAACACTCACTCTCCAAATAGAAGACATTCTCAAAGCCCATCTCAGACATTTTGGGTTGAAAATTAATATTTGCAATAGTATATCACTAGAACACAACTGTAACACATTATTGTGACTTTACACTGGTTTGTATGACATCAAGTATTGATCAAACAACGGTCTCTATGTGCTTGGTTGGTTCACTGTCATGTTTGGCACTGTTTCTGTGAGAATTTGTTTTTAATGTTTAGTGGTGTGGGCTTGCTAGAGGTTGTGTGTGTAATTTAGTGATAGGGACATAGTGGGGTGGCTGCAGGTGCCATGTCACGGTTCAGTAACACCACCTGCCATGTACCACCATAGGTAATGCATGACTGGATATTTTGTTTTGTAATTTTTATTGTATTGTTGGTGTTACTGACATTTTTATTTTATTATGTATCAAATGCAATGATCTGATAAATAGAGTTTTGATGTTTAATGTTCAATAATTAATATGATATTTATTCATTGAAACAGTTATTTATGTTTATAATATTTTCCTTTGTGTTTCTATGACATGTATTTTTCTGTGAGCATAATTCGTAAATTATTTATAAAAAAGAATACGTTCGAAAAATGTTTTTTTTTTGTTGTTAATTCAACAATTGTGAGGCTAATGAGATTAATAAACCATTTCTAGGAGCTTGATATTTATTAGCTGCGCAGATTGTCGGTCCCCCTTATGTATTGCGTAGTACATAAGTCCCGAAAGTTAATTCCGCAGGTGAATAGTCGTAGCGGGTCGTGCGTCGTACCAGGCACCGCCGCCGTATCCCTTCAGCCCGATAACTTTGATAACATTGATACGCGTCTGGGAGCAAGGGGGAGCCCATTTAGGACGCTCCCCGTTCCGGGAAGCACGCATATTATTCCCAACGCGCTCGGCAAGCAATATTAACGTTATCAAACCAATTTTTCAGGTTATCAGTGAATTAATATATTGAGATTATATTAAACCCACCTGCCATCCATACCTCGAACTGTCAAAATCATCTCAGTTACTACAATTGTTTTAATCACGAATAAGTTAGTATTAGTAATATTTACTCTATTTACAGCTAGTTCTGCCAATTTTTATGTAACACGATAAGAAATGACTTATCAATGTTGTTGTCTTGTAGTTACACCCGTTTCCTAGGCTACGGACACCCCGGCCAAATTTCAAGCTAGTGATTTCAATAGTTACTAATATACTATTAGTAGGTATTTAGTAAGATATACCTTTTTTGTTTACTTTAAAGGAAATAAATAAATAAATACTTACTTTCAATTCCTAATAGAAATAACATATAAATCCTTCTAATCTCACCCATGTTAAGTTAAACAATAGGTACACAAAAATACAAAATGGTTGGTAATTAATGAGCTTCACAATTTCCAAAAAAAATACAGTTAATTCAACTTCAACTCTTGATTGACATGGCTTTTTTGGAAGAATCACAAACAAACACAATTTGCCCATATCTTAAACAATAATAGATCGTCAAGAATTAAATCCGCCCCTAAAACGACCCACTGACCAAAGTACACGGTTTTTCCCGCTTTTTCCAATTAGTGTAGATTAGTTAGAACACCAATTTTGAAGTTGGAACCTACCACTAATTTAAAAACAAACTTGGCTTGGTATGATATGGCCTTATAGTAAGTTTTACGAGAGCGTACAAAGTAGTTGGATGTATGGAAACGATATATTGCGCTGACAGCAATTAAATTGGGTGGGCAGGAGAAAAATGACACTAAATAGTTGGATGTCAAAGAATTGAATTATATTTTTTCATTAATATGTTATTTACTACAGGACACTACCACACTAATGATAAATTTTAATGTGATGGGGTCTGCCTGCCCATCCAGTGCTCCTAGTGCCCTGTTATCGTAGGAACAAGTCAAACCATGCCCTTTGCGCAAGTTTCAAGAGGCAAAAAACTTACCTACTGTAGTTTTAAACTTTGGATTAGTTTTCATAATTTACCTTCTAGACAGTCGGCTTCAAAAATTAATATAACATTATTCTGATAATCTTCAACTATTTCAACCGTTTTTTTTGTATTCATATTTATGTCGAAGTTTTTGATTATTTTATTATTATTTTTCGAATCGAAACTTCGTGTCTCTCGACTTCTCATCCAAAGTAGTTAGATATCACCTTGGTAATTATTTATTTACGAAACTTGAAGCTTGAAGATCAAAACCAGTTGACATTTGCATGTAATATTATTTTACTAACTCTAATGGTATAACAGGAATTTTGAAATCTAGAAGGCTATTCTCTATTACGCATCCTGTACATAATACCTCTTTACAAATAATATTTTATTTGATTATTCAGCCAGCTGGCTGTATGACACGCAAAGGACCACAGAAAAGCCTGGAGACCTAAAAATCTGTGACCGCACAGACCCGGGAAAACCGTGCAAGAGGTTCTACGAGACCCAGCAGTATAAAACGTTATACGAGAAAAGACGCTGATGATTAAAGATGATGATGAGTGTGAGAGAAATCCCTTCATGATTGTTTACATTGATACAATTATGATTGTTGGTCACATTGATACAATTAATCAATAATATTGGCAGCACTATATTTATCGTCAAGCTCAGGAGCGCGCATTTGCTGCTCACTGTCGTACTAAGATTATTGGCAGAGCTACTTTGCATAGACCAGCCAATCACTCGAGAGGTCGAGTGAGTAATCGAAATCACAGATCGCCTTCACTATCACTACATAGTATAAAACAAAGTCGCTTTCTCTGTCCCTATATCCCTATGTACCTTTGCTTAAATCTTTAAAACTACGTAACGGATTTAGATGCAATCTTTTTTAAGAGATAGAGTGATTCAAGAGGAAGGTTTATGTGTATAATTTGTCGACATATTATGCGGGCGAAGCCGCGGGTTGAAGCTAGTTTTTATAATAAAAGTTAAACCAAGTTTCAAATCGTCATAATACATAATCAGCCTATAATTTTCGCACTGCTGGGACAGAGGCCGCCTCTTGGTGACGGGGAGCTGGCCGTTATCCACCACGCGACAGTGCGAGTCAAAGAGTATAGTAAGTATTAACCTGTGCGAGTTAACAGATGTCATATATGTTTGTATTTATGGTTCTAGGACATGTCTGTGTCCTCACGCTGTAAATAAGTAATTTACGTAGACACCTTCACTGTGCCCTCACCATGTCAGTGTCAAGCTCATAAAAGTGCTAGTCGTAGTGATGATAAATTCCCGAGAATATTTTCCTAGCGAGAATTACTTAGCTAATAGGTTCTACAGAATATTCCTTAACAAAAAATTTACAATAATTAAATACATTTATATCTCTATTGTATCGATCACTTTTTACTCGAGTACGTGGCAATATATATCTTTGTAAGTGGGTGCAAAGTGCCAACAAGCCTAGTGGTTTAACAGCTCTTGTAGGTGGCGTGAGTGCAGGCATCAAAAAGTAGTTAACTTGAAAACATGTTTTTGAGTACTAAGGTCTATACATTACTATATGGAGTATAAAAACTGACTTGCTATTCGAGAAACTTAATTAAACAAAAGTAAAAATCCCGACTGCAATTGAAGTTCAAAACAAGCTCACTCTTCAACAGTTTAATGTAGATGGTGGCACACGTTTTTGGTCGTTGGCGTTTTGGTACTATAATTAACTACTGTTTTGAAATTATTAAAATTCTATGTTCGGAGAATATTGTTCGAAAAGGATTATTTCAGAATATTCTCGATCGGAGAACATTTTCCGTGAGAGAATCTTTTGACCCATCACTAGTCAGGCTTCAACTCATAATGTGAATTGTCATGTCATTGTCATTAGCAAACAATAGTAATCTGTGGTCAATCGTGTCAGATCGGGCGCGTTGCAGTTTTGTTGTTGGAAAGAGAAAACTATATTTTGTAAACCCGCTACGAGTAAAAGAAATTCTGTTATTACATCTATGTTTAAGATCTTGGATGATATGAGTGCAACGTCACACCATGCATGATGACCGATGAGTGATGACAGCTTTTCTAATTGTTTTTGTCTGTCACTGTTAATATGCTGGTAAATTAATATTTTTGAAATTTACACGCAGTGTTTCGTCAAAACTAGATCTATATTGATACAATCTAAAATGAAAGTTATCGTTAAAAAGTTACAAGGTGGTGAATGTTGCTTGGAAGTAAGTATAATATCTGGAACTGAAATCGTTCATTCTGTCCTCATAAATAATGAATTCTTGCCTTGTTTTAGGTACTTCCAACAACACAAATATCCGAAATGAAACGAAAAATTGCAGAACAGTTAAAGATTCCAGTTGAAGAACAGAAATTGCTCTTACTAGGAAGGACACTAGTTGATGAACAAACAGTTCAAGCATATCCCACAATAAAGGATGGTACTAAATTAAACCTAGTTGTTAAAAAGCCTGATACACTTCTGGAGGCTTCTGTGAAGTATTTCAAGAAGATGTATGGCATGACAGAAGCAGAAGCAACAACTGCTGCAAACCGGCTTATCAGAATTGTGCAAGATAAATTCAGTAAATTATCATGGGATGATCTTGATAGGCTATCACTAGACTGCATGTTGGACGAAAATGGTCAAACCCGAAGCCCGCCAATGGAAATTGAGCCCGAGTGTGATGATGTATACAGTTTATAATTCTGGACATTAATAAATAATTTAATGTTTTATTTGTATTTTACAATTAATATTAAGGGTAATGTAAGTTGTTACACAGCTAGGTAGCTTCAGATTAGTACATAACTTATAAGAATTCTGTAGTGGTAGTGTTGCTATTTGTATATTGTGTAAATTAGTGAAATTGTGGACTTGGTAATCACTACAGTGTTGCCGCTTTCATAGACTTGTGATCACCATCTGAATCACTATTATCACTGTTTTTCTGTTATTTCTTATCTGTTGCTCTTTTATCTTCAGGACTGGATCTTGAATATTGTTGAATTAATTGATACACTTGATAACCTACATTGTTTGTCTTGACAAATTGTTGGATGGTTTGATTGTTATATAAATGATTTATTAATTTGACATACTCAGGAACTTAGTGGATTGAGGATTTTGTACATAATTCCAATTCAACTTAAAATATTCATTTAATTTCTAGCAAGTTGTAAATATAATATTTTTAATTAATTTACTGCATTGACTTCCTGAGACTTTTCACCTTATGTTTCTGGAGAATATAAACTTTGTTAAAGTATTTTTCATAATTATTCACATAAACCTGTAAATTGTACAAGAAGGCAAAAATAAAACAACAGTTTAATTATTTATGTTATTATTACATCATGCATTGTTTCATACCTATCTATTTATAGTATAATACAATTTGATGGCAAGTAACACTGTCAGTGCCTTTGTCGACAGGTACAAAATAAAATTAAATGCAATCATATCTCACTTACTTCTGTAAGCTGATTAATACAAACTTCAACGTTAAGACATATTTGAGATAGACAATCCAAATTATGTGAAACAACCATTGTTATTGCTTATTTTTTTTTTAGAATGTGTCTGGCTTGGAGCGGTTGATTATACACTAGTGTTTATCTTTCGATTCTTAAGACTAGAGCTCACAATTGCTCACCAATTAGTGAGATAAATATAATACACATTCATTATCGAATGGCCTATGCAATAATTTCTTAAACGTCTCCTTTTCGCGCTTTTGGTAGCTTTTTGGACCTCTTATTCCCGCTTTTGGCACTTTATTCTATATTTGAATAATTTATTACTAGCCAGAATGACAAATGCGAAAACCTATTGGTCTTTGCGTTTCCACAACATCGGGGTATTACTGTATAGGACATTCTCTTTCTTAATTCTATTCATACTTAGACATTAAAAACATCAGTAAGATTATCGCCATCAATACATATAACTGGCAAAGAATGATATCAACCATTTAGTTTAGACTGTAATGGTCAATTTATTAATATAGCTCGACAAATATGTTGAAGATTTTATACACTTCATTGCCTTCATGTTTGCTCCAAAATTACGTAGTATGTACACCCTCCATAGTTTATAAAGTCTAGTATTGTGAGATCAAAAAATGTCTTCACTATTAAAAAAATATTTACAGTTGTAGAATAAGAAGCCAGATAATTCTGAAAAACATTAAAATGCCTGTTTTTAACACAAAGAAAAGGCAACAGTAAAATAAATACAAGTAAGATTGAAAGAAGTGTAAAAAATTGGAGGGTTAGTATCAAGTCTCAGAGGCACTTCTCTTAACAAACCTACTTTCAAACAATCACAACCTTAGTATGAGCCGAGGTTCATATTTAGGACTGAATTCCAGCACATATGAATATCTCTAACACCTAAATATCTTATACTTAGAAGTACAAAGTTCTTGCCCAAGCCAACATTTATCATACATTAAAATTCATATGTGCTGGAATCCGCGTTTAATGGTCATTCGTTGAATATATTTACACATTAATATCATTGATGATTACCGTAATATAATAATCACTAACTTTATACATATGTATATAAATGCAGTAGAAAATAGTACATAAATATCAGCAGTATTATTTTAATACTTCCAGAGAAAGAGATGGAGCAATACGTTATTAGCTCCATCTTATTCTCACATTGAAGTAATTATTAAATGATACTGTTATAAGAGGTGGCAGTTCAGGTCCAGGTTTATAGTGGTAGAGGTATTGTACAGAGGCCATCAACCTATCCCAAACTGCCAAATTTTCGCAATTGAAAATGAACCTTATGCTTTCGTAATAAAGTTGAAAAACTATCAAAGCAGATTGGGGGTAACAATTCGAGGCAATGCTTTACTTGTCCTGATGACCTTTCTGATCATAAAATTGCTATCAAATCTCATCTGTTTTAATTGGTTGACGAAATTATAAACACACTTAAATTGCCGAACGATAACTTAAGGGGAAATTTCACCAATGCTGAACGCTATAACCACATAAACCCAGTTTAGAACTGTCAGTACCATTATTTTCTGTGGAAAATTGACACTAATAGGACTTGAACGCGGTTTAGGTCTGCTGATCGCGTTTAGTTTTATTGGCGATATTTGCAATCAGTATGGCTGTACAGGATCCCTGGATTAAATAATACTTGATAAATAATTCTGTTCCATGCATCAAAACCCAAGCATTTTAGGGCTCGATAGTCAAACAACGGAACCCTCTAAATAGTTATCAATATAATGCCAAGAGCTATAAACCCGTTCGTTAACAAGATATAGACACCAAAATTGGACATAACTACTACAGCCAATTTCATAAATTAATTCATACAATCACATTTAAGTCTATAAATTTATTTATTTATATACAGTTTTATTGAAATATCATGCGGCTGACATTGGCCAGTTGAGTATATCCGACAATTTTCGTTGGTTTTAAGGGCTAACCCAGAGCTAGAGATCGCTTGGATGCTGGTGTCGTTTGGTTTCTTTGTCGCTTCTGAAAGTCCTGGGAAATCCTGGCGGATAGATCTGGGTCAGCCGTAATAGTGCGTACACATTCATGCCAAACGCGAAATTTTTAAAAGCATGCGAATAGTTCTCGAGTATCGAACCACACTAGATGAAATAAATATACGCGATGTGTACGTCGTATGTAGCGCGTAACAATCACAATCAAAGCCACCATATTTTATTAATTTATACACAAACAGATCTATTAATACCAATTTATATGCAACTAGGTACTAATAAATTTTCATTACCCCGTATTAGAATTTGAACAACGATAATAGTTTAACAAGAGGTTTTCGATTACGGTATTTAGATGTAAAGATTGAAGTAAAATTCCATACGAAAATATTCAAAAATGTTTTTTTTTTAATATAACTGATTTCATATTTTCATTCGATTGAAATATTTCTAACGTTAATATTGCGAACATTTTATTTACAAAAGTATGCCCGTTGCTGAATTAGAAACTTCTTTTTTTTGTATTTAAAACTATGGCTATAATTTAAAAAAGAGGGTAACTATTTAAATATTTGTGAAAAAAGATCCAAAGCAAAGAGGCTAACTGCTCTTTACTAATAGAATATGACTTTTGGATACCAAAAACTCTATACCTTGTATAGCTTTGATGTAATGATCGGCAGTAAAGAGCTAAGATGTATATAAAAGAGGAAATAAAAATACATTTGAGAAAAGGTAGGTACTAAAAGTTTAAGAAACACGTTATGGAACACACTAAAACGATCTATTACTAAGAACCTGTCTTGATAACTCCTAAGGAGACAAATATTAAATACAATGCACTTCCCTTTGCTGTTCTCTTTTTGTGACAAATAAACACGGAGTAAGTAGTCAGTGGAGTGCTAAGTGCGCAGTGCTCTTGCGCAAAGCAGGAGGCCAATTTGCCGACAGCCGACAGTCGGGGATGTAAACACTCAAATACGCACATTCAATTTGTGTGATTTAATCACATCATTCTTATAATTTTTGGAGGTACGAAACAGACAGATCTTCACTGTGTATAACGACTATCGCGACAAAATAACTGATTTTTATATGTTTCGAAATGATTCAGCATAGGTACGTACCACGTTAAGTAAGATTAGCACTCCATGCAGTCACTTCTCCGTGTCTCATAACAGACTTTTCCATAATACTTCGACCTCGTAAATTCTCATCAAGGAGGTAAACATTATGCATTATAGATGCTTCTAGAATATAAATATCAGTCGTAGTCGCTGTCTTCTTCCGCTGATGACTCTGATTCCGAGCTGTCTGGGTGGTTCTTTGTGATTTCGATGCAGTTGTCCACATCTGTCAGTCTTTTTAGCGATCGGCCTGGTAGAAAAATGGACGTACGTAAGAAAGGGATTATTGATACAATTCGAACAAAATTCTTAGCAGATTTTCTATAACTTAACAATAATTAACATTAAAAATGTTATTATTCAACACAGCCAAAGGCTTATAATTATCATGAATTTTGATATAACTAATTAAGTTTCAAGGACAAGAAAACTCAGCAATTCCAATTTTTCGTATTTTATTGTATGCAGGATAGTATGTGGCCCTCCTGAGATAGATAACCTATGTTTGTAATACGTTGCTTTCCGGAAAGACAAGCATTCCACTTGTTTTGTGACTTTATGAACGTTACCTGTCAATGTAGTAAGCAATCTATTTTCATTGCCCGGCGGCATGTTGATCGGCCCCAGCTTCTTAGCGAGCTCCCTGGCTCTGTCCGCACCTGGAACTAAAGGCCACGTGGGTATTAATATCTCGTTTTTATTTTATAATACAGTATAAAGGGTGAATTTTTCAAGTGGGCGTGGCTGGCGAAATCAGAAACTATAAAGAATAGCAAAAAGTACTCATAGGAGTCGCGGGCTCGAATCGATCCGTACATGTTCCACGCGCGCAGTCAGTATATGAAGGGGCCCCTCAGGGCCAAGCCTGCCCGGTAAGCAGGATTGTTCGAAAGGGTTACCACTACCCCGGAACATAAAGGGCTACGGTAGGAACATGGATGGGTTTTAGTCAGTAAGAGTCTGACACTCCCTTCCGCTCCACCCAGAGCGGGCGAAGTCATTGGATGATTTCCCACCCTCAAAAAAGAATGGAACGCGTTAATAAAAAAAAAACACTGTTTTATAGTGTCCATTCGATTGTGTCGCTAAAAAGGATCGAATTCTGGGATAACAAACAAGCTAGTTAGCTAGCTAGTTTGCTTATCCTAGTATGATAAGCAAACTTAAGGAGAGAGCTTCTTTTTAAAAAAATAACACATTTAATGCGCAGTTGAAACAGATTCAATGCTGCCGGTGGTCACGGCTCCAAAGAGAGGAACCACCTCACTTTGTGTGCCGTGCCCAGGAGAAGTGCTTTCTGGATGAAGCCCTAGACCCAGCCGCGTAAGGTGTTGGTCGTCGTCCATTATTAGGCCAATAACCATACCGGTTATCTGTGCAATTATTGCACATTCCACGTCCCACATGTCCGAGAACCTTAGCATACCTATTCTTTAAATATAGTTGGACCGCAGTTGTACCGCTCCTTAGGAATGCGCGGCGAGGCGGGGGGGGGGGGGGGGGGGGGGGGGCATCTAGGTCGCGGTACAGCGGTGAGGTTATACTGTTGTTTATTATGCAAAAGAAAGGTCAAATTGTATACTTTTCCCATAGAAACTATTCTTTTTCCTAGTTTACATTTATTAGCTTACTTACATAGGTTCTTTAAGCATTCATTGAGAAGAAATGGTGAGTTGTGAGATAATATTTTAATGCTCTCAAAATAAAAATAAAAACTAATCTGTAAAAAAGTCCATACACAAAAATTAAACAAGAGTGTTTATTACCTCTGCTGCCCTCTTGACTGGAGTCTTCTGTCATGGAAACTCTCTCAGTTCTGTAAACACCGCTCACCAGGTCCCACACGAATAAGCACTGCACAAACGAAAACACAAAATCGTTAGTTATAACAAAGAAATAGATCGCGTGGAATGGATGGTCAAGGGTGGGGCAGCTGTCAAACATAGAAGTTTAGATAGAAGAAGAAAAAATCAGCAGTTCAGTACAGAGGCCAGCACATCAAGTTACCACAATCTGTCAAATTTCTTTGATAGTATTTCAACTGTATTGCAAAGACATAAGGTTCATTTTTAATTGAGAAAATTTGACAGTAGCGATAGCTTGATGTGCTGGCGTCTGTACATTAATGTTCGCCTAACTCGTCAAAAAGTACTCAATAGCAGATTATTTTTCGTGATTTCAGTTTTGGTCCCATAGTAAAGGTTGCTCGTTATAATGAGTACAATGACCCCTTGAGAGGTTTAAAACGACTTAAATTTAACCATGTATATGTTTGAGTGGGAAAATCTGTCATTGTATTTTTGCTATAATGATATATTATGGTGTTTTTCTTTCTCTCTCTCTCTCCTACAGGACTAAAAAGTTCTATTATGAACATAATACGGTCCTAGGTCACGCAACCTTGCGGAACTAGCGGGATTGTACGAAAGGGTTACCGCTGCCCTAGAACACAAAGCGCTAAGGATGAAACTTGGATGGGTTTTAGTCAACGTCTGACATTTCCTTTCGCTCCACCCAGAGCGGGAGGAGTCATTTGATTATTTATTTATTTTAAACTTACACCCACTATCCAATTTTGGTAGCTCTGTAGGCTATATTTATTATTTTTCTTTACACACAAAATACTTAATACAGATAAATACATCAAGACAGAGGAACGCATAGGTTCTGCTTATTTCGTTAGTAATGTCTTCCAGCAGACCTGCGATAGGAGGGTTGGATGAGACACTTTGTAAAAGACCATACAAGAAAACTGAAATTAGACGTCAAAATTATGGACGTAATCATCTAAGTATAGTTAATTTATATCTTTCACCTATGTGTTAACCATCAGCCTATAATGTTACCACTACTAGGTCACAGGCCTCCTCTCTTTGAGAGGGAATAGGCCGTCATCGACCAAACGGCCCCAGATGGGGTTGGTAGATGTCACATGTCTTCGAATTTTTTATTCAAAGACATTTCTTCACGATTTTTTCCTTCACCGTTTTCGAGAACAGTCTCTCCTCTCACTGGGAGGAGGCATGTGTCCCAGCAGTGGGAGCACAGAACAGATAAAGAGGTTAGAATGGAAGTAGTTCCTGATTTGTATTAGAACGCGTGTCGCCGCATGTCTCCCACTCTTGTCTCTCCACTACAAGCAAGAGATAATACGTACGCGCATTACGCACATAAATAAACCACACGCACTTACATCGCGTGTTTACTATTGGTTGTCACACTAACGCAAATACTGCTCTGGACGTACACTCACACACGTGTAAAAGCAATTTATTTCTCATATATGTTACGGCTACCAAAAGGTCGATTAATCATATCGATAAAATTACTGTAGTTTAGTTAATTAAAGTTTTGCATTTTTTCAAGTGGCGGATACGGTACGAATAACTTCCTAATTACATATAAATAAACTTAAATCAAAGACAAATTAAGGGGGAACATCCGATACTGCCGGGAAATTTAAATTTTCTTTAGTTTTATGCTAGTTGCAGCTCTGTTTTACGGCATAATAATAGAAAGAAAGAAAAATAGCATTTTTAATAACATAAAACGTAAAACAATGCTACAATATGCAAAAAAACTATAAAGAAATTTTCAAATTTCACGTCCATATCGAATGCTAAGTCGAATTAACATAATATAATCTAATTAATTTATTGTGAACTACTCCGTGAAAAAGTATTTATTAATTTTATCTGTTAATTTATGAATAATATCTGTGCCCGCCGGTTTCACCCGCGTTACATAATCATTTTCTGCAAAATGTTGCGATCATAAATTGTGCTACATTTAGTACCTATCCATTCAATTCTACCAGTTGCTTCAAACCACAGTTTTCTTGTAACAGGATCTTATGGACAGTTAAAAAAAAAGTGTTTGCATCGTAAATTAGATTTTAGACGAAAAACCAACTAAGAAACTAAATTAATAATCCACATTATACAATAATTGGTGTTAATATAAACAAAGTTATTTTCATTGTTATATTACTGACAATAATCATTCGTATACACATCTTAATATCGACATTGTTTACAATTTGGTACAACACTATCGACGCGCATAGATTTCCCAGAATTGAAGCTTTGGATCGACGCACGCGACGTTCGCAGTGAACGCAATACATTGCGCGACCGCTCACGTCGTGCAAGATCGTACCAATGTAATGCAAGCAATGTATAATTTTGCATCTGAATGCGATTTTATCGTTTTTGTCTACAAACTACATAATACTTTTGTAATAATTACAAATATCACTCGTATTTTAAGGTTTTTGGAGTTACCGGTGAAAAGAAATCCCTCCTCGGGCCACATTACACTCCTGACTTCTTTTCCGACACGTTATAATTGGGCAAGACGGCATAATTCTTTTTTTCCGCGGAGAATTGAACGCTTTCACAATAAGAGCGTGACTGTTGACCGGTGATTCTAATTTCGGTTGGGTTTGGAGCGCCCGCGCAAATGTGTGGCGCGCCTGTCCCGCCCACAAGGCCCTTCTAACCTCTTTAACTGTTCTGTGAGTGGGAGCATAATAGGCTGAATATGTAACCTGGGCTGTAATACGAATTTCGACAACACCCAGGCCCCGTGCAGCTTGGTAGATGTCAAATTCCTTCGAATTTTTGGTTTCTTCACGATGTTTTCCTTCACAGTTTTCGAGAACAGTGGTGATGAAACAAATTACACAAAGTAAAGCGCCTGTCTGGGTTCGAACCTACGACCTATAACTCGTAAGTCGCGGCTGATACCACTGGGCTATCCCTGCTCCCTGCTGTACGTGTACGTGTAGCGCTATGTACTTACCTCAGCGGCATACTGCTGGCGGTGCACGAGACAGCCCGCGCTGATGTCTTTGCAAGGTTGGCACTCCGCTGTGGAGCTGTTGTTGTCGCTTGCCCACATCCACATGGCACACAACTGGAAAATAAGTCCTATATGTATATGACGTAAGATACTTGGTTATATGCGCGAAGTCAATGGAAATCAAGATCGGAATAGCAGGCGATATTCCCAAAAACACTTTATCAAAAATATCCTTGTGAATTTCCTGTATTTAAATGCCGATTAAAGTAACCTCGCCAGAACTGATAACAAAACATTTGGCGAGTTTTGAAAATATTTGTGCTGTCTTCTTAAAAACTGACTACCTCTAGAATAAAAAAAAATATTAAAAGGTAACTCACCCCAGACAAGCATCCACTTGACTGACACACATCGATGACGTGACATCCCCAATCGAAGCAATAGATAAACTTCTTCCCGTTAATGTTGCAGAGTCGTTCGCAGACCTCGTTGCACAGCAGCTCGGTGTCCAGCGAGCGCTGGTGCGCGCGCAGCGTGAGCGGCGGCAGGGGCGGCGCCGCCCCGCACAGGCGCTCCCAGGCGCCGGCGCCCACGCCCTGCAGCCCCGCGTAGCCCGCGCCCGCAGCCGCCAGCGGCAGCGCCACGTGGTAGCCCGAGATGCAGTCGTCTGCCGACCGAATTATATTATTGACTATTTGAAACGCTCAAAAATAAAATCACATAGATAAAACCCCGCTCGTCTTAAAAACTTCCATAACCGTATAGAAATTAAATATTATGCGACGATATAATTGCAAAATTGCATTTCATGCTAATAAGTAGGTATTCAATTTGATTCTAAAAATCTATGACGTCACATTGTTATATTGCAAACAAATGACGTACAAATTCCGCGTTTTTACAATTCATAATTTATTTACAAAATCTCTTTATTGTTCTAAACATCGGTAAATGGTGTAATATGATAAACAGCGAGATGAATTCTGTACCAATCTATTATTATTCGGTTTTAATAAGAAGATGTGTGTGTCAATGATAAAATGAAGATGTGGTTTTTAAGCTTTAAAAATGAGACTAAAAATAATGGAAGATAGAAATTTATGTTTTCAAAACCTTATTTTAAACAGGCCACGCGATAACTGAGCGTACTATCATAATACATCAACTCGTCCAAATATGTACACAGATAAAATTATCTCTAAAAAAATATAATTATGAAAAAGTTACTCACCTTCCGAATCAGTGATGATCGAAGTAATCTCATCATCACTCTCCACAAAGTACCGAGTGAAGAATTTACTACATTTCGAGTTCTCCGAATGTACCAAGTAAGGGTCTTGCGCATTTACTGGGCAGTCGGAAAGAGTTTTTGAGGTATTATCGTGCACAGCTATAGTTTTAAGAGAGCCATCGTCTAGCATTTCTGTTACCCTGTATTCAGATTCGCTGTTGTGATCAGACTCCAAGGTCGAAAGTCCAGGGTTCTTTATATCAGAACTAGTGGTCGGGGACGTCGGTCTACTGATCTGATTGTGAGCCCTCAACACCACACTCTCACCAGGAGATTTAGCACGTTTCCCCTGACTCTTACTTGTCGAACCTATGAAGTATTTCCTATTACTCCTCAGTACCCTAAACGGGACGATATTCTCATTGTTGTCTTCAGAAAATTCATACTTCTTGTCGGCCAACCTTCGTTTCCTAAACATACTGAGTTTCTCGCACTTTGTCTCGGCTTCTTCGACGAATTCGTACGCTTTTTCGGCTATTATCCTGTGTGTTTCGTTGAAACGCGACATGCTTTCTGCGGGCCGTCGCCTCGGGGACCGTAGCGGTGGACTGATTAACGTCCTGATGGACGGCGATGGTCCCTCCCATTCTTCTACCAAGTTATGAGAGATAGAAGATGCTTGTATACATAGTTCTTGCCCCATGACATCAGGCACGCGTACGGGTTTAGACATTTGATACGGCTCCATTTCTAAGTCGGAGAAATCTGCTAGAATATTCTGGACGACGTTGTTCTGATATTTAGGTGATTGAAAAGCTGCAGAAACGTCTGAAGCCGGGGTACTGGGGTTCGTATCCATAGAGTTAACTTCCTCCCTATCTAAATAATTCTTTGTGTCTTCAGCCTCCCTCTCAATTTTCTCCTGATCTGGTTTTACGAAGTCGATCTCGAGTATATGAATGAAGTCTGTGTATATTATGATTTGGTTTGAGTAGGCTAGTTGTACCACTGGCTCGTACATACTGGAGTCGGATGTGCAGAAGAATTTTGTGTGAATAGCGAAGTTGTGTTCGAGGCATCTTTTGCCCCAATTTAGGTCCTCTGAAAAAGGAATTTTGTATGTAAAATTTCAAAGTAAACAGCTAGTTATTTACACAATCCAGTCATATAGAACTTTCACAAAAATTTCTTAATTTCAATGGTTACATTTTGACCTTGAGCTGGCCTAGTCGGTTTATACTGTTTTTCTGTCGATTGTACCCTTTGTAAGGTTGCTTTCTAGAGCTCGATGTGTCATATTTACGCCTGGTTATTGTAGAAGAAAGAATATTCTTAACTTCTTACCTTCATCCCGAGGGAAAGCTGCGCATTTCCTACATCCTAAACGAGGAACTCCAATCACACTGAGGTGGGAGCGCTCTGAACAGGAATCACTGCGAACAATGTGAGCAGTAGGAGTTATGTACGTAATGTTTGTAAATAAAGGAGTGTACCGATTTGTTACAATTTGCCGTTCGACTCGCTTCACCCGCTTGATGCTTTGTTTGGAAAATATTGAGATGAAAAGATGAAGAACCCTTTATTCTTCTAGTAATTGTGTGAAGGTAATAAGATCCATTTCATAAACAAAATAATATACGTCCTTAACGTCGTCCATACCACCATGTATCGTTAATTTCCCATTAAATTACACCTCATTAGATGCAATTGCATCTTCAGTACTTTAATAAATTACAGTCCATAGTTAACAAAGTGATTGTGACATAAATAGTATGTAAGGTATAATATAACATAGCATAATGTATGGTTAAATTTAAGCCTTAACTCCACATCAAGACAAAAGAAAATGAGGTTAAATAAATGTGTTTAGTTGAATACTTACGCAATACCATAGACAACTAAGACTCCAGGGTTGTGCTTCCACTGCGCCATAGATATCGTGACCTTGCTATCGACGCAGTCGTCGCCGAATAGAGGCACGCTATGCACCGGGCGCACGATGCGACCAGGCACCCACGACAGAAAGTGCAGGCTGCAAGAGAATAGGACCTTTAGTTTACAAACAATAAGGAGTAGAAACAATTTTACTCTGCAGGTGGAACTTGGATAAGAGTGGCTTAGGAGGGTGGAGATTGGCACAAGTAAATGGGCTTTTTTTTGTGGGTGGGAAATCATCAAACGACTCTTCCCGCTCTGGGAGGAGCGGAAGGGAGTGTCAGACTTTTATTGACTACAACCCATCCATGTTCCGTCCTTAGCACTTTATGTTCCGGGGTAGCGGTAACCCTTTCGGACAATCCCGCTTGCCCGGCAAAGTCAATGGGCTAAAGGCCCAACGGTGCTGTATATTTTTCAGACTGCACCGCAACATAAAAATCCTGCTACAGTCGGGCAGCGCAGCGCTTGCAGGCCGATGCGGCTGTAATGTACGCTTAGCTAGAGAGAGCTCCAGTTTTCTCTTTAGGTACTTGCGAAATTAGTATTACACAGGTTACATAATCAGCCTATAATGTTCAAATAAACAAATGGCCCGTAATCTACCAGTGGTGGGTTGGCTCATTCCCTATCACTAGGAGGCCTGTGGCCCAACCAACAGTGGGAACATAATAGGCTGACTTATGTACCAGCACATCAAGTTACCACAATCTGTCAAATTTCTTTGATAGTATTTCAACTTTATTACAAAGATATAAGGTTCATTTTTAATTGAGAAAATTTGACAGTTAGGGATAGCTTGATGTGCTGGCGTCTGTACTTAATGACTCATATGAATTTCGACCACCACGCGGGCCCAGTACGGGTTGGTAGATGTCACATGTCTTCGAATTTTTGGTTCTATGCCGATATGCCAGTTTCCTCACGATGTTTTCCATCAGCGTTTTGAGAGCAGAACGCCTGTTTGGGTACCTACAACCTATAACTCGTAAGTCACAAGCCAGGCTGTATGGTAGAAATCGCTGACTGCATCAGCCTACTCTTGCTATACATATAATGTCTGTTTTTATTCCTCTTTATTTGCTGTGCAATAAAGAGTATTCTATATATCTACATACTAAAAGTTTACAAACAAGCGGTAAGTTTGAATTCCTTACATTTTTATCACTTGAACAGATTGCTGTAGGCACCCGTTAGCAATAATCTGATTATTAATTGCTTCATATCTAAACATAAATCATTGGTAATGATTTCAAGGTTCATTGGTAAGTTACAAAATCTTATTAAACGAGGAGCAGTTACCCATATTTGTGTTTCTTGTATTTTGATTGAGGTATATTGGTGTAGTCCTCATCTTATCTTATTCAAAACACTTATATTAATTTATATGAAGAAGGATACTCTAGACCAGGGGTGGCGAACCTCAACACATCTATGTGCCATTTTTTCGCAATAAATTTTGAATGGGGCCATGATGTGCCAACAAACAATCATGTATTAGGAAAGAATACACAATAATACCTTTTTCGTGTTACAGCAATATCAACATTAACAGTTTTAAATTGATTTATATGAACGAACAAATTAGTGCAACTTTTGAAATGATGCCGTGCCCAAATTATGTTGTAAACGTGCCATCCCTGCTTTAGACAAACATGAATTCATTACCACTATAGCAACAGCAATACACTTACGTAAACTTGGAACTGTCTCTGAAGTACAGCTGTGTGTTACAGCTGTATGTGAAGCTGAGCAGGAACTGCCCGCACTGAGAGAAGCCCATGAACACATGCTCTGTGAGGTAGCGTACTGGCACAATGTCCATGAGGCAGAAACGGAGCCGCGGTGGGATCCGCTCAAACACTTTGCGTCCCCTGTCATTGGTCTTTCTGGATGTGCCACCAAAAGTCTAGAATAAAAATAAGTATTGCAAACATCTAAACTATATAAATAAACATATCTCATCATCATCATCATTCTCCTGCCCTTATCCCAATTTATTTGGGGTCGGCGCAACATGTCTCTTTCTTCCATACTTCTCTATTAGTCGTCATCTTGGTAGTTACTTCCTTCCTAGCCATATCATCTTTCACACAATCCATCCATTGTTTCTTAAATAAACATATCTATGATGCAAATATAGCTGACTAATGCATCCAGCATGTACTATGTTGCAATAACCACTTTGCCAGAGTTATTATGCCAATTTCCTACTTCAAAGATTAAATATCATGGAACATTGTTTGTTATATCAAATCCATGCCAAGTTTATTACAAACATATCTTTCTTTGCCGGAGGGGATAACAGGTTAACAAGGGGTGATGCACATCACTTAAAAATGTAAGCCCACAAAATTTTACCTCTCAGTATATGCTTTAGGCACTAATATGACTGGTATTTGCATGTGAATTGATCACCAGGAGATCTTCTTTCAACATCTAACTGAACAGACAGCTGTGCTGCTAGGTAGCTTGTTGCACCACTGCCCAGCTAAAGTACTAGGAAGTGGTGCAGGGAGGCCCTTTAGGGGACATTGAGACCTTCAAAAAGTGCTGATTCCTAGCTAGTTTTAATAAATAACTGATAACTGTTTTCTTAAACAAAAGTAGGATATTGAGGAGTATAATTATCTAGTACTGGTTTATAGTCTGAATGATGAAAGGAAATTATTATTTTAATTAATTCTTTGACCTATTGCCAAGGTCTGATCCACATTCATAACATGTTATAATAAGTTTTAAATTGAGAGAGAGCAAAACTTGTTATTTCCTTTATTAGGCATCGATCACTAATAAAGAACTAGATACACAATCTCATACAAAAGTTCTCTTAAAAATGTCGCCAATTGTGTTTAGGTAAAATAAATCTATATTAATGTAATTTCAACCTTACCTGCAAGGTTTAAAGCCGTATTCACAAAGCTATTGCAAAAAGCAATAAAATTTTACGACCGGTACTCGCTGCTCAACATACATCAAAACAATTTCAACCTTATACGCATGCTTTAAAGTAACAATTACTAAGTGTCAAAAAAAAGTAATAAAATTTTACAACCGAGGCTCGCCACTAGCACAAGGAACGAGTGGAGACGAACCAGAACAATATTTTTTGTTTGTACTGTAAATTATTATATATGGTATTTTAACATACTTCAAAAAAAGGAGGAGGTTACTCAATGCGTCGCGTATTTATAATTTATTTTTTATTTTTATGTTGCACACCACCCATAAGTCGAAGACGAATCGACCGATTGAGATGATTCATTACATTAGGTTTGTTCCCAAGTTTGTCCTGTTTACATCTAATCCTCGTTCTGATGATGGGATCTACTAGGAATTTAGGCAACGCCTTAAATATTAAAGGCATACAATTAGCGATTTTGGTATTTTTAGATAAATCAGAACTTTACATTCAGAAAATATAAATTAGTGAGGAAGAATATACAAAAATCAAAGAATATTATTGTCCCAATTTTTTGACATATTGTTCATAATAAATTACAAATGTCGATAAAAAGAAATACTTCGGATCGAAGAATTCTTCGGATCTTTGACGTGCTGTAACTGATATCCATTCTCCACACCTCACTGGATCACGAGGAAAGCTAAAAATAATTGAATATTTTCAAAGTCCCGACTAAACAACCACAAAAAAATATTGGGAATATCAAAAAACCCGACTGATAAAAAACAACTAACAAGTTCCAAACAAGTCACTTTTCAAGTAGTCTTATGCAGTTAGTGGCAGTTATTTTAGGTCAATTATTCATACATAGGCTAATAAACACATAACCCTCCCTTGCATCGCGCAGTCAGGTAAATGAAAACAAAAATCAAATCTCGCATTAAAAAAAATAAGAACTATAATAGCGTCTCCAACAAATGGAACAGAGTCAACGCGGATAACCCAAACAATTTAAGTGGACATGCGTAAATATGATTAATACGTTTAGTAAGAGTCTTTACAATTGAGCTGCATTATATCGCCTGCTATTTGTTACGACTTAATTTAAAATAAAGTTTTTACGATGATTTCTTGACAAAATATTAGTATTTACAATACAATGTTAACAATTATATAATGATAATATTAATACTTAGCAAAAATAAGAAACTCCATCCTTTTTTAGCGTCCTAGACGTGTGATTTTTGCAGTTTTTAAACGAGCACTGAGACATGTTTACCGTCGGAGCGTTCGAATGCTACTAGATGAAAAGACCACCCAAATGTTCAATTGGGTGGTCATTCGGTGAGGACATTTTTTGACGCTGATTGTGTATCTAGTTCTTTATTAGTGATCGATGTTATTAGGACATTATTTTTGTCATCTATATCATAACAAAACTGAACTGACTGAGTGCCCTATGTCCTTTGAAGTGTATAACAGTTTGTTGTCAATGGTGTTTCAAAATGTGTACTTAATTATTCATATTCTGTGTGAAGATTCTTAAAGCTAAGGTACAATATTATGCACCCTGTAGGGCATTGCTGTGAAAATACAATGTCATGTCAGAAGGTTAGTTAGCTTATCTTCTTAGTCTGTCAGGATGCCCTATACAAATAGATCATTATGCACATTTTTTTTTTGTTTTTTTTTTTTTAAGCTGTTCATTCACCCCTGGTGGCCAATAATCTTGATGCTTATTCCTCTTATCTTTGGGTGGGCTTCTGTTGACCACTACTGCATATAAGAAGTCAAATATATCAATGAAAGTTGAAAATTAGATAGGTGGTTACTTTAGAGAAAATGGCTCATAATGAATTTTAGGGGCAAAAACCTTTTAAAGGTCATCTCATTTTTAAGCCAAAAACACTACAGATGATATAATAAGAAACAGTTGGATGTAAGCTGTTTACACTCGAAAATATACTTATCAAAAGTAATCGAGATAGTATAATCTGCCCAATATTATTTTAATTTTGTCGCGAGTAATTATAGCATTCATACAGATTTGTATATACTTCAATCATAATTAGAAGAAATCACAATTAAACATAGTATGATCATAGTGCAATCATAAAAAGTTATATCTTGTGAAATGAATGTGTCCGTTTAATCAGCCATACCCTTCATTTAATAGACTAGAAACATAGTCGAGAAAAAAAATAAAGCATACGCACAGGATCAAGCTTCCGAACCTTGTGTTATTTTAGAGTTTTAACTTACCTCTCTATTAAATAACTTATGAACAATATTACTACTATCAGCTGACATGTTTCTGGGAGTATTTGATATTACTTTATCGAATGCATATCTACTAAACGCATTAAACTTCTCAGGCTTTGCAGCCAAAGAATCCATGTTCGTTTGTTTGACTGAAATTTATTTTGACAACAGACAAATATCAATCAATGTTGCCAATTAGAGTGGAATTTATAGAGTGCTTCGTTCAAGAACAGCATAAATAAGTTCAGTTCATAGCACCTGACAGTGACACTGAATTGTAAAGTCAGCCGAGAATATCTTCGGTGTTCATTGCGGTGTTTAACCCTTCAAGTTTCCATTGGCAATTTTCAAACCTTTGCTTTGCCGGTCTTTGACTACAATTTTAATTTTATTACCGTAAACGTCACTCAGCGATTTTGTTTTACTGTCAACCAACAGAAAGAAAGCGTGTCAGCCGTTAAAACAAAGCGATAAATAAAATTACCAACGGCTATTTAGTTCGAAATAAGTTATAGGATTGATTCTAGTGCACAAATATAAGTATAAAATGGAGCCGATGACTTTAGGCAGTCCGACACACTCTCCTTCTAACAGCCCGAACGTGGGATATTTGCCGCCTTTCCTTCTGGGTGAAATAAATCCTCCGACGACTCCCCGTACAAACAGCCTGTCCCCTACAAAAGGCAGAAGTCTTGCTTTCGGTGAGTTATAATAATAGGATGTTTATATTATGAGTTAAAAAGACAGATAAATCACTTTCTAGGGATAGTTTCTAGGGATTCCAAGAACCCTTGTTTTCTCGTTCTACTACTGTTGTATTTGTCAAATAATCCAGAATTTCACTGACTCTGGAAAGTTGTCTTGAGGTTTAATCATTAAATTTTCCTATGTAAATAAATTACTCATTATTTACCCTGTAAAACAACCATGACTAAACATAAGCATCCGTTTATACAACATTGCAGCTGGCCTTGATATAATCATCACACCTTCCATTCACACAGGGCTTTTTCATGCAAACCTTTGCAAAATAACTGCCTAATTTATTATGTAACCGATAACTAAATATCTTAATCTTTCACACAGGTTCCCCAACAAGTCCTAGTCAAACATCAACACCGGATCAGAAGGCATACCGTCAGAACTTATCCATGCACCAGCAGGCGCTATACAACCAGCAGAACATGTACCCTAACATGCCTAGCTCTCCAAACATGTATCCTAATATGCCAACAACTCCAAACATGTCCTACACTAGCAAACCTACCGGACCACCCATAGAAGACTTATTTGACACTATAAAAAGCAATGAGCCATCTATGAATAAGTCCCTTTTCCATGATAGTTTTTATGGCAATAATAATTCAATGATCCAGAATGGCTATGGGAATAATTCAGTAAACAATCACTCTCTGGCAACACCATGGCAAGACGGCTGCCAGGAACATGATGAGTATTGGGTGACTGTGTTTGGGTTCCCACCAAATGCTGCTAATACAGTTTTGGCTAGGTTCAGCAACTGTGGTGCTATTTTAGGTAAGATTTATGACTTATTAAATTAGGTTTATGTTTTGTTTCCTGGATTCGTTGATTATCAAATATCTATCAATTCTGTTAATATTCAGATTTTGCTTGAGTTATTTTTTTCCACCAAACATACTAAAAAGAAAAAGGGTATGGTTTTCAAAGAGGCTTGACATTTCTTTTCTTATGGCTACATACTCAGATTGCCAAGAATCAAAAATTTACAACTAAATTACCAACTATATTGGGGTAGGTTTCCAGTCTAACCGGATACATCTGAATACTTAATAGTATTTACATGGGTTGGCTTCATATCTGACTTTTACAACCCAGTTACTGGGTAACACAATACTTTATAGGCTTCTAATTACCTGTCACAAATAAAACAAAAAGAGACTAATGACCATAAATAAAATAGTCAATAAAGGTTCAGATTGAACTCCCTTATTCAATACCAAGAGTAATAGACAAATTAGCAGTCAAAATGACTAATTTTGACTCAGTAAAAAGTAATTTAATCATGCTTGTTTCCAGACAAACAATACCCGACTCAAGGCAACTGGGCTCACGTACGGTACGCGACGCGGGCTGAGAAGGAGCGCGCAATGTCGCTCAGCGGTCGGCAAGTACTGCCCGGAGTGATGGTCGGCGTCGTTGAGTGCAAGGAGCCACCAAGGATTGGTGTTACCAGTCCTGGCATCACATCGCCTGATAGGTAAATAGAATAGATTTTCACTTAACTTTTGTTAACACTTGGTCCTTTGTTTGGATTTCGTACTAAGTTACTTAATGTGCTTCTTATCAAACTCAATCTGCCTAGCCTTTTCCCAACTATATTGGGGTTGGCTTCCAGTCTAACCGGATGCAGCTGAATACCAGTATTTTACATGGAACGACTGCCTATGCCTGACCACCAAAACCCGGTCACTAACTGGGTAACACGATACCCCTTGGTAAGACTGGCTGTCAGACTTTCGGGCTTCTTACTACCCGTAACGACTTTCAAAGATCCACGAATGACAGCCGGGACCAACGGCTTAACGTGCTTTACGATGCACGGAGGAGTCTCGATATCTGAAAATGGTCACCCATCTACAGACCAACCCCGGCAAGCGTAGCTTAACCTGATGGATCGATCTGTGCGTTTGTTATTACTTAGCATCTAGCTCCTCAATACTACTCAACAATATTTAAATTTACATTAATACATTAATTTTGTTTCTATCTGTTTTCAGACAAACAGGAGTTCGCTCACTGTGCCCTACGCCTATCGCGAACGCACCCGTTCCACAGCGGTCGAGCGGACTCATCTCCAAAGCGTTGGACTACGTACTGGGTTGGTGACATTCACACAACGCTTTCGTGCGCAGCATCAAGCCAATCTGCCGAAGACTCAAGCAGGTTCCCGACGCCCTCTCCCGCGTCCCATATATAGCACGGTTGCGAAATAGGAATAGAGACTTTTTTACAATGCTCGATGAGATGAATCAATCACAAATGTATTTACATAATCATTCTGAGTTATTTCACTGTAACGAAATGTAGACTGAATATGAGTTTTTGATTAATTGTGCAGTCAGCGACGTTTAGTTAGGTAGTTTCTGATAAATACAACTTTTATGTAATGTGTATGAATGAATAATCCAACAGACATTGTAAGTGATGCCATTTTGTAACAATACTTTTGAATGCTGATACATATTCAAGAGCAGGCTACGTACCAGAGGGATAAACACCGCGTTGACGCGGCGCTTACGTTTATTGCGAAAGGTGCCTCAAGCCTAAGGTATGCAATCAATGAATATTACAATATTATAAATATACGTTGAAGGATGGGCTGACCTAGCCAGCGAAAATACAATTTCCGTATATTCTTTGCAATATGTTGGGCAGTATTACGTTGTATGTTGATCATCGATCAATATGACCGCGACCGTAACGAAAATGTATTTCCAGAACTATGATAATCAAATGTCTAGTCATTCAATGTCAGTTAATTCCATGGAATAGTCGTTCAAAACGGTAACTCGAACTAACAGTTGTGTTGATGGCTCTATTGATTTGTTACGGTCGATAATCATATTCAGATGAACATAAAACTTGATACTGACGACAGTAAGTTGCAAAAAACATAAATAATTTAATTTTGCTGGCTACCCTTCAGCTTTCACCTCAAGGTTTTACGATAAGACTCGTGCGGGGAGCGTCTGCCTCGGGTCGCACGCGGTCGCGCCAATTAGCGTTCAATCAATCTGCCTAGCCTTTTCCCAACTATATTAGGGTCGGCTGCCAGTCTAACCGGATGCAGCTGAATACCAGTATTTTACGTGGAGCGACTGCCTATCTGACCTCCACAACCCAGTCGGTAACTGGGTAATACGATAGGCTTTGGTAAGACTGGGTGTCAGACTTGGCTGCTGACTACCCGTAACGACTGTCAAAGATCCAATTATACAATTTTTTCAAGCGAGTGTGCACTCGCGCAAGTTTTAGTGTACGCCCTACATCTTGAATGAAAACTCCAGGACTCAAAGTTTTCATCACCAACTTTGTAGGACTTAACTGTACTTCTATATCCCATCTATGAAAGACAGCTTTTATAAATATAAAAATAGATTTGTAAGATTTTTGTATTGTATCGTCGTTGACTGTGCACATAATATAAAAGAATGAAATTCTTATTTACTATAATAAAATTGTGAGCTAATTATTTTAATTAAGATAGTTGTTTTATGTAACGAAATAAAATAACGAAATTTCTTAATAATTAATATTTTTATTTCTAAATATTACATATAAAATACTTAAATTACAGAGATTTTTTTTGCAGTTTTTTCATGTTTGTCCCATGTTAAAACTTTTACAATAGCAAAGTTGAAAGTGGAGGTAACTGCGCGATACTATGAAACAATTGTTAAAACCGACAACTTATATGTAGAACGTGATATGGTGTGCTGTAGCAGGCAGTTCGAAACACACGCAAGTGAAACGTAATAAAATCTATAAAATATTTATACTCATCCTAAATACAAATTTTACGTCTAGTCTAGCATCATAAATATTAGTTTTATTTTTGTCTGACATACGGTCTAACAAAAATAAACAAGATATCTATCCAAATCTTACAATTTATTGATAAAATGCTAGTTGTGTAGTTGTCTTACAGTTTGATTGTCCTTTCTATTCCGTAGCGGTCATCGGCGGTGGAAGCAGCAGATCACAGTCTCCGGCCATGCCTAAAATGGTCCAATATCTACAATACATTATTTTTTTCTGGATAATTGTTCATTTAAATAAATTAAAGTCATCATTTCTTAAAACTTTGTACATATGACTAAGGGCTCATGCTTATTCTGTGTCATTAAATCCATTTTATTGAATTTGCATAGCTACCACATGTTATTTAAGTTGTCTGACTAAAATTATTAATCACAGAATATATGACTAAGTACACTCGATTTCATTTAAGTATGATATTAATTAAATCTTCAAAAAATATGATGAAGATATAAATAGGAGATTTTCTCCAAAACTTTTCAGTTACACTTGACTAAACTTTATCAAAATTGAATACAACTACGTCGACTACTAGTCCTAGTAACATAGACATAAATTAAAAACGTCTTAAATATTATTTATAACGAATCATTTACAAAACAAACATAATACAACACTGATTGCCTACGACATGAATGGATTGAAAGACACCATAAGCGTAAAGAGATGATATAATAACAATTTTGATCTACACATTACTTTGGCTTTTCTATAGTGGCGTTGGCGAGGTCTGTCATTTTGGGATACTTGATGTTGTGTTTGTCGAGCTCGCTCTGTGACCACAGTATCATGCGGAGGAGGCTGCATAGCTTCGGGTTTGTGTACTCTTGGTTCTCCATCTTTAGTATCGCGGCGTTGAGTTCACTTGCGATCTGTTTGGGAGAATGTACATGGTTATAGCAGATTCCAGTCAGTGTTCTTGTTATTATTACAGATATCAATCAATGGGAGAAACTATTAAACCTTCAATGTAATGCCAGCGCTCATCTGCCAACGCGGTTAGAACTGTCAATAAAATATGATCATTTTACACGTTGTTATATCGTCCAAATTAAACAATGCACAACGCACTTTTTAATAAAATAAACAATGGCAACAGGAATACGGCACTTTTACAGAACGTCACTCAAGATTCAAGCATTACTTAGAACCAGTTTTAACCTATCAAATGGCCTTTGAAAGTGATGTCCCATGCGGTGTCCTGCGAGAGCGACGAATACGACGCGACACGACACAACGCAATGCTACATGCGACAAATGCCCTACGTTATTTTGGTCATTACTTATCAAATCGTGGAGAAGTATGTACAGTACAATTTAGGGCCTATGCACACCACGTTTTTTAAACGCACCGTCGACGCGCGTTTGTAGCGATACAGACGCGATACGCACGCAAGTCAGACGCAGCCTGTAGACCTTTGCACACCTGACGCGCTTGTGTAGCGATACAGACGCGATGCAAACGCGCGTGTGTAGCGATACAGACGCGCGTGTGTAGCGATACAGACGCGATACAGACGCGCTCGATTGCTACTAGCGTAGATTCACACTTCCCTTTCCCTCGTTGCGGGGGAAAGGGAAAGCGCGCGCGCTAGCGCTCGTATCGGTGTCGCGCGTTTGAATCGATACAGACGCGCCGGTGCCGCGCGTTTGAATCGATACACACGCGCCGGTGCCGCGCGTTTGTATCGATACACACGCGCCGGTGCCGCGCGTTTGTATCGATACACACGCGCCGGTGCCGCGCGTTTGTATCGATACAAACGACAACAAACTGCTCTGCAGGATAAAAACGCGCCGGCGACGCGCGTTCCCGAAACGCGCGTCGACGGCGCGTTTAAAAAACGTGGTGTGCATAGGCCTTAGCTTTAGTTCGTGGTGTCACGTCTTGCCGCAGACTGCCATAAAGGCCGCAAGCAGGGTATGCCGTTGAGTTGATCGCGTTCGTCGCGTTCGCAGCGTTCGTCGCGTTCGCAGCGTCCCGTCGCGTGGTATTCGTCGCGTCCCGTCGCGTGGTATTCGTCGCTCATGCAGGACACCCCGTTAGGAGTATATCGACCAGTAATGGGTTTCATTGCAGGGTGGAGTTTGCACTGAAATGAAACCACTACTGGCTGGAATGTTCTGTACAGGATCAAGTTTAGTATTGTTGTCCATCTTTCCACCTACCTTCCTTACAATACTATCCACTGGAACTACTAAACACCAAAGTAATCAAAAGACCCTCACCTTTTGACTATGCGACGGCAATAATAAATCGGCGAAGGGCGACGCGTGGGGATCAGGGAAGGCCAACAGGGCCAGCGACCGCTCCAACTCGGTCAGGGCATTGGGATCGTTAGCACCAGCTTCGGCAAGCGTGGCGCTGGCGAATGCCAGAGCTTCTTCAGCTCGACCCCCGCGAATCAGTTCCAGGAGCTGCAGTTGCTGTTGGAAAATGTAATTTAGATGTAGCATTGATATAACAAGTGAAGTTCAAGGGTGAACTCAACTAAAAATTTTCTCTTAATGTCTTTTATTTTTGTAATCGGTTTTTAACCAAGTAATAATAAGTAGCTGTTTTAGTTTTCACATTACTACTCATAAGTAGGCCATAATTTCTTAACTTAGCTGAAACAGCAGGTCAAAATTGTAATGGAAGTGAATAAGAATAGCAAGGACGAATAAAAAACAAACCATTTTTAAAGGTCATGCACCTTATTTCATAAAATTACCTGTAAATGGAAATACAAATATCGATCATTGTCCAATAGTTCGGGATGCAAGGCATTGACCATGGCAATAGCATCAGGTATGCGTCCAGTTTGCACAGCCTCACGGATCATGATCCTTTCGTCAAGTGAGCTGCATAGTGCAGGCTCCTGTAATCCAGCCTCTTGTTGGAACTTAATAGCAGCCTCTTTGAACCCCTCTGAAATATGTTGGTAAGGTTCAAGTTTGATTACCTACCTAAACATAGGAACATCAACATTTAGGTCATTTTGGTCACCAATATGTAATGTGAACCCATTATCAATGTCGATCATGTGGATGATGCCATAATCTACCTAGTGATAATTATAATATACTGCTAATATTATTTTTAAACATTGTTGAGCACAACCCCTTCCAGTATTGTCACCAAATTAGCTTTGGTGTTATTGACAGGTTGATAATAATTATTATTGTATAGTAACTATGGCATTTGTAGGTACTATTTATTCTGTGCTGTGGCATAGTTCTACGGTTTATTGTTTGATTTTAGTATTAACATTCTAACAACCATATTGTAGAGATACACAAATTTAAATTAACATATCAACCAGTATAAATAGTAGGTAGTTAAGTCATAATGATAAGTAGGTATGCAATCTGAGAAGAACAAAGTTTATCAGTTGTATCACCCAATTTACTAGTTTATTGATAAGCAGATTGTGCATCCAATTTTTTCATTAAAATTGATATTTATGTTATTTTTTAAGCAATAATTAAGATTTAAGTTCGTTTTGTGGTCTGGTAATCAAATTGAGAGAAGGTGCAGCTTCTATGTGCTACAAACAGTGCAGATATAAGTTATAAAACAGACAAGCTAAATAAACCGTCTAGTAAAAGAGTAAACATTTTGTTGACCTTATTTCATACACTATTGTGTCTAAAAAAACCACATCAAGGTATCGATCACGATTCTTATTTCTAGTTTATTTACAAAACGGACGTGTCGTGGTTTTTTCTTTGTTGCGAAAGATCCGCCTTGGAATCGATTTTGATTATACACACACACCTTTCACGTTGTTTCAGGACGGTTTAAGAAACCATTATAAATACACTTAAATCGATCTAATAATGTGTTTTTATTTGTTACCTGTTACTAAATAATTCATTATCAACATATTCATATCAGTTCTGGATATTTGCAAGTCGTCCCCTTTATTGCGATCATAATACTTTCGATCCTCCTTTTCTTGGCCACTTTGAGCATAGTCGAAACTCATTTTATTTGTTTTATATGAACGCACACAGTAGAAATTAGAGAAATTACGAAAATATTTTCATTATTACCTTTGGAATACAAATGAAATGACAATGACAAAATAAATCGTTCATAGAATGAACGGCTCACTGGGAATGAGGAAAGGAATGGAAATTGGAACGAGTGGTAAAAATATATGGATTTTTTAAAATTGGCAACAATAAAAGAAAAAAAGCATAGACACTATTGGGTAACTGAGACCAATATTCTTGCTTTGAGCTTTTAATTGTTTGAAGAACGAGCTGTTTTATGCCTCAGGAAGACAGAGCCCGGTCCTTAGAGCATTTAACCTATGGAGATGGCAAGCGGCGAATCATCGAACAACTTTTCTGCCACTTTTTGCGGGGGGCGAGGAAAACACATACAGCACACTTCTTAAATTTGACAACCACACACTGAGACATGCTTCCTATTGCTACAAACGCTCTCAAAGAAATTATAGACACACAGTGAAAAAACTCATACGTGCGTATCTATGCAATTGTCCTACGACAACAAACACAAACTACTAGTGTTGAGGCACAAGGAATGAGTGGTATTTCATTTCATGAATGAACGAATAAAAAGTTCTGTTTTCTTTTCTTCGAAAAAATACGTTTAATGATTAGTGCCTGCGAAACTACGTAGGTAGCCGCTAGTAATCACAAAACAATTTTTAGTGCTATAGAAAAAGAACGATTGTATTTATTTTTATAGTCAACTTTTTTTTTCTTATTTCTCAATAATATTATATTGATTGCATATCATTCTGCATTTAGGGTCGGCAATTCGGAATTCATACCCCATTCTTTAAAACGGGCTTTCATTTATATACACGTGTCAAAAATTTAGAAAGGGGACAATATCAATACCTACATATGTAGTATAAAACAAAGTCGCTTTCTCTGTCCCTATATCCCTATGTATGCTTCTTATGCCTATGTATGTTTTCTTTAAAACTACGCAACGGATTTTGATGCGGGTTTTTGTAATAGATAGAGTGGTTCAAGAGGAAGGTTTATGTGTATAATTTGTTGGCATATTTTGCGGGCGAAGCCACGGGCGGAAGCTAGTAAATAATAGAATAAGACAATCAATCAGATGTACTTTTATTATTTTGTCATGAGTGACAGTTTATACGTCAGTTTTATTGTTTTGCAGTCCGGTGGGTGTTGCAAAGCTAAATGATGTCAAAGTTAAAGTCACATCATTTATGTCAAATAGGCACAAGAAAGGCACTTTTGAACGTGCTCACATATTTACAAGCATTCAAGTTAATAATAATAAATCAATCAATGTGAGAAGTAAAGTTATTCCAAAATGTTAAAATATGTAGTATGGTACAACATTATAAATTATTTATTACCTAATTTACTAAGCAAAAAGACAAAATCGAACTGGTTAGTTCGATTTTGTCTGGACACTAGATTGTCCTGTGGAGCAGGACCAGTATGTTTCCAAGCATTCTTATCCTTTATATAATCCTCTAATTTGTTATAAGCTTGTTTACAAAGTATACTTTTAATATGAGTTTAAAATTTTCTGTCATTTAATTGCAATACAATTCTGTTATTTTGTTTTTCCGTGTGTACTTCACGTAGTAACATTTGTTGATATTTAGTACCATTTTGTTATCGTTACACCATCGACTTAACGCGTCGATATAGCTTTGAAGAAGTTCAGTATCGTCACTAGACTCGAAACTCTACATATTACATTTGAGGCCGTGCTGGCGATTGTACTGCGTTTTTTTAACAGCGTACCTACGCGGTCTGCGGTGGATTATTAGATTTCGACGTCATATTTAGCTATCTATTATAATTATTGTTTCTTTTTCAAATTGCATGAGCTACAAAAACTCACTACGAAACGAACAAACTATTATTTAAAATAATAATATATACTATTTAAAAATAACTATAAAGAACTTTTATAGTTATTTTTTTTTATTTCAAGCTGACTTGTCCAGATACATACACAAAAAACTGGTTACTGAACCTATTGACTGAAAAATCATTTAATTGGCAAATCATTCATTCGCGTTGTCCCAGCACTATGCAAATCCTACCCCTGTACTACTTTAGCGCTACTTATGTACCAATGTATTTTTAACCGACTTCAAAAAAAGGAGGAGGTTCTCAATTCGGTTGTATTTTTTTTTCTATTGTTACGTCAATAACGATTACTTCGACATTGTACGTAATTAAAAATATTTTAACCCTTTATAAGGCATAACGTTCTAGCAACAAAACCATAAACCTGATAATTGTTTAGGTATATTAATGTAGATAGAAAACCGATTTTTGTTGTTTTTTTTTTTTTAGTTTTTTATATCGTGGTAAATATATTCCCTCTGCCCGTGTACGAACATACACATATGTTCGTACACGGGCAGAGGGAATATATGAATTCGAATGTATGTATGATATTATGGCAATTTTGTCCTGAAAGTTGAAATAAAATCGGTTTATACTCAATCAATTTTTTTTATTTTTAATCTCGCATGTCTATTACAAAATTTATTGGCGATAAAACAATGAAAAATAAGGAATTACACATAAAGGGACAGTGCATTTTTCGCACTTAATTTTTGTGCGTTTGTCATTCACTTTGGTGCTGCACAGCCTGCAGCGTTGATACGAATCCAAGGAACTGGGAAATATTGGAGGATCTCTACCAACCGGTTATGTCAGTATAACCGGTTGGTAGAGATCCTCCAATATTTTCTGAAGCCTAGCTGTGCTGTATCCAGCTCCTTCATCGTCAGATTCCAGATCATCCAGAGGGAGTGGGAGGCAGTCACCTCCTTCTGCGAAAAAGTTATGCTCGCGAAGGAGGTGGCGGGATGGGAGAGAGAAAGGTCCTCCCGTCCCAGCCGCCGCGGGAGACGCTCCGGGCGTCGGGAGCCACGTGACGACTCCCGGCCACCGTAGGCGCGGGCCTGCGGGCGGTGAGTAATGGGTGACTCACCGTCCGATCAGCGCCAGACCCTTGCCGTACGGCGCGTATATGTTCCACGCGCGCCTCAAAGAGATGTCAGCATATGAAGGGGCCCCTCAGGGCCAAGCCTGCCGGGTAAGCGGGATTGTCCGAAAGGGTTACCGCTACCCCGGAACATAAAGGGCTACGGAAGGAACATGGATGGGTTTTAGTCAGTAAGAGTCTGACACTCCCTTCCGCTCCACCCAGAGCGGGAGCAGTCATTGGATGATTTCCCAGCCTTAAAAAAAAAAAAAAAAAAAAAAAAAAAAAAAAAAAAAAAAAAAACCCGCATGCAGAGGGAATATTTTTCCCACCACAGAAAACCTCTGTTTAGTCAAACCAACGCACCCAAAGCTAAAAATATGCATCCAGATAGTTAGTATAGACCCCAACCGATATATGTATAAAAAACTTACCTTCAATGTCTTGAAATCTGGATGATAACCCCTGATAGAATTTTAGAAAGAAAAAACCGCCACTTTTCATAACTCAACTAACCACAGTGTAAAAATATTCTTTGACAGTTGACATTTATTTTTATGTCATAATAATGACAGTTAACAAGCAAAGGTGCCAAATGAAAAAAAAAAAAAAGTTCGAATTTGCCGAAATAATCAACAAAAATTATGGTGGTAAAAACTTTCCCTTTGCCTTAAAAAGGGTTTTTGTATAATTTATATTTACAAGTGATAGGAAACACCATGGTTTCGAAAATTTTAATTGGCAGATCGCTTTTTGCACGAGGATACTGCACAATTAACCATTTCTTAGGAGGACTTCCTTGCGACACAATACGATACATAATGGCGGCGGTTGGCGAATGAACTAGTTTTATAGAACGTGTATGGCCGTATGACCAATCGGTCATGGCAGAGGGGTACGCTTAGCTATGCCATCTCCATAGGTTAAATGCTCTAAGGCCCGGTCTCATGGTCTCTTACATTAATAAAGTGTGTAGATTTTCATATACTTCCATGTTGCTGTGGAACATCTATATATATAAAAGAAGACGGGTTTGTTCCCTTCGTTATAACTCGAGATCTGCTGGACCAATTTTCATGGTTTTTGTTTCGTTGGATTTGTCTCCGCCCTGAATAGCAGAATACATTTTTTTTTTTGATCAGCTGCTGATTTTCCTCCTATAGGGTAGGTAGCTAGGTAGGGTAGGTAGCTAGGTAGGGTAGGTAGCTAGGTAGGGTAGGTAGCTAGGTAGGGTAGGTAGCTAGGTAGGGTAGGTATCACAGTTAAGACAGGACGTCTGTCGGGTCAGCTAGTATTACCATAAAATGTACTGAGCTGTGGAGGAGGCACAATAAAGCCTCATAAAATTTATCACAATATTTTATTGTGTTGCCTCCGTGTGCAGCAGCTACTATCTTGGTAACGTTCTGTAATTATCGGCCTGCCCACATGGGAATACGGCGTACATTTAAATTAACTTCGTCGTTTAATTACATTTGAAGTAGTCGATCGTTATCAGTAACAGGTAATGGTAGCGATACACGTTACGATAACCTTGCACAATTATTTAGTACTATTTTGGAAGATTTTTGTGCATATTTCTTACAAGTGATTTTTGATTGATTCCGAACTTGTGCAAACTTGCTTTTGCGAAAGTTTACTGGAGCGTGCAAAGAGTAGCTACCTATAGTAATGTGTGTGGGAATGTCGCGGGTTGGTATGAGACATGGAAGAAATAAATAAAAATCCGATAATGGGTGTTTAGCTAATTTATTTTCAGTTCTTAATCGCCAATAACCTACAATAAAGAGCTGATAATACAATTTAAAAAAAGTCCTATCCTATTTTTTATTGAATAATGCTTGGTAACAAATATCGTTTTTTGTATTCAATAAAAAGTTACAACTAAACAATTATTATAAAACAAACCCAATAATGTTTCGTCGAGTGCATGCCTCGGTTACAGTGTTCGTCAGCAGCGACGCAGTATCATCAAATACATTATTGAGAAAAAAAAAATAATAACTTAAAAATTTAAATAAAGCTAGTTAATCATTCTCTAAAAGCCATGTTGAGTTAATTTCGAGGAAATAAGTTCAGTAGTAGTTAAATATTGGCTAGGGATTGCCGTTATAGATAAGAATACATTTTACATAGAGTACTAAAGGTATCCCGAACTGTCTGATACAAGAGGCCGTCTCTCATAAGAGCTAGGGGCGGCTATGCGCCGCGCCCTGTACATACAATCAAATTAAATATAATTTACGAACTACAACTATAATTCGACAACACTATAAAGAAAAGTACAGTAAAAATTATCATCAATCAAAAATAATTATGGCTAACTAATTCGCACTTTCGAGGACAATGATTAAGAGGCACTCTGCGTGAATTTATTACTCGCGTAGATTATAACTTACTACAGGTTCCGTAATGTTACTTTAGAAAATATACAAAATACAAGTGTATACTTACTTTCCTTCCATGTTTTATCGACATAATTCTGTTAACAAACCCGTTTATTAATACGAACACTCGGCCAGAGCTATAATAGTGTCGTATCTGGCTGTAAGTGGTTCGACTCGGCGTCATCAATCCTCAGTCTATGAACACAATTATCCAGCATACCTTACCTAAAGCATTAAAAGCTAATTATGTGTATGTGGCATGAACTAAATTGTGGAATCTCACGCCAGCAATATTGCGATGTCTAAGGATGTTGGACAAACTTTGAACTGAAAGCTAAACAAATGTGGTGGGGAACTGTAATTCATTAATAGATGTACATTAATACTGTACTGTTAAAGTGAAACTGTTTCGCAATATTAGCTATCGTCAAATTCCACTTAGCAATCACAATGTCTTGATTCATTAGGATACTTTACTCCCGCATATAATATTCACATATACCAAAATATGTTTGTCTTGATATAGTTGCAGTATTATACCGCATTGCAGACTCCGTTGTATTAGGACAGATCTGAAAATAGATAAGCATACGTTAGAATCTAATAAATTATCGGCATATTATATGATTTTATCAACTGTGTCAACATGAATAACCAATTTCACAACATACTGACGAATCCATATAACTCGACCTAGAAGTTTAGTTCACTTTACACAATTTTATTTTCAAGCTAGATAAATTTACATAATATCAAAGGACATCAAAATTTATTTGCATGACTGTCAACAGAAAAAGTACCCAAAGCAAGTAACATTGCCACGTTGTACGACAACACTGATTCTTTTATAGGGTGAATAATGTAATCACTAGTTTTGGCTTTTGTGAACAGGCTGTGCATAAAAATGTGTGTGTATTTTTGTACTCACAGCTGGGGACAGCCGCGCTTTTCCTTCATCAAACTTTTTTTTAACAGTCCTCGTGGACAACAATTGTATATAAAAAGTGTATATGTGTGTGTGTACTCACAGCTGGGGACAAGGTCCTGATGCATGTGGTGCTCGGCGTCCATGCCGAGGGGCATGCAGGTCGCGGGAGGGGGTCGGCGCTGCACCTGTCACACAAATGTTACAAGTTAAAATGTATTCCGATTTACTTGAATAGCCTGTAGAAATGTATATACCCCAAGATACAGGCAAATGTCTAGTTTGGGGGTCATCGCCCTACGCTTATATATGAAAATTTAAAAAAACTTAGCAAAATACTCTAACTTTTCATCAACTACTTTCAGTTTTGCGACTACAAACATACGGATACTGTGTTATATAATTATCAATATATATATATTTAAAAAAAAAAAATAAAGAGAGTGTGAAAGTAGCTCAATGTTATCGTCAACCAGCGTCCGTTGCCGATACCGGTTCAAATAACGTGTGATAAAATATAATCTCTAGTGATTAGTTTATTCAGTTTTCTAGTCTAAGTTATTTCATGAAAAGGAACGACGCTCAACAAAGCCGAAAATTTCCTAATTCCCGCGTCCCACAAGATGGCGAAAGTCGATTATTTTTTCTTTAAAGATCGCCATTTTTTTCTATCTTGTTACCGTTTTGGTGAAACCTTATCGAGGCGCAGTTTTAAGTATAGTTAACATCCTTACGATACTTGGTTTTTGTGTATAAGTTGCTAATAAAAAGCAATGTTTTAATGTAATGATAGATTTTTTACACACCATAGCGTTTTTTCTTCTTTAAGAAGATGGTTGTTGATACAACACATGTAAACATCACATTAAAGTGTTGGTAGCCAAACATATTCATTGATAATACTTGATTACCACATACAAATTCAAGTGGGGCGCTTATATGTAGTTAAACTCAATAGATTCTGGGCGTTTTCCATAAAAAGTGTCCCTTGAGAAAAGTTAGTGTCCGATCATTTTCATAGTCAATTATTCGAATTTTATTAAGGTTACTATCATGTTATGCATTTTTTAATAAGAAATAACTTTAAAACTCATCTTTTTCCTTAAAATAATGCATGAATCTGTCTTAAATTTAAAATTAGGCCAAAATAAGTAAAACAGGGGTGATGTTTTTGGCATGTCCCACACCAGCCTTGTCAAATTCGGAGTCGAATAAAATGGTCTATTATTATTTGTTAAACGTTTTTTGTGTATCGCACTGGTCAATTATGATCCGAACTTCAATTTTAAATCTTAAAACATGCTTCTTACGGTTGAAATTTATTTAAAACGTCCGTTTTTATGTTGTCCTGCTAAATTGCGTATGGTGGAATTTCCACCTACGCAACCGCATTTTCGGTGTCTTCCGACAAAAATACTACCAATTACGGCAAAGATTCCGAAAGATGGCAACATTATTAGTCTATGGTAGTCGCCATTTTGTAAATTTGACAGCGCAGTTTGTCAGCGAAACGAACAGAAGTGAGACGCCTCGTTGGTGTTAAAAAAATTGTTCCACATACGAGTCTGCTTTTCTCCAGGTAATGTATTGCTATTTGTTCTATTTTATATTATTTTAAACTTGTTACTTTATGCTTATTTGGAATCAGAAGTTGAATGGGCCGAAAGTTGAATAGTTTATTAGTAATTTTATCTGAAAGTTTTACTTGCATGGATACGTCACCTCCATTACGCTGCGGTCGCATGAATGGAACTAAAAAGTGACGTAATGGAATCATAGAGATGATTTCACAGGGACGAAAATGCCAACTAACCGAATGCAACAATTTATATTTGAATTTGTTTCTTAGAATTTTTGGATCGGCTAAAATTTGTATTATTTTCTTTTTTCTTAAAATAAAAATGTAAACTGAAAATTCTTAAAATAACATAAAAAAATTCGTAGGTAACCCGAAAACTAAAAAAAATGGGAACATTATATTAAAGGCCATCCATATAACGTCCCCAATTTTTTTTTTTTGAATTTGGTTACTGGATGTAATATTTGGACTGTATTTTCATTTTGGAGGATAGAAATGACTATTATAGGGAAAAATGTATTCAGTGTGGATACTTTAACCATGCATTCCACTCATCAAACTGAACTATTTTTACTACGTAGCCAAATTCAAAATCTCAAATAAAAAATCTGCTGTTCCATACATTTGAGTCTGGTAGGTACCAACTGAAGTTTTGTATGAAACAGCAGATTTTACTGGTTAAAAATTTACCCTGTATGTATAGGTGCCCGAATTATGTTATTATGTACCGGATATTGAATAGAGATGCGATTGAAAATTATTTACTTAAAAATTCTTTTCGGTTTATTTTAGGCCTAAATATGCCGTTGACGGCTGCAGAAAAGTCAAAACGGTACCGGGAGAAAATAAAAAACAACCCGGAAAAACATGAATCCTTTAAGAAAAAGGAATTAGAAAGACAAAAAAAACACCAAAAGAAGATTAAGGACCTCACCGAAGAAGAAAAAGAGGAAAGACGAAAACGCTGGAGGGAGCAAAAAAGAAAACAAAAAGAAAGAAAAAAGTCCAGTCAGCCGAATCCGCAACCTCGGCAATTACGTGATTCATCCAATGCTCTACCTTCTCATTCCATGAAAGTCAAATATAGAAAATTGTACAATAACTATAAAAAGGCTTTCAACGCAGTTCGTCGATACAAAACAACTTCGGAGAGTTTAAGAAAAAAAATATATCGAATGAAAAAAAAATATGAAACTGAAATCGACTTATTGAAAACAGAAAACGATAAACTGAAAGCACGGCAAGAAATAATGGAAATATCACTTCGTGATGTGTATAGTGAATGCAATAAAACTAAAGAGAAACAATTACTAAAAAACGTGGTTAGGAAACATGCACAAATATTGGGCAAAGCACCTGAAAGTAAGATTTTAGGTCTTAAAGGAAGAATCAGGAAAAGGGCTAGAAGTCAAAGATTGATAAATAAGAAAACTGAGAAAGAAATTGAAAGTTTTTATCTGAGGGATGACATAAGCAGAAGTACGGCAGGTAAGAAGGAAACCAGAACCAAAGAGAAAAAGAAAATACAAATAAGATACCTAACTGATACACTGAAAAACGTGTACGAAATTTATAAAAAAAACGGCGGGGTATCAAGCTTTACAACGTTTTACAGATACAAGCCTCATTACATACTGTCTCCAAGTATTAATAATAGAGACACATGCTTGTGTATTAAACACAGCAATTTTGAGTACCTCTTTAATGCCCTGAAATTCAAAGGTGTTATAGCTTACAAGAGTATAAAAGAGCTCTTGGACACGGTCGCGTGTGATACTACACACTACGACTGCATGTATAATAAATGTAAAGACTGTTGTGATCCAACTATTTCATATGATGAAGAAAAACTGGAATCTGATATAACGTGGTACAAATGGGCCAGAGTAAACCATCAGTACGAAAAATCCGGTAAAGTACAGCTTGGCAAAAAAGAGTTTGTAGTGGTGACAGGTGGTACTAAAATATCTTCTGTAATAGCAACACCGCAAAGCTGTCAAGTTCTAGTAGCTTATATGTCATCTGGTACTCGGATTTATTGTTTTCGCTACGTTATTTAAGTTTATTCAATTATTTACTTAATTAACTATTTTAAAAATGAACAAGACTATTCGGAGTAGTGCTAGAGCAGTAATTTATAAAGTTTTCTTGCGTTGTCCGGCTGAAAATGAGGCTGGACAAATTTTGTCAGAACTCGGTGATGTTTATCGGCGAACTGCTGAATTGACAGGTATTTATCCGTATGAAATTCGTTTTTAAGTGTAAAAATATGTGTTCTTATTGTCCTTTAATGAAAATGGATCAGAATCGCCAATTATAATGAGTATAAATTGATTATTCTAAGGTACATTTTTGAGGTTATGTTTACAGAATTTGCACGACGCGTATACAAGGATTAATTATGATTGATCTTTTATATTTTTTCTTGGTATATTAAATGTTTAATATGTGAATTTTGTTATTTATTTTAGGTGTTAGTATCAACACAGTAAGGAATATTGAAAAGGAAGGTAAAAAAAATGATGGATTATTTTCTACACCAGGAAAACACCGAAAGGGTCGTCCAAGGAAAGATTTGGACAATTTTGATTTGTGTGCCATAAGACAAACTGTCCATTTCTTCTACACCGTTAGAAAACAGGCGAGTATCTACACTTTGTTCATTTCTCTATCATTTAAAGCTAGTGTGCCTACAAAATAGTAGTTCATTAGTCATAACTACATATAACTATAATATGCGATTTAATAAATAATTTTGTTTCACATGCGAGTTAAGTTGCTGAAAAAAGCTATTCATAAATTATAATAATTTATTGTTTTTAGGTGCCCACTCTTCGAAATCTGCTTCCTGTGATAAGAGAAGACCTAGGCTTTAACGGAAGTCGAGAACATTTGCGGAAAGTACTACTGGCCCTTGGATTTTCATACAAGAAATGCCAGTCTGATAGATCTGCATTAATGGAGAAAACAAATATTGCAGTGAAACGGGAAAAATACCTGAAAGTTATTATGGATAACAGAAATTTACCTGTGGAACTACAGAAAAATATTATTTATTTAGATGAAAGCTATGTACATTCTTCGTACAAACTGAAAAAGTGTTGGCAATCAGTTGACATAAGCGGAGTAAAAACAAACGTGTCTAAAGGCAAAAGGTACATAATCGTACATGCTGGCAGTGAAAAAGGATTCGTACCGAATGCATTGCTTATTTTTTGCGGAAGTAACCAAAATGAGGATTACCATTCTGAAATGAACAAAAGTAACTTCACAAAATGGGTTAAGGAAAAATTAATTCCTAATATAACGGAAGCATCTATTATAGTTATGGATAATGCGCCCTACCATTCGGTAGTTTTAAACAAAGCGCCAACAAGTGCAACAAAGGTTGCCGATATAAAACTGTGGCTGATTGAAAATAATATCAATTTTGAAGACTCAATGCGCAAGCCAGAACTATTGACACTAGTGAAACAAAATAAACCAGAACCGATTTATGAAATTGATGAGATTTTGGGAGAGAATGGTCACACAGTGGTGCGGCTACCACCATACCACTGTGACCTTAACCCCATTGAACTAATTTGGGGAATTGCTAAGCACAAAATCGCCTCAAATAATATTTGTTCCACTAATATCAAGGTACGCTGGTCATACTCGGATTTTATGTTCTCTTGTTATTTTAATTATATGCCACTTATATGAATCTTAATATTTGTAATTGGTATATTTTGCAGGCAGCGGCTGAGCAAGCATTCGAAAGCATAACAGTGGAAAATTGGAAAAATTCATGCAGACATGTAATGAAAATCGAAAAGGCATACTATGAGAGAGGTAGAACATTGTATACGGATATCGAAAAATTGGTTATAAATCTCAGAGATGATAGCAGCGATGACACATCAGAGTCTGATTATGATGATAATGAAGTTGCAGGAACCTCAGGCCAACAGGCAGATTTTTCGGGAGTCGAATATTTGGACGAAGAATTTGACTCTGATTGAATGACTGAATTTTACATTGGTGGATTTCAATATAAAATTATTCCTACTATTTATTAGTTTTCTTTAAACGCAACTCCTTTCTCACTCCCTATCTTTAAAACTACTTAACATATTTTAATTAAACTTGCACTCGTTTTTCAGTTGAGTAATACTTAATAGATATACAGGCAGTTTATTATCTTCCGCCCTTAAGGATACCCACTGACCCTATGATCTGTTGTTCACACATAAGAAATCTATATCTATACTTATATATATTATATATATATAATAATATAAAGCTGAAGAGTTTGTTTGTTTGAACCCGCTAATCTCTGAAACTACTGGTCCGAATTGAAAAATTCTAGTGTTGGATAGTCCATTTATCAAGGAAGGCTAACTTTAACAAATCTAGTAATTTTAACAAATCTAAAAAAAATCAACGTATCAAGATCAGTTGAGTCATATATATGGGGTGGCTATATGAAAAGTAGTAGCGCCCTCATTTATTCCACACTCTTTTTTGCCAAGCTGTATTTACAACGAAAAAGACTACAAAGCAACAAGTAAAAGGAACTGTGCGTGACGTCATCACAGCATTTAAAAAAGACATACCTGCATTTAAAACACATTTCTTCACGTGGATAGAACAGCAAAGGCAGTACAGAGATTGTATCAAGAACATGAAAGACGACGAGATAGCCATTTTATGTGACTTTTCTGAAAATTTCGATTGTAAATATAGTGAAGAGGTACAATCAATGCACTTCGGTGCCTCCAAGAACTCCATTACTTTACACTGTGGAGTCATTTTTTGGAAAGACCTATCTCAGTCTTTTGTAACATTGTCCGATAATAATTGTCATGAACCCAATGCAATATGGGCACATTTAATTCCTGTGATCCGACTTGCAAAAGAGCTGAATCCTCGTATCAAGGTTATACACTTTTTTTCGGATGGCCCGTGTAGCCAGTATCGTCAGAAAAAGAACTTCTATCTTTTGAGTTTTTTTACCTCAAAATTGAATCTGTCATATTCAACGTGGTCATTTTCAGAGTCAGGACACGGTAAAAGTATGGCAGACGGTATTGGAGGCTCCGTGAAGAGACAATTAGATAGAAGAATTTCCTATGGTCATGACATTACTAATGCTACTGAAGCGTTTAACATTTTGCAAAGCTGCATGAAAACAGTGAAGTGTTTTTATATCCCTGATCAAGACATTCAAAATATGAAAAAACTGATTCCCGAAGATATTGAAGCTGTTCCAGCAACAATGCAATTGCATCAAATATCTTCTATACAATGTAATCAGATTAAATATCGGCAATTGAGTTGCTTTTGTGGGGAATCTCGAGGTTTGTGTAATTGCCACTGTGCCAAAGTGCACCATTTTGTCAAGGATAAAAATTCCCAGAAGATTTTCACTGCTGCATCTAAGCCATCGAAAGAAATGGCCGAATTGAGGGACGAACCACCAATAATTCCCGGTACGTCAAAAAACCATATAAATGTTTCTCCTCGTAATTTGAGCATAAACCTTGTTACCAACGAAACGGAAACAGTAACTGATTGTGAGTCCCCAACAGAAAATATCCCTCAACGAAACAGTTCCCCTTTTGAATTGGTTAATGTTCCTGATTATATACCCCAAGATTGTGAAACAGACCATTCTGAAAATGACGAGAACATAAATTCTGATGTGCTTCTGGGTCAAGTTCAAAACATTACGAAATTTTCTTACGTGGACCAAATGGTTGATAATTTAATCGATAATTCTGATCCACTCATAGAGATAACTTCTCTGGCCAATAATCAGGAATTATTTAACTATAATCCTGATCTTGTATTTCCATTCCCTGAAAGTCTGTGCATGGCAGCTTCAGAACATGACCTACAGAAAGATACACAAAATAAACAGCCTGAAGAAAATCCTGAATCTCTTGAATATCAGCCTTCTAAAAAGAAAACAAAAATAATACCTAAAGAGAACAAACCTGCGGGAAAACAAGTTAAGTCATCGAGGACATTTCCGTGCCATGTTTGCAAGACACGTCAGCCTTTTGTTTTACGACTGATGGTCAAATGTATGGTATGTAAAAACTGGGTTTGCGTAGCATGTAGCGGAACCACCTGTTTTGACTACATATGTCAAATTTGTCTTGAGACAGACGTTAATTAACGTTAAGACTAGTTAACTGTGCCTTTCTATAGAGCATTTCATAAAGTAATTCTACCAAGTCAAGTGTTATCAAGTTGATCAGCCTAATGGTCTGAACCCGTTTAATATGTAAGGAATTTTATTTTACAATTTTTTTTTTGTATAACTAAACTAAAATATAACAAATAAAAATTAATACTAGCCAGGTAATATAAGTAGGTTTTTTTAAGTATAAAAGACTGAACTAAGCTTATAATATTAAATAGTGATCTAAGTTCCTTATAGGATTATTAGAATTTTGTGCCATATTAAACGTTGCCTTATAGTTCCTAAACGTCATTTCGAGTTTCACTATACGTGACTGTCCTGTTATCGCTGTGATTTAATTCCTAAGATTAATTAAAGATCTCAAAGATATTTGTATTGCTTTTTGTTAAATATAGTTTATTAGATTAGTTCTTTTCTACTGTATTTTTTTCTATAAATAATAATAGGCATTTGTTGATTTATTAAGAAAAATATATATTGCAAAGTATCCAAAAGTAGCGTTTGGGAATATTATTGTCTAAAACTTCATTGTTTTGTATTCATAAGCTGAATAATTCATATTTTTAGAAGACTGTTTTTGTTGTATATTTAATTAATAAAGTAAATAAATTCTGAATTCCTCTAGTTTTTTCTAAAACCCTTCTAAAAATAAGTGACGTAATGGAACATCTTACAAACAATAACAAATTAAAATGGTAATTATTTTCGAAATTCTTCCTTATTTTTCATAAAATTAACTATTTTCTTAGAGGTTGTTCTATATTTTATCAAATTAATTGCATTTTAATGCTAAATGAAAATATTTACTTATGTGGAATTCCTTTTACGTCACCGACAACTTTTTTGAAAAACGCCCTTCTACATTGTGAATATGATTGTAATTGGCTGCTAGAGTTTAACATAAAAGATATGAAATAATTTTCTATCCTAGCAACGGAACTAGCGAGCGATATGCCATAAACAGAAGGTATAATAGGTAGTTTCCTATTATAGTGCTTTTTCCTCACATACAATTCTCAATTACAAGTTTACAGTAGATAATCCATAAAAATTACTAATATTATAAATGTAAAAGTAATTCCGTCTGTAATTTTTTCACGCCTTTACGGCTGAATGGATTTCGATGAAATTTGGCAAGCAGGTAGACCATGACCGTAACCCAGGTCATGGTCTACCTGCGTGCCAATTTTATCGCGGTAGTACCTCCACACGGACGATGCCGCAAGCAAAAGCTAGTAAAACAAATTAAAAAAACAAAGTACCTGGTCGAGATTGAAGCGAACAAACGCCTCGTACTGTTCGGCAAGCTTGGTGCTGAGCGCGGACTCGTACTCGGAGCGGAGAGCTACCTCCTGCTCGCGCAGCATCCGCTCGCAGATCATGCGCACCTGGGGACGACATACAATATTATAAGTATACTAGCTTCCGCCCGCGGCTTCGCCCGAAAAATATGTCGAGAAATTATACACATAAACCTTCCTCTTGAATCACTCGTATCTATTAAAAAAAACCGCATCAAAATCCGTTGCGTAGTTTTAAAGATTTAAGCATACATAGGGATATAGGGACAGAGAAAGCAACTTTGTTTTATACAAATATGACAATAGTAGTAGTAATTTAAAATTAATTTATTGAGGTTTACTAAACCCTGACCAAAGATAAGTTGTGTGAAGAATACCATGACTGAAAAAATACCAACACTTGGATGTAACACTTTGCTTTGCCTAGCTGTCGAGACTACAAAACAGACCAGATTAAGTCAAAAACCTCCTCATAGACCAGAAACGTAATACATAAGGGTCGATTGTAATCTTCGAATACAATCGACCGACCGATTCGAATCTTTCGATATGGGGCTCTCTCCTCGTAATCCGACCTGGTCCTGGCTGAAATTCCTGTACCTGTACTGTGATCAAAAAAATTTCTTGTATACAGAGTACAGGCAAGAAGTCTGCCAGTCGGGGGGAACTAGGCTTGATAGAAGCCGTATAAAGGGCGACATAAACTTACCTGTTTGAAAGTGAAGAGGGCACGGTTGTGAACCTTCTGGCTGCTGGTTTGCGAAGAGTGATGTGGTGGTGAGCAGTCGCCTTCAGAGCCACTTGATGAGGAACAGGACGCTGCAGCGTTGGTCAGCCGGAGTTGGCGACGACGGTGCAGGCGCTTGATCTCGTCACATATCTCCTGGGCCATGCGCTCTGAAGATTGAACAGGGTGTCAGGAGTTAGGTGTGGCATTGCTAGATACTTCAATTCTGACTTTCTGAGTCCACAAAATAGTTTGGGGCTCACAGGAAAATAACACTTTCGTCTTATCTTATATCAATCAATGAACCTGTTCACAGTAGTGAAGTGGTATTAACACGTTGCCTGTCCGTGCATTATATATAATGCATTTTTGGCTGCTGCTGTGACGTCCGTGCTTTATCGGTAATGCACGAGTCTATTCCTTTTGAATAGGGTTTTGTAGACAATGAATTTCAGTAAATTCAAAAGTTTTATTGAAAATATTTGTAAATTCTTTGTAAGTACATAAAATGAAAAAGTTTGGCCGAAAAAAAAAATTGGACGTCACGACAACCTTATCCAAAAGTACTCTGGACAGGCAACGTGTTAAAGTTAATTTGTGAGGGCACTCCATGGTGTATGGATCTCAGTTTAGGGTGTCGCTGGGAGACAGCCTGGTTCGGATAACGGTAATTGTATGACGCTCCAATCAATTCAAGTTCAAATTTGAGTGTTGAAACACATTCTTGCAACCTTTGAATGAGCTAGTGTGAAGTGAACTTGACAAGCATTTCTGACTGCGGTACAGACTATAGAATACTAAAAGCATTGTTTTTTTTTAAAATTGAACAGCAAATAAAATCTTCTGGTACGATGTCAGAAGTTACTGGATTGTGGATGTCAGATATGCGGTTGCTCCATGTAAAATACTGGTATTCAGCTGCATCCGGTTAGTCTGGAAGCCGACCCCAACATAGTTGGTAAAAGGCTAGACAGGTGATGACATGAAAATGTGAGAAGATTATTCTAGAACCTGGAGCCAAGCAGCATAGTCACATTAGTTACTCATTATCACATAATCTAGAAGTCTCCTCATCTTATAATAGCAGGAAAGAATTAACCAATACTTTAAAATATGTAGTAATAATATATTGACTTGTGACTTGTTTGTTGCCAAGATAGTTGTCATAATAACAAGAACTATGCATTGTATGTGAATGTAGCTAAACTCGGATGTGTCAACTAATCAGTGTCAAAATTAATGACCTCTTGTACCTGCAGTATGACTGCATGTGTCCAGAAATAGTGTGAATGCTTTTGTGAAAGAATAACAACACTGACATAGCTAAGTTTAGTTACATGCTTATAGTTATGCTGATTGGAATCATCATAACTATAATAAAATAAAGATAAATGGGGCTTTTTCATAATCATATTTACATAACAAAATTCTTTCCAAGAGAATTGTGAAACAGCTATGCTGCTTTTAAAAGTTTAATAAAAATACAGAGAAACTACGGCCCATGCCAAAGAATAGTTAAAAAGACCTAAGCAGGTTAAAACAATTCGACTACAAATTTCACAGAAAAAAATGGCAGTCATTACTTTTTATGAAAGCTAAATAACTATGAATTACCCTATAACTATGAGTTATGATGACTCAGAACAGAAAAGAATATTGTTAGTGTTCATTTAAAGTAAAACAACTTTCAACAAAAAATATATAAAACCTACTCCAATTTTCCTAAAATTTGTTTCAAACAACAAACAAATCATGGCAATAAAATAGAAGATTTTTTTATTTTTTATTATCTATTATAAATTTAGGCCCATCATAACCTAATTTAATAAAAATAGAAGATTTAGTGGAAAAATATTACTGAAAATGTAATGAATTACACTCTAACAGACTATAAGGTAGCATATTCATGACCAATTACTGTGAATTATAAAGGCCCAGGTAGAAAATAATCAATGCAGCTTGTTGTTGCAACAAAAAAAAAGGTTAAGGCTATAGAGAACTGAAGAGAACAAAAAACTTGTTTGTTTATGATTACAACGTTTTTTTTAATATTGATACAACTATACAGAGATGTGAGTACAAAGTATTTATAAGGATGATAGATATTTTGTTAAATAAATCGACCTTAGAAAAAAATGAAAGTATAATTATGTTGAGGTGATTAATTGGTCAGTGGGTAGCCTTAGGGGCGGATTTGATTAATTTTATTATACCATAGAAAATGTTTAATCACCATATTTCAGACTATTATTATATTCATCATTGATGAAGGACCTTGTAAAAGTATACATTTTTATATCAATTTATAGCTGAAATGCAGTTTGAATAGTTTTAAGCACTCTAGAGTATGGACAATTTAACTTGAATTAAACTTATGTATATCCTCAATGTAGCTACAATGTCAAACATAAAATAACCAGCTGTTAATTTGTTATGCACATTCTATCATTATTTACATTCTTACCTTCAGTATAACCTTCATACTGAAATCTATGTGTTCAAGATTAGTATCTACATGTGAATAAGAGCCCTACATTATGTTTTGAAATGAATATGTAATAATTATTGTCTACTTATAAATCAAACAGCCCACATATACATTTAATTGCTTTGTTTAAATCTGTCCAGTCATCCAGTTAATTCGTAATTTGCTGAAACGAAGAAAAAGCAGACTGCGCTGTGTGCACTCTCCATATTTCGGCTGATTATGCACAATTTAAGTCAGAGAAACTGCACGAAACAGACAAAAAACTCGGGTTTCCGTAAAAGCCGACCCACAATTTAACACCACAAAGACTTCGGAGCTGGGAATCCAACACAAAAACCAACAAAAGGACATGAAAAAATCCACGCAACGGTCTTCATGCATCACTCATCTCGCTCTAGCGCGATAAAAATATTCATGATGCAGTGGAAACAATGGCGTTAGATAATACAGCTGATTAAATATACAAATAATTTATTGTTGCGTATTATTAAAAGAATTTATAAAACTAGTAAGGCTTCACTGCATTCCAAAAGCCATAATAAAAAAATAAACAAACCTGGGGTCAGTTTCACAGGTGCACTAACGGATTCTCCAAATGACGATGGTTTACTCTCAGTAACTTTTATTCCAGGACTTGTGCTAGAACTGGCTGCAAATGGTGAGCACCTTCGCCTTTTAGCAGGCATTTGCGCCATGGACTCCCAGTCCAAATTTCTTTTGAGAGTAGCACACGCCATTTTCTTTTTACGCCCAGCGAATGTCCTCTACCTAACAGATACTAGTTTGGAATTTCTGCTTTTGTCACGAATCAAGCAAAAAACAAAAATAATATTAAAACTTTAACAGCGGAAGCACTACAATTATTATACAGTTATTTCTAAATTATTTTCTAGCAGGATTTCTATAATTATTAAAGATTATTTGACGCTGTTCGGTTCTCTCACTTCGAAATAAAATCCGGCAGCGAACACTTTTTCACTCTATTCAATTTTATTTTGACATTTTGTTGTTATAATCAGGTATACCAACTTTAAAAATCAACACCATAGACAATTCTTGAATTTCCTTGACGAACTATATGAGAATAGCTGCTTTTAGCTATTGGAAAATGTATCTTTTGCTTGAATTTGTACTACTACTAGATAAAATAAATTATTCTTGATAAAACTGCAATAAAAAGTTAAACTTCACTTGCACCATTAATTGAATTAATCACACAATAAATTATCATTTAATTAATCATAATTTTCTCAGTAACAACACTAGTTTAATTTGACAGAATGAAGTTAGGCAAAAATTGTTTTGTTTGACGACTGATCGTGAGTCATCGTCCAAATAATTAATTTTGCAACCTCAGTTTGCAACTCCTTAATCATTTTATAATATTGAAGGCTGTGCCTAACCTAGTGCTAATCTGATAGGTCCACGAGCCTATTGTTTTTGTGTTAAAAGTTTTTATAAGCCGTCAAACTGGGGAACGAAATGTCGTCATCCGCTATGGAAAGTATCCTTTTTTATTTGATAAGTTTTTGACACTACACTATTTAGGATTTTCAGCTCTATAGGATTCAAATCTCTTTGTAAAATATTCAGCATAATATTTCTTGCAAAACAACAGGAACTACATCGTCATTTACAATCATCTATGGATATTCTCTTAGGTATTCCCCAATTTTTCACTGGCCTTGTAATACCTAAATGTAGTTTTAAAAGCCCACCTTGTTATTTGGTGTAGTTCGCAATCGATTTACCAATAATTACAGCTCATAACTTGACAGTAACATTTTCTAAGTCCAAGTCTAAAATTTACAATCCTTAGTAAGAATATGAGTCACAATAGTGAAGTAAATTTTTGTTCCACCTATGCAATAGTGAGGTGAATTTTTGTACCTCATTAGCAAAGTTCTCTTCATTTTATTTCTAAAATTAACATATTGATTGTTCCAATAAGATAACAGTACTATGTTTGTTAGTTTTTTTTGCTGCTTTATCTTAACCAGGAAAATTATTGTTTATTAATAATCCAACCTGACTATGAATCCTTAACTTATTTTTATCAGAACACCTATTTAATTTAAAATTTGCTGTAAAAGAGTTAGAAAGAAACTCGAAAAAATGTGAAAAAGAAGAAAAGCTTGAGAAGGAAAAAGCTAAGAAGGCAATACAGAAGGGTAACTTAGAAGGAGCAAGAATACACGCAGAGAATGCCATAAGACAGAAGAATCAGGCCCTCAATTATCTTAGAATGTCGGCGCGAGTTGATGCAGTATCAAGCCGAGTGCAGACGGCACTCACAACTAGGAAGGTGAGTTCTAGAATAAGCTTTGGTAATTTTTAGGAATGATAATTAATTAAGGAAGAAAGTTAAAATACCTACCTATTTTAAATGAAGTTTATGTGATTCAAGGCTGAGTACCAATTTATTCGCTCAGAAAAAGGAATAGTAGATTGTGATCAGCAATAAATACATTAAAGAAACTTGAAATGAGGAAATAGCAGCAAAAGAATTCATTTTGTGCTATTCAAACAAAGCATCATAATTTGACATTAATGATATGATTCATTATTTATCTGTTGTCAATGTTATCATACATAATTATCTTAAAATAGTATATGTTGTATTAGCTTCATAAAAATAAAAGCCTTCTCCAACTTTTTCAATGTACTGCGGGAAACAGGCTTTTATCAGTATTCTTATCATTATGAGCCTGTAGTTTCCCACTGAAAATGGTAGAAGGCCAAACCTTCCTTCTACTTTTCCTGTTTTTTGCAAGTCATTGTCAGCCGCGTCGGTAGGATAGTCCAAAAGGTTTACTGCTCACCCAGAACACAAAAGGCTAAGGAAGGAACATGGATGGGTTTTAGTCAGAAAGTCTGACACTCTTCGGCTACAAACACAGCGGGAGAGGTCATTAAATGATTTCCCACCTTCAAAAAAAAAAAATCATGGTCATTATGTTACTATGTTGGGTTTGGAGTCACCTTTTAAGCAAAGATTTGCTTGTATTAGGTGATTCCGCTCTTCCAGTTTACAATAATTCTACAGATGTGTGAGAAATAAGCAAAAAGATTAATTTAAGACTAATTAACATTTTATAATTCATATATCAGTAAGGGAGCTTAGATAATTTAACCCCCCCTTTAAACTGATTCCAGGTCACAAACTCCATGGCGGGTGTAGTAAAGGCAATGGATGCAGCAATGAAATCAATGAATCTTGAAAAGATATCCACACTCATGGACAAGTTTGAGAGTCAGTTTGAAGACTTGGATGTGCAGTCTTCGTACATGGAGAATGCTATGTCACAGACAACCACCACCACAGTGCCTCAGGGTGATGTCGATAACTTGTTGCAGCAAGTTGCGGATGAAGCTGGGTATGTCTTTTATTATTATAGCTCCTTTTATTTTAGACTAGCTTTTGCCTGCATTGGTGCTGGAAATTATCCCATGGGAATGTACTGCCTGGATATGTCTAGCAAATTTCATCTAATTATGTCCAGCCAAAAAGGTACCCGATAGATCAACAGAGTTACAATTTTCCACTTGTTTCACACGAAGTGACACAGTTTTCTTAAAAGTAATAATCTTCTACTTCTTTTTCGTGTGGTTAGTGACTAACCTGGTGTCAGAGTTTATATGCTGCCCATGGGCCTCTGACTTAGCTCCACATACTCTTGAGAAATATCTCTCAGGCATGCCGGAAAAATACTAATATAATTATTGACACTTTACCTTCAGTTCACACAAACGATTCGCTAGTAGGTAATGTGTGTGAGTCCACGTACGCACGGGCGTTTTTCACTAGTGATGCGCTCAGTAATGCTATTCTGTATAAATCTCACCATGAGAACATAGGACCTAGGGAACATAGGCTGTTATCCCATCTAAATATAAGGATTACCACTATTGACTGCTCACTTCACAGATGAGATATGAGAGATTTGTACAGGATAGACTGGCTGTTGGATTTTCAACGCCCACAAAATCAACAGCGCCTCCGCGCAAACAATATGTGCGAAAGTTGGCTAAAAGAAATTGATGCTAGTGTTTAACGCTTTGATTTCTTACTGTGTACCTTTATCTAACTCATCATCATCTGCCTAGCCTTTTCCCAACTATGTTGGGGTCGGCTCCCAGTCTAACCGGATGCAGCTGAATACCAGTATTTTACATGGAGCGACTGCCTATCCGACCTCCACAACCCAGTAACTTGGTAATACGATACCCCTTGGTAAGCATAGCTGTCAGATTTTCGACCTTCTGACGACCCGTAACGGCTGTCGAAAGATGCACAAATGACAGCCGGGACCAACGGCTTAACGTGCTTTCCGAGGCACGGAGGAGTCTCGATATGTAAAGATGGTCACCTATCCACGGCCAACCCCGGCAAGCGTAGCTTAACCTGATGGATCGACCTGTGCGGCTGTTAGTACTTAGCCACGAGCTCCTCATCTTTATCTAACTGTCCATTTATTATTTTCAGTTTGGAACTCAACATGGAGCTGCCTTCAGGCATACCAAGCACATCAGTGGGCACCGCGACCGTCGTGTCTCAGGAGCAGGACGAGCTCACGCAGAGGCTCGCGAGATTACGACAAGCGGAGTAGCAAGCGTTGTACAGATTTATGTTATGTATTATTATCGTATGCAAACGATTCTAAAGTAAGATCTAAATAAGGCATATTTGTGTGTTTCTTTACCTGTCTTATTTTGTGAACAAATTAATGAAAATGATGAAGAGAAGAACAGCTAGAACTCAAAATTTTGGTACCATGTTTGTTCGCCAAATAGGATATGTAAGGAAAAATAAACTAGACGTTTTGCGCAGTTCTTGCTTATGTGGAAGTACAAGATAAGTTTCACAGAATGTTGTTACTTATTTAGTACATTTTAAGTACAAAATTGCTTGGCAAGTGACACATTAGTAGAATGTCCAGGTTGTAGGAACTTAGCAACTGATGTTGTCATCCTAGGACCGATGACGAGTCATTGTATGAGGATACAAGGACAATATTACATTGTTATTATTTTCTAGGCGCAATTGGTCATATCTCAACAATGAAATACTCTGTTAAATCTTCTCAATTTATAGTAAATTCTGCTAGACGTGTGGGCTAAACGAAATGTGTTATTTAACTTTTATAAAAATAATACTTAGTAACAGTAATCGGGACGAAACTTTAAAAAGGATTTTAACTTTAAAATAAATAGTTTGTTGCTAACAAGGGCACTTAATTGTTAATTATAATATAGTTAACACATTACTAGTCTTTTTCGGCCACAAACTATAGTATTTGAATGTTAAAATCCCTTTTAAAGGTATGTTTCGATTCACTCCTGGATCCCTATTCACCCCGCTTGACTGTAACCAAAAAGTTTTACTTGGAGTCTCAATGATCATAAGGCGCAAATAACACGCTGAAATTCAACATTATGCAATTTCAACGGCTTCCAGTTTTCAATGAAATAATGTGTAGTTTAGCTTTCTCGTTACCCCACAGAATCTGCGTAACTTCAATGATTACGAGCATAAACTGCGCACTATACGTCAGTAAATGAAATATGCAGCTTTCAGTTAACTTTGACAATAAAATTACAATTTCTCTTGCAAGTTACACTCAGCTAATGTAGCTCCAAGAACAATATTACAGATCTTAAATGTTTGCTAAGAAATGTATATTAATGTTATTTTATTTCGCGTCATTTCCACTTGTGCTAATATTGTACTGTGATCACAAAATATATAGAAACAGGCATATAAATAAGTATCTAAGGTAAAATATAAATGTCTTGTAATTTTTTGTAAATGTTCTTTATAAAGTTATGAATAATGAAGTTATTTTTATTTAGTTTTTCATTAACTTTTATATTTACAATACACTGCCATGAACACAGCTGTGTGATTTCTGTTGTATCTCGCGTTGCCTTGCACATACTATACGTGCTCAATACATTTGATCCATGAAGCCAGTGCCTTCAACACAAATATGTGTTTATTGTCCATACATTTCAATGCGTGTTGAAGGCACTCAGTAGGGATTTTGGCGACATGTATGCGTGTTGAGAAGGCACTGACCTTAGAATAGCACCTGACAAAAAATAGTGGCAGAGTATGCGATATTCGACCCACACCCCACATAGCAACATTCTGCAGTATAGGTAAAAAAAATATATTAATTAGCTTTTAGTGTACAGTAAAACGGGGTGTAGGTATAGTGATTCAAGGGTGAATCGGAACGAAACTTTATAATAGATTTTAACGTTGATATAATATAGTTGGTTACCAGAATACAGTAAACATATTAGAGCCCTGTTTGGCCACAAACTATTATTTGACTGTTAAAAGCCTTAAGTTTCATCTCGATTCACCCCTGCATCCCTATTCACCCCATTTTACGGTACATTACTAATTTATGTTGTAATATAATGTCATACTGCAGAAGTGCAGTGATAGCACAACTATTTATTAGTTGTTTGTTATGCAAGGCTGCAAAGTTGATAGGTGGTTCAAATATAGAATCCTGAGCGTAGCGAAGGTTATAAAGGTACGAGACGCAGAAAATCTTTGCTGCCGAGCGCAACGCACAATTTTTCTCACCTCACTACAGCGAAGAAACTGCTAGGTGCAAGAAAACAGGTGTTATATGTTGAGTTTTATTTTTTTTCGAGTGTCTGAGATACATTGCCTCATGTGAAGGAAATAACAGATACTTGGCAATGAATCTTATGAGATACATAGAATATCTCCAAAATTAGATACCCTGTATTTTTTTCTATATCCTACTTATCCTATAAGGAGAATGAAAGAAAAAACAAATTTCATACAAATAACTAACTAATTTAATTTAATACATATTTATTTTTGCCAAGCTAAGGGTTAAATAACATATTAAATTAGTAGGTATTTATTTTATTTTAAAAAATATACTTAAATTACTACACAATTGGGTATTTGACAGGGTAGTATCTTCATGGAATATTCAAATGTGACGTCACAGATTTTTTTAATCAAATCGAGTACTTATTAACATTCATTCCAATTTTACAATGATATCCTCACAATTTTTTTAATTTCTGTACTGTGATGGAAGTTTTTAAGGCGAGCGGTATTATTTCTATGTGATTTAATATTTTATTTTAGTCCGTGTCATGCATTTTCAGTGGACTGGCAGTAGGTATACAAAATTATTAAATGGAAAGGTTCGAATTTTAAAAACTCTTTCTACGCTAGCGAGCAAAATGCAATTTTGGGCTCAGATTTCGAATGACAAACAGACTCTTTCCGAGCCTGTGAGGTGAAATAGTTATTTGTTATGCAAGGCTGGAAAGTTGATTTTTGGCGCGAGTACTTCTATTGAAACTGGAGTAAGCGAAGGATTCTAGGGTTGAACCATGAGCGAAGCAAGTGGTTCAAATATAGAATCCTGAGCGTAACGAAGGTTTCAAAGGTACGAGACGCAGAATAGCTTTGCTGCCGAGCGCAACACACAATTTTTCACCTCACTACAGCGAGGAAACTGCTAGGTGCAAGAAAACAGGTGTTATATGTTGAGTTTTATTTTGTTCGAGCGTCTCAGATACATTGACTCATGTGAAGAAAATAATAGATACTTTACTTACTTAAATACCCTGTATTTTGTTCTATATCCTACTTGTCCTATAAGGAGAATGAAAGAAAAAACAAATTTCATACAAATAACTAACTAATTTAATTTAATACATATTTATTTTTGCCAAGCTAAGGGTTAAATAACATATTAAATTAGTAGGTATTTATTTTATTTTAAAAAATATACTTAAATTACTACACAATTGGGTATTTGACAGGGTAGTATTTTATGGCATATTCAAATATGACGTCACAGATTTTTTAAATCAAATGGAATACTTATTAGCATTCATTCCAATTTTACAATTATATCCTCGCAAAATATTTGTTGCGCCGACCCCAATTAAATTGGGATAAGGGCAGGAGAATGATGATGATCCTCGTAAAATATTTAAATTTTGTACTGTGATGGAAGTTTTTAAGGTGAGCGGTATTATTTAATATTTTATTTTAGACCGTGTCATGCATTTTCAGTGGTCTGGTGGAGTATAGAAAATTATTAAATAGAAAGGTTCGAATTTTAAAAACTCTTTCCACGCTAGAGAGCAAAAATCGATTTTCGGCTCAGATTTCGAATGACAAACAGACTCTTTCCGAGCCTGTGAGGTGAAAAAGAAATTATTAGGTATTTAAAGATCATAATAAAAACGAAACTTTGTCAAAATACTTTTATTATCCATAAAACAATTAAAGGAACAAGCATGTATCAATAAAAATAACAGTAAACTTCCAACTAATACTAGTAATACGGGAAAATCTGTAGTGTGACTACATTGCTTACAACCTACCATCATACAAGCTACCTCAATACCGCACGGTGTAACTCCGCACAACTTACCCACTACGGAGCTGCTAAAACATATATCACAAGTAACACGCAGGAAAACATTAGTTTTAATAATACAAAATAACTCCTTAACAACGTGGTCGTCAATTTCTTTCATAGAAATCGTCTGCTGGATCCGTATCAGGGCACAAGTAGCGAAACATGTTCTGCGATTTGTGTCGGGGAGATGTTTCTGGAACATTTTTGTTTTATTCGAGATTGTCACGGTGAGTTTCCGCCCAGACTTGCCGACATAATTGTGCCCTAGTCCAGATACAGTTTCATACTTATTATGTGTGGTGTCTAAACCTAGGAATATGGCATTAATATGACTTAGTAAAAATGTGAATACTGTGCTATCTTTGGTGTAGTGTTAAGCATCCCCATTGTCGGTGGTTTCGAAAGCTATATGGTAGAAGTACCAGTCTTCGAGGAATGATGGCACAAAGGCTTTGCTCTTCGTGTACCTGACCGGCGGCTTCAACTTGGCTAGCTCTTGTTCGTAGAGCTCCAAAGATTCGGGGGAAGTGGCGCCGTTGCCCTGAAACAGAAAAGTGGGGCGATGTGAAATGTCATGAGCGATGCAACTCCTTGCTTCCCTTCTCCTAAGCCTATTTTCAGCATGTCTGATGGAAATTAGCCTTTATAGGCTAATTTTAATTTTTACGAATTTTCCTAGGTTTGTAAGAGCAGAAATTACTGTAACCACAGACAAACCGTGAAAACGGTTTTGTGGGGCATAGTTGATAAATTAAGACTTTTTGTAAACTTTACTTTAATAATATAAATAAATAATAATAACAAAGCAGGTAGGCAAGTTTTGCCGAGTGCATTTGTGGACAGACGGAAGGGAGACCTTTGGCCTGTAGTGTTTTATGGGAGATAAAAAAAAAACTGCGGAGCACAAAGTCAAGGGCCAACCAAGTCTCAAGACCCACGGTAAGGGGGTACTTGGTAACATCCCACTTGTTCCCACAAACACTGGTATAATATAATGTAATACATACATGAGTCATGAACTTCCCGTTAGGCTTCAGAATCTTGAAGGAAGAGTTCAGGATGGTGATCATGAACTCCCAGAGCTCTCCGCACGCAGACTCCGAGATGGGGATGTCCGTCAGATCTCCGAAGATATAGTCCACCTTCTTGCCTTCAGTAATGAACTTGTTCACTGTCAACATGCAATCTTCTACGATCACCTGGAACATAGTAAATATTATTTAAATTATAAGTGAATAGAGAAGTTACAAAGAAAGACTAGAAAGGGAAGTGACTACTGAGATGACGACTAATAAAAAAGAAGTATGGAAGAAAAAGATGTTGCACCGACCCCAAATACATTGGGATAAGGACAGGAGAATGATGAAGTAAATAGAGAATTTTGGAAGAAAAACGGGGAGGCTCTTTCCCAGCAGTGGGACACAATATGAGCCAACCAAAAAAAATATTGGTAAAAGCTAATACTGAAAACTAACAGATGGATGGATGGAAAATCATGGATTCTGTGGGATCTAATGATGGGGTGTTGCAATGGCTACCAGAGACAAGAACGTTCCAGAGATTGACCTAACCCTCTGAGGGTAGGTCAATCTGTAGCTATTTATTTAAGTCTAAAATTTTAGGGTGGGACCAGACGAGATCATTATGACCGAAATTTGTCATAACTTTAGCTGAAAAATTTTACGTGTGACGCATATTGTAAGAAACCGAATATAAGTAAGTAAGACTTATTAAGGAAGTAGATCAAAACAGAATCCATTCTACTTTTTCGTGATCGCCAAACGCGTCCGCAACTCATTCAAAATCTATTTTACGTGAAATGCAGTTTAGAATATAATATGATATGAGTTGACACTACAGGCTATAAATAGTGGAGTATATTTGGCCCATCGCATGCAATACTGAAATGACGCACATCTTGACATAGTAACTAGGTGAACTTATATTTCATCGCGTTCAAACGTTAGTAAGTCTAATACTTTGACTATTTTATGTAAAATAAAATGATTTTCATCTGATAAAAAAAGTTATGCAACAAATCAACATATATTTTTATGGTTTCGTAGCAGTTTCGGCGGAAAATGTTGTCAGGAAAGTTTTGAGTATGAATGTGGATGGCTATACAAGTAGAGGAAGACCAAAGAAACGATGGATTGTGTGAAAGATGATCTGGCTAGAAAGGAAGTGACTAATGAGATGACGACTAATAGAGAAGTATGGAAGAAATAGACATGTTGCGCCGACCCAAATAAATTGGGATAAGGGCAGGAGAATGATGATAGTTTAGTTTCGTAGCAGTTCTAGATACATTAAAACTAAGATGACGGTTGACGCCGAATGTAGAACAACAATTACCTACTGCGCCCGCCGACCCCAAATAAATTAATATAAGGACAGGAGGATCCCAAATATTAGTTTCCCGATAAATTCCAGATGATATTATTAGTTACTGTTTCCTGCATGCCATGCAAACCATTTTTTGTGAAATGAGCATTATGTTATCTCATTTGAACATTCGCCTATAATTCTCGTTAAAGATAACGATATGTTATAAAAACAAATAAGGCGGTGACAAAAAAAAAACGAAAATACAAAACTAAAGACACAATCTTCAGAATTTAAAGTAATTTCTAATTTTTCACATAATAGTGCTTTTTTGGAAGTCGGTTGTTTTTTTAGGTTGTTGACTGTGGTATCTTGTCTTCTATTTCTATGTTTCGACTACTTGCTATTTAGTAACAATGTTGTGAGTGTGTTGAGTAGTCCAATTCTAGCACCCTGTCTCAATAAAGTTAAAAAACGCACAGTATCTTCTTTCTTCTTCTCGTGTGGTTAGTGACTAACCTGGTGTCAGAGTTTTTGTGCTGCCCATGGGTCTCGGACTTAGCTTCACATGCTGTTGAGAAATATCTCTCAGACATGCTGGTTCCCTCACGATGTTTTCCTTCCCCGATTTTAAGCAAGTGATAATTTACAATACGCACACGAGTCCGTAAAATCAGAGGTGCGTGGCTCGGGTTCGAACTCGAGACCTATGACTTGGCAGTCCGACGGTCACACCACTAGGCTATCACTGCTAGTATTTTAATAAAGCATAGGTTTTTTATCCATTCTTCTCCATACGGAACTTTATTAATGACCTACTTGGAATTAACGATTTGATTTTGACTATTAAAAAGTAAAAATGAAATTGACAGTGTAGTGGAAAGATGAATAATCTGTCTGTACCAAATGGGTTTATCGTCTGTACACACGGCTACACATCAAGCTATACAAAACCAGTTTACGCTGGTCTCGCATCGTACGGAAATCCTTTACAATGCAAGATCAGCTTAAACTGGAAATGTATTGCTTGATGTGTAGCCGTGCGTACATAAATAAATTTACTTCATAATTAGGTCCCTTTCTTGTCTCCAGCACATCTCCGCATATGGGCCGCAGGTACTTGTTGCAGGCGCTCATCACGACCTCGTCAATCTCCAACATCCACACGTATTTAGGTTTCTCCTTCAAGAGCTCGTATAACAGAGCTCCGTCGCCGCCACCTTTAAACAATTAGTCCCAGGTTAGATTGTAAGCCCCTACAGGCTGTTCCACAAGTATCTGGAGAAGGTTCTATATTTTAAGATCGACGTCTTCTTGTTTATTGTATGAAATAAATTAAATTAAAAATATTTCAGCTATTTATCTCGCTACTTTTTCCAATAATTACTAAATTAATTGAAAAATAATCGAAGAAAATTGAGTCTATACTATTGGGTATTTGAAAGGGTAGTCAATAACGTTACTTTTTATGAACTGTCAAAACGCAGAATTTTTGCGTGATTTGTATGAAGTACCTATAACAATGTGACGTCACAGATTTTTAGAATCAAATGGAATACTTAGTAGTATTAAATGAAATTATACAATTATATCTTCGCGTGATATTTAATTTCTGTACGGTGATGTGAGTTTTTAAGAAGAGCGGTCTTTTGTTTATGTTATTTCATATTTTATTTTTGACCGTTTCAAATAGTCAATTACATGTTATAAACTCAATTTATAATATCAATTGAAAACCATCTTCAAGGTGATTTAAAATTAAAATTACGGCTTTAAGTACCTATACGACTATTAAAATCATTGCACTAAATTCGTAAGTGGCACTACAAATTGTCACGGACGTTTCCCGATCCTTTTCTTCATGTTTTTATCAGATACTTTTTGGAACCAACCATCGATGCATGCAAGGTTTTAGTATAGTCGACCTCATAACTGCTTTACCAAGCTAAGGATTAATATCACGTCATAACCGACAACCCTACGTCTGTTTGTCTTTCAATCACCAGATGTTGACTGACACTAAGTCCGAGTTATGTTAATTTGTGTTCTTGAAGTAATAAAATAAGTAAATAAATCTTCAAGATCTATTTCTGCGTTAAGATTTCACAAGTTTCAAAGAAATTACAAGGTCGACAGGACATACCACCTAAAGAAAAGTAAATTGTGAGAAAAGAAGTATCCACCAGCTAAAGACTTCGTAAAGGCCCAAAAACACCTGCCTCTCGGTCGCGAACTGCGGTGACCTATTTGGAAAGCATTGAATCTATTGCGTACCCAAGTAGGCTGCTGCAAGCAAAACCTAGGTAAATGGGACATTTCGCGACTTGGGACATCCAGTGCGAGAACAGTTATGTCCCATCTGATAGAAGGAAATAAAGATAAACATTTATTTGGGCACAGTCAGTGACACACAAAATACCAATTACAAAAAAAAACTAGAAAATGTTTAAAATAATAACAGTGTGTCCACGACCGCGCCAAAAAGGTTCATTTCGTCATTAAATGATGATTTTCTAATGATCTTTTAAGGACAAGTGACGGGGATAGTGATTGTGTCTAAATGTCTGTTCATTTGCACCCGTGACGATCTGCACAACACCTCAGATGCCACAAAAAATGAGGCCACCTACTGTCCCAGAAAAGTAGAAGACAATAGCAATTTTCGATTCTAATGCTTCGATCGAAGTTCCATTTCAAACCGTGGCAACGATATTCTTATTAAACTTTTGCAACTAGTTATATTATTACGACCCTGGGAGCGTTTCTCTTTTTGAATAAAATATACGAGGGGGGCTAAATATAACTGGCAGCTTCAATGCAATAATAATCTGTATTACGCGACCACTTTAAAAAAGGAACGGGTTGAAAAGAATGAGTTCGTTAATAAAATATGTATGTTTAACGGATGTCTTTAAATTGAGATGTTAACGGACTCCTTTTAATGGAGATCAAAGGGACAAAGGAGGTTAATACTTGGTACCATATTGAAAGGGACTTCTTTCAATATTGTAACAAGTATTAACTAATGGGGTCCCCTGTACCTATTATGCCATGAAACCAGTTGTAACAAAGAAATAATGAAGTATGATTATTTTGTTGCGATTACAAAAAGTAGGTAGGTAGACGGTAGATGCCCGTTATCAAGAAACATGTAAGTAAGTAGTCGTAGGTAAGTCTTATTAAAAATTACATTTACAACGACCGCGACGCTGAGTACCGAATGGAACTATTCAACGTAACCTTGTTACAACGAGATTAGCTCAAGTAACTTTGTATATAATGTACGTACGTTACACACACATTTCGCTAGTTTCGTTTGAAGTCTGCAATAAACCAAGTGCAAGAATAAATGATTAAATAAAAACCATAACATCACGATTGCTTTCATCGAAAGGTTAGGCAGAGATGCACATTTAGTAGTTACACTCAAACCACGCAATCCTATTGCTTGCGACCGGGCGCGAATTCCGAGTGCCAATGACACTTTGCTTGACCTAGAAATTTAACCCAGGGATCATAAGTTCATCAGTAGTGCTTGCGAGTGGACTAGTCGACCAAAAAGACAGTCACAAGAATAAAAGCTCTTTAGCTTTGCTATAGTCGGGTAGAAACTGATAAAAACGCGACATCAAACTCATCAAATAACTATAAAAAGGTCAATAAAGAGAATTCTCATGATCCTTGCCGTTTCAAATAAATTGATCGGCGTCTGAGTGTCAATTTGGTGCGCAACAAGGCGGTCAAAGGTTTAACAGGACTATTTACGCATGCCTTACCCGTGCAACAATGTTACATTACAGTATTGTATTGTATCATTACGGTGAGAGGGGAGCTGTCTTGGCCTAGTCTTTTTTAGTGAAAAAATTGATACTTTTTTATCGTTTGTTTTTCATGTACGTGTTCCAAATATTTTTTTTTTCTTCTTTTATTATCTATGGTTAGCAACCATTCCAATAAAGCATAATAAAATCTAGCATAGTCATAGTTAGCAGTTATTGCCCCCCAAATGATGCGGAAATTTGGCGTGAATTCTGGTGAATAATTTGCGTGCAGAAAGTAATTGAGCATAATTATATAGATACCTATAATATTAATGAGGTAATGATTAGTCGCTTCATGTAAAGTACTGGTATTCAGCTGCATCTGGTTAGACTGGAAGCCGACCCCAACATAAGTTGGGAAAAGGCTAGGCAGATGACGATGATATTAATGAGGTACTTAAAATTAAACAGCGGATGGGTAAGCTATACAAAAGAGGTGTTTACCTAGGATCACGATTTCTTTCCCTTCATAGCTCTCCTTGCCCCTTTGCATCAAAGTTTCAGTATAAATGAGATCAGCCTCTGAGATATCTGAAAGCAAACAAAATAGGTTTTATATCTTATCTGTTGGTAAAAGTAACAATAACGTGGTGCAAGTATTTGCACAAATATTCGCGGTAAGGCTAGTGCACAGCGGCGGACGGTAGGGGAGAGTATTTTAAATTAACTAATTTAAAGTAGTTCGACGTATCCACGATATAGAGTCCAAAGCTCTGAAACCGAACTCGGAGAATCAAAAGGAATTTCTCTCTAAGGTATTTAACCTATTGACCGCTTGGTTTTATATCAATTGCCGTGCCCCCAGGGCCCACCTCATAAAAAAAAAACTTTATTTGAGACGAATAGAGTCTTGCAATTACATAAAAAACGAAAACCGAACATAGATTCTCAGTCGTATAAACACGACTCAGCCGGCACGGGCACGAAAATATTTGTCGTATTAATCCGACTGGGGCGGTTAAAGGGTTAAGAGCGCGCTAAAGGATACCGCTGCAGGATGCGTAGGTATGTGCCGGAGTCCGCTAGCATACGACCACGGGGCAGAGGCAGTGCAAGTGGAGGAGCACCCCGCAAGTCGCAGGTCTATGAACCGCGGGATACTGCTCGATAAATTCTTATTGATGCCGTCTCTCGTCGTCCACCGGTGTGCGTTTGCCTTTATTTTGCTATTACAAAGTGAACTTTACGATTACTGCAATAAGGTTTTGTATACGAATATTTGAACAAATACGCCAACATAAATGTTTGTTCAGCCAACTTACTTTGTAAATCATCTAGCACCAACATATTGCCAAGAGTTTTAGAATGGACAATCTGGACTCTTTGGAAAGGCGATTGCTCGTCAAATATGACTGCATCGATGTCGTACTCTAGTAAGCGTTCGTCTGCGAATTTCAATGTTACCATTTAATATTGTATAACTTATAAACAGATACATAAAATATACACAATTTGTTTTTGAATAGTGATAAAGATAGTGTGTCCAATGTTTGTATTCAAACAGATGCTTTGTAGATCTGGATTGGGAGAAAGGTTAGCACAAACATAACTTGACAATTTATTTCGGTCACATTGGGGGCACAAACAACTTGACAACTTCTGTCCAGTGAAGAGGCAAAAACCTCATTAAAATTTTTGATTTCACTAAGTTTCATACAATATGAAGCTTTTAAGCAGATGGGACATTTCATTCAACTTTAGTTTTTACTTATTTACATTAGTTTATAATGACTACTTCATGTAAAGATCTAAATGAAGTGCACTTGAAATATGATTAAAACTTTGCAAAAAATATATAATATATACCACTAACCTGAGGTTGGGTAATACCTGCCGAAGAGGCATCGCTTAAGCGGCGCGTAAGCTTGAGATTTTATAATATTGATGTATTTTTTCAGTTGACCTTCCAATACTCTCGCCGACTATTGAAAAAATAAACCATAAAGAAGGAAAAACGAAAAAAAATGAATGCAGGTAGTCTAACATGCATAGTTTTATAAATATTAGGCCAAAAAGGTTGAGCGTCTCCTAGGGTACTGGAAGATTCGTTAGTTTCATACTATTTAGGTCTAATAAAATGTGGAGAACATGCACTGATTGTTATGGAAATTGGATGGGAATACAAAGCATAGTCATATTCTATGATTATAAACAATATTGTAATGTTTGTGCATTTTTAAGTGCAAGTGAGGAAAAAGTTGAATAAAGCAAAGATGATATTGATGTAGTGTGAAGCTTTTATGTTTGATTGGCTGTTAAATACCTGCAAATGTGTTGAATGCTTGTTTCCTTGCAATTGAGGAGCTGAACAGTCAATAAACTGATTCATAACTGACCGGGATTAGGGGTGTCACAAATGCAAATTACACACCAGATTGAAATAACAAACACTATGATAATGTTTGTTATAAATACAATTGTTTGTCACTAAGTGGTAGTGCTTTTGTTTGTATAGTACTCCTTACATAGGTATTAAATTGAAAATATAAACCAGATTAAATATTTAAGAACCAGATTAAATGTTTATATTTATTTAATGTATCATGTGTGTTCATTTACAGGTAAATGAAATTAATATGTGCTGCATGACTTATTAAATTGATAATGCTAATGTAGATTCATAAGGTAGATTATATAAAATTAATATAACATGCTTTGTGCTTATATTAATATAATTGTAAATTTTATGACAGTGTATAGAAATTTGAAGCTGAATTCATACTAAGAGAACAACATAAAGTATAGCTGATACTAAAAATAAAATTGTATGTAAGGGTAATGTCATCAAACTAAGTTAAATAAAGGGGTTAATAATAAATAGAACAGGTACAGTGGCTAACCTGAACTAGTGAGATAAACATCAAATTTATAACCCCGTTTGATTGCTGGGAATAATTTTACCCTTTCACAGTCCAATGACATTCTTACCGAACTTTCCAGTAGTTTAGAGCACTAGAAAATAAATGTATACGCTCAACCTTCACATAATCTATGATCTTTTTATACTGTTATAATATTATACATATTGATTTATTAATCTAGTTATCATCATCAACCCTTTGAAGGCTAATAAATATGAAGCGTCTGACAATTAATCAAATTCTGCAGGACCAACACAGAGACAATAAATAAAAACGAGTTTTTAAAACATTTTTTATCTCAGTACTTTTATTGAAAATATTTATCACTTATTTGTGTGTACTGCTGTTATGAAAATTGGCATAATTTATAAAATATTTGTTGGTTCTCGCCTTAGGGGCATAGTGAAATATTAATATTATTCACTAAGTGCAGCTAATCAGTGGTTTGTATTCGCAAAACAAATGGCATTTCTTCAGACCTGTCTATTAGCATTCATAGGGTGAAATATGTGATAAAATAAATAATCATTGTCTTGTGTATATCCTAAGTTAAAAAAGAATAATTGATATCTTACAAAATTATCAAATATTTTAAGTTTTAATATTTTTAAACAAACTAACTGATGCCCACTAGGCTGATACTAGAATATAGTTACAATGGGAACTACTAAGTCAGATGTATAAGTAAACAAAAATCAATCGATTCTGGAAACCAGAAAATATTCGACTTACAACCTTATTTGAAATTGAGATCAAAGATCGCTCAGCGTCCTAAGTAATTTAAATAAACCAGTCATGTAATTTATGAATACTAGGATCGATATAGTGCTGTACTATCACACATTTCGCTAATGTAACATCACACGGTGCGCTTACCTTGAGGTTAATTAATGGTTCCTCGTTCTCTTCCTTGTAATATTCAATGTTTACAGTGACAAGGCCCCGGTCGAACAGTCTGACGGACACCGTAGTACCCTTCTTGCCAGTTAACAGCTTCAGCGAACCACCTTCCAGTTTTAACTCAGTGGCTAAAATAAGATTCGGTATGTATTCTTTCAACACGGTTTCCAATTGTCCGAAAACTGTTTTCTGGCCGTTTTCGTCTCCCAGACGGGCGGGGTCGACTGAGAAGTCTAGTAAAAGCGTTTGGACAGACATTTTCAACTATTCAACTTTAAATGCACTGTTTAATGAGAATATCTAATTGGACGGGACCGGTAAATCCAACAGTAGGATAAGAACGATGCCGCTCGCTCTTGAAATTGATTGAAGGAAATGGCAACTTGACTTGAAGGATCTATTTTGATATTACGGCAGTGTTGCCAATATAAACTATTAGTATCGATTAAAATACAATATTACAATATTCATATAATGGAATAGTTAAGTATGTCTATTTTTTGGTTCGTTGATTTTGTTGGGTTGGAAGTTTGGGAAGTCTGAGTGTAAGTAAAGGTACAGTTACACATGCTCAAAAATAGCATGCTTATTAGCATGCCTAAAATGAGCATGCTGTTGGAACTCGATACATTTGCTTCTATTAAGCATGCTTATTTTAAGCTGTTCAAAAACTCGAAATCGGCGCGTGTTCCTGCAGCGACGATCGGAATTCTGCTAACAAGCATGCTCTCAATAAGCAGACCTGTCCACACGTGCTTAAACCACGCCCCCCGCCACCCGCGCCGCAGGTAGCATGCTCAAAAATCGCACGCCTGTCGATTTTTGAGTATGCTCGAAATAAGTATGCTTATTTTGAGCAAGGTATGGACACACGTGCTTGTAAGCAGCAAATGCTCGGTTGAAGCATGCTTTCGTGCTTAAAATAAGCATGTGTAACTGTACGTCTTGGTGGAATCGCGATCGAAGAATATTATCTTTTCGCAGTACGTACACATTTGACTTTTGTGTAATAACGATAGTATTTTTCTCTGGCAACCTTGTTGCAATACGTAAATACTGAAAACGATTTTTATTTATTCGACTTGAGGACACATGTTTTAGCACCATTATTATATTTAATTTTATTAATAATAATTCCTCAACGTTAGTAACAATAATTAACCTAAAAAAATTCCTAAAAATAAAACATGAGCAATGCTGGCCTATGATAGCCGGCCTTGTCAAAACACTATAAACTGGAGAAAAAAAAACATAAGGCTGCAGGCTTGCAACATTTTATCCGTCTGTCTTTCTTTTTTGTAAAAAAATTGCATCGTGAGATTCTTGTGAGTTGTGACATGGCTGGAAATACTACTGAAGAAGTAGAGGTGGGTAGTTATAATTAATTGTGATGTAAATTGCAGCGTCCACCCGTATTAGGCGTTATTTATATCGTACTTCCTTTACTTTTTACGGAATATGCTGATGTGGCTGAACTAACTTTCACTGTTGCATTTGTTTCACGTTTGCAGTGTTTCTAGCTAGTTTACTAGTTTTACATAATCATAAAGTGGTTATACAAGCTTAATTATACTCTAAAATAAATATTTCCTATATTTATCAGGTTTCCTGATAAGTTTTTTTTTAGGTTAGGATTAGAGTATAAAGTAAAATGACTTGTGTGTTCAAGGGGTCTGCGACGACAGAGACCAAAGGCACCACTAATGCTGAGGTCCCGCCGGAGTTTCTGATCAAGCACCCTCTGCAGAACACTTGGAGTCTTTGGTTTTACGACAACGACAGGAACAAGACATGGGAGGAGAACCTAATTGAATTAACCACATTCGATACGGTGGAAGATTTCTGGAGGTAAGTGGCTCATTGGAACAGTAATCTGCGCAGAAGTTTCCTATCTATGTGTATTATATTTATTGTATTGATAACATGTTATTTGCTGATAGTAATGGTGACTTTATTTACCATAAGGACTGTTTTTAACTGGATTTGTAAACAACATGTATGCAACTAAATTACATCACTATAAGCCCTTCCCCTTTCCTACCACTTGTACATAATGGATATATTTTTTAGTTTTAGGTTGTATAGGTATAGTAAGTAATTAATTCTTCATGTATTTTGCTAATTGTACTTACATCGGGATTTGTTTTTTTTATTAACCATTCTGGTTTTAAAGCAAGTAGGTATTTACAACTTTCAATTTTGAAAAATCAACATCACTACATTCTTCTCTTTTAAAATTACTGTTGATGGTAAATCTATACTAATATTATAAAGAGGTAAAATTTGTAAGTTTGTATGTAGGGGGTAATCTCCGGAACTAATGATCCAATTTCAAAAATGTTTTCACTGATAGAAAGCTACATTATTCCTGAGTGCTATAGGCTATAAATTATATTTATATCATACATATTAGCCGAGCTATCGCAATTTTCGTCTAGCAAGTTGGAAAGAAATACCTCTGAAAACAATTATTTGCATGCATTTCTACAAAAAAGTCCGCGACACCATATTCCTATCTTTTGTATTTTAACTTTTATATTTCGTTTTATGTTTTTAAAAAGTATTTTTTCGACTTACTTCTAATGTTAAAACAAGAAATTTTCCACGGACGAAGTTGCGGGCAGAAGCTAGTGATTGATATTTTGGTGTCAGACATAACAAGAATGTTGATTGTACAGTAAAATAATGTAATCACCACTGCACATCACATGTTTTCTACAGTACATAGTGTACCACCACCACAATTAAAAAGAAAATTAAAGCTTAAACATTACACAAAGTAGGTGCCCTTACCCTATTGATGACAAATCATTATGTCATCATAACATGATAATGTAGTATAGAATGTTGAGACCTATAAGTAAATTCCACCTTCATAACCCTCATTTCCCTGTTTAGTTGAACAGTTAATAATAATAGATATCTCTTATTTCAAGTGGATACATAGATTCACAGAAAATAACACAGGCCATACATCAAGACCATCAATTGCCATTTTTTTTCGTATTGAATTGCCACAAACAGTAGAAGATATAGGGATAGGTGGAAAGAGGGAAGGAATGCCCTGCCCTGCAGTAGGTTACAAACGGCTGATAACAATATTCAGGGGCCCAATATTGAGTGTGTAAATCATCCCAGGGGATGGTGGCCATTATATACATGTATTGTGTATAAATCATTGGTCAGTCAGGGGCAGGGGGGCAGTATTTCCATAAATCTCGGTAACCTACTGGTTGGTTGTTTAACATTTTTTTTCCATATTTTGCAAAAGTCCTTCCTCAACAGGGGGTTGAATTTCGGTGCACTTGCATTGTGCTTACAGGGATAATCGGTGGTTGGTTCCTCCTCAACATTTTGAATGGTCTAAGCGGCCTCTGCGAGTTGGCTTTGGCCCCTCATATGCCTTCCAAAGGTCAGGGATCCCAGGTTACCGATAAATGTCAAAACAATGAAAAATTATAATTAATATTCAGCCAAAACAATTATTTCTGGACATAAATAAGCCTTTTCAAATCAAATACATAAAACACACTGGTGCCAGTGGATAATGTAATATAGAAAATAATTTGTTTTGACTTTAATTCCAGACTTTATCACCACATCAAGCTACCATCTGAGCTGCGCCAAGGCCATGACTATGCTGTTTTCAAGCAAGGCATTCGCCCCATGTGGGAGGATGATGCCAACAAGATGGGAGGCAGGTGGCTTATCAGTCTCGAAAAGAAGCAGCGCAACTCTGATCTTGACCGCTTTTGGTTAGATGTGGTATGTGCTCTTACTTATAGCATAATTTACAGTTTAAAAATTGTTAACTGGACTACAACTACAGATGTTTGTTGTTCACAATCACTGAATTGCTGAAACAACATGTTATTGAATTAACTATAGTCAAAAACAACCGGTTATAACAACATAGGATACTTCACAATTGGCTATTACAACTGTAATCCTATTGCCCCCTTGAAGTTGTTCTAACCGGTTTTGACTGGATTTCTAAAAAAAAATATAAATAACTTATAGTAGTGCTTTCACTTGCCTTGAACTGACTTTTTGCTAATTCCCCTGACCCAGTTGGGCAGCAGTAAAAGTTGAATCAGAATCAAGATGGAGCTTGGAAGTTTTGAGTTTGAGTTCGAGACCTGGTAACGTAACATCACGCCTGTATTCCCGGAAGGGTTCAGCAGAGGTGCAACTAAAGTACACCACCACAATTTCCCAGTTATGTTTAAGTCCCATGTAATAGGACCTGTTTGCTACCAACTGGGCACAAATCTAGACTCTGGGTTGCTAGAAATTCCAGTTGGAAAAACTCGATAACACAGACAACCTGGTAATCCAACCCAGGGCCTCGTGCTCGTGACCACGAGACAGTAATTATCTAGGAAGCTTTTCTTAATAAAGAGTATATTTTAAATTAATTACGACGATTCAACTTTTCACAGGTTCTCCTACTTATCGGCGAAAACTTCGATCACTCTGAAGAAATTTGCGGCGCCGTCGTTAACGTTAGAGCGAAAGTCGATAAAATTGGTGAGTACTACTTGTTAAAGTACCTTGAGAAGTATTACTGCATTTTCTAATGTGGGGGCTGATAGCATTGCAAACAATATTCTTTAAAAAAAACAGTTTAATGTGATGTTCCATAGATAGCTACTACCTTATAAATATATTTGGAATTGTATGTTATGACAACATCTAAGCAGGCTGTTTATTCTTCGTCAAACACTTAGTGCACCAACCATTCTCTTTACGAAGAATAATTAGATTAAATCTAGTTTATAAAATCTAACATGAATATTTTACGCATTTCAGGAGTTTGGACAGCTGATACTTCGAAGCAGCACGCTAACATCGAAATCGGCAGGAAAATCAAAGAGCAACTGGGTATCCACGGGAAAATAGGCTTCCAAGTCCATCGCGACACCATGGTCAAACATAGTTCGGCAACTAAGAATCTGTACACCGTTTAGTTGCTACTCAACGTTCGTGCACTCGATATAAGCAGTGGCATGAGGTGGCTAGGTAAAATGTCTTTAGAATGTTGTTTATGACAGGGGAGTGCTATGCGGCTGACAAATCGATTAAATCAATCGATTGAAGCATTCTATTTAGTCGATTTGTCATTCGTAATTGAGCACTCCGAGATGTCCTCCTTTTCAGTTAATTCGATTTTCTGAATTCGAGAAAAGGAATAGTGATTAAAAACAATATTTGTTTGTAAGATGAGATGTTTTAGCAATACAGTGAGCCTTCTCATACATTGTTGTTGTGTTTTCTAACCATTGATTAGCTACCAGGAGTATGATATTTAGGTTTGATGTTAAGGAGTTGTCTCACATAATTTATCTTAATATAACGTGCATGTTACGTCTGTGGCTAGAAAACGTTAAATTTTAAGTCTGACTTTTGTACTAAAGTGTGCATTGGTTGTAAACTATAGATGTTATTGTGTCGAATTGTGCTAGCTTGTTGGTTGCAGGATATAAATTATTAGTATTATAATAACATATTTTTTTACATTTAGCACCTTTCAACTATGTTATTCTAAAACACTTGGCTTGATTTAACACTGCCTATTTTCGGTCATATTGTAACAGCATTTCAACGATGCAAATATACCATAAAACATTAAATACAATTTTTTATGAAAATCTAAACATGTGTTATTATTTTCCTTTTTTATTTAAATTTCTTTTCAGGCTGAAAATGGTTACAATAACATGCACAGTGAACTACACTTCAACTACACAAATTATTGAAAAGCAACTAAATTGTAACAATTTGATATTGACCGGTTTTATGTCGTAGCACCCCCACACACATGCGTGCTCAATACATTTTGATCCATTCTGTTACAAACCAAGTTATCACAGATGTGCTGTTGACTACCAAGAAATAAATACTACCTAACTAGTTTTGATAACTACCATATAAAGTAATTTTTCTACACTAGCAACACTTGTCACACGTACTCGGGGCTTCTGGGTGCATTGTGTTGTGATTCATACATACTTGACGAAGTAAACACTAGACCTTGTTTATTGTGTCCATTTTAATATCAGTCTAGTTAGTGAAGTAACACGGTACGGATACACTTACATCGGTAAGTACTTTAACGAAATTCTGTCTGATAATACTTTTAGTCGTATTTGTTTTAATTTTCGAAAGTATTTGTACCTACTTATTTGTATTTTTTTACAAATAAACGTACCTACTGAAGAATGGTTAAGTAGTAAAGAATTAAAGTACAAAGGATAATCGTTTATTAAATGTTTTTTAAGCAGAGTATATAGCAACAGAACTGCATATAATCGAACTCTTATCATAACGATGATCATTAAATGTCCATATTCACTTGACTTCGTTACAAGTAATTTCAAATGGTTTCTTGACAGTACTAACTCGATACTAATAATAGTGCAGCGAGGGTTTATGTGTTCGCTATCGTCAGTTACACTATTAAACTTGTTATAAATACATAACATTTCATAGACAAAAAGTAGTCATCCTAAATCATTTTAGGAAGGCTCTGATAGCGCAATAGCCGAGTTGACTGCCGTAGGTACTAAGTGTTGCGGGTTCGATTTGTACATGGATTTTTAAAGGTGTAAATATCGTATAAAAGTAAAGGTCGACTGTTCAAGGTTCGTTAAATTAAAGTTTTACCATACGTATGCTATTTTAAATTGCCACACTGTTAGTGTTTCAGCTTCAACATCCTGTTTAGAGGAAACTTAAGCTGAGATCTGAAAACGTTACTTAGTTCGTGCTTTGGCATGTTTCTGTCTCCGTCATGCACTGTAGTCCGAGAGGTGTGCGACAGTGACAGGAATATTGCTTAGCCAAAGTACAAACGCCAGCACTACAGCTACTCCAAATTGTCAAATATTCCCAATTGAACATGAACCTAAATCTTTTGGAATAAAGTTGAAAATCTATCTAAGAAATTTGACAGATTGGGGTAGCTTGATGGGCTGACGTCTGTACGTGGCCAATGTATATATATCTCGAACATAGTGCGCGAGCACTTTTAGAACAGAGGTCTCAAACAGTTGCCTAACGTTCTTTGTTTAATAATTGTAGAGCCAGGACAGCCCCCGCCAAAATGTTGATCCCAGCTGACAACGTAAAGCATCCTCTACAAAATGAGTGGAGTTTCTGGATGTTCACAAATCGCGAAAAGAATTGGGAGTCCAATTTAGTTGAGCTGACCTCGTTTAACACGGTTGAAGACTATTGGTGGTGAGTGTACCTGAAACTGCTCGTATCCTGAATAATAGCATGTATTTTTCATCCATATCTCATCAGTTTATGCACTTTCTATCCACTCCTGACGTAAAATGGATGGATTTGCATGGACAGACAAAGCAACTGGGTTCTACAACGTCCCTTTGTTGTAGAACCCAGGTGCTTTCTCTGTCTATGCAACGTAGTGCTTAAACGGATACATCTATTCACAGGTACAGACACAGAGATTTAGTAGAATTTGACAGTTTGGTTTAGAAACATAGCTACAGACTTTAAGGTGAATGCCCCACGGTCGCTCGCGAAATTCACGAATTTTCAAATGGGTACTTGTTGCATCATCATAATCATTTATAGATAGACATTGACTCTGATCTGCAAATGTCAAATAACGTAAGTATGATTTGAATTTCGTGTACTACTGCGGGGCGTCCCCCTTAACAAATTCTGCGGTACTTACCTATTTCCGTTATTTTTTACTTCTAATTAATTTAGTATTTTTGGCCAGTCATTTTATAATTTTTAATCGTTTTGTTACAATTGCTATTATGTTCCTACAGTTTATACCATCACATGAAGGTCCCTTCTGAGCTGAAGCTAGGGCAAGACTACTTGGTGTTTAAGAAGGGAATCCGGCCGATGTGGGAGGATGAAGCGAACAAGTTCGGTGGGCGGTTGTTACTCATGCTAGACGGTGTGAAGGCGGTCCATATGGATTCAATCTGGTCAGACGCGGTAAGTAAAGGGTATTCCCCTTTAACATAGTCTCATATTCTCCTTTAAAACTCCTAGACATGCACACATTTTCACGCATACAGTCACACTTTTGCTGTGTACTACACGAGATGCGCTTTATATAGTGTAAGACAGTTTATGCAAGGCGTAATTTTGCTTTTAATCACGGGAGCGCTGCCTGCGTGGTTAGGCCAAAAAAAAAATAGATGGCGCGAAAGGTAAATTACAATGTTATTTTTTTTTTATTATAGTTTTTAATTATCATTTAGAGGGGCATGTATGTATGAATTTATGGGACTACAGGGTATACAATGCTTATATGCATGTATAGCCAGCACGCCACTGCATCCAGTTACCATAAACTGTCAAATTTTCTCAATCAAATTTGAACTTAACAATCAACGCTTTATAGTTTAAAATAGTTTGGAGAAATTCAATAGTTTGGTATAACTTGATGCGCTGGGGACCGTATATATTTTAGCGCCCGCAGGTCATATTAAGTGGGTGCCTATAGATTTCCAGGTGTTTGTATCTCAACATGAATATAAAAGGGAATCTTTTTGTAATCACTTGGGTATCCGTCTGTCCATCTGCCCATCTGCCCCATTTTTTCGGGATCGTGTGAAGGTATCATCAGGCTGAAATTAATATCAAGTAGGTCCCTTGGAGCTGTAAAAAACTTATTAGAAAACACACAAGACAAAAGTTGCCATTGTACTACATTGTACAACTTTTGTATTGTTGTTAACAATGAACAAAGGGAATTTAAAGGTTGGTTAATGGTTATATGACACTTGACAGGTTTGTTTTTAGGGAAGTTTAGTTAGTTACATAAATAAATGTGTGCCTATTGACATTATTTCACCCTACTTGTGTAAATGCGAGTCGAGTGCTGAGCTTGAAACGGTCTAGATAATGCTGCATTTAGTTGACGTCACCTCAGACTGTGTCTGTGACTAACTCTTTGGTTACTATGATAAAGTCATCATAATGCTATGGCAACATTGTCGCTATAACGCGAACTATCCTTCGCGTTCTCTGTGTTGTACAGTACGTAGAGTACAGTTTGCGAGAGAGAGAAAGAACGAGCGAAGTGTACTTAGTTCACGTTAGATCAATAATGTAGCCGTAGGATAAGGGCCCGTTAGGGCCGAGTATGCCGGGAAAGCGGGATTGTCCAACAGGGTTACCGCTACCTCGTTACATAAAGGGATAAGGAAGGAACATGGATGGGTTTTAGTCAGTAAAAGTCTGACACTCTCTTCCGCTCCACCTAGACCGGGAGAAGTCATTGGCTGATTGCCCAAACTCAAAAAAAAAGTGTGCAATATAGTATTATAGGTGCAGTCTTTTGACGCATTAATGACGTTACGTGTTTTCTCAGTTTTTGCCACTGACCCCTCCCGCTCTGGGTGGAGAGGAAGGGAGTGCCGAACTCTTACTGACTAAAACTCATCCATGTTCCTTCCTTAGCCCTTTATGTTTCGGGATAGCGGGAACTCTTTCGAACAATCCCGCTGACCTGGCAGGCTTCGGCCCTGACAGGCCTCTTCCCTAATGCTGACATCTCTTTGAGGGAACGCGCGTGGTACACGTACGCGCCGTCCGGCACGGGCCTGGTCCTGATCGGGCGGTGAGCTACCCATTACTCACCGTCCGCAGGCCCGCGCAAATGCCAGGCCTTTGAAAACATTTTGGAAATAAATAAATGTGCTCAAAATATAGGTAATTGTATTTACAGGTGTTGCTGTTGATCGGGGAGACCTTCGAACACTCGGACGAGATAACTGGAGTGGTCGTCAATGTTAGAGACAAGAACAAAATCTGTAAGTTTTAATTGCATTACATTGTTAAAATTTTATTTTGACGTTACACTTGCACCATTGGTAGTCAACCTCGTTACGACTTTGATATTTTAACCCAGGTATGAGCTATTCTCATAAAGCTCCCGTCATTACGGGACAAGGCGAAAAAAAGGTCTGTTCACGTTGTAATGACTGAACGATTTCGATGAAATTTGAGTCACAGGTAGACAATTAACCCATTGATTTTAATTAGGCTGAAAATCTTCTTTTTGAACGCAAAAATTACATAAGTCAGATCCCCACACAACAAGCGCCACAGCCGTTCACCACTTCGTAGTGCTTTGTTTAGGAAGAAGAAGTGGCACAACAAACTTCCCAGCAGCACAGCTGTCTGTTCAGTTGGAACACCTTGATTCTATACAGTAAAAGGTATGAGGAGTAATTAACATTACTATGATAATGGCCTGGATACTCATACCTTTTATTTATCCCGGTAGTACTGTAGAGCTTAGGTGAAATCTTATGCGGAACCTAACTGGTTAGTTAGAAAATAACTGACAGCATTCGACCTTTCAAAATGATGGAATATTTTGATAGGTTTTTATTATTTCTAACTCTAAACGTGAGGACCTGTAATTGGCTCTCTGGTGACTATTTCCTCCTTTTTGTTATGATTTTGTTAGCTGTAAGTCCTCCATGTACTAAATAAATAAATAAAAGAAATTAATTGATGGACTCTGTCATTAGCTGTGCTAACTGACAGATTGCGTAAAAGTAATATAATTCAATAGCTGCTGCCCCGTGTGTTTATCTTTATAGGATTGAAATCACAACACCACAACACACTACACGAGCTCTAACACTGAGAGAGCTCTACGTGAAGGCCCGTGAAGGATCTTCACAGTACGTTCTCGTGGGATAGTTCTCGATCACCACGCGGGTGAAGCTGCGGGCAAAAGCTAGTTTCTATTCTATAATCAAATACTTAACTTTTTCAGCTATCTGGATGCAAAGTACGTGGCGTAAAGCAATCGTCGAGATCGGCAAGAAGTTGAGGACACAGTTTCGGATACCGTGCAAGATTCACTTTTATAAACATAACTCATCGTCCTCTATGTACTCATTTTAGGTATGTTTAAACGAATATAAAGGTACACACGCCAGCACATCAAGTTTTAACAAACTGTCAAATTTCTCCAAATGATTTTAAACCTTAATAAATTGAATATTAAGTTCAAAATCGATTGAGAAAATTTGACAATTTATGGTAAATTGATGTGCTGACCAATTTACCTAAGTTTGTTATAGATAGTTGTTTAGGTTAATACAGTCAGTGACAAAAGTCGTTTAACACTTCAGTTTTAATTATTGAGCGAAATATACAATTAAGATCGGAACAAGTAAAATTCAAAGAATGTTATTCATTAGCCATTATATGAAATTATGTAATACAATAAATCGAATATTTTTTTGTAAATTAAGATGACGTGTAAAAGACTTATCGCTGACGGTACCACTAGGTTAATCCTGAAGCAGATTATGTATTATTAACGTAGTAATTACAGTATTTCTGTGATATTCGAGAGTATATTAATATGTGCCATAAAGTATGTACAAAGTTTAGCCAATAAACCTTTATTTTATATCTCAAGTTATTTTCCTTCCTTTTTTATTCCGTAGGGTCTTTGCACCAAAAATATGTAGTTACAGGGCAAAACTCCAGACTACGGCCACCTGCTACTTAATAAGAACATCTAATAGAAAAACCCAATAACACTGACCGATGGATTGAACTTGCGGTACTTCATTCTTCCGACCATTACACTAGGGGGTCATCCACAGATTACGGCACACATTAGTTAAGGGGGGGGGGGTCAACTATGACATCATGTGACAAGGGGGTGAGCGAGTCGTATGCTGCGTGATGTCACATGTGTAAATATAAAGTATTAAACACTTTAAACTTCAACTCGTAACTGGTCACAAAATTACAAAGTACACACGGCTACACATCAAGCTATACATTTCCAGTTTAAGCTGATCTCGCATTGTATAGGATTTCCGTACGATGCGAGACCAGCGTAAACTGGTTTTGTATAGCTTGATGTGTAGCCGTGTGTACAATTTAAAATAACAAAACGTGTAACGCCATATCAGGGGAGGGTTACACAAATATGAGCACTTTTTTTTTTTTTTTGTTGGGGGGCAATCAAATGTCCTCTCCCGCTCTGGGTGGAGCGGAAGGGAGTGTCAGACTCTTACTGACTAAAACCCATCCATGTTCCTTAGGCCTTTATGTTCCGGGGTAGCGGTAACCCTTTCGGACAATCCCGCTTGGTTCAGTCGCTAGTGCGGGCCGTTTAAATAGGACCACCTGTGAGAAGGATGGGGTCGGAGGAAGGGCGGGTAAAAGATGGATAACATTAACATCAACGAACCAGAATAATAAAACGAGTGAAATAATAGCAATAATAAAAACGTTTATTGTTAAACTAAACAGGAGAGGACAAAACATTTATAATATCGTGCACGTTCTGGAGCTGGTCTGGTTCCTGATCTCCGTCTCAACGGTCTCTTCGACCTTGTGGATACTGTCCTCCGCTGCGTCGAGGCCTTTGTGGACGTTTTCTGGAAATAAATGCTGTCACTGTTATAACATAAATAATATTGTATGATAAGGTAGGTCTATCCAAGACCTACCGGTACCATAAAGGGGACCGGGAACATAAAGGGCTAAGGAAGGAACATGGATAGGTTTTAGTCAGTAAGAGTCTGGCACTCCCTTCCGCTCCACCCAGAGCGGCAGAAGTCATTGGATGATTTCCCAGCCTCAAAAAAAAAGGCACTGGGTGCGAAGGCCCATGCCAACTTGTGATGAGCCACGTAGGTAGTTAGGTAGGTATTAGTTGTTCTAAGGTTATTTTTTTTAAGTGTTACTAACATAGTTGTTAGTAATACTTTATATGGATTGTGTAGGTACTTATAATGTATGTGATCTGCAATAAACAAATATTATATCTACCGCTGGGTTGTGGAGGTCAGATAGGCTGTCGCTCCACATAAAATACTGGTATCCAGCTGCTTTCTAATAAAACTGAATAGGTGTGGATTTCATTGTGAAGAGTTTGATATTATTCTATCTATGTAATATATCACATCAAAGAATTGTGAATGAAACCACTTGTCAACCGGCATAAAATAATAAAAAACTTATTTGCTTGTTTTTCACCAAATAGATAAATGCCATATACATACGTACAGGATGCCCGGTAATTAGTGGATAACCTTGAAATGGCTTAAAACGATGGTCGTTCATACATAAAATAAAAACCTGCATTATTCTATCCGATCGATAAATAATGATCAATATAAGTAAAGGACACTATTTAAGTTATTTTAAGTAGAAAAATTTGACCAAACATGGTAGACAAGCCAAAGTTTCACAAAAAACATAATATTTAACCTATTTATAAATATGTAGCGACAAGAGTTGTGAACAACGTAAAGATCATATAATAACAAATATAATTTTAAAATGAAAATATCAAGTAATACAAACTAAGTTTTTGGGAACGATTATTGACGAACATCTAGACTGGAAAGCTCAAATTGATAGTGTATGTAATAAAATCAATAAATTCGTGTATGCTCTTAGACGGCTTAAAAATGTTACAAACATTAAAACAGCTGTAAAATCCTACCGTGCATATGTGGAGTCCTCGCTGCGATATGGACTAATTGTATGGGGAAATAGTACCGACCACAACAGAGCATTTATCGCTCAAAAGAAATGTGTTCGAGCTATTCAGGGCATTCCACCGGACGTATCTTGTCGACCAATATTTAAAAAACTCGGTTTGCTACCACTACCTTCACTATATCTGTATGAAACATGAATGTTTGTACGGAAACACAAAGATTTATTTAGGACAGCAGCGGAAGTAAGCTCTAGGAATCGGCGTGACAAATTTAGATTTGTTTTGGATGAATTCCCTCGATTAACAAAATATAGTAAAAGTTGTGTAGGTATGGCTGTGCAGTGTGCGATATATAACAAATTACCATGTAAACTTAAATTACTAAATACCAGACTGTTCAAAATTCACTTGTTTAAATGGCTAAATGAGAATAATTTTTATAGCATTAAGGAATACTTTGAACATAAGTTGTACTAATCTTTTTGCATGCTTTAGTCTTAAGCAAAACATGTATGTTCTCATCTTTACTCATGTAACACCTTTATATAGCGTGTTTTATGCAATTAAATAAATAAATAATAAATAATAATATCCTTGGACATTTCACACAACGTCATATAGTCCCAAGCTAAGCAACCTAATGCTTGTGTTATGGTAACGAGATGGCTGATAAACTACTTATGTACATTTTTTTTGTGTAAATACATACATATTATAGATAGAAAAACACCCAGACCCGTAACAAATACTTTAGGGTCGTACAAATATTTGTTCCGTGCGGGAATCGAACCCGCGACATGCTGCGCAGCAGTCAATCGCTCAACCGCTGCGCCAACCGAAAGGTCACAAAGAAAGAGAAGAATCACAAGGTTAAAAAACTTACCAACAACTTTTTCTTCGATGACCTTCCCTTTCCCCATACAGGAATGTTCCTTATCTCTGATCGTCTGAAACATACGCGCGAAGCGTCCTTTCTCTGGAGTTTTGTGAACTACAACGTCACTTTCCTCGTTATGCTCTGCGTCTTCAGGAACATCAATGTGGTCTTCACTCCGGACAATAGGCATCACAGCTTGTGTCTTAGTCTTACCTGCCTGCGGACTGGACTTATCTGATCCGCAGGGTATAGTGTCATTCTCAGATTGTCCCGCTTCACTTTTTTGACCATCATCACTGTGTTTACTGAGTACCGGACTTATATGACTCAAGTCGGGAATGTGTAGCAGCTCTGGTAATATCGGTGTCTTCGGTGGAGGTGAGTTCGCTATTTCTATCATTTTATTAGGTATGTCAAGAACTTTCTTCGCTTCGTCGTGCACTATGGGAGGAACCACAGCAGCTTTCTTCACAAACTCCTCAACTATTTCCACTTTCTCATTCACTTTGTCAGTAACAGTCGTTACGACTTCTTCCACTTTACTTTCAGCTTTGTCAGCCATCGTGTCCATACTCTCAATGACCTCCAACACTTTTGTTTCTCCATTAGAGGCAAGCGTATCAATCGCGTTTGTGTTTATATCGGGCGCGTCATGCGTGCTTCCGTTTTCGTTCTCAAGGTCGTTTATGTTTACTATGTGGGAGCCGCTGACGTTGGCCTCTAATGAATCTATCGATCCGGACTCTTCGTTCACATTTCCATTCACGTTATCGGTATTGTGCACGTCAACGTTAGAGTTCGTAATGTCCTCGATAACATGCGAGTGTTCCTCGGATTTGTTCATGGCTGGTACTTTCTGTAGCGGCGGGAGTTCGGTTAGAGAGATCTGTCTCGTTTGTTCGTTGATTACGTTGAAGTCGTTGTTGGTGAAGTCCGCGTTGGAGCCCTTGGTGGCGGTGAGTAAGGTGTGGCACCCTCCGCAGGCCACATTGTCTACGATGTGCCCATTCATAGCGGTGACCCGCTTAGGTGTGTATTGATTGGGGACTGCTTCGTTCGCGTTGTCGGCATCGTCAATTTCCTCCAAACAAAGTTTATTGTGCCGGGACTCGCCGCAGGCGTAAAGCAATCCGTTGTCTGCAACGTAAAACGAAGTTTTATACGACCAGCGACGACAAATGGTAATCGAATACTGATCATACCGCCCCGGCGAGGGTAATTTAGACACTATTTATGTTGACGTGACAAACAATGAAAATGAGCCAATTACATTAGGTATCGAATGTATGCCAGCATTCAGTGTCCGCTTTTGATGAGCCGGAATGGGGCTTTTAAATAAATTAAATGTGTGCCGTTTCCTTGATATACAGTGAATGTAAAATTGTCTAAATAAATATTAGACACGTACGTACGTAGTTGTGTTTACGAAAAGGTCTTGTGTCAAACTGTTGAACTTTTATTGGTTTACTGTTTACTCGTTTTTGAGAGTATTTTGTCACAACACATAGTAAAAAGTGGCAGTACTGCATTTTTAATTTCTATCACTGATATAAAAACACACGACACGTTCTCGAAATACGAGCACGTAAGACGGCCTTGCCACTCACAGCGTCTTACGACTACTAACAGAAAGGCTTGCGAAACTTATCCACAATAAAATCAATATTACCTGTCACAAACGCTGTATGCATCGCTCCACATGCGACAAGCTTCAGCTGATAGCCATCGAACATCTTCTCCATGTCAATTTCGGTAGGTTCTGTCACATGTTCGACTTCCTTCGGGAGTCCGAGCTGGCCTTTCTCGTTGGATCCGAAGGTCAGGATCTTGGACTCGTCCATGGAGAGAAGGAAGGTGTGAGCCGCGCCACAGCATGCGCTTTTTATAGGGATGCTTAGTGGTAAGACTGTTGGGACGTACACTGTGGTGGGTTTATCTGGTATACCCAGTTTCTGGTTCTCGTTGTCGCCTGTTACAAAGACTGCGCCTATTGCTGTTGGAGATACAGTTAAATACATAAATGTTTATGTAAACATTCTGGTGATTCGAAGGTTTTTTAATTTCTGTCTAAAGCTGAGGTAGTCGTTCAAAATTAATAAACAGACAAAATTTTGGCATAAAGCAACGTTTTTCATTTATAAACGTTTTTAAACAAGTTTTTACAAAGTGAACATGATTGTGTCGCTATTTTGTAGTTTCGCTTATGACTAAAACCAGAGGGTAAAGTGTGACCGACATGTTCTAAATATAGTGAATAAATTATTATGAGAAATTTGTTTAAAATACTCATTCATATTTTATTGAATGAGCTAACCGCATTCATTGAAGTCCAATATCTTCGAATAGATAATATGAATGCGGTTAGCCGTTGTTATTTACGTAGCTGTCACTAGTATGCATAATGTATATACGAGCTCGTAGCAAACTGCTACGGCGTAGATCGATTGAGCTACGACTTTAAAAATCTTTCAATGATTGCATCACCGCTGTTATGTATTTATTGTGAAGAGCTGATACTGTTTGATTGTCTCTATCTTTTTTTGGATCACTGTCATATATCAGGAAAAAGTTTTACAAATTTGAGAACGATGATATTATTTGTTTTGTAAATTGGTTAAAAGAACACTTTAAGGCAACAATTTGTTTTTAAACTATTTAAAACTGTGATGTGGACTATTAATTTATGTATGGTTTATACATTAATCTATTAGGTACTTGTGGTGGTAATAGCTGGAGATACATTATGTTGGTTTATCCCTTTCACCTTTTGTCACCTCTGTTTTCTTAAAGTCCGCGACAAACACTCCGAGTGGCGCCATCTTTTCAGCGTTGGGCATCGAAAAAACACGCTATAGATCTGTGTCAGCAAGGGATATTGTCTATTTTTGTGTTGTATTTGAAAGGGTAGTTATCTAGAAACTTGTGTAGTGCAAGAAAAAGGTTTTAAGCTGATTTTGCTAATGATTATGGCTTACTCAACCTTATAATCTAGCAACTACTGACCAGTAATAAAAACCGTATGGTAGTATCCACACTCGACGAAAGCGATCTTCTCCATAAACTTGAGCTCGGTGAACTTGACACACGACCTGGTGTCCTCACCCAGACCCAGCTGACCTTCAGTGTTGGAGCCAGAAACGAAGACTCGACCGTCATCTGGTGAAGAAGAAGAAGAAGTTAAATACTAGCAAGTTACTTTACTCCCTTACTCGTAACGGTTGCTTAAAGTTAACAGATAGAAATTAAAGCCCTCTATTCGGATTTCATTTCTGTAAGTACAGAAATTATATTTATTTCAACATACTAGAAAAATAGTCGGACGTGTGAGTCTGGGGAACAAACTGATATTTTCTATTCAAATGTAAGGAAGAACGTGTATTGCAACTACAATATTTAAGTTCATCATCCCAACTACAAATCCAATGAAAGACAATGTTTGGTTAGTATGGGATTCGGGGTAGGGGCATGCAACAGGATGGATACTTGACTAGGATGATGTGTCGACTGTTTTCAGTTATCTAACAAAATGAATAGACTGTCTCATATAATTATATATAGCAAAAATAATTGTGTAGTAATCACCTTTGTATAGTTTTAAATAAATAAATGTTTTTCTCTACAGGGGTGACATTATCACCAAGAAATCCCTTTAAATAAAGAAAAAAAAAAAACTACAAATCCCTTTCATTGTGCGTGATCCAACACAAACTTGCTGGTTTTAATAATTTGGGTGGTTTACCGGTCAGTATAGCGGTATGGTTGCTGCCAGCTGACAGCTGTCTGATGGGCCCGATGTCTCCCTCCAACTCGATGTACTGCGGGACGGTGTGGTGCTCCAGGTCGCCGGTGCCCAGTTGACCCTCGTCGTTGCAGCCCACCGTGTAGATAGCGTTCGAGTCTGGTGAGAAATACGTTATGGTTAACATTGATCTATTGTTTATTCAGAGAAACAGAGAGAAATATCCATTTCTATGTCCTCGTATGATGGACGAGAGGTGGACACCGGCTGAACGAGTTCAGTTTCATCGGTGAATTTGGCACTTAATGGTGGTCTAAAATTAGAATTTTGGGTTCAAGCATTCCATATGTAAGTGACACTACTAATTGGCATCCCAATGGTAGACTTACTGATCTAATTGGTAACATTTTCGTCGGATACTTTTGAGACAGATCATAATTATTCTTATCGCATTCCTCAGGCAATTGCAAATCTTCGGCGTTACCTGTGACAAACACAGTGTGTGCTCTCCCGCAGGCCACAAACAGTGCCCGGTGTGGCTTCAGCCACTTGACACAGCTTGGACGCGTGACCTCATCCTTGTGGCCCAGGCCTAACTGACCCCACGCGTTGCCCCCAAACACGAACACGCGGCCATTCTCTAGAAAATATTAAAAAAATATTAGTGGACGTTACGGATAGTAAATGCTGGTGTGAATGTATTCTCTATACGATAGACAGAATAGATTATAATATGCTTTTTTTTTTGAGGTGGGAAATCATCAAATGACCCCGCCCGCTCTGGTGGAGCGGACACCGGACAATCCCGCTTTAGATTATAGTGTGCTTATTGTACACAAAAATTTAAAAAATGTCCTTGTAATATAACCATTAATATTCAAGTTAAAATTTCGAAAGATATCGCAGACTAAGGTGTATTCTTCGAAAATGCCTTTCAAATAAATAATAAGGCATTTTTTAAAGAGAACAGTGGTAAAAAGAGTGTTATCAAAAGTGATTTTAATAAATCAATAGACTCGCCCCCGTTCCATGTATACATCTTAGATAAACATAACTGGTGAAATGTGGGGAATCGGCCCAACCCTACGAGGAGTACAGGCGTGATTTTAAGTTATGTTCAACAATTATTATGTCAACACAACTAACGTAGTTATACGGGAGGAGATACGAATGGAGCATCTGACTCCTCTTTTGTTTTTTTTTAAATGAATACGGAATTGATATATGATTCTAACGGCATACACGTCTTATGTCTGACATTGGCATGGCCGCCGGACTGACGATCTGTTAATTAATTCTGAAAACTAGGTCTCCTATAATTCAATTAACGGTGGGCATTACGATCGAGGACTGTTTAGAATAGTGTCCAAACACGCAATGTCAAAAGAGGCAGCCGACGCAGTGGTGGCTGGTCGCTTATCAGGGGCTTTATAGGTATGTTAAAGCCAGTTTAATCATTTGCGGGATTCGTGATGTGTATGGCAAGATGACAGTGTTAACAGTTACTTAGTATTTTTTTTAGAAATGTGCGTTTTGTTTGTACAGAATAATTTTTTTTCTTTTCTTTTTAGTTGGCGCACTTGGTACTAAACATTTCTTCTAAAATTGAGCTACTATAGTGCGTTTCACCGAATAGTTCCTATGGCGTTCTGTTGGCACCTCTGTCTGTCAAAGTCATTGGCTCGAGAAGACGCTTCCGCAGATTTTGTTGATTTTCATTTGATTTTTGACTGAAATCATGCCCAAAACTTTGAAGAGTGGTGAAAGAATGATGGTGTTAAAGGTGAAAAACTTTTGTGAACGTGAAAAACGTAATGAGGCCCCGTTGATTCCTTTAAAATGTGTTCAAGCTCGTGTCGCCGCCATTACAGGTTAGTCAAATAGGGTTACCAGTAGATGATAATGAGAAATAATTTCCTCACTTAAAATGCCATTTTTTTACTAACTATTTTAATGCGACGGCTGCAGTAGTTTATGTGTGATTGTGACAATAGACAAATAAACCGAAATATTTGTTTTAGGTGTATCCGAAAAAACGGTGTCTAAAATCACCAAAGAAGGTGAGGTCGCAGCCAGCACGTCGACTAAGGTTTCAACACCACGCAAAAGCGGTCCCCGGCCTAAAAGAATCGAACTGGATGATTTCGAACGGTGTGCTATAAGGCATAAAATACATGAATTCTATGCCGTAAAAAAGGAATTGCCTACCCTTACAAAGTTATTGCATGAAATGCGAAGCGAGATAGAGTTCAAAGGAAGTCGTACCACTTTGTGGAGAATTATTAAAGACATGGGATTTTATTTTGAAAAATGTAAATCTAAAAGGAAAGTCCTGATAGAGAGGTACGATATTGTCGCCTGGCGTTATCGGTACCTAGAAGAATTGCGAAATAATCGTCTGGGAGACCAGCGCCCAGTTGTATATTTGGACGAGACGTATATACACGCAACATATTGCGCCGGAAAATGTTGGCAAAGTGAGCAAGAAGAAGGTGTATTAACATCAGACTCCAAAGGGCCTCGTTGGATTATCGTCCACGCGGGTGGTGCTATGGGTTTCATTCCCAATGCTCAACTTATCTTCAGATCACAGTCACAAGCGGCCGATTATCATGACGACATGAATAAAACGAATTTCAATAAGTGGCTTAGTGAAAAACTTATACCAAATCTGCCTCCCCAATCAATTGTGGTGATGGACAACGCCTCGTACCACACAGTACAAGTTAATAAACCACCAACAATGGCAAGCAGAAAGGCAGACATGCAAAATTGGATTTCGAGTAATGGTCTTTCTTATTTGCCAACTATGGTTAAAGCCCAGTTATACCAAGTAATAAATGAGCACAAACAGCCGCCCGTTTATGAAGCCGATGTAATGTTGGAAGCGCATGGACATAAAGTGGTAAGGCTTCCACCTTACCACTGCGATTTAAACCCTATAGAGCTCATATGGAGTGTCTTAAAAAGACGAATTGCTGAAAAGAACGTGGGTCAAGAAGCAAATAAAATCGTTCAAATCACAGAGGAAGCCTTCGCATCGATCACCGAAGAAGAATGGAGAAAAGAATGTGAGCATGTTATAAAACTGGAAGAAAAGTATTACGCCGATGGTCCTGCTATTGATAATGAGACGGACAGGTTCATTATTGAAGTGGGAGACGATAGCGACACTTCCGATGACGAGGATGATATGGAGGATGACGATCTCTCGGGTATAAGTCGGTTGGATGAACATAATTACTGTAAACATATATAAGTCATTGTTATGATCCGTACAAAAAATCACATTCATAATATTATATTTTAATAAAAATATTAAATAATAAATGCTTTTTATTACTGTCCTGATTTTTAAAATATAGCTGTGGAACAATTTGTAAAAATGTAAGAATCTAACAAAAAAAATATACTTTAAATCACCGTTAATTTGAGGTAGATTACTATAGGTAATGTGGCAACACTAGAAAACATTGCTGCCAACATAACGCCATAGGAACTATTCGATGAAACGCACTATATAACTGTTGATATTCATGGCATCTTTCTATGAAAGTTACCCTCAGATTGTGTTTAAACTTAGAACTAAACCATTCACCTTATTTTGGTAAAGCTCCGGCATCACGTTGCAGCTTGCATACGAAGCTATGAGCTAGTGTACGAATGAAGGTCGCTGTTTTATATGATGAGGACGCCAAACCTCTTTTGTTTTGTGTTTTCGCAAACTGCGCATGGAAGTTGCTCCATTCCAGCGAGTACTTTATAGTATTAAGGAGTAACTGCTAGTTGCAAATCTCTATAAAATGATATTTAGTAGTGAAATATTGATGTAACTTACGGCATATGACAGCGCTGTGTTCGTCGCCGCAGGATATAGCAACGATAGGGTCGTTCTTGATGAAGAAGTGGCTCGGCTCGTTCTCGGCGAAGTGGGACTTGCCGAATGTGAACACCGCACCGGTTTCTGTCCAACAAATGTTTTAACTTTAGTAAATGCTGATGTCGATGATTATGGTGTACGGTAAAACTCCAATGAGATGAGTTGTTGTTGTTAAAGAATGTTTGCATCGTGCACATCGTATAAAAATGTATATTAAGGTATAATAACTTTTATCGATGAATACAAATTGCGGTCAGACAGTTTTTATACAGAAAATAATGTGAAACTTATAATCACTCTAGTCAGTTTTTTTTAAGGCTGGGAAATCATCTAATGACTTCTCCCGCTGTGGGTGGAGCGGCAGGGAGTGTCAGACTCTTACTGACTAAATAAAACCCATCCATGTTCCTTCCTTAGCCCTTTATGTTCCAGGGTAGCGGTAACCCTTTCGGACAATCCCGCTTACAACATACAGACTACTATTAAAATATAAATATACGAGTTTAATAAAGTAGATTACATACAAGCTTAGATTTGCCCGTGATAATTTATTCAATTTTTTTCGTAGACCGCTACGTGCGTCGTAGCGGACTGCTACGAGCTACAATTTTCATAATCTCTGTAGCCGAACTGATAAATAGTAACATGTTCTTGTATGGCTGTTTACCCATTAATTACGAAGGTGACAGCCGGAGGACTTAAAAAAAACCGAAATTAATTTAGAAAATAGTTTAATTACTTTAAAATTACAATTTAATCCTTAAGTCTAGACTTGGACGATGCTAGTACCAAAGTGTCCTAAAATTAGTTTATTACATTAAAACTATGATTTTAAACATTTGCAAAACATGGATGCGGCATCAGCAGAATGGAGGAAGTAGGTGAAGCGGCGACACGAGGCGTCGAGTCAGCGATGTCCCTGAGTTGCGAACCATGTTGAAATATCCGTTGTAAATAGGTATCGTTTCGCTATCTAGCGGTTTTGGTGTAGGCAGAGCACGTAACACCTCCCCCCTCAGAACAGCAACTATTTGAGCAATTTTAGCGAGAATGTTGCTGGTACATTTTTCTTGGTTGTTGCGGATTCTGCATCTTCATATTGATGATTCTCAGCGTTTCCAGCTGGTGATTGTGGCTTTCTGAGCTTTGTGCAAACGTTATACCGTCGTATGGTGAGAGTAACGATCAGTACAGTTGCACCGAATATTACGACATATAGTGGGATAGTCGTGTGGTAAATTGATTGTTCTAGGTTTGTGTGATTGATTTGTACTGGTTGCTGGATTAAGATTTTATCTTCGATTTCATGTAGACTTTTCAGGTGTAGTGAGTTCAACTTCAGGTGTGGAATGGATTCATTTACGATGTTCAGGTTCATGGGTATTTCGGTGATTTTCAGCGGCTGTCCTTTGATATGGTCATTCGTGTTGATGATAGTAAACTGCTCGGTGCGTAGTAAGCATTTTTGCGGAATGGTTGCTAGGTAACTTCCGTGTAGAGAGATGAACTCTTGACGTTCGCATTGTAGCTCGGTTCGGGTTGATTGTGGAAAGGTGAGAGTATAGCGTCTGTCGTCCAATTGCTCCATAGCTTCTTTGGTCAGCGTGAGCTTGGTGGGCTGGCATGACTTCTGTAGAGATTGATTGAAGATGAGGCCTTGGATGCAGTCGAGATGTCCTCTCGTCGGTTGATGGTTGACTTCCTCTTCGCAGAGATGGAGTTGATTGAACTTCGGGCATTCAGCCTCTATGTACTTGAAAACTTTTCTATTGGTTGCAATGAAAGGATAAGGAGGAATAAAGGTGTACATAAACTTATTGGGGACTATTGCTAGTTTATATAATTCAAACTTATCAGGGGAGATTATTGGGAATTTAAATATGATAACTATTCTTTTTCCTGCATAGTAATAACCAGGTTTTATAACTGTATAGTATTCTCTTAGATCTGCCTCTAGCAATTGGTCGGAACCGTATATGGATCTCAATCGTTTAGTCATATTACCTAAAGTATCTATGCTTAAAGTACTATGGTGAGTGCTCGATGCACGTATAAAAGCCAATGTATCTTCTATTCTAGTTATCTTTAGAAATAAATCATCTGTATTATCGCTAATGATAGTTAGCAACTGAGCAAACTTTGCGTGTCTTATAAGATCATTTTTAACAGAACCTTTCTCGTCTAAAAGTAATCTTAGTGTACTATTTATTCTCTCTTGATTGTCTACAATGTTTGACAGTATTTCACTGTATTTAGTCATCCAGACTTTATTAAGACTTATATGCTCGTTTAACTCCGATAGTATCTTGTCATCATTATTTTCTAAAAGTTTAATAGCGTTATTGTAAGTTTGGGCATCCGATTGATCTAAGTTACCGGTTATGCTTTTTATAACTGAACCTAAGCCATCTATGAGGCCTCTTTTGCTACGACCGGGTTCTAATGTTTTTAGCTGAGACCTAATTTTTTCCAATTTATTAGATAAATGGTTAATTTGGAGTTCGTATAAAACGTAGGTTTGATTATCTAGTTTAGTCTGGAAATAGTCTAGTTGATTAATTACGGAGTTAAGTCTATGTTCAATGTCGGTTAAGTCTATGTATTGCAAAAAGGAATGATAATGTGTTATGAGTCTTGCTTGCCCAAGGTTGAAAGGTAAGAGTCCGGGTCCTTCGTCTAAGCTTTCAAGTTTTATCTCGAGCGCCAGTGTTGTGTGAACGGTCATCGCCAGAAGTATCCTGTAACAATTTGGAGGTCTTAGAGATACGCTTGAGTCGGGACTTTGCTACGGGACCTTTCTTTTTAGATGTATATATGTGAATCGGAAGGTCAGCTAGCACAGTGTCATGAGTGTAACGCGGTGCTAATTTTTGTCGACTCGCTACTGGGTTATTAATGAAGACTTGCTGTTCTGGTTGGTATTCTATTTCGGGCTCTCTGTCCTTATTCCTATTCTGTATGATGTTCATTCGGTCAGTAAGAGTGAAGTCGTTAATGAGGTCATATACAGTTTTCATCTGGTCACGGTGAGTTAGGACGTACTGTTGCATAAGATGTTCGGTCACGTCAGTGTCAAGTGGGTCCCTCGGATCGAAATGTCCTCTAATTATGTCATGCGGTCTACACTTTGTGAAACTATGAATTGTGCTATTATAAGCTAATATAGCATAAGGCATGAGATTGACCACAGGTTCGTCTTTCTGACGTAGTCGTAAGATACGTAGGTGTTCTAGTATCGTAGAGTGGAATCTTTCAACAATTCCATTGTCATTAGGGGAGTGAGCTAGCGTCCTGTGGTGGTTAATTTTGTGTAATCTAGTAAATTCCGAAAATAATTGGTTTGTAAATTCAGTACCGTTATCGGTTACGATAGTAAGAGGAAGACCGTGATGTGTACAATAGTTTAAAACTGCCTGAAGAATACTAATTGCCGTGCCATCTCTTAAATAGTATGCTTGTCCGTATTTTGAGAAAACATCTACCACTGTAAGGTATTTTTCATTTTGGGCTGTAAAGAGGTCCATATGTACTAATTCAAAAGGTTTGGTAGCTGGGGGTACTAAATTTAGTTGTGGTCTAATAGGGTTCCGGTCGTATTTGGATTGTCCGCAAATTATACACTCATTGATATATTTGGTAATCTCCTCCTTCATCTTAGGCCAGTAATATTTCCGGGATAGAGCAAGATGACATTCGTTTATCCCTCTGTGGTTGGTTTTGCCTTCATGATAGTTTTTTATGATCTCTTGCTGCTTTAAATATTCTTTGACGTCTTCTAGTTCAGTTTTTGTTAGAACTAGGTTCATTGCTGAGCTCTTAAAGCTATTTTGGATAATAGGTATGATTGAGTACATGCCAAGGGGCGGAGTTATCTTTAAAGCAGTTTTAACTTTAGGTTTGACATATTCTTTAATGGCGTTTACTACGTCTTGTTCTAAGTTAGACTCTCTGACCTGAATATGTGTGCGAGTGTGAGTGTCGAATGGTTTAGTGGCTGTCGTTCGTTTAATGTAGGGTGTGTTACTGACTATAGTTATGCATATTTGTCGGTGAAATTTATTCAAAGGTTCATCGGTGATAGGTATTTCTAAAATAGGGTTTTCAGTACTAGTATGGGCAGTGGCTGTCGTAGAACCAGTTCGAGAAGGTGGTCGCTCTGAAGGGTTGGCTAACATAGACTCTGTTTCCTCGTTATTAATTTCTACTCGGGATAGTGCGTCCGCATTGGTGTTATATTTTCCCTTTTTGTAGACTATAGTGTAATCGTATTCACTTAATTTAAGCCTCTATCTAGTCAATCTTTGATTGGGTTCCTTAAGGTTCATTATCCACTGCAATGGCTTGTGGTCGGTGAATATTTTAAATTTACGGCCGAATAGGTAGGGTCTGAAGTACTTTGTAGCCCAGACTATGGCTAAGAGCTCCTTTTCGATGGTGCTGTAGTTGGTTTCACTATCATTCAAAGTCCTCGACGCGTAACAGATAGGTTTATCAGAACCGATGGTACCTTGAGATAGTACAGCGCCTATAGCTACGTTTGAAGCATCTGTCGTTAATATAAACTCCTTAGTAAAGTCGGGATACTGTAATATAGGGTCATTTGTCAGTAAGCTCTTACATTTGTTAAAACAGGCAATATATTCGGAGTCAAAGGTAATTTTACTAGTCTTTTTAAGGCATTTTGTCATGGGTTTAGTGATGCGAGCAAAATCTGGGATAAATTTTCGGTAATAGCCTAATAGTCCTAGGAATTGTTTTATTTCCTTAGGTGTCTTTGGTAGTGGGTATTTTTCTATTGCTGCTATTTTATCAGGGTTAGGCTTAACACCTTCGCCACTGATTACATGGCCTAAAAACGCGGTTTCTAACTTCAAAAACTCGGATTTATCCATCTGAATTTTGAAATTAGATTCCTGCAATCTTTTGAATACTTTCTCTAGATTAATCATGTGTTCTTGCAAAGATGTACTGTATATTATGACGTCATCAAGATAAACGAGACAGATCTCATTTTGTAAACCTCTGAGTACATTATCCATAACTCTTTGGAATGTGGATGGAGAGTTCTTCAAACCCATCGGCATTCGTAAGAATTCGAAATGCCCATGCTCTACATTGAATGCTGTCTTCGGAATGTCGTCTGGATCCATCTCGCATTGATAAAATCCTGATGCCAAATCTAATGTGGTGAAATACTGGCATTTACCTAGCTTGTCAAGTATGTCGTTGATGTTAGGGATCGGGTATTTGTCGTCTATAGTCTTGTCATTCAGTTTTCGAAAGTCTACAACTATGCGCCACTTTTGTTTGCCTGATGCGTCGGCTTTCTTAGGAACTACCCAAATTGGTGAGCTCCAAGCTGATTCCGAGGGTCGTATAATACCTTGGTCCAGCATTTTAGTTATCTGATCTCTTACTTCCTGTCGGTGAACAAAAGGGTAGCGGTAACTTTTAGTATAAACCGGAAGTTCGTCAGTCGTTCTAATACGATGTTTTATTTTATTTGTAAATGTCAAAGGCTCTCCCTCAACATAGAACACGTCTGCAAAACGGGCACATAAAGTCTCTAAGTTAGTTTTTTCCTCAATATTTAAATGGTCCGTACGCAATCGACTTAAAACCTCTTTAACTCGCATATGGTCTTGTTCGGTGCTAATGCACTCAGTATTAAATATCTCAGCATGTAAAGGTCGGTCAAATGTAATAGTCAGGTCGTTTTCCGTCGGGTTTTCAATTTCTACAATGCCCGTACAATCAGTAACGCGAGTAATGCACTCGTGAATAATGCAGTTACAATAAATTTGCTGAGGTATCGAAACGTCACCGTCTGGTCCGTAAATAGGAATATTCACTAGTCTTGACGATTTAGCGGGAATGATTTCTTGATTATTTGATCGTTTACATTGATAAAAACGTATAGGTATGGTTGTAAAGTCCGTAATTAAATAATTATTCTTTAGATCAATCTGCGCTCCGTCAAGTAAATCTAAGCCTAATAAACCATCAAAGTGATTATGAAACCTATAGATAAAAAGTTTTACATCTGTGGGATTATTAAATTCGGCAAAGTTCGGAATCGTTATAGAATGTTCATGCGTACTAGTTACTCGGGCGTTCGTTACTTCAAAGGGGTCAAAGTTTAAAGGGATATGTGAAAAATATTGTTGAACTGCCTCGGGACTAATAAAAGACTGGTTAGCTCCGGTATCTACTAGTAATTTGAGTGGCGGGTCTGATATCTGTATGTAACGTAATTCCCTTTTAGATTGGAGATTTAGTTCTATTTTAAACCTTTTTGATTCTTCTCTTTGCGAAAATCCTGCTCTTCTTTAGAAGAAGTGGACGGCTGTGCTTCTAATTCTAAGCATTTAACGTTATTCAATTGATCCGGTATATTTGGTTGATTTTCGGGGTTTGTCTGCTGGTAGTCATAAAAGTCGGGAAAATCATAAGGCTCGTAGACATAGTAATAGTCAGGTTGTTCATAGTAATAGTCGGGGTAATAATAAGCGTCATAGCAATCAGTCATTTCGTTAAAATTCATTTCGCGCGTTTTAAAGTAGTTACTAGGCGGTGGGTTACCTAACCTACGCCAATCGTGTACTGGTAATGGTAGCGGTCTCGGTACGTAATGGCTAACGCCGCTCATTGGTTTCGCACCGTTATTCTGCGCTTGGGGGTTCCTATTTAGCGATCTAAATGCGTCATTTTGGGGATTGTGGTTCGGCGGGGGCGCACGAAATATTTGTTGAGTACGGGTAGGCATATTAGGAGCTCGTTGAGGTACCTGATTATGCTGGAAGGGCGGCCTCCACTGCTGCTGCTGTTGCGGCGGCATAGGCATAGGCTTATGCCAGCTGGGGCCCGGGCTAGGGAAGCTAAAAACTTTTGGCGTGTTCATAAGGGCCGCGGGTGGCATTCTCTGGGTTACCTGAGTTTGCTGTGTAATCGGGTTACGTCGCTCGGGAATACTTTCATTACGTTGCTGTAGGTACATGACATTCAATTCCTGTTGAACAAATTCCAGAGCCTTTTCGATAGTTTCGGGTCTCATACAGCGGATACGAGACCCCAGGGGTTCCTTAAGACCTCTAACGTAGGATTGTAAAGTTAGCTTTCTATAAAGATCGCGTTTTGCCTCAATAGTGGTCGCTACATTTTCGTGCAGCGTAACATAGGTCATTATAGTGCTAAAAAGGGTCTGGCATTTGTCATAATACTCCTGCGGAGTGCTACTTCCTTGTGTCAGTAAGGACATGTCATTATAGAGGGCGGTCTCATCCCTTTGATCGGAAAAATTATTGATTAATGCGTCACGAATCCCTTGCCAATTTTCTGGTATGCCATTAGAATTAATAGTTGAAGTTGCTGGTCCGGTGATTTTATTCAGGATACCGTTTATGAGACATAAGTTAGTTAATTTATGACTCGGGTCATTTCTAACGTATTGTAGTACGAGCTGATCGCATATTTTAATAATACGTGTTAGAACATTCGGATTGCCTTCGAAAGTTGGAACTGCGCGCAAAGCGTTGTAGATAGTATCGGGGTTCAGTGCCATGTTGTTACTATCGAATAATAAACCTAATCCTAAACTATCGGAATCTATAGATCTATTTGAATCTAATTCTCTACTCCTACTTATCTGTCTGGAGGAGACAGATTTATTCCTAGTTTCCCTTGGGTGGAAAATTTTGACTTAATATTATAAAATAGGGGTAAAGGGAAGGACAAGGAAGCAACACTTAAAGAAAGCTTCAAGTACTTACATATACATGGTTTTTTCGTGTATCGATGCCTGGATACTCCTCCGCTGCGTCTTCTGAAGTTCGGATACTCGACGAGGTATTTAGGAATACCGACAGCGACTATCGGAGTCAGCAGATTTACGATGTTTGAAAATCTTAACCGCGCCGCGCACTGCCTCGAGTATCCTACCGACTGCGCCAATTACGAAGGTGACAGCCGGAGGACTTAAAAAAAACCGAAATTAATTTAGAAAATAGTTTAATTACTTTAAAATTACAATTTAATCCTTAAGTCTAGACTTGGACGATGCTAGTACCAAAGTGTCCTAAAATTAGTTTATTACATTAAAACTATGATTTTAAACATTTGCAAAACATGGATGCGGCATCAGCAGAATGGAGGAAGTAGGTGAAGCGGCGACACGAGGCGTCGAGTCAGCGATGTCCCTGAGTTGCGAACCATGTTGAAATATCCGTTGTAAATAGGTATCGTTTCGCTATCTAGCGGTTTTGGTGTAGGCAGAGCACGTAACACATTAAATCAATACAAAAATAATATATTATAAATATAACAATTAGATCGCGACTTTACATCGAAGAAGGGTATATGCTACAAACCACATTACCTTCCGAAGTATGACTCAATTTTACACTTGATTGGTCGCTAAAGCAATAATTATATAACGCTTATCAACAAATCAAATAAAGCCATAATCAATACATTGCCACTCCACCAATTATCGCCACTTGAGTCACTATTATGATAATCACATAAGTGCAGTCTTAGCCTAAGTGGATAGACAGGATATAATAATATGTGCCTACTTATAATAAAGACTTCCTGCTCAAGGCTAATTAACAGCAGCCGCTCGGGTCGATAGCAGGTTGAGCTATGTTTGCCGCGATTGGTCCGTCGATGGGTGACAATCCATTACATATACTGGGTGTAACCGAAAGGGTATATACATACAAAAGCATATGCTACAGACCCACCAAACTGAGCAACTTTTACTATGGGACCAACTCCGAAATCGTGAAAAAAAAATCAGGTGTTCCGAACATTTCGACGAGTCACGTGACCAAGAATGTATAGAACAGCTGTTTTTTTTTTTACGATTTCGGAGTTCATTTCTAGCTTTTTGACAGTCGCAACCACAAACCACTGCCACAATTTTGGTGCTATTCTAAGCTATGCCTTCAACACACATACATGTTCATGGCAGCGTATGGGATATAGGTAGTCCAAAAGCCCGAATGTCTGACAAGCAGTCTTACCAAGGTATATCGTGTTACTCAGTAACTGGGTTGTGGAGGTCAAATAGGCAGTCGCTCCATGTAAAATACTTGTATTCAACTGCATGCGGTAAGACTGGTAGCCGACTCTAATATAATAGAGAAAAGGCTATGCAGATTGATTTTTCATACTAAGACTGACTATTTTTGTATATAATCATGTGATACAACAGCTGTGATTCAGAAGTTATTACTATAAAAACGACAATATTGAAGAAAAAAAGTTTGTACTTAAAAGGCTTTCGGAAACTTTCTAAATCCCCTTGGTAAGGTTGGCTTCGTGCTTCTGACTGTCAAAGATCCATAAATGACAGCCGGGACCAACGGTTTACATTGCTTTCCGAGACACGGAGGATATGTAATAGATGGTCACACATCAATCAAGGACTGTTCTCGGCAAATGTAGCTTAACCTTCCATCGACTCGTATAGCTGCCGTTAGTAATACACTAACCCCTCAAAAGTGAAATGATTTTTAAAGTTTGGTATTGGTATTAAATCACAAGAGAATTGCCGAGTTACGAGCTGAATGGCGTGCAACTGGAATGGCCTGTGTCCAGCAGTGAACTGCTATAGGCTGATGATGATGATGCTTATCATCATATATTTTGTAGCTGATGTTACCAGAAGTACCCAAAATATATAAAAGTGGATTTATATACGTTAAGCTTACTCCTTTTCCAATAAAAATCGCGACATTATTTTTAGAAAGTGCCGTGTACATTAATCATGAGGAATGACGTCACCGCATAGTCTAATGATGTAGTACCTCGGTACGTTACTGGTATCGAAAGTAAAACCGATCAAGTGCGTCTTAGACCACGCGTAGTGTAGGGTTCCGTAGCAAGAACTTAGTAACAAAGTTCTTAAGAAACTAAGTTGTGAAGCATTTTATCATGATATTGTAAAGTTCATTATTGTTTTTGCGGTCAGCTAAAAATGTAGTAAGTAATGATATAAATTTTAGTAACGTAAATACATACCTATTGTTCAAAACTTCGCCTTGAAAAAATTAAAGGAAAATGTTTATTCTGTACAAACTAAATGTACATTATAGAAAAAAACAGACATAAAATTACATATAATACACCTGTACAATGTAGCCAAATAGTCTCGTATAAAAATCTAAATATATATAAACTTTGTCAATTTTTATCCATTGAATTGTGAATTATACGGTGCTTTTTACAACTTATACCGGTTGCTTTTAAAAACTTTTTGGTGACACGTTTAAAAGGTTAAAAATAGAGGAGGACACGACGAAACTGTACTTTCCTAGTATTATTACGGAACCCTAAAATGTAAAACAACCATTAGCACTGGGCACGTAACTTCCGACGTATGCCCTTGGGTCGGTCCTTAGATTTGATTGTAGAAGATTAGTACCATTGTACCACACTGACGCAGGTTATTAAAAGGCATTTCGTATCGACGTTTGAATTACGAACATGAAAAAAAGGTTGTCATCTAAAAAGTTTTTAATGCGGTTTAATGACATTGACAGGCGCGCGTTGTTATTAAACATTTGTCGTTGATTTGGAAAATTGATACAGATATTGAAGTAAAAAGCAAAAAGAAAAAAGGCGTTACTTTCGTTTTTTGCCAGGCGCTAAAAGTTTCTCGTGCTGTTAGTCGGCTTACCGTTAATCGGTTAGTCGTTGACCACTGGCTCTCCTGACGGTGAACATGTGCTCGAAGACGGTGTACTCTGGGCTAGTTTTATTCACTCAACAGCAGCAGTAATAGCCTAGTGGTGTGACCGTCGGACTGCCAAGACATAGGTCTCGAGTCTCGAGAGAGAATTTACGGATTAATGTGCGTATTGTTTAAATTATCACTTGTTTTAAAATCGGTGAAGGAAAACATCGTGAGGAAACCAGCATGTCTGAGAGATATTTCTCAACAGCATGTGAAGCTAAGTCAGAGGCCCATGGGCAGCATAAAAACTTTGATACCAGGGTAGTCGCTAACTACACGATAAGGAGAAGAGATTCACTCAATTACTATTCGCGACTGATATGCGTCGAGTCGTTGGCTAATGGAAAATTACGGGGTCGACACTCAAAATAAAGTGAAAACTAGAATACCTTGCTAATGGGCTTTATACATAATAACTTATAATGTGTAGGTTGGCCATACCAGCCTTTGTACATGTAATCAATTAAAACCTTTTAGCAAAGCGTGACTACCTCAATCATTATACTTCGCACCGAGACATTACAACTAGCAATAGTTATGTAAATTGCGGCCTTCGAATAAAACACTTAGCTGACAGGCCAGGCTAAGTAATTACTCTTATCAGATCTAGAATTTCGGGAGCCTTGGAAATAGCCTGACGTCTATGTACCACCCACAGAGAGCTAAAATTACCAAACGCTTTGCAAATTGCGTAAGTACACGAAAAATTTGTTCATATATTTAGGTACTTGAAATTTTTATATGAACTCCGGTTCTTATAACCCTTATTGCTTAAGCCTCTGATCAGTTGATGTGCTGGTGAATTTTATAGATCATAATATTAACATTTCAAGGCCGTTAAATTGACCTTGATTTGAGATTTAACAACAGATTCATATTTGAGTTTATAAGCTTTTCGAGTCACGGGTAAAACATCGGTGTCCAAAAGTGTCTAGGGCGTTAAAGCATCATTTGGGTAAAAAGCAAGGAAACTTCAGAGTTCCATAGGCATAATTATACATAGTTTTTGTTTTCTTATTTTACTTATTACGTGCCTCTGAAACCCTCGGATATTGTTCACCACTTCCTTTTGCGACCAAACTTACTTTCATCGGCATTTTTAAACTCATTTTCGGGTTAAGGGTTAGCGCGGAACATAAAAGGCTAAGGAAGGAACATGGATAGGTTTTAGTCAGTAAGAGTCTGGCACTCCCTTCCGCTCCACCCAGAGCGGGGGGGTTATATGATGATTTCCCACCCTCAAAAAATAGGTCAGTCACAAAGAACTTCCTAATCTCGGTCTCATCACAGCTACTCCAACAAAAAATGCAATCCAATATAGTTATAGCACTCAGTGACATGCAAGTGCAGTGACAAAACTGACATTATCTAGTAAAGACTTAGGTATACATAAATATAGCTATATGGGCCTATGTACCAGAGTGCAGTGCACCAGTAATGCGTACCTGCACATGCAAGGCTGGCATAGCGTGACGTCACTGTATTTTTATTATTTTATGGTAATTACACAGAATGCACGCCGCGTCAACGTAGCTGCATTACTTTACATGGCAGCGTAAAAATTGTTAAGCTATATGGAAATTTTAGTGATGTATTGTGTGTTGTTTAAAACAAAGTGTAATTAGATTCAAGTAGAAGGTTTAACGTTTAACAAGAGCGCTCGTGACGAAAGAGATGTTAGATCGAAATGGGAAAAATGACGATGACCGGGGATGATTGGCTAGGAGACCATTAGATTGGTTATGAGAACAAGGGATCGTTACCATCGTTTTCCCCTGCCCTTATACTGATTTATTTGGGGTCACTGTAACATGTCATTGTCTTCCATACTTCTCTATTAGTCGCCATCTCGATGATCACTGTTTTCTTAGCCATATCATCTTTCTCACAGTCCATCCATCGTAACCAGTCAAGTATAAATGTTGTGGTTTCAAGGGTGAGTGACGGTGAGAACAGCCATTTTTTCTTTCTCTGATACTATTATAGAGCCCAAACAATATGGATACAGTTATCCGTTGTCATTGGCAAAAGTATCAATCCATAAAATCGGCCTTACGTCAGTTCCAACGCTTACACAAATGAAACAAATTTACATACAAGCAATTAAAAATCGACATTCACCCGCGACAGTTTAACCTATTATGACCCAGAAAGACTTTTAAATCGATATAATTTTTATTGCCATACCTACACATGTAGTTAAATAAAACACGTTGGACTTCATTCCGTAATTATATGGCAAGCCTCTTCAAGCTGGTACTCAAGTATGCTACAATTCCAAAATTGGGGTGAACCTTGAACCTACTACTGAATTCTTAGACGACGTTTTTAATAAAGGCTTGTTGTAAAAGTAGGTAAAAGGGCAATAACATTTGAAAGAAAGAGAAATAACACGTAGGTTTTAGTGAGGCAGAAAACATTTATTGTCAAGTCGATCAGTATAGGAATAGTGGCATCACTGGGATAACTGGCAACGTCAGAGGTGTTATGGACACGCAATAGGAGCTAGAAAGAGTCCTTAAAACCTGAACCAAAGAATACATGCTTGATGTAATATGAATCTTGGCAGTAGAACGCTTATGATTGGATTTTAATGATTTGCTTGCACTAGGATGCAAAAAGGACTCTTTAATACAACTTGATGAACAAACATGGCCTATACAAAGGCCATTTTTGCACTGCACTATGGAAACAAAATTATTTTCAAAATGAAAAATAACTTTGTCACGTTTTAATTCTGTGCTTCACCACTTGTATGGCTTCACTCATTTAATATGTCGAATTGCCTACGGTTTTATGATTGACTCTGCCTTGAAGAAGAGCTCTTAAACAAAAACCGCAATAAAAGATTACATACTTGGGAAGCTTGCTCACCAGTTTAATATATGTAAGAATTGATTGGCAAGCTATTGAAAGCTCAATGTGAAAGGCTTTTTGACAAGCCACCATCGCTTGTCTGATTCAGTAAGGAGTACAATGAAATGCATGAGTGTTTAGGGAAATGCATTTTAGCGTCTCTTTGATTCCTGTAATACTAGATTATGAATCAGCACACTAATCAACGAGATATGCTTGTTGAAGATACGCCAGCATTCAAGACTTGCGAAACCCATAAGGTAGATATTTGGGGAGATATCAGTTTCTTGGGAGAGGGAAGTGCCAAATCTACTTGGAGTGTGTACACGTCCTATATGTAATGGAACGACATTTTTAAATAAAAATGATATTTATATAGACTAAACAGTGCTTTAAAATAGCTTGATTAAAATAAAGGACTTGAAATTTTAATACGGCCGGCAGTATGATTTCGAAAACTTTGCCTGTTTGCAAACGTATAAAAACAACATTGGAGATGTGCCTATATGTACGTATTTACCATATTATGGAACAAAAACGAATACAACACTAATCGAGCCTCCCTGTTCCGCGACTTAAAAATATTGACAAGACCTGAACAAAACGAATACATTACGATATTTAATCGTAATAAATCCATAGATTTCCACAAAATGTCAACTTCCCGCCATCCAAACAATGATGGCGTCGATGAATTTTCAAAATAAGAACAGTCACCTGGAATATCGTCCGTCATGTTGGTAGCGGTCAGTGGTGTCCCATGGCGTGCACCGGTCGGCCGCGGGGCGAATACTGACCGCTGGCCACGTGCCACCCTCGGTAACCACCACGGTTGAACGAGGAGCTTGGAAAACTAGAAAAGACTTGTCGGTTGTGGAAATTGTGATATTATTGTAGTTCGATTGGAAGCAGACGAGGTTGAAAGTTTTAGGTAAGTTTTTTCTTTTTACCAAAAAACATCTGACAAGATACTGGCGATCAAGAAGAATACCCACATTCGAAATTTAAACATAATGATCACTCGTGCGTGACTTTGCATATACATTGAGGCTTAGATTTACATTTGATTTTCCAATGAAGATTCCTCTATTAGAAACTAATACTGAAAAATTATCATGAAAACAATTTCTATTCCATAAAAACTAAATCCTCGGCCAATGTTATTGTCGTGCAGACCACTGGTAACCAAAACAACTTAACCCCCTCTGCCCCGCGGCAACCCTTTAAACCATCCCTGTTTTGAGGTCAGCAGTAATTTTCCGCGAGTCTTGATAGACTGGCCATCAATTTACTGAAATAGTTTTTTCCTGTCGCAATAAATATCGCCTATTGGTTTGTTTACATAGTAGTTGTTTACCGTGTGCATCGAACTGTTGGTTGTGTGACTTTATATATGTATAGTGTTTGATAAAGGCTTTGTGTAGTAGTAGCAAAAAGGTTTTCTGTAACTTCTTGCAGTAATAAATTATGAAAGTTTCTCGTATGGGACTGGTTTCTGCGTTGTAACCAGAAAAATACCGTTTTTTGTAATTTATTTAGGTAGTACACCGTACATACAGATACCTAAATATGATTCGGTACACACTTTTTTCATTTCTGAGTCGTGTCGTCGTGTGTGCCATTACACATACCTATAACACATACACAAACAATATAGTATTTCAAACAAAACACATGCAAACAAATATTGGGTTTTAATTAGGATTTAATAGTCGCATGTTGGTATGTAGGTAAACATGTGGCTTGCAGGTTTCCGCGGGAAAAACAATCCACTTCTGAAAAAGATCATTGTTCAGTCACATGTTTGGATGCTTGTCGTGCTTTGTCGCTGTCGTAGACTTACGTCGCTATGTCCAATCATAGACGCGAAGTAGTGACGAATGCCTTGGCTGCGCAGACGCCACGAATACGCGGCGTAGTTTCCACGTATGTATAGACTGTATACATTTTGCGTAGGTGCCTCCGCTCACTTTCAAACGGTAATAAAGGTAAGCCATCCTATTATCACATTATGCTGATACAGCCGCTCCACCTTATAAGTAATTCAACGCGCTTTTTTTATACTTAGCATTCGAAACAATTTCGTATAAAATATTCGTCGAGAATGGATCAGGCGATCGATTTCAGTTTCAAGAAAAAGAAAAAATGTTACATATATACCTTCTTTAGTAATTTGTGTGTCTCTTTTACTGTTATTGTCACCGATAAGACGTTAGTTTTAAATAGACTTACTTCTTGTTTTTGTTTTAACAAAAAAAATATTCTATGATTTTGGATAACTATAGCTTCTCATTCATGTCAGAGTTTTAGAAATCGGATCAATAGTTCAGAAGATAACCCCCCACGTTTGTGAAGATGACTAGCTTTTTTTTTTGAGAGTGGGAAATCATCCATTGACTTCTCCCGTTCTGGGTGGAGAGGAAGGGAGTGTCAGACTTTTACTGACTAAAACCCATCTATGTTCCTTCCTTAGCCCTTTATGTGGGTAGCGGTAACTCTTTCGGTCAATCCCGCATACCCGGCAGGCTCGGCCCTAACGGGCCTCTTTAAGTGCTGACATCTCTTTGAGGATGACTAGCGGCCAGTGTCATAATTCTTAGAGAATATTGACTCTGACAGCTGTTGAAACTGTTTATACACTGATCGTATTCAGTGTCATTTGTGAAATCAGCCCTAAGAAGTAGAATCTTTAATATCTTGATAAAAAAAGGATTGAAATGAACTTGACGTACAAACTGTATCTACATTCAATGGAAACTGAGTCAACTGTTATTACACTTGCAGAGCCATAACGTACTCTTCTTTTACTGGGAGGGTTGTTCTATTTATACTTTAATAGATTATGCTCACCGATAAAATGCGAAGTCATTATCAATAATGCCTCAATCAATCAATCAGCGATAGCCTTTAATCCTCGTTTTATTCGCGGCCGTAATTCTTATGAAGCACAACCTTGAACCTCGCACAACATACTTTTGTATCGATTTAGTCATATAATCTGTGGTAAAAAGTGATTTCCTTGATTATTTTTTGATTAATTTAGTAAATCACACCCCGAGCCACTGCCCGCTGGTGTAGTATTTGACAGGTAGACTGGTGAGCGTGAGTTTCTTGATTTAGCCACAGCTAAGCCGGGCAGCCATGGTACCGTAGCAAGAGAGAGTGGGAGGCAGTCACCTCCTTAGGCGGGATGGGAGAGGGAAAGGTTCTCCCGTCCCAGCCGCCGCGGGCGACGCCCCGGGCGTCGGGAGCCACGTGACGACTCCCGTAGGCGCGGGCCTGCGGGCGATGAGTAATGGGTAGCTCACCGTCCGATCAGGACCAGGCCCGTGCCAGACGGCGCGTACATGTTCTACGCGCGCCTCAAAGAGATGTCAGCATATGAAGGGGTTTGTAAGGGCCGGCCCTGCCGATTGTCCGTTGTCCGGGTAAGGGTTACCGCTACCCCGGAACATAAAGGGCTAAGGAAGGAACATGGATGGGTTTTAGTCAGTAAGAGTCTGACACTCCCTTCCGCTCGACCCAGAGCGGGAGAAGTCATTGGATGATTTCCCACCCTAAAAAAATAGGGTATTTCTATAAGGTTTTTTTTAGTAGCAGCCCTGAGCCTTAATCTTCATATGTCCGGTAAAAGGTAATAGACTCACCGTTTTATATCGGACACAATCGAAACATTGGTATACTGTGGATTCAATTTTAAAGTTCAATATTCAAACAATATATAAGAGAGAAGAGGAGTATTCGCAAAATTACAAATATGTAGGTTAGACAAAGTGTTCCTCAGGGTCACCTCGCTCCCCTGCCAATAAAGTTTGTGACTCTGTGGTAATCTTGTCAACTTCCGGATAGATTTTGGCTCAAGTTAAGTTGTTTGTTTCCTTTTAAATTGTTGTTCTGACAAGTTCTTGGTGTATTTGCTGAATTGAGCCATTGATTCTCTGTCCTTGGGCTCATTGTACATTTACCTATATTTCCATAAAAGTGGATTACTATATATGATGTGATATATTATCTAAGGATGTGATTTTTGAAACACCAGCTATCGATCGGGTCCGAACGGAATTGCGAAATACTCAAAAAAAAATGATACGTTTTCACGATTGTTTAATCAAGGAAGAATCTTGTTCAACCGTTGGATTATCGCGAGTCACCGGTCAACCTGTCGGTGTTCTAAAAATGACAACTTTAAATTTGCCTAAACGGAGGTTAGTCGTCAGAGGTTACGTTGTTTTCAATGAAAAAACCGATAACCGAAAATATGTAGATGAATAAGTGTGGAGGGTTCCCAAACTTATTTTGTCTACTGCCCACTTTGAGAATAAATAATTTTTTGCGCCCCCATTTTTTCACCTACTTAGAAACCACTATCTAGATGAATTACAAATCGCCCCCTAAGCCTCTACACAACGCCCCCATTTTTTGTCTGGGTCTCTTACTGCCTCCTTTTAGGCCTGCAGCGCCCACAAGGGAATGGCTGCTCTAAGCCACCTATTTGATTCGTAACTTTGGTCAGATTTACTGATAAAATAAATGGGTGATCGAGATCGACACCGACACATTTTAATAATTCTTGTCAGTCTCTATTGTTGGTGTAACACGCACCAAATGACCAGCATAAGGTAGCTTGTCAGGTATTTCTCAGGTCGACACTGATTCGAACGATTGTAGGGTGATAGGGTGGAAGGTAAGCACGAGGAGCTCGTGGCTAAATACTAATTGCCGCAAAGGTCGATCCATCAGGTTAAGCTACGCTTGCCGGAGTTGGCCGTGGATGGGTGACCATCTGTACATGCCGAGACTCCTCCGTGCCTCGGAAAGCACGTTAAACCGTTGGTCCCGGCTGTCATTTGTGCATCTTTGACAGTCGTTACGCAATACGATACCCCTTGGTAAGCCAAGGGGTATCCTATTACCCAGTTACCGGGTTGTGGAGGTCAGATAGGCAGTCGCTCCTGTAGAATACTGGTATTTGGTTAGACTGGAAGCCGACCCCACCACAGGGTGGAAGGTACGATACAATTGTTCTATCATTTGTCAGAGGACCTTGTACCTTATCGATTGTACCCAGCAGATGTTACTGCCTGTGATTGCATGATATGTTGCATTTCACTCTTGTATTTGTATGCAAATAGTTACTTTCTTTAAAGTCTGCATTTGGGTGAACAATTTCAAAGTCAGTTTTATATTAGGTTCAAAGGCTTCGTAGAAATGTTTGAGAACACATGTTTGTCTTAAAAAACGGAAAGGTTCTAGTTAAAATCACGCCACTAACAGTGAGTACATCATGTTTCGCCAGTCATGTTTAAAGATAATTGTTTCAAATTACTATGTTTTATTAAATTGCCATTCAACGTGGCATTGCTGCCTTCGTGCCATTGTTTTCTGTGCACGTTTCCGGATGACAGCAATGCGGATGAGTACTTCGACGCCTAAGTGTCCTTTTTATTTTTGTATTTATTTGTATATACATAAATAGTCCTTTAATTCAAGCATATACAAGTTGTTAATAGTAGTGTGAAAATAAATGTTAGTGTAAATAAAAAAATTACTATGTTTATATACTCATTTAATCACATTTAAATACTGGTGCTTTTGTTCACAAGAATAATATCCTGACTAAAGAATAAAAATCAAGCTTCGCCCAAAAAGTTCTTTATTTAAAAACTGAAGCACAAAAAGCTAACTTAAGTAAGTATACATTAACAAATCGACTTCCAAGTTTGAGTTAAGTAAGGCTAATTATACAGCTTGGAACAGCCACAAAGACCTTCATCCTATCGCGGCGTTTATCTAAGTTCAGGCACCTTCAATATCACAAGTTCATTACCACGAGTCTAACAAGCGGTGCTCAAGCTTTGTTTTCTACAAGAAACTAAGTGCCTATCATCCTGTATAAATCTTCAAGAGTAACTATTAGTAAATATAGTGTTTATAGTTACCGGAATTTAAAAGACGACGAAATTCTGCATTCATATTTTTTTAATACACCTGTTAAGTGGATCAGACGGGATTTTCTTTATTCAAGTTTATCACCAACGATTTAATGAACACAAAGAAATATAGAAAATTTGTATATTCTGCAAAAACAAAACGCATATTACAAAAAAAAGACATTAAAGTACACACATACAAAGTAGCCAAAAGCCAAAGACATTAAAATCATCATTTGATTCTGCTAGAACTATTTTTTTTCTAGCCAGCTTTGCTGCCCCACTCCTGGGCAAAGGCCCCCCTCCAAAACCCATATTCCATCAAATAAAATTTCACAATATGTGGTTAAAGAATAGATAGAATTAAAATAAACCTGAATGAAAATTATTTCCTATCAAATAAAAACAAAACAATATTATTATTTTCGCTATTGAAATAAGTCTTCAATGTGATGAAAGACCGCAGATTTCCAAGTCTTAAAGTTTGAGCAACTTCCACCAACTCTAAGGACGCCCAAGTCTTCGATCGATGATTGCCACTTCCACACAGTATTTAAAACAAAAGGTTGAGTACCATTGACCTGTAGGATTTCTTCAAAGCGTTCGTGGCGACGTTCACGATAGCCCACAACAACCCCTATGCATACTTAATCAGTTGCGTGGAATATTCTAATGCCATTGAACTGAATTTGCGTCAGTTCACTGGAAAATTGGTTCTTGTATTTCCTTTTGTTAGGTTTTGATAGAATGAAAACAAGGGCAATTAACTTTATAGAACTAATTTATCATTAATAAGATTATGTTAACTACAATAGTATCGGACAATGTTAGCATATAGACAATGACAGATGGAATGGACTAGAGACATATAACAAGACTATGTGTCATTGTCATATAATTTAGTGCAGACGTCCATAGTTTCATCAGATTTATGTAAGTGCATGTATTTTTGTGGCTTTTTTTAACGATGGAAATTATCAAATGTGTCCTCCCGCTCAGGGAATGAGATGAGACTCTCGGACTCTTTCTGACTAAAACCCATCCATGTTCCTTCCTTAGCTCTTTGTGTTCTGGGGCAGCGGTAACCCTTCTGGACAATCCCACTGACCATGTATTTTTGTGGTTGGAACCATATCTGTTGAACTAATACACTCTTTGCACAATGGCTTTTGGTGGTTTATGGTCGTATTCCGGAACAATGAAATGTTATTTAATTTTTCACGATTAATTCAGTCCGTAGCTGGAGGTAGTTATATTTCTTTAAAAAGTTGTCCCCTCTCTGAAATTTAATCCTTCGCTTTATCTCCACATAATCATCATTATTGACTAAGTTATAGTAAAAAGTAAGGTCTATTTAATTGAGTTTCAACATAAACATATCTAGTATTTAGAGAGTCCAAAACCGACACGCCTATAGAAATTATACTGTCAGAGGTTTCCACAAACCAACAGTTCCTAGAAGGCGTGAATCATAACCTCATAGGCCAGCGATGAAAGCATCAGATAAGGATACCCTATGACCTTAACTAAACAGTGACATAATATCAGATTAAAACTAAGTACTAGTTCCGAGAACCGTTATGCGTAAGCTTTTAATACTGTATTGTGAATCATTTTACCCCGTTTTCATTTGAATGTGTCATAAGGGCTACTTACTTAGCACTATCCTTTTTTTTTGTTTTTGAGGGTAGGAAATCATCAAACGACTCCTCCCTTTCTAGGTGGAGCGGAATGGAGTGTTGGACTTTTACTGACTATAACCTATCCATGTTCCTTCCCTTTATGTTCCGGGATAGCGGTAACCCTTTCGGACAATCCCGCTTAACCTAGCACTATCCTGAGGTGTGATGTCTAACAAAAACACAGCAAACACTCGTTTGCCAAACACTGAGAATCGCACTTTTTGAACGTCTAACTACATAAGACAGTCCCCCAAAACGGCCGCTTATACCACTTCCTAGTACTTTAGCTGGGACAAAGAAGTAGCACAGCAAACTCTCCAGCAGCACAGCTGTCTGCCTGATGCTATTCAGTACATAGCATTTTTTTTTTTTTTTTTTTTAAGGCTGGGAAATCATCCAATGACTGCTCCCGCTCTGGGTGGAGCGGAAGGGAGTGTCAGACTCTTACTGACTAAAACCCATCCATGTTCCTTCCGTAGCCCTTTATGTTCCGGGGTAGCGGTAACCCTTTCGGACAATCCCGCTTACCCGGCAGGCTTGGCCCTGGGGGGCCCCTTCATATGCTGACATCTCTTTGAGGCGCGCGTGGAACATATACGCGCCGTACGGCACGGGTCTGGTGCTGATCGGACGGTGAGTCACCCATTACTCACCGTCCGCAGGCCCGCGCCTTTTTTTTTTTTTTTTTTAAGGCTGGGAAATCATCCAATGACTGCTCCCGCTCTGGGTGGAGCGGAAGGGAGTGTCAGACTCTTACTGACTAAAACCCATCCATGTTCCTTCCGTAGCCCTTTATGTTCCGGGGTAGCGGTAACCCTTTCGGACAATCCCGCTTACCCGGCAGGCTTGGCCCTGAGGGGCCCCTTCATATGCTGACATCTCTTTGAGGCGCGCGTGGAACATATACGCGCCGTACGGCACGGGTCTGGTGCTGATCGGACGGTGAGTCACCCATTACTCACCGCCCGCAGGCCCGCGCCTACGGTGGCCGGGAGTCGTCACGTGGCTCCCGACGCCCGGAGCGTCTCCCGCGGCGGCTGGGACGGGAGGACCTTTCCCTCTCCCATCCCGCCACCTCCTTCGCGAGCATTACTTTTTCGCAGAAGGAGGTGACTGCCTGCCACTCCCTCTCGCCCCGGACCATGGCTTGCACCAGGGCCGGGCGCGAGAGGTCGCCGCCGCCGATCGCCTCTACGAGGACAGTACATAGCATGGAAAGTAATTCATATTTCGACATTTCGAATCCCAAAACGATTCGTGTGAGCGTGCTCAAAGAGATCAAGGGCTTGTTTCCGAATGCCGTATCTAACAAATACGTACACATTGTACATTTGCATAAAATTATGTGTCAAATAATGAACTATATTAACCGGTCAAAAATAAAATTTGAAGTCACATCTATAAAAAGAAGACCGTTCGTCTTAAAAACTTCCTTAACCGTACAGAAATTAAATATTCTGCCAAGATATAATTGGAAAATAGTATTACGTTTGATTCTTAAAATCTGTAACGTCACATTGTTATACCTACTTAAGTACATATTTCATACGTAACACGTACAAATTAAATCTTAAAGTTTACGAAGTGCAGCTCGTGTATTTTTTATGATACTGGAACGACTAGCGTGGCTTACTTACGTTGATGTGATATTTCACAATAAAATCGTTAAAATTGACCACATCAGTTTCAGCTTGTCGTTACAATTTTATATTCATTATATCGTAGACCTTAATTCAATGACTGAAAATATACTTTCGCGTGTTTTGATGCTTAACTGGATCCATATCTGTACTGTGAAAAGAAAATACTACGTTCCAAATTTTCATTGGATATCCATTGCGCATTTTTATCGGCGATATTGTGAAAATGGTTTAAAAAACACAGCAATAGACTCGGAACTAGATTATTTTTTCAAATGATTCGTTTCTTGATATGGGTATGATGGCGGGTGAATTGTTTGCATACGGTAACCATGGCAACGGTATCGTAATATCTCGCCAACGGAGGTGGAAACTACGCTGATTCGGTCAATGGGTCGTTGATCCGCGCGGATTTATGATGTTTTTTTGGCGATTAGACTACTTTTTGAGCCGTTTGGCTATTTTTTATGTAGACCCTATAAATTACGGCCCGTATAATAGTATGATATGTTATCAGTAACGTTTATGTTTGAGAACCTATTTCTGTTGCTATAAAGCGCGGTTTTGTTGTTGGAATTAATTTATTGTGAGGCACCCAGTTATTGAACCTAAATTTTAAGATTTAGAAAACTTTTAATATTTTTTAAGGTATAAACGTCATATTAAATTCTCCATAGATAAAAAAACGGTCGCTACTTCCAAAATTACTAAACTTTCATAACTTCTATTTAGAAGTTATGAAAGTTTCTCAATTTTTTTTCCAAAAATTACTTTACCTATCTGTAACCCGCGACCATCTCGGTTTCGCTCGGTTATAATGACTAGACAAAAAATGATTTATTTCTAATAAGTAAGTTTAATATTGTGTTTATTTATACACATAAACCTTTCAAAATATTTGCTCTAAATGATTTTGAAATCCGCATTAAATTCTATAAATGTTGGAGAGAACCACATGAAAAATCCGATGCTTAGTTATGAAGAACGACGCGGTCATACAGACAGACACGAAAAGCGACTTTAAAATATGATTTTTAAAGATACAACTTTATTATCATTCGACAGTGGATTCATATAGTAGGCCTTACAGGTATGTAAGTATGTATGAAAGTGCTGCAAAGCTAATACAATCTAATCTTGCTTTAGTTACAATGAATAAAAACTCGAACAGACTCTCTATGTTTACGTGACAGGCAAACAGTCCAACTTAAAAAAAAAATTCAAGTCTGTCTGCCTATCTCATTTCATGTCTCGACAAAGCTGTTAGTTTTGTAAGCTTTTAGTGCAAGTAGCGCCATCTATAGCGTGAACCCAAAACTACAAACGCGTTAGTTTGTTCAGTTTTAAGTTTTTACTTTTTTTACCGTGGTTACGTTATGATGTGAGGAGACTGGTAAGGGGTTGGCGTAGCTAAAGGATTATAGAAGTGTTTTAAGAATTTGCAAAGTACCAAAATAACTTTAGTTCTGCTATTCGACACTAGATGGCAGTGTTTACTCAAAGTTTTAGTTAAGGAAGTTACAGGAATGAAAGCTGTTATATTGGTGTCTTATGTCTCTTAATTAGTGTTTCTACTACTAACTATTGCTATTTCATAGTGAGCATTCCAGAATGATAGTATATTATGCTGTTTTAAATGAGCTTTTTCCTGAAAATATTTGTTTTTGTGCAAATGTAAGTAAAAGGTTTTTATGTTTCTTTCTCTTATAAATAAAACCAATAAACACTGATGATTCTTTATTTCCTTAAAGTTATAAGTAAACATTAATACTTAAGATACAGAAGTTATTTTGTTCCTATAAATAAGTTCTTCACTTGCTTAAAAAGAATTCACAGTACCTCGGTGTTGCTACTACTAAATTTACAATTAAGTAGTATTTACAGATCAAAATATAGAATTTGATATTTTTAGTAAGTACCCTATTTACTACAAAAACATTAGATAGAGATGTAAAAGATTTTTATAACTTATTTTATATTTCAAGAAAACGTGTTTGAGGTATGAGAGTAATACTATAATAAGCACGTCACTAGTAACTAGTAGACTAGTTTTTCGAAATCTAAGAACATAAGTTACTACAGCTATGCACGCTCCAACACGCACATAATATGTTGGGTGCAATGTTGTGTCTAATTGATATAATATGTTGGTAAATCTAAAATGTGACTAACATTATGTATCCAAAATTCGATCCTAAAAAATTCAGATATCAATCGGCTTAGTTCGAAATATCTTTTAAGGGTGTTTTGGGTACTAAAAACCATATTTTTCAAAGGATCCCAGTGTTTATATAAGTTCTTGGCCATAATGGCAAATCACACTATCAAATATCTTGTGTGAATTACGAAAAATAAAGTTCGGATCATTACGGTAATAACAAAAAGGAAATAATCTTCAACACTCCAATTTAGTACCTACCGAAAAGACATTGAACATAAGTTCTACACTAAGCCGACGATATAGCTTTTAAGTTACAATCAAAGAGTATTGAATATATCGATAAACAAGTTTTTTTTTCGACTGCTTAAACATTTTACAAAAACTTACACGAAATGTGATATTTACTTCATAAATGCGAGGACTACATCAACTGGCAGTTTAGTAAAAAATATTAATTTATTAGGTTTTAACTAAAATAACAAACATATTGGAACGTAAACTTACGTAGCTAATTAAACACGAAATGCCAATTATGATGTACGACACTTTTCTTGTTAATTTCTTATTTCTTAATAAATATACTTAAAAATCAGTGAGAAAATGTTAACAATTAATTTAGTATTTAATTCAATTTTAAGAAATGTTCCAACTTGTTATGTTGGTAGTGCCTACATCGAAAATATTTATTTAAGTATAAGTGACATTTTTAATATTTACGAAACTGGATAAGATTAAACATTTTAGTTATCTAGAATTATATTTTCTCATAAAACTTACTGACTAGTACATTATAAATACAAAAAATAAAACAGATTACCACGACGCACTTAATTTAAAAGCACAGCAATAGAAACCATAATATTAAAAACGTGTGGAATATTTAACAAACGAAATAATAATAAAATAAAAATAGATGTTGTGACATCTAAAAACTTTAAAATAATAATCGTTTAACTTACTCCCCTGACTTACATAGTTAGATCTATAAACATTTAACTCTATCTACGAACGCAGTAACATGTTTTATGTTGTCTCGTGTATTAGGGGCCTAATGCGTCGTAACCATTTTAGAGTCAGACTAAGACAACGTAGCATTGGTTACCTTGATAAATACGTAGATTTTAATTAAATCTGGAGAAAAATAGAATCGTCTGTTGCACATTTACGACTAGTCGTAAATGCGATTATTGTATATAACAATATTGAAAATGAAGTATTAATAATGACTACAAGTTAACAGATGTAATAGATTGGTAACTACAACTACATTGACAAGACTCACACTGGATTGCAGTTATTTAAAGTATGGATAAAAAGCTGAATTTGTAAAATTCGAGTAGACAAGTTCGTAAGTTCTGACTACTCTAGAAAGAAGAGAAGAAGAACAATGATATGACACTTTGTGATTTAGATTTACGAAAAGATAAGCAGACAACTATGTAACTGAAGCTACTTATACGCTATAAGTTTCTAGTACGTCCGAAAGTCATATAATATGAATTTATCTATCAATAGGTGCCGATTCCTCACTCATTGATATTAACAGTCAATTAGCAAATGAGTAACACGCTAATGATAGGAGTCAGAACAATCACAAAGTGTCAGCAATAAATATTAATAAAAGCGAAGTCGGAAATAGTTCGGAAAAATCGCGAGGAACTTAAATTAACATCAAGGAATAATCGATTCTTGAACGATCGAAACTAACGATCATTGGAATCGAATCGATTAGGTGCGGTTCGTTTTGGGTGGACCGGCGGGGTGATGGGGGAAGTCCATCATGTTGAACTCTTCGACTATGGTTTTGGGATGAAGAGCGCTGATGTTGTTGTCGACGGTGTATGTCCTGGCGTGTGTTTGAGCGAGGGCCTGTCGTGGTTCGTTCTCCAGCCAGTCGTCGTCGCGCAGTCGCTTGCGTCGTGCGATTTGTTTGTCGCGCAGGTGACGCAGCCGGGCCAGGTGGGCGTTGATCTGTTGTGGAGTGAGTCTGGTGCGGCCGGAGCGGAGAAGCTCAGCATTGCGCTGGTATGAGCCTTCAGGGTCGCGGCGGTTCCATGTGTAACTGGAATGTAAGAAAACCTTCATTAGCTTCTATTTGATCACTTTGTCACATACCGCGAGTAGTGCTATTCTGTTAAAATCTCACCGTGACAGCATAGGTGAACTTGAAGAGTGTAGCGTTAACATCACTTGAAATGACAGCTCACTTCAGGCTCACTGCACCTTAGTTAACAAGGTGAGAATTTGGCAGAATAGACCCTCAGATCCTGGAAGGTCCTAACTTCGTTCCCTGTTACACTCCTAAGAGAATGTTTACATTTTTGCATTCCAATTAAATAGTAATTGTTGTACATTAGGTTTATTGTGATATTTTGCATATAATACGGGTAAACGGCTAAACAGTTGAGACCAGTCCACCTGTTGAAAACCGATTAGCATCTTTACAATGTACTGCGAGTGCCAAGCTTTCAACGATCGACACAGTTGGCAGTACAATACTATCGGCAAGAGGAAAGCTCTGTTCACCATCTCTCTCACCAATATTCGTACAGCAATAGCCAATTTCTCGTCCATTCCAAACATTGGTAGATAAGGGAGAAACGATTGCAGTTAATTTGATCTATGTTTGCCATAAATGTACATTTAATGTGTTTTTGTTCGAAACTACGTGCTCTGAGAAATTGATTGCCATTGGTCTGGTAATGGCGAAACTTGGCCAAACATTAAGTATATTAATGGGCCATGTATTTATTTTACGTGATAACTTTTTTACTTTTTTGGTACACGTGTGATATAGGCCGTTAACCCTTTATGTAATGGGTGAATATATTACTTCGTATACGGTACTTATTGAGAAAATAGTTGGTTACATACTGAAGTTGAAAACTTTGGGGGAGCTTGAAACAAACTTCTGTTTGAAAAGCTCTTGTAAGTTTAATTGCTTTAGTAAAATCCTAGCTGTTTGAGATTCTTATGATAAACTCACCCGGGGAACGGTCTCTTGAGTCGCCTATGTATTAAAGGCCTCGATCTCTTCTTCAACGCGTTCGGTCTCAGATCGTACTTCGAATTTGGAATCGCATTCGACCTCGGGCCATGTCTCCTCTGACTTATTCGGGAATGTTGGGGGTTCGGGTGAAGATCGAACGACTTCGGGTTAGGCACGGGGTTGACGGTGACGTCATTGATCATCATGGGGTCGTTGATCTCCCTGCTGACACTTGGTGCAGTGATTTCATTGATCTTGCCCATTCGTTGCCAGCGACGACGCAGGTCCTTCACTTTGGCCTTTGGCACCTTCTGGAGTTTGGTTTGGCAGATGTAGTGACGAGCCTCGATGCAGTTGCGCGGCGACCACCTGAAGCAATTAGCGTTGATAGTGATTAAATGATTCAATTAGTAGATAGAATTAATGTTTGCATTTTCAATATGTGAAGGGTCATGGAGAACGGTAGTATTGATACTTATGTGCTATGACTGGCTGGAAAAGTGTTTGCTACCTTAGCAAATACATTGTAGAATGCAATAAATGATTATTATTGATTCAAGTTGACGGAATACAATGAGAATTAAAAAGGGTTACAGCAGCTTACTGGAAAACACTATTAATAATTTAGGGCAACAAGTAGCTACAACCGTGATTATAAATCGTCACAAACCCATTACGATTATAGGACAGCACCTAAGTGTCCCATTTACATTCATCATGATTCTGACCTACATACTGTAATAAACAGCTATTAAGTTCTCATGTGAAACCAATGATCACTCCATAAGGCGCCAACACTATGGCCTTCGAAATTTAAAACGACCATAACCTCACTGCTAAAAATAGTAGGTATATTGTGTGATGACGTCACATACCAGGGACAAAAGACCAACACAAGATCGTAAAACTTATTGCTTTTCTCAGGAACGCTCTATGGTTAGTCGGTTTCGGGTTTGGTGTCTCATGGTACAAGGCTTAAGAGAATGTAGAAATGGAAAATGTAAATGTCAACTACCTCTAATAAATAGATTGACTAAATGAGGTTGTAGTACGATTTATTGAAACAATTTAGGTCTATGTTACTGACATTAATGTACGTCAATGTATTATTGATGGCGACAGATTGGCAATAAGTGTTAATATAAACACGATTGGCCTCGTGTATCTAAAGGCACGGTCCAGCGTCTTAACGCTTACTAGTCAATGAACTTTCTATGGGTATCAAGTCTGACGATACGACTTAGAAATCTATGGCATTTTATGAGATTTAAATTTTAAAGACTAATTAATTATCGAGAAGGAACAATGCAAAAAAACGTAAAAAATTTGCCAAAATTGGAACACATTAAAAAGAGACGTCTTGCCAAAAACCGAATTCGGCTATTCCTAAATAAAGAAGTATGAATACTATATTCGAATACTATAAATCGCTCGCAGAACATCACTTGAACATGTCCCAAACGGCTCTCGTGATTTAAGCCGAATTCCAGAGCTTTAGGCTCTAACCGAAATCCCGGCGGTATCCTTGTGTGGCGACACTCTTATGTTGGTCACGATTCAATATTACTTCTCAAAACCTAATAAATATTATATTAGTTTTCTATTGCTTATTGTACTTGGCAGTTTTTGGCTACTTATGAAGATACGGTCTGTATTAAGAACTTGCCAAAAACTTTATTCATGAATACCAATAACAAATTATTCTTCTATTATGATAAAGAAGTGTTTAATCTTAATTCTTAATCTAGCAACCCTGTCTTAATCTATCTCGTTATTTTGTTGACCCAATAGTTTACGCAACTCAATTCTAGTCTTTTTGGATTGAAAATTAATTTCCAAGTTACCTGTATAGCAGCTCCGGCATCATAGCGATGCAGTGCCACTGCAGATCCTCCGCGCTCATCTTCTTCATCTTGGAAAATGATTGATAGTGCATCTTACGCAGGTCTCCGCCCCACCGCCAAGACTTGGCGCCGTAGTCGAAGATGCCTCCGATCCATCGGCTTGCTTTGACTGTGGGCAGAATAAGTTAGTGGTTTTGAAAATGTCTAGATCTTTGCTCGAAGGGGCTAATTTTGGAAACGATATTCCAAAGGCAGTTGAAGCACTAAACACGGCCTGAAAATATACACATCGGCTGGCATCTAGGTAAATGCAGATCCTCATTAGGTAGTGTATAAAATAAATATTGCAAGTCCAAACAAAAAGCTTAAAAAATTACGAAAACTTCGGCGATGCCAGACAGCAAGTCCTCCTTAATTTCATATTGTGTAAGCAAAAGTTTATATCATTTGACTTTCATAAAGAACTTGCGGCAGTTTAAGTGTGTCATCGAGGGGATCAAGTACTTTATTATTGCCAAACTTTATCCTATTACCTTTTATTCGGGTAAGTGGTGATATAGTGCTCAGAACATGATAGGCTTAGTAAAGCATACGTACCGACGTCAGGTTTGTTGAGGTATTTGCGAAGGTTCCTGTCCTCCCATCGCGCTGGTACTGTCAGGTTGCTATCACGATCCTGAAACAAAAGATTACCTATTAATACTTGATTATACGTAAACGAAGCAACAACAACAAACATGAATCATTTGATTTTAAGGTGTATAAAGTAGTTATTTATCCCACAGTTATTGCCAATTAATCTCTTAGATCCCTCTTGTGAAACTCATGGAAGGTAACTGCAGGTTCTATTCACAATCTTGACAGTGTTGATTATCTGTCATTCAATTCAAACTCTGATTGTATCATTCCTTATACCAACACCTACATCATTGTTAAAGCTTTAATTAACTCTAGAAGTTTTCGCAGGGTGTGGCAGGAAACTATCTGATGTCACCTCACTGTGCCTTACTGGTACGTCACCTAATGATGAAATTTTGTCATCTATATGCTTATTAGCTAAACCTTTGATTGTTATTCAGGCAAAGCATTGTACACGTTTTGTATTAAGCATATTAATCAAGGGTGTAGGCCTAGGAACTATTTTTATGATCTATATAGTACCTCGTACCGTTGGGATTTCCAAAATTTATTGTCATTTCTATTTGTATTCATTAAGATGGCTGTGCAAATTGCTTGTAAGGTTGTGGGCAAGAATTAATTGAATTAAGGACACTTCTTTGAAATAATAATGAGGTGTGGTGATTGGGGGCTGTTATTTGGCGACTTGCCATGTACTTAGCGGTCATTTTAACAGGCTTAGTATATTGTGTGCCTTTCAAAGAAGTTCGAGGTATAGTACTTTCCATCGAGCTTTTAGGCTGGTAGTTATGAAAAGAATTAGATTTTATGGCGCATTATAGTGGGCATGGTTAGTAACTGATAGTGGTAATCGTTTTTTAGGATAAGTACTAGTTTTAAGGTTGTTAAAGCTAACGCTTTTGTTTAATGTATGTGGCAATATATTTTTATTTCATTATTAAGTGTTCGCGGGATTTTCAGAAACCGCATCAAGGGCCTTGAGACGTCAAGCATGTTTGATCTGAAGTGACTGATGGATTCTGACCTAAATCTTGGAACTCAACGATTTTGGAAACAAGTGTGTAGTCTTAAAATAATTCTGTTATTGTAGTAATGTTTTCAAACAGCCTTGTTTATTGTTGTTTTAGCAATTCTTGAGTATTTGCCAACTGGACATGAAATGGAGCAATTAACGATGGACCTAAAATTGTAACTAGAACGAATGCAATTCTTCTAGGAAAGTAGAGCAATGTATCATGATGATATAAATAAATAAATAAGCGTGTGATTGTCTTACCATAGGACAAAGGCCACTTCCCACATAGAAAAGAAATTACAACTCATTGTAGAAGGTAATGGACATGAAAACGGTAAAAAAGCAGGCGCCGAAAATCAGTTTTTTTAAGAACGACCGCATTTTAATCTCGGTCATAATTATAAGGTTTTTAAATTACGGCAATTGGCATTCAGGAGGAAGCAAAACACTTAGTAGGACCAGTATCCAAAATAATGGCTCCTATCTTTGCATAAACAAAAATCCATCCTAGCTCATTGTTGTTCCTTATCCTAGCAGCAACCTAGTTGTGATTAATTATGTTTAGTTAGAACAACAGTTGTTATTGTATCAACAGCTTTACATTTTACAATACTACGTTAGTCATGTTACTACTTGAGTATTACTAGAGGAAATAATGCGGATAATGTTTTGCACAAGTAATATTGTTGCAGAGGTTTTGGCAAAGCGGTTGGTATGCATTGAATTAGGTTTGACTGTCAGGTTCTTGGTTTACTCTTTCGTACAAAATGATTAGCATTATTTGGTGTTTTAGTTATTATTTGTGTGTTTACTTTATGTATTTTATCTATGGACCTTAGTTGCCTGACAGCAGCGATAGTCTAGTGGGGTGACCATCGGATTGACAAGTCATAGGTTTCGAGTTCGAACCCAAGGCACCAACCTCTGATTTTACGGATTCCTGTGCGTATCGTATAATTAACTATTGCTTAAAAATCGGCGAAGGAAAACATCGAGAGGAAACCAGCATGTCTGACAGATATTTCTCAGCAGCATGTGAAGGTAAATCATAGGTCCATGGGCAGCATAAAAACTCTGACACCAGGTTAGTCACTAACCACATGAAAAAAAAAAGAAAAAGTGGCCTGATAATAAATAATTATTATTAATATGTTTAAAGTGTGTAAGTGCAAAGTCTATACCTAATTATTTTTACTGATGTAGGCTTGCGGTTCTCTAAGTAGATTTATTTTGATTTTCAGATTTTCTTACTACACGGTTGCAGATAGATTGTTTTTCTATGTTATCTTCAAAGAGAACAGTCTAAAGAAATATGACTCGTTTAGTTATTGCTATTCAGCAATTTTGATTACTGTGTGACCCATCATCCTCTAAATCATTCATATTTATTGTGAGTTTATATACCGTGGTTTAATCTGCCTTGTTTAACTGCTTGGCTTCACAGTGATTGTTGTTTATGATTAGCAGTTCTTTGAAGTCAAATTTTTGAATCATGGTGCGAATAATATGGGCTTTGGGTCATTTATCAGTTGTTATGACCGTTTGATGATCAATTCCGATGACTGTTTGATTGTCTGACATTCCTAAAATTATAGAATTGACCTATTCTATATCAGGGCTGTCATTCTTAATGTATCGAAGTCATTAGTGAATTTTCCGAACCCAATTACCTCACGTCAAGCTGTTGACAATGAAGTCATCAGCGGTCAGCCCAGTGGTTTATTGTCAATTGTGCCAGTTCCTAAATAGTGTACATATCTAAGGAGCCGCTCTTACCAACTATTCAAAGAACAACGATACTGTTTGCATGTTTATTCGCAGTATACCGTTGGATCACGGGCGGTCTTTGTAACTAGAAACACCAGAATCATTTTGATGCATCAAGACCATAGATGTTTACTGTGAAGCTACTAATCTAAAATATAAGAAAAGTTTAGTTTAACATAGTGCCAATGGCAACAGTTGGACTCTAACAACCCGCTCAAGCCTTAATTCAAAGACACGAACAGATGACCTATTGTTGTCCGTATTCTATCCCTAAAATCAGTCCAGCTTATAAAATTATTTGACACTCATCTACACATTATCTCAAAATATTAACATGGCTCGCAGCATCTTAATAATGTTACTGCCTAATTATTAAAATGCTGCGAGCGATCATAAATGCTATGACGTAAGATTAGCTCATAATTGATCTCTAATAGTTATAATCTAAGTTATTACCAAGCCCTATTTATTGCATGGCTACATTCCGTGCAAAATTAACACGTTCACGCGGGAAAGAGAACAAGGCTTGCAGTAAAAAGGTTGTAATACGTTGTTAGTGCCTCGGAGTTTTTTATGACGATATTATGAAGCTCTAGAATTTTCTCTATGGTAGTTTATACTGGAAATGCTTTCATATTGCGGTATTAAAGTAGCATACTTATTTTTCCTGTATACCTAGACTGAAAATAATTTCTTTTTCTGCTAGAGTGAAGAGAGCAACAATTTTAGTCATTGACTAGAAAATTGGAGCATTACAGAACTTATGGTGACAGAGCGCTATTAGGAATTATTAAAAGTTATTATAATAGACTGAAAATTATAGCCATATTCAGTAGATAAAACGGCTAAACGATTCATGACTATGAAACACTAATGTTATGAATTTGACCGCGTTTTACAATCAAACGGTGGCCATTTTATTGGCAATCAAATTAGGTGCTTTGAATATAGAATGGGAATATTAGAGAAGAGTTCAATGACCCCTTATTTCTTTTAATAGTTTGTATTTGGAATGCTGTTCGCACATTGCCAATAACATTTAACGTGTTATTGAAAATCGCCTGCTATTGAAATCAATATGTGGGTAGCTGTTTTATCCATCCATAAACGTTTACCTACCGCTGGACATAGGCGTAATGGCCCCTAAAATTAACTGTCAAAAGGATCCATAACTGTTTATATGGGTGTGCTATTATCGGAAGGTAAATAGCACTCAATAGCTTCGTTTGGGTTTGGCACAGATGAACCAGTACTTCAATTTTATGTTGGTTTTTACGTTTAAAGATGCGTTCCTTGCTTTCGGTACGGTGATAAATTAAAAAAGAATCGTTACTTCTTTCTTTAAGGTTGCTTAATCCAAATCCGATAACATATAAGGTGTTAAAAAATTACCACGTAACGCAATAAAATAAAATGTTTGGAACAGCTCATATTTTTTCAGCCCATAGTAAAAGTTGTTCGTAATAATGAATATAATGCTCCCACGAAAATCTTAGAGTTATTTTTTTACCACATTATATTTATGTATATTTAATCATTGATTTGATCATCAGGCATTATAAAAGACCACAACACAAGGGCATGATAATAAATTGCTATGTTATTGCGATGCAGACTGCATGGAAAACAAACCAAGAAGTGATTAATTCTCGTTTCTTTGAAGATAGTTTTTTCTAAAATATCGTTAATAATTAAGGTTACAGTATCGTTTTGTAACTCATGTCATGTCAGTCCTACATGTTTTTGTTTGAATTCGTCATTGACAATATGGAAGCTATCTTGATAGCGAGAGCAATGCCATAAATATTTTTATTTTGTCTGTGCTCCATCTTGACATTGGTAATGTTCAGAGGGGAGGCGTTCGGTATGCGAAATATTTAGAAAAAGAAGACTTATTCCACTTATTTTTAACCTTTTAAAATAAGATTATATTCCCTTTCACGACTGATTAAATTACTAGGTATATAAAGGAACAATAATATTTCCATTATTCGTTTGCAACGCACGACATTTAAAGTATATTAAAACACCTATCCTTTTCCATTAACGTTCCTTTTTACGAGATACCTTAACCATTGTTTAAATTATCTATATAGTCATAATGTGACAAATACTGTAAAATACCGTGATGACAGTTTGAAAAGCAAACCAGACAGTTTGACGACACATAATATCACCACAAATATTTCAAATAAAAAAAAAAAAACTTCTAAACCACTAATCTAAAGAAACTGTTCTTAATCATCATTGGAACGCATCCAAAAAGGTCAAGGATTAGCTCGCTTCTCTAATTCTTTCCTTTGTGTTCTAAAGCGCATTAAAATAAGAATACCATATGGTTAGCTCTAAATTATTGCTGTTTCTTCTTTTATTGGCCACTCGAGCTTGTTGCCAGGCGATGCATCGTGTAAAGGCTCGTTTGCACGTTTCAATTTGGTAGAGTGCGAGTTTTTGGCCGCAAAAATAGAGGTTGAAGTCATTATTTAGTGAATGTTTTAGAGTTTTCGGTTAAGTTTACAGGCTGCACTTTAAGTGAAACTTGACATACCTAGATTTTAGAGGGTCGATTGCTGCCATACGAAAGTGCCGATTAGAACAGAACTCTTTTTGCGCAATGAAATATAAATATTAAGAATTAGGTATCAGTTTAGGGCCGATTTTTTACCGGAGTACTTTTACCTGAAAAACAAAATGGCGTTTTGGCATATTTTTTATGCAAAGGCTGTCAAACTGCCATATTTATTCATCCGATAAAACTTATCCGACGATTGAAAAATCAGCAATAATAAAAATAAACCATTGTCATGCACCTTTGCATGATCGAAATAGGCTTTGCTTGCCATGTGTCACTAACTAACCAACTAGGTATCAAAACTATAGTCTCGCTCTCTACTAATCACTAGCCTGGACACTGAACACATCTAAAGGAACCTTAAGACTTCTAAGCAATTTAAACTCCCGTTTGCGGTTCGGCCAACCTTGGCTTTGAAGATATTTGTGTTACAAAAACAATGTAAGTGAGTTAACGTGTATGGAGGTTAGTACAATGTTTTATTACGCTTTTCGTAGTAATATTGCATGTGGAAACTATTCGAAAAGTGAAATTATAACAAATGAAGATGTTAAGTTTCTTTAGGTTTTATTGCTTTCTGCTAAGCGGTTTGAATTTAGAACGTTCTATTGAATAAACGTTTCGATACTCAAAACAGCGCGTTTTTTTAAATTCGCTTTCCAAAAAGTTTTATAGTCTTTTTTATAGGTTCGAAGTTAAGTATCCCCGCTGTAAGTCCTATGTTTTTATGATGTTTCTACAAATATATTTGGTTTTCACGAATTTACAGCTTTACCGCATCATGAGACTGTCTAGCTTTTATGACCATTCGTTGTCGGTAGCGGTAGTTAATCACATTAAAGATAAGTGCAAGTTTTATTACATGCTAACTCTTTTTCTTAGGTTAGCTTATTATTAGGTGTATTATCTGAGAGAAGAAAAGCTAGGATGCTAAGACCGAGTTGCCAAGTAAATTGCCTATCTATTCTGTATAAATCTCACCGTGAAATCTTATATGAAGTGAGCTTGAATTGAGCTGTAATTCCAGCTGATGCTAGGGATTGACACTATTGATAGCAGACCTGCTATAGACTTTTTAATTTTGACAAATTCTAATATGCCTGAACCAGCATAAGCAGCAAGGCACTTTAGCTTGGTAACTGCAAGTGTCTAATGTAATGCCCACCTATTTATAAATTCTACGGCCATCATGTCTGAACGCACCTGCAACTAGAACTGGTTACCAGCAAGATTAGTTATAAACTTAATACATAATACAGCCGTAGTATACATGGTGTAACCGAAAGGGTGTATACATACAAAAGAAATCGTGAAAAACAAAAATCACCTGCTTCCTACATTTCGACGAGTCACGTGATCAAAAATGTATATGTATATATTTAGTAAAAGTTGTTTAGTTTGGTGGTCTGTAGCATATGCTTTTGTATGTATATAGGGTATATGCATACAAAAGCATATTCGGTTACACCCTGTATGTAACTATGCGTGTGTAATAATAACTTATTGAAGCTAGTAATTAGTTATGGTTATGACGCCATTGATGTGGTTTGACCTAAATATAGCTGAGTTTGAACGTACGAAGATATTCTTGGAATGTAAGGAAATACATAGGATCTGATTACCTACGTATGTTACTGAAAAATTTACAGATGAACGGACGGACAGCGGAGCCTTAGTAATAGGGCCCCGTTGGACCTTTTTGATTTGGAACCCTAAAATCTAGCTAGGAAAACCGTAACTGGGTTAAAAAAAAACTGAAAACAATATTAGGGTAAACCTCCAGACGCTGCATTTTTTTCATTTTGCGCAGAGATGATCAGGATTTTTAATATCTTTGTAAACCTAAATTGCGCCCAGGAAACCTAATTCCTGGGTTTGACCCCCGGGTCGGATAAAGGATATTGAGTTTGTTCGGACAAACTCAATATCCTATTTCTCAGTAATAACCTGATGTCTGGATTTGCGCCCGGTTGATGGCAATAAGCTCTCCCCCTATTGAATGGGACTCAAACATAACTGGCGCAATTTGGGTGTACCTACTGTCTAAACCTTCGGGAATTAAACAAGCGTAATGTTATTTTTAATTTATATCTAACTAGCTGACCCGACAAACGTTGTCCTGTCTTATTTATGATACCTACCCTACCTAACTACCCTACCTACCCTACCTACCCGACTACCCTACCTACTCTACCTACCCTACCTACCTAGAAATAAATGATTTGACTTTGACTTTGACTTTACCCTACCTTCCCTTTTTTTTTTTTTTTTAAGGCTGGGAAATCATCCAATGACTGCTCCCGCTCTGGGTGGAGCGGAAGGGAGTGTCAGACTCTTACTGACTAAAACCCATCCATGTTCCTTCCGTAGCCCTTTATGTTCCGGGGTAGCGGTAACCCTTTTGGACAATCCCGCTTACCCGGCAGGCTTGGCCCTGGGGGGCCCCTTCATATGCTGACATCTCTTTGAGGCGCGCGTGGAACATATACGCGCCGTACAACACGGGTCTGGTGCTGATCGGACGGTGAGTCACCCATTACTCACCGTCCGCAGGCCCGCGCCTACGGTGGCCGGGAGTCGTCACGTGGCTCCCGACGCCCGGGGCGTCTCCTGCGGCGGCTGGGACGGGAGGACCTTTCTCTCTCCCATCCCGCCACCTCCTTCGCGAGCATGACTTTTTCGCAGAAGGAGGTGACTGCCTCCCACTCCCTCTCGCCCCGGACCATGGCTTGCACCAGGGCCGGGCGCGAGAGGTCGCCGCTGCCAATCGCCTCTACGAGGACACGGCGGTGCTCCGCCCAAGCGGGGCAGGTTTGCACCGTGTGCTCTACCGTGTCCTCTGGGCGATCCTCGCAGTGGTGACACCCGGGCGTTTCCTCCCGCCTGATGATGTGCAGGAACCTCCCGAAACATCCATGTCCGGTGAGGACCTGCGTCAGGCGGTAGGTGAGGGCGCCGTGACGCCTCTCTAGCCACTCCTCAAAGAGGGGCCTTACCGCCACTATCGTGGCGTGCCCTACCCTACCCTATGTCCGTCTACTGATTCTAAGCTACCTCCCCACAAATTTTCAGCCAAATCGGTTCAGCCGTTTCTGAGTTACAGATAGTGTAACTAACACGACTTTCTTTAGATTATAAAATTTTACTACCTCTGACAACACTCAATCCCATTTTAGCGTTGCCAGCGCTTAAAATGAGTGGATCACATCTCGCATCCATTCGGATAACAAAAGTCCGGGAACTCCGGGACAGTGGGGTATATATCACCCGGGGAGACTAATGTTCCACAGTCATCGTTGTCGTCTTACTGCTGAGTTTTATTAAGGATTGGGGGACAAAGAGGGGGTAAAAAGGAGGATAGCTAGTATAAATTTGCAGTCAAACGATATTTTTATAGAAACGCTACGGAAACTCCTTTAAAAAGTTAAAACTGTACATTGAATATTTTTGAATTAAAGTAATTGTTGCGAGGTGACAAGTGACAAGCCTGATGCGAATAAATATGTCCGGATGTATGTATGTTCCGCATTGGCGCAAAAACGCCTGAAAAAATTTGGCACTCATATAGTAATTTATACCCCGGATTAACACATAGGGTACTTAATACGTTCCCGTGGGATATTTTTCGACAGTCACGCGGGCGAAGCCGCGGACAAAATCTAGTTTGCAATATAACTCATAATCCTACAGCGCTACAAATAAAATACTTCTAAAAATATTAAAACATTCATGACAGAAAAATCCATAATAGTTTCGCAACACCTTCATTATATTTTTCCTGTCGTAATTTATCTTGAAACTATAAGAACTGTTCACAGTTCAGCAAATAATAATAAAACCCCCAATTATGATTTCAACAATCGCCCACAGTTCACAATATGTCTTACGTTAGTCTAGTCATGTGTTTTTTAACACAGCACTAAAATTTAATCGAGAGAAGCCTTGTAAATCAATCGATTGTGATTATTGTTGCTTTAATATTTATTAAAGTCTATATTTTATTAAATCGATTCGAGAATCGGCTGGTGTAATACTGAGCGGCAGAATTTTAAGAAGACGAAGGAATATTTTGAGCCCATGGGAAGGGGACTTGGTTGGACTCTGAGCACCCTGGTGGACCCATATTTTTCTGTCTTCTGCTCTCACTGAGTTATAGGTATACTAGCGACCCGCCCCGGTTTGGCACAGGGGCAATGTAGATTACTATCGCGCGGGTGAAAACTCGTTAAACTATACGTATAAAACTTCCTCTTGAATCACTGTATCTATTGATGAAAACCGCATTATAATCTGTTGCGTAGCTTAAAAGATCTAAGCATAGAGAGGCACAGACGGCGCGGAAAGCGACTTTGTTTTATACTGTGTGCTGCTGGGGAGTTTGTTGCGCTACTTCATACCGGCTAAAGTGGTATAGGGCGGGCGCTTTAGGCACTGTCTTGTGTAATACCTATTGACGTTCAAAAAGTTCTGATTTTCAGCCTAGTTTGAATAAATAACTTTTGATTTTTGACTTCAGATTAAGTTTAAGTAGAATTTGTTTTTAAAAGGATTCCGACGGGACCCATAGAAATCCAAAACATAAAATCAATAGATTAATGTCGATATCAAGCAGATTTTAACAGCCCAAGACTAGCAGAAATATTATGTCTCTCTTTTAACTAGTTAGGTATTCACATCAATAAAACTTTTTGTGATTTAATCCTTGTACGGCTGAAGCATGTGGTCCAGTTATTTGTACGAGTTTAAAACTTGATTGAACGACTTACTTATATGAAGGTGTTTACCGCGTTGTTTCGTACGTGACTACTTTTTGCAACTACTACATTAGTGCAATATTTCAATGCAATTTATTGGCACGTGCGTCGCAATAAATATTTTTCTTATTGGCGTTATGTTGGATACAAATTATACACCGAACTCTAATCTAATCTCAATTGCTATATTTAAAAAAAGCACTGAATAAAACAAAAAACGGTTGCATTTACGAAGTAGCTAGTAGGTATCTATTTTGCGGATGTGCAACGTGCTATCATTTACCAAAAAAAACACCTGTATCTCTTTACAACTTTTTTTTTTTTTTTGATTTATCAACTATATAAACTGCATATTTATAAGAAAAACATATTACATACTTAAACAGTTAACTTATAAACAGTTAATTGTGACGTAAAACCAAACCGAGTACATCCTAGTTCTTAATTTAAAAATCGAATCTGACCCACATTTAAGAAACAATAAATAAAATCCCACACGTGCAATTTCCGCCAAGGATACTCTGACATTCAGATATTGAGCAGACTATCTATTTTTCACCGCAGAAGCTTTACAAGCACTAAGTGCTTCTAGGCATTACGAAAGAAATCTATTTTAAATAATGACGATGGAACCGGAGTAAAGCAGACTAAATTATTACAGTGGCTCATGTGAAAATTGACGATGAGTACAAATTTATTTATCGTGTAGGTATTTCATAAAATTGGAAATTATACACGCATAAATGGTGCTGAGATAATAGTTACGTCATGTTTTTTTTTTGGGCTTATTAATTGTATGTAGTTTAAATTTTCAGTCAAGGATTCATTAATAGTAGTTTCATATAGAAAGAACAGTTTGGAATTAGTAATATTGTAAATTGTGTTATAACGTCACCATTTATTGCTGTTTAAATCAAGCTGCATTTGTAAAATTCTTACCTGAAAATAACAGAAAGATAAATTTAAAAATGCTCTGTTTAAAGCCGATTTAATTTCAAACTCATAATCAACACACATTCACGAAACGTTAACGCACATTTCAATATTTATTCTCGACATCTGTCCTCAAACGCCGCATAGATCTATTAAAAATGAATATATTTATTTTATTAAACGCGCGAATACCATTACTAAGATAAAGTGCGCATATATGTCGGAAACAGCGTTTAGGGAAGTTTACCGATTTCATTCGTCTGCGTTCGGAATTATTGATTTGTGGCTATATGCGTCGGTGAGAAATCGAGAATGTCCATCAATTCAGACATTTCCTTGTTTTGACAGTTTAATTCCTGTGCCGCACGCATAGGGATTAGAGAAATAGGATTGGCTTTACATAGATGGAGCTTGGAAAGCTCCGTATTCGTATGAAGTTTTCAAACCCAATTTCCGTTTTCTTGAGACTGGCACACATTCTGCTTCTATTTATTTTATTTTAAAAACCGTTTGCATAAACAAACCATTTTTTTAATGTCCAAAAGAAAATAGAAATATCTTAGACCTAATGAATGAAGTAATAAAGATTGGTCCTTGGCAGCTTTTGACATGAGGTGGAAATAGATTTGGGGGCCTTTCCCCAGCACTGGCTGGCAATAATAATGGCTGCTAAAAAATAAAAAAGCCGTAATCAAAAATGATAAATTAAAATAAAAAAGTTATTGAAAAATACTGGCAACCTATGATAAACGTAGACTATCACGTGGGGCATGGACATTGACTTTAATACAGTAGTAAAGAAAAGTTTAATAGAGTAGGTACAACCTATACAGTGTAAAAGCATTTTAACGCACATCTGAGGTTATTCCGAGTGATTAGTTAGCCGTCTAGACGCTCTGACGTGGGTCTGGCTTGATGCTTTGCAGTTGGAGAAGGTTGTATATAGCCTTAAGGTTATTGAGCGTGATGCTCATCATAAAGTAAGTGATATGATTTTGAAAATATCGTCTTTGGTTTGTCGGCGCGTGGTTTCGGCGTAACTGGACGGCAAAATATGTATTCAATTTTTGTATCCGGATGTACCGAAACATTTCGACGCGAACAGGTGTGTAGCACCCCTTTAGGTTTGGATAACGTTATGTCATACGTTACTACAAATAAGTTTGTATTTTCTACTGCGTTATAGTTAGGTAGTAACTGTTGATTTTGATCTAATTTTAGCTCGATTAATTGCAGGAACAAAAAGAGGTTGAAACGATTCCGATCTAACTTTGCCCAAATACAAACAGACTGCTTATTAAAAAAAATAGAAATATGAGTAGGTGCTAATGAAACTCTATTAGTGAGTTTACTAATAATAGGTACATTGAAGAAGGTTGAATTTTTCTTATTAAAAAAAATAAACAATACCGAAACCACACTGCTAATTTTAGCCAACAGTCATTTACACCAAATACACGAATTGACCATCGAATTCCTTCACGTACTACTACGTACTAGTTACAATTAATTTATAGAAACATAAGAGCCGCAGCCAAGTTCAGTGTTCTGAAGTCTGGCAGCTGTCCAAAGACTTTCATGTAGCTCTGCTGATCCTCAGATTAACTAGCGATATCTAATGTGATCGGTACGGTTTGTCACTAATTGAGATCTCAATTTAGAGTCTGAGGGACAGCTCTGTTTCCTTGTTGCTTAACTTAGACTAGAATTTGATGAAGATAGAATATGAAGATAGGTATAGTCTATTCGACCTAATTATAATAGTTTTTTTCTTAAAGTTACTTAAAAGACCGTCTGTCACTCGATTTGCTTTGGTTGCTGTGGCTAAGAAAAAATCAATTACCAAGAATTGTATTTAAAATTATAATTTGCGCGAAATTTTACTGGGTTTTTGCAGTTTATTTTCCTTGTTACCTGTTCATGCATAGTATACCGTGTATACCGTGTGATCATGAATTTGAAATGCTTCATGAATTACTCTGAATACAAATCTAAAAATCACAAAATCGACTCCGTACACTAGTGACAGACCCGCTTCCCGAGATCTAGCGTGGGAAATAATATATTACGATCATATAAATTGTGACAGGTAACGTCTGCCAACTAGGTTACCCGTACTGTAATGCAATCTTTTTTTACACCGTGAATTAATGTTTATACACCCGAATCGTTCCAAACTATCGTACAGTTAAATAATGTTATGTTTTGGTAATTTTAACGTAAAATGTACAATGTTCATTTGTTTTTTACAGTTGTGTTTTGAGTTTTCTCGTGTGAAATACCTATCAGTAATGGCAGCCGAGACCTTGGATACTAGTTTTTCGGATAAAAGGTAAAAGATTATTTTTGAAATAACCTACATCAATGTGCTTTTAGGAAATTATATAGGTACACGTTGAGCGCCAACGCGGTCACCGGTGAGCCGCGAGCAATAGTTTTTCTATTGTGTCTGCTGCGTGGCAGTCAACGACTTAAAAAAGAAGGCGTGACGTATGCATGTATACTGATAAAAAAAATATTTCAAGCCAGCCTTGTGTGCGATGGTGCATGGAAATGTATGAAAGTGATGAAGGAGAAGTTTTGGAATGCGTAACGTTGTGGCGCGGCTCGCCCCAATCTGCTGAAGCATTTAAAGTTTACAAAAACGCCTTTTTGTTTTAAGACTGTATGCAAAGGTATTTCTGACTGCATATTACGTTTAGATTTCTCATACTTATTACAATAAGCATTTAAACGATAGCTTGTTTATGTTTGTCCCTCGTAATAGAAGTCTCGATTTCTATAAATATATGAAACCATTTGAACATTAACAAACAACCCGTAAAAATACTAACCGCTCTCAAAGTAATTACAAGACTGGTGTCAGCAACTCAATAACGATAAACCTTATAACATATGGCGAGCTAATGGTTCTCGTACATTTTAATGATGAAGTTCGAAATAAAACGATGCAGGAAACGTAATTACAACACTATCTCGAAGAAAATCCAATATTTAAGGCGGCTCCTAACTACATGCTCCTAAGTTTATGTCTTAGCATAGACACGTATTTCCTTTTCAGTTTTATTGGTTCACATCCTTACTTTACCCTTGTAAAGCACTTCCAACTTTATTGTTATGGCTTACGGTTGGTATTTAAGTGTATGTAACTGTAGCTTGCTTAAGGCTATATGTTTTGGAAGCAGTTAGGTTGTCGCAGCAAGGAGAGCTGAAATGGACGTTTCTTATTACAGGGCTAAGAGCATGAAAGTGCTTTCTAACACTAGGTTCTTGCTATAGCCCAGTAGAGTATATATTCAGGAATGATTATAATGGAATAAAAGCTCGTAGTATTATAGTGTCATAGAGAACTCGTCGAGTGACGGAATTAATGAAGGTCCTTTATTGTGAGAATCTTTATAAGTGGCAAAGGGTTTTATTATAAGGTTGTGCTGGGGTGGTCTAGACTTTAGATAGATACTTAAGAAACAATTGGTTATTCAACTTTTTGAATAACCAATTGTTTTTTGTTTTTTGAATAACCATTCAGAAAAACAGTACTATTTATTGTGAGCTTCATTTATTTTATTAAGTCCACCTAATAATATTTTTTACAGATAGACACAGATTGTAAGCGATTTTCTGACTTTACCTAGAAAACCAGAGAATTCCGAAGTCCATAATAAATTGGAAGAGTTACTCTATAAATGTATTGAAGATTAAACGTCTTTTCCGCCGCAAATAGCAGGGATTCCGATCCAAAGATTCAAAGAGCAACTAATACCTACAACCATGTTTGTGTTAGATAATATTCCATTTCTATTTTGATATATGATTACATGTAAATACATTGCGTACACAATTTCAGAGTGATTCAGTCTCTGTACAAGAAAGTGACTCATGAATTCGTTTTAATTTCGTCACCAATCGTAATATTTATTTTGAATGTCGACGATTTCACTGCAATACTTTTACATGTCTTGGACGAGAAAGTCTATCTTATTATAGAACATACAAAAGACCGGAGTAAAGGACAACAAGGTCGGAGAGTAGATCTTGATAACATGTTGCGGTAACATTAAATTGAAGAAACTTTTTAAAGACAAACCTGAATCCCTGTGACGTAAAAGAATGCAGAAATCTTCAAATCTATAAAATCACTAGCTACTCCCGCGCGGTTTCACCCGCTGCTCGGCTCCTATTGGTCGTAGCGTGATGTTACATAGCCTATAGCCTTCCTCGATAAATGGACTATCCAACACAAAAATAATTTTCCAATTCGGACCAGTAGTTCCAGAGATTAGCGCGTTCAAACAAACTCTTCAGGTTAATTATATTAGTACAGATTCCTTTAGAAAATCAATCTATAATAAATCTCACCTATCTCATCATCATCTCTCATCTATAATAATTCCTTTAGAAAATATTTCAATGATGAGGAACTAAATGGCTTCTAAATAAGACGGTGAGGTTATTCATAAATCCATGTCATATTGCTAAAATATGAGCACGAAAGAAGCAGAAAGCTCACTGCAGATGACTGACGACATTCCTCAATTACAATTTAAGAGATCATAAATTCACATAACACATCACATAACATTTAATCCTATTACGCTCGAATACACGATTCTGCTTTCCACTGCCAACGTACAAAAAGAGAGTAGTTTCTCATACTGCAGACAGATCTGTTGCTGTCTTACATCTGCTTAATTCCTCACATAGTATCGCCCAGACAGCTACTTATCTCTTTGATGTACCGTGATTCTGATACCACTCCTTTGAAGTCCGCCTACTTATATGGACCATAAATATATTCAGTGATGCCCTGTTTCCCATTCACGATAATATATCGATAACTCTCGTTTAGGATCATTATCATTGATTTCGTTGATAGAATTATTCGTTTTTATAGGTATCGGATATGCTAAATCGATATCGTTTTACATTTATTAGCATCGGCGGATTTGATATTGGATTTTAAATGGCGTTGGATCCTTGGAATTATTGAACCAATGTGCATTTCCGTTTATGTTGACCTCTTCTTTTTTATCGTTAAGGGAAGTGGTTTCTGGTTTATTCAAAGAGAATGCCGCCTCAGTTACGTCTCCGCTGACATTTTCATACTCTGTGATATCACCAATATTTATACCAACTCCCAATTCTTGCGACACCCGTGGGAAGATTATTACATGCCCTATTAAAATCAAGGACCACATCTCATTCAATTCACTGCAGATATAAATTATCCAGTTGAGTTTCATACACGATCAATCTTATTCTGACACTTCATATACTGCTAAATCAAGTCTTAATGGAGGCTCCTCCTAACGCCGATTACAATTAAGAGGATCGCAGATGTCATCTTTTAATTCCTTCAATTGTCTGTAAATTTCCATAGAGTATTACCTTAGTGTTGTTCACTTGCTGAATGGTGATGCGACCTATTTATCATGATTATCGCTGTTTGCCCATGATGGCGTCAACTTTGGCGCCTCTTGTGGGTGTCGGAGGGCTATGTAGGTTAGTGCGTGGTGTAAGATTAATTACTTTTTGGGTCATAAACGACTTGAATGTTTCTTTTGTTTGATTTATTGGGTGCTGGGAATTATTTTGCGTCACTTGCCTAATTCTTATTGATGATCAACTATTTACTATATCATTATAAAGTTAGTTTGCAACTTACACAGTTACTCTACGTATACATATATGTATATGAATTGTTTTGCGCATTTCGTTGGTTAGTATTTGTTTTTCTATTTTGTGAGGAATATTTTTTTTTATAAAAATCTATTTCGTGAGTGTACCATTTTTTAACCGTGTAACGATTTTTTTAAAACTATGGGATAACTTACATCTTACTGGTATTTAACTTGTGTTCATGTGCCTAATACTTAATAGAAAATAAACATTTTCTGGCAATCCCGCTACTCGCTCGTACTCCACACCACACAATTCTTGACATTGCGTCCAGTTTTCAATGAGCTTGTCCTATTACAAAGGCAATTTGCGAGCTCGTCCTGTCCATTGACTCTGATGACCTCATTTTCCTATTGATTTTAAAACACAACAGCGATATGCTAATCAGATGATAATTACGTCTTGCCTATAGGCAATCTGTTAGATCAAGGTGGATAAGTGGTATTTGATTGTGTATTGAAACATAGGGTTGGGTTTGTCACATTTTCTGTGTTGATAAGAATACTATAATACGCCCACATCCAAGTAAAAAGGGTTCTGTATATTGAGTTAATACTAGATTTGGTATCTAGAATAGTCAATTGATTGCAAAAAGTTATTCAAAAACTGGAACATATTTTTTTTATCAGACATTTGAAGTTGAAATTCTGTAAATTCATTTAATATTATATGAAATTTACAAAATTGAGCATTTATCAATAAACAATTAAAATCACAAAATGATTTTTTTTCACCCAACTTTACAAAACTTCTTACATTTCGGAAACTAAATGCCGAGAACCCTTTTTGCTTGTACGCCTACAAATAATTATTTATATTGTTTCAAGATTAATTCAGGGTATTGTATAATAAGGTGAAATATTTTCAACAACATCAAAACAACATCGATTGTTTTTGTTACAAAATCATTCATTGCTCGCTCTAACTGACACGGTTGGCGTAGTGGTTGAGCGATTGACTGCTGCGCACTATGTCGCGGGTTCGATTCCCGCACGGAACAAATATTTGTACGACCTGCAAGTATTTGTTACGAGTCTGGGTGTTTTTCTATCTATAATATGTATGTATTTACAAAAAAAATGTATATAAGTAGTATATCAGCCATCTCGTTACCATAACACAAGCATTAGGTTGCTTAGCTTGGGACGATACGGCGCTGTGTGAAATGTCCAAGGATATTATTATTATTATTATTATTATAACTGTATATTTTTGTACGTGAATATATAATTACACCACGGACTTCAGAGCCTCGGGAGTTATTTTGGTTAAATTTAGTTCTCCTATAAACTGAGCAGGAGTAAATTAGTATGCGCCACTACACTACAATGCTCTCTGATAGTTCTAAAGTTAGTGTTTACATTAAAACAGCCGGCTCTTGCTTGTAATAGTACCACTTTAAGTGTGCGATTACAATTTTATGGTTGTACTAGCTTCTGTCCGTGACTCCGTTCGCGTGGAAGTCGTTAGCTACCACAATATACTGAAGTAACAGCCTCATTTTGATTAAACTTCCCCGTTTACTACGTTTGTAGTTTTGGTCTCAGCAGGCAAAATATGAAGAGAATCAGGACTGGGACGTGGGAGCCAGGGACGTACAGAGGCCTTGATGGCCTCTGTACGTCCCTGGCTGGTAGTCTGTCAAATTTCTTTAATAGATTTTCAACTTTATTACAAAAGCATAAGGTTCATAAATTCAATTGGGAAAATTTTACAGTTAAGGATAGCTTTATGTGCTGACGTCTGTACAAATGTCTGTGTGAGAACCAAGTCGTTATAAAATTGGAATTTCTCAGTAGCACCCCGGAGTCTGGATTTGTACCCGGTTGATGACAATAGACTCGCCCACTACGACGTTGGACTGGCGAAATGTGGGTGTCCTTCTATGGGTACACCTCTGCCTTACCCCTCGAGGCAACAAGGCGTTATGTTATGTAGATTAGCAAAGTAGGCCGCATGAATCTTAACTCCTAGATCGTTTAGACCTGTCGTTCAAACAAACCACTATTTTATTAGAGACAGCTGATGTCAGAGCAAATCTAGAGCTGTAATGTTTAATTCAGGAGGTTAAATTAAAATTCCATCAAGTTTTTTACCCGTAACTAGATAATATAAGTCTTAAAACTCAGCGTATAAAGTCGTAGTTTGCAAATAGGAAATTAACATCTACTTGACATTAACCGATTTTGAGGTCATGCAATAGTTTATTTAGAAATATGTAACTCATTCAGTGACAGATCTTGCTTTGTGAGAATGGAATCTTAATTTCTATTTAGTACTTACATCACAGTAAGCACTTTACAAGAACTGCACTGCGGTGGCGCGTGCGTCATCGCCGACGCAACGACTACTTTATACTGGGTGAAATTGAATTCTTCTTCTTTTCATGTGGTTAGTAACTAACCTGGTGTCAGAGATTTTATGCTGCCCATGGGCCTCTGACTTAGCTTTACATGCTGTTGAGAAATATCTCTCAGACCCGCTGGTTGCTGGTTGCTGGTTGCTGCTGGTATGCCGTCAGACTGCCAAGTCACAGGTCTCGAGTTAGAAACCAAGTCAAGCACCTCTGATTTTACGGATTCATGTGCGTATTGTATAATTATCACTTGCTTAAAAATCGGTGAAGGAAAACATCGTGAGAACTTATGAACAACTTTTACTATGGGAACACATCTGAAATCAGCTGGTCCCTACATTTTGACGAGTTATGCTAGCATATGCCTCTCACGGGGCATATGCTAGCATAACACCCATTCAATTTCACCCTGTATATTTAATTTTTACCCGACTGCCAAGAAAGGGTTATTTATGTATGCTGTACCGGTCGACATCATCACGTCAACTGTGGCTGTCGCTGAAAACCAGTGCTGGGGCTCTGTCTTTCATAGGGTCGCAGCACTATTGACCGATGGCCGGAAGCATATTTTCCACAACTTTTTTTTCTGTATTTTCAACTTTGCGTTATAAGACGGCTAATAAACGTTTTAAAAAAATATATTTATTTACGTTTTTGTCGACCACCCACTATTAATTTTAATCAAGCCTTCATTCACCAAAGTCTAGTGACTATTTATATCTCAATGGGTCACAAGGATTCATATCTCCTCACAGACACATCAGAGACATTGCGCTATCAATCTAGGGCATCTTCACAACGACTTAGGCAAATCTTGAGATTGCTTGCCTCCAATTGTTCACTACAAATCATTGACCACATTCAGGACACGCATAGCGTTTTATTAACTGTTTAGTTTACTTGTGGTTATCCCTGTCTTAGATGGGATATTTTAATCAATACTAAAAATAAGCTGAAGAGTTTGTTTTGTTTGAACGCGCTAATCTCTGGAGCTACTGGTCCGAATTGAAAAAATGTTTTTGTGTTGGATAGTCCATTCATCGAGGAAGGCTATAGGCTATGTAACATCACGCTACGGCTAAAAAGAGCCGAGCAGCGGGCAAAACCGCGCGGGAGTAGCTAGTATAATATAAACATGACAACACTACGTCTGTAATCCCCAAAGGGTTGGGCAGAGGTGTACCTTATAGTATATGTACCCACATTTCACCAGTTATGTTTAAGTACCAAATCCAAGCTGAAATTCCACATGGAGAAACTCAATAACTTTTTGTCTCTCCTAGGAATCCAACCTAGGACCTAATGCTCAGCAGTAGCGCTTTCGACCACTAGACCAACGAGGCAGTCATTTCAATATTATATTGTACAGAATCGACAGAGACTATTTTCTCGAGTTTAAAGTATTCTTTGGTACCTATATACCTAGTAGTATATTCGAAATGTGTGTGAAATTCATATTATGCGATCCTATAAATTACCACCCCGAAAGCCGCATCATGAGATATTTCAAATTTCCTCAATAAAAATATCCGACACTTCACTCAATGCCTGTTCGTCGAATTACACCTTAATATGCATTTTGACCAACTTATATTTCCATCACCACCACGAACCGCCACCTTCATCGTTCTCATCATAAGGTTTAAATTCCTATGTTTTTAGTTTCTGTAGATGAATGAGGCATTGGTAAGTTTCAGCCGCTTGTAATCTCGGATTACACGAACACAACGTCTAAAGTGACATACGTTGGAGCATTATCATGCGCAGAGTCTATTGTGATAGCGGAGTGATAGACAGCCATGGGTGTCATGTAAATAGGAACAGTTTTGGTATTAGATCGTTATGAATATTTATAAGCTGAAGAAGTTGTGGTGTAATCACAATGTTGGCTTTGATTGAGGAAAATTGATAGTGGCGCAAGACATTCTTTCTATTGATGTATCATTTTGAGTTGTACCATGTGATTTGTGAATGATTGGAAGTAACTGTTTGTTTGATTATGCTATCATTATCTTGATGTGGTACACGTTTAGTAAGGTTCTGAATTATCGTAGTTACCATCAGAATGCGTTTCCTATCGAATGGTACACCGTTATTGTTACCGGCTACGATTCATCTGTTAGCCGGGATTTGTGAGAGTATCTAAGCTACGTTTCAGATATAACCTACAATGACACCTTTCTTTTTTTTTTGAGGGTGGGAAATCATCACTTGACTCCTCCCCCTCTAGGTGGAGCGGAAGAGAGTGTCAGATTCTTACTGGCTAAAACCCATCCATGTTCCTTCCTTAGCCCTTTATGTTCCGGGGTAGCGGTAACCCTTTCAATTACGCCTTAGAAATGTTCCACGACCTTAGGCATATTTGGAACAACGTGTACTATCGCGGACATCACTGTCTACGCTGCCAGTGGACCATTTTTCAACCGTATTACTAAGGCTATAAGGGTTAAAAGTGGTTAACCACCAATGTTGTGGTTGTACGTACAACGAACAATGGGTACATACGCACTTACGCACCCCATTTCCGCTTACTATTCTATCAGCATCGTCTCATATGTCAGTACGGTGAATTTAAATAGTAAATTTTACATGATAATGTACAGACAATACATCATAGATACGGTTGTGAATGGCAATGCGAAATGAGATGAGGCAAGATCACGGCCAGCGTCTTCACTTTCATACATTATGAATCGGTTTTTGTAAGTGGCTGTTAAAGAAACGAAGGAGTATGTTTTTTACGCTTGTTGAACTGTAGAGTTCAAGGAGGTATAATTTGAAGGACACTAGCAGATTCTTCTAAAGCCGCCTATCGACTAACTGATTCATCTGCCTATCCTTTTCCCGACTATGTTGGGGTCGGCTTCCAGTCTAACCGGATGCAGCTGAATACCAGTATTTTACATGGAGCGACTGCCTATCTGACCTCCACAACCCAGTAACTAGGCAATACGATACCCCTTGGTAAGACTGGCTGACAGATATTCGGGCTTCTGACGACCCGTAACGACTATCAAAGATGCACAAATGACAGCCGGGACCAACGGCTTAACGTGCCTTCCGAGGCAAGGAGGAGTCTCGGTGTGTAAAGATCACCCATCCACGGCCAACCCCGGCAAGCCTAGCTTAACCTGATGGATCGAGCTGTGCAGCTGTTGGTACTTAGCCACGAACTAATTCTATTATAAAAAATATCAAATGAAATCAAAAGCAAAATTTCAAATTTCCTCATAACACGCGTGACTTCCACCTTCTTACGTCATAAATATGTAATGCAGTAAAAAATACCACACATACCGTAAAGAATCGATTCCCCACACATCGGAGAACATTTCAAAACATCGATAAACCATCATCGAATAATGACACACCGAACAATGGTCCGATAAACAAGCAATAAGAATCGATTGATCGAATCGGACATGTGATCGTCATTGACAGTGTAATCGAATCGAACGAGATCAAGATCACGGCCGAATCCATCGGCTGTAATTGCATAACGATTGTGGGTGCATGTTGCAGACGAAGCGCGTGGGCGGAAAACAATTTTAGAAGTTTGTTAAGGAAGATTTTTTTGTCTTTGCTTTTCGGTAATTAAAAATATAGTGATATTATATCATGTTATAGCAATAGATAACGTAAGTGCCCATGTTCGCTGTTTAGTGCAGCCAGAGTGAAATATCACTTCACTTGACTGAAGTTAAACGAACTAATTATAATTAGATTGAGATTGTGTGAAATTTTAGTTGCCACTGATAGAAATACAATGACGCTGTTGATGGTGATAGATGACGAATGAAAGTAAAGAATGATATGACTTATTTTATATGAGACGAACAAACATTCAAGGAAATAGATTGCTTGAAAACTTTTTGAATTGTTAAGCATGTCACAGGAAATATAATACAGCCCTGCGGCCCCTGCTTTCAATAGATAAGGCAGTTGTTTTTTTTTTAATTTATACCTAGATATGCAACGGAAATTAGCAAAGTTACCAATGATGATAATAAAGAAGTCCAAAAGAAAAATTGCCATCCTGAAGATGCCCAAAAAGTTACGTTATATTTTCCTCTCCGTACCGACATTCCACCTAGCAACAAAATTTACGATTAACTACTAGCTCTATTTAAGCAACCATAAAATAACGTACAAATAAAGACAGGTGAATGTACCCAAGTTAAAATAAATCAATGGCTAACTAAACGCTATATTTAGCCCCAATTAATAACAACATGGTTCAGAAGCTTCCGTGTGATACGTTTATGATTTATTGTTGTATACTCGTATACGATTATTAAATCTATATTTATTTCTTTACTTTTTGTCGGTACAAATTATTCGTGGGTGTTGTTTATTAATTGAGGATGATAGAAATTATGTTGGGCTATTTGTCATAGAATTTGAACTGGCTGGATACGATTTAAGTTTTTTAAAAGTTTATCGAGAGTATTTGGATCTATGGTATTGATAACGGCCTCGATAGAGCGTATCGTTGCTCTTTTGTTTTTCCATATTTTCAACTTAATAGTTGCATGTACAGAGGCCAGCACATCAAGTTACCACAATCTGTCAAATTTCTTTGATAGAATTTCAACTTTATTGCAAAGACATAAGGTTCATTTTTAATTGAGAAAATTTGACAGTTAGGGATAGCTTGATGTGCTGGCGTCCTGTACCTGCAATTTTAAGGTAGTGATAATCAGATACGTAATATAATTATTTAATCACTGCATAGCAACACTTGCAGATGCATGTTTATATTCCAACCGATGCGTCACTTTCTTAGAAACACGTGCTACATTAAGCAATAGATGCATGGGCCACTTTGAAATCAACATCGGAATTAATATCCTCATCCTTTACTCCGGAACACCTGCTTGTATCTGGGTGGCCACAAATAGCCACAGAGCACTCACTATCAGTGTAACAATTCAGACATTTAAGCTGGCGTGCCAATGCCATCGGTCATTGTGTACTGGCGAATGTAACTCGGTTCTTGGAATGAGTGTGAAGCAAAAGATTTGTGACGATGTGTGACTGCGTAGATACGTGTTGAGGTGGGCTGTTCATGAGATATGGAACGTAACGAATAAAGGACAAGAACACGAGGTAGATAGGTGCATTCATGAACAATCGTCACACAAAATGACAGTTGAGACGAGAAGAAGAAGCCAGAGAGATATGACCCTATTTATGGGTTTGAATAAAATGTTACAAGCCAAAATAATGATGTTGTTTTAGCTAGTAAAAGAGGAAATTGCTTACAAATCTTTATTTTTTTTGTTAAAATATTGACCTACTACTTCTAAAAATTGCTTGTTTTATTTATTTTTTTATTATTATCTGACCACTATCGCACTTCTCAAATTCAAAATTAATTTTAAGCCAAAGAAGAGAGAGATGGGAGTATAACGTTCGCTTTTTTACCAATATTGTATACAAAAAAATTAAATACCTATATAAATCAGTTCTCTTATAACTTGCACCAAACACTGTCTAGTCAGTTTGTCTGTTTCTCATTTGTAACTAGTATTTGCATCTTGTAGTCGTAGACGCATTGAGCAACGTACTATATATTTCAGTTTAATAGTCCAATAAACTTTAGAAAATATGTTGTCAAGGTTCGCAGAACACTAATTATGATCTAGATTTTAGTACTTGGCTCTATTAAAAATGTCGATAGAAAATTAATAGAGAGCTTTTAATACGTAATTATAATTATAGGTGGATAAGATGGGAAGTCGTGAATGGGCTTGGTTTTATATCTATGAGTGGATTAGCCTTTAACAATCGTCTGAGAGCTAAGTGAGTAAGTGAGCTTCGTAGGCGTTTGTTGATCAAGCAAATAACTGCGACAGTAAAATCGTGTACAAAAACAGCAATTTGGATGCGGCAAATTGTTAAGACAGCTCCAGTACAATAATTTTTTTCTGGATAACTCGTCATGTTGTTACCCGAATCCAATACGTCATCGTCAGATCATACGTCAGTTGTGAAACATTCTTCTCATTTTAGAACTCTCTGATGTATTATACAAGCATTCCTCTCAGTATTACGAATGCAGTCTATTGTTAGAACTTCGCACACGTCATCCGATTGAGATGTAAGGAAACCTGTTAACGAGTCCTCAGCCAATACATTCACTGTCGCTGAGTAACGCGGTCACAGACAGAGAAATAACTGACATATAGAAAGAGTCATGAAAGAGAAAAACACTACAATTTTGTGGGTATCTTCCTTACGATTACGAAGATATAGGTACTTATGTATAAGGGTAATATAATAATAACCAAAATAATAATCGTTTATTTTATAAAAAGGGAAATATTTACAATAATAATATCTTAACAATCAGAGTAGAGCACAGTTGCTTGCCTGACTAATAAAAGTAAAAATGAAATCCAACAGATTAGCAGACCCCTCTTTCCCACTGGGCACTCTGGGCACTTGCCCAGGGCCCCGTGATCAATAGGGGCCCCCCCTATTCCCTGCCAGATCACTAAACGATAACCGATACATATTGCCGAAATACTTTGATTTGAATAAATCGAACCCAAACTACTGACTACATTATATTTATTAACCAGTTTGTCGCTGATGTCCATAGAATGTGATGTGATCAAAAACCTCGATTTTGAAGGAGTGATTAACGATTTTGCCCATCTCAAATCGAGAAGGGTTCCTCTTCAATCAACATAGATTCTTATAAAGTACTAACCTGTGAATGTTAAAAGAGTTACTTTTGTGGACTATATTAGGGGTTAAAGTATGAAATTGCCGATTTGTACCGAAAAATTAAACATATTTATTTAATCAACATAATTACCATTATTATCTATAGATATCATTGCTGCCATTTAATAGGATCATTAATTCCTTTGCGATACAACTCTCGTGATCTAGATTCGACAAACTATGTAAAAGGATTTTGTACTTCCTCCTGAGAAGTAAATTTTTTATCACGTAGAAAATTGTCCAAATCACGAAAAAAATGGTAGTCCGTTGGACTAAGGTCTGGCGAATAAGGATGGTTTCTAATTTCAGTTCCTGTAGAGTTAAAACAGTTTCTCGTACTGTATGAAGTCTCGCGTTATCATGGAGCAAAAATGTAGTTCGGCACAGTAGCCATCTGCCGTTATTGCTTGACCAGATCGGAGAAAGCTATAGTGAATAACACCATGCTGAGACCACCAAACAGTTACCATTACCTTTTTATTGGTAAGCTTTGCTTTAGGACACTGTTGAGGCGTTTGACCTGGGGTCAGCCATTGCATGTTACGGTCATCGTAAAGAATCCACTTTTCATCATATGCCACAATTCGATCCAGTATTCCTTCATTTCTGTATCAATTCAACTTGAGGCAACACGAGTTTTTTTCTGCAGACCAGTCAAATCATGAGGCACCCTCAAAACCACCCTCTGCAAAATTTTTAATATTTTTTTCATTTTATTGATTTAACGCAAATTAAACAATATTGTTGGTAAGGTAACGTTAAACCATGCCACTAATTCCTGGGTAGTTTGGCTCGGATCGGCTTCCACCATCTCTTTCAATTCATTGTTATTCACCTGTGTGGGCGGTCTTCCACGTGGTTCGTTCTTCAAATCAAAGTTTCCATCAAGAAAGCGTTTAAACCAAAATCGCACGTTGCGTTCATTAGTAGTCCCCTCTCCAAACGCAACATTGATATTGTGAGTTGTTTCACTGAAAAATCTCAAACCATGAAGGTTCTATGTCAATTCGAAGTACTTAATACAATAAAATGGCAATTTCATACTTTAACCCCTATTATTACATTATCTATACATTTAATGTGACTGACAATAAAAATAAATCTAGAAGCTTGCTTATCTACTTTTATTTGTTTATTCTAACAAAATAGGGTTCTGTCAAAGTCATAGGGGGCCCCATTATCCTAATATGCCCAGAGCCTCCAATAAGTTAAAGACGGCTTTGCAGATTAGTTATGGGGGAGACCTTCCAGCAGCAGTGGGACAATGCAGGTTGAAAAAAAACACATTGGAGCCATTTGACATATTACTTTCAGAAAGTCTCCGTATTGTGTGTTGGTGACCAACATGTATAAACTTTGATATCACCTTAGTGTACCGTCTCTATGCGAGTTGTTACTCTGTGCGCGTTATACTGGTCTAGATAGCTTTTGTTTTTATACCTCCTCTAAGTTGGTCCTCAATTAGAAGTCGTAGCTTTAATTAGAAGCGCTCAGTTCACGGGGCGGTGCAAAAAGATTAGCAACTGAACTCTGAAGCGATTTAGAATAAGGTTTCAAAAAGTACGAGTTAGTCATTATCGAGTCTATTTTAGCGTTTTCTCGATTAAGAACGGATTTGGTTTCTTTATTGTTCACCTAAAAGCTTCATTATATCTTGCCTTGTTACCACGGAGTATTTGGAAAACTGAGTATCTTATGAAATGCGTTATCACATAGCGAAAGTAATTCCGTAATCTAGTTCTGTTTAGTAATAATTCAATGGACTTACTGCTTTGTTAAAATCACTTTAAATCCATCACAACATCTTCTACCGTAGGGCCGCGGCAAATTGCGAACATTATTAACGCTGGGCAGCTGAACGAGATTTATAGGTCCTTCATGAACTTATAAATTAAAGTCAAATGGTATTCCATATTTCATTCAGAAGCCCATGAGTCAAGTCCTGTGGCCTTCGCACTTCATCAGCAAACCTTGGATGAATAAAATTAGATATTGGGTGCAATTGACTTTAACCGTAAGCTGGCCCAGATATTATTTTTATTTAGTTTAAGCTTTGTGACGGCGAGGTCGTATCCATTGCAGACGTCTGAACAAGCTATAAAATGTCAATATTCGTTTAGCCAATTTATATTATTTATGACTGCCATTTGTTATAGTTAATTATTATGGCAGAGTAAGCTGAATTTACCGCGTGTTTAGTTAGAGGCAACTTTTTAAATGTGAGAAATTACGTAATGGGATCACTTGTTGTGGGTTTATGTGATGTTTTTTGTAGAGGTTAGATATCGTTTCCAACTGTGAAATACTTAAAGGCCACATAAAAGGTCTATTAGAGAAAGTAAAGATGATACAATCTTTTTCAAGCTAAGCATAGCAGCCAAGGTCAGTAGCAAACAGTAGCTTCCGATCAAAATATGTATAGTGGAGACGAAACTAGTTTGATATGGAAAAACCGATTCAGACAAGCAACGAAAATAGATCAAGACATTGAAACAAAAAAAAAACAGTAAAACAAACACTGGCAGACAATAAATACCTTTTAACATAACATCATCAGAAAATAATGACCGATCAATTTTATGAACCACTTAACTACGAGTTGACGATAGCCAATATTGAAATTAAATGCCGCATTAATTCTAGAAGCAACAGAGATGAAAACACGTATTGTTATGATGACGAAAGAGAGCGAAAACAATATAAATCGTTGTGATATAATTTGGTATCTTTTATTAGAACTGAACAGGTTAATAAATGGCTTCATAGCGATCATAAACATGTTAAGGATAAGGTTAATGACTGCTTATGTTTATGTTATATGAGTAGGATAAAGTGATTAAAAATATTATTGAAACAAAAGATAATTTTAGTGACGTTATTCTAGGTTCTAAAGTCCCTTAATGTGAATATATGTAGAACCGTGACTTTGTTAAAATCATAGCGGTGACCTAACAAAAACTAAGCAAGTGATCTGATCATTGTCTTTCTCTGTATGAGAAGAGGTTTTTAACCTACAGTGGATAATTTCAGGCGGGTATAGTGATTTTATTGGTACGCTAACTTTAGTTTATAGAATACTATACTGCTCCCGCGCGGTTTAACCCGCTGCTCGGCTCCTTTTGGTCGTAGCGTGATGTTACATAGCCTAGAGACTTCCTCGATACATGTACTATCCAACACAAAAATAATTTTTCAATTCGGACCAGTAGTTCCAGAGATTAGCGCGTTCAAACAAACAAACTCTTCACCTTTATAATAGTAGTATAGATTTCCAATACATGATTTGAACAAAAAGGAACACTTTTGAATATATCATTTTTGTATTATAGTACACTCACCGGCAAAATTAGAGGAACACACAAAAAAATACATTGTTTTTTGAGATTGAATGTCTATTATTTAATGATTTTGCTTCATTTGAGTGTGTTCGTTTATTTTAAGCAAGGAAAAAAACAACTGTGGGGTTTATTAGGATTTATTTAATAAAAAAATAAAATAATGCTCTTGTCTGAAAATTTTTGATGTTTTCGGATGCGTAAGAACAGAGCTAAATAAAAAAAAAAAAATAAAAAAAAGGAATTAATAGCGCGTGTTGCCTCCACGCGCCCTTATAAGTGCTTGGATACGTCTAGTCATGCTTCTGATGACACCTTCAATCATTTCCTGAGGCAAAGTGTCCCATTCTTCAACCAGCGCCAAATTAAGGTCTTCAACATTCCTAGGGGCGGAATTTCTTGCACGAACCCTTCGTCCAATGATGTCCCAGACATGTTCTATCGGATTCATGTCCGGCGATCGTGCTGGCCAGTCCATCTGGGTTACACCAGTCTCATTTAAGTAATCACGCACTATGCGCGCAGTGTGGGGCCGTGCGTTATCGTGCATAAACACGAAATTTGAGCCAATGAATGGGGCAAAAGGCATAACATGGGGTTCCAGGATCTCAGTTATGTACCTGTGTGCAGTCAAAGAACCACCATCAATAATGACCAGAGCGGTGCGTGCCGTCAAACTTATACCTCCCCACACCATAACAGACCCTCCACCGTAAGCCGTTGTTTCGGAAAAATTTGCTTGATGGTAACGTTCTCCTCGATATTTCCACATCCTCTCCCTTCCGTCGATGACATTAACACAAAAACGGCTTTCATCGGAGAACAAAACTCGATTCCACTCATCGGACCAATTTTGATGCTGACGAGCGAACGCTAATCTTGCTACTCGATGGCTCACCTCAAGTTTTGCGCTTTTGCTGGCATGTATGAGTTCAAACCAACTTAATTTAACCTTCTCCTCACTGTTTGTTCACTAACACGTACGTTACGCACTTCTTCTAAGACATTTCGAGTCTGAACAGCCGTTTGACGACGATTTTTTAAAGTTTGCACCCTTGTAAAACAGTCGTCTACGGCACTGGTTGCACGATTTCTGCCTTGCCCTCGCCTGCGCACGTAAGATCCTGTCTGTCTGTACCGTTGCACATTACGCTGGATCACGGATGCTGATACACCCAACGTACGACTGACTGAACGGTAGGTGTCCCCTTCTCAATCATTGTGACAGCCCTGGCGACTTCAGTTGCAGGCAAATCACTCTTTCTGTATGCAATACAATGTTAACTCTCCAAACAAAACAAACGTAATGAGCTAGGGCCACCATTGACTGCATAAACTAACGTTCTTATCAAAAACACTTAAGAAGCAAGTGTCAACAAACACTTAAGAGTTCACAATTTCTGTTAGAGGGTTGAAAAATGAAAAAAAGCCCATAATATTGTTTGAAAAAAGCATAATTATTCAAATAACGAAACCACTTGTCGAAATACCCACAAGTTTAAAAAAAAAAACACTTTTTTTTGTGTTCCTCTAATTTTGCTGGTGTGTGTATATTCAAACTTTGAATGTTTAATACAAAAATGAAATGAAGCATGACCTCTGCGCAGTGTCAACAAAAGCTTGACACACTGGTGGTAGTGTATACAGTCGTCCATCGGATAGGTCCAATGTCGTGAATGTGGGTCGGTGCGGTGCGCCGGCACATCTGTGCAATCAGCGAGGTGGGCGATGACGTCATCAGAAACGGAGGAATGTGCGTGATTAGTAAGATAACTTGTATTTTAATTTAAGTTACAGGGTGTACCTAAGATATAAGCAGAATAAAATTGAAAGTGATTGAGTATAATGGAATATATTCGCCTTTTTAAATTGTTCATGGGGTTGGATTCGATAGTCTTACTTGATAACTTTACCATTATCCATATAACCTATTGTCCTAATTCAATTAATTGAGTCATCAGAGTTTGTTAGCAAATAGTGTTACTCGAGAGTTTTCAAACTTGTATGTCTGGGCAACCCTGGAAAACCATACCATTTCATGTCATGATATTGCAAACACTTGCACCGCGGGATGTCGTTGCCGGGCGCCGTTATCAACACCTACATTTATTATTATTATTATTATTATTTATTTATCTCAAATACAGGATTCATAATGTTGTTAGTAATACTTATAAAACTATGTTAGTAACATTTTCATTAAAAACTAGGACAAGAAAAGATACATACATTAATTTATAATCTATCAGTTGAGCTTATCTTTATGACTTTTAATCAATCTAAAATTTTGCTTTATCTTAGTAAAATGCACTGCCACATTTGAGCCTTCTCTCTAATGTTTTGAATATTATTAACAAAACATCTGTTTCGGCTGAAGACATTTTAACGTTTCTTATAATTGTGTAAGAAGTAAATGTAGACTTTATTGTTAGTAATGTAAAATTAGTTCAAGTTATTTATACAGTTGCAGTTCACACGACCCGAGTGACTCAAAACGTTGAAACACTCGATAACACGAAATTACTGAAAACTAAATACTGGTAATTCTGTTTCTGAATAATGTTGGGGTCAGCTTCCAGTCTAACCGGATGCAGCTGATACCAGTATTTTACACAACCGCCTGTTTGATTTTCACAACCCAGTTATGGGTATTACAATACCTCTTGGTTGTCATTATTTTGACCTTCTGATTTGACTGTCTGATTGTAACGACTGTCACATATGACAGCCTGGTCCAACGGTTTAATGTGCTTTCCGAGGAACAGAAAGTTCCGTTCTTCGGTTTTCTCGATTTCTCTTATGGATGGTCATCCATCCACGGACCCACCACGACAAGCGTAGCTTAACCTTCGAGTGACCCGTGTGGTTATCCAGGAGCCATTAGAAAATGCAGAGAGATTGGTATATAATAATTACTGAACAACAGAAAATTTGAAAAGTTTAACAAAGTTAAAGAAATAATATGAATGTCATGCTATTTTAGTTGAAATCCGTATGGTATGGCTACAAAGTGAAGAGCGAAATGCTATAGCTTATCTTTAATTCCATCAATGCGTCATGATAGCGAAGGATGTAAGTGCTCATAAAAGATGTCCCATTATCAACAGAATAAAAATTCTGAAGAACTACAAAGAATGAAGCTCGTCAAATTCGGAGTTAAGGCCAGCGAAGTTACCGGTCCTATAAAATTTGAATTAACTATTGCAAAGACAAATACTATCAAGTACATTGCGCATGAACACGACCTCCCAGTGGCAATTGGAAAAGCAATGTCCGCACTAATAGGTGTTGAGCAAGCACCGGCAGATGATGTCAGCATTGAATTGATCTCAATGGGACAAGTCAAGAATGTGACACGTTCATGGCACAAGTGTGAGATGAACGAGTAATAGCTCGGAAATGAATTGCTGATGACAGCTCTTGATGGAATAGTTCCATTGATAGACTTAATGAAGAGGCTCGTGATAAACAATTGATTGTTGTTTTGCATTTGATTTCTGAATGTGGCGTCGCTGATGAATAAAACTGTAGCTGTATCTTTTGCTAGGTAGTGTTTAATATGTTTTTCAAATTCATGTTTCTCATCATGAAGAATCCCAATGACTTTGTAGTGAAGAATGCTGGGTTTTTTTTAAGTCCCTTTCAACGCGAATTAGACCTTACCTAGCGCTTTCAATGGCTGTGCGAAATACTAGCCAAAGTTGCATGAATTGTTGGCATCTACTTGTTCCCATAGGTACTATATCAAAGCCAAAAAAAAATGCAAGTTGACCTGTACGGTATTGGGGCGAACATAAAATAATATTCGTTAAATACGGGGATATCCTTAAATTCGAATAATTTGGCAGAGGATACAGTTGTATCCTCAGTTGTTGTTGTTGTTGTCATCGATTTTTCTACAGAATAATGTAATATATGTCCTTTATTCATTGGACTGTTAACATATATTTTATTCTAATATACACTTATTTATTTCTTTTGCGTGTAGTTAGTGACTAACCTGGTTTCCGATTTTTTATACTGCCAATGAGAATACACTAGTGAATTACTATAAAACTAACTCGTTATACTAGGTAATATAGTTTGCTCTTTATTTTCAAAGACCGTCGCGTTGGATTAATGTCTATGGCCTATGTTGAGTGTATACGACAGTTACATAATTTGGCAAAAGTTTTATCTAGATAGCGAATGGCGTTATACCGTGACAAATATTTCTTAAGATGGGCGAATTGTCACGCGTTATTCTTTGACTTTTCTATTATTATGGAGCCAAATATGTTTACACATAGTATTGTTTTGTTTGAAAATTATGAATAGAATGGCCATAGTTGATGTTATTCGGACTTACTATTATACAAATGTGATATGCTCAGACAGTTTTTAAGCGAGGAAGAATGATGCATAGTTTATTAAGTTTTTACGTTACCATGATGCAGTTTTGACTTTATTAGAGGTGCTTACCTGAAAACAATCATAAAAGAGTCTAAGTATTACTAACATAAAATTAAAAATAATTATCGGATGCAAGTAAAATGAAATCAAGCCAACACTCAAGTGATTTATAAGATTGCTACATAGATACAATTATTATTGACATAAACTGTAGTTTAAAATATCGATGACATAATATAAAAACTAGGTCATATCTACCGCTATATCTCACGCCTTGCACCAAGTCACCCTACACTGTATAGTTTTATGTGTTTCAATTAGATGCCGAAGGCCACCACTGACTAATGTCCGTGAAAATAGTATAAGAGACGCGCTTTCTGCGTGGGAGACTACGGTTTTCAAAGAAAACACGGATTTGCATGTATGTATCGTTTATCTCATGTGTGACGTGTGTCGGCGGGGAAATGTTATGCGAGATGTGTCATATGTGGGTGATTCTCGAGAAATCGAGGCGCCATTTTTTTGTGACGTCATTGTCGCACGTGATTTTTGAAAGCTTGCTGAAATATGCGTGATACCCAATATTTTAACGCATATTTTCGGACAGAGAGACAGTTTCAGATAAAACACTGGGGCTTTGTATAAGAGAGTATGTATAGGGTTTCGTTTAGGTTCACCATGTCACATTGTATTGAAATCTTATAGCACTCATTTATAAGTTGGTATGGTGAGTTAGAAAACAGGCAGTTGATCGGTTGTTCGCCTTACGAAGTTTGGTTACCACCGCAGTGTCTAGCAACAAGAGAATTGGCAACTCATTTAATGAAATCAAGTGCCTGTAATTTAACCAGCAGGCTTCTTCGAAATATCTCAAGGACCCTTACCACGAAGCAGCAAGTTTAAGCAAATTACTGGAAGCTAATATCACAAGTGGATCCAATAAAAATGGTCACTAGGTCAATATAATTGACTCTGGGCTTGTAAACATCGCAACACATTATTGAGTTTAATATTAATTATCGTGCACCGATTACCATTAGACCGTTATATAATATAAACATTACGTAATTCTAAGAAGTCGTAAGGAAAATGAATGTCTGTTTGTTGGTTGTACTCATTACTGATCACCATGAGTTCATGACCATCGCGTCGGTAAATCTCGTTGGTCAAGTAGTTAAGAGAGAAACTGCTGAGGTCCTGGTATCGATTTCCTAATGCTAAGTGTTATTGTAGAAGGAGCTCGTGGCTAAGTACTAACAGCCGCATAGGTCGATCCATCAGGTAAAGCAACGCTTGCCGGGGTTAGCCGTGGATGGGTGACCATCTTCACAGAACTCCTCCGTGCCTTGGAAAGCACGTTAAGCCATTGGTCCCGGTTTTATTTGTGCATCTTTGACAGTCCTTAATGGTCGTCAGAAGGTTATCGTATTGCCGAGTTACTGGGTTGTGTAGGTCAGAGAGGCAGTCGCTCCGTGTAAAATACTGGTATTCAGCTGCATCTGGTTAGACGGGAAGCAAAAGGCTAGGCAGATGAAAGTGTTATTGTAGCACCAGTTCAAATCCTGGATTAGTTACATATTATAAAAAGATCTGTGACCAGCATTGTGAAGGGCTAAATATTGATGAAATATTATCACGAGTAGTCAGGACCATTCGTAATAACTGTATTAAATCAATAACAATATCTAGAACCTCGTTCATACAACAGTAATTATGATTGTTTGATATAACTCACGTTCAGAGGATAATACACTTTTATTGGTTTATTCATCGTGAGGAAACCAGCATACCTGAGAGATATTTCTCAGCAGCTTGTGAAACTAAGTCAGAGGACCATGGGCAGCATAAAAACTCTGACACCAGGTTAGTCACTAAGCACACGAAAAGAAGAAGATTGGTTTATTTAGTGACGGCAAAAAGGAATGTAGTGTAAAATTAATATTATCTCTATAAAGTAAATCAATTAGTTTGTCCGAGAAACAAAACGATATAACCAATCCATATTCCGCTATTTTAAAGTGAGCCACGAGGCTACGTGCTATAAGACTATTGGCAAAAGTCTTTGTTTTTCAAGATAACAGAAATGCTATTCAATAAAAGTGACACCGTGATAGCGTAAGTAGATGAAGTAAGTTTCAAATAAGCAGCCAATAGTGTCAATCCGTAGCCTGAGGTGGAACGGCATCTCACTTCACCCAAGTTTTCCGGTGAGATATTTACAGAATCGAGCGACTGTAGTTGATAGCTATCGAACAGCAAAAGTGCACATTTATGAATAAGTACGCAAGCAAAACACGCTGAAAAAGCGCACTTCTACATAACAGAATCGTGCGTAAGCCATAAACTATGTATTATGACGACACGGTTGGCGCAGTGGCTGAGCGATTGACTGCTACGTAGCATGTCGCGGGTTCGATTCCCGCACGGAACAAATATTTGTACGACCTACAAGTATTTTTCCGGGTTTGGGTGTTTGTCTATCTATAATATATATGTATTTACAAATAAAAAAATGTATATAAGTAGTTTGTCAGTCATCTCGTTACTATAACAAAAGCATTAGGTTGCTTACCTTGGAACTATATGGCGTTGTGTGAAATTTCCAAAAATATTATTATTATTATAGTATTGCCGTTCCCAGTACAGCAAAATAATAAAAAACCTATTACAAGAAGCTGTTCATAAAGAACTAATCGCTGCGTTATCGCAATATATTCGACAATTTAATGTAAAAATAATCACTACAACGGCGACATGCGTTATGCATACAACAGTTTGTAAAAACACGTTGTTATTTTGACCTCCAATGTTTTATATGCTGTAATGTATGTGAATGATTTTCTTGTATTTTATTTATTTTGCCGTTTTGTTTTTGTTTCCGAACAGTTGAGGACTCTAAACGGTTCGACATCCTGCAATTTTTTTATGCTGTAATTTTCATGCATTTACTAAACAATCAATCTGCCTAGCCTTTTCACAACTATGTTGGGGTCGGCTTCCAGTCGAACCGGATGCAGCTGAATACCAGAATTTTACATTTATCTACTAAACCATGTAGGTACCTAATTTCTGTTCATGAAAATATGAAAGTTTTCAGTATGAATGTGGGGGGTGGCTATACAAGTAGAGTAAGACCAAAGAAACGATGGATGGATTGTGTGAAAGATGATATGGCTTAAAAGGGAGTGACTACCGAGATAACGACTAATAGAGAAGTGAAGAAAAAGATAGGTTGCGCCCACCCAAATAAATTGGGATAATGGCAGGAGAGTGATGAAATTAAGCACATTGTCTTCTGAATTACATGATTTGTTAACCTGACAATCTTCGTCTTGTCAGCTCTTAACCCTTCGACTCGGAATGTGGATCCACACGAGACACAATGGCTTATTAAAATTGTTTCTGTTATTACGGCATACGCGGTGTTAAACATTTATAGTATTGAACTTGGAGCTTCTTTTGTAATGTTCATTGAGAATAGTGAAAGTTGAAAGAACATTTTCAGAATGTGAAAGCTCATTTGCTGGGAATGCTGTTGCCCACTCCTTTCCTTAGCCATTGTTAACTTGTTCTCAAACAGCTGAATAATATTCGTGCCAATTTAAGATTTTAAGATTCAAAATCCACATTCCCTCAAGGGTACCAGGAAACCATGTCAACAAGTAACTGGATCCACCTTAATCCTAAACATTCCTACCACGGCCTGTTTAAGGAAGCTGACGCCCCCATGACTTGGCTCGCTCCCATATTGGTACCTGGAACCACCATGCTTTTGGCACGTACCACATATCGATAAAACTTTACGACTCTTCCTGTTGTTTGTGGGGCAGAGCTAACCAGATCATACGGTCCCCACTAATTGGGGCGGCGGTTTTGAAATGAAAGTGATGCATAGAATTTATATGACGGGTTGTCCATTGTACGTTTTGGGGTCATCAAGAGGGGCTGTTATGATTGAAGATCTTCTCTTCTTCTTCGTGTGGTTAGTGACTAACCTGGTGTCAGAGTTTTAATGCTGCCCATGGGCCTCTGACTTAGCATCACACGCTATTGAGAAATATCTCTCAGACATGCCGATTTACTCACGATGTTTTCCTTCACCGATTTTAAGCAAGTGATAATTATACAATACGCACATGAAACCGAAAAATCAGAGGTGCGTGCCTTTTTTTTTTTTTTTTTTTTAAGGCTGGGAAATCATCCAATGACTGCTCCCGCTCTGGGTGGAGCGGAAGGGAGTGTCAGACTCTTACTGACTAAAACCCATCCATGTTCCTTCCGTAGCCCTTTATGTTCCGGGGTAGCGGTAACCCTTTCGGACAATCCCGTTGAACTCGAGACCTATGACTTGGCAGTCCGACGGTCACACCACTAGGCTATCATTGCTTTTTAAACGATTGATTTAATGATTGACGATACCTTATTATTACTGTGTATGAATGCGGAATCCTGGCGGTCCTCACTACCAAACTTACTGCCTGTACTAACTCAACACTTTGCAAGTAACGTGGCAATTAAAATAGAAGTTGCAGACTTTGTAAAATGATTAGAAAATTATTAGTACCTATTAAATATCATCTTAGAATGGGTTTATGAGCACTTCGTATGATGATAAATTCCTAATGTAGAAACTCACTAATGCTGCCCGACCTGGGAATCAAACCCTGGACCTCGTGCTCAGCAATAGCGCTTGCGAACACCAGACCAACGAGGCAGCCGGTAAGAATAAGTACATACGTGATATTTAACTGTTCTTTAACAGGTGTTTTGGTAGTTAGTTGCTCGTTATAATTCTTCGCGGTTATGGCATACATACATTACAGCTTTGACGAGGGTTTAAATGTCCGGGCAAAATAAACGAGGGGCGTTTAGGCATTTGACATAAGATAAAGTTAATTTTGTAAGGAACTCTATAATTACCGCAAGTGTCCTAGTAGACAAATCTTTTTTTTGTTTGAGGGTGGGAAGTCATCAAATGACTCCTCCCGCTCTGGGTCGAGCAGAAGATGTGTCAGACTTTTACTGACTAAAACCCATCCATGTTCCTTCCTTAGCCCTTTATGTTCCGGGGTAGCGGTAACCTTTTCGGACAATCCCGCTTAAGTATACTAGTCTGAGCTGTTACTGGCAATTAAACTAACTTGAGTTACCTTAAGTTCTTTCATCATTTTTTCATATTCGCATTCAGCAAATACCCAAAAATGACCATTTCAGACGCGGGTCTTCATAGTCTTCACTTTATCTGACCAAGATTATCTAACGACTTTTAAAGAGACTATGGCCTCTGAGTTTGTTGCGGCCTATCGTCTCAGAGTAGTCAGATTGGAAACGCCGACTCCAGCTTATTCCAAAATCCTATTTACAGAACAAACAATTTAATTTCATTAACCAGTCAATAAGCAAATAGAAAAATACAGAATATTAGCTTGTTGAGGTGTCTTCAAGATACAAGCTGTGTCAGTGCGAGCTACGGCAGTTTTTATGTAGATATTCACGGCATGTTCTATTAGTACCTATTATTATTTATTGAAGTGAAACTTCTTTATCGGGGTTGGAAATAAATTTAGTGTAACATTTTTTCGTTACGCGTCACATTTTTCCGTTACGCGCGTTAACAACAAACAACAACAACAACAACAACAACTACAACAACAACAACTACAACAACAACAACAACAACTTTATCTAATTTAACTTTATTTAACCAATTTCTGTAAAGTTAATTATTTTTTGAAAAATAACGTCTTAAAGAAGTTTCACTTCTTACGAGTGTACGCTAGTACACGCACACATTTTTTTTATTTAGTTTGCAAGAAGTGTAACTCTGCGATCACACATTAAAATTCAAGGACACTAGGTACAGACAGTATAAATAAACCTTCAATAAATAGTTAAAATACCATTCAACAGCCTGTAACTAATCTTCGCACCCACTCTTTCATAAGTCCGTCCTTTTCTTTCAATTCATTGTTACAGCATGTTTGTATCAGCATACCGTGTAAATAAGACAGAAATAAATTATGGAATTTAACGATGACGTAGTACATTGAACGTTAGTACTGTGCGTATACGCACCCCGCCTACACGATGATATTATGTTTGAATTTTTATTTTAGCCTGGCCTAGTAACATACTGCTGAAGAACATTTCTAGGCCTTGGAATGGCAAACCCATTGATGGATATACAGAAAATATACTTTTGCAGATAATCGATCGATCCATCAGGTTAAGCTGCGCTTGCCAGGGTTGCTCTGTGGATGGGTGACCATCTTCAGATATCGAGACTGTCGTGCCTCGGAAAGCTCATTTCGTCGTTGGTCCCGGCTGTCTTTCCCGGATCTTTGACAGTCGTTACGGGTAGTCAGAAGCCCGAAAGTCTGACAGCTAGTCTTACTAAGGGGTATCGTATTACCCAGTTAGTGACTGGGTTGTGGAGATCAGATAGGCAGTCACTCCATGTAAAATACTGGTATTCAGCTGCATCCGGTTAGACTGGAAGCCGATCCATTATAACGCCGCAATACCTATAGTTAGGGAATGGCTAGGCAGATAGATTGATACTTTTGCAGAAAAAAATTCAAATAGTTCTCGAATAGTTCTTGTTTTAGGCCCAGAAGGAACTTTAAAAAATAAAATTTTAAATGTGAGGAATTAATAGGTCCTGTGGTTTAATCAGGATAATGTGTGCGATTTTGGACACTGGACTGTAGTCTAGCGTCCAAAATCGCGTGTAAAATATTAATAAATCTACTTATTTAATAATATTTTTTTCTGATAACAACAATAATATTGAAAAAAAATAATAATCAGAGATTAAAAATACTAAATTTTAGGGCCATGCTTGAAGGGAAACCAATCAATGTTACAGATCACTTTATAATAGATTTCATTAGATAAACCTGTATAATATATCTTTTATTTCATATTAAAATAAAATGCACTGCATATTTTGAGTACTAGATACGATTTGATCTGTGCAACACTTTACATAAACAAGGACATTTTATAGTGTATACCATAGACCTAAACACTTCGTCGGGCACCTTGGAAGGACGGGGCCGGACCTTGCGGACTGCCAGTTTGGCTTCCGCAAGGGGCGCTCGACGGTGGACGCCATCATGCGCGTTAGAGCCCTCACGACGGGGGACGCGGTGTCCCAGGGTAGGGTCGTCGTGGTGGTGTCACTCGACATCGCCAACGCTTTCAACACCCTGCCCTGGAGTTGCATTGGGGAAGCACTCCGGTATCACCGGGTGCCGACCTACCTCCGTCGAATAGTCGGGGCGTACCTGACGGACAGAGCCGTCATCTACCCCGGTCGCGATGGGGAATGGAACCGGCGAGAGATGTCGTGCGGTGTCCCACAGGGATCGGTTCTGGGGCCGCACCTGTGGGACATCGGCTACGACTGGGTGCTGCGGGCCGACCTCGCTGACGGCGTCAGCGTAATTTGTTACGCTGACGACACGCTGGTTCTGGCGCAGGGAAGGTCGCATCAGGCGGCGGCCGACGCGATGACACGCGGGGTTGCGATAGTCGTTGAGAGGATCCGGCAGTTGGGTCTCGAGGTGGCATTGCACAAATCCGAGGCCATGTCCTTTCATGGGCCTCGGAATAGGCCACCATCGGGATCCCAACTTACGGTAGGAGGGGTTCACATCGGCGTCGAGACCACGATGAAATACCTAGGTCTGGTCCTCGACAGCCGATGGAATTTCGTGGAGCATTTCCGACGTTTTGGCCCCCAAGCTGGAACGGACTGGGGCCGCCTTCAAGCGGCTCTTGCCCAATTTGAGGGGGCCAAACGCCTCCTGCCGGAGGCTTTACGCGGGAGTCGTGCGGTCCATGGCCCTTTACGGGGCCCCGGTGTGGGCGCGTTCATTGCGGCGGCGAGCCGCCCACTACCTGAACGCGCCCCAAAAGGTGGTAGCCATTCGGCTAATCCGGGGGTACCGCACGATCTCGGGCAAAGCGGTGAGCCTCCTTGCCGGACTGCCACCGTGGGATCTGGAGGCGATAGTCCTCGCGCGCCTGTACGAGTGGCGCGCGGAGGTACTAAGCCGGGGGGAAACTCCGTTTCCGCAGCAAATTGCGGCGGAGCGGACGGACCTCCGGCGCGATCTCATGGCGGCCTGGAATCAGCGACTGTCGCAACCCAGCGCAGGGCACGCCACGATAGTGGCGGTAAGGCCCCTCTTTGAGGAGTGGCTAGAGAGGCGTCACGGCGCCCTCACCTTCCGCCTGACGCAGGTCCTCACCGGACATGGATGTTTCGGGAGGTTCCTGCACATCATCAGGCGGGAGGAAACGCCCGGGTGTCATCACTGCGAGGATCGCCCAGAGGACACGGTAGAGCACACGGTGCAAACCTGCCCCGCTTGGGCGGAGCACCGCCGTGTCCTCGTAGAGGCGATCGGCGGCGGCGACCTCTCGCGCCCGGCCCTGGTGCAAGCCATGGTCCGGGGCGAGAGGGAGTGGGAGGCAGTCACCTCCTTCTGCGAAAAAGTTATGCTCGCGAAGGAGGTGGCGGGATGGGAGAGAGAAAGGTCCTCCCGTCCCAGCCGCCGCGGGAGACGCTCCGGGCGTCGGGAGCCACGTGACGACTCCCGGCCACCGTAGGCGCGGGCCTGCGGGCGGTGAGTAATGGGTGACTCACCGTCCGATCAGCACCAGACCCGTGCCGTACGGCGCGTATATGTTCCACGCGCGCCTCAAAGAGATGTCAGCATATGAAGGGGCCCCTCAGGGCCAAGCCTGCCGGGTAAGCGGGATTGTCCGAAAGGGTTACCGCTACCCCGGAACATGAAGGGCTACGGAAGGAACATGGATGGGTTTTAGTCAGTAAGAGTCTGACACTCCCTTCCGCTCCACCCAGAGCGGGAGCAGTCATTGGATGATTTCCCAGCCTTAAAAAAAAAAAAAAAGACCTAAACACTCAGTGCTCATAAATGCAGCACATGTTAGTAACAGCCAAAGAAGCACGTGTATCACCCTGAAATAATTTACTTCGAGATAACGTAAACAAGATCGCTGTAGATCAGGGGCGCACAACCGTAAGGTTTAATTTATATTGCCGTTGAACAGAATGGAAGCGTTTTTTTCCTGTGTGAAGCATAATAAACTTTTTGTCAATAGTGTAATGTATAGAGTCAAATAACAGGTCGAGCGTATTCTGGAGAGTTCTCGCGCATTCTCGGTAATTTCCGCAGTTTTAAGCTCGATTCTAGTTTATACGCTACACAAATGTCATAAAGTTAATTTTGCTATGTACAAAAAGTCGTTTCCATTCCATTCCGAGGCGGTGTAAATTGAGCCTTAACGTACAGTCATTCAAGTGGATTTGAGTTTCAATAAATGACATGACGTTAATTACGTCAATGGATTCTTCACTTTGGCTGAAAGGAAATTTCACCTAAAATAAATAATTTAAAAGCTTAAGTCATTGACTGCCACGCAGCAGACACAATAGAAAAACTATTGTTTGTCGGACACACGGTGACCGCGTTGGCGTTCAACGTGTTAAGTGTACTTCTCAAACAATGAATTTACCTTTAAGCTTTCGTTTCCAAAACGTTTTTTTTGCAAATACGGTTTGGAGTTAAATATTTCAAAACATTTAAACTCTTAAAAAGAAAAAAACAGGTTTGTCATCCCTGGCGTAGACTGTACCTTGCCCACGCGCATTAGGGTGGTCTACAATCTAAAAGAAAACACCCAATGATATAATCAGCTATTGCCGCTGTAAATAAACCGATACGTGGAATTTCTTGTTTTTCGTTCCATGATAGTATTTGTCTAGAAGCTTTTTAAGAATGTCTGTTAATTAGATATTCTTGGCTCGCTTTTGAGTTTTAAATGTTTTTTCAATGCTCTGACGTGAGAACTGTTAGTTACTTCGGATAATATTTTTTTCAGAGCAAAACTATAAAAAAAACAAAATTATAACTTTTTAAATATAAATGAAACACATCACTATCTAACTTAATGCAAAGAATGCAAAACACCAACCTAACAACAGCAGCCGAAGTTCCCTTAGCAAGAGAGAAATAAAAACGACTAAAGAGTTGAAGGCCTTAGCAACAGTCCGAAATAAAACAAAAGAATAAAAAGGCCGTAACACTCATAACCCAGTCACAATAACTCATTCTGCTAATATAAACATAAGTTTATATAAAACTAACAAACAAACGTCGAAGGTACAGCTGTGTATATCGGTCAGATGAACTTGTTGAAAACATACGTATCATTGTTCCTAGCAGTTGAATCGATCACGGTATATGACGGAACTATTGGAGGAATTTGGAACGAGGCATTTCGAGGAAGAATGTAGTTATATATTATTTTTGTTATGTTACGGGATGCTATAAACAGGCCAATGTATGTTTTGCCAAGGTTGCTGTTAGAAATGACGAAGGTTTTTATCAGAAGGTTTAGCACTAGTCTCCTATAGACTCTTCGATCAATAAAGGTGTGATGTTTGCTAACAATTTGACTAATCCAAACATCTTCGCTATTTTGCTGCTGACGAGATTCTTTTGTTGTACTTTTACAATTAGTATTCTGCTTATTGTTAAGCTCTGGGGCCCTCGACAAGTGCCAACCGCTCCGTGTCGATTCGATTTCGAAATTGTTGAAAGATTGATTCGTTATCTCAGCGATTCGGATTATCAAGAACGCCACTTGTCAATGCATTTGTTTGGGAATATTGATCGAGTTTCGATACACAATTTGACACTGTCTAGCACTTATCGATCGAATACGATTGATCACGTGACATTTCAAAAGCTTATGCCAATTCCATACATTTCCAATTTATCTCATTTCGTTATCATTAATGATAATGTGACTTGGTTTAGTCCCCAGGACGCCTAGACAAAATCTCTTTTCTGTAAGCGTTAACGCCAACGGAAGATCAAATTGTATGGAGTTAACATTAAAAGTTACATGACATCTCTAAAGTTACTGTCAACTCCATACAATTTAATCTTTCCATCATTGATTACAGGAAAAGGGATTTTGTCTAAAGGGCAGATAAGGAAGACGAGGCAAACCAGTCTATTTATAAGAAACCCCATCAAAATTAATTTCCTACTGCCAAAAACATCAACAATGAAATCCAAAATATGTGGAACCGGAATCTTTCGTTTGCATTTCATCAGTTCCCCTTGACCATATAAAGCAGGTCACTTTCCACAACTCAGCGTGGACAGTTATTACTGAAGTATGCGGGCATTCTTCAAGCTACATTGTCGGAGCGAAAACTGTCATTGGTATGTATTATTGATTACCGTTTTTAATTAAATTAATTGCTGTTTATTCAATGGTCTTTTTTTTTCTTTGGCGCCATTTATAAGATATGTAGGTAATTTCCAGTTGTATTATGTATGTATGCATGTTGTGTTTCTAGAGGAGTTGTATCAGTCATGAATCAATCATGATTAATGTCGCCAACCTTTGTGGCACCAACGAGCATTCTTTGATGTCTGTAAGGGGACAGATTTCTACTTTGATGTAAATCTCTATATGTTACTATTGTGAAGGAGCGTTGCAATTACAAAATTGATAGATTTTTGGCCTACGGCAGAATTTACCGATGAACTTTCTTTAAATCTCAAGGACTTTATGACAATTCAAAGCAATTATGACAAGCGTGACAGTTTCATAACTTAAATAGTGACATTATATATATGAAACAATACGAGCAGACTATTCTTATTTAAAACACTTGAACCTGACGTCATTCAAGAGTAGGCACACCTAATGGACTGCGTATTGGCTTAACTGATAAATAGGCAGTACTGATCGTGACCGGCGCTCGCGCAGGTTATTTGTAGCACAAAGGTGAACGAGACACGGCAGCTATTGCTTACGAATTTGCATCTTATGTTTTAGAGGTTACCGTAAAATTGGTCGTAAAAGTGAACAATCTAGTGATAGTACGTGATGTTCAAAATAGAGGTACTGGATGTTTTCACCATACAATATTAGGTATTACTCGGTCTGCATTTTGAAGCAATTAAATTATCAAATTTAGTTTTTGGTAGAGAATTTGGTTTCTTTAATAATTTTTAACATTCTAATGAAAATTTATATTGTCTGTCTCAAGTTTCATCTACAGATTAAGACTGCAAAAATCACTCATGAACCGAATCTTTACAAAAAACTGGTTGCTTGACAAGCCAAAACAAAAAACTGCAGAAAAGATTAAATTTTTGCAGCTTTCTGCGAATCTTGGCGAAAGTTGTCGCGAAAGTCCTGCGCCATTAGTCTGTTGTGTTTTGAATTTAGAATACACAGCTCATTATTCTTGAATGATTAATTGTATATGGAGTGAATGGAATAGAAAGGAAAATAGTTTCACTCCTGAGTTTCAAAATACTTAACATTTTGCTACAGAACAATAGGAATTGTTAAGAGCGTTGAGATGCGAGGGAATTTATTGCTCAGACTCATCTTTATGCGACTATGCGACGAAATATGTATAATTAGTTTCACATCATAATATTCCGCTGAGGGTCTAAAATTGAGGGGATACAGATTATTATCCCCGAATTTTTAAGATAAACTAAATTACGTAAAAAAATATTATTAGTGCTGGGTTTGTACCTCTTCTGGAATAAAAAAAAAATAAACAAAACAAAACGTCATAGTCCTATGTGCCACATACATGATATATTAAAACTTGTCTGCAAAAGCCTGCTTCACCACAGTAGAATGAAAGTCATCAAACAATAGCCTTCGCCACGCACAATACAACAGTAGAATCTTCAACTACAATAAGTTTGTTTGACATTCCGTTTTATTCGCACTATATTGTTGTGATTGGTTACAAGAGGCGTGAAATGAAACGAATTTGCATCATATTGGCAGGTGACGACGGCACCTGAGGTGATCGCTCCATTTCTAACACATTCGTATGGAAATATCAACTGTTCCGAACTAAGTTGAGAAGTGCGTATATACTTGGGAACGTATGGACTCTATGGAATAACTTTCAAATAAGTTTTGCTTGTACTATAGAAAGTTTAAAAATGGTTCGTATTTACTTGGTGGCAATTGATCTCTAGATGTAAGTTACGTAACACCCAACATCATTACATCTCGCTCGATATATATAACGAACGATGAGACAAAACAGCGATGCGATCCTGGCTGGAGGCCTCATTTTTTTAAAGGCATCCACAGGCAAGCCCGTTCGAAAACCTAGGGTGAACTGCGAGATCCCCATTCCAAAAAAAAATATGAAGCGAATTTGCTTTAAGCTAATTCTCACAACCTTAAGCACGAGATTTCTATAGGAGTTCAAATGCTATTTATTATAATAATAACCACAATAATCCTCTATATTCTCCTTACGTCGGACGTGAAGACAATAACAGAGATCGCCACAACATTGCTCAAGATAGTGCAACCGCTGAGCTATTGTATGGAGCCGTCACGATAATGCATTATCCTCGCAGATTCTAAGGTTCTAAGGCTATGCCCAATGGTTGTAACTACATAGTTAAGCTTTAGAGTAGAATGATGAACTGTTCATGTCTTTTGTTTGCTGTTTACGTATTTAAGATAGTATTTTAAAGAGATGTTAGGGTTATGATAGACGCAACTCGTTATTCTAAACAATCTTATTATGATTGTTTGTCTTTCCTTTCTCAGGTCCCTGGCTAAATAATAACAGTTACACGGATCGATTCATCAGGTTAAGCTACGCTTGCCGAGGTTGGTCCGTGGATGGGTGACCATCTTTACATATTGAGACTCCTCCGTGCCTCGGAAAGCACGTTAAGCCGTAGGTCTCGGCTGTCATTCGTGGATCTTTGACAGTCGTTACGGGTAGTCAGAAGCCCGAAAGTCTGACAGCCAGTCTTACCAAGGGGTATCGTGTTACCCAGTTACTGACTGGATTGTGGAGGTTAGATAGGCAGTGGCTCCATGTAAACTTAGAAGTAAAGTTTTTTCTGGTTATGTAATTGTATTTACTAATTTACTATGTATTGCGGCATATTATAAACTTTACATGTGAGTGTGGGTGTGGCTACAAGATTCCCATATCGTTCAAAATGGACCTGCACAAAACTTCAAGTGGGTTGACAAACATTCCTCTAGAACTATTCCAACGAGCGTTATGTAATAGGCTCTAACAAGATGCCTCCGTTTTGTTTGTTTAATAAGTCGATGTTCTAATAAGAGACTGTCGAATTGTCAATGCTTGCTAAACATTAGGCCTCAATTTCGAAAATTCTATGTACGCAATTTTGTAATTTCGGACAGTATTTTATACATTTTAATGTAGCGTAAAATAGTTTTATTAAAACCTATGTATGCGTATCTGAATTGTGCATGTTACTTAGCAAAGCTACAGTTCTCTAGAAGAGCGGTTGCCACCACGGTACAGCCGCAGTGAATGTCATGAAAATGATGGCAATGGGTTTGAACTTTACGTTGTCAAAAAACTGTCTCATGAAAACACATAAACGTGATACCGTTTAATAACGGTTTAGTGAAGTAATTTAAGGAAATTTGTGGACGCTATGTAGCAGCACCTTTCTTCTGACTTGGTGGCGGGGATAAATTTACGGTGACTAAAAACGCTCTCGATAAAACACACAAACTTAATAATGTTCCCGCGAAGTTTTTCGCCGGTATATTGCGGCCACTGATCTTCTTATACATATATACCTTTCTTATATTTCTTCTTCTTATAGATCTTATCTATCAGAAGCCTATCCCTCACGTACTAAAGTAATCAAACTTTAAAATTGTAACGGATTAACTACGTAGGATTTAAGTTATGTAAACATATTATGAGTTATGTTCAAATATGAGAAAAGTAAATACTTAAAACCATTATGTTTACATACTCAATCGGTTCTTTGAAGGCATCTTTTGAATACAATATGTATATTTGACTTACATTTAAAATTGTAAATTCTAATTGAACAATTTTATGCCTCATTCAGTTAAATGCCCAAAAGTAAAAAAATATGAATAGTCTTATATGGCTTGGGACTATATGGCGTTGTGTGAAATGCATATTATTATATATTATAATATTTGCTTAAATTACGTCTTTGTTTATCACTTTCAGGGACCAAACGCTCATAGACGTGATAATAACAAAACTTCTATTGTGTCCCCTTTCTTGCTCTATAGGTTTCTTGCTCTACAATATAATAAAAAACAGTTATGGTCATTTATCAACAAGATATACTTAATTCCCCTGAGAATACCGCTTACTGAACACGCACAAACAATAACAACAATGTATTTAACTAATTCCCTTGATAAACCAGTGAGTGGATAGTAGACACCCGCATGAACACAAACGAGTTCAAATCCATCGACCCCGTAAGACCATTGCGGTTAACCCAGATCTGACTAAAGTGCATTACAGTTTGTAGGTGAGTTAACTTGAAAATGTATGCGAGGAGTTATCTATGCAGAATCTGCAGTTTGTACGCTCAGAGAGGTAAAGGAAATTCAATATGAATGAATCAGGTAGAATTTATCAAACATATATATCTAGTTAACGATGGTAAAGAGGCTATTGAAAATAATGGATTATTTTGCGGAAATGTTGTGATATACAAAAAATCGGCTAATGTCATCATCGTAACTCGTTATACGAAACTGGTTATTCTACCAGATCCACAAATGACCAAAACTATCAACTCAAAAGAAAAGGACGCGACAAAAACGTGAAAAAAATATTTTAATCAACTGACCTCGAGCCGAATTAAAGCTATCACATAATACCGACCGATAAAATGTAATGTCAAGGCCTCGGTCACATCTACGCGAGCTAGCGCCGTCGAAACGCTAAAGGACACTCCACTTGTTTTTAGAGCTATAAATTCCAATCAAACAGTTGATAGGTGGCCACCAGAGCATTAGTATAATTGTTATGCCCAATAGATTGCTTTACTAGCTCAGTTAGTCGCTCATGAGAGGCGTCAATGATGATGATGAGATAATATTTAGTTACACGAGTCGTTGAAGACATTTGCATAATGATGGACAAAAAATTGACGAAGTAATGTATGAGGTTAATGAACTCTGTATTGTGGTTTGTGGTTATCAAGTAGCGGATAATTATAACGTAGCGCCTTGGAGATGAAGAAAAAAATATGATAAAAGAGAATGTTATGACATTAGCAGAGTTACGTTGCTATTAGTCGCGTCTAAAGCCTGATTTGCACGGTGCAATTAAATTCTGTGGAACACCGTAAGCTTAAAGCAACGATAACATTTACACCATCTAAGCAGCTGTCATTCGTGGATCTTTGACAGTCGTTACGGGTAGTCAGAAGCCCGAAGGTCTGACAGCCAGTCTTACCAAGGGGTATTGTATCACCTAGGTACTGGGTTGTGGAGGTCGGATAGGCATTCGCTCCATGTAAAATACTAGAATTCAGCTGCTTCCGGTTAGAATGGAAGCTGACCCCAACATAGTTGGGAAAAGGAAAGCAGAATGAAATGAAGCAGTGTTTAGACGATGCAGGTTATTTGTTTCCGCAAAGAAAAACTTGCATCGTGTATGAGGCTTAAGATAGTTGGATCAATAACCTTATACACGTGGATCTAATGGTAAAAAAACAACAATCAAAGATATTTTCATATACCAATCAAATGTTCATATTCTCGCATATGTAGGTGATGGAATGAATGAACCGATCAAGGAAAACAGCTAAGACAATATTATCCCAGACAATGGACTAGCTGTCGTCATTATCGTACCACTATTATTAGCGCAGCTTAATATTATTGCCACTATATGGTCGTCTGGCCATGGGAATATTCATGTTGTCTGTCTGTCTTATGCGGTATACAGGGTGTAACCGAAAGGGTATATACAAACAAAAGCATATGCAGACCACCAAACTGAAAAACTTTTACAAGGCGACCAACTCCGAAATCGCAAAAAAAAATCAGCAACATTTCGACGAGTCACGTGACCAAAAATGTATAGACCACCCAATGGTTGGAACACCGCTCCTTGTATTGTATCCACTCCTGCCATAAACATAACATAGGAGGAAAAGGAAGGCTTTATATGATTACAAACTATGGATATGTGCACATTGTTTATCGTCAATCTGCTATCCACTCCTGTACAAAAGCTTTTCTGGACTTTTGAACGTCAGAGCATAAACAAACGCGCGTGCCCTCCACGCCAAGCCACAAAAATTTATTTCTTCTTGTTATCATGAATTTCTCAAAATCCATGGTGTCTTTTAATGTTTGTCTTTTAATCTTGTTTCATGTCATTAAATTCGTACAAGAGCTTAAATTTTTAAAACACTCACAGAAGTAATGATTTAATTGTTTATAGTGTTGTTGCCATTGTCACATATTTGTGTCGTTGGCGTACAGGGCATGCGGTTACTTGTCACGTATATGTGACAAGGGCATTCAAAAGGCTAGGAAACAAAACATCATATTAAATTCGAAACCAATACAGCTACACCAATACGTCTATAAAATTCATACCAACATACCAATACTAACCGCTACAGATAGAACCCATCAAAGGCGATCATCATCCAAATATAGCCACAAGAATGTAAAAAACTCAATCGATATTGCATTCGTCTGGCTTATAACGACCGTACCTATTCTGACACTATTTAATGTTGATCTTAATGTGTATTTAATTGGTGATTCAATGAATGTTATGGTGATTTAGGCAACGTTAGGAGCTATTATTATTTATCCCCAAACTTGTCTGAGCGTATTTGAGAGGACATTGGCTCTAGTTAAAAAAATGAATACTTAATGTGTATCGTTTGAAATGCGTAGTAACAGAATTATAGACTAGTTTTTATATAGAACAATAATCTTCAGTATAATAATCAGCTGACTTGCACTCGCAAATCTGAAACTATTTTGTTTGAAACTATAATAAACTTATTTTTTATCATTATTTTCTGAAGGATTGACGTAATACTTTTCTTTTGTTATTCACAAAGGAGGGATCATCTGATCTAGCTGGTTTTACTACATTAGCATCCTTGACATTATCATGACCAGTTTTCATATGTTTAATGATTACGTTATGTAAATTGAAAGTTCTTGTGGTCGGGGGTCATTTAAATTCGATGTCTCGACTCTAATTTTAACTAACTATATTAATTACTAGCACTTTGCCAGCGGCTTCGCTCCCGTGGACTTTCCCGCGGGACCCGTTATTTTTCCCCGGGATAAAGGTGTTAGAAAGTATGTTACTCCCTGAAAACTAAGCTTTCTAATGGTGAAAGAATTTTTGAAATCGGCACAGCAGTTTTTGAGTTTCTTCATTACAAGCATACACACAAAACTACAAATCTTTACTCTTTATAATATTAGTATAGATTATTGTTGCTACCGGTTGCTATGTTTGACTGATTTATTCTTGATTCATACAATATTCTAATCAAATCTAGACTTCGACTAACCGCTTTTGAGAAATAAACTGTTGTTTTTTTCTGTAAGATTTTCTTTGGTTATTAATTTATCCACAATTTCCACAAACGACCGCATTTCATATACCAAAGAGGTAATGACATTTGAAAACCTAATTCACAATGTATGTCAATGATGTTTGAATGAACCAAATGAACTGGATCCATTGAGCAGTCTCATTTGGAAAGTAATTAACATATTTATCAAGTTATTAAAATTCAGGCACATTATAAAGTTTTGATGGCTGTAATAAAATTATTATGTGATCTATTTAACTTTGTACTCTTTAACGGTAATGGGTCTTGATATAAGTTATGACTTGAAGGTCTTGGGTTCAAATTCCGGTTGTGGCATACCAAGTTGGAACATTTTTTAGCATAACTGTGTTGAGAGTTTAATGAGTTCTTGTGGGTAAATCGATAAAATATTTAGCCGTAGTTAAAACGGTTTAAAATTAAGAAGTCATCATTTTGTTTAATTGACCAACGTTTATGTTTTGTTATATTATACTTTTTAATTTTTTGTAGATTTATTCGGCTTTGCAAACTTACCGTTGACTAGTTTCTATAGGTTCAAATCAATTGAAGGTTATTGTAAAAATATTATGGTCAATGGAATTGATTTATAATCGTTCTAGATCCCTACTTTCTATTAAAAACATCATCTTTCTCTATGTATACACTTTTACCAGCTTTCAGTTCAATACGCCTTTTTTAGGCTGGGAAATCGTCCAATGACGTCTCCCGCTCTGGGTGGAGCGGAAGAGAGTGTCAGACTCTTACTGACTAAAACTCATGCATGTTCCTTCCTTAGCCTATGTTCTGCCAATCCCGCTTAAGTTCAATACGCCTACGTCCAATAGTCAGTTGTATATTGAAACTTACCGTGCATGCGAAGAGTGCGTTTTGCCACGTCGCTTTGTTCTCGCTGAAGAAGTAGCAGCTGTGCCCGAGCCTGATAAACTGCGGCGGACACACGTAGGACATCTTCGTATTGTTCCTCTGACCCTCCACACTACTGCCTGGAAGTGGAAAAATGATACTGTAAGTACCTTCTTTAAGGCGATTTGAAAAAAAAATGATAATTATAGGAGTATGGAAAGAAGAGGTTGAGGTAAATGATTAACAAAAGCAACACAATATGAAATGCTAACTGCTGAGGGATTTACCTAAGGTGCTAAGATGTGCCTAATTTTGTCAGGGTTGTCAAAGATTTCTCTAGATCAGGCCCGGAAGAACTAAGGTAGTTTACTGATAAAAACTTACTTTACCCTAAAGTAACTCAATCTAGTACTAATGCCCAATCTAACAAAAGGGCGAGGCAGAGTTTGCTCTTGAACTGGGTGCTCTACGGCTTTTACCGTCATTATTTTCCATCAATAATAATAAACCATTCAATTTAAAGATTTTCAAAGAAAGCCCTAGTTCAAGTTTGATCTCTTTTTTCGCCAGAAACACAGGATTATGTTTTCAGGCACAAATTAATCATGGTTTAACTTGACATAGATTTAAGATAACTGTATTTTTTAATAAATGTAATTATTAAATTGAACTGGTGTCCTGCCTTTTCGCAGAAAATTGTTTGCCAAATTAGTCGTTAGTTAGTAATCGTTAGTTGTCAAAGTGTAACATCGGCGAAACGTTGGTTGGCAAGTGAAAATCTGGCAAACAATTTTCGGCGAAAAGGCAGAGAACCTATTGAACTAGCTTCCTCCAGCGGCATCCTCCGCGTGTATGTCGTTAAATATCCCACGGGGACGTACTACAAGGATAAAAGTATCATATGTGGTATAGTATCATATCCAGGTTATAAACTATCTGTGTGGCAAATTTCATTCAGATCCCTTCAGTCGTTCTGGCGTGATTGATTACACACTTCACATTTATAATATTAGTAGGATTATTATTTCAGAACAATTTTCTCTTCCAACTTCTTTTTAAACTGTACCATTTTCATTAATGTTCTAGAGTCTAGTTTTAAACAGACTCACTGCAGAAGTTATACGAGCTTGAAATAAGCTGTTGCTGCAGCCACTGCGAATTTCCCAGCACACTATAAAATTAGCAGTTCCATCAACTTTAGAACTACGTATTTATATAGGAGACTATTTTATGCATGGATTATTACCACTCCCGAGATGAGATAACTTCTGTTTTAACTAGGTTTAATTTTGCTACCATTTGCAGTGAGAATTTCATCAAGTTACCTATCCATTGCTAGTTTTCTCTGTTTTCAAACGTCCCTAGCGACAGAATTATTTAATAGGAAGCGCAATTTCTCGAGAGAGCGAAAAATTTGTTAAAAATACTGGGTATTTTTTAGAATGATTCATGGCTTCCTGAATTTCCGTTGGGAATTCCTTACTTCGTCTAACTAATTAATATTGAGCAGGTCTGCCTTATCGCTTGGTATATTATTATTATTAGGTACCACTCGATAGTAGGACTTCTGATAAGAGAATTGTTATTAAATTCCTATGATGTAGGCCAAGGAATTCCAATGTAATCCTATTTCCAACTAACGTGATGGTTTTTTCATCTTCTTGCAAATGAACTGGAAAAATATGTTTGGGATATTTAGGGTTTCTCTCTGCAACGAAAATGATCGCAAAATCAATGGGACAAATTGAAGCGCGTGTCTATTGCGATTTGTTGTTTATCATTTTACTAATCACAGCTGTTTAAGCGCGCTTGAGAAGTTTGAACTTTTTCGTTCGAGAAACTGACCTTTAGTGAAGTATTCACTTGTTGACTCTACACATTCCCATCTTGTATTGTCCGGATAAACACAAAGAAATACAACAACACTCAAAACATTACTCTAGCCAAATATTACGTAACCCACAAACTTCAAAGTGGTTTTGACCATTTTTGGCCCACAAACCACTGACAGCATTACGACAACTCATGAAAGACAGCCCATTGTTACTCTTATCTACCATCAAAACGGTGGCTGGTATCTTCCATTAGCCCAAAGATAGTGGGCGGATTATATTCGCGATCAAGTTCTCGACCAAGGTCACCAACCAGACGGACTGAGTTTTTTGGGAACGTCTTTGGACGATGTGTTTTTGTTTTGTCGGAAGTCGTTTGACGTTGGAAATAAAAAACAATTGCTTGTACAGAAGTAGACAATGCAATGCTATCTGCTTAAGGAAAAGGCTAGATACCAGCCCTGATACATTTTGAGAATAAATTGTAATTAGGATTAGTAAATAAGAAATTAAATGATGATAAAAATTACAAATCGAAACAGATTACCAGTTTTCATGGAAAAGAAAATCATACAAATAATATCGAATAAGTTTCTATACCAACGCAAAAATAAGTATCATGGATAGCCGGAAAATTAACCAAGTACTGGCAGGAAATAAATCTTTATCTTTGCCATTAATCTTTTTGACCTCGAAGAGAAAGGAAGCGTTCATGATCGTCGTATCAATCTTGATGTGTATACTCGTATTTATTACAGCTCTATTACCATCGCCAAATGGGTGAAACGAGACGTTTCATCTTCATAAACTGTAATGTCAAATACAGTAGTTGGAAATCAGTTAATAGGTTTTTATGATTTTTTTTTAATGCGTCGTTAGTCTATTTGTCGGCCTAAGTTCGATTCTAGGGTTAGGGAAAGTGTTATTGGGTTTTCCATCTGGAATTTCTCAATTCACGGAGTCTTTTTTTTTTTGAGCGTGGGAAGTCATCCAATGTCTTTTCCCGTTCTGGGTGGAGCGGAAGGGAGTGTCAGACTCTTACTGACTAAAAGCCATCCATGTTCCCTCCTTTAGCCCTTTATTTTCCAGAGCGGTAACCCTTTCGGACAATCCCGCTTATCCGGCAGGCTCTGCCCTAACGGGCCCATGGAGTCTGGATTTGTGCCCGATTCATGGCCATAAGTTCGCTCCCTATTACATGGGACTTAACACGTTGAGCGCCAACACGGTCACCGGTGAGCCGCGAACAATAGTTTTTCTATTGTGTCTGCTGCGTGGCAGTCAATGACTTAAACATAGCTGGCTAATGGTGGATGTACTATAGATGCCTAAATCTTCGCTTAATACAGGCGTAATGTAATATTATGTTATACGTATTTTGAATTTTCTTTGCGCGTTACTATCTCCATTGAATTTGTTATGTGCACTTTAAAAGTTCTCGTTTAATCATACTTTAAACCTGCAAAGAGTTTCATCTTTATGGATGGCTGTTAGTACAGGCGTCTATATTTCGGGTTTTCCCGTGTAATTTCGGTCTACACGGGGGCTTTTATTCATGAGTTCTTGAAGCGCCAATGAGGTTTACGCAAAGTGACTATCACCGCATTCTGTGTCTCGCAGAATTTATGAATGATGCTTTTCATCTCAGTGGTTGAAGTACCTACTTATTCTTCCGGTGTATAATATCTGTCTCTACTTAAGTCTAGAGACTTTTACCTTTAGACTCATCATCCTCAACTGCCTAGCCTTTTCCCAACTACGTTGGGGTCGGCTTCCAGTCTAACCGGATGCAGCTGAGTACCAGTATTTTACATGGAGCGACTGCCTATCTGACCTCCACACCCCAGTGACTGGGCAATACGATACCCTTTTGTAAGACTGGCCGCAGGTTTTTGGGCTTCGGACCCGTAACGACTGTCAAAGATGCACAAATGACAGCCAGGACCAACTTTTACTTCTAGGCTCTTGAGTAATGATAATACTGATAGTTTATATCTAATGCTCAAAAGAGACCGATCTGCTAGCAAAACATAAATGGTAACAACAATACAGGAATATCTAAAACCGTGACAGACAAATAGGTCACAATAGCAGAACTAGATCTAACCCCAGCTAAAACTGGAACGGCGCTAAAACTCTAACGTTTTGCTAAAATAGATGTCTCGTTAAGCTTAACTGCCGTAAAGCCGGTCAAATGTTGGTTAGCACGGAAGCCGTGAGTTATGGCGGAAGCATGTGACCTAGCGGAGATTCTACTGTTATCTAGATTATAATTTTATTCTCATTTTTTATATTCACTACGGAAGCGGGAATTATAATTGCTTGGATGTTTGGCCGGGGTAATTACTTAATATAATGTTTTAAAAGTTTGTTGAACCGTCTGTTCTTCCTTAGACTAAACAAGGACAAAAGTATTTTTGTATAATTTGATAAAAGGCTCTTTTCAGTTTGAATTTACTACACGCTTCTAAACGAGTCCAATGAATTTAGTGTAGGTACTTAATTTTTTCATATTGGATAAATAAATTGTGATAAAGGAAAGAAAAGACGCAGAAGATTTTTAGCAAGGGACTAGATGAAAATAAAATAACCTGGAAATGGCATAAGACAGGAAAAACAACGTTATAATAAATAAAACAAATAGGTAATACTCACAAAACACGATGAAGACAAACGCACCGATGGCCGCTACTCTTACTCTCCGTTCCATGGCTTCCATTTTTTTCAACGTCACTTTAATTCACAAACACACTCAACAAACACTTTTCACTGGATAGTTCTGCACGAATCCATATTCAATTCACAAAACAAAAAACTAAATTTGACAGTTAGGCCTTATAACATTTCCAAATTAGACACTCCAGAAGTTGTTTCGATTTGAATGTAGAAAACGTCACCTGAAACAAAAGAAAAACAAAAAATTATATTTAGAACAAGACTTGTGTGTTGTTTTATGCAACCTCTGTGTTGATTTGAATAAAAATGTTATGTGGGTCACGTAATCTTTATTATCAGGATTCAGACGTAGGTATCTTAAATTCATGATTTATCGTTCTGCGTATGAGTCGATGAATTGTGAGTGTAAATTATGCATTCATTGATAATGTTATCAAAATGCACTAATACTATAATTTGTCACCAAAAGATTATAAATATAAATACAGTGTGTTAGATTGAACGAGGGATAAACTGTATAGTACATACTTTCAGGGGTAAACTGTACCTGAAATCACATAATAGAGTATTCGAATCGGTCAAAAATAAAATATATCACATGGAAAAAAGCCCGCTCGTCATAAAAACTTCCATCACCGTGCCGAAATTAAATATAATGCGAAGATATAATTGTTAAATTGCATTTAATGCTAATAAGTATTCCATTTTAGTGTAAAAATCTGTGACGTCAAAATGTTATATTTCATATAAATCACGTACAAATGCCGCGTTTTGACAGTTCATAAAAAGTATCGTTATTGACTACCCTTTCAAATACCCCATTCGTCAAAATGAAAAACTCATATTTTTTTTCATATATAAGAGTTGGTTCTATAGACAAAGTTGTTGATTTTCATGGGTACTATACAACCTGAAAGTATGTTCCTCGTTTAACCTAACACAGTGTATAAGCATATACCTTACTTCGGAAAAACGGTATGTTTCTCAACACAATATCATCTTACTCGTAGTCCAAGAACCCTCGCCTCCAGAAAGACCTCTCTTCGTATCGGTTTATTTACTACTCCAATTACGCTGATAACACTGCAATGTACCTTAAGTACCTAATTAGCGCTACCTTAAGTGGAAGATCAAATTGTATTATTCGTCACGGACACCACAAAACCTGATCATAATATATCATAATATACATTTTAATAATCTCCTGTTACAATTAACACTGTTTCCGATTACAACTATGGACGCTTATCGTAGTAATTTGACTACATTATGTAGGTATAGTATGAGCACCTGGGCGACTAACTTATGGGCTGGATAAGCGAATTGTAAGCAATGTGTAATAATAGTGCCTCATCAACATTTAGAATGGTCTATGGGCCTCTGCGAGTAGTCTTTGGCCCCTCGCATCCCAGGGTCCCGAGAATTGTCAAAAGATTTAAAAACAATTAAATAATTCTTTATTCAAATAACAAGGACTCACTGTGTTAAGCTTAAGAACTATGTTAGTCAATTTTATTTTAATTTGAATGAGTTCATCTCATGGGAGCTCTGCATTGATTGACGTGTTTGCAATCGCGCCCGCTAGTGATAATTTTCAGGATATTGTTGGAGCTGGTCCGTACTCTCGTGATGACGCTTGATAAATACGTTTTATAATTGTATCAATGGTTGCAAAATAATGCTTATATAGAAGTATCTGGTTTCCGTTTGATAGAGGATTAGGAACTTTCAGTGCGGGTTATGCATTATGTGATAAGTTACAAGGTATTGTGTCATACATTTTTTGAGGGTATGTCATCATCAAATGATCCCTCCTGCTCTGGATGGAGCAGAAGGAATTTTCCTCGAAAAACCACAGCACAAAATAATATAATTAAAGAAGCGCAAATAAAAGTTTCACGGTACAATAACACTGTAGAATATAAAGAAAGAAAAATAAGATTAAACAAAAATACCTAATCCCTAGCTGTGAACGGTTCGTTTATCATTGTTAGATAAGACAAAGCAAGTGTCTAGACTATTTCATGAGAAAAACCCTAGTTCAGAAAAGCCCTCTGGAGAAATTCTAGCTATATTTTAATGAACCCCAAGAGAGAAGGAGGATCACTTTGAAACCAGTCTTAGTTAGAAGGAAAAACTGGTCAAGTGTGAGTCGGACTCAAGCACTGGGGGTGTAGATATTGTGTCATATTTAGTGAATATACAACTTTTTCTAGTTATTTTATGATAAACGCCATAACGAAAGATTAATAAAGAATACGAAAAGCTATGACAATCAACTCCCTGAGGTAGACAAGCGTATGTCAGAAAAAAAAAAAAATATATTTATCTATTTCTTTATATAAAAGTGAAAGGTATACATTCATACATTTACTCTCTGATTAAGTGATTAGTCACGAAATCTCAAAAACTACTGGCCTACAAAGGTGAAGGCACAGGTAGATTATTTTTTAAAGGGTTTCAGGAAACCCCCGTAATGGGGGTTAAATTATGTGGAAGTTTGTATGGAAAAAAATATTCTTAGGATACTTTCCCGGGAAAGTGTTCCTTTGGATAATTTTTAAAATTAATGAGGGCGGAGTCGCGGGCTGCAGCTATTGTTTTAATAATTACGAGAAAGCAAATGGTCTCTCATTGATCTACGATTTAGCACTATAATAACGATTACTTATTACGCACCACACTTGCCCGTAATAAGTAAAACGAAAAAAAACATTATTACGAGAATTCTTTTATCTTTTTTATATGACACCTAGTTAAATAATATATTTTGTGAAAAAAATAAGTGACATAACATATAGGCATCGGTTTAGCATTACCTAATATAGGGCCTCGTAAGCACCCTTTGGGAACCTTAAACTAAATAAATGTATTTTGCAAACAATTGCTCAAATAACGGGTCTGTTAATTCACCTGTTTTTATTATAGAAATAATTCAGTTAACGAACGTATTTCAGAATTTTACGACTCGTATCTAGGTTACATTTCACGACTGGAGAGCACCGTTTGTGCTAAACTAATTACGAAGACTACGTTTATAACACTGAGAATTTAATTAAGCGAGTATATCTGATCTGTTTTATAGAGAGCTCAAAGTCTTAATCATTTTCATACAGAAAGATCTAGTGCGTGGTATTCGCAAGTACAGAGACATGAAAGTCTTAAGCAGGATTGTCCGAAAGGGGTACCGCTACCCCGGAACATAAAGGGCTGAGGAAAGTTCATGGATGGGTTTTAATCAGCAAGATTCTGGCACTCCCTTCGCTCCACCCAGAGCGGGAAGGGTTATTTGTTGATTACCCACCATGAAAAAAATTATGACTATTTGATGCTAGATTTCAGGCCATCTTTTCTATTGTAAAAATTATTCTTTCCGCTGACCACACCGCTCCCACCACTATGGTAAACTTCTGTTTAACCTATGAGGAAAATAAATGTGATGGTATGTCATTTGTCCGCCCAAATATTGTCTGGTAGACATGCAATTAAAACGTTCCCATTATTGTTTCGTATAAGAAGATTTTACGACTTTTTGCGTTCGCATATAATTTAATCCTAAAAAAAAATACAAAAAAGCAGGAAGATTCAGTGTTTCAGCACGGGTATAACACTACCCACACGTTTTTGTCTTGTGTTTAGTTCGCGTTTACGAAGCTAACGGCCCCTGTGCGCTAATTTCATAACCGTTACATGTTTAATGGCTAGAACTGAATTATTATAGATATCCTTTAAGGGGGTGGCGCCAGGGTAACCCACGACATTAAAATTTTCATCGTTTATTTTCAATTTGTAGATCAGTGTGTAATTGTATGATTTGTGATCATAAAAAGTACGTATATCATCATTCTCCTGCCCTTATCCCAATTTATCTGGGGTCGGCGCAACATTTGTTCTTCTTCCATACTTCTCTATTAGTAGTCATCTCGATAGTCACTCCCTCATAAAAAGTACGTATATCCAACCAAAAATTTGCAGACATGTGACATCCACCAAACTGGGCGCGCGTGGTGGATTACGGCGCATCCCTCTCACCGAGACTAGGCCTTTCTTTATGAGGGTGGGAAATCATCAAATGACTCCTCCTGCTCTGGGTGGAGCAGAAGGGAGTGTCCGACTCTTACTGACTAAAACCCATCTAAGTTCCTTCCTCAGTCCTTTATGTTCCAGGGTAGCGGTAACCCTTTCGGACAACCCCGCTTACCGAGAGGAGGCCTGTGACCCATCAGTGTGAAAATTATAAGCTGATTAAGCACTTGATGGTAAGCTTTGATACCAGTTAGAAGTACTTTCGAAAAATGTTAACTAGCTATATTTTCAAGTTTATCTTATACAAGCACTTTGCCCGCGGCTTCGCTCCCGTGGTCTTTCCCGTGAGACCCGTTACTTTTCCCGGGATAAGGCTAAAGCCTATGTTACTCCTAGAAAACTAAGCTTTCCAACGGTGAAAGAATTTTTTAAATCGGTCCAGTAGTTTCGGAGCCTATTCATTTCAAACAAACAAACAAACAAAAAATCAAATCTTTCCTCTTTATAATACACTCGAGAGCAATGAATCCGGGTCACTTAAAGAATCCTAAAAATCTCGGAAACTAAAAATGCTAGGTTAATGCAATAAATTGTATTTAATAGACAATGTAATACTCCTTAAATGAAGGTATTAAAACTTCTTAGTTATTGTAAAGTTATATCATAAAAAAATCAAATTTGAAAAAGGGCCACTTTCGAAGATGGAACTACGAAATTACAGCATTTGGTTTTGCTTTTGTTTGTAATCTGTCATTTATGTGGGTACATAAACCATGTTGATAGTGCTCTATATTCATTATTCAAGCTGAAATTATGTCGCTTACGCCTGAAGAATGCACCAGAATACTTACAATGCTGGAAACCGGCCGGAGTCAGCGCGATACAGCCAGGACTGTCGGTGTGTCGCTGTCAACAGTACAAAGAGTTCTCCGACGTTACGAAGAAACTGGTTCTAACCTACGCAGACCAGGAACGGGCAGAACCAGGTGTACCACAGCACGAGAAGACCGATACTTGGTGAACACCATGCTTCGAAATCGCTTTCTCACAGGAACTGAACTCACAAATCAGTTTCGACACCTCGGAGGAAGTAACCCAAGTGCATGGACAGTAAGACGTCGGCTTGCTGAATCTAACTTAAAACCCCTTAGACCTGCAAACGGCCCTAAACTGGAGCGTGGGCATCGTATTTCAAGACTAAGATATGCCCAGGGCCACGTAAATTGGAGTATTGAAGATTGGTCAAAAGTTATGTTCTCCGACGAATCAAAATTTATGCTCTACAAGCACGATGGAAGACACAGAGTGTATCGAAGACCAGGGGAAAGATTCAAGCAAGCATGCATCGAAGAAAAAGTAGCCTACGGTGGTGGGTCTGTACTTGTGTGGGCCGGAATTTCTTCTGAAAGTCGCACAGAGCTGGTGATCATAGAAAACGGCTCTTTAACTAGCGTAAGATATGTGGAAGAAATCCTCAATGATCACGTTGGTCCATTTATGGTCAATTTAGGTGAGGATGCTATATTTATGCATGACAATGCCCGACCTCATACAGGTAGGATTGTGAATGACTACCTTCAAGAGATGAACATTACTCGTATGGAGTGGCCAGCGCGCAGCCCGGATATCAACCCGATCGAGCATGCTTGGGACGAGCTAGGCAGATGCGTAAAACAACGAAACCCTCCCCCAATCACGCTTCGTGAGCTCAAAATTGCTCTCACAGAGGAATGGGAGAATATTCCCCAAAATCGTATAAGGAACTTGGTGTACAGCATGCCAAACCGCGTAAACGCAGTAATGGAAGCACGAGGAGGCAATACGAAGTATTAAAATTCAAGAAAATCGTAATAAAGTTCAAAAATTTCATGTTTCCTATTTTTGTTTTAAGGAGAGATCAGCAGTTTTTTTCTTTAAGTAATTTTGTGTTAATAAAATGTATGGTGACTCATATTTTTTTTACTTTCATTTAAGGAGTATTACATTGTCTATTAAATACAATTTATTGCATTAACCTATCATTTTTAGTTTCCGAGATTTTTAACATTCTTTAAGTGACCCGGATTCATTGCTCTCGAGTGTATTAGTATAGATTTCACGTCTTTTCGTCATTCTAAACTTTATTTCATAATCCCACTCCCACTGCTGGGACACAGGTCTGCTTTCTGTGAGAGAAAGTGGGCCATAATCCATAATTATTTATCATTCTTAATTAATTTATCTGTTTACCATGACATTCTCGTATTTGTTTTGCATAAATGCTACAATTAATTTAAATAAAAATACAGACACGACTACACTATACACATTCACTACCAATTAATAATAGTCTGTACATATCGGGTCAGAGCCCATTCGACCCCTAAAATTCGTCCCCCAGCATAAAAGTTGTAGATTCGGACCCTATATAGGTGCCCATTGGTCTCCTGGTAGGGGACCAATTAATATTTTAATAAAAAATACTATTTTTAAGGTACCCATTCGTCCCCTCTAATATATATACAATATAAGTTAAAGATTCGGCACCTATTCAGGTGCCTATTGGTCCCCTGAGATAAAATTAGCTATATTTTACATAAGAAACGGTTAACATAGTACACTTATGAACAGTTTATTAACGGAATTAATTTAATAAATCATAACAGATCATTGAAAAAAGAGCTATGATGAATGATAATCCGTCTTCGTAATTTTTATGTAGGTACTTCTAGTTACAATTTATTAGATTTAAGTTATTACGATTTTGCATGTAGTTGGTTAATATACAAAAAAAATATATGTTGATTTATCTAGTCTTCAATAATTACTGTGATTTTAGTATTTTTTTTGTACTGTTATAATTTTTTAGATTTAAGTTATTATGATTTTGCATGTATGTAGTTGGTAAATATACAAAAAAATAAGAAGTGATTATTTACTGTTGATTAGTGTTGATATGTGTTCTATTTTTTTTGCATATTTTATATTTAATGTTGATTTATATGATGGTCAATCAAGGCTGATTTTTGTAAAAGAGTTGTATTTTGTTAGTTTCTAGGACATTGTGATTTTGTATGTGTTAATCTTATTTGAAATAAACATGACATCTACCGAATTACTATATTTTTTATGATAGTCTTTTCTGCGCGACTGTACCAGGACTACCAAGCTGCAGTATACACATATACATGTACTTATATTAGAAGAATGAATAAAAATAAATATTCTTCAGGGGACGAATGGGCCCCTCAAAAGTTCCAGGGGACGAGTGGGCACAGGGTGCGAATCTTAGGGGACGAATGGGCTCTGACCCACATATCATAGCTAAAATTAAAACATTAAAATTTATCACCAGTCACGTACACGCAAGTGGTTATATATACTAGCTTCTGTCTGCGAATTCGTCCACATGATTTTTTTTGTATGTTCCCTGACCCACCCAATACTCAATACCCAATCTTTATTTGCATTCCACAATGTGTACTTAGGTGGTAAGGTAGAAAATTGAGATCATTATGGATCCTGTCGGGCACAGCAAAAAATTACGCATTACTCGATCGCATTACTTTGATTTCGCTTAGCGTTCTGACTTATGCTTATTTTTTTTTTTATTTGCTCGGCTCCTAATGGTCCTAGCGTGATATTTAATACCTTACAGCCTCCATCAAGAATTGGGCTAACAAATGCTAAAAGTTTTTTTCAAATCAGACTGATAGTTCCCGAGATTGGCGCGTTCAAACATACATACTCTTCAGCTTTATTACTAGCATAGACATACAACATAGATTAACCGAGTTTAGTCCTCAGGCTACATTAGCATAATGTCTAGCATGAAATTGTAATGCCTTAACTTTGAAGTCACTGCCGCTATGTTATGCTTTAGTTTCGAGTTCAATAACGTTGAGCTAAGAATAATAAATACAATAATCTATCAACATTAGACCTTCGTTGTTAACATATTAATATTCAATTAATCTGTTGGATAAACAAATTTTTGTTGACAAGGTGCCGTCGCGTCGTTAACTATGTATATATTATATATAGTTAATTAATCTTGTCTATTTTGAATTGATACTAATCCTATCGTTTAACAGTTAACGCGTGATTTATTTCTCTTATTATGATAGCAGAAAAAAGGGTTTAAACGGAGGCTCTAGAATTTAATTGCGATGCATAATGCGGTGTATTGCGGTATGCGGATTGTAGCACACGCAGTTATTTCTTCGACAAATTTGAAAGTTAATTAATTTATGTTCATAATTGTCTATTAACATGTATTTACCGAATATCTGGACGAGACTATGTAACTAGGAAAGGCATTGCCTCTTGAGATACAGGTTACACCTAGTTACTATTATTTATTATTATACGATAAAAAATTCATGTTCGCGATAATATTATGACAGTTTCGATTACTTACACGGTCGGTTAAATGTAGGATCTAGCATAAATGTGGTTTTTACTTACGAACGATTTGGTTTTTGAGGGTGGGAAATCACCAAATCGTTCTGGGTGGAGCGGAAGGGAGTGTAAGTGTAGTGTCTCTTACGGACTGAAACCCATATCTATGTTCTTTCCTTAGCCCTTTATGTTCCAAGGTAGCGGTAACCCTTTCGGACAATACCGCTAACCCCGCAGGATTTACTAACGAAGCTTGGAATCATCTTCATCTTTTGTTAGCATAAATCCCAAAACACAATGCTCTTAACTATATTGTCAAATAAAACCTATAAATCAACTGAGATACGTAAGTCCTAACAATTGAAGCCCTTTGTTCGTACGTTTCTCTACTGTATATAATTTTGCCTGGACTTTCTAAGAGAAATGCTCTATTACAGTCCCCCATAAGTTGGTGCTTGCATCGGGTAATGTATATTCTCATTTTACTGTCAAAGTGCGCTATAAATCATTGGATTAGGGTTGTGAACCAGTGCAATAGAGACGAATAGAGAACTGACTTTGATGAGATGACATTTATTCTATAGTGTATTTTTCTTCAATTGTCTCATTTGGTAAACAAATGTCGCGACTAATATTAAGATTTCTAGGTATTGCATGTGTCTCTGAAGCAATATTTTTTTATAATTCGTGCCTTAATGTGTATTATACAAAGATCAAGACGTTTATGCTCAACTTAAAGTGTATGATTGATACGAAAAATTAGAATTTTCGTCCTGTGTTTGTTTACCAAATAGGACACTGTAAAAGAAATACACTATAGAAGAATGTTTTGTTAATTTTCTAGCTTTCTGTACGCTAGTCTTGTAACACACTTTCAATCACAATCTGAATAATTAGAAAAGGATATTGTTAATCCTTTGCTTCAAATGTTCGAAAAAAATATTGGTTCCCATGAAATATACCGACAAGAGTTCCACTTGAACGAGATACAGATTCATCCAGTAGCTTAAGCAATATGTTAATGGTTTTTTGTGTCAAAGCATCATTCACTATCACTTAAAGATCTCGGAGTTCATACCGAAAAGGTGAGTCAAGAGGAAGACATGTGAGCATCCCCATAGCAACAAACGTAAGATTTTTATTCCTACAGGCCTAGTATGTTATTCTTGCTCATTCTTCTCTAGACGAAATTACTTTTCGGAAGGGGAAACTAGAATCAATAATCAATTTTTTATTCATTTTGACGTTCAAAAGTGCCGTTCACGTGCCTATTTGATATAAATGATTTGACTTTGACTTTTATAGTATTGGTTATAAGTTCACGACTATCAAGAGATAACCCTTAACCATGTACTATTTCGCTAGATAGTACGTGACCACCGAACGTCTAGCCGCGTTGTGTGAAAGCGCGAATATTTTGCAGATTCGTTTAGACATAGTATTTGGAATATGTGGGTTATCGTTTGTTTCGATCTGTGGATAATTGGGGAAAATTTTTCAGGTATATGATGGAATTTTAATACATCCTTAATAGATTGTGAATGTAGCATAATGACCTGCAGTTATAGTAAAGCGTAAAAACAAATAAAATGTCTACATTTCGCTACAATTGTTTTTTTTTTAAGTATAAGTCAAGATACCATATGGGACTATGTATGTAGAATATTATGATCATTATCATCGCCATTTCTGCCAAAAAATGTCTTCTGCTGCCTCTGCTGGACACAGGCCTTCTCTAAATGTAGGCCGCCTCCGACATAGCCTAGGCCACCTCTAAGAACGGTCCTCCCCCGATGTGCAATCTAAAGCAATATATTAATTGACTAGCACTTTGCCCGCGGCTTCGCTCCCGTGGTCTTTCTCGCGGGACCCGTTATTTTTCCCGGGATAAAAAGCCTATGTTACTCCCTGAAAACTAAGCAATCTAATGGAGGAAAAATTTTTGAAATCGGCACAGTAGTTTGTGAGTTTATTCATTACAAACATACACACAAAAATACAAATCTTTCCTCTTTATAATATTAGTATAGATTGATACATTTAGAGGACACAACTGGCATAATGTGGCCATACTATATGTATTTCTCTGCCTTACTCTTCGCGTCCTGTCCATGGTATGTTATGTTGTTTTAAACTGGTATGTATACTATCCATTACAACATTTCACAGTTGGGTAATCAGCTGACTCAGTGATTTGAGTCCTTCATGTAATATTACACGCATTGAAAACCACAGATGCGGTTGGCTTGTATCGACGTAAGGACGATTTTATTTATATTTTTAGAAATAATTTTCTTAAGGCTCGCATTGCTGTATAATAATAAGCGATGTCTATTTTTATTCTAACACCACATTCTTTCATATACAGGGTGGAAGGGATATCAAAGCGCAACTTCTAACCATGGATTCAGAAAATGCTGTTTATTAATTTTGACCGTGGCGTGGCGGTCTTTTATAAGGAACAGTGTTTTATGTTAAAGCTATCCGGGACCATAAAAAGATCCAGAATAATCTACGGAATTCATGGTACCTAAAATGTTGCGCGCTGTAATCCCTGTGTATACGTAGTCAACAACAATACCTTGGTGAGCTTAAAGATATTGAAAGATTTTTTTTTACCTAGGAATATTATTTCTTACTGTCACTTTTGGTTTGAGGACATAATATTTTATTATTCTTGCATTGCTATGTAATATATGTGTTGGTACTTTAATAACGAAAAATATAACCTCTAAAATTACTATTCCACTACTATTATTAGACGACAATGTGATCTTTTAACGAGTACATTTTATTTTCTATAGTTTCTGCTCTTAATTTACAATAAAATATAATCCTGTAGTTTTCTAGAACTATCATTACTCGACTACGGGAAAGCCAAAGGTTATGGTTTTTTGAGAAGTTTTGTTTCCATTATAGGTATCTAAGCATAAGCATAATCAGCCTGTAATATTCCCACTGCTAAGACAGGGCTCCTCGCGGTGAGTGGGAGGTACCTATAGAGACAAAAGGATTGTTTGAAAAGTGTAAGCGTGAGTACAGGGTATTCTTATAAGCTTTATATAGAAGAAAGAAGATACGTTTATTTGTGGCAATAGAGACGCAGTAAAACAAAATAGACAAAAAATAAAAAGTAAGTTAGGGGAAATATGCGTGACATTCACGCAAAACGCCCATCGCTCAGCATAATGACAGTGCCCCGTACAGCATACGAGAGATAAATATAAAGAAAACAAAGAAATAAAATAAATACCCAATACCCAATTATCCCAGTCATCTATCTTAGAATTTCAATGCATATGAGCCAAACCCAGATTAACAGTCAGACTTATTGCATCCAGATCATACCACATGCTTCAAGATGTAGCACTTGATAGCAACTCATTTCAAGTAAGCTTGGATTAAGCATATGCAAGAGCTTAGAATTTAAGCTGCGATTCACACTGACACTGCAAGGGATAAATGCGAACAAGTATGCAACTTTCATTGCCCTATTTGTCTCGAGGCAATCTTGGTGAGAATTGTTTATTCCTGTTTTATTTATTTATCTGTATGAAACATTAAAGTAAGGGTTAGAAGTCGAAATATAATATCGTATTTTATAGTAAGCCTCGTTAGTCTAGTGGTAGTAAGCGTTACTGCTGAGCATGAAGTCCTGGGCTCGATTTCTAGGTCAGCCAAAGTGCTATTGCATTTTTCTATTAGGAGTTTCTAAGTAGCAGCTCAGAGTTTGGATTTGTGCCCGGTTGAAAGCAATAGGTTCGCCTCTTTTACATAGGACTCCAAAATAACTGGCGAAGTGTGCGTGTACGGTACGCTTCTGTCTTACCCTTTGGGGATTTCAGGCGTGATTTTATATTATATTTAATTATTTCAGATTACCACAGACACTAGATCGCATTCACACTGGATGGGACCACAAGCCAGTGTAAAAAATGGGGTCAACGCATACTGCTTTCATGGAACATGTTCCTCGTTCAAAAACACGCATCATATCATAATTACGTCCAGATATGATAGATGCCGAGCCCTTTGGGTGTCATTAGCGTCACGGCTATGATCCGGTTATGTAACTTACAAGTAATTTACTTCTAAGGATAAACACAAGGATACAACTTTCAAGTTTTCGCAATTTCTATTCACGCATAATATTAATATTGGATACACTTTGGTTATGTTGCAGCACGCACGATAGGTGTTTAAATGTTGTGGTCTAAAAACAATATTGTAAATAATAGGTTTTACGTGGAACCGTGAGATGTGGACTTTAGCTTTGAATTGGTTTTAGAACTTCTTGGATTTACTAAGGTATGTAAAGAAGTGCTCTCAGGCAAAGGAACTGTTGAGCCAATTCGCACCGCACGTCAATTTGTCATATTAAAGCTATAGTATACCTACAACTGTCAAAGAATGACAGTTGACATTTAAATATACAGTTTAGTCAATTTAAGTTGGATTTCAATTTGCTTGGTTATTAATTTCTCTGATTCTACTCAACGATTTATGTTCGCACTTCTAGCCTTTTTGTTGTGGCTTGCACATAAACTTGTCCTGTAATTGATGGCGCCGCTTGTAAGCTTATATTCTAAACTAGGTTCTGCCCGCGGCTTCACCCGCGTGGATAACGGAAATTGCAGGTAATTATAAATATAAACTTTCCTCTTGAATCACTCTATCTATTAAAAAAAACTGCATCAAAATCCGTTGTGTAGTTTGAAAGGTCTAAACATACATACAGACATTAGAACAGACGCGGGAACCGACTTTGCTTTATACTATGTAGTGATTATCAACCATATTAATATGATTACGAAGAGATTTAGGCAAATAAAATTAAAATAGAATTAACTGAATTTGAATAACCTAAACTGATCCCGCGTGGTGGGTTACATACAGCTCACTCCCTCTCGAAGAGAAACCTATCTCCCTGCAGTGGGCAAACATTATAGGCTGATAATGCTATGCCATGCTATGAATTTGATGACCTGCTTTTATGCTGAATGTGGCCAGCAGGTTCTTAGTTACAAACACCGTTGACAAATTAATATCGATAAGGATAGGCAAGATCGTAAAATAATTTATTTTTGCCAATTAGATACGCCTTTTTTAGTATAGTGTAATGGAAGGATTTTGTGGGTCAGTCAATATGTGTGGGATAGCCACATCCGCAAGTAATTAATTATTTGTAAACACATTGATTGTTTAATCAAAAACATTTGGACATGATTGTTTTTATTGACGATATGTATAGATAATTCGAGTTTTGAATGTATTTGATTAGGATGAATATTGCATTGACCATAAGAATGTATGGGAGTGGCCGGCATTGGTGGCATTGAACATGGCTAAGTCATATTGTATGACATAAGCTAAATGTGTTGTTTATGCTTGATGCGAAACCATACAAAATAATGGATAAATGATACCATAGATTTCTTCTCATTCAATGGAAAAAATAACATAATTCCGAGTCAAGAAAATAAAATAAAATCTTTTTGACCCTTCCCCAATTATATTGGGGACGATTTTCAGTCTAATCGGGTGCAGCCGAATACCTGTATTTTACGTGGAGCCAATGTCTATCTAACCTCCATAATTCTGTTCCTGGGTAACACGATACCCACGATTAAGACTGGTTAAAAAGAGTGAACTGAATAAACCAAAAAAAAAAAAACGAAGCCATGTAGCATCGACTAACTCACACTGGGCCGGTGTGTTAGATTTAAGGCCCAGCCCCAGCAGTGGGAACATTAAGGGCTGATTATGACACTTGAACTTTCTTGCCCGATCTACTCCATATGTACCTACTGCTTTGGAATGGGCAACTAGCTTCATCTTTCTGACTGCCCGACCCCTTGACAGTTAAAAAGTGCCTGTAATTGTTTTATTTGAAATAAATGCTTTGAGTTTGAGTTTGAACGGCTTTGCTATCAATTGGATCTTCTGCTTTTATTTATTCTGTGAAGTCAATATCAATGACTGGTAGACGACGCCTACGCTGACAGATGAGCCGACTGTCATGTCACTTTAATGCCTATGATTACCAAAGAGGCGTAACACATATAAAAACTGCTGGCAAAAAATAATTGCTATCTTTTTTAGTCTGTGGCAATGACCGACCTATATCACGAGTCACATTTGTGGGCGCGATTTGTAATTGAATATCAATAATTTTTATTCGTTTCAAGTAAAATCTAAGCAACATGAAGCTAAGATAACAGCTAAGTTCATAACTGGCAATCGAAGGGTCATTGATTTCACAAATTTTTATTGTTATATGAAATTAATTAAACAGCATTTAGGCTCTTATTTTCTTAATATAAAATGGTAAACTGGTTGACTGACTGGGTGATCTATCAACGCACAGCCCAAACCGCTAGACCTTAGAGACTTGAAATTTTGCACATAGATACCTTATATAATAACATAATGTAGGCCACTAAGGAAGGATTTTTGGAAATTCCACCTCTAAGGGGGTAAAATAGGGGACGAAGGTTTGTATGAAAAATCTTGTTTCTTGAGTTAATAAACCTGAAACTTAGGATAAATATATATCTGAGTTATAATTTACTCAGATATATTATATTTTTGCTGTTTGACATTTTTGCTTTTCTAAATAACCCCTAAAAGGGGACTGGGGGAGTCAAAGTTTATATGGAAGAATTTTAATGCGAGGTCCGATTAATTCAAAACCCAGTGTTAATACATAAATTCAAAAATAAAGAATAACGTGTATCAATGTTTATTGGAAATCTACCCCTAAGGGGGTGAAAAGGGGTAGTCAATTTTAAACGGGATTTTACTGCGTCTGTGGGTTAACTCGTATTGATACTTAAACACTTCTTTTTATTCCGATATTGCGATATAAGCGAATTCCACGCGGACAAAGTCGCGGGCAAAAGCTAGTATTATGTGAAAAAAAACAAGTTTTTAGCTATATAATAAACCCTTTTCCTCAGAGACTTAGGTATACAGTAGTAAAACCACTTTTTTTGAAAATAATGTTTCTTGTACTACCTTAAAAGTCGCAAGAACCAGCAGTGCTATTCTTTGAAAATTTCACCTTGAAAACTAGGTGAAGTAAATTTAATGTGAGTTTCAACTGTCAATAGTGTCAATCCCTAGCATTAAGTGGAACGACCGCTCACTTTACGCTCACATCACCTAACTTTTCAGTGTGAGATTTTTACAAAATCGAAAGACTGCTACACAATGGTATACGACATTAAAGTCCTATGTGAAAAATGCTTTACTAAATACTTAAGTTATTTTATGTAAAGTACAAAAGATTTTAAACTTTATTGTAAAAAAAAAGAAAATAATTAACTCACCAAAAAAAATAATCACGAAATTATTTATTTTTATAAGTATCACAAAATATTGTTCAAATATGTAGGCGCCACTTCAGAACCCCTATTTCAGTTCCCCATATCACTCGAGATTAAAGATCACTTGAATCACTAGTAACTGGAGAGGTGCGCTCGGTCCACACTTGTAACGGCAACTGGCGCTTCCAGCCAGCAGCCTGCGTTACGTTACATCTATGTTATGCGGATGAAAAAATAAAACAGACTTCAAAGACACTATGGTCCCACCAGGGTAGTTCTTTTTGTAAACAGTGTTTGAGAAAGCTTAAAAACAAAGAGCTTGAGCATCTGTGGTGACGTTTAAAAATTTATGAAAATTTACCGAACAATAATTTTTTGCCATATTTGATTTCGATTTTTTTTAAACTACTTGTTATTATTATACATGGAATTTTTCAAGATTACTCACCCCATAAATATTACAGAAGTAAGAGTTATTTTTTTATTGTTACCGGCATATAGAGCCACATGATATTAAAGGCACGTTTCATATTAACTTTTAAACGTTTATTTATAAAAACTGCTTAAAGTGAAACGCCGTTTAAACGTCATAAATGTATCATTACTTAAATTTAAGCAACGTTTATAAATAAACCCCAAAGATTGGAGGTACAGATCATTCTTTCACGATTAGTATCGTTTACAATACTTGACCCAATTCTCAAGGGCACGGGTAGGGATGAGAGCACTTCTGTTATCTGAAGAAAGTGCCGTGATTGTTCCACCGATTACGTTATAAAATAATCTGCGTGTTTTATCAATTACAGAATGTATGAGTAATCGTTACTATAATATTATACGAGTTAATACGAAAGTTTGGATTGATGTTTGTTACTCAATCAAGCCAGAACCGCTGAACAGATATTAATGAAATTTGGCACACAGATAGATTATAACCCGGATTAGAATATAAGATACTTTTTATTCAGTTCCTGTGGGATAAATTCGACAGCCACGCGGGCGAAGCCGCTGGCAGAAGCTATATAGTGTTTCATAAAACCTGTGCTTTGATGTTTTGTGGGCCTGCTTGGCCTGATGGATAGCGATGGATGAGGTCTATGATGGAGTGGGCATGCCCAGAAGATGCCTGTTCACTTTTGCTTTTGTATAAATTTTAAATTGAGTAGTACGCTACATGTGGTTTATTTTTGTCGATGAGACATTAATCATGAAGTGTTGTTTACGAGAGTTTTAGCATAGGTACCATTATGCAACATTTCACCAATTAACTATTCATTTTCAGTCGTACTAAAGCAGTTTTAATTAAAATGGACCTTCTGGCATATAAAATAGGGTCGTACGTATCCAATTTTGATTATTTCGTTTCTGTGCGCTTTATTGATACGATTTCCTTCTGCTATATTTAGTTACTTTTTCCTCAGTGCCATTACACATCCGCCCAGAATAATAAACACAATATTGTACCCGCCATGATGTATTTACGAACATTACCAGTACACCAGTACATCCGACATTACACACGACACGACCTTCAAGCGCATGACATGACTTTTATTTTAGGGTCTGTCATAAAATGTTGGTCTGAGACGTGACGTCATTGTCGTCAACACGTAGGTTGTGGCTGTTTGTGCCATCGACGTTACAAAGTTTCGTTTTTTTGGAGTCGAGTTCTTGGAAGACGGGGCTATGAAGTTTTGCTTGGAAACTGAGTTCATTTGTTTTCTTCAGAGTACCAAGATAAATTTGCCTAACCTTTTCCCAACTATGTACGATTAACTCGAAACTCAGTATTTATATCTAAAACCAATCGATCTGCCTAACCTATTCCCAACTATGTAGGGGTCGGCGTCCAGTCTAACCGGAAGAAGCTGAATATCAGTATTTTACATGGAGCGACTACCTATCGGACCTCCACAACCCAGTAACTGGGTAATACGATACCCCTTGGTAATACTGGCAGTCAGATTTTCGGGTGTCTGACGACCCGTAACAACTGTCAAAAATGCACAAATGCCAGCCGGGACCAACGGCTTAACGTGCTTTCCGAGGCACGGAGGAGTCTCGGTATGTAAAGATAGTCACCCATCCACGGTCAACCCCGGCAAGCGTAGCTTAACCTGATGGCTCGACCTGTGTGGCTGTTATTTAGCCACGACCTCCAGTGATAGGAAAATAGATCATGCCTTAAAAATAATTTAGTTACCTGAAACTAGCATTCTGCAATAGGATCTGGAAACCAGTAATGTGCAGCAATCAAAAGCAGCACCATTTCGCACTGGGCCTGCTTGGTGGTTACGGCTTACTTCCTCTCACAGAGAGTAGGCCTGTGTCCCAGCATTGGGAACATTAAAGGCTGATTATGCTATCATTCCTTTTCATTAAATCAACTTTCTACATGGAATATAAAATATCCGAGAAAAGAAACCTTCAAACTCTGATTTTCCAAATTACCTTAAAACGGTTTCAGATACGTTCCGTTTATTGATATCCCGTATTATCCACGTTCTACTGCCTAAGTGATTCATTTTGCTCACTTCAGAGAAAACTCCTTATATTTTACCCTCGATTTCTTTTACTTTTCTTTCCGAAGAGAATATGTCGAAGCTCATTTTTGCTATAATGAACTTTGTATTTACATATTTTATGCTCTTCACATTTCCTTTCGAGATTTAAGAAGTCTTTTCTGTGTGATTTTTGTTTTCTGAGCAATATAACTTCAAAAGGTTTTAATGTGGCGTGTATCTGCCTTCCAAAGACAGCTAGCCTTGTCCTAAAAGAAAGTGTTCAAATGAGCAAATCGGAAGACGTAGCCACGGTAATACTATCTATATAGTATTCCAACTTCATACAAACGGACGAAACACGAGTTATACCTACGCGCTCGATCTCGGCATGCGCTAGGCACGCGGACAGTCGCGACTGTGCCGCAGCGACGAACGGACGGTGTATTGTTTTTTTAACCATAACCGCGCGATTTTTTCTTTAAAAATAAGTTCAAGTACATATTTAATATGACGAGTAGGATACATTATGCTGTTTTTTGGTTGCAATTTTTTCTAAAACAATTTTTAACTAAGCTTTATATTGGAATGCGGCTTTATTATACTTTAAAATTTAATAATAAAGCATTTCGTACGTCTCAGTCGGAAATATTTTTCGGTCGCAAATTTATAAGACCGATTTGTTATTCAAACATAAACATGGTGTTTTAATTAAACCTACCAATCAAAAAACAACACGCATTTTTATTGAACACAAAGTATTTTATTTGTTTATAAAAAAAAAAGTGTATTTACAATCACGAAACTAAATAGAAACACACAGTAGGCAAATGTAATTCAAATGCTTGAGGCGGGCAGCCCTGTCGCATGTTTACGTACCGCGCGGCTGTAGGCATTTATTTCAAAAATGCGGCCGAGTTACAATACTGTATAGATAGTATTACCGTGACGTAGCACTGTCATCTTATTTGCTCATCGGAACACTGGTAATTTTTAAAATTGCAAGCGACAATTTTTTTTTATGACAATGTGTTTAGCTGCCTTTAACCCGTCAGATGTTCGCCTATTAGATAATATTTGTTGTGTGTGAGTTTAAAAGAGTAACGGTGCAGTTTCTTGCCCATTCTTCTCCACACGAAACTATCTTTTGGAAAAGGCGACTACAATCAATTCTATTTCTTATTCATTTTGACGTTCAAAAGTGCCTTACTTGTGCCGATTTGAAATAAATGATTTGACTTTGAGTTGCTGAGTACTCAATTCTTTTAAATTACTCTCTTAAGTATGCTATAATGTTAAAAAGTTACAGATCTGCATAAACAAAACGCACATTTCTAAAAAGAAACTTAAAAGTCATTAAATACATCCATGCAAAGCAGCTAAGAAATCATTGACAATTTGTATCGCACGCAATAAGAACGAATGTAGACAGTGTATAGGAAAGATAATTATTTTTGCATGCATACCAAATAGCTTATTAGACATTATTGTACACCCACATTTCGCCAATTATGTTTAAGTTTATTGCGATTAACCGGTCAGAAATCCAGACTCTGGGCTACTATTGATAAATTCCTAAGGGAAAACTCGATAACACTCATGACCAACCTAGGTATCAAATTCTAGACCTCATGCATAGCAATACCTCTTGCAACTAACGAGTATTATCCTAACACTTCCCACGTCGCTTAATACTAGTGTCCTTCCTAATTAGTATTTATGCTATTTAATGGTCATCTTCTCAAACGGCTCAAATCAAGCAACCTTCCATAATGTCAAAATTTAAATAACGTCAATTTGATTTATTTGTTTTATACGACGTATCTGCTGTAAGCTGTATGTCTTTATCATTTCAAATGGTCGGCTAATCAAAGATGATGAAATATTGTTTATGATGATTTGCGTTTCGTGTCCAATTGGGTTTTTGGTCCGAATTTGGTGTTACGTATGGAAAGTATGTACGTTTTTGATACCAGTGTGGGTGTCAAGGATAATTAATGGTAACAAGTATGATATACACGTATCATGCATAAACCCACGCCTTCTTTCCTCTTCTTCTGTAGTTAGACAGAAACTACAGCGGCCTAGACAAGTGTCAATCGTTTCGTGTCGATTCGATTTCGAAAATTGTTCATTGAACAATTCGTTATCTCAGCGATTCGATCAAAAACGCCACTTGTCAACGCATTTGTAGACGAATATTGATCGAGTTTCGTTACATAATTTGACATTGTCTCGCAAGTGATCGAAAACGATTGATCACGTGACATGTCGAAAGCTTATGCCAATTCCATACATTGAAATACAAACTCTTACTTACTAAAACCCATCCACGTTCCTTCCTTAGTACTTTATGTTCAGTAGTAGCGGTAACCCTTTCGGACAATCCTGCCGAAGTCCTCATAATGTGCTGAAATCGGGTACGGTTATGTACCAACCAGGATCATAAAACCGTTAAAAAGTTACGCCTACTTACTATGTAAATCCGAAGATTGAACGCTAGTAAAAAGTAGTTTCAAACTGAATGCCATCGAGATCATAAAAATAATTCGCTATAACGACTTCGGCGAAGGCCTAGTGTTTGAAATCATGTTACGTTTCTCAGCAATCAGGCACTCCCGCGCAATTTCTTTTTAGGTGATTTATTAAAAAAATGAACGAACGATATAAGAGTGGAAGGCTAATAAATGGTTGAAAACATTAATGCAAGTTTTTGGTCAGTAAGGATTGTCCGAAAGGGTTACCGATGCCCCGGAACGCAAGGGTCTAAGGAAGGAACATGAATGGGTTTTTAGTCAGAAGAGTTTGACACTCCATTCCGCTCCACCCAGAGCGGAGGAATCATATGATTATTTTCCAGCTTCAAAAAAAATGGGGTGGAATAAAATTTATTCTAGAATCATAAAGACGTTATTTCAATAAAGGAATACGGTTTATGGATTTTAAGGTCTCAATTTCAAAAATTTACCAATAACAAATATTCATTAATTTACATGTGCTCTTTCGAAATAATGCTTTCTAACGCTTTAATTTTTTTTGGGTTTTAAATAAATTTTTAAATATCGACCACATCCCACTTTTGTTAACACTTTAGCAATAAACTTTTGTAATAAAATACGTCGTAAATTATTTGATTAAGAAACTTTTACTTATGTAACGAGAACTTTCTCGTGTGTTGGGTTATGGCAGTAAAATATACAAATAAAGGACATCGCGTGTATCATTAAGCTTGTACAAGACTCCTTCTGCGAAACCAAGTAATTGCAATTTGAATATCTTCAAACATCTTTTGAGTAACAATTTTTCAAGCTTTCTGTACATTTCTTTTGTAATTAGGTCATTGTTTACGTTTCTTTTTCCTGTTTATGCCATTTAAATAGAGATAGTACAGACGCCAGCACATCAAGATATACCAACCTGTCAAATTTCTCCAAATGATTTTAAACCTTAAACCGTTGAATGTTAAGTTAACAGTCGATTGAGAAAATTTGACAGTTGGTGGCAACTGTACGTAACGAAGCATCGAAGTTTAAGGTTTCACCGATGGCAGCGAAATATTGAATGAAGTTATGCAAGCGTAACAGACAAACGTACGGTATAATTACCATCTCTAATGAGATATGATAGTAGGCACCTTGAGCTGGCCGAAACTGGCCTGAGTCCGGGGTTGGCCCGCCAGGCCCAAGCCTTGGGGCCCAGCCAGACGTCACGCGGGCGAAGTCGCCGGCAGAAGCTAGTATCATATGTTATCCGACTGCCGATAAAAGCGAGCTCTGGTTGCGAGATCGTACAAACTATCTCTACAAGAACAGATAAGCAGCATTCCTGATTCCGTGTTTATTAAAGTAATTACTTACGATTTCTTAACTGGATTCCCTTTTACAGACATTGCACGGTGATTTTAATCGCTAGGGATTGCCAATTGCTTGGACGATAAGTTTGCATGAGGTTCTGGGTTTGATTCCCGGGTCAGGAAACGTGTTATTGGGTTTTTTTTATCTCAGTATATCTTCTATCTCAGTATTCTGGATTTGTACCCCGTTGATGGCATTATGCTCGCTTTCTATTACTTTCTTGCCACTTAAACATAACTGGCAAAATGTAGGTGTATTATAGGTTTATGTATAGTGTTAGGTGTCTGTTATATTATAGTATAGGTTAAAAATATGATGATTTATAAAAAAAACATAGCTCTCATTCTGGCGCAGTTCGGTAAATAGAAAGAAAATGTGAGTTTCGTAACTAGTCTAACGAAAAGTTCTTGAACATAACCGCAACTGTAATAATAATTAACAACGTAATCTATACTTAATATTATAAAGAGGAAAACTTTGTTTGTTTGTTTGTTTGGTTGTAATGAATAGGCTCAAAAACTACTGGACCGATTTTAAAAATTCTTTCACCGTTGGAAAGCTTAGTTTTCTAGGAGTAAAGAGAGTAGTAAAGAGAGTAGTAGAGTTTCGGCTTTTTATCCCGGGAAAAATAACGGGACCCACGGGAAAGACCACGGGAGCGAAGCCGCGGGCAAAGTGCTAGTATTCAATATAGGGAATGGTGGTGTCATCATAGATACTGTCTGACTGTAAAAATATTGTACCTAACTCATTAAGCCTCCAAGTAATTATTATGCCAAGCCATTCTTCAATGTTTCCAACACGTAAAGTAGCCATTTTCAAAGCAAGACACATCTCAGTGTATGACATAATTATACATAACCTTTGTGTAGGGATTTCCATATGAATTTCCCGAGAACAATGACAACGCATTAGACCGTATTGTTTAATATGTTCGCTGTTCAAATAGTCCCTTCTGTGAATTTGATATTCTTTGTTCGCGAACAAAAACTGTACGAACGACTCATCGAGGGAGATTCCTGTCGATGAAAAAAATAAAAAAGGGTGACTAGTACGGATATTGTTTATTTAAAGTTTGAGATTATTCTTTGTTATTTTTAATATTTACGTCAATGTTTGAGGGAATTCCGGGTTTTCTTGTAATCTTCTTCTTCTCGTGTGGTTAGTGACTAACCTGGTGTCATCAGTCAGTCAGTTTTTAAGCTGCCCATGGGTCTCTGAAGTTCTAGTTTTTAAGCTCCACATGCCGTTGAAATATATCTCTCAAGCATGTCGGTTTCGTCACGATGTTTTTCTTCACTGATTTTTTAGCAAGTGATAATTATACAATACGCACATGAATCAGTAAAATCAGAGGTGCGAGTGTTGGGTTCGAACTCGAGACCTATGACTTGGCAGTCCGACGTTCACACCACTAGGCTATCACTGCTTGCCGGGTAAGCGGGATTGTCCGAAAGGGTTACCGCTACCCCGGAACATAAAGGGCTACGGAAGGAACATGGATGGGTTTTAGTCAGTAAGAGTCTGACACTCCCTTCCGCTCCACCCAGAGCGGGAGCAGTCATTGGATGATTTACCAGCCTTAAAAAAAAAAAAAAGGCTATCACTGCTCACAATCCTCAGCTTTCTTGTAATGTGTCATTCCTTAACAGTCACAGTTTGATTTTTCAAGCGCGATTGAAGAGGTCCATTGCAGAGGTTTTATTGCGGCTTTGAGACATTCCAAAGTTCTTTTTGGGGTGACTTGGTTTCGGCTTTTATCTCAGCCTATTGCAGTTCACTGTTAGACATAGGCCTCTCCCAAGCTATGCTACAACATCCTTTCCATTATTTTTATTTTTATCATTATTTTGGGCTGGATGCGGTTCACCTCCCGCATCCAGCCCGTCCCAGCCACCTTTACTGACCTCTATAGCCCTTTAACTTCAATACTTCGCTATATAAAAGTTGTCATAAAAATAATACGAACACCGGCGATACATCTCGCAGTCTTCTTTAATTTATGTAGTTTACATGTTTGCACATAATTACTCAGTTGACCACATAATTCAGCGGGACCATTAGCACGCGGGACATTAGAGAGAGCCCGCTTGTGGTCACTATATTTATTACCGCAGAGTTTTAGGGTTTACGCTGCGGATATTATAGGGTTGACGTTCGATTGAGTAGCTGGGATTATACGCTGGATTTTTGAAAGTAATATTTACTTTAAAAGATTAAATTAATAATAGGTCTGTTTATTTCATTTCTGTACTAGCTTTTGGCCGGCTTGACCTGTGTCGAGGGTCCCTTGGAAATGTGCTACCAGGATAAAAAGTTTCGGATGCCGTAACTATGGTCATAGTCTACCTGTGTGCCATTTTTTATGGAAATGCATTCAGCGTTTCAGGCGTAACAGATATGAGTTGCTTTCTGATGCAAAAATATGAAGTACCTATGGATTGTTATATTATGGATGAGATTAATAGGAATCACTGCCCTTCAGTTCAGCCAATCTATTCGTAGTTTTTGTTTATTGCTATCTTAATTTGGTTTTAACAATTTTTGTCCTCTTCGGGCTGATTTCACCATGGAAACTGAACGTGATCAGCACATAAACGGCGTTTAAGATGATTTCTATGAAATATCAACACTGACAATTCTTGATCGCGTTTTAGATGTGCTGATCGCGGTCACTTTAATCGGTGAATTTCGCCCTTAGTAATGTTTCCGACAGATTACCCATAATACCATGAACTACGTCTCCCTACTTTTAAATAAAACCTCACGCACATTTCAAGTTTGAAAATTATAAAGCCCACCAAGCCTTCTATCATTAAATTAGTTCCGGAAGACAAATACTAGGTGCATTACATAAAGCTTAGGTCATTACTGAGCTATTTTCTCCAGTGTCAAGCTCGCACTTTCTCAGCTCAGGCCACACTGTTTTCTAATGCGTTGCTAACATGAAGATTGTTGCATCCATGGCCAACACATCAGGCTACCCCAATATGTCAACTTACTTTGATAGATATTCAACTTTATTACAAACACATAAGGTTCATTTTCAATTGCGAAATTTGACAGTTTGGGATAGATTGATGTACTGGCGTCTGTACATATAGAGAGACTTGTTCGGAATAAGACAAAAATAAGTCATTTGTCAAATCCGATATGGTAGCTGTAAATACGACTGTGGAATAGTAAGCCTTCCTTGTTTTAAAAGATTGTGGTCATTAATAATAATAATAATATCCTTGGACATTTCACACAACGCCATATCGTCCCAAGCTAAGCAACCTAATGCTTGTGTTATGGTAACGAGATGGCTGATAGACTACTTATATACATTTTTTTTTTGTAAATACATACATATTATAGATAGAAAAACACCCAGACTCGTAACAAATACTTGCAGGTCATACAAATATTTGTTCCGTGCGGGAATCGAACCCGCGACATATTGCGCAGCAGTCAATCGCTCAACCACTGCGCCAACCGGGACTTAAACATAACTAACAAAATGTGGGTGTATCTATGTACCTACTATGGCCTCTGCCTATCCCTTCGGGGAAACGGCGTGATGTTATGCTGTTAAAAGTACAAAAGCTACTCCTTTATTACATAGTATAAAACAAAGTCGCTTTCTCTGTCCCTATATCCCTATGTATGCTTAAATCTTTAAAACTACACAACGGATTTTGATGCGGTTTTTTTTAATAGATAGAGTGATTCAAGAGGAAGGTTTATGTGTGTAATTTCTCGACATATTATGCGGGCGAAGCCGCGGGCGGAAGCTAGTTATTTTATAAAATACTAGCTTCTTCCCGCGGCTTCGCCCGCGTGGATGTCGGAAATAGTTACATTATTGGAGTTTTAGTAAGGATCTCATTTTTTTTTAAACATAATAATCCTATATCACCCGGGGATAGTGTAGCTTCCGTTCAGTGAAAGAACTTTTTAAATCGGTTCAGCATTTTCGGAACCTATTCAATGCAAATAAACAAACAATCAATTTTTTCCTCTTTATACTATTACTAGCTTCCGCCCGCGACTTCGCCCGCATAATATGTCGACAAATTATGCACATAAACCTTCCTCTTGAATCACTCTATCTATTAAAAAAAACTGCATCAAAATCCGTTGCGTAGTTTTAAAGATTTAAGCATACATCGCGATATAGGGACAGAGAAAGTGACTTTGTTTTATACTATGTAGTGATACGTATAGATTTGGGCGCATTTCCTAGATTTTCTTCTATTGTGTAACTCAACAAACACTAACACTTTAAAACTTACTTTAAGTTGCCAAACTCACTAGTGTGATATTTTCGTCCTTCTTGCTTGAGGCATAAGCAAGTGTGCTAGAAGATATTTTTTTTTGTCAGCTGTCAGCGGAAGACCGGGCTCCTCCGGGGTCTATAAAATAACTTCGAGGGCCTGTGCACACGGAATTTTTTACGCGTCGTTTACATATCCCTAATCCTTTAGGTTTTCAGGTATTGAAAGCTCCTAATTCAAATAGTTTAGAAATAACACAAAACTTCTTAATACTTGGGCAGCAAATTGCTGAACAAGCTTCCTAATGGACTTTTTATACGACCATGCAGTTAAGAAACAAATTCTTTTGTTTAGTTTATCTCTTAGCCATTTCAGAACAGAAGATCCTTTGTTGCTTCCTAAAAGCTATGATGTCTAGACCTTCGCTAATGAATGGCTATCAATTTCAACGTTCTAACATTGTTAGCAAGTCTTCAAAGTCCACCGTTTTCCCACGCAATTTTAAAGTAAAGCATTTACTAATTTACACATAGTTTATTTTCACTCAATTATTTATAACTACGAGTTTTCAACGGGACGTTACGAAATCATAAGTTTGTTCCGAAATCTATTTGGATTTGCGAAAAAATAAACTATTTCAGTGATTTATAGGAACATACATTTTTATTTAACAAATTATTAGATGTTGTAAAGAAATATGAAAGATATTACAGTAATATGTTTGTGTTAGCTGTCCAGTAGGCTATCAGCTAAAATGAAGCCCTTGAAATAACTTATTCTGAGCTTTGAATGATAGTGGAATCTTGTATAAACATATAAAAATATGATTTGCGGCAAATTGTTAGTTTTTGTTGTAAATGTTTATTTTTTTTTCGCTCATAACATCCACCAGGGCTTACCGGTCAGCCAAAGTTCGGTTCGATGTTTGAGTCATAAAATTTTAATATAAACATGGCGTGGACACAGTACTGGGCTTATTACCGAAATCGGGACACGGCAGTTTCGACTTGCGTTTCTCGACTATTTATACTCACATCATTGGCGTATCAAGACTATATTTCGCAGTAGCATGTACCGGTACTAAAGCTGATGCCAAATACAATGTTTTGGATGTTCGTTTCGAAGAATGTGTCACTGGGTATTAATTTTCTTTAACACTCTATATTTCTCTTGTGTAGGTCATCGCTGGTTTAGAGCTAATATTTGGCTGTACCTATTTAAGTACAGATGCCAGCACATCAAGCTATCCCTAACTGTCAAATATTCTCAATTCAAAGTGAACCTTATGTCTTTGCAATAAAGTTGAAATACTATCAAAGAAATTTGACAGATTGTGGTAACTTGATGTGCTGGCTTCTGTACATGCACGTGAGCGCACTGAATCATGTCGGTCGATTCTGTAAAAGTCACAACGTGGAAATTTAGGTGAGTTACGATGTGGTTACATCTAATGCTCGGGATCAAGACTAATGACAGCTCACTTTAAACTCACTTCACTAACGTTTTCAGGGTGAGATTTTTACAGAATAGCACTACAAGAACTTTAGTGTAGAGCCAAGACTTCTGCTGCAGAATGTTTTTAAACCACGCCTTGCTCCAAACCTAAAACAACATCAGTACCTATACATCTGATTACGTGTATCATCATCAGACCACAGTAGTACACTGCTGGACATAGGCCCCTCCACTCACACCATGCCATTCAACTCGATTCTTGGCAACTCAAATCCTAATCACTTGTATCAGACATTATATAAACATAAACATCACGCCTGTAATCTCCGAAGGGCTAGTCAGAGGTGTACCTATAGTACACCCCCATTTCGCCAGTTAGGTTTCTATGTAATAGGGGGCAAGCATATTGCCAACAACCGGGCATAAACCCAGATTCCGGGCTGCAAATTCAGATGGTAAAACCGAATAACACATTGCCTGACCTTCGAATCGAACCCAGAACCTTATGTCAGCAGTAACGCTTGCGACCACTAGATCAAAGAGGCAGTCAAACTCAAACTCTAAAAATTTATTTCAAATAAACTAATTACAGGCACTTTTGAATTGTCAAGGGGTCGGTCAGTCAGAAAGATGAACATTCCAAAGCAGTACGCACAGACATTATTATTAACACGTTGAGCGCCAACGCGGTCACCGGTGAGCCGCGAACAATAGTTTTTCTATTGTGTCTGCTGCGTGGCAGTCAATGACTTAAAAAAAAACTGTTTACTGTTACACTATGGTACACCATTATGGGTGGTCTATTAGATTTATTACAGTAGTTGATCCAATAAAATGGCGTCACGTCTTTTGCATGCCTAGTAATAAATAGCGCCACATAACTGGCGCCGAGTCGATTGCTACTGATTGTGGGGTGGCCAAACATTATGTAGATAGCAAGACAAGCTTCAAATTCTCATATTTATATATTTATTTGCATTCCATAACGTATGAAGATCTTACAATAGGCTTAAACCTAGGGAACAATTACGGAAATGTTTGAAATAAAATTAATATGTACATAATTATTTTAACAATTTTAAACATGATCTTAATATTACTTGACCTAATTATAATTATTGTATTTGCTTAGAGATCAATTATTTGAGATCAGTAATAACATAACATTCTTTTGTAATATAAATCATATCATTTGACAGAGTGGGGTAACTTGATGTACTTGTTGCTCTGTACATATGTATGAATGAGTGTGACTTCTAAAACTACTAATAATCTCGTGTCGTGCTGATAAAAGAGTATCACCGTGGAGTTTCTTGCCCGGTCTTCTCCATAGGAAACGACCAATAGCAACGCACCCATTTTCTGACGTTTCTTAAGTGCCCATGTAGATTTGTGTTTTGTTTTATTTTGATACGAGTTTACATTGTGAAAAGATATAGCCATTTATGAAGGTTGGTAACGAAGCTGTCTCTGCAGAGACTGCGCCTGCGCCAGGCGTATTTTTTGAGTTAGGAAATTAATGACACACAATTGTTCGGGTGTGACACTCTGAAATCACGAATTTACTCGCCTGAAACGGGCGAATCGACACTTTTAAACAATAAAATTTTTCTGTAGGCGACTGTCACTTAATTTATGTATCGGCAAATCGAAAACCCAAGAAATATGTATTACGCATAAGTCACATTTTGAAATTTGATATTTCTCGGCCTGAAAAAATACCCAAAAGGTTTTCCCATTTTTACCCATTTGTATGACATTATGCGTCAGCCGTCATTGTTGGATAAATTACTCAGTGTTGTATAAATGCGTAATTGTCTACCAGTGTTGTGTGTTTTATCTAAGTGTGATTTTAAGTAAGAAGCCGTATGATTGTTTCATAGTAATCAAGCGTCATTGGTTTATCCATTATCCACGCAACGGGGAATAGTGAACAAAAAGTTCACTAATCCCCATCAATGGGGATCATCCAACGGGGAAAAGTGGAATAAGCCACGTTTACAACCTCTGACAACAAAGAACAGTGTTAGCTTGACATAAGGTAATATGAGGTTATTTATTGGCTATTTTCAATTATGATGGTCATTATATCATTGACAAATACCAAACCAGGAACACATTTTTGAGTTATTATTGTGTTTTATTATTATCTGTATACTGTGAATACTGAGCCTTAGTTTCCATAAAATCCACAAACATAATATCTACGTTAATAAAAATATTGAATAAATTAAGACATTCATCACATGAATGAAACTAAATTAGAGACACGTCTCAAAGAAATCTAAACAGATGGCCACATTACAACCAAGCACTTGTGTATTTATTTCAATTAATACGAAAATAGTACCCAATGTCCCGGCCTTGACGGGAATTATCTAGGAATTATTGTGTGGCATGGCTACCTTGGATGGCGAATGTACTTATAAAAGTATTGACGTTCCTTTACGCGCAATCAACATTTTTTTTTCTTATTCGCTTCCGGATGCTGCGTTTTATATATTTGAAATAGAAATAACTTTGGCTGGAATGCAGGTAGCGATATTAAACGGTAATTGACTGAACGTATATTTTTTTGCTAGCTAATTCACCGACCGCAAGATAAATAAACATTGCTGATCAGATTCTGATGCAGTTTGTTATTGTGTTTACGTACGGATTTTTAGCAAGTCTGAAGGAAATCATCGCGGCCTTCATTGAAATTTTTCCGGAGCTACAATTTATACAGAAACCGTGATAAAAAAAAGTCGGGAAGTATCGTGCGACAGCCGGTAGGAACAAAGTTAATTCGCTGCAAGTGCTAATTTAATATAAAAGCATCTAGTTTAGTTTCAAGTTCAAAAGTTTTTGTTTTAGTGTTAAAAACATGGGGTCAACAAGGCATAACGATTTTTTCGTTACGCCACATTGTCAGCCAGTTGACTCCTACCGCCACCTCCGTTTCAGGATTCGAAAGCTAATTGTTGTTTTGTTTTGGAAATGGCATCTCGCATTTCAACCATAGGGTTGTCTACTGCTTAACCGGGCTTGCCTGTGGATGCCAGAAAAGAATTGCAGCCTCCAGCCAGGGCTTAATAAAACTAATACTAACTTACAAACTGAGCGACTACACGCTAAGGGCACCCCCTGTGGGGTACGGACCTCGGCTTAGGGCGACGCTGGGGGAGGACAGCAAGGGACAGCTGGATCGAGGGTATTTAAAGCTACTGGCTCAGTGGCAACGCGGGCTGGCTGACGGCGACGGGCCTCGACAGCGAGGACGGAACGACGGAAATCTGTGTCTGTATGATATTCTAATGGTACTAGTAGCCGGGTTACTCTCATGGAGGAAAGTGGTCGAAAGCTAATGGCATTGTTTGTTTGTATTTGTAGCTTCCGTTTGGTGACAAGATACCTATTTTGTAATGAAAGCTTCGATAGTGAATCAATATAAAACAATCGTCGAATGAGCAAAAACAACTGTTCAAAGAGGTTAGATATTTTTTTCACTCAAAAATCAAACTGCGCAAAGACACAATCTATTTTTGACAGTAATTAAGGTGGTTTATGGCAACACTGCAGCTACATTTCACACTAGCAACACCTCAAACAGGATTACTTTCAACAAAAACTCCATCGATTTATCTCCACTAGTAATATAATTAACACACGTTCCACATACACGCGGCCGGCTACCGGACACACCGGTTTACAATAAATACAAATCGATTTCTGTCAATTAATTAAATATCCGATTGAAGTCGATAAGTCAGTTAACAGCTTGTCAAGACAATTGTAATCCGCGAAAGTCCACTAATGGAAGAAACTTCCACTTATTTAATGGCGAAGGGAAATTATCGATCGTGAGATCCGATTAAATCCATAATCGATTTGAAATCGACATTTAATGACGGATAATTTAATTGAGTGAACTGATTTGTTTTCTCTGCATAATATTTTCATAAATTATTTCATATTTATGGGTTTATCATGTGAGAAAATTATATAGGTCGGTACCTAATGTTTATAGAATTATAGTGACGTTAAAATGATCTTTGTAGAAAGAATTGAAATATCTAGAGTAGGTAACCGTTAGTCTCTGAAGTAGTATATGCCAAGTTATTAATAAATTGACTAAGATATTGACTTTTTATGTCTCTTGTCACCTGAAAACATGTATTATGCAGGTATTTTTACATTGCCGGACGGCGCGTATATGTACCACGCGCGCCTCAAAGAGATGTCAGCACATGAAGGGGCCCTTTAGGGCCAAGCCTGCAGGGTAAGCGGGATTGTCCGAAAGGGTTACCGCTACCCCGGAACATAAAGGGTTACGGAAGGAACATGGATGGGTTTTAGTCAGTAAGAGTCTGACACTCCCTTCCGCTCCACCCAGAGCCGGAGAAGTCATTCGATGATGTCCCAGCCTTAAAAAAAAGGAAATTTTTACATCGCTAGTATTTCATGTTTATATGATATGATGAATGATACCCGTTGAGATGTGAAAACCATGTAATTTCTGATCATTAAGAACGCTAGGTTGGACGCTATTATTTACTGGGGACAAGCTGTAAATAAACGAGCAACACAGTACTGCAGCATGTATATTATGTCAATTTAAATTTACGCTCGCATAAATAATAGCCGCGTAAAGGTCGGCTTTCTGGGCCAGCTGACGTAACCACCCTAAAATATTTTTATAAATCGAACCGAGTCGATCGTTCACTGAACGATAACGATCGTTCATTGTTAACCAATAGCAACATTAGCATCAAACTAATCGATTATCGAATCAAATTGATTGGCTTATTAGTGAATGAATGATTTCCATCATTTTTTATCAATACGCCGTATAATTTAGGTCATTATGGCGCTTGATTTCCGGTGATATTAATGTCTTGATTTACAGATTATTTTGCCTTGATGAATGAAGGAAAAAAGATGATTATCAAAGCGTTGGTCATAAATTAATTTGTACAATGCCGTTGCTAAATATTTATGTTTGATGTTCGCGTTGTTCTGCGAATTTTACGATGTATATGTGAATGGCGGACGGGGGCCGTAAAATTAATTAGCCGAACCAAGAGCCTGTGAATGGAGCCTCCGACCATCCTAATTTATGTATGATGATTACTAAACTTATCTCAAGGATCGACGGGAAATATCATGATTTGTAACGTACTAATAAAGTGTTGCCTACCTACGTCTAAATATTTCTATACCAGTCATCAAAATAAACGTAATACATATTAACGCAATTTATTAAATATTTATTAAGCAAACATTCCTCAGCTGTTATGTTAAAAAATATAATTTATTACGAGATATCTAATTACTTATTTAATAAAAATTCACATTAATATTGTAATAACCGCATTCAATGTTTCAGATATACATATTTATGTAGAACTTAATATTTTTTGTAGGAAATCATGACCTCATGTAGGCATTATATTTTCAACAAACCAACCATTATAAAGTTCTGACGTAATTCTTAAAGTTTAATTACAACGTTTTAGGGCTCGTAAAATTATTACGAACCAGTGTCAAGATTGTTCTTTCGCAGTACAATTCGTAGACTATTATTTTTGTCATTAGAAATATTACTCTTGGCAAAATATTTGACACTTTCGTGAGTCATGTTTTACATTCAGTTGTTACACACACAAAGTAACATACTAAAAAATAATATATTATGCCGGGTACGTCTGTACTCGGCATAATATATTTTTTTGAGGTATAGTCGATTAAGTATTCAGTAGTATACATATATTTACATATAAGGTGTTAAAAAAAAAAAATTTAAGAATTTCGTGAGAGCATTGTACTCATCGTTACGAACAACTTTTACTATAGGATGATACTTGAAATCGCGAAAAAATATAATATGAGCTGTTCCATACATTTATGCACACGTAACTCAATAAAATGTATGGAACAGCTCATATTTTTTTCCATTATCATTCACCCGTCACGTCATTACTGATCCGCCATTTTTATTTTCAATGATTAGTAACGTCATCTAATTAGTTTGCATAATGTATCTACTTAATCTAAATGCATCTGCCTAATCCAGTGATATTTTTGTATTTCGTGAATCTTAGCACATTAATAGACGCCTGTACTTAAAGTTTTGACTATTATTTCGGTTACCCATAATGTCTTTTTTTTGAGGTTGGGAAATCATGCAATGATTTCTCCCGCTCTGGATGGAGCGGAAGGGAGTGTCAGACTTTTACTGACTAAAACCCATCCATGTTCCTTCCTTAGCCCTTTATATTCCGGGGTAGCGGTAACCCTTTCGGACAATCCCGCTTATCCATCATGTCTGACCTTCTGATAACAAAGAAATCCAGATGTCTACGTGATGCATATAAACTAGTACATATCTGTGATTGATTGCACACATAAAAAATCCGACAAATGATTCACAATATGTGAAAACAAAACATTCTGAAATTTTTACAACCGCGATATTTTACATACAAACTTTTTGATAGCCTATCATTTTCGTGCACTGCAATTTTTAAAATAGATTTTGCAATCTGTAAAATACACACATCGCGCAAAATATTATTTGCTTTGGAATACGATATCCACTAAAAATACTGGAAAAACATTAGCTGATGAAATGCTCATATCGATACGATGCGTTGTGCATTCTTATCTTATACCAATATTGCAAAGTATTACCTGTTCTTGCTGCGCGCTGAGTACATGTTCCTCATAGAACATTTTGAGAACGCTGATATTCAGATTCCTGTTAAATATGACGCGAAGACGCGACAAGGCAAATCAAAATCACTTCAAGAGCCTCAGAAAAATAACTTTCACGCGTACTGCTTCCTTCATAATACCCAATTTACTAAAACAAATACCTGTAGACCTTAGAGACTCAATGAATAGCAAAAACATATTTTATAACGTAAGCTGAAAAAACACTACATCAACTCGATTATTACATAACTGTTTGTAGCGCGTTGATCAAATGGCAGGCCATGGCATGCTAGGACAGACCCCAGAGGTCTAATTGTGTGCTTTGTGTAAGTGTATGTAAAAATTAACGAACAAATAAAAAATAATGAAAAAAATCACATCTATACCTATGTCTAGCGTTCTACATAAGCTCACGCCTTTCTTTTCCATAGGGGTAGGCAGAAACAGAGGAGTTCTGTAACTCCACTTGTTGGGATCCTTACATACTCCTTTTGCTTCGGTTACGATCATACATCTGGCCATACACGCACGCCGATTGCGAGTGCTACTCACTTGATCTTTCTGAAGAATATAACCAATAAGGTTTCTGAAGAAAATGTCGGGACGTTCCGACGTTTTCACTTAAATCTGCCTTGTAAGGTATTTACTGACTTCCGACTTTTTTTTTGAGGGTGATGATTTCCCGCCCTCTGGGTGTGGAAGGGAGTGTCAGACTCTTACTGACTAAAACCCTTTATGTTTTTGTCCTTTCGGACAATCCCGCTGACCCGGACTTTCTTCAGGACTGACTTTAGTTTTTTTATGGTCAGACTATCCAGTCTTAATCTAGTAACTATTGGGGAAATAAATATCGTTATATATTTTTTACCTAGGATAAGGTCGTACTTAAATTTAGGTGTTGAAAAATATTCTTAATTCACCTTAATATCCTTAAGATTAAAACCAAACAGTAGTGCTATTCTGTAAATCTCTCACCGTGAAGAATAAGTTAAAGTGAGTTTAAAGTGAGCTGTCAATAGTGTCAATCCGTAGCATTAGGTGAAACAACAACTCACTTAACGGTCACTTCACCTAGGTCTACACAGTGAGATTTTGACAGAACCGACCGACCATCGACTGATCTAAATACATCGTCATTGAACTACTTTCTTCTCAAGCAGAAAGATTAAGGTTGGTTTCTCTACCCAAAGCTGGCGACAACACAATGTGTGAATCAAACCACACCTTAAAAGGATGCTGATTCAATTTGCAAGGATTTAAATAAGCAATTATGAGATTAAGTGTACGTTTGTAGTGCGTTGTGTAACATGACTTGTTTGATGAGATGTTTTTTCTTGTATGGACTGGATAAATAGTGAATCAGCGTTGGTATGCTTTCATAAAAACATGTCAGGATAAAAGCATTATCTGCTAAACAAACAATCGTGAGGACAATCGGTTTCAGAAAAGAAAATATGTTGGCTGTTGATAAGCAATTAAACCTAGATTCTAAAGCTATAATTCAGTGTCTACGACTATAATTAATCATGCGGGAAAAACTAGAGAAAACGTGATTATATAGTAGTTCTGATATAATGTGGATGTTTAAAAATGAGAAACTTTCTAGTTTCGTTCCAAAGAAAATTCATTTTTACGGAGAAAATCATGGACGTCATAACTAAACCAGAAAATACGTAACTGAAAATCTTCGTTAAAACAAAAATAAATAAAACGAAAAAAAAAGAGGAATGAAGAAATTCTCACGCAATGTGGATTAGCGGTTCTTGATAAATGTGCACAAATACAGACACGCTGCGGCTTATGTAACGTCGGCGAGGATCTATACGAGCTTATAAATAAGTCTGTGGCTCCAAATAACATGTTTTGACTTTTCAAGGCCGCCCTGGGTGGGCAGTTTTCTTAATAAATATTTATTTATGGCAACAAAACGCGGCGGCTCATCATCTTCTTGAGAAATTGAGTTATTTTTGAGGCGTGTCGTGACCGAATAAGGGATTCTTTGCGGTTCTTATTTTGAACACTTATTGAGGTTTTTGCTAATTTCTTTTTATATGAGAGTATGTGAGTTAAGTGATATTAATGCGGGGTTAGTATTAATTTTGCATATCCCTAATAGGCTATCATGTTGTTAAAAGTTTATTGATTGTATGAAGTTGTTGAGAGAAGTCAAAAAGCAGACAGACATACATAACTGATTACGCAGCAGAAAGACGTCATTGTTATGGATACTGCGTCATAAAGATAGCACTTATAAGCTTTAAGTAGGTCAAAGAGATGTCAGCATATGAAGGGGCCCATCAGGGCCGAAGCCTGCCGGATAAGCGGGATTGTCCAAAAGGGTTACCGCTACCCCGGAACATAAAGGGCTAAAGAAGAACATAGATGGGTTTTAGTCAGTAAGAGTCTGACACTCCCTTGCGCTCCATCAAGAGCGGGAGGAGTCATTTGATGATTTCCCACTCTCAAAAAAAAAAAGCTTTAAGTAGGTAATAAAGAAACAATAATTCTCTTACCATTTTTCGTTCTAAATTACGAGGTTGTAAAAGGGCTCAACAAAAATGTACGATACGTACCAAAGTCAAAGTCAAATCATTTATTTCAAAAAGGCACATGAAAGGCACATTCAAAATGTACAAAAAAATAGAATTGCTTCTAGTTCCAATAGGTAGTTTCGTGTGGAGAGAAATAGACAATAAAATGTACGATACCTAGTAAAAACTTATTAACAGAAACTTATACATATATCATAGCCAGGACCAGATCTTGAGTAATCATCTTCCAGCATCTGATGGGCATCTTGATTAAATTGATGTTCAAATAAAATTATCTGATGGTCACGGCCGAATTCGCAATTGTTATATTGATAAACATCGGCAGCAGATTAACGACATCTTGTCACATTTAAACATTGTTCGGCCGATTGTCTTTTGTTTTTATTTTTTTCGGTTGGCAACTTTGTGGACGGATGCTTCGAATATTTTTCGACTATTAGTAATTGTTTCAGTACATTAACTTTTCGGATCTTCGGACAAAAAGCCCACACAAAAAAACCCAATTTTTTTATATTATTCTGGAATTTAACTCGTTTCATAGATAAATATGAAAATACACATGAAGATTAGAAAAATCAAACGAATTCCGGAAATAATCGAAAGAAGGAAGATACTGAAAGCTGTAGAGTATTCATTAGTAATAAATTGACACTAGAATACTTAATAAAACTGAATAACAATACTTAAGAACATAAAGTACAGTTTGCAGCAGTAAGGAATGCTGCGCACGATTGATTGAACCGAGCCGTAGTATTGCCTACAAATGATAGTTGTGAGTTGCGCCATAGTAGGCACAAATTAGATGACTGTCTACGAGGGCCTTATTGTTGTGCTAGACCACTACCATGTGTGTACCACTGTGATTACGATTTCTACAGGGTGTAACCGAAAAGGTATATACATACATATAAATACATATGCTACAGACCACCAAACTGAACAACTTTTACTATCGGACCAACTCCGAAATCGCAAAAAAATGATTAGCTGTTACTATACATTTTTAGTCACGTGACTCGATGTAGGGAAGCACGATTTTTTTTCACGTTTTCGGAGTCGGTCCTATAGTAAATGTTCTTCAGTTTGGTGGTCTGTTGCATATCCTTTTGTATGAATATACCCTGTCGGTTACACCCAGTATGCTCCATTAAACATCACATTAGATAAATAACGGTTTTCACCCTTTCCTCATTTTGACGTACTCACAATAAACTCAGTTTGTTTTCTTTTGCAATACTCGTGTCCATAAAATTCCTTGCCCGGTGTAATTCGAGCCGCATTGCCCAAAATTAGATTAGTTGTTTGCCTAGTACTTTGCCCCTGGTGTAAATTGATCTAAATGCGTTATTTGTGTTGCGTGAGCGGTTGCATTCTGTTTTGGCATATTGCTCACTTTAGATACACACATCAAAAGTGTCTAGGGATCAACATATATTTTTGCAATAACTTTTCTCTTGATTGATATTAATTTAAATTTTCTTTAAGGATTCATCAAATAAAGTGTTTTCGTTTGTCACAGTAACGATAAACCAAGTCACCTTTGCATTAATAAAGAAATTTGCCATTTTCCTAATAAAGGGATTTTTGACATTTGAACCACTAACATTAAAGTTCGAAAAAAAGACTGAAATAACAGTTTTCTTTAAAATTTTGGCCATTCCACAGCGTGATTTGGATGAACTCATTTTGAGTATGCCAAACCGATGTTCTTGTGTTGTTAGTGTTCGCGGTAGAAACACGGATTATTAATTGTTTAAGTTACCCAATAAAATTTTAAAGAAAACTGTTATTTCAGTCTTTTTTTCGAACTTTAATGTTAGTGGTTCAAATGTCAAAAATCCCTTTATTAGGAAAATGGCAAATTTCTTTATTAATGCAAAGGTGACTTGGTTTATCGTTACTGTGACAAACGAAAACACTTTATTTGATGAATCCTTAAAGAAAATTTAAATTAATATCAATCAAGAGAAAAGTTATTGCAAAAATATATGTTGATCCCTAGACACTTTTGATGTGTGTATTTGATGGCGAAGCTAAAAGGACTCCAAGGCAACGTGTGTTGCTGGGTGATATTGTGCAAAGTTGATGCAGTATTTTGCAGAAATAGGGGCATATAACTTTACTGGATGATCAAAAACTAGAACAACAGTACAGTCACGAGCACTAATACGTATACACCATGTAATATTCAGAAGCGATTTTTTATGAAATAACTATTCCAACTTTGAGATACGACATGTTCTTTAAACTTATGGATTTGAAAATGCAATGTGTTCATGAACATACAATTTTATTCAATAATTTAGAAGAAAACCGCTTTTGAAATTAGCTAACTGTATACATATCTTTGCTAGTGACTGTACATGCAACATTTCACAATTTGTTTTTTAAGTTCATTTTCGATACTGTACTTGATAATAACATGATAATTCGTACTGCACGATTAAGAGACTATTTCACCTTGAACCTGAACTCGATCAGCACATCTAAATCACGTTCAACCGCTGTCAGTGTTAACATTTCCTAAGAATTGACAGCTGTGAACGACTTCAGTGTGTATGGTAAAAAATCAGCCTAAAGCCTTCGTGAAAATGAGCCGTAAATAATAGCCGAGTAAATGTTTATGCTAATTTGCATATTATTATGATTGTGAGATTGTGTCTCTATTGTGTACTATTCTATTAGTATTTAAATGTGTAAGAATTCCTAGAAACCGTTATATAAGTGATAAATATCTTTGCATAAATTATGAACAATATCGTGATTGCCGTTGCTCTTGACTTTTACAACTATTTATAGACAGAAAACAATCGAATACCTAAGTTAATCCATTATTTACATTAGGCACAGAGTTAATCAGTAATGTTGCCAACTAAAAAACCGAAGTCCAGTGTTTACGTAAGCCGGTATTTAGACATAAAGTTGACATTTAACACAACCACTTAAAACTTCTGAGAAAACCGTAAACATTATTATTCTTATCCTAACATCTATGTAAACGCGCGTTACATTCTAACCGTTACAAAGGGCAGGTTGAGAATTTTAAGTGTAGTTATCAACTTACTTAGTTTATTGCAGATTGTGAGATTGTGTCTCTGGTAGACATTGGGACTCCTGGAAAATGGCGGAATGTCCGGCACGGTAGAGGGAGTCATGGGAGTAATTGAAGAGGATGGGAAAGAATGACGTGAGATGAAATGAGAATACAAGGAAATACGAAAGAAAAGCGCAGTGAATGGATGGGTTTTAGGCAGAGTCTGATACTCCCTTCCACCCAGAACGGGAGGAATCATTTGATGATTTCCCACCCTCAAAAACAAAGTGGGTTGTTATTGAGGCTATGCTTGGTAAAAATGATCAAGTGATATTAGCTTATCCTAGAGTGGATGAAAAAAGACTACGAGAGAAGATGAAAGTCAGGTATATAGACGAACCTGATAAGTGATCTTTATAAGCTGTTTATCTTTGCATCACTCAAAGGTTGACAGGTAGAAGTCCGCCTCTATACATTTCTGTACTTAAAGTATTAAATAAATAAATTGTTTCGATAAGATGCTCGATGTCCAGCGATAGAAATGTAGAAGTAGGAAAGCAGTAGAATCTTACGTCAACCGTTTCGAAATTTTAAAAGATAATAATTATTCTGACTGCAATAATTCAATTTTTTTGCTTTGAGGAGGATGCGCCAGGTTAGCTACAAATCATTTTTAATCCATATGTGCAACCTGCAAAATTGCAAAACACGCAAGAAAATTTTAATTTACTGACAACCCTGTTCACCGTAACTGCCAGAATCTATTAATGCCACATCGTAATTCAAAATTCTATTGGCGACAACCTCATTCTGTTGTTTCTGATTCGTTCAATATAGGTCATTTACCTACTGTTTTCCTTTGATGCCCAAAATAGAGTGGAAATCACTTAACTGTGCAGTAAATATCGCAATACTGCGCTAAATGCATTCAAGGAGTGATTAGATACATTGGGTATTTGATGCGAAATGAACTGTGGAAAGTGGAGGAAAGATGAGTTGAATTATTGGATACTGGAAAGCCTGTGAAGCCTGAAGACGGTAGACATGGTAGACTGGATGCGGAAGGTGGAAAATGAAGAGGAGCGGTCAACTTTGGCCAAGCATATATGCTCAGCAGAAGCTTAATCTCGTGTCCTGTGTGTCCTGCCGTATGCACGTTACAGGAACTGATGGACGCTAGTGATGGCGCCAAACACGTAGCCGAATTCTGGGCCGAGTACATACTATATGTAGATTGCCATCGACACGCTAAGAAGAAGAAGAAGCAGTAGCTAGACAGAAACATAATTGAGTAATATTTCTGTAAAAAGATTATGTTGTGGTTTTCTCGCAATATAATGTCATGTTGTCAAGAAAGATAAATCGCTATTAACTACTTAACGTGCCTACGCTTTTAAGAGAAGCATTTATAAAAATATATTAGTCATCCAATCGGAAGGAAAAAACTGCTTCAATCAGTTTTTTTAAAACAAGCATTCTGTTAAATATGACTTGAAGAAACAAACCGTTTTTGTTCACAAATATTTATGACTTACTCGCATAACAAAATACAGAGATTCAATTGTAGGCTAATCATAACATCGGATATTATTAATATGTTACATGAGTCAAGGCCGATACTGTTACTAACCGCTTAAAATATTTCATTTACAAAGTTGCAACAGTATTAAAACTATAAACACGAGTGTTTTTTTTTAATAAAACACACACCTATGTAATCGTTGCATAACTTTTTCACTGGAAAATTATATTAGCGCTGGCAACATATCCGTTACTTTATTTGAAATTTAATTTTGGAATTCCGTTACACGTTCCATGTAAATAAACACTTCAATTTTGAACGCTCGCGTACGTTGCGATTTATTTTCGGAATGACGTCATATTTTTTTGCTATTTCAGTTCGGCCATGTTTTTTTAAGGTGAAATGTTAGCCGTTGTCACGTCACTGGTTGACGGCGAAAGTGAAAACATAAACAAGTTTTGTTTTTATATTCGTAACACGTTTTCTTGAGACTCGTGTGTTCCAAGTTTTTAGGCATCGCTCTCTGAAACTAGTGATAAGTACATATTTTTATTAATTAAGAAGAAATCACTATCTGAGATAGGGCTTGTCGTTCTAGTTAACTAAATATAGTGACAAGAAAATTGTCCTTCTCCCATCAAATATAACCAGATAAATCTGTGACCGCTATCATAACGATACCTACTCTGTTATCTGAACAGCCCTTATCCTCAAACACCCATCTCCGAAAATCATTTTGGAAAATGTAAAATACGTGAGAGAAGTCTCAGCGGGCTGTCTACAAAAGGGAGCGTGGGCGCTGACAGTTTGACCTACCGACCGATGATCGCCCACGCGCGGCTAGATCCCCTTCGCTTCCCCGTTGGTACATTTCCGGTGAAATAAGAGTTAAATATTGCGCTAAGTTCTACTGCAGACACAGTTTTAAAATAAATTGATCAAATTCATTTAAACTGCTGAACATTTTGGTTTTGACTCGTCAAGATAAGGAAACGCAGTTGGTCGAAGTGGCGTTGCTTGAGGGAGGTTTATGTCCAGCAGTGGAAGCTTGTGGCTGAAATTGTGAGGCATGAAAAAAAAAAGATTTTATTGATTCTCATACAATCGTTTTACAGCACAAAATTGAGGCATCCCCGGTAAGTTATCATGATACTTGTGATGGAGTTACCTCGCAACTTTCCAAATACTATTTACAATGTTGAGACATACATGAGACTTTTCATGATGACATGAAAAGAGACTACATTATTTCAACGATAGTTCCACTAGAAATCAAGCCCCACAAACTAGCATGAAATTGTCTAGTACAATTCTCTCCTAAATTTACGAGAATTTCTAACCAATTTACTTACCATCTTACACTTTCATTATTTCAATCAGCAATCTCACTTCGCGAAATAATTAAAACAATAAACTGAGAATCGTTTCCACCGTAAAGCTGCCTGGATTCGCGATATAGTGTGAAATACTGCAGCCGAGTTAAACCAGTACTGTAGTGAAAGCCCAGGGATATGGGGCAGTGTCTCTGCCACTGATGCAGCGATACTAACCGTCCTTTGTTTCAAGAGTGAAAATATACGGGGCAATTTTATGCGCGCGACCGCAGCTGTTTATAATTGTACTAATAATGCACATTACTTTGTTCCGTATTGCTAGTAGTTTATTTTTATTGGATTTGGACGCATTCGTAAGATACGAGATATAGAGCAAGGCTACTGCGAATTGGTATTCTAGAATAAATGAGCTTGAATGGCCTCTGACAGGTGGGTTGATGTCAGGAACAAAGTTGCACTAAATTCAGACCTATTTAAAACAAGAAACCGATGTTTAGTGAAGAAGGAAGGCTAATGCTTGAATTTTGGCAATCATTGATGTAAAGAAAAAACAAAAATGATAAAAGTAGGCATGTAATTATGCCTTTTTGATATTTGTTTTGCCTTGACAAGAAGCAGTTGCATAAAGTTAATGCAGGCAAATTGATAAGAAACACGCCTTAAGTCTTCTGAGAATTACTATCGTGATTTTTAAAACCAGGTCATGATAAAGAAATGTGCACTGCCATACCTAAATAAAGTCCCTTGATTTTAATTATAAAATAATCATATTTATTAATCCCTGGCCTACACTTTCTTATACCTACTAATCACGTGAAAAAAATCTGTAGAATTATATTTTAAGGTTTTTCAACTTACACACAACACCTCGTGTTGTATTTTGGATCCAGGTCATTCGCAGTAATCGTCTTAAAATTATCATTTTAATTTGGTTACAATGTAATTCAAGGTTTTGGAGCGGGAACGGACGCAATTATTCACTGTAAAACAACACCATTATGGTATAGGGTTTATGTTCATGTTGATCAGGTTTATATTGCATTTTAATAGATATGTTTTGACGCCATTGCATTTTATGGTTTTCAAACGACTGACCGTAATGTGAAATGGACAATGATACTTTATGGACAGTCTTAATTGGGCTCTATTTAACAGGGCGGAGTTAGTAAAAGGTTCTGAAATGAGGAATTTCTTTGAAGAGACACAAATTTCTAAGTTTTCTAAGGCGATTAACACATGGCACCGGTTGACCGCGCGGTAGGAACAGTTTGCGGTAGAAACGAGCACCGCTCGACCGCGCGGTCAGGCGTTATAGATACGTGTGTTAGGCATCAACGGATTTTTAGAGACCAATGCGACATGAGATCCGCTTCACCGCCTACCTCGGCGGAGCACGGTGCCGTGTGTAAATCGCCTAAAGCCACGGTCTTTGGGTTATAGATATTCTCGTCTCTGTCTTGCACATTGTAGTTTGACAGTTGTCAGAGAGTGACAGAAATAATACTTAAACAAATTACGTGCTTAATAAGGTTTATATGTAGATCTTGACTGTGTGGTGTATTTGTAGTAAAGAGATTTCATAGAGTCTATGCAAGAACACATGTAGTTATGCAAAATTATGTCATAGGTTTTCGTGCTAAAAATGTCGCTGCTTTTATGTAAGTTCCCCAGGAAAATCTGTCGATCAATACCGTAAAAATTTCACCGTGAAAACTTTGGTGAAGTAGGCTGTCGTTCGTGACACCTAATGCTAGGGATTGACACTATTGACAGTTCACTTTAAACTCAATTCACTCACGTTTCCACGGTGAGATTTTACAGAATAGTTCAATAGAATAGCAGAATAGCTTTTTGGGGAACACTTACTGGACTATTAGTTCCGCTACCAACCTTGCTTACAGACTAATCATTTCACCTTTTTTTTTTTTTTTTTAAGGCTGGGAAATCATCCAATGACTGCTCCCGCTCTGGGTGGAGCGGAAGGGAGTGTCAGACTCTTACTGACTAAAACCCATCCATGTTCCTTCCGTAGCCCTTTATGTTCCGGGGTAGCGGTAACCCTTTCGGACAATCCCGCTTACCCGGCAGGCTTGGCCCTGAGGGGCCCCTTCATATGCTGACATCTCTTTGAGGCGCGCGTGGAACATATACGCGCCGTCCGGCACGGGTCTGGTGCTGATCGGACGGTGAGTCACCCATTACTCACCGTCCGCAGGCCCGCGCCTACGGTGGCCGGGAGTCGTCACGTGGCTCCCGACGCCCGGGGCGTCTCCTGCGGCGACTGGGACAGGAGGACCTTTCTCTCTCCCATCCCGCCACCTCCTTCGCGAGCATGACGTTTTCGCAGAAGGTGGTGACTGCCTCCCACTCCCTCTCGCCCCGGACCATGGCTTGCAACAGGGCCGGGCGCGAGAGGTCGCCGCCGATCGCCTCTACGAGGACACGGCGGTGCTCCGCCCAAGCGGGGCAGGTTTGCACCGTATGTTCTACCGTGTCCTCTGGGCGATCCTCGCAGTGGTTACACCCGGGCGTTTCCTCCCGCTTGATGATGTGCAGGAACCTCCCGAAACATCCATGTCCAGTGAGGACCGTCAGGCGGAAGGTGAGGGCGCCGTGACGCCTCTCTAGCCACTCCTCAAAGAGGGGCCTTACCGCCACTATCGTGGCGTGCCCTGCGCTGGGTTGCGACAGTCGCTGATTCCAGGCCGCCATGAGATCGCGCCGGAGGTCCGTCCGCTCCGCCGCAATTTGCTGCGGAAACGGAGTTTCCCCCCGGCTTAATACCTCCTCGCACCACTCGAACAGGCGCGCGAGGACTAGAGGACTATCGCCTCCAGATCCCACGGCGGCAGTCCAGCAAGGAGGCTTGCCGCCTCGCCCGAGATCGTGCGGTACCCCCGGATAAGCCGTATGGCTACCACCTTTTGGGGCGCGTTCAGATAGTGGGCGGCTCGCCGCCGTAGTGAACGCGCCCACACCGGGGCCCCGTAAAGGGCCATGGACCGCACGACTCCCGCGTAAAGCCTCCGGCAGGAGGCGTTTGGCCCCCTCAAATTGGGCAAGAGCCGCTTGAAGGCGGCCCCAGTCCGTTCCAGCTTGGGGGCCAAACGTCGGAAGTGCTCCACGAAATTCCATCGGCTGTCGAGGACCAGACCCAGGTATTTCATCGTGGTCTCGACGCCGATGTGAACCCCTCCTACCGTAAGTTGGGATCCCGATGGTGGCCTATTCCGAGGCCCATGAAAGGACATGGCCTCGGATTTGTGCAAAGCCACCTCGAGACCCAACTGCCGGATCCTCTCAACGACTGTCGCAACCCCGCGTGTCATCGCATCGGCCGCCGCCTGATGCGACCTCCCCTGCGCCAGGACCAGCGTGTCGTCAGCGTAGTACTACGCTGACGCCGTCAGGGAGGTCGGCCCGCAGCACCCAGTCGTAACCGATGTCCTACAGGAACGGCCCCAGAACCGATCCCTGTGGGACACCGCACGACATCTCTCGCCGGTTCCATTCCCCATCGCGACCGGGGTAGATGACGGCTCTGTCCGTCAAGTACGCCCCGACTATTCGACGGAGGTAGGTCGGCACCCGGTGATACCGGAGTGCTTCCCCAATGCAACTCCAGGGCAGGGTGTTGAAGGCGTTGGCGATGGCGAGTGACACCGCCACGACGACCCTACCCTGGGACACCGCGTCCCCCGTCGTGAGGGCTCTAACGCGCTAATCATGTCACCTTGACATGAACTGTTCTCTCTCTTTGTAGATACCGTCGATGACCTATTCACCTGCTAATCTCCCTATAAACTTTCGAATTGATCAGTAAATGCGTCATGTGTATGCGCAACGTCGTTCGAAATTTCGGACTATTTGTATGCAACCAAGAAACGATTAGAAGGCGATATCGAGAACTTAAAGTTTCCGATAGATTTGGTAGTGGCAGGTGAATAGCCTATTTGCCTATAAAATTGCAGTGAATAGAACGTGACCAGCATCTAGTTACATTATTCCTTTTTTTTTTTTCTTTATTTTAGACTAGTTACAACTGTTACAAGTGTGCTTTTACCTCTTTTGTTTTCGAGTTGCGATGTTGCCTTTATTTTCAAGAATACCGGCTGATTCTTACCTGGAAAATAAAAATGAAAAGTTGAGTTTCTTGATCTGTTAACATCAGATTCTTACTGACTAAAACTTATCCATGTCCCTTTATGTTCCGGGTTAGCGGTAACCCTTTCGGACAATCCCACTGAAAACGTAGATCTTTATGGAGGGGAGGAGAGCAGACAAGACACTCTAGGGACACTATTTAATTAAAACTATATTTTTCAAAATCCTAGGTAGCTTGTTATTGTTGCTTCTATAAGTATAAAAAAAATGAAGAGATATTTATTTAAAAAAAAACACGTTGCAATATGACCAGTCTCTACTGACGGCGCCCTTTCACGGACAGAACGCGTGGATTCAACAGCATTATTATCAGTAGACTAAGGATTTGGAAATAGGGGTCAGGAAAAGTGTCAAAACAAATGATATAAACAACGCTATTCCCGATGTGGAATGCAGCGTATCTTATCTAATAAGTTTACGTAAACGCTGTAACACTGCAGTATCTCTATTAGTGCATATCGGGTTTATCTGTTCGTGTTATTTACTGTTTTAATAGTCGCTACGCTAATTGTTCTTGTTAACGTTTATCTAAGCATGTTATGTTAGGTCTAGATTCAGGAATGTTAAATGCTGTAAAATTAAAATTGCAATATACAATAGTGCAGTTGTGGTCCAGTGGTATCGGCCCCGACGTGTGATCGGTCGTGAATTCGAACCCAGGCAGGCACTTTCCAGAGGACACGGTAGAGCATACGGTGCAAACCTTGAAAAAAACCCCGCTTGGGCGGAGCACCGCCGTGTCCTCGTAGAGGCGATCGGCGGCGGCGACCTCTCGCGCCCCGGCCCTGGTGCAAGCCATGGTCCGGGGCGAGAGGGAGTGGGAGGCAGTCACCTCCTGCGAAAAAGTCATGGTCGCGAAGGAGGTGGCGGGATGGGAGAGAGAAAGGTCCTCCCGTCCCAGCCGCCGCGGGAGACGCCCCGGGCGTCGGGAGCCACGTGGCGACTCCCGGCCACCGTAGGCGCGGGCCTGCAGGTGGTGAGTAATGGGTGACTCACCGTCCGATCAGCACCAGGCCCGTGCCGGACGGCGCGTATATGTTCCACGCGCGCCTCAAAGAGATGTCAGCATATGAAGGGGCCCCTCAGGGCCAAGCCTGCCGGGTAAGCGGGATTGTCCAAAAGGGTTACCGCTACCCCGGAACATAAAGGGCTACGGAAAGAACATGGATGGGTTTTAGTCAGTAAGAGTCTGACACTCCCTTCCGCTCCACCCAGAGCGGGAGCAGTCACTGGATGATTTCCCAGCATTAAAAAAAAAAGGCAGGCACTTTGTGTATTTCATTTCATCATGCTCTCGAAGATGTGAAGGAAAACATCGTTAGGAAACCGGCTCGTTCTAGAACCCAAAGTTAGAAGCCATGTGACATCTACCAACACGCACTGGCTCCGCGTCCCTCTCACGGATAGGAGGACTACTTTTCTTTTTTGAGGGTGGGAAATCATCAAATTGCCCCCCGCTCTGGGTGTGTGTCAGACTCTTACTGACTAAACCCATCCTTGTTCCTTTCTTAGCCCCTTATGTTCCGGGGTAGCGGTACCCTTTCGGACAATCCTGTTGAAGGAGAGGAGACCTGTGTCCCAGCTGTGAGAACATTATAGGCTGATTATGCATTATACAAATGCAGTCAGTTGGCATTTACAGCTTAGGATTTTACTTTAAAGTTAACAACATTAGTCTCTCTAAAATTAACACTCTTCATTTCGAGTTTCCCATACCACATATCAGGAAAATCGAAGGTTCTATATCTTGTTCTTTTCTAGGATGTCAGGGCCTGATCAACAAATTCAGGAATTTTAAAAGAAACATGAACTTAAAACGGTTCTAATTAGTAGATATCATCATTATCTTTAAAAATATTGTTGTCAGATGTATATGTCACCGTTAGATTGTAAAGATCGTTAGATTACAATCTATCTAGCGAGGTTGTAAACTATCGATAGATTGTGAACCGTATCATTATGATTGCAATTTGACTCATTATTCTTCGCTATATTGTAATCTACCGAAGTGAAACCGTTAAATTACAATCTGAATAAAAATAATCTCTTTTTTCCATATTTTTTTCTATATAATCTAGTCGTTTCTGGCACTCGCCGGACGCTGCCGCGGCACCGCTCGCTTCGCTCGCTCGGCTCGTGCGTAGGTGGTCACAGTTTTAACCTAACCTAACCATTTTTTTAAACGTCCTACGCCGGTTCACAATTTGACGGCTTCCCATCGATAGATTACAATCAAGCGAAAAATGATGCGTTAAATTGCAATCATAATGATACGGTTCACAATCTATCGATAGTTTACAATCTTACTAGATAGATTGTAATATACCTAACGATGTTTACAATCTTACGGTGACATATATATCGTTTATGTTGTATCAATAATTTAATTTCCCAAATCAAAGTGACATTTTATCACGCGGACTATGAAGCCGTCTTAATAATTATTCAAACTTTCCATGAAAAGAGCCATTTTATTAGAATAAAGCTCGGTTTAGCTTGTAAAGCTACTGATCAGTATTATGTAAGTAAGTTACGTGTGACACAAATCGATTGTGATTCGAATGATTTATCGATTCTAAATTCATGCGCACGTGGTTGTAATATTACAAGCATATTTAACTAATATGTCACAAACTTACTTATTATGGGTAGCTTATTGATATATTATTAATACATTAAAGTTGAAAAAGGTAATTCATTGATAGCTTAAATAGACATGTTTGTTGAAATGAATTCTTGTTTTTGAATTACACATATAAAATCAGACAAGAAGAAAGGAACAGCAATTACGTGCAAAGGTGATGCTTATTTCTAAAGAAATCTCTTCCAGCATACCTGCGATAGGAAAGTAGATAAAAGAGATGCAGACAACATGTGTTAGATTAAGAAAGAAACAATTCACTAATTTAAATATAAACATAACTAAAATAAATATCACTACAATATAATTATATACTTATACTATAATTATTATGTGCGAAAAAGAATATTGCAGAAGATACTACTAAAATTCATAAGTTCAGAGCTGGATGAAGTGGAAGAGAAGAAGCTAGAACTGATATACATAGGCTAATGCGATAGGAAAAATTGTTTGTTGAAACACCTAGTAAGAGATCTGTTAGAATACGTATTAAAGATCAGAAGTAGAAGTTGGAGCTGTAATTCTTACACTAATACAAAAGAAAAAGAGTTTGTTGAAACACTTAAGAACGATCTAATAGAATATCTATGATAGAGGTCGAGGACAAGCAGATAGAGCTGCAAAAACAAAAAGAGTTTCGAATATCAATAAAATTCCTAAAGAAGAAGAATCAAGCTTTGTTCAAAGACAGTCCAACTCAATTCATCAATGATCAAAGCACAATTACTACCACATAACTCATATTAATTACTGAAGTACTCAATTAACATTACTTTACGCATGTTTACATAACCGACTGACCTCTATACTAACGAGACGGACTATGTCATTGATGAATGAAATATTATGTCAGTGTCAGCGCATGCGTCCGCGACGACGTGAATGAATGATGAAGAGATAGTGAATGGAACTGACGTGGGTCTGGATTGGCTGGTGTTGTTGGACTTGAACAGGGAATTTATAGACTGTAATTGGGATAGTGGTACATTTTGAAAGGTGAATGGAATCGGAATATTGGTAGTGTATCTAGTTACTTTTTGTCAAATTTATAATGTGACTAGCTTCTGCCCGCGGCTTCGCCCGCGTGGATGACGAAAATTGCATGTACATAAACCTTCCTCTTAAATCACTCTATCTATTAAGAAAACTGCATCAAAATCCGTTGTGTAGTTTTAAAGATCTAAGCATACATACAGACATTAGGACGCGGGAAGCGACTTTGCTTTATACTATGTAGTGATTGTCTAGTTTGTGTGGTTTACAATTTATTTTATGAATCAATGAACAAGCTGTTTTTTAAATGTTATTTTTGCTTTCCGAAGAGACTGCCAAATTCAAAATGAGAATTGAAAATTATTCTGGTCACATCGAGCTCTGTACCGCACGAGATGAGATCACTGAACCTATAGAAACAATGCGGTTCTTAGAAACAGTCTAGGACGAAACAGAAGACTTATCAATGGTATGTGAGTAATGTGTGCCAATTTCCAAAGAACATTAAGTTGTTTATAGCAAAATACAATGGGCGTAACGCCGATAAACTTTGATAAGGGAATCGATTTTTCGCTGCACACGTCGAACCGTTTGGTTGAGGACTAAATACGGTATTTGAACAAAGATTGAGCACAAAAAGAATTTAGATAGGTAAATAATATGACAATATTCCTTCCATAATCAGGTTTTTTGGACAAAACTTAAGTACTTTAAAATCTGAATTATTCAGCCAGAACACGGGACTACTGACTGTGAAACCGAAGGTATTCCTCACGGGCCTAAAATGACCACCATTTTAGGCCCGTCTATCTTCTAGAGTCTATCTTTGAGTAAGAGGTGACTGAAATATCCATCAGTGACATGCAGCAGTGGGCAGCTACATCCTCCTGCCTTTATTTTTATTTGAGGGTGGGTAGCCATCGAATGACTCCTCCCGCTCTGGGTAGAGCCGAAGGGAGTGTCAGACTCTTACAGACCTATCCATGTTCCTTCCTTTAGTAGAGCAGTAACCCTTTCGGACAGTCTCGCTGAACATCTTCCTGTGCGTAACGAACAATTCACCGAATTGGCTGTCGAACCTTATTATTCTCAATATCCCCCTACTCTGTTCCTACTGGGTCTTTATTCGGTCTTTATCATCAATATCGTCAGCAAAACGCCTTTGTTACCATGCCCCACCCACAGTTCTCATGCATGCGTCGTTTCCAACCACAAATTAAGTGGTACACCAGAACACACAAACTACATAGTGAGCAACACATTTGTGCACATAGCCTGTTCGGAACAACGCCTCTAAGTACATAGAACGTGTACGTACGGAGATATTAACTCAGTCTGCCGTGTTTAGAATACATGCTGTTTGTCTTATAGTTCAGAACTCATTGAGAATGTGGGTCAAGAGTAGACCATTTTGTTGTACCCATTGTGTCGTTTGCACTAATCCAAATATATTGTCTAAATGTTTTAGACAAATATCTGTAAAGTGCTGAAGACAGAATGAAGGACGTGTGAATGTTTTTATGGTCCAGAAATAGGAACCTTTGTCTATTTAGGAATTGCATCATTCCTGATGTATGAGTGCTGATTGAACAGAAGCATCTACACAAGAACTCAATTACCTTAAACTCGTGTCAGACACTCAACACTCGTTGTAGAATATACTCTTTAATATGTGCACAAGACTCCTCCGTGCCTCGGAAAGCACGTTAAGCTGTTGGTCGGGACCAACTTTTCAGATGCATGTGCGTATTGTAATAATTGTCACTTCGTTAAAAACGGTAAAGGAAAACATCGTGAGAAAACAGACAAGCCTGCTAGATATTTCTTAACAGCATGTTCAAGCTAAGTCAGAGGCCCTGGGCAAGGGCATGAAACTACTCTTTACCTTTTTAAGTTAGTCTCTAACCACACGAAAAAGAACGAAGGAGCGCAGTGCAAGGGGCGTTATATCGCCTGCAGTATTAGCATTTATTCGTTATTATTCTATCTATTAGTCCAACTCAAATGTATCTATTTACTATAAAAGGCTCCGAGTCCATGCAAAATTCCTGTCAGGTATCACTTAGTAGTTCTTTGTCAACGTACAATATACAGGGTGGAATTTTGTAATGCCCCCTGGAGGGAAAGTACCCTTAATACTGTAGATAGCAAATTTTACTCAAAGAAAACATTCCTTTATTTTTGAACAGAAAGAAAACTGCATTCAAAGATTTTCAAAAATTCGCTTGCCACGCCCGGGAATCGAACCGACTAAAATCGGTAAAAATGACAACCTGTACTTTTATTGCATTTATCGTTAGGATCAATTATAAGGATAAAATCTTTCTAAGAAACTTGTTAAATTAAATGAAAGGACAACCATGAAATCTGGACTTATAAATTTAATGAATCAAGTTAAAACTCTTTAAGTTAAAGTTCCATCTGTTTAATTATGTTAGTATTAAATAATTTTATCATTGACGTCACTTATCTAAATAAAATTAAATAAGACGATTGAAGATTGGTACAAACGGTACAATGAGATGGCCTACGAGATCACTAGATCTCACCCGTTGAGATTTTTTTTGTGGGAATATGTGAAAAATCAAGAAGCCTACCCCGACATAGTTCGGAAAAGGCTAGGCACATCATAGAAAAATCTAATTTTCATTAAATTTTATGAGAAAAAAAACGAGTTGAGAGTTGAAGTTCAGAATTCGATTTATAATATTCACCACAACACGATAGTAAAAGTTACTAGAAATAAATTTGTTACAAGAATACATTTGTGTATCCAAGAAAATGGAGCCCATTTCGAGCAACTAATTAGTTAGTTTACAATTTTTTGTAAATAATTTGAGATTTCATGGTTTTCCTATCATTTAATTAACCAAGTTTGTTCGAGAGATTTCATCCTTATAAGTTATCCTAACGATCGATGCAATAAAAGTACAGGGTGTACTTTTTACAGATTTCAGTTGGTTCGATTCCCGGGTGTGGCAAGCGAATTTTTGAAAATCTTTGAATGCAGTTTTCTTCCTGTTCAAAAATAAAGGAATGTTTTCTTTGAGTAAAATTTGCTATCTACAGTATTAAGGGTACTTTCCCTCCAGGGGGCATTACAAAATTCCACCCTGTATAACGTATTCTTGCTAGTATTTTCAATAGTAACAATAAAATTCTCTTGCGCTTTATTCAGAAGTTACAGAGTATGGTCTCAACTGAATCGAAGTTTGTCGAGTTTTAGCCGAGGTTTGTATTTGCTTAGACTTAATGCAGAATTTGATTCTAGTTTATACCTTCCTATTGTAAGTCTGTCAATAGCGGGAGTTAAACGCTTCGGCATCTCAACTGAACAATTAAGATTCGTCGATTTTACGGGTAAAGTACCAACTTTGTGGAACTTTTAAATTCGGTAGTCTTGCCATGTTGGGAGTATTTCCTTGACCGTTATAGTGAAGTGTGCATCAGATGTACGCAAGTGGTCGTTTGTATGATAATGCTGATGATTGAGAGATAAGATTATACGGAATGACAATATTACGTATGTTGTCGAACTCACTTAATTGATTTTGTGAGAAGACTTATTACTAAGTTCGTGGGCCAATCATTAATCGTTTCTGCATTTAACGTCTGTGTATCGGTTTTTAAAATTATATCCCCTTACACAAATGGCGCCAATTATATGCTATCTATGTCAGGTTTTTATGAGCACCAATTGGTATTTGACCTACGAAGTGAAAAGTCTGAACGAAATTGGCAGACTGACTTTCAGATCAAACAGATTTTATTGGACAAGTGTCCAATAAATGTGAACAATGATTGAACAATTAATGATTTACAAGAACTGGATCATGTCATCGATCTGTCAATTTCGTGATGAAATTTTTGTGATCCAAGGTTGCGTGTTACGACTTTTTGTAATAAGCGAGGATTGATAAAGTAGCATCTTCAACTCATTCATGAGTAAAACAAAATACTTCGTCTTCTTCTTTTTTCATGTGGTATGTGACTAACCTAGTGTCAGAGTTTTTCTTTTTTTTTAAGGCTGGGAAGTCAATGGATGATTTCCCAGCCTTAAAAAAAAGGCCTCTAACTTAGCTTTACATGCTGTAGAGAAGTAAGCTCTCAGGGTGGCCGGATACCTGTCGGGTAAGCGGGATTGTCCGAAAGGGTTACCGCTACCCCGGAACACAAAGGGCTAAGGAAGGAACATGGATGGGTTTTAGTCAGTAAGAGTCTGACACTCCCTTCCACTCCACCCAGAGCGGGAGCAGTCATTGGATAATTTCCCAGCCATAAAAAAAAGGGTGGCCGGATTGTTCGAAAGAGTTACCGCTACCCCGGAACATAAGAGCTAATGAAGGAACATGGATGGGTTTTAGTCAGTAAGAGACACTGACTCTCCCTTCCGCTCTGCCCAGAGCGGGAGGAGTCAATTGATGATTTCCCACCGTAAAAAAAGAGGGTGGAAGGATTCCACCAGATGTTTTCCTTCACCATTTTTTAAGCAATCGATAAGTATACAATACGAACATGAATTCGAAAAGTCAGAGGTGCGTGGCTTGGGTTCGAACTCGAGACCTAAGACTTAACAGTCCGACGATCACAACACTAGGCTATTAATGCTTATCAAAGCTCATATCTGTAATAAATAACTCGAATAATATGAAGCTTTTGTCAGACACAGATTATATTGTTTATTCACTTGTTTCAACGTCTACTTTACTATAAACAATTTCGAATATTCGTATTGATGTTTATGAACGCTTGCTACTCCTACATCAACATTAACTACCTGTTGTAATTTATTCGTCTTCGATTGCATTTCTTGTAATATGAGGTAATACATATCCGGAACTAATAGAACAACATTCAACATTTACATAAATAACCAGAATTCTAAATCGTTTTGCGAAACGGTTCAAAGAGGTCGCCAGTCATTCTAAAGATCCATATTTAGTGGTCCAGTAGGCGGAGACTGTGACTAAGAGCATTTTTCTGTCATCTCAATAAAATTAGCATAATTACTGTCTCTTACATAATTATTATATGCTGAATTATAGTGTTGCCATACATGGAAATAATTGGTTTCATTTCTACATTTGTCACGTTAAAGAAATATTAATTGTATGTTTGTCTAGTTTTGGGGCTATTGAGAGATTCTTTGGGTGGTATTGGTCTTATATTTTGGTGCTTCACAAATTCTCCTTAAGTGATATTTATTGCTTTTGCCCTGTGTGTGGTCTTGGCTACAAATGTTTTCTCAAATTACTGTACCTAGTCGTGGATTTATGTTACTACTAGCTATTTCCCGCGGCATCTCTCGCGTTAATATACAATTTTACAATCCATCTGGGATGTACTCTCCTTGTTGTTTGGCCCCTGCTATCATGGGCTAGCTTTTGCCCGCGACTTCGTTCGCGTGGAGTTCGGATATATCGCAATATCGGTAGATAAAAGGCCTATGTCATTCCCCGGGATCCAGTCTCACTGCCAAAATTTATCGAAATTTATACGTTCAGTGGTTTCGGCGCGAAAAGGTGACAGACAGGCAGACAGACAGAGTTACTTTCGAATTTATAATATAAGTAAGGATTATTTAGTGTAGTATATCATCTAGCTGTGCCGTAATCAAGCTCTATGATTAGGGCAATTTCCCTCAGGGCAATCATTAAAGTGTTAAGGTATCTATTACGTCCGCAGGGAGTGTTCTGCAATGACTGGTCACTGATTAGTCATGACGATGATGCATACACAAATATAGAGACTGCAATAATGCGGAGTCCTTGAATTCTTTTAATTGATTATTCCATATAATTGTATGGGGCATTACTTCATTCCATTCATGCTAGACACAATCACGTCGGTCCTGCTTTGTCATAATGTTAGCACTAAGTACGTACTAGCCTTTAATAGTGCTAGACCATTCCATAAAACTATACAGCGTGTTTAAAAAAATTGCCGTCATATTTAAGGGTTTGGTACAGAATATTAAATTAAAAAACATTCTTCATATAATTAGCTTTCCAATACAAAACTGCAGTACCAACTCGGCCCAAATGTATGGGATATTTGATTATTACAATGCGTTGTTAGTACTATAAGAACCCAGAGAGCCTGCACCTCCAGCCACATCACACAATTTCTTATACACCAAAATCAAATTCAAAAGTCATTTATTCAACGTAGGCTAAAATCGGCACTTTTTGTAGGTAAAATTACATAAGACAGATCTCCCAAAGCGCCCGCCCTTCACCACTTTCTAGTGCTATATCTGGGAAGAAGAAGTGGCGCAACGAAGTCTACTGCAGCACAGCTGTCTGTTCAGTTGGAAGAACTTGATTGTATACAGTAAAAGGTAAGAGAAGTTGGTAATTAACATTACGAAACACAACACATTAAATGAAATTATTTGCCATTTATCAGCTAGCCCACGCCACTTCATCCGCGTGAAATATCTTATTCCACCGACCCACCCCTTCGCATCGCATCGCCCGTCCGCGCTTTTTCTTAGTTTTCGCTTATCGTTCTTTCTGTTTTTTTTTTGTTTTTGCTCGGCTCCTAAAGCTCCCAGCGTGTTGTGAAAAAGCCTATAACCTTCCTATAAAACAATTGTAAACCCGACCTGTAGTTCCTGAGATTAGCGCGTTCAAACAAACAAACTCTTCAGCTTTATAAAATTAAAGTATAAATTAGTATACTCGTAGATATACGCTATGTTATATACGCTCTGCATCAAAAGAAGGCTACGTTAACTATGGAAACATTGACACTGTCGATTGTTTGTAGTTCCAGTCAGTGGGTGCGACCGTGAGTATGTAGATTGGAGAACCTATTACGTGAATATCAAATACTATCTGTGTGTATCAGATATCATGCAGCGTTTGAAAGTTGGGTCAATGTCAAGACTTCAAGAGTAATGTCTCATAGAATTATTAAATGGGATGGTATTTATTTTCCATTTGCAATTATTTACATAGTATAAAAACTAACAGACCTTAAATAATAATATATTAAGTGCATATTAATAAAAGAAGGAAAAGAATCATAGGGCATAAAATTCCTGCTCATTGCTATGAACTGGAATAGTGCCCAAAGGGCTGGTAGCATTATCACGTTGTAATTTCATAAAAAAATGACACATAAACCAATTATTTGAAAGTGTTTGAGCCGATGTCTAATGGAAAATTGTAAAAATGATATGCATATTATTGTAAAGTAATTATTGTGCGTACAAAGAAAGTAAGTTGAACCGAAATTAAATAACTTTTTTTTACCTGTCTAGACAATAGACAATGTTATCAGTTGCCACTTTCATATCTATAGTTTCCTACAAAAATACAATAAATAATCGTATAAACAAAACACCATTTGGCTACTTTTATATTTAACAAAATAAATCATATTCTTAACGTTAACCCTCTTACAATATATAAAACTAAGATTAAACTAAAATCATGGCTTCAAACATTGGACTACCTGCAGACAGAAAACTTAATAAAAGAACAGTACTGATGATGATTGAATACTATTATATAAAATGTAACTATCATAATTATGTATATGTATGTATAACCCCAAAATAATACACACCCAAACACACACACGCACCCATACACACATTCACACACAAACACACACACGCACCCATACACACATTCACACACAAACACACACACACTCTCACATACACACACAAACACCACACAATAGCAGGCTTGCATTAAACTTAGTTTAAGTGATTTACTTGTTTGATTTATTGCATAAATTGTTAAATTCTAAAGAACGGATGAAGGCACTGACTCCTGTAACACAGGTCTCACCTAGCTCAGGAGTCAGGGTTTCAAACTAAAGTGTATAACCCTTTTTTTATGTCAATAAAACATTTTATTATTATCATTATTACCATTCCCACTACAATCCAATTCAAGACAATAACCTAAAGTGCATTTCCATTTATTTCATAAACATAATTATGCATACATTCCCATATCCCTTGCCTGTAAACTGAATGACTAATCTGCCTCACTCATGTCCGTCGTGTGTGTGTGTGTGTTTTGCATATTATAATTACTAGCAGTGTGCTTGAGATAGCTGGATCATAATTGTCGTTTATCTTTATGACATATTCAGATACGGCGGTTGCCTTTAGCAGATTTAATATCTTGTGTGTCGACCTGACCGTACTGTGAATGTTACTGAGAATCGATATAAAAGCGCTTTTCAATCTTTATATTCCTCAGCCAACCCTAGTAGGTCTTCTTCTTTTCGTGTGGTTAGTGAATAACCTGGTGTCAGAGCTGTTGACAAATATCTCTCAGGCGTGCCGGTTTCCTCACGATGTTTTCCTTCACCGATTTAAGCAAGTAATAATCTATACATATAATAAAACAGTAAAAAAACTGTGTCTGTACATTGAATATATTAAAAAAATAATAATTGAGGGGGGTTTAGAAACAGTAATAGAGCACGAATCCAAAAAAAAAATTTTGTCTGTTTGTCTGTTTGTCTGTATGTCTGTTTGTCTGTTTGTCTGTTTATCTGTTTGTCTGTTTGTCTGTTTGTTTGTACACGCTAATCTTCGGAACTACTGGACGGATTGGAATGATTATTTTTTTGTTGTATAGGTATTAAGTCTGGGCAACATATAGGCTATAATTTATCTTGGAAACTTGAACACCTGATGCAGAACCGCAACAGACCAGCTAAACTATAAGAGATACAAAAATAATACCTTTGCAAAAATTGTTCCACGTGATTAGCATTTTCTGCTGAGAGAATAAATTTGAAGATCTGGAACACCTGATGTGGAACTCCAAGAGCCCAGCTACACTGTAACACATATAAGAATGACGTCTTAGCGAAAGTTGTTCAGCCTGATGAGCACTCTCTGTTGACGTATAAAAATTGAAGATCTGGAACACCTGTTGCGGAACTCCAAGAGCCAAGCTACACCATAACACATATAAGAATGACGTCTTAGCGAAAGTTGTTCAGCCTGATGAGCACTCTCTGTTGACGTATAAAAATTGAAGATCTGGAACACCTGTTGCGGAACTCCAAGAGCCTAGCTACACCATAACACATATAGGAATAACGTTTTAGCACAAGTTGTTCAATCTGATGAGCACTCTCTGTTGACTTATAAAAATCGAAGATCTGGAACACCTGTTGTGGAATTCCAAGAGCTTAGCTACACCATAACACATATAAGAATGACGTCTTAGCGAAAGTTGTTCAGCCTGATGAGCACTCTCTGTTGACGTATAAAAATTGAAGATCTGGAACACCTGTTGTGGAACTCCAAGAGCCTAGCTACACCATAACACATATAGGAATAACGTCTTAGCACAAGTTGTTCAACCTGATGAGCACTCTCTGTTGACTTATAAAAATCGAAGATCTGGAACACCTGTTGTGGAACTCCAAGAGCCTAGCTACAACATAACACATATAGGAATGACGTCTTTGACGTCTTTGTTGTTCAATATGATGGGCATTTCCTGTTGACTTATAAAAATCGAAGATCAGAAACATCTGATGTGGAAATCAAAGCTATCACAAATTTTACTGTGTAATTATAAATTAACATAAACTGGGAGTACCTGCACGCGGTGAAGGCGGTAACAGTTTAGGACTGATTTTCGATGACGATGGTATTATCATTGAAAATTTGACTCTACTGGCCAAAACTCCTATTTATTATTTTTATTTTATCGTATAAAATAAAAAAAAAGAGCTTATGTGCTTTTGGGCTTATGTTGTTTGAGTGTTTAATTTTCTTTTCCATTTATCTTCATGACACGGTAGCCTACCCGGTAACGCAGGGGAGCAGTCATTTTAATTTAGATTTTTATTGATCAGGTATCATCACAATAAAACTATGACCATGCCTAGAAAGAGGTCAAATCTTTCCCAAAGTTCCAAGAGAGCTAAAAGATTGAGGATCATAAGATCCCAAGAATCTACCGAAGAGCTTCAGGAGAGACTTGATGCTGTTCGAGAACATTAGGCTGCAACTAGCTCCGTGGAAACCTCTTCGGGTCGCGAAGCACGCCTGCGTTCTCAGCGTATTCATTAGGTCTCTAGAGACCAGTGAAGAATATGATGCGCGACTGACCGCTGATCGTGAACGTCATGTATTGTCTCGCGAGTCAGAGACGTTCACGGAAAGAGAATTACGCTTGAGTTCCAAGCGTATCTACGCATCGACTTCTAGGTCTCTAGAGACAAGTGGGGCACGTGATGTGCGACTGACCGCTGATCGTGAACGTTATGTATTGTCTCGCGAGTCGGAGACGTTCACGGATAGAGAATTGTGCTTGAGTTCCAACCGTATCTACGCATTGACTTCTAGGTCTCTAGAGACAAGTGGGGAATATAATAATGCGGTTACCAAAATGAAAACGATGACAAATGGACTGTATGTTTTGGTGGTTGTTGGAATGAAATAAAACTAAAGCTCAGTGTGATAAAAGATTTAAATGGGAAAAATGATATAAAATAACATAAATGGCGACCCCGTTATCGCTGGCATAAGCAACAGGGTCCGCGTACGAAGTCGCGGGCAGAAGCTAGTTATACAATACGCACACGAATCCGTAAAATCAGAGGTGCGTGTGAGGGTTCAAACTCGAGACCTATTACTTGGCAGTCTAGCGTTCAAACCACTAGGCTATCACCCTAGTAGGTACTTGGACTGTTATGATGCGCTGTGATGATCAGTATTGCTGTTCTGTAGAAACTTAAACGTGAAATTTAGGTGAACCCATATACTGCCATGAACACAGCTGTGTGTTTTCTGTTTATACATTGCAATGCGTGTTGAAGGGATTTGGCGACACGTATGAGTGTTGAAGGTAAGCTTAGAATAGCACCTGACAAACAATAGTGGCAGTGTATGCGTGAAGTGAGTTTAAAATGAGCTCGATAGTGTCAATCCTTTTTTTTCATATTACCTATTACCTACATAAACCTTTAAATTAGGGCTCGATTCTGCAGTGGGTCAGTGAAATACTGTTTCTTTAAGCTGACTTCACCCAGTGGCATCATCAGAACTTTTAAACGAATTTCATTCATCACTCTGAATAATCGTTTTATAACATCTCGCCGGTAACGCCGAGCTAGCAGGCTTATATTCATGTGAATTAATATAAGCTGGCTTAACTCGCGGTTAAGCTGCAGTTAGGATAATCTTGCTTACATAAAGCTATACACAAGGACTTTAAAGTCTAGACAAACGACGCGAGTGGCGTTCAGGATTTTATGCACAGGGTACATCAGAGTGTAGGTCAGAGGGATTATTTTATTTATTTATTTTATTTTATTTTATTTTGGCAACAAACAGTCATGTACTTACAAACAATATTATTTATGAAAGAATTGGTTCCTTACAAAAGACCTATAGTGCCGACAATGTGGTATAGTTCTAAAAATATGTACAATAAACTCTTAACAAGGAAAGACGTGAAAGAAATACATATATTAATTTTTGTGTCAGAATTACTAATGTTCAATGCAACTTAATTTACAAAGTAAACTGAAGGTAGACAAAGTAAAAAAAATAGAATGAGTTAAAATTTTGTGACATATCTACTTTTAAGTTTCTGTTTAAGGCTATTAAGAGAAATGTTAAAAAGATCTATGTCTGTAAATTCTCTATTATAATTGTTAGTGGAACGGTATATAAATGAGTTACGAGTGTATGTTTTATGCAGTCGAGGAGGAACAAAAAGTGGTATTGTACGTGAGGGGCGTACGGGTAGGCGAGCGTGTGCTCTTACTGATATTTTACCAAGTAGTGATGGTGAATCAGTAAATGAGTTTAAAATCTTGAACAGTTGAATGATGTCGAACATATTACGTCTGTTACGTAGACTTATCAGTTTATGCCTACGCATTGCGTCTTCATACGCAGCGTCGTAAGTATTATTGCGGTAGTTAAGTGATTTTAAAAACTTTTTTTGGATCCTTTCTATCCTATTTATATGTATATTAAAACATGGGCTCCATACAGTACTACAAAAGTCCAGAATAGAACGCACAAATGAAAAATAAAGAATTTTTAAAGTGATAGCTTTTTTAAATGGTTTACTAATTCGTAGTATAAAGCCAAGGCTACGAAATGCGGAGCTAACTATATGGTCTATATGATGGGTGAATGTTAATTTGGAGTCCATAATGATCCCCAGGTCTCTGATGGTAGAAACTCTTTTAAGAGTTAAGCCATTTATGGCGTAGTTAAAATTTAATGGGTGTGTTTTACGTGTATATGACATAATGAAACATTTGTCTATGTTGAGAAAGAGTTGATTTATTGTACAGTAATTATGCAAATTTAGTAAATCACTTTGTAATTTAGAGCAATCTCTGACGGACTCCACCACTCGGAATATTTTAGTGTCATCAGCGTAAAGTAAGTGATTACTGTGGTCAAATATGGTTCCTATGTCGTTAATGTAGAGGGTAAAGAGCAAGGGTCCCAAGTGGGAACCTTGGGGAACTCCGGAGGGAACAGGGAGAAATTGAGATGAGTAACCTTTAACACAAACCGCCTGACTTCGATTTTTTATATAGGACTGGATCCATCGCAGTAAGTTGCCGTGCACACCGGCCCTCGCTAGTTTCTCAATAAGCATATCATGATTAATTTTGTCAAACGCTTTCGAAAAGTCGGTGTACACGACATCTACCTGTAGATTCTTATCCATAGCGTTCACGAGAAATTCCGAGAAATTTAGCATGTTACTATCTACGCTACGATGTTTAAAGAAACCGTGCTGTTGCTGAGAAATATGATTACGAACAGCGAATGAAATTTGAGATGTTACCATTTTTTCTAATATTTTTCCTAGAACACACAATTTAGAGATCGGTCTGTATTCAGTCACAATGTCTTTTCTATTGTTTTTGGGAATAGGGGTTATAATTGATTTTTTCCATTTACTGGGAAACACTCCAGTTTCAATAGACGTGCGAAATATGAATGTTATTGGTCCTGCAAGTACCTCAGCACACTTAGATAAGAAAAATGGATGAAGGTCATCGGATCCGGCACCTTTTTTAATATTAACCTTTTTTAATTCACTCAGTACTTGTTCAAAAGTAACGTTGATTGTGCTTATGTCCACAGTAGAAGATGTGTTGTAGCTACAAGGGTAGGTTTGAGATGTGGACGAAACAAAAACTGAATTGAAGTACTCATTAAAAGCATCACAAATGTCCTCGCCAGTAGAGAGTACTTTACCGTTGTACATCATTCTTTCAGGGATGGTGTTAGATGCATTTTTTGACTTGACGAATGACCAAAAAGAATTGGAATCTTTTTTTATATTATCTTCAGAATATTTAATAAAATTTTGATAACAATCTTTAGACATTTTTTTAAGTCTACTTCGCAATAATGAGAACATGCGATAGTCTTGAAGGTTACCATATGTTTTCCATTTGCGATGTAACTTGCATTTTTCGTTAGATAACTTAATAAGAGGTTTAGTGTACCAAGGTGGGTATTTATGTGTAGAATTTAAATTGCAGGTTGGCACAAATTCGTCCAAAATATTTTGGAGGACACTATAGAAGTAATCAATCATGGAATCTACATGGGTCATACTAGAAAAAATAGTCTCCCAATCTATTGACGCAAGGGCAGTTTTAATTGAGTCATAGTTTGCTTTATAATATTGTCTTTTCCTTACAGACGGGAGCTTGAGTGCAGGACAGAAGTTTAATTTTAAGTCAATTTCTAACGGGCTGTGATGCAAATCTTGTGGTACAAATGGATGTTTACACTGTGAGATAAGGCACAATTCGTTACAAAAAATTAAATCTAATATTCTATTATTATGGTTAAACTGATTATTGTATTGTGATAAGGAAGAGAAATTCATGAAATCGGCAGTCAGGCTAGCCAGCTTGTCATTATTAGTATATATATCCATAGAATTTGAGTCATAATTGCAAGACCAACAAGCGTGTGATACATTAAAGTCTCCCAGTATAAGAAATTTATCATTATAGTTACGTAAAACAAATTCACTCACTCTGTCGTAAAAGGATGCTAGTAATGATTCATGATTAGTACCGTGCGATATATACGTAGCTATAATATGTAAGTAATTAGGTGAACCGATATTGTTTTGGCCCGCCGACGATTGCGTGCGCAGTGGCAGGGAGACCCATACCTCGTCCGACAGCGGTGACGTATGCATGTCACTGCGCTGCCAGGGACAGAGCTCGCGACGCACGGCAATCATAACACCTCCACCGCGATCGCCGCCGGTCGCTTGGTAATTACGGTCACAACGGTATAATTCGTATCGGCTATCAACGTATTCGCTACTGTTAAAGTTCTCATTAAGCCAGGTCTCTGTGATACATATGACGTCAAAATTGTTCCGCAGAACTTCGGAAAGAAATATGTGTGATTTAGTGCGTAATCCCCTCACGTTTTGATAGTAAATGGACAAGTTATTGTTATCGAACATTGATAATAATTAGGACCGCTATGAGTAAACAAGTTCCACTAACATTACATTTAAGGGTTATAATTGTTAATAATGAACGGTATTGAGCCTCATTAATGAATGCACATTCCTTCTTAATATCGAAACAACAAAGTATTTGACAGTAAAGTACTACAAGTAATATCGTAGTATGTAATAAAATAAGTATGCAGATATAATTGATATGAGTGGATAGTCATTTTATTTTAGCTAAATCAGTATCACTGGACACACACATGGTTTTGGACGTATCATTTTTTTTCAGTAAGATTTTACAATCTGACAACCATACGTACTTATAGTCACTTTCTTTTGCAAGAAGACGGGCTTGCTTATATAGTTGTTTATTCTGCGGAGTTAAGTGGTCGTTAATGAAAATGGGTTTCGCCGGACCATCCAATCCAGCGTCAGCTGTTGTCATACCTCGTCGCGCGCGGACAGCAGCCAACATATCACTTTTGCGTTTCCTCTGAGTGAACTTGACGATGATATTCGGGATGGGTGTAACATTTGAAGCCGACTCACCGATAGGTACACTAGAATTATTTGCTTTAAAGCGTCGAACACGATGGACATAATCGATGTCAGTCATTGTAATGGGAAAATTAATCTTTTTGGCTATGTTATGTACGATGTTGATTAAATTTTCACCCTTTGTGACAGGAATTCCAGCCATTTCAAGGTTATTGATTCTTCCCTGCTGTTCTTTAACACGCAGCTGATCAGATAAGTTTGCAACGGTCGCCTGAAGCGCTACGAGTTCATGTGAAGGTAGGATTAGCCGAAGGTGTAACCACTGCCCTGGAACACATAGGGCTAAGAAAGGAACATGTATGGGTTTTAGTCAGTAAGAGTCTGACACTCCCTTCCACTACACCCACAGCGGGGGGGGAGGTCATAATCAATCATATCATGATTTTCCATCCTTAAAAAAAGGTACAGAGATCAGCACATCAAGTAACCCCAATCAGTCACATTTCTTTAATAAGTTTTCAACTTTATTTCAAGAGCATAAAGTTTATTTTCAATCGGGTGTTTTGACCGTTTCTGTACCTACATCAAAGTACCAGAAACTATTCAAATCTGTATACGGAACCAGTCGCAGATCAGGCGTACTTGCACGAAATTCCTCGTAATGTCGTAACAGCTAGTAACGCAATCCTAACGTGTATCTAGTAGTTGACTGATAAGCTGTTATCTTGCTTGCTGACACATAACCGTGTAACTAGTCACCTACATTGTACCGCAGATTACTTGTAATTATGTCAAGATGGGAGGCAATATTGTTAGATAATGAGGATTCAAATTAATGGGAATGTAACGAACAACGCCTTTATTTCCCGCAAGGTTAAGCAGAGGTGTAACTTTACTACACTCATAGCCAGCGGGATTGTCCGAAAGGGTCACCACTACCCCGGAACATAAAGGGCTAAGGAAGGAACATGGGTTGGTTTTATTCAGTAAGAGTCTGACACTCCCTTTCGCTCCACCCAGAGCGGGAGGGGTCATGTAATGATTTCTCACTCAAAAAAAAAAACGCCTATAACATCACTACATAGGCATATGATATAAATAATTTGTAGGTAAGGGCCTATGCACACCACGTTTTTTAAACGCGCCGTCGACGCGCGTTTTGGGAACGCGCGTCGGCGGCGCGTTTTTATCCTGCAGAGCAGTTTGTTGTCGTTTGTATCGATACAAACGCGCGGCACCGGCGCGTCTGTATCGATTCAAACGCGCGACACCGATACGAGCGCTAGCAACGAGGAAAAAGGGAAGTGTGAATCTACGCTAGTAGCGATTGAATCGCGTCTGCATCGCTACACACGCGCGTTTGCATCTCGTCTGTATCGCTACACACGCGCGTCTGTATCGCGTCTGTATCGCTACACACGCGCGTTTGCATCGCGACACAAGCGCGTCAGGTGTGCAAAGGTCTACAGGCTGCGTCTGACTTGCGTGCGTATCGCGTCTGTATCGCTACAAACGCGCGTCGACGGCGCGTTTAAAAAACGTGGTGTGCATAAGCCCTAATGTTTAAGTGCTAAGTAAGTACCCACGCTAAGCACAAATGCGCAGTGTAGGTCCTAAGTGTATGATCCGATAACACAGACAAACAGTGAAAACGTTTTGATGGAGGTTTTTTATTGGAAAGGTTTCGTTTCTGTTATTTAAGAGAAAAGACAACTGTAAACTCTATAATATTAAAAAAACTACCACATAATTTGTCAAAACATGCATGGACATTTTTTGTGCGAGCATCACTGTATTTTGATGCCCCGTGTACATCACTAGCCAGAAGACAAAGTTGAAGTCGAGAAATTTCGTGTCTTTCAGACTTATTTCTTGGGTTTGAGGTCGTAGGGTGATGTTAAACAACCTATAACCTTCCTAAAGAATGGGGCTATCAAATGCAAATAGATTTTCTTTAGCCAACTGGAGTTACAGATATACGCGCGTTTAAACAAAAAAACAAATCCTTCAACTTTATTATTAAGTAGTATACTTATAGATTGAATTGTATTCAAGAGTTATTTATTATACTAACCGAAGAATACATTAAAAATAACATTTTTATTTTTAAATCACTTCCAACCAACGGATATGAAAAACAATAAATGGTGCAACCTTTCACTTTTCCGCATTCTGGAAACTCCAAAACCTAAATTGAACTTTGTTCCATTGTTTTATGGTTAGTTTTTATTTACTAACATGTTGTTATTTATCTAGATAAGAAAGAAACGGAATGACCGATTACATTTTATCAAGTAATATTATGTAGAATTATGCCATGTGATAACAAAATAAAATGGTTGATAAATAATAATCTACTAAGTGGTTTAAGTAATACTTGAGCTTAAGTGTGCATCTTTGTATAGATAACAAATTATTGTATCTACGTAAACCTAGCTGATATTTTCCTTGTCCTAGCAAAGTGTGTCAACCAGAATGCGTCGGCGCCGATCAAAAGCTTGATGACGTTACTTATCAGATTAATGCATTATGACGTCATACTAAGAAGACTCTTAGAAGACGAGCTAGTATCTGCATTGTTCATTTGTTTTTTATATAAAAGTGTTCTAAACTTAACTACTTTGAATCTGGAGTGAATTCCATATACAAAAACTACTTATTTGTCCCATTCGTAACAAATAAGTCATATTATGATTGTAATGTGTTGTACAACGTCCGCTCTATCAATTATTTTGACGGATATTGCTAATCCATTGCTTCAAATGTTCGAAAAATTGGTCTAGACAACAACGTAAATAACGCAATGAATGTTGAACTTGAACTGTCAGATTGGAAGGCAATCAATAAGTTTATTATCATTAAACATGAATTTCTAGACGAGATCCCTAAAGATGCAACACAAAAACATCGGTTTTATTTATACAAACAAAAGACCTGAGAATCTAAAATGTGAAGCTACAAAAAACCTACAGTGATATATATTTTTTTAATTCTGTTTTAATTTGAGAATTTTATAACCGCAGTGCGTATGAGCATCCCATCAAACCCTAAACAGATAATAATAACAACACACAAGTGGCTATTGCAATACATTTGGGTCATGAACCTTAACAGAAATAATAATTTTAAAGTTAACACAGTTGACACTACTCTATTTTATATTATTAACTAGCTGACCCGACAGACGTTGTCCTGTCTTAACTGTGATACCTACCCTACCTACCTACCTGCCTACTTACCCTACCTACCTAGCTACCTACCCTACCTACCCTACCTACCCACCCTACTAACCCTACCTACCTACCCTACCTACCTACCTACCCTACTTACCTACCCTACCTACCTACCCTACCTACCTAACCTACCTACCCTACCTACCCTACCTACCCTACCTACCCTACCTACCTACCCTACCTACCTACCTACCTACCCTACCTACCTACCTACCCTACCTACCTACCCTACCTACCTACCCTACCTACCTACCCTACCTACCTACCCTACCTACCTACCCTACCTACCTACCCTACCTACCTACCCTACCTACCTACCCTACCTACCTACCCTACCTACCTACCCTACCTACCTACCCTACCTACCTACCCTACCTACCTACCCTACCTACCTACCCTACCTACCTACCCTACCTACCTACCCTACCTACCTACCCTACCTACCTACCCTACCTACCTACCCTACCTACCTACCCTACCTACCTACCCTACCTACCTACCCTACCTACCTACCCTACCTACCTACCCTACCTACCTACCCTACCTACCTACCCTACCTACCTACCCTACCTACCTACCCTACCTACCTACCCTACCTACCTACCCTACCTACCTACCCTACCTACCTACCCTACCTACCTACCCTACCTACCTACCCTACCTACCTACCCTACCTACCTACCCTACCTACCTACCCTACCTACCTACCCTACCTACCTACCCTACCTACCTACCCTACCTACCTACCCTACCTACCTACCCTACCTACCTACCCTACCTACCTACCCTACCTACCTACCCTACCTACCTACCCTACCTACCTACCCTACCTACCTACCCTACCTACCTACCCTACCTACCTACCCTACCTACCTACCCTACCTACCTACCCTACCTACCTACCCTACCTACCTACCCTACCTACCTACCCTACCTACCTACCCTACCTACCTACCCTACCTACCTACCCTACCTACCTACCCTACCTACCTACCCTACCTACCTACCCTACCTACCTACCCTACCTACCTACCCTACCTACCTACCCTACCTACCTACCCTACCTACCTACCCTACCTACCTACCCTACCTACCTACCCTACCTACCCTACCTACCTACCCTACCTACCTACCCTACCTACCTACCCTACCTACCTACCCTACCTACCTACCTAACCCACCTAAAAAAAAAAAAAAAATGTATTCTGCTATTCAGGGCGGAGACAAATCCAACGAAACAAAAACCATGAAAATTGGTCCAGCAGATCTCGAGTTATAACGAAGGGAACAAACCCGTCTTTCTTTTATATATATAGATTAAGGATAGAACCTAGGAACTAACTTTACCGTACAACATCCAAAGCCCCTCCTAACTAGAGTACAATTATCATAATTAACAGTAGCTATACAGCCCGCCGGAGTGCTCCTGCGCGGCCCACATATTGTAAGATAAACTTACAGCCTCCTTGCGACATCGTACCGAGCTAATATTAGATACTTCGTGTTATTCTAGACCTGTTTACAGATCGTGTCAAAGTGGACCCATATTTTGTACTGAAAGCTTCTTGTTGTTGAAGGAATAGCACGGTAAAGTTGTTATAATTGGATATTCGAAAGGGTAGTCAATAACGTTACTTTTTATGAATTGTCAAAGCGCGGAATTCGTACGTGATTTGTATGAAACATAACAATGTGACGTCACAGATTTTTTGAATCAAATGGAATACTTATTAGCATTAAATGCAATTTTACAATTGTATCTTCTCATAATATTTAATTTCTGTACGGTGATGCAAGTTTATAGACGAGCGCTCTTTATTCTATGCGATTTCATATTTTATTTTTGACTGTGTCAAACAGTCAGTTATGATAATATCTAAATTGCTTCTGAAAGCAGTGTCAACTGCGTAGACGTCGGAAATTATCCCACGGGAATACCCTACCGGGATGAAAACTACCTGTGTTACTAACTACTAAATGTGTTAATCCAGTCGACATCAAAGACAATTACAGCACAACATCACGCTTGTGTTCCCTGAAGGGTTAAGCAAAGGTGCACCTATAGTACACCTAAATTTCGCTAGTTACGTTTATGTCTAATGTGACAGGGGGCAGGGTCAAGCCTTTTGCCATCAGCACCCAGCCGGGCATAGATCTGAACTTAGGGCACAAATCCAGACTCCGGGCTGTTACTGTAAATTTCCCGATGAAAAACCTAATAACACTTCGATCTTCAATCGAACCCAAGACTCATGCTCAGCAGTAGCGATTTTGACCACCGCAGAGGCAATCAATATTATTACGATACTAGCTTCTGCCCGCGACTTCGCCCGCGTGGATATCGGAAGTAATCCCAAGGGAACGTACTGCCGGGATATAAAGTCCAGGTTATAAACTATCTCTGTGCCAAATTTCATGCATATCCGTTCAGCCGTTTGAGCGTGAAGGACGGACAAACGTACAAACTCACACACACATACACACACACTCATCCACAAACTTTCGCCTTATAATATTAGTGTGATAGTGTTTATTAAATTGCAGTTGTTGTTTTACGGGATACTTCCCCAGACAACTTTCCATTAAGGTAAGGAATGTGTGATGTAGTAGTTGAATTATGGTTTGTAATGGGACACATAACATGCCGCTTGTCTAAGCCTACAGGCTCTGCTATAATGTATGGGTTTCCTATGACACCAGTCCTGGTGTAAATTTTGGCAATTCACTTTTATAAACGTTAAAATTATAAACTTTCTTTATTCATTTTGTTTTATTTAAACACTGTAACATACATTTACATTACATTACCTTTTTTAATTTTTTGTCTTTCTGATAGGTATTAGAATCATATTCATGTTAAAAGTCCTAATACGACATACCTCGGTAGTATATTTTTCTTACGAAAATCCTATGTAGCATTTTTTTCTTAACAAAAAGATGTGTCATCTAGAAATTTTTTATCCATACAAATTAAAAAAATAAGTGTCTGTTTATGATAGCAAAATAACAGCATTTCAAAAGTGCATATGAAAGTATAAAATAGGTAATTCCCTTTTATTATTTAATATCTGTCTACCAGTTTGTTTCGACTCATCTCAAAAACGGCTGGATCGAAAATAATTTATGTCTACGCGGGTAAAGCCGCGGACAGCAGCTAGTCAACAATAAGTGCCTACCTTCTTGATGGAAAACAAATTGCTTTAAAATGTTATGCAATAATTAGCTGTTGAGAGCAATGTACAAGTTATGGATAAGTTTCTCTTAAATACCTGTTAATTCTATATCGTGTCTCACAAATGTAAGCGCTCGAACATTTACCTGAAAAGAAATAAAAAAAAATATTACTCATTTATATGCGGTAGCAATGGAACAACACGCAAGGATTAACGCGAGAAATCTGAAATTCCGAGTAACCACGAAGATAACCGAAGTTATTATTGAAGTTTAATCCCCTATCTTAATAATTTCACATGTCGTTGACACTTACGTGTCACGCAATAAGTTTATTTTGATGTAACAGATACTATAGATTCAAATCTTGTCATAGAAGATCTTGTTCTTTTCGTGTCTATGGTACTTTTTTTAAAGTTATTTTTTAGTTTTATAGAGAACTGAAAAGCAATCGATGGCTTATTCTAGATCTACAGTATGAAATTGAATTCATAAGCATTATTTTAAGGAGTCATTGTTCTCATAATTATAAACAACTTTCACTATGGGAAGAAATCTGAAATCGCGAAAAAATTTTCAGCTGTTCCATACATTTTAACGAGTTACGCGAGCATAACCAGTACAGAGGCCAGCACATCAAGTTACTACAATCTGTCAAATTCGTTTGATAGTATTTCAACTTTATTGCAAAGACATAAGGTTCATTTTTAATTGAGAAAAATTGACAGTTAGGGATAGCTTGATGTGCTGGCGTCTGTACTTATGAAACAGCTGATTTTACTCTGTATATTGCATAGTAACAATGTAACTGCAACCAATTGCATTTCGACCGTTGTATAAATTGGTATTGGTACAGAGGCCAGCACATCAAGTTACCACAATCTGTCAAATTTCTTTGATAGTATTTCAACTTTATTGCAAAGACATAAGGTTCATTTTTAATTGAACAACTGTTAAACATAAACAAAATTTGGAAATACAATACAACTACCCGAGGCATTATAACCCAGATAAATGCACAAACGCATGCATGATGTTATAACAAAAACTCATTCACAAGCAAAGAAAACACTCACAATTTCAATTTAAATACAAATTTGGTTTAAGTTATGCAGAACGGACGAACAGACGCCAAGTGACTGACAAACCTCATCAAGCCATCATTCCACATAACTTCACTTAAATGAACGAAATACGTTTTTGACATGTTTTTACATACGTGCGTGTGCTTTCTGATTTATTAATTAGCTCCTAAATTAAGTTAAATCACGCATTTTACCAGAAATCAACTCAATCAATGTTGTTTTTTTTTTGTTTAAATAGCTTTTTGACACGTAGTTTACCGAGTACCCTTTATAAATATCAATTATGGATGCAACTGTGTTTTGAATATGGGATACTGAGATTTTACCCAACTGTTCAAGAAGGAGGTTAAAGCTGTAAAGAGGTCATTTTTCTGCCACGGGATTGTAAAAAAGATAATAATGAACAAAACTTACCACAGAACGTTAAACATAGAAAAGTAATTAAGTTTATTCATGATAATCAAAATCCCAACATTCATTCATTCATGCTGAATGCACCACTTACAAATAGCTACAATTCACAATTGCCAACTTAACAAATAATAATGTATCAAACAATTTATTTCACTATTAATTGCTCGGATACCTACATCATAATTGTTTAACACCCACCGCAGGAAAACAGCGATACACATCGATTTACACGATAATTGACCATAAAACCGAACAAAACTTAGAAGCTTCACCCACCATAGTTGTGGCTATCATATAATTTGTGATGTTAAAAATCCCATTAAGTAGCCATCATTAAAATTAAGGAACAAGGAAGATAACATCAGTTAAACAAGCAGCCGTTAGGATAATTGTGGATCCCCCATGTACTAGATGTTTTATTATGATCGTCACGCGATCGGGCCGGCTGTGGAAACCTTATTAGCGTTTTCTTTATAGTGTTGATTAGTGTTATAAGTGCGGATAAGTATACTAGTTAAGAGAAAGGATAGGTTAATTATGACATGACAAGCCAACAGATGAGTCAATTGTCTGTCATACACGACGTACGTAGTAAAGATAATGATACAAATGGACTTTGATCCATTTTTAAAGAAAACATGTAATAAACGTATTCTTTCAATCAAATACAATACTGTCAATGTATCATTCAATACAGTCATAAGATTACCTCAAACACAAATAGTTCTCTTGATAAAAACATAAAAAATCTTGGAACATTCGGCCATGAACCTTACAGATACGGGCAATTAAGAATATAAGCATTATCATTGTATTTGTTACCACTGATTTCGCAAGTATTACCGGTTTAATGAACTTACGTTATGTATAACATTTCCTAACAATGAAATTTTTTGCTGCATCGCTCCTTACATTTTAGGATTAGACGAAAACTAGATTTGGTTTATCTAGATGACATTATGAATTCTGAATGTGAAATTCCAACGGATTCCGCACAATGGAATTGTTCTGTTTGTGTTCAGAGATATATCTCTGCATAATATTAAAGCTGGAGTGGAATTCGCGACGGTGTTCGTTTCTTTGTCGTTTCAAAGGATTTTTTGGTTCGCCATATTGTGGTTTATTGCTTTTTAGCAGCAAAAGCAATAAAATAGATCCAGTTTTACATAACAATGCAGATATTATCGTATATTGAAAGATTCCTTATATTTTTGCACACACTATCTTATAATTCTTATATTAATTTATTTTGATTAAAATCTAACCTTTGGTTAAGACATCCTAAATTCGATATATCGAAGGCATTTTATCAGATAAATATGCATTTGCATCCACTTCCAGACCATCGCTTACGTAATTCAATCTTGCAACGTCTGGATGTATCATTCAATCGTTCCTACAATTTCCATCCCGTAATCAAAATAACAGAATGGAACATGTTTTCGCATCACGCCTAAACACTGTTCTTTGGCACACGCCGTGTAATCTTCTACCTGGTTCCGGGGTCAGGATAAACCGTTATCTTTGAGTAATATAAGCATATTGCTAATAATTATTGGTGCTTCACGGCCAGTTAGCAATTTGCTTTCGATAGTAAATGTTGGCGAAATTATGGTGGAATTTTTACGGCCTATTTTACGTGATTCTGTTGATAAATCATGTCGTCGAAGTTGATCTCAGTCTTCGTTAAAATTGTATAAACTTTTAGTTTCGCGTCATTAAAGTTATTGTTTTATAAATTAATATAGTTCAATCGGTCGGCTTGCAGTCTAACCGGGTGCAGTTGAATACTAGTATTTTACATGGAGCGACCGCTTATCTGACCTCCACAACCCAGTAACTGGGTAATACGATTCCCCTTAGTAAGACTGGTAGTCAGATTTTCAGGCTTCTGACGACCCGTAATAACAGTCAAAGATGCACAAATGACAGTCGGGACTAACAACTTAACGTGCTTTTCGAGGCACGGAGGAGTCTCGGTATGTAAAACCACCTCCACGGCAAATTCCAGCAAGCCTAGCTTAACCTAATGGATCGACCTGTGCGGCTGTTATTACTTAGCCACGAGCTTCTTTTAAATAATTAATATCTTCGAATTCATCAAACACAAACTAGGATCAATCTCGCCAATGTAGACTGGCACGTGGTAACAAGTTTAGAGCAATTTTTTGCTACAACTAAACCTGTCTTGCCTCTGGGAGCATTTGCTTAATCTAAAAACAGACATTAAATTCAATGGAGGAGTGTTTCTATTTTTTTATTCAAAGGATAGAACATTGGTTTCTATAACAGTTACTTGTCCATCGACCTCTGTGGCGCCGGCCATCTAATTGCCAACCAGGATGTCTTTCAAAGCACTTTTTACAATACTTAAAACGTGTACTGCATTCCCAATGTTAGTTTGTATAGAATCGAGTGCTTTATTTCTACGGTCATGTCTATTGTTAAATTTGGATTAGATTAAGACTTCCACATTTAGAAGTGTTTTCTCTTTAGTATTGCAGTGTAGTCAATGTGGATTGGGAGCAACAGCCTTAACTTTAAAATCTTCTTCTTTTCATGTGGTTAGTAACTAACCTGGTGTCAGAGTTTTTATGCTGCCCTGTGACTTAGCTTCACATGTTGTTGAGAAATATCTCTCAGACATGCTGGTTTCCTCACGATGTTTTCCTACACCGACTTTTTAAGCAAGAGAATTATACAATACGCACATGAATCCGTTAAATCAGAGTTGCGTGGCTTGGGTTCGAACTCGAGACCTTTGACTTGGCAGTCCAACGGTCACACCACTAGACTATTACTGCTCACTTAACTTTGAAATAATGTAACTCAACGTCAAAGTGTGTCTATAAAAATATTTTTTGCGTGCAAAATTCAAATCATCCGTCAGTAATCCTTCTAAGGTCTTATAAAATACATTCATAGTCAAGATCTCCAACGTCATTTAATTAGACCAGCGTTTGAATTGTTATCAACTCTAGCTGTTTCTACATTATTTGTCACCATCTCATTAGTTTTTTTTTTTTCTATTTGACCTCCGAGTTACTTTAAAATATATTGACTACTAGTCTTATTATTATATTCTCATCGTAAGCACTACGTTATCTCATACCATTCAACTATTCAATTAAATATTATTAATGATTAATTTTGACTAACTTGCTAATGGAATTTTATGAATCTATAAGTTTGTAGGTGGTCCTTTATTTTATATTATTAACTAATTGTTATCTATATTATTAGATACACTCATTTTTAGTCAAGTAGTATAAACTAGTACATACAACGGCGTTTGGCGAAATGTTGGATTGGTGGAAATATTAAGATATTCTTAAATAAAATTAACAGATGACTTAACATACGAAGCTATTATCTTATTGATACTTCGATAGTCATCTGTTACTATAAATATAGTGCATGTAAACAAGGGTTATTGGTCGATTCGCACAAATCAATTCGCGCGAATCGACCCCTCTAAATATTATTGTTACTGTAGGCGACTCGCACTAAGTTTGTGGGCGAATCCACAACTTTGGAAATACGTGTTAGGTAATTGGCAAATGATTTATGGAAAAAAGTTTTTTGCTGCATAAAATATAAACTTATATAAACATAATTGCAAAAGTAGTTCCCAGTGTTCCGTGTTTCTTAACTTTATTGCATAACATTCTAAATGTGCCAATTGCCTAATACATATTTCTAAAGATATTCGTTCAAAAACTTCGTACGAGTCGCCAAAAGAAACAATAAAATGAAGAGTCACGATTCACCCATTTCGGAAGAGTGTAAATTCGTGCGAATATCGAATAAGCCATATAACTGTATGCTGAACTTTAGCCAGACTAACCGGTCCCAGACGAAACAGGTACCGTGTTATCAATCAAATTAATTTTATGTCCAGCATTATCCTTACTAAAGGGCAATGTGTGTTTCTTACATTATTTCAGTAATGTATGAAAGTTTTGGTACTTTATTTTATCTGACAGTCGAATTGTGAATCCGTCCATCTTATTTCATCGTTTTTAAATTTCCTTACATATTCTTTGAAAGGTTCCTCAATAGAACAGACTATTCTTTATTATGTACACAATAAATATTACAGATATCAATTTCTAACATTTTACAAGTGGTAAGGAAAAAATTCGGTATTTGAAAGACTAACACAATGGGCGGTCTCAATGTTACATTTTCCCTTCCAGTATCATCGTTGTCCGGGTAAGCAGGATTGTCCGAAAAGGTTACCACCACCCCGGAACATAAAGGGCTAAGGAAGGAACATGGATGGGTTTTATTCAGCAATAGTCTGACACTCCCTTCCGCTCCACCCAGAGTGGAAGGAGACATTCGATAATTTCCCACCTTCAAAAAAAAAGTATAATCGTTTTAACGTATTTTGTAACTATGTATCTTAAAAAGATCAATAGAACCAAAGTACTCGTATTTGCCTCCTTGCGGAACCATTAAATCCAAGTAGGATCAAACGCACCCAAGATATAAAGCCAAATTTCCTTTTTGTGAGTAATCTGTTAGCAATTTACTACTCAATACACGAGCATCTTAGTGTAACCTTGAGCTCCTTAATAGATCTCTTATATGAACAAAAAATACTGTAAAAAACGTAATAAGTAATTTCTTGATTGATGTTAATGTGATTTGCATACATTTGACGTTTTGTTAACTACACACATCAAAAGTGTCTAGGGATCAACATATATTTTTGCAATAACTTTTCTCTTGATTGATATTAATTTAAATTTTCTTTAAGGATTCATCAAATAAAGTGTTTTCGTTTGTCACAGTAACGATAAACCAAGTCACCTTTGCATTAATAAAGAAATTTGCCATTTTCCTAATAAAGGGATTTTTGACATTTGAACCACTAACATTAAAGTTCGAAAAAAAGACTGAAATAACAGTTTTCTTTAAAATTTTATTGGGTAACTTAAACAATTAATAATCCGTGTTTCTACCGCGAACACTAACAACACAAGAACATCGGTTTGGCATACTCAAAATGAGTTCATCCAAATCACGCTGTGGAATGGCCGCCCATGTTCGTTGCAACAACAAAAAAAGGTCTTCTTGCAACTGGATACCCTCCATATTCGGCAGAGCTCTTCTCTGTAGCATATCCCATGCATGCTCAATCGGGTTCAAGTCTGGCGACTGAGCAGGCCAGGGCAGGACATTGATGTTAGCTGCGGCGAGAGTCTGTCTTACAACTCTTGCGGTGTGCGGTCGTGCATTATCATGCATTAACTGAAATAAGGGACCGATTTGCACTTGTAGAGGAACGATGACGTCAGATACAATCGTCTCAGCATAAATTTGAGCGTTGAGGTTGCCTCTGATCCAAATCAACTCAGTTCTTCCGCCGATCCAAATACCCGCCCATACCATGATGGTTCCACCACTATAAGGATGGACTTCCTGGCAGGATTTTAATCGCTGTTGGCGTCCAGGGGTTCTCCAGTGTCGTATACGTCTTGTATCCGGTCTCATACCAAAACGAGACTCATCAGAAAAGCACACGAAACGCCATTGTTCTTCTGCCCAATTTCTGTGTTCAAGAGCCCATTGATATCGAATCCTACGATTGTGCATTGCTATAGGTGGTACCCGTAGCGGTCTTCGGGAATGAAGGTTCACTTCATGCAAGCGGTTTCTGACTGTTTGGTCGCTAATTAAGTTCCCTGAAGAGTGATGAAGCCTCACGGCTAACATCATGGCGGTTATTGTTGGAGCTCTTCGAGTTAAGATTTGAATGTATCGGTCTTGTCTCCGTGTGGTGCAGCGATACCGTCCTTCATGGCGCTCAGCCACGGTACCAGTGCTTCGGTAACGTGTCCAAAGTCGACTGATAACACTCTGACTTGTATTCAGAGCTAAAGCCACAGTACGTTGCCGGGAACCAGCTTCTATCATTCCCACGGCTCTGAGCATTTCTTCCCTGCTTAAATGACGTCGCCGCTCCATAATAACGTTGGTTTTAATCAGTAGTAGGGAAACAGTAGCACTAATAATGTCTTCAATGCGTTGTATGTTTTTATAGGGTAAATATTGACAGCTGATTTTCATCTTTTACTCGAATTTGATTGACAGTTCCTGTTTCAAATTATGAAATGCACCAAAAAGGATCCATATAAATTTATAAAAACATAAATTTATTACAAAGCCACATCTCAATCTCAAGAAATCCGCATAAAAATGCTTGATCCCTAGACACTTTTGATGTGTGTATTTACGTTTGTAGATTTTAATGATTATAATGACTATATTTGCCATTTCTTTTCAAGGATGGGAATTCATGAAATCACTCCTCCTGCTCTGGGTAGAGCGGAAGGCAGTGTCAGACTAACTGACTAAAACCCGTCCATGTTCCTTCCTTTTGTGTTCCGGGCATTGTAACCCTATCTCGCTGAGCATATTTTCCTGAAAACCTAAATACTAGATTTATACGCTTGAGAAAAAAAAAATACCGATGTCTGATCTAATATCTTTGTCTGTGCCTACTTGCTTGCTTATTCCTAGATATTTTGTAGCTCTTGGAACAGTCTAATATAAATTCACACCTGTGAATGTTCGGAAATAGAGATCTTAGTTCTGACGTGGTTTCGCAAATCTTCATCGAGCAAATTCAATTATTCAATTTATTTTCCTTAGTTTTAGTCAGACTAGGTGAGGTAGCTTAGGTGTGGTTTTTGGAGGTGAGCCAACTTAATGACGTGATACTTTGCAAAAACATTGCAAAATTGGAAAAGAATAGAATAGTTAACGACCACATCTTACCAAAGCACTTAAGGGTACAAGGTAACGGAATCCTATTTCTCATTGGGTAACAGAGGCACATTCGTAAAAATAAGATATTTTCGAGTAATTAAGAAGTAAACACTGATGTTTGATATGTTGATGACAATTAGCCAAACCGGCAAATCCAAAAGGAGACTGGTATACTGTGTAAATATTGTTGACAAGCAGTGAGACGATACTTATTACCATTCTAATAATACTTCTAACCACGATAAAACTAAACTATATGAGAATCCAACACGATAAAAACAATAGAGGTCAAACTTTAACAGCTGATAGATAACCAGCCTCTAGTAACATAGATTTATCAGACGTGATTATTATTTTTAGTAGAAACTGTAAAGTAATCGAGTTCCATAATCAGATCGTGTCGATGTCGTTACTCGCAAGATATCCGCGCCAGCACATATTAATCGCACAAATGTGCGAACATGCCCATGGCACTTTCATAATTTATTCGGGTTAACCAGATAAGCCGAAAGGGTAAATTTAATTGGCTTTCCCAATGTAAAGTTACTTGAAATACTCGAAGGTGCTCACCTTTGCTCAAGAGAAAGGGATTGTTAAATAAATATCGATTTTGAGGACGGTAAAAGGTGTTGATCTTGTTGGTCCTGATGTCGTTAATTATTTTATTTGGAAATAACTGTGGTTATTCTCGGTACCCTTGGGTGGTCTTACGTTCGTTGAGATTCCAATGTATTAGAATGTACGAGTTCTATTTTAACGGAACTGGCAGATGGTCCATTCCAGTGCAATAATTTGTTAGTCACGGGTTATGGCCGCATGAGATGCATCCTATGCATCGCTTCCCTCATCATTCATTAATATGGTTTTATACATAACCCATGATACATCTTCAGTAGGAAATGCTTTCATCTTCACGTACGCAAAAATGAAAATATTACAAATAGCAAGGGTGAAAACCTTTTTAACATTTAACCTTTTTTTGTGTATATATGTATATACAAGAAGCTTCAGTTCCAAGGATAGGAAAATATTCAAAGATAAAAGGGAAATATTTCGCAAGGATTATGAAGTAGAAGGTACTCGTTTCATAGGTTTAGCTCCGAGTAATATCGATCCAATGTGTTGGCAGCGCTTTTCTTTAGGATCAAATTTTGGATTAAAAGCTTTAGTGAATGTGAGGATCTTATCCTATATAAGGAAAATCGAGAGTATTATTTCCATGTGGTCGTGCTAGCGTCGTAGGTAGAACGTGGAACAACAAATGTGAGCCATTTGAGTTGTATTAGCAAGCACGTCTGCGAATAATAGCTTTCGTGTCTTTGTCTTGGTTTGTATTTGTCTTCTATATATGGCACAAGTTTTAGCAAACAAAAAAACCTCTGATATTGTCGTATAATTTTTATAAACGTTTTGATTTTTATATACTGCTATGTTATTTTTCTTCTTTTCGTGTGGTTAGTGACTAACCTGGTGTCAGAGCTTTTATGCTGCCCATGGGCCTGTGACTTATCTTCACATGCTGTTGAGAAATATCTCTTAGACATGCTGGTTTCCTCACGATTTTTTTCTTCATAAATTTTTAAGCAAGTGATAATTATACAACACGCACATGAATCCGTAAAATCAGAGGTGCGTGTCTTGGGTTCGAACTCGAGACCTATGATTTAGCAGTCTGACGGTCACACCACTTGGCTATGACTGCTGTGTTGCTACAGTTTAATGTTTTGAAAAACCTAAAGTTAAACTTCAACTGTATCAATTAGGTTTTATTAATCTTAAAACTATATTAATCCATCAACTGACTACCATGAGAATATATTAACCCAAACCACATCAAACTTGACCTCAAACATAATTAAATTGATAAATCGATTGACACCCATCAAGTTGATGATGAATGAACGTTGACAGATCATCCGAATGAATGAACATGTTCACTCGTTCATGATACCAAGTGACGTCATCACGTCAGTTTTACTGTAGTTATGATTGATCGCGGTTAACGCGTTTTATCGTAGTTAATTTCAATTTTGTCGTGCACTAATATATTACAATTAAGTGTGGGATATCGGATGTTTTTTGACCGTGATGTAAATGTTTTTTATTAAGTAAAATATTTATAACGATTAAGAACGTATCGAATCGAAATTATATTTTAACAGTTTTGGTTGTATACGTTTTGTTTCTAAAATCGAGCTGAATGGTGTGTAATTGGTAAATCCAGCAGTAGACTGCTAGAGGCTGATGATGATGATATGATGTATATACATACGAGTATCTATACTAATATTATAAAGCTGAAGAGTTTGTTTGAACGCGCTAATCTCTGGAACTACTGGTCCGAATTGAAAAAGACTTTTTTTGTTGGATAGTCCATTTATCGAGGAAGGCTATAGTCTATGTAACATCACGCTACGGCCAATTGGAGCCGAGCAGCGGTAAAACCGCGCGGGAGCAGCTAGTATCTCATATGAGATAAGACACTAGAATGCAATATCTCCCATATTGCAATCCGTTATGACAATATAAAGGAATCTTCTTCATGGAATTTTATTATGAAATTAATTTCATTCGCTGTCGACTAGAATGCATATTGTGTTAGAAAACGATAAAACACTATAAAACTATTATAATGAGGACTTCCTTATGCATCATCACGTACTTTCAGCATTAGTATGTAATGCATTTGTTCCTAATACAGAGTGATGTAAGTGAGTGAGTAAGTAAATTATAATATTAAATCTTTCTTTACGTAGCCATGTATTCAACCTATTTCATTCTGTACTTTCCTGTGTTGACATCTTTCGACGGATATAAAAACAAACCAGCTGTTCCATGGACGTGCAATACCTACTACGCAGCGAAAATGTATGGAACAATATAAGTATTTTTTTTTAAATAATCGATGAATAATTTCAACGTAGGGAGGTTCAGAACCGGCTTCAAGGCAATGTCCCTTTCACCCTGTATAACCAACTGTTTCAATAAATTGTCTATTTGCGTGAACTAGTACCAAATTTTGTCCGATCACCAAAACCAAGCGTTTGAGCATTTGTCTATATTTATCAAAATTATTAAATCAATGCATTGCGTTTGATTTTCATAAGTTGTACAGAGAATTTGTCTACCATTAAAAATATTATGACATTCTGTTCAAATAGTTATTTATTTACAAAAATACCAACATTCTTCCTATCCGCATCCAGGTCCATCACTAAGATCAAAGGCCGAACACAAGGTGTTCACGTATCGAGTTACTAGGAAGAGACTCCTGCGCATGTTGCATCACATGGTGTAATAATGCACCATACACCGCAACTAGGTCAAATGGTAATTATTTATAAATCTCTTCGTACGCCCGGAAATTGAAATGTTTAATGTTGTGATTGGTTTTTTAAATAAATGTTGATTATTTGTTCGGGTGATTTGTTTTGAGAAAATTGATTTTATTGTAATACTTTTATATACGAGTACTTATTTGGATTTTAAAGACAGTTGCAATTATGCATGCACCTGAATTAAGGCTTTTATTCATAACTTCTTCTTTCTAGTTACATCTTATTAATGAGCTTAACCATGTAAGAACTATACGTTTACATGGTGGTGGTGGTGGTGGGTGGTGGTGGTGGTGGTGGTGGTGGTTGGTGGTTTTTTTCTTACATGGTTCATCATCATGGTCATGGTTCTTATCCTCATAAGGATTCTCAATAAACTTATATATTTCATCCCATGCAGTAAAACTAATAGTAGGTACTTATAACCATTTATTGGATGTTATTCAGAATGAAACTGGCCAACTTATTAGTCATCGAAACAGTACTTTTCATATCTAAACAAAAAACGAAAAATAACTAACGTGTTATTAAAAAAGAGGTATTGATCTACTTTGTTCTTGTATTCATTCATCGGTAATAAATTAAAATCGTACTATACTAACATTGGAATTTGACATCAATCGATTTCATTGGTAGTTTGTTTAGTTAAATATTTAAGAAGTATCACATTTTCTTTATTCTTCTGAGCATTCTTGAGGTGACCGAGTCACTGTAGTAAGTAACACGTGTATCTTGGAAGATTTTCTTATGTACAGCTATAGATACTTTTTGTTTTTGAGGGTGTGAAATCATCAAATGTCTCCTCCCGCTCTGCGTGGAGCGGAAGGGAGTGTCAGACTCTTACTGACTAAAACCCATCCATGTTCCTTCCTTAGCTCTGTATGTTCCGGGGTAGCGGTAACCCTTTCGGCAATCCCGCTTAGCTGTAGATGGTTTGAATCATTATCATCATCTTAGATGTCATCGCCTTTCTACCCATGCGTAAGAGACAGATGAGAGTTGTATGTGCACATGTCATGCTGCACAGATCCAAAATGTTACAATACATTTATGCTGCAGACAGCATGACATGTTTTTTTTTAGGGAATGGCCGGGCTTGCCTGTGGATGCCTCAATTAATTAAGGCCTCCAGCTTTGGCTTAATTTACTTACCACTAAGCGACTTAGAGTACCCCATGTGGGGTACGGACCTCGGCTTAGGACGTCGCTGGGGGAGGACAGCAAAGGGACAGGCTGGATCGGATGACCCAAAATGTGTTAGGGGAGACCTATGTAAGAACATAGGTCTCCCCCAACACATTTTGGGTTCTTCTTAGTCTTTTTACCCGGGTTTTTAGTCGGGTAAAAAGACTATCGATATCGACATTTTAAGGAGTCCCAGTGGAAATTGTCAGATCTTTATTCGTTTGGCACATGTTAGTTGCAAAATTCCCGCAGCTATGAGATATCATGCCTATGCCTCCTGGTGTAAGGTGCGTCGATCGCGTCATTGGCAATACTGTCAAAGAGATAAAATGCTACTTTACCTTATTTGACATTCTAATGCAATTCACAAATGTCAATTTGGCCGAGACGAATTCAAGAAGCCATTTATCCGTTTTATATTTCCTTTGGTACCAGGAAAATGTTTATCTCGTACATCTGGTTAAATTCAGTTAGAGTATTTATTTTAAAACATACCTCACATGAACACAGCAAGGTTTTGCTTTTTTATACTTACACATATATATCTTTAAAAAGTCTTTGACAATCTTGGGACCCTGGGGTACCGGACTTTTGGCCGAAGCCAACTCGCAGAGGACCATTATTATTGCCATGTGTTTTTTTTTACTTTTTATTTACTGTCTAGTTTTCCTTTTACCTACAGAAAGGCATAATATATGAGATAGATGATATACATAAAAGCCGCTATGACTGACGTGAATGTATTGAATAAAAGAACATTTGACAAACGATCGAATTTCTTTGATAGATTTTCAACTTTATGACAAAAGTATAAGGTTAATTTTTAATTGAAAAAATGTGACAGTTTGGGGATTGAGATAGTTTGATGTGCTGGCGTCTGTACGTTTTCATTATTGAACAAAAGATGAAACGCTAGTTGCTTTCAACGTCAACTCAAAACCAAACTTAAAGAAGTGAATCACGAATTTCACAACGAACTTCGAACTGACACGGATCACGTCTCCAACGTAAAATTCAAGTCATACACAAGCTGTGCTGATACAGATCTGCGTGCAGAATTATAAGTTGTTGCGTATTGTCGTGATCCTGGAGTGCATGAGTCAGTGACACAGTGACTAAGAAGATGTCACGCTATTTGTTGAAAGGGTAATACTTAGTATGTATCGACACGGAGAATCCGTAAGCATGAACGGAACTTTAACGAACATGTTTCTTTGATACGTGAATCTAGAAGTAGTTGTAATGGTACAGCTTGTAATGATAATAGGAGCACAGGTCAATCAACGGAAAAGTTACGCTTGCCACACTTGTCGTTTCTTTGATCAATTACACATCCCGGCTGTCATTTAAAAATGTTTAATAACACCTCCTGGATACCGTTTTTTTGGAATGGTAGTTCCTTATCGCGCGTTGCGAAAGGGGGCTAGACGGAAATTAAGACCAAAAGTTGTAACGACACTTTTTTTTGAGTAAAATATGATGTTTTTTAAATTAAATTGTTTAATTAAATTTTGATTGGTTAGTTTTAGATCAGATTTTTTTGATTATTCCTTCACTTAGTATTCGAAAGGAATTCTTTCCATCCGGGTGTCCCATGACACCTCAAGTTTTTTTTGGGTTATCTTCCTTCAAAGCTATATTAATCAGATTATCTTTGCATAAATATATATAAGTCTTGTTATTCTTCGGTTTTACAATAAATAATTTCAGTTCAGCTTTACACATTTCTACCCAAATCGTGAGAAAACAAAGCGTGATGTCTTTCATATTTTTTTTACTATGACAACTTAAGTCGATGTCGGCCAGTTTGCCAATCCCTAAAGTGAATTAGAAAAGCAAGTGTACTCGTATATTGATAGAAAAAAAAAAAAATTCAGATTCAGTTGTACTAAATGTATATCTTGTGGGATTAGTAGAAGCGTTGATGTCATTGCTATAACATGTAGCTATGTCATAGTGATGATGTATCCAATATGACGATCCTCATTGAAGCCACCTCACCGCTACCAGTAACCAAGACAACATACATGTCTAGAATATATTACAAAGGCGGGTTTCCTAAGACTTCCCTTCAAAGAGCGGATTAGCGATGAATTCTAAAGCATGTATACATTGAGTTCACGCATCAACTGATTTCTGCTCATCAACGCCAAGTTTGCTGACGCAATTATGACAGGATGGCCAATCATTGACTTCGTAATTGATAATTTCTATAGTTCCAAATTCAAAGGCGTAATATTATGGTCTTAAAAACCACCACACGTCATAGACAAAAAATCGTATTTAGAAATGTCGTATAAAATGACAAGTCATAGTCTATAAATGGCTAAGAATAATTTTTTTTATGTAATAAGTAGTTTCCCTGAGATTTATAACGGCCTCCCTAATATTTTTTAATAGTAGTTTTTCGTTCTACTATAATTCCAACACATAAAACGGCCACCATGAACTTAGGAGGTGACATACTTCTAGCACTCTTAATGGCGTCGTCTTATGGTATTATCTATACTAATATTAGTTATTTATAATATGTATTATAAAGAGGAGAGATTTGATTGTTTGTTTGCACTGAATAGGCGTCCAAACTACTGAACCGATTTGAAAAATTCTTTCACTTTTTGGAAGCTACACTATCTCCAGATGCCATAAGCTGTATTATATATTTTTTTTAAATAGGGATCCTTGCTAAATCTTAAATAATGTAAAAATCCACGCCAAGGGCAGAAGCTAGTTGAAAATAAAAAAAGTCTTTTTGTTTGCATAAAAACGGCTACAACAACCAAGAAGATGCACGGAGCAAAGTTGATACGTGAATAGGTAAACACCCAGCTTTATATAAGTACGTGTGTCTGATCTTGGCTTACATTAAGGTAACGTTTCTGTATGTAAGCCTAATCGTGTTGCCACTGTTTCTAAGAACCCGTTTTCAAATAGGTATTGGATTTAAGCCTTGTTCTAGGAATGACGAAAATATAAAGACATTTGTTTTAATTTTCGATTCCGTTGGTTTTTCTTGTAAAACTAAATATGTACAATACAATGCTGAATGGGCTCGTAAATCACTCTAGGTGATGTCAATATTTCCAGAAATATTTTCGAAAACTGATGGTGGATGTGGCACATTAGTTGCGAGGTGATAGGTATGGCAACCTCATACCTCGTTCGTTCGTGATACTTTTTTTTTGAGGGTGGGAAATCATCCTTCCTTCATCCTTCAGGGGGTAAACTTAGTTTTATAATACACTCACACAAGTCTCGCCAGTAATGTTAGAGTACTATGTAACAGTGGTTAATGGCAATAGGCTCACCTATTGCCACTAACCGGACACAAATCCAGATTCAGGTCGAACACTGTGAAAATACAAATGGAAGCTTCAATCATGCTTTTACCGGCCCGGGTATCTAACACAAGACCTCAGCAGTCACGCTTGCGACCACTAGCACAGCAAGTATTAAATTGAGTGTCAGACTTTTACTGACTGAAACCCATCCCTGATACTGATTAATTAACACATGTAAATTCCCATCAACCAGTGTCGCCAGTTTGAAAGAGTTACCATGACTCCTGGCACAAGAAACTGAACTGGTTTACACGGTTTGGTTTTAATCCGTAAAAGTCTGTGCCCAGAGCGCAGTTATTTGATGATTTCCCATCCAAAAAAATATAAAAATTCCCACCTATAAACAGCTTGTACAGGCTTAAAAATACAAATATCATTCTGAAAAATAAAATGCAATACCTCAATGGTTTTAACAAATAAACCCAGTGAAACCTCTTTCAAGGACCTTCTTTTAAATTTTTGTTACTACATCTTCGTGTAAATCGTACCGTTGCCTTTTCACGCCTTACTTCAACCTATCATTCATAGTTACAGAAGGCATGCTTCTATTTTTATACTTCTTTTGTTACAACCGATAGGCACTTCCATACACATCCTAAAAAGATTGATCACCGTCATTTGTTATTACAGCTAATAAAAAATGCTATAACTGTCGCTTGAATGTCCAGACGGGTACATTATCATAGCAAGTAATTTTTTGTGACAAATTATTATTCGTTTGTATGGAAATGCAACTCGAATCACGTAATCTATTGTGATAAATCTTGGTTCATATGCAATGGGTAGACTGGTTGTTTGTCACGATTTTCTGCACTGTGACATAATTGTATGACTTATAGTTTCTTGTTGTTTCAGTTCTTGTTTTGTTTCACTTGCAAAAATGTTGATTTTAGAAGATATATTGCCTCTTTTTGATAGATTTCCGCCATATGTTTTGGTGTCACTAGAGTCTAGCCGTTGAATAGAGCGCTGATGTCTGTCAAAATTGTGTGAAAAATGCTGTCATAATCTTGAAAATTGGTAAAATGCTGAAATTTTCACTTAAGATTTATATATTTTTAATGAGTAAAAAAAAAGTAATAAGTTCTGTTTAATTAATATAGTTAGATGTAAAAACTAAACAAAGACTTAAATAGCAATAATGATATATTATTTAGGTATGTACTTGGTTTAAAAATAAATAAATGGATTGACTTATTGTAAGTGTAACACTCATATTCAGAAAATAAATAAATGAATTATAGTTGTTTTATAATAACTAATACTCTTGTAGAAACAGATAGAGCGGAAATAATTAAATAAGTAGGTAGTAGTAGTAATTAAGTAGTAGTATAAGAAGGAAAATTATTAAAGCGCTCTTCTTTAGAAGTTTGCTGTGCCCGACAGGGCTCTTAATTATTTATATTAATTTATGTGTGTGTGTACATTAATGAAAAAAGAAACCAAATTCAAAAGTCACTTACCTAAATGTACTTAATTGTTTCTTGCCCATTCTTCTCCACTCGAAACTACCTTTTGGAACGGGCGACTAGAATCAATTCTATTTCTTGTTCATTTTTGACTTTCAAAAGTGCCTTTCTTGTGCTTATTTGATATAAATGATTTGACTTTGACTTTGACATTGCACAGTGTACCTACCCAAAATAACACTAAAATCGGGACGAAAAAAATCTTCGATAGGTTTTAAATCTGTGACATTTATGCACAATGAGTGCAGTACGGCTTATTGGGACTTGCAAGGTTGCAAGATGTCCTGGAAGATACGGTAATGGTCACAAGGCTGCAGTTGTTTCGGCTACTTGTGAAACCCTTTTCCTCTTAGGTCTTATACTAAAGTATACACGGCACTACTTTGCATAGCAATATGGAAATTTCTTTTATTTTCTGCAATGCTACTGCTGAGTATGACGTCTGTTGGATTCCCGGCTCCGGCAAAGCGTTGCTGGGTTTTTTTAACCGAGTTGAAACAGGAGGTTCTCAATTCGATTACACCGATTACGCTGAGATTTATTCTCCGATTTACGTGATACTTTTTTAGTTTGATTCGGAATAACTGTCATTTGGTCAACATTTTTTTTATTTATGAAAATTTTATCCAGATGACATATTAGTAGGTACTTCAAGTCACTGTTATTTACATAGCAAGTTTAGTAGTAGATATGAATTGACAGTGGGGTAGGTAGGTACAAAAACTCAACAGTGAAAAATAATAAACTTTTTTACAAAAAAAAAAAAACCACCGGCTCCTATGACTCCCCTGAAGTCGGTGTCTTTGGTTATGTATTTCCAGTTTTTGCCATCGACTTCCGATATTAAAATTATTTTCCACTTAGCGGTGTTTTTTCAGAAATCAGTTGTTTTTTTTTCTATCTGAAATTTCTCAGTAACAGCTCAGAGTCCGGATTTGTGCCCCCTATTACATAGGACTCAAACATAATTGGCGAAACGTGGGTGTAATTATGTGAACAGTTCTGCCAAACCCTGCAGAGATTACAGGCGTAATGTTATGTATCCAGCAACACAATCAATAACTTCTTGTTTGTCAAACCACTTCGTTTATTGATCAAATATTCGAAGTAGTTTATCATCTTCGGCATATTATCAATGGATAAATAATGTGGGTCACGACTCAGAAAAAATATTTTATTAAATTTTTTTACGTGTCAACATTGTTCTTTGTTTCATTCAAAAGATCATATTTCATTCATTACGTACAGTGACTACATTTTAAATTGACGGAAAATTATATTTTTTTTTACAGCAACAATATATCCAGCGTTAGTACGATTTTCTCAGATTTATAACAATACAATATGATGTGGCAACAAATTGCATGCATTTTATCTTAAATACTGTGCATCAGTACTTAGTCACCGCTTTACGATGTAACCAGACAACTTGTAAATAAGGCTGCGGCTACATGAGTAATGGTTTGCAGCTCAACCACGTTTGACGTTATGTAAATAAGGACTCATACAAATAGAGATGTCGTAACATGTAGGTTTGTTATGTTTCAGTTTTAGAGTATGGTAATAATATTGTGCATGTTTAGTTTAGCCAAAATGGAGGCGAGTTTATGTTTTACGCATATTTCAGTACACCGGTATATCGATTGATAGAAGTTTCAGTTATCTACAGACGCCTGCAATTGAACACGAACCTTATACTTTTAAAATAAAGTTGAAAATCTATCAAAGAAGTTTGTACCTCAAACTCAGCAGAGGTGCTTGCGCCTACTAGACCAACGAGACAGTCCGCAATGTTTAATAGCTATATAAATCCGTCATAGATTAAGCAGCGAGTCTAATTGAAAAAAAATCGCGGTGTTTCCTTAATGAAACGCTTTCTCTAATAAGCTTAATGCTATACACTTTCCAAGAGCACTAACAAGCGTATCCGAATGCTAAAATAAAACGAAACCACCAAACATTTTTAGCTTCAAACATTTAATAAATTGAAATAGTCATGAGCGAATCGTTTGTGTAAAATTGAATAGATTCTCAGAAACACGCAGCTTGCCAATAAAAACAATCTTTTGTCAGTTAACAAGCATCTCTGTTACGCTATTCGGTTACAAAATGGCCTATTTGACATAATACCAATCGCAAAAAACGACAGCCATGTTTTTTTTTAACAAACACGTGCCTACAACGGCGGACGTGACATACAGTTCACAAAAAAAACTTATGAGAGTTTTGAAAATGTCATTTTGACATTTGCAAAAAACGTCATTAATCAAACGTTTTATTTTTAGGGCGCTCAGCACCTATCTTAATTGGGTTACAAACAAAAACTGTACACACTTTTGTACACGAAATCTTTTAGAAAAGATTTCGTGTACAAAACACGAAATCTTTTAGAAAAAATGTTTTGCTGAAATAATATCAAGAAGCGTTTCACGCTATAAATCCTTCACGTGGAATGTTAAGTCAACAGCTTATAAATTAAGAAAGACAAACATTAATTAAGAACATAATTTTTTTATGTCTAATCTTTGGGTAAAATGTGTTATCCAGTAAATGTCATTTCACGTCTACAAAATGTCAAGTAGGCGCGAATCGGGAGGTTCCTGCACATCATCAGGCGGGAGGAAACGCCCGGGTGTCACCACTGCGAGGATCGCCCAGAGGACACGGTAGAGCACACGGTGCAAACCTGCCCCGCATGGGCAGAGCACCGCCGTGTCCTCGTAGAGGCGATCGGTGGCGGCGACCTCTCGCGCCCGGCCCTGGTGCAAGCCATGGTCCGGGGCGAGAGGGAGTGGGAGGCAGTCACCTCCTTTTGCGAAAAAGTTATGCTCGCGAAGGAGGTGGCGGGATGGGAGAGAGAAAGGTCCTCCCGTCCCAGCCGCCGCGGGAGACGCTCCGGGCGTCGGGAGCCACGTGACGACTCCCGGCCACCGTAGGCGCGGGCCTGCGGGCGGTGAGTAATGGGTGACTCACCGTCCGATCAGCACCAGACCCGTGCCGTACGGCGCGCATATGTTCCACGCGCGCCTCAAAGAGATGTCAGCATATGAAGGGGCCCCTTAGGGCCAAGCCTGCCGGGTAAGCGGGATTGTCCGAAAGGGTTACCGCTACCCCGGAACATAAAGGGCTACGGAAGGAACATGGATGGGTTTTAGTCAGTAAGAGTCTGACACTCCCTTCCGCTCCACCCAGAGCGGGAGCAGTCATTGGATGATTTCCCAGTCTTAAAAAAAAAAAAAAAAAAGTAGGCGCGAATGGAATACGTTTCATTAATATAAGCTGACACACATAAGATTATTCTGCTTATATCCTAAGGTGTATGAATAGGACATGTGAATACAGTAGGTAATATATTGTAATAACTGCAATATTCATATCTAAATTATGTCTGAACAGTGGGTGCTTTTACTGACATAATTAGTGACAATAATTTACATTCACAGGCTATCGTGTCACCGTAAAATGTTATGGATTCTTAAAGGTTTGCACAATGAAGTATTTAAAAAATCATCAGCTTGTGTTGCCACTATAATCAACTATACTATATACCTAAACGTATAATTCAACTAGAACCTTTACCGCTTAGAAATAATTATAATGAATAAAATACAACATTGTATTTTCGTCTGAGTGTTAGGTATTGAATTAGAAACTTACTAGGTTCTGTCAGCAACTTCGCCCGTTGATAATTATCCTACGGGAATCTTAAATATTCTAAGAATAAAAAGTGTGCTATTCCAGATTATAATATATCTGTGTGCCAAATTTTATCCAGATCTATTCAGTAGAGTTTGCGTGGAAAGGGTAACAAACACCACAAACTTTCACGTTTATAATATTAGTTGGATATACTCAAAACGATGAAGGAAAACATCGTGAGGATCTCATCATCTTAACCGACATGTCATAGAACCAAAAAATTCGAATACATGTGATATCCACCAACCCTCTTTGGGCCCGCGTAGTGGATTACCCCAGCAGTGGAACATTATAGGCTGATTATGTATAGGTACTAATATATACATGCTGCTAATTTCCTATTATCTCTTATCTCTCTTTCTTTTTCGTGACTGAAAGTCAGACATCAGCTCCACAAAATCTCTCTATTCTATTCCATGATCACAATCTCTTATTATAAGTGCTCGCACAAGTGGTTCACTCGTTCATCTATTCTCGTCACAACATGACGTATTCAGGCGGCCCATTGTGAATTATACGCTAGTTTGTAACACAAATTATACGATAAATAAAGCGTTTTAGATATCCATCAGCTTAGACCAATGAGTTGTTACATACGGAAGGGTGGTGAGGCGAGCGACCTTTGTTGAGCGTAATGAAGTCATTAGTTTTGCATTTATTTTTATTATATTACTAGCGTGGTTTCACCCGCTGCTCGGCTCCTATTGGTCGTAGCGTGATGTTACATAGCCTTCCTCGATAAATGGACTATCCAACACAAAAATAATTTTTCAATTCGGACCAGAAGTGCCGGAGATTAACGCGTTCAAACAAACAAACTCTTCAGCTTTATAATATTAGTATAAAACATATTACATATGACCATCTCCCTTCAAAGAAAGAGTAAACAAGCATCTTCTAAGCACGCTTGCTTTATCAAAATGTAACTTAAGTATCGCTTTTCATCAGGTGTGATCAAGGTCAAGAGCAGGCCCATCATTCCACAATAAATAAATAAAATAAAAATACGTGGTCTGATATCTATATTATTAGGTATTTAATTTATCGAATGATACCTATAAATAAGTTTAACATAATATATTTAAATAAATTATTCATTGAGTGATACCTGGTTTGAGTGTTGGTTTCCCACTGTCTGCATAAACTGTATTAGGGTGTGAAACGTGACCCGAGATATATTCCAGTTGGATATGATTTATAACTATTTTGAAATAAACAATTTGGAGGTTAGGATGAATATATAATAACACAACGTAATTGAATTTTAATGTGCGTTAAAAGTATTTTACAGTCACTCAGATATTTTAATTAATTAATTACAATGTGATATTTTACATATACGTACTTAGTTTTCCACGCAACTAAGTTGAGGAATGTCGTGAGATTTATAAATAATAAAAATAGCTATAATTCTGACCGACTCTGTTCCGAAAATAAAAGCCACATAGATAAGGTTCATTTAAACACATCAAACACGTATTAAATATATACAAACGACCGACCTATTAGCACACCGCCGAATTTGACCGCTAAGTAGATATAAAAATCCGCAAAAAAAAACATTCTCTTCCTCTCATCCAGTTATTTTAATTAAAGAAAACCGCGACACACATGACAGAATAAAGTTAAAAAAACACAACATTACACCGGTATCCTCCGTCAGTGAAACTGCAAAGATAAATGAGAATGGGACGGGTGTCTCCACCATCAGCAAAAAGTTATGTATTCCAGACGAGCCCGATTGAAATGTTTTATTTATTCAACGTTATCGTTCCCAGAACAGAGTATTTGTGTCTTTGATTTGTGTAAATTGTTTTTCAAGATGGAAATTCGACTTGGGTGGCGTAGTAATGTCATCACGGAAGTTTTGAATGTTGAATTATTGTTTAATGTTTATTTTTATTTTTGTAATAAATATTTGTCGTAGAACGTTTTATAAAATTGAATTTTATTATGACTAAATCCATAAAAGTAGCCATAAAACTGCGATTAAGAGTTAGAACAAATAATAACGCCTATGTATCATAATGCAATATTATTAATTAAAGATTAGATACTTAAAACAAAATTAATCGTCATCCCGTTTCATAAACTTTAAATTAACGACAACCATCTGTCTCCTTTACAAAAGATCATAAAAATTTAATTTCGCTTGTAATTTGAGCATCAATCATCTTCGTAGCAGGTGCAAGTGTGCAAAGCTTGCTGATTTATTCGTCCGTGTGTAACATAAGTCATGTGGTCCGTCAGGCCTCCGTGACGTCATCGATTGTGGGTCACGGCTTCATGTAGGAGGTACCGTCAGATGCAATTATAATGAATAAATCAATCGTTTTATTATTGAAAATTATCTCTTTTTGTTCAATAATAACTCTGGAATTTAAAGGTAGAGTTTTTTGCGTAAAGTATAATGTAAGAATTAATTGAAACATACGGAAGTTCTGTTTTAAATGTAGTTCAAGGTGTTAGGGACCTAAATATTACATGTTTTTTATTCACTGAATAAAAACAAGTGAAGTAAATTAATAATCCTCATTTGAAATTATTTTACGCTGACGTCTGATAAATTTCATTCATTTAAAATAATTTTATGCTGCCATTAAAATAAATTCAAAAAATTCAAAATACTCACATAAATCAGCGCGCACTAAATTTATCCATCTATAAATTACCCAAAATAACCCTAGAACGCCGGCGTCGTAAAATTCATTTTAAAATTAATGACGTTCATAAAAGTTATCTTTCACAAAGGCCTAATAAGTTTTGACAGTGACGCAATATGTCGTCACTTTCACTAGAATACTGACAATCTGTCAGTCGGTTCGTCACCTCGAGACTAATTAGTACACTAGTGACATGTTGACACTAGTACAATGCCCTGACACACATCTTTTGTTAATAAGCAGGGGAAAATATTTGCCTTTAATAGTGACAGGGGACATAACTTTTCGGTATACATTTTTGTAATACATGTTGCCGACGAGTGTTAGGTGTGATAATGATGTAAAAAGTAGCATTAATTGCTGTAAATTATACCGGTATAACAGCTTGGATGGTAGTCATTAAGTTTAAGCCGTTAATTAACTAAAGCGTAACGTTTTTTTCTGAGTGAATTTTAATGACTACGCCAAAATATTTCGGCTTTTATAAGTACTAAATAATGATAACTGTTGGAAGCGAAACTGTACAATTTTTTTATTTTATCGCGCGTTGCGAAAGGTGGCTAGACGGAATTAAGACCAAAAGTTATAACGACACTTTTTTTGGAGTAAAATATGATGTCTTTATGATCAATATTTTCTGATTGGTTAATTTTAGATCAGATTTTTTTATTATTATAACATAAAAAAAATGTTATTACAATTCCTTCACTAATTAATAGAAAGGAACCGAAGGGTGTCCCTTGACACCTCTCAAGTTTTTTTAGCTTTAGAAACGTTATATATTCGAACATTTAATCCTACAAACATGACCTTGATTTAAAACCTTTTCAAATAACGGACTGGACAACGAGATTAGAAAACCAATGAAACATAAGGTCCTCCATGAATGTAAAGCATTTATAACAAATTCTCATTTTCATTTATTTCCATCTGAAAACCGTTGAGCTAAACGCATGAGTTAAACCTTCATCAATATTCATGGCGAACAATTTAAAATGAAAATGGAAACGTTATGTAAATTTAATCATCACGGACCAACTATAAAATTCACAATGACGTGAATTTTATAAATAAATTGAATGATATTACAAAATGACATAACGCGAATATGACATGAATTAAAGCTGACTCATCGATTACGAAATTGAGTGAACTTGACATGACGGTGGCAGTCAACGGGTTGACCTTTACACTTTTATATTAATTGTTTATCAATTTTTAATAACACCTTAACATAAAGCTATATGAACCATTTTCGCATGCATATCACTTCGTCAACTGTAGAATTAGTGTGGTTTTCAAAATTTGACAAGTCTTTCAGAGGTATCAGTGGGTGTTTTTTTGGCTCGTCTTTGTGCGTATTTTGGTTTGCCTTCAAAAGATGCGTGTAGGCAACTATTATTTACTAGAATGATGAAATGTGGGTTGGGAAGACAATGCGTTTACGTTTCGGCAAATGTTATAATGTTGACCTTCGTGTTTTATATTGACATCATCAATTAGTTGCAAGAATCGTCAGTTTTTACTACTTTTATGGAGAAGGCGTGAATTGGTAATGAAGTTACGGTTATAAAATTTAAACAATGATTCTCATCATGTCCTGTGAGACTTCACACTATATTTGTCTAGGTTTCTAAGAGTTTCGGCAACAAATTTGCGTTTTATTGTGTCTTACCCGTAAAAAATTACTTGTATTTTGAGTCTCATTTATTCTTAATACTAGTGACCCGCCCCGGCTTCACACAGGTGCAGTGTAGATACTATTGCGCGGACGGAGCCGCGGGAGAAAGCTAGTTAAACTATACGTAAAACCTTATACTTTTGTAATAAAGTTGGAAAACTATGAAAGAAATTTGACTGATTGGGGTAACTTAATAAGAAAGAGCTCATTAGGCATCAAAAAATTTGTCCCCATCACAGTTAGTGGGAAATGTGCCAAAAAGGCTGGCAAATTAACAAAGCTTTAGCAGTGTTTCTGACTCAAAAGAACTCTAAAACCATTATTCCTGTAAAAACCAGAACACCAGACTGGATGTCACAAAATACAACATTAGAATAGTATAATGTGCATAGCTTCGCGCGTAGCGTAGAATGTTAGTCCTTTTGTCTCATACGATTGCGTATTGACACAGATGCACTTGGCATTGTAAGGGTTACAAGTTAAATAAAAATGTCACGCATTGCCTTCTAAGTTAGTTTTAATATTCATTAGGTATATTCTTTTGGTACCGTTTAGAATTTGGTATTTCAGGTGTTTTACTGTGTTCCGTGCTTGTAATGGTAGCGGGAGATGAGTAGGTACCAAGTATTTCAAGAAAAAACAAATGAAGTATAGTATAGAAATATAGTTGTGAGATGATTTTCATTGCCTGTAATGTCTCGGATATCGGGCCTAGCCACTTCTTATGCCTAGAAGGAATGATCTTTTTTTTTGAGGGTGGGAAATCATCCAATGACTTTCGCGCTCTGGTTGGAGCCGAAGGGACTGTCTGACTCTTACTGACTAAAACCCATCCATGTTTCTTCCTTAGCCCTTTATGTTCCGGGGTAGCGGTAACCCTATCGGACAATCTCGGTTGCCAGAAGGAATGAGCTTGATCACCACGCTGGCTCAGTGCGGGTTGGTGAATTCAGACCGAAGGTTCGGGCTTCCTCACAAATATCCCTTCATCGTCAGTCAGTGGTGTCTAAGAATTTGAAACAATGTAAAAAGTACGTATAACTTTGAAAAAGTCACACAAACCCAGCTAGTAGGGTTTGATCTCGCAATTTGGGGCGTAAGATGCGGATCCGATAAGAAACACGCCACCACGACCTAAGTTAATTTGAAGATTGAAAATAAATTAAGCGCAAGAACCTATTATTAGCGATTAGAAGTAGCTACATCAATACTTCCGACGACCTCTTTATTTCAAAGAATGAAGTATGGAAGGAATCGTGGCAAGGATATCACATTAGGATTTAATGGCACTGAACAAAAAGCTTAAAATGAGGACACACTACAAACAGTAATGGGAACTCTCCCATTACTGTTCATACGTAGGTACTCACGTTTAAGCAGCGCTAAAGGCAATATATGAGAGCTCTAGCGAAAATGGTTTAAACGTTCTCAAACATAAAACATTGGTAGAAACGGGCCGAAATAATCTAAAGAAACAAAACCAGCCAATAAGAGTCGAACTCGCGCACGAAGGGTTTCGTACCATTATCTATAGAAACGCCAAAAAAAAATCACGTTTGTTGTATGGTTACCACTTAAAAATTGTATTTTATTCCGTTTTTTTAGTATTTGTTGTTATAGCGGCAACAGAAATACATATATCATCTGTGAAATTAGATATTTATAATTATCATTAGAACTATCACGGTTCATGAGATACAGCCTGGTGACAGACGGGACAGACGTTCGGGCGACGAATGGACAACAAAGTCTTAGTAATAGGGTCCCGTTTTACCCTTTAGGTACGGAGCCCTATAAAAATGTCTTAGACATTAGTTGACGACGCTGTTAATATAATGCGTTCCAAAAAGGATTTTTTGCCAACAAAAGGACAGATAACAGCCTAGCTCACCCTTCCACTCATAAAAGTCCATGAGCTACCAGAAAGTACTAAATGAACCGTCCAACCACTAACAGAAACGATCAACCACTCCTTTTTCATGTCCCTAGCAAAGTGCTATCCATGATCCGTTATGTCCAATAAACGGAGCTATTTCAATTAAAACCTGCAATAATAATAATAAAGTTGGTAGGTAAAGTGTTGGAATAGATGATGATGCTGCGAATATGTCACTGGCGACTATTAAATGAGAACATGTGGGGATCGCTCGTAAATCTGCCGTTGGTGACACTGTACTGTACAAAGTGGTTGTTTGGTTCAAGTTAGAGGAGGGAAGCGTTGGAATAGTGCTGATGGTCTAACCGATGGTGTTGTGAGGAGCTCATGTCTTAGTAATAACAGTCGCACGGGACGATCCATCAGGTTAAGCTGCGCTTGCCGGGGTTGACCCGTGGATGGGTAACCATCTTCACTTATTTTGTTTAAAAGAGTGTCCATGGAGTTTCTTGGCCAAAGTAAGGGACGTAGGGACATCAGGAAAAGTGTTTTCGCAATATACCACCACCATCAAATTTTGTTAGCTTCATTTATTTAATTAATGAAATCAAAAATTTTGCACGCTAGTGTTAGCAAATGGTTTTTTTTTAATTTTTTAATTTTCCGACAACTACTACACACTACAATTCTTGAAAATAATTTTAATTTCACATTCTACATCAATTCCCATCGCTTTTACATAACCCCGCGATCGCCTCTAGCATCGCACCCAACTTTCACACAATTAATTTTCGCCGAATGATCTCACCCAGCCTTGGGGTTGCATTTATTGCAGGCATAAAACCAGCCATTTTTGTGTGCCTGCGCACGATCAATTCGACCTTGGGCACTGAGTGCAGCGTGTAATGGTGGTAATAGCGACCGCCGGCAATGAATTATGTTTTTACGATGTCGTCTAATGTTATTTGTTTAATGGTCAAACTATTCGCACCTCTAGGATGAATACGACGTAACGCAAAAAAGTGACTCTTAAGGAAATAGCAAAACAAGTTTTGAAATTCAGACACCTCCCTATTATTTCGTGATTATTAACGTAAGTGACTTTGTTTGTGCTGAAAATTATAAAAAAAATTCGTTCCACTTTTTTGGTACATGTATAATATTAATATGAACTATGTAACCAATATTTTGTTTAAAAGTGTGTCCATGGAGTTTCTTGCCCGTTCTTCTCCATAGGTACCTACTGCTTTGGAATGGGCAACTAGTATCAACTCTCTGACTGACCGACACCTTGACAATTCAAAAGTGCCTGTAATTGGTTAATTTGAAATAAATACTTTGAGTTTGAGTTTGAGTTTTGTTTTGAGTTATTTTATGACGATAACTCATTTTAGATTTTTTTGAATTGTGTCGTTTTCATCCTAAAGGTGGTATTATCAATAAAGTTATCAGTACTACTATTCTGTAAAAATCTCACCATGGAAACGTAGATGATGTGAGTTAAAAGTGAGCCGTCAATGGTGTCAATTTCTTGGAAAAGGTCGAATGACAGCTTACTTCACCGAAGTTAACACGGTGATATTTTTACAGAATCGACCGACAGCTGTTTTTTTATTACAGGAATCAAGAAGCGCCCGTGGACTTTTTATTTTATGTTTTATTTTATTTATTCGGGAAAATAAACAGTTATACATTAAAATCTTACAATAAGTTATAAATATACAAGGTTTATACATGTATAACCTACGACATTTTCCACAACATATTAAAAGTTATATCTAAAAGTGCGCTATTCAAGATTTTATAGCAGAAAAAAGTAGTTAACACTAACAGTAAACTTAAACATAGACATGCATGCAAACAACAGAAAAAGAGAGAGAGAATGAGTAAATATTGAACTAATTATCTAAACTAACTATTGTATTCTAAAATTATTCTGTTTGTAAGTTTTCTAAATTTTTTTAAAACTTAAAAATAAAATGTCCAAGGGAACCATGGAACTGTTAGTATCGGATGAAAATCTAAACAAATATGTATATCAGAAAACTTTCTGTGGATTCCTATTTTGTAGTATCACTTACCAGAAATTCTAATTTTGAATGACCATAAAGAAGATTTACATCAGACAGTTGGGATTTTATAACCTCAAATTTCGTCGATGATTTTTCAAAATAAGCTATTAACAATTTTATCATGTTATGTTAAACAATAATTGTGAATAACGTGAGGATATAAAAAGAGTTCGGAATATTTTAATAAGTCTCTTTAGTGAGTCATTGGGGTAGAATTCAGCCTGGATTAGGTTTGTTTACACGTTCATCAGTTAGTTTTCGAACAAGCTATACCTACGTTCAAAGCCGTCTCACAACGCGCTACGTGCTCGATTAGGGCTGAGTGACAGGATTTGTCAGACCGGCCATGGGAAGGCCCATGGGGAGTTGGCTGGGTTGTTCACATTGCACTCCTTGTGTAACTCCATTTTAAAACAATTTAAATGCACCTACTGCGACTAGTTATATGTAGGTATACTTTTCAGTGAAATTTTTACTTTACACCGCATTTCTCGCCAATTGTGGTTTGAGCTTACCTGTAAAGAAGAAAAACAAATTGTTAATAAAATGCTGATAAATCCCATGGATTTAAAGTACCTTGCATGTATCATATCATTTTTTGAAGTAATATTAACTAAGTAAGTCACCAAAATCACTTGCTGAGAGAAAATTGGCAAAAAACCACGAAATATAGTTGTCTCCCGAATAATTTCTTTATTGACTTAGCATTCTCCACAGCCCTTCATTAATCATGTCAGAATTATTTTCTAAAGAAAAAAAATAGAGTTATTGTCAATGGAAATTCTTCGTAATATATATCTGCTATCAAACATCAAAGATGGCCCAGTAACACATTTTATGAACACAAATAACTCGAAAGAATGAATGGAGTTCGACCGAGTCACCGCGTGATCCATTCTCATTCACTGATCGAAATTAAAAATTTATAATTGGAACAAGTTATGTTGTTTTATTTTTAAAATAAATGAGCGAGCTCATCAAGGTTTGAGTGTGTTCCTTTTGTATCTTTTATTTGTCTATATATTTAACCTTTTGTATTTTTGTGGACTAAAAATTAATGTAGATAAAATATAAATGTAATTTAAAGCGCATAATGAGTATTAAGAATAGTAACAAGTGTTCGGTAGGTATGTAAATAATTGTAAATCTTATTGTAGTTTTTGTGTGCCTGTGTGTGGTACCTGTATACCTAATATAAGTAGCACAAAAAAAAATGTAATTCCTTAGATCTTCCGTTTTTAAAATTCACGCCGATTCAGTTTGCGAAATCGGCCGCAGAGATTATAATATAGTTTAGTAGTATTTATTCCATTTCCGGAGCTACGGCCTCCGACCACACATTAGGGATTAAGATTATAGCGTTGACTATTATTTTATCCGCCTACAAGCTAAACTAAAGCCTGTCCCCTAAGCCAAGTGTTTTTACAAGGAACTTGGACATGCTTCTCCTCACGGAAGCGATTCAGGCTAAAGATTATTATTATCTTAGCGTAAACACCACGAGGACTAAATGTACAGTTATTACACTCCTTACAAGACTTCAGTATTGAAACCTGATGGTTTAAGTTTTATTTATATTTCGACTTTATATGCCACTGCATTAAGGGATGGCTTGTCACTTAGTACAAACCTGACATATCTCAATTGCCTGTAGTATTGGGACTGCTAGCCAGCATACAAGCTATCCCAGTCTGTCAAATTTCTTTCATAGTTTTTTTTTCAACTTAATTACAAAGGAATAAGGTTTAAGTTCAATTGGGAAAATTTGATCGTTTAGGATAGCTTGATGTGCTGGCGTCTGTACCTACCCTACCTACCCTACCTAAATACCAAAGAAGAATATCTTGACCTAGTTAAGTACCCACTTTAAAACAGAAAACAGCTATCTAAACTTTTTTAATTTCGTTTACTGAAATCAATTCGTGTGTGAAATCAATTGTGCTAAATACCAAATCAACTTCAGACATTTCATAAACAAAATGAAACTATTTTACGATTTTTTGTCAGTTTTCACATTCATGTTAGTAGGTGAGACAGTAAGGTGACGTTAACGGATGTGCCAGTGACCCGAAACAGCGCAACGTGTGCTCCGGATCATAATCAGATTTGCATTAATTACTTATATTTCACAAATAAATACACTAAAATTGCTGCGAACTTTTTACTGGGATCAAATTATATTGCCTCTTTTATTGAGCTATAAAATGTTGCTGTAAAAGGTTAGAGGAATAAACAAGAGTTTTAGCACTGTTCTCGGTTCTAAAGATCATAGTGATAAAATACAATTGGTATACAATTATTCTAGTATGTGTTGCCGATTACATAATAGAAGGGAATTAGGCATTATGTTTACAAATCATAGCGAAAATTACGCATACAGCTAAGTACTCGTCATAGAAATTAAACTTCTTAAAAATAAAAATTAAGGGAGATTAAATAAAAGGAACAGATAGAGTGCTTAACAATGTGCCTAAAAGTGTCGCGTCCTTGAAATTTCACTCACGATGTTCGTCCAGTTATCGAATTCGCTTCAAATATTAAAAAGTTAAGTTTAACTTCACTTCTCCTGTTTCTTAGCCAAAACACACAAACGCAAAAGAAAACAAAAAACAACCAATAAAAACACTACACCTGTTCAAAAATCGAACAACACAGAAAGCAATGAAAAAGTCCAAAGTGGTACACACCTGAGACCCTTTGATGTTTTATTGGCCAAGGAAACAATGGGATTCGTGACCATTGTAAGGCAAAGCCAAGGCATTATACAGCCTTGTGGTCTCCCTTGGATCCACTGTTTTTGGTAACATTCAGTTTTTTCTTGCATCGTTCGCGGTTTTCGGAATTGAAAGGAGTTTTTTTTTATATGTTGGTATATTGTTGGTTGTGGCTGCGGTCCAGAAACTTTGAATGAATGATCTTCAATGAGATTGTGGTTAGAGAAAAAATACGACGAGATGCAGTTTCCTTTTGTAAGCTTTTGAAGAAGGTGGGTCTCTATTACCACATCCTGTTTGTGGTGAAAACTTTCTTTAGTTATTTATTGTCATTGTTTGTCAGTTACGAAACTTGCGTAAGTACTTATTTATTTTAGGTAAACGCACATGAGGTCTTCGGTTTGATTCCCGGGTCGGGCAAAGTGTTTTCCATCATTTTGATACTTGCGTAATTAGATATATAATGTAATAACTGATCAGTTTTCATTGCTGCGTTCACAATTAAATCGAATGACTGTTTCTTAATCATTATTAGATATTTTTGCTAAATTAACTTATAAGTTGTAATTACCTACCGGTCTTAAAAGTTAGTAGTTTTACGCGATATCCATAGTCTGAAACTCAATATAACTAAACTTAAGTAGGGGAGAGGGGGGCATGACGGGGTCGCGAGGCACGACGGGGCCATCCACACTTACAAAAAACTATACGCTCTATATATGTTTTGTTTTCGCTAGTAGGTAGCCATTTTGTATCTCTCTTTAGTCTGACAGTGACCGGCGACGAGACTGCGCACGTTTGATTTTCAAAACAAAAAACGGTTTTCAACGTAATTTCATGTAATTTTGAGTGACTACGAATACGCATATAAAAAGATAAGTGTTTATGTGGCTTCTATCATGCATTCATTTGGTTTTTGCAGAACAATTACTTATTGATATGTTTTGAACAAAAATACTCTAACCGTCACTCATTTTATTTGGTTTGTTATTTTAAATAATGTGAGAATTGGGGCATAACGGGGACATGGCTACGGGGTACGATGGGGTAAGCCGTTATGCCGTATGAGTTAGAAGAAAGAGAACAATTTAAGTTAAGAACGAAAAAGTGTTCTAATCCAAATGACCCGAAGTTAAAAAAGAACTCTAAGAAACAGAAGACCCTGGTGTAGAGAATACCGACGAGGATACCATGTGCCTGTACTGCCTTGACGTGAACCACACTTATTTAAAGTCTTCGGAAGGTTGGGTGGCTTGCCAACTATGTGGACGGTGGGCTCATGCAGTTTGTGCTGGTGTAGACGACGACAATACAGAAGAAATCCACATCTGCTTGTACTGTGACGCAAAATAAATACGTGACCCATACTGCCCCTACCCTGGGGCATGATGGGGTTTCCATAGAAGTTTCAAATAATTAAAATTATAACGTCATATCACTATTTACATCACCAAATTCTATGCCAAATTATAGTTTAATAAGTAACCAAAGTGAAGTGATTAGTTTTAATTAATAAATATTAGCGTTGATTATTGCACTGTGTATTTTCCTTAACGTCCCCATTATGCCCCCCTCTCCCCTAATAATTGATCAATTAAAAGGAGTTGATTTTTATGTCCGCAGATCTTCATTATGAAATATCGTCATAATTGAAAACTAATACACCGTGATATAAACAAGTAAAAATTTCCCGCCGATATTTCCCTCATTCCTCATCATACCCATACCATGACAACCGATTTCCACACAACTTTTCAGTCACTGGTGTCACTTTCTGACTATAATATGTAAACATATTATATTCATCTCAAAGTATTGTAGTGCTTATAAGTATTGAGTGGGTTAAAACCGACAGGCAATTTTGCATAATTTTCCAACTTTAGTACTGTAAAGATTTACGGCATAAATTGTTCAAATGTTAACCGGTGTACACTTAAAAACCTTACGAACTTTAGTAAAATAACGTCGTGTGTTTTATAGCCGTTTTAAAGCAATAAGTTTCATTACTTAATACTTTAATATTTATTAGGTATGTCATTAGGTACTACTTGATATAGTTCATGTTAGTCTTATTACGAATTCTTGTAAATAAAACGTTCGTAATAAAACAATATTTGCCTTGACATAAAATGTTGAGTAACAGCGGACTCGTTCATTTACCTGGTACTTCACACACAATCTGCCTAACCTTTTCCCAACTATGTTATGGTCGGCTTCCAGTCTAACCGGATGCAGCTGAATACCAGTATTTTTCATGGAGGGATTGCCTATCTGACCTCCACAACCCTGTCAGTAACTGGGTAATACGATACCCCTTGGTAAGACTTTCGGGCTTCTGACTATCCGTAACGACTATCAAAGATCCACGAATGACAGCCCAGACCAACGGCTTAACGTGCTTGCCGAGGCACGGAGGAGTCTCGATATGTAAAGATGGTTACCCATCTACACATGAGGTCCTGGGTTGGGTAGTGTTGTTGGGTTTTTAAAATCTGCAATTTCTCAGTAGCCTTTTTTTTTGAGGGTGGGAAATTATCAAATGATTTCGCCCGCTCAGAGTGGAGCGGAATGGAGTTTCAGACTGCCTCCAAGCCTATTGCTATCAACCGGGCACGAATCCAGACAGCAGGCTGCCACTGAGTCAGCATGATTGTCCGAAAGGGTTACCGCTACCCCGGAACATAAAGGGCTAAGGAAGGAACATGGATGGGTTTTAGTCAGTAAGAGTCTGACACTCCCTTCCGCTCCACATAGAGCGGGAGAAGTCTTTTGATGATTTCCCATTTAAAAATGGGTAATAGATAGGCCATAGTTGTTGTTAAGCATCATAATATTATCAAATTTGTAACATCTTCCTCGAACAAACTTACATACATAACATCACCCTTACTCCCTGAAGGTTAAGGCAGAGGTGTACAAAACTAGGGCGAACTCTGTTGTAACCTATACTAAAATAATGATAAACTCTAGTTTCATTGATAACCTCAGAATTACCCAATTCAGTTTTATAATCTCAATGAAAAAGTATTCATTGACTTGCAAACGCGACAGACTGCCATGGATTTGTCTCTATTGAATGTATAAACTTCGTAAAATACGACATGGGTACGACATAATCGATTTGTTTTCCATATCACGCTGTGCTATTTACAGATACCTAATTCCATTCATGAATGGAAACAAAACACTGCGATTTCTTTTGTTTTATTTTATGTAGTATTATTGTAAAATTACTTCAGTTTGAGAAGACGGAGCTGGATATATAGGTCCATCTCTTTCCAACTAGAAGTAATCCTATCCTAATAATATAAATGTTAGTTTGTTTGTTACCTTTTCACGCGTAAACTACTTAACCGATCATCCAGAAATTTTAACATAAACATTGTCAGATGTACAAAAACAGACATAGGGTACCTTTCATCCCGGTAAAAATGACTGTTCCCGAGGAAAACAACAATAACGTTCTTATGTTAATAGATGGCGCCACGTGTACGTTCGGTTCTATGATTGCAACGACCAAACAACAAGTTGAGTACAAACCGAACTGATTGTCAAATTCTAAAGTAACCCCAGCGAAGACAAAAGCTAATCTATACTAATATTATAAAGCTGAAGAGTTTGTTTGAACGCACTAATCGCTGGAACTACTGGTCCGAATTGAAAATTCTTTTTGTGTTGGATAGTCCATTTATCGAGGAAGGCTATAGGCTATGTAACATTACGCTACGACCAATAGGAGCCGAGCAGCGGTTGAAACCACGTGGGAGCAGCTATTATTTTATAATACTGCTGTATGGTCGGAAGTGTTATTCAGTTGTTTTCTATCATTCATTTCTCTTAGTAGTGGTCTCCGATTGATGGCAAGATGGCAAGTGGATGTGTTAACCTTAGTCTAACCCTACGTGGACAACAGACGTGGTGTTCAGTAATGTAAAATATGTTAATTACTCATTCCTCGTCTTATTCTTGACGTATGAATGCCTAACCAACAACTGTATCAGCGAATTACGAAATATATCTTAATTGATATTATAATGAAATTGACTGTCTTTACTTAAAAGTTTGTTACTCAATTAGTCTACAGGCTCCTCTTGAATTAATTTACAGCACTTAGTTAATTAGAAAGTTAGCTAAGAACTTACGAAATGTCTCGTAAGTGAATTCAGTAAGTACTAAAGCTAGAAAATTACGCCGCCACTCCGTGAAGACTGTAATCGAATAATACAAGGATTATGTTAATTGCTTATTAAGTACTAAGTTTCACAAAAGCAACAATAAGCTATTTGTATGTTTCAGTAAGATGAAATTATCGTTTTGTAATCCTAAGCCGTAAGATCATGTTTCAAGGGTTAGCGATTTTATGCATGGCGTCGCGTTATTAACATGTGCTATTACTCATATTTCATGAATAATTGCATCTTAGTATAAATGATGTATTCGCAGTCGCACGGATCGACCCATCAGGTTAAGCTATGCTTGCCGGAGTCAGTCCGTGAATGGGTGACCATGTTTACATATCGAGACTCCTCCGTGCTTCGGAAAGCACGTTAAGCTGTTGATCCCGGCTGTCATTCGTGGATCTTTGACAGTCGTTACGGGTAGTCAGAAACCTGAAAGTCTTACCAAGTTACTGACTGGATTGTGGAGGTCAGATAGACCGTCGCTTCATGTAAAATACTGGTATTCAGCTGCACTCGGTTAGACTAGAAGCTGACCCCAAAATATTTGGGAAAAGGCCGGTATATATGAGGTACACTATACTATTCGGTAGCAACATCGATGGTCCAACTGATATGGTAGATATAGAACCAATGTCAGCAGGGAAAAAACAAATGCAACTCTACACTATAAAAAAAGTAAACAAAAAAGGTTTGCGTGTCAAGTTCACACTGGCAGCTGATCGGAACCGCGTGATTTATACACAATAGACAAGAGGACAGATGTCTACCACTAGAGGGTTGCCATGTGCTAGTGTTGGTGACAGTTGGCGGCAAATTGTCTCGACGGAACTGTTCGCGTGAATGGAATGAGAGGATAATGAATTGTAGGGTGACTCTTTAACTAATTTGATGGCATTAGATACTAATGCTTTGTGGCTATAGTTAGAAATCGGATTCAGTAAAATTCCTTTGAATTTGGAAGGACCAATTAACAAATATTATCTAAATTAATATTTTAAAGCTGAAGAGTTTGTTTGTTTGAACGCGCTAACCTCTGGAACTGCTGGTCCTAATTGAAAAATTATTTTTGTGCTGGATAATCCATTTATCGAGGAAGGCTATGAAACATCACGCAATGACCAAAAGGGGCTATAGGCTAACATCACGCTACGACCAAAAGAAGCCGAGCAGCGGCTGAAACCGCGCGAGAGCAGCCAATTACAGATAAAATCGATTGAAGTATCTACTGGTCACTATCACATTGATTGTGAGTATGTCCACAGTATAAAATATAGATTTATAGACTGTGTTATAACTATGAAGTACATGATATTGGCGAAGAAACAATCGAGTGTGTTAGTTTTAAACTACCATACGCAAATCTCATATAAGTGATGCTAAACAAGACTGCATTTAGGTAAATGAAAAACTCAGAGAAGAAATAAGCATTAAACACACTAGCTCATAAAGATTTCTATTAAATTCTTAATGATTACGTTACTGAATGGGGACATCTGCTTCAGAGGGCGCTAATGGATACACGTCCAACATTTGGCGACAAATAGTTGCAGCGGTTTTGCTGACGCGGATTAAATTTACAGCTAATGGGCCTTTCGAGGGGCGACTGTTTGGCTAAATTACACGAATATAACAATAGAAATTCATGTAATTTGAGAACAGAGTCGAATGGCACGTGCTATAACTGAATTGTCATCCTCATCACCATTATAAATCCTTATGTTTTATCCCCTTATGGAAGATTATGGTAATTTGTTTTCCAGCATTTTATTCGTGACTGACCATTTGATTAAAAACATGCAGCCCCAGTTCGATTTTGCTTTTCATAAATTCTTGAAAACATTTTACACACATACAACTTGAATTAAAATACCTAACCAATGGGTCCTAATTGTAAATACATATATTATTATTCTAAACTAAAAGATAAACAAACAACTAAACGCAGTATAAGAGGGGAGGAAGGGTGCGGGGGATATTATCAAAGTCACGCGATAAACTTAATCGCACACGACGCACAAACTACTAGAACAATTGCTCCGTTCGAAGGGACAACAACATCTGTTGGTGCTAGAGGTCCGGATGTCAATATAAACGGGACATTGGCGACTAATGGCCCACTGTTCAATGGCCCACTCTCTGGGGTGTTGTATTGCAATATTGTTGGTATTGAAACACGAGAAGGGATTTCTATGAAATTAATGGGAGCTGTTAGATTTTATTTGTACGTGGGTCTTATTGTGCGTGTGTGTGGCTGTTTATTGCGACTTACGTTTCGAAGACTTTTGTTTTTGTGCTATGTCATCTGTCATCTCCTGCATGGAATTTGGAGTATGTACCTACTTATTGGTGCGCTGTGTTGATAAAAGATATTATGGATTTAAGTATTTACTTCTAAGTTGTACTGTCATGTTTTCACCAAATTAAATATTTTAAAAAATATTTTTTGATTTAATTTTTTTCCTTCGAATTCACAAGTTTCAACCTCAAGACGAGTGTGATACCGGATAAAATCGTTTAAAGAGCAACTTAAACAAAAACTGTTTGCAATCTCACTCTAAATTCCATCCCAATATCAGTCCACACAAGTATCATAATCATAATATATCATAATTACAGTCGTATTTCTCGACAATGGTGTTGCGTCACCAATTGAGAGGGTCAGCCAATCAATTGATGTTACTCAGAAATTCAATTGAAATCATCAAGTGCAGTACAATCGCCTTAACTGTCTATGCTTCTCTATAGAATAGTTTTTCTGTACGAGGCTTTTTTTTTTTGAGGATGAGAAATCTACAAATGACTCCTCTCGCTCTGGGTTGAGCGGAAGGGAATGTCAGACTCATAATGACTAAAACCCATTCATGTTCCTTCCTTAGCCTTTTGTGTTCTCCATTACGCTCCACCCAGAGCGGAAGAAGTCATTGGATGATTTCCCACCCTCAAAAAAAAAAAGCCTTATGTGTTCCGGGGCAGCGGTAACTCTTTCGGACAGTACCGCTGTCTGTACAACGCTTAAAGGTTATTTGGGCGCGTGATCCAAATGGTAACTAATTCCGCCATTTTGTTTTTTTTTATGACAGTGCTACTTACCTGTCAATGTCATACAGCCGACACAAGATCTTGTAAATTTGCTACTATGACCGCGGTAATTTTATCATTGCCGTGCTATGATCTAATGATGAATGAGAATTCTTGGACAGTGAAAATAGTGGTAGTGAATGTAGAAAATAATAGAAAAATAAAGCATTGTAATAGAAAAAGAAAGTTTTCCCCGAAATCGACGCGATAAAACTAAACTTTGTTTGCATGCGTCTAGGACTGCACTTATGCGCAAAAGTGTTATTTGCATGGCTCCAATTGTTTATAATAAATTTCCCAAAAGTTGGAAAGATCTAAGTAGCGACCAATTTAAGCAAAAAGTAAAATTATTTCTTGTTGAAAAAGCCTATTATAGTGTAAGTGACTTTTTAAATGATAAATTTGGTTCGATATAATTTAATACCCAATTAGACAAAAATAATAAGATTTAATATTATTATAATTATAAATATACCTTGACATTATATACATTAATTTAGAGACTGAATATAATTACTCATTAATATATAAATTTATATAATGTGAACTGTAATCCATATTAATTAATCAGAATTATATTTGCACGCCATTGTTCATGGCAGACATGTCTAGAACTCTCTCCAATTTAATATCTTGCATGCGATTGTTTATTGTATGTACACATGTGTTTAAGCAAATAAATAAATTATTATTATTATTATTATTATTATTATTATTGTTAACATAAGAATGAGATATTATACCTAACTCTATTGAAGAAACAATGAAATAATTCAAGGCTTTGCTTACTAGAATTCTATAGTCGTAAATAAAACTGTGATGAAGATAAGATAGATGTAGTTCTTTTTCTAGATTTCACAAATGTTTTTGTTGTGAGAACGAGTCCTAAATAAACAATCAATTCTATTCTTCACAATGGCAACACTAATTTATGTGACGGATCGTTTGTTTGTGTGCCTACCTTAACCTAACACACTAGAACTCTATTACTTTAGTAGAAAAATAATCTTTAGATATTATAATATCCTCTTACGACAGTACTTCGAAGCCAACCTTCACTTTATAGTCATCAATGAGTTAATTCGAGTCAATGTCGCAAACAGTCATAAATCAATTATCTATTTTGACAGCTAACGGTGCTCGTGGATTGATTTTTGGAGCTGTGACGTCACTTTTGATGACGTCAGTGAGGGTTGCCCTGCTTGCAAATGGCCTGATTATGGTGTCAATGGTAACTGTATAGAGGTTTGTTAACGATTTGATGATTCATCATGACTATTCTAGTTCGTGGATTAGTGATGGATGGACCCTTTGGATTTTATGACAGCCTGGTCCTTGTAACGGTTTGTCTGTTATAAATGTCAATCTTCGAATAAGGAATGTTCAGAAAATTAGGAATTTCAAATTAATGTCATTCGGTTCCTAGCTAAGTTTCAAAAAGGTTAAAAATAAAAACCGGAAATATATCGAAATGGTTTTTAAAAAAATAGTTAAATACCGGCCACTCACAGTATTTACAATCAAAGGTTCGGTAGTTCGGATGAATTTATTATAAGAACAAAATTAACATATACGTATACTTGTTTCAGGTTTTCCTGAAATCAATAAGGATGAAACTATCTTCTGTATTTTGTTTTTTACTTGAGGAGACAAGTATGGGCAAATTTGATAACTTATAAAAATTTTACTAAACTGACAGACACATGAGTGATCCTTTATGGGTTCCGTTATTTCATTCGGACGGCCTAAACCCTAAAAAGAATTAAGTATACCACGCTAATCTATGAAACAAGTTTTCATTTTAAATGTAAAAAAAAATTAAGAATCCCCATCTATTATTATTTTAATGCTTATTAAAAAAAAAAACTCGTTCTACAATATGTTTTTTCTTTCAAGGCCAAACTGTAGGCCTTCGATTTAATAGATTCTATACACTGGCCATATACATATTTAAGATTTATCAAACATTGTCGTTTGAGTTTATGCTTGTTAGATGGGTAATGTCGACTCTATCTAGCTTATTTGTTTTTATGACATATAATTACTTGATTCCGATGTCTTATTGGTTCCCTATCCATTTGCATAAAATTTTAAGACCTAATATAACTTAGCATAATTTTGTTTGGCATAATTATATTTTCGCATAATATAATTACGCATAACAGCTTACGCATCATTTTTTTAAGCATAATTTCTCTATCCATAATAATGATTAAGCATAATATTCTAAAGCATAAATTTATTATGCCCCCCTCCACCCTGGCACCACTCCCATGATAAGGTAACTCACCATTGCCGAGAAAAATGACTTTTTGTAACCTAACCTCAAAACACTCAAAAGTTGCTTAAAAAGCGTAGTCTGAGTTAGAATAGTTTAAAAGAAAATAACCACGAAGGGGATGGCGGGGTCTTTCAGACCCCTGACCTAACCTGTCCGAGTCGGGGTAGAGCAAGGCGGTTTTGGGTATTTTTCGGATATTCATATAGCGAGAATAAAACACATGGAAAAATGGACACTGACAGCTAACACAAACAAACTATGTAAACAAAATTATCAATATATCAATTGTCATTAGGCCTACTAACGTTATGCGAATCAAATGTATGCCAAAACAAATTAGTCTTTAAGATGATTATGCCAACATAAAATGTATGCCTAAAAAAATTAAGCCGAAGTATTATTATGCCAAAACAAATTGTGCCAAAATCGTTATGCCGACGTATATTACGACAAAGAACATTATGCGAAAAGAAGGGATCCCGTCTTATTTACAGAATAAATAAAAAAAAATAGTTTTAAATACTTAATAAAGGATATAGGCTTTTTAATTTTAGTCTTAGATTATATATTGTTTTTTTTTAATTAAGTTTAATTTAATTAATTTATTGTAATATTTGAAATAAATTTAACTACTATCATCGATTAACATAATAATATTAGAAAAGAAACATTGATTTCTAATAGAATAAAACCTAAGGAATTCTCAATGAGACGTCAAATAAATAAATAATAGTTCAGGGTCGGTTGATCGCGTGGACGGTCACCTACGCTTGGAACGGATTGCACAAAACGGTTGACGACAACCGCAATTATTAGTAATAGTGTATATCCAACAAAAGAACGTTTAGAAGAATAATGTGACTTTCAAGGATGTTTGCACAGATGGCTTGAATTAATGTACAGACGCCAGCACATCAAGCTATCCCTAACTTTAAAATTTTTTCAATTAAAATTGAACCTTATGTCTTTTCAATATAGTTGAAATACTCTCAAAGAAATTTGACAGTTTGTGGTAACTTGATGTGCTGGCCTCTGTACAGATGCCAGCACATAAGCTATCCCAAACTGTTAAATATTGAACATGAACCTTATTCATCATCATTCTGCCCTTATCCCAATTTATTTGGTGTCCGCGCAACATGTCTTTTCTTCCATCCATACTTCTCTATTAGTCGTCATCTCGGTATAGCCACGCCATTTTTAGCAATATCATCTTTCACACAATCCATCGTTTCTTTGGTCTTCCTCTACTTGTATAGCCATCCACATTCATACTAAAAACTTTTCTGACAACATTTTCCTCGTACCTCCGCATGACATGCATGCCCATCCCATTACAACCGATTTCCAATCCACTTTTCAGTCACCGGTGTCTCTTTCAGACTTCCTCTTAGATACTCATTCCAGAACATGAACTTTATGTTTTTGTAATAAGGTTGAAAATCTACCAAAGAAATTTGACAGATTGGGGTAGATTGATATGCTGGCTTCCGTAGGTACAGACGCCAGCACACCAAGCTATCCCTAACTGTCAAATTTTCTCAATAAAAAATGAACCTTATGTCTTTGCAATAAAGTTGAAATACTATCAAAGAAATTTGACAGATTGTGGTAACTTGATGTGCTGGCCTCTGTACAGATGCCAGCACATAAGCTATCCCAAACTGTTAAATATTGAACATGAACCTTATTCATCATCATTCTCCTGCCCTTATCCCAATTTATTTGGTGTCCGCGCAACATGTCTTTTTCTGTCATACTTCCTTATTAGTCGTCATCTCGGTATAGTCACACCCTTTTCAGCAATACCATCTTTCACACAATCCATCCACCGTTTCTTTGGTCTTCCTGTACTTATATATATATCCCACATTCATACTAAAAACTTTTCTGACAACATTTTCCTCGTTCCTCCGCATGACATGCATGCCCATCCCATTACAACCGATTTCCAAACAACTTTTCAGTCACCGGTGTCTCTTTCAGACTTCCTCTTAGATACTCATTCCAGAACATGAACCTTATGTTTTTGTAATAAGGTTGAAAATCTACCAAAGAAATTTGACAGATTGGGGTAGATTGATATGCTGGCTTCCGTGCTACCCCTTTTTTTAAAACACTTCTACTGTAAATAAGGTCTATTATCCACTATCAGGGGATAATCCCGCCGATATTTCCTGCAGTAGTCCCAGCATGAGATAGTGCATTTTATTTCAGTACAAGGACCTACCAATAGATAACATTTTTGATATCAGCAGACACAGGATATACTTTCATACTTTTATCAGACAGCCTTGATATAAAAATAATACTGATATAACAAATGGTCCTACCTCAAGTGCTACATAATCAGATTTCTATGAAAATATAATCAGTTGATCTTTTGACAAGTTCCGATATGATAAACTTGAGTGTGTTGCTAAATGATATTATGTCATAACGTTACGTTTGATTAAATTGTTTGCATTTTCTCTTGATTTCTTTCTTGTTTGCAAAATAGGGCTAACGTCATCTAAAACTATTCCAAACATGTTGATACCATTAGGAGTTCTTGAGATATCCAGCTGTCACAGACGTACAGACTCAGACAGGGTTCCTTTTATCATGTTGGTACGGAACACTAAAAATAAAATAACAATTTTTTCTGATATTTATCTGCTTGTAACCTAACAAACTTTTTGAACATGACCTAAAGGTTTACATAAATTACCGCAACCTTCGCGGTGTTTATTCTCTTACGTTACGTTACACGGCACTTTTATTTAGACAGTTACATAGTTCAAACACATCATATTGACGACACAAAATGTCTGCGCCCTTCGTTAAAATGTAGCCAATATTGTGGGCTATTTCTCTTAATTAATAATTAAGCTTTTGTAAGAACAGCCTATTGTTTGCTTGTGGTTAATAGAATATTCGAGAGTTAAAACTAAATAGACCTCAAAGGTACGGTGCGGTTATCGATTTCATTGTTTTTGGTTATTTGATTTCTATGAATTAGTTCAAAGTTCAATTTCTATAATTATTGTAAAAAGGTCTTTAGTCGGTTACTCATCTCGTCTACTCATTTCTAGGTCACAGACTCATTAGGAATTAAAAGACATCATTAGACATTTCGTCTATCTATCTGACAGTCAAAAATAAAATATCAAATCACATGGAAAAAAGTCACCGTCCAGAACCTAAATACACACATCAAAAGTGTCTAGGGATCAAGCATTTTTATGCGGATTTCTTGAGATTGAGATGTGGCTTTGTAATAAATTTATGATTTTATAAATTTATATGGATCCTTTTTGGTGCATTTCATAATTTGAAACAGGAACTGTCAATCAAATTCGAGTAAAAGATGAAAATCAGCTGTCAATATTTTCCCTATAAAAACATACAACGCATTGAAGACATTATTAGTGCTACTGTTTCCCTACTACTGATTAAAACCAACGTTATTATGGAGCGGCGACGTCATTTAAGCAGGGAAGAAATGCTCAGAGCCGTGGGAATGATAGAAGCTGGTTCCCGGCAACGTACTGTGGCTTTAGCTCTGAATACAAGTCAGAGTGTTATCAGTCGACTTTGGACACGTTACCGAAGCACTGGTACCGTGGCTGAGCGCCATGAAGGACGGTATCACTGCACCACACGGAGACAAGACCGATACATTCAAATCTTAACTCGAAGAGCTCCAACAATAACCGCCATGATGTTAGCCGTGAGGCTTCATCACTCTTCAGGGAACTTAATTAGCGACCAAACAGTCAGAAACCGCTTGCATGAAGTGAACCTTCATTCCCGAAGACCGCTACGGGTACCACCTATAGCAATGCACAATCGTAGGATTCGATATCAATGGGCTCTTGAACACAGAAATTGGGCAGAAGAACAATGGCGTTTCGTGTGCTTTTCTGATGAGTCTCGTTTTGGTATGAGACCGGATACAAGACGTATACGACACTGGAGAACCCCTGGACGCCAACAGCGATTAAAATCCTGCCAGGAAGTCCATCCTTATAGTGGTGGAACCATCATGGTATGGGCGGGTATTTGGATCGGCGGAAGAACTGAGTTGATTTGGATCAGAGGCAACCTCAACGCTCAAATTTATGCTGAGACGATTGTATCTGACGTCATCGTTCCTCTACAAGTGCAAATCGGTCCCTTATTTCAGTTAATGCATGATAATGCACGACCGCACACCGACCACAGTTGTAAGACAGACTCTCGCCGCAGCTAACATCAATGTCCTGCCCTGGCCTGCTCAGTCGCCAGACTTGAACCCGATTGAGCATGCATGGGATATGCTACAGAGAAGAGCTCTGCCGAATATGGAGGGTATCCAGTTGCAAGAAGACCTTTTTTTGTTGTTGCAACGAACATGGGCGGCCATTCCACAGCGTGATTTGGATGAACTCATTTTGAGTATGCCAAACCGATGTTCTTGTGTTGTTAGTGTTCGCGGTAGAAACACGGATTATTAATTGTTTAAGTTACCCAATAAAATTTTAAAGAAAACTGTTATTTCAGTCTTTTTTTCGAACTTTAATGTTAGTGGTTCAAATGTCAAAAATCCCTTTATTAGGAAAATGGCAAATTTCTTTATTAATGCAAAGGTGACTTGGTTTATCGTTACTGTGACAAACGAAAACACTTTATTTGATGAATCCTTAAAGAAAATTTAAATTAATATCAATCAAGAGAAAAGTTATTGCAAAAATATATGTTGATCCCTAGACACTTTTGATGTGTGTATTATGAAAGGATATAATTGTACAATTGGATTGTATAAGTATTCCATTTGATTCAAAAAATCTGTGACTTCACACTTTATATTTCATACAAGTAACGAACTTCGCGTTTTGATAATTCGTAAAATGTAACGTTAATGACTACCCCCTGTCAAATACCCAATTTATGATGGTTAATGATGTATGTATCTATACAGTCCGCGAGAGATGTTAATTTATTACAGCTAGAAAAGATTTTAGCACAACCCAGTAACTGGGCAATACGATACCCCTTGGTAAGACTGGCTGTCAGATTTTCGGGCTTCTGACGACCCGTAACGACTGTCAAAGATGCACAAATGTCAGCCGGGACCAACGGCTTAACGTGCTTTCCGAGGCACGGAGGAGTCTCGTTATGTAAAGATGGTCACCCATCCACGGCCAACCCCGGCAAGCGCAGCTTAACCTGATGGATCGAACTGTGCGGCTGTTAGTACTTAGCCACTAGCATACATATTATGAATACCAATACATAACAAATATTACGGGAAATTTCGCGCATCATCAAGACACACAAATATTCTTCTCTAGGTAAGTATGCGGTGCATATTTTCATATTTAAATGACTGCACACTTTAACGGTAACAGCACTACCAACATTCCGTGACCGATTCAATAAACAAAATCGTTTTTAAACGATTTCTCGCATTTTTGATGTATGCACGAACATATCTTCATTATTCGAAGAAATGCCACTACTGTGTTCCGAGTCGTCGGTAATATTTTGCACAGATATGTTGCGCCTAATTAATTCTCCGAATTTCAGATGTTGGGAAAATTGGTTCATAATCCGCCGTTATGCAAAATTTAAGCTGAAATAATTACTCATTACAGTTTGTAAATGTTATTATAATTTGCTGCTGTCATGAACATTTATATAAATGTCTCATTTTTCATAGCAAATTGGTTATGGAGCAAATATTTTTTTATTATTTTTTTAACTTACATCTATCATTACAGGATAACCTATTGCGATAGTGTACTAACTAAACTTGTATGCTAACTTATTAATTATTATTATTAACTTAATACAAATAATGCATTCATTGCGAACTCACCCAGAGAGCAACGCAAGCTGTGGTGCGCACGCGTCATACTTTACCAATAGACTAGATAATTTTTTGATTAAAGAAATATATATATTTTGCACATAGAACTTCTATCATAGCTTTCTGGTACAGACGCCAGCACATCAAGCTATCCCTAACTGTCAAATATTCTCAATTAAAAATGAACCTTATGTCTTTACAATAAAGTTGAAATACTATCAAAGAAATTTGACAGATTGTGGTAACTTGATGTGCTAGCCTCTGTACATACGAAAGTTTTCAACATTTGCAAATGCAACACTATCTTGTTTATTTGTGAAAGTAAGATCTAAATAAAGAGTGGAGTCTCCTTATACCCGCTACACGCTCCTAATATCCTAATACCGCTATTAGCTTAATAAGAGTCTCCAATCCCTAATTGATATAGATTTTATAAAATCAAAAAAACAAGTTCATTTAAAAAAAAAGCTATATTTATTTCATGCAAAATTATTTCATCTAACAATTTCAACCAAAAAGAGAGCAATCCGAAATGCATGCACGAAAACTAGAAAACCAAGTCAATACACTTTCTAGATGTTACTCAGTAATAGTAGTCACGCCAATATAAACTACGATATGATGCAATGGATTCTTGTGTCATTGCCAACACAAAGATTAATGTGCGCGAATGTCACAATATTGTTGGGTCCCTCATTTTTACTGCAACGTAAACCGTTAGACGGAACATAACATCATCAGGGGAAGGGAAAACACGGCATGACGCAAAATGGAAATTCTGAACTCTAAAACAAAGCACCTCGGGAACACGATCAATCAATTTTAGTAGCATGACCTAATTTTGTAAGTATAGCTGGCTGCATAGCTTTTGACTGGATAGGTTCGGTTCACAAAGGATATGAGATTGTAAAGCTAAAAGCAACGTAGTTGATATTAACGTCAATAACAGCCGCACAGGTCGATCCATCAGGTTAAGCTACGCTTGCCGACCAACCCCAGGCCGTGGATGGGTTACCATCCTTACATACCGAGACTCCTCCGTGCCTCGGAAAGCACGTTAAGCCATTGGTTTCAGCTGTCATTCGTGCATCTTTGACAGTCGTTACGGGTCGTCAGAAGCCCGAAAATCTGACAGGCAGTCTTACCAAGGGGTGTCGTATTGCCCAGTTACAAGGTTGGGGAGTTCGCTCTATGTAAAATACTGGTATTCAGCTGCATCCAGTAAGACTGGAAGCCGACCCCAACATAGTTGAGAAAAGGCTATTCAGACGATATTCGATGTAAAGAGTGTTACAATTATATATTGAACTGTATCATACAAATATTTCATCCTAACATCCGCGATGCGCAAACTATTTAGTCGCAGATCATAAACATTCCTTTCTAATTCCCAAGACATAGCATCGTGCTTATAAACTCCAATCATATTTAATCCTTCAGCGTTAGAGTGCAACAACAAACTTGTTTAAATTATAAACCAATAAAGTTAAAACAGGACGAGTTATAATGGCCATCTGTTGTGCCGATCATCAAAATGAAGATAACATAAGTACTGAAGCAAAGCGATAAATTATGAAAAACTTAATGATAACCGAACATGGCTTTAAAAATCTTAATATGGTGCCTTATAAAAGAATCCACTGATTTGATACTTGGAATCGTCTTGGAATTTAAACAATAGGTTGTAAGTGAGTTGTTGAAATGTAATAAATTATCGTAAACCTGTTTCTGAGATGGAATTTAAGGATTTGGCTGCTATAAACTTTTGTGTTAAGAAAATCGCGAAGATTTTGCTTTAGTGTTCTTGTCGTTACCCATCCCAATGATAGATGCTACAGCTACAAACACTAGTTTCTCTATTGTTGTGTCTTTAGTGAGTTTCACTTTCAGTTCTTACTTCCTGCCATTTAATTTTACTGCACTTGCTTGCTCTACTTTACTCGTACTTACTTAGCTCTTACTTTGGTATTTCATTTCCATCTTTACTAATATTATAAAGAGGAAAGATTTGATTTTTTGTTTGTTTGTTTGAAATGAATAGGCTCCGAAACTACTGGACCGATTTAAAAAATTATTTCACCGTTGGAAAGCTTAGTTTTCTAGGAGTAACATAGGCTACTTTTTATCCCGGAAAAAATAGCGGGTCCCACGGGAAAGACCACGGGAGCGAAGCCGCGGGCAAAGTGCTAGTTATTAATATTTTCACTTGTGTTCGCAATTATTTCCACTCGGATGGTTTTATTATTAGATTGTTTTAATAATACTGTTCCATTTAGTTATTCCAGACTTTCTCAAAGTGTTATTGCAATTAATAATGCTCTCGTTTAATTCGTGCCAAGTTTCGGTTTGCACACTCAGTTTGCACTGATATTCTGGCATTGAATCATTTGGCATTGAAAACTGTGCAAATAGTGTAAAAAGTGCGGAATTGAATCAGATAGGAATTCGTTTATTTTTACCTGAATACGATTTTTAAATCACACTTTAAAGCATTTGTTTTAACTTTTCTGGTGTTCAAGTTAAAACTTGAAGCATAATTCTCTTCGCTCGTTGTAATCTTTTAAGGTTATAATTATAAGCGGTCCACTAATGACGTCATTGGTGAATGATCTAAGTTTCTACACTTACTTGTAACTTTAATGTCAGTCATAACTTATGAAGTGAAATAATTTCGTGATTTTTTTATAACCTATGTACTTAATATAAATATATTATTTTGTTTTTTTTATATTATGTGTATAAACCCATGAAGCTGCGCCGCAACACCCTGTCTTCCACATCCGGTCTATCCGAACAATCTTTTTTAGCTCATTGGTCCATCTAGCTACGTCCGATACTACGCTTTCCGCTAGTCTCCACTCCAGGAATCGTCTACTCCACCAGTCAACAGTATGCCCATTGACATTTCCAGCTTACTTACTTTGCAAGCTATGTCGGTAACACCGGTTCTTTTTTGGACAACTTCGCTTCCGACGGTATCCTTCAAAGAGTTGTTGAGCATAGCCCGCACTATAGCGCGCTAATTCTGTCAGTGTCCACATTTGGTACCGTATGTCATGACTATTAATAGGTAGGTACATATACCAAGATACTAGACACATCCTTCATTAATAAGGCCTCGGAACTAAACTGTAACTAGAGTATTGTTAAAACAAGTACTCACATGGAGATAGCGTTGTGTTTACACAATGATAGATATTTACATATCCACACAACTGACAATACATAACACATGACATCACCGTCTGCACGAACTACTTTACCTTAACGTTAAGAAATTTAACCTTAGAAATCTTTGTAGTAAATATAAAATGTCTCTGGCCAAGAAATGTGGTAAAAGCTTTTCCTCCCAAGAGTGTTTTAAAATTTTATTTTCCAGCTTTTCGGATGGGCGGATAGCAGCTATGTTTTAAGATAGTATACTTTTACTACTTCATTCATTATTTGTGTTTACAGCATGATCCTAAAGATCGTGAGTATAAACTGGGACCTCTTCTTTAAGTCGCCAAGCTAATATATCAACCAATTAGGCAGAAATTCCTTAACAGTTTTGATTAAAATTTATACGCAGATTGACCATGACTACTAGGTCATGGTTAATTTTTGAGACATCAAACTTATCAACACTCATATCCTAAAGTCTAGCTGCCAACCATAATTTACTGACCCATTCAATTCTGAAAATATTTCGTTTCATTTGAAAATCAACGTAGCCAAAAATACGGCCTAACATAACAAAATTGAGAGCACTCAAGAAGTACGTCTTGAAAATTGTCCATGCAAACCAAAAACCGGTGAGGAATGTACAGAAATATTTTATTGCTATAACAACAAAACTATTGTGCATATTTTAAGTAGCCCAAAAATTGATTGACTTTGTTAGAAGCACGTTTTTAAATAACATATCTAAATTAAGTACTTCATTTTTATTAAGGTTTCTAATATTTTAAGTAATAGCAGTAATTTGTGTTTCTTCAAAGCAATTTATCTAGATTAAAATATGTGTCACGAAATTTCTTTCATAAATAATCTTCAACGTAATACGATTTTAATTCCCTTCTTAATAAACTTAAAACTATCTCTTTTGAATTATCAAACTGACTATCAGAATCCGCAAACGTATTCGGTTGTACTAATTTAGCAGCATACCGCAAAATTCCTGTACCTACCGGTTCTTGCCAATCAACTGTTGAATCGATCGATTCGTCATTCATGCGGGCATTTTGTTACTCAATCCCTCCGTATTTTTCATCTTCAATGTCAGACTTACTTATTTCCAACTAATGTTTTGTAAATAACAACATTTTTTACACGAATGGCGTGCATAAATACTAAACATGCGAGTAGTTTCGCTTCAAGATGATATAAATTCAGTTTTTGACAGGCCAATGCACAATTAAAGGTGGAAGTACCTTGTGAACAGTTTCTATTAAAATTCCAGCATATGTTTATAGTTGTTTCTGATTACCATATTTGCTTGTATAATATATCTTCAGAATTATTTTACTGAAGTAAAAACTTGATATGATAACACTACTATGATGTAATCAACGACATTTGCCGAAAATATCAAGGAGTCGGAGATGGACGAACTTAACAAATTTATTGAGGCAGCATGTAAAAATGTAATTAAAGTTTTAACAGTAGAAATATGGAAACCACGTGTCTTACGCAAATAAAGTCGCGTGTGACTTGTTCAAGTTGAATCAGACAAAATTTAAAATATTGTTTTTTTAGCATTGTGCGGTCCTCTGTCGGTTAAAAACATTTAAGAAAACAGAACCCATTTCTAACAAACGCAAAGATATCCCTTCATCGTTTGAAGGTATCCTTCTCTCAACAACTGCCACTTATAGATAATGCGAGTCTACCACACTGAACATCTCCGTCACCACAACACTAAGGAAAGAATAAAAGATAATGCTTGTCATATTTGCTTACACAATCTCCATTACTCCTTGAAGTATTGTACCATCTTTCACCAAGTTGTCTGTAACAGGTGGTCTCGCCGCTAATTTGTTGTTAGTAGCTCTCGGTGCTAATAGCTGCCGATTTCTTCAATAAACATCGTTATTTTCATTGCTTTCGCGTATTTTAATGAGTTCGTCTATTTAAGGATACTTAATTGGTATTGTTTTAAGTTCTAATTGTTCTGAGATTCGTTTGAGGAATACGTGGTTTTTATTAAAAAATTTTAATCTTATTATATTTTTATCTAAAAAAATGTTCAGTATTTTAATGTTTCGAATTACTATTGCAATTACGATGAATTCTAATTTTTCTAATCGGAAATACTCTCGGCAATAAGAAACTATACATATTTAAGTAACCATAATCAGCGTGTCATGAATTAAACTACTAATTTCTTTTATCAAAACACACTCTACATAAACTAAATTTTCAATAATTTCAAGCATACATTAAAAACAATAGTTAATTCAGTCTTAAGCGATAACTTAACACACTAAACGTACGATAACTGGCAAATAAGTGCCGGTTTATTTACCTTAGCAACGCCGACCCTGCCGAAAACACAGCACGGTAACACTAAAGTTGCACAATCTGTTGGAAAACTAGGGAACTGTGTCCGAAAAATCGTTCGCGAATTTGTTGGATGGTGTTTGTGTCGGGAGACGGAGCGTGTAGGCACGTGTTCGCGCCGCGGTTGGGAGCTGTCGACTGTCTTCGCTCCGACCGCCGCGGCCCGCGCGGCCGCGAGCAAGCCCATGAAATCGCTTTCCACTTCAGGCCATTGATGGCCCAGTGGGCTGTGCCGATATCAGCTGTTGTTTTTTTTTTAATCGGAAGTTGTATCGACATATCGATGTTTAGTGAGATGCTGTCATCATCTTTTACCGGTTTCTTTATTTACAAGTTTGTTGTTAGGTGTGATGTGATTGGCATTTCGGGCAGTTGTAATGACGCCTTTAGCGGTAGTGAACAACTTACTCCAAATTAAAAAAATATCGTAATTGCATTGTCTGTTATCAGTAGACGATAAAATAGATAGGTAATCAGTTATTTGGTATTATTATTAATCTGACATCGAGTTTCATCTGATCCCCAGAAAAACATCCCCAAATTTAAGAAAAAACCCTTTTCAGCATTAGAAGTATTTTTATCTCAAACACCCCGAGGTCACTAGCTTCAACCTATACGGGGAGGAAACATGACTATTTATGCCAGTTTAGAGCGTAAAAATCAAAACGAATCAACATTTATCTTCGTGAAACCCGGGGCCCGTGGCCTTCTAGGCCTTGAAAAAGGTATTTTTTCAGATAAGGCTATTTTTTACCAGACAGACAAACATATGGCCCTAGGTCGACCTTATCTATGTTTATTGTATCAAAAATTTGCTTATAGAATAACGATTTTTTCTTAGTTCTAAATAATTCTGTAAAAACTTAAATTCATCATCTCATCTGCCTAACCTTTTCCCAACTATGTTGGGGTCGGCTTCCAGTCTAACCGGATGCAGCTGAATACCAGTATTTTACATGAAGTGACTGCCTATCTTTTTTTTTTTTTTAAGGCTGGGAAATCATCCAATGACTGCTCCCGCTCTGGGTGGAGCGGAAGGGAGTGTCAGACTCTTACTGACTAAAACCCATCCATGTTCCTTCCGTAGCCCTTTATGTTCCGGGGTAGCGGTAACCCTTTCGGACAATCCCGCTAACCCGGCAGGCTTGGCCCTGAGGGGCCCCTTCATATGCTGACATCTCTTTGAGGCGCGCGTGGAACATATACGCGCTGTACGGCACGGGTCTGGTGCTGATCGGACGGTGAGTCACCTATTACTCACCGTCCGCAGGCCCGCGCCTACGGTGGCCGGGAGTCGTCACGTGGCTCCCGACGAGCGACTGCCTATCTGACCTCCACAACCCAGTAACTGGGCAATACGATATCTCTTGCTAAGACTGGCTGTCAGATTTTCGGGCTTCTGCAGCCCGTAACGACTGTCAAAGATGCAAAAATGACAGCCGGGGCCAGCGCTTAACGTGATTTTCAGCCTAATTTGAATAAATGACTTTTAATTTTGATTTTGGATCAACACAACTTTGTGTAAACCCCAGTTTGGTTAAGTCATAGAGCTATTTAAACTTAGTCACAATTATGAGCGAAACCGAGCGTAAACAAAAAAATAATAATAAACCCGTCAGGCGCAATCTCTATGACACCCATTGTGTCATCTCACAAGCATCTCGAACGATGGATGGTCTCCATTCGACCTGAATATTTTCACAAAAATTGGGCCAACACTTGCCAACTCATGAATGAGTAATTTTAAATTTCAGTATGATTTCCTAATCATAATTTTATTAATAAAACGCGTGTAAATGCGCGAATTTTGTTGAATCAAGCAGAAAGTAAATTGATTGGTGTGTGTGTGAAATAGGTGTTTATTAATAATCAACTGTGTTAATCAATCTGCCTAGCCCTTTCCCAACTATGTTGGGGTCGGCTTCCAGTCTAACCGGATGTAGCTGAATACCATTATTTTACATGGAGCGACTTTCTATCTAACTTCCACAACCCAGTCAGTAACTGGGTAATACGATACCCTTTGGTAAGACTGCCAGACTTTCGGGCTTCTGACTACCCGTAACAACTGTCAAAGATCCACGAATGACAGCCGGACCCAACGGCTTAGCGTGCTTTCTGAGGCACGGAAGAGTCTCGATATATAAAGATGGTCACCCATCCACGGACCAACCCCGGCAAGCGTAGCTTAACCTGATGAATCGATCCGTGTGACTGTTATTACTTAGCCACGAGCTCTTCTAATAATAATAATTAACGGTGTTTATTATAATATTACACTTTCGGTAACCTCACTAGCCATCCAAACCCATAGCCCTTAAGTTTTTGTTTCCATGTTTTGCAATAGTCCTGCACCAACCGGGGGTTGTCACTATGGAAGTGCACTTGCATAGTGCATGCAGGTATAATCATCGGGTGGTGCCTCACCGTTTAAAATGGTCTAAGGCTGTGAGTTGGCTTCGGCCCCTCGTACACCTGCCAAAGGTCCGGAACCCCAGGGTACCGAGATATGTAAAAGTATAAAAATATTCGTTAAAGACATTTTAATAATAGTATCTAAATCATTCATCCGTCTCTGATTTTAAGGATTCATGTGTGTATTGTATAATTATCACTTGCTTAAAAATCGGTGAAGGAAAACATCGTGAGGAAACAAGCATGTGAAGCTAAGTCAGAGGCCCATGGGCAGCATATAAACTCTGACATCAGGTTAGTCACTAACCACACGATAAGAAGAAGAATCATTAATTCTGCCAGATAGATATATAAGATATTTAGGTTTATGATATATGAAAAGATATTTACAAGAATCATCCCTTCTAAAACACGTAAGGCAATTCTTATAGTGATTTCCGATATTTTGGCTAGTTACAAGATATTTTTGTATACGCACATACTTTTTTTAAATAAACCCGGATCTCTCTGCGGCTCTCAAACAGATTATCAAAAGTGCAAGAAGAAATCAATCCAGATACTAATCGCCTACACGAACATCAACATCCATCAACGCTACAATGTTACGAGCTGGCTACTTATACATACATATTATATATTTGGTTTTCAGCTACGCGAGTTTCATAAATACGGTTTAAAAAAGTTTTTAAATTCCTGCATTCTATTCCGATTCAATTATATTATTTTCGCCGGTACTTTAGAGCAGTTTGTGGTGGCTCAGTAATAACGGCCTCGACTTACAAGTTGTAAGACGTAGATTCGAACCCAGTCAGGCGCTTCACTTTGTATAAATAATTTCATCACCACTGCTCTCAAAAAGGTGAAGGAAAACCTCGTGTCCACAAATTCGAAAACATGTAGAAGAAAGAAAAAATGTTTAGTGTGCACAAACAAAACGCACATTTCTAAAAAACACGTTTCTCAACAGCATGTGAAGCTAAGTCAGAGGCCCATGGGCAGCATAAAAACTCTGACACCAGGTTAGTCACAACCACACGAAAACAAGAAGTAAAAAAACTTAGTCACTAAATATACCCGTGCAAAGCGGTAACATTACCAACCCGCACTGGACCCGCGCGATGGATGGATGGTTGCACTCCCTGTCACAAAGACGGGAGTGTCAGACTCTTACTGACTAAAATGGACGGGTCCATGTTACTTCCTTAGCCTTTTGTGTCCCGGGGCAGCGGTAACCCTTTCGGACAATCTCGCTGACTAGATCCCGCCCTATAATGCATTATCCGCTACAGATTGCACATACACGCCGGCTTATCACGTAGCATGCGTTGTAAGCGTATTATCGCACCTCGTAACTGTTTGACAGTAACTTAACACTGATAACGTTAGAACACGACACCGTTATAACTCAAAACGTAACATGTGGTGAGCTTGGGTTTCCCCCAGTATTGTTTGTATACAGGGCTTCACTGCTGATGACAGTGATAGCCTATAGTGGTATGACCGTCTGACTGCCAAGTCTTAGGTCTCGAGTTCGAACCCAAGGCACGCACCTCTGACTTTTCATGTGCGTATTGTATAATTATCACTTGCTTAAAAATCGGTGAAGGAAAACATCGTGAGGAAAGGGAGATATTTCTCAACAGTATGTGATGCTAAGTCAGAGGCCCATGGGCAGCATTAAAACTCTGACACCAGGTTAGTCACTAACCACACGCAAAGAAGAGACAAGGGCTTTATGAGTAATTTTGGGAGTAAGATCCTTATTTTTTTTTTTTAATTCATAATAATTAACCTATACTGTCCCACTACCTGGCGTCCCCTAAGTTCTTCAGGCAAATCTTTTCCTGCGCCATCTCGAACCTGCTCTCACGGTACGCATCCAGGGCATTCCACCACCTGTTTGCCTCTCTAATGAATAATTATTATAACTTGTCGTAGGCATCCGCTATTCTCCGGGGTAGTTTTTAGTCAGTAACAGTCTGATGAGAATTTTCCAACCCGGGACAAAAAAAAGGCAACCGCTTTTCTACGCGAACAAAGCCGCGGGCAGACGCTAATCTATTCAACAATGGCATGATGGAATCATTGTCTTTGGATGGAATCATAGACACTATTTCTGATGATGAATCTTGTTTCTATTACTCCAAAGGGTCCTATTAAAAGACTCCCTTGTATACCTAACATGCCTATTGTCTTCCGTCATCACACGTGTACATTGTCAATTTATCAGAATAAACGCGACATTTAATTCCACATAACATAATTGACATCAATGTAACCACAATGCACCACTGCTTGACTTCATCACTTCAAATAGCTGATCTGCCATTCTACATATAAAAATCGCACCGTGGTATCTTGAGTGAGGTGAGTTTATACTGTGCTGTCAATAGTGTCAATCCCTGGCATTAGGTGGAAAGACAGCTCACTTCACCTAAGTTTTACACAATCGATCAACAGGTCCAGAATAATAATACACAGAACTACAAGAAGAAATTACCAGGGTCTGGAAAATTCCCGGCCCTGGTGCAAGCCATGGTCCGGGGCGAGAGGGAGTGGGAGGCGGTCACCTCCTTCTGCGAAAAAGTTATGCTCGCGAAGGAGGTGGCGGGATGGGAGAGAGAAAGGGAGACGCCCCGGGCGTCGGGAGCCACGTGACGACTCCTGGCCACCGTAGGCGCGGGCCTTCGGACGGTGAGTAATGGGTGACTCACCGTCCGATCAGCACCAGACCCGTGCTGTACGGCGCGTATATGTTCCACGCGCGCCTCAAAGAGATGTCAGCATATGAAGGGGCCCCTCAGGGCCAAGCCTGCTGGGTAAGCGGGATTGTCCGAAAGGGTTACCCGCTACCCCGGAACATAAAGGGCTACGGAAGGAACATGGATGGGTTTTAGTCAGTAAGAGTCTGACACTCCCTTCCGCTCCACCCAGAGCGGGAGCAGTCATTGGATGATTTCCCAGCCTTAAAAAAAAAAAAAAGGGTCTGGAAAATTAACAGAGTAACCATAGTCCCCATAGTGGTATCAACGACTGGCATCATCCCAAAACAACTATTTATCAGTTTAAATACAATAAATCTTTCCAAATACACATATCTTACACTACAGAAAGCAGCTATATTAAACACATGCCGAATAGTACGAAAATTCCTACAATTAGATTTAGACAAAACTTAAGTGCAGTACAAAACACATAATCTATCTTATCAAACTTAAAATCTCACTCTGGTAAACACCCGTGAGATTTTAATAAAATACCAGGACCTAGAATCCTGAGAAAATATATTAAAAAACAAATAATAATAATAATAATATCCTTTGACATTTCACACAACGCCATATAGTCCCAAGCTAAGCAACCCAATGCTTGTGTTGTGGTAACGAGATGGCTGATAAACTACTTATACACATTTTTTTTTTGTTAATACTTACATATTATAGATAGAAAAACCCCCAGACCCGTAACAAATACTTGCAGGTCGTACAAATATTTGTTCCGTGCGGGAATCGAACCCGCGACATGCTGCGCAGCAGCCAATCGCTCAACCGCTGCGCCAACCGTGTCGTGATATAAGGATTACTTTATTATCAATTACATTGTATGCAAGGCCGCTGATTTAGAAATTCAACTGAGCGCAATATTTATGGACCATGCAGTGGGTTTATTAGGGTTCCAATAACAATGGTTACGTGTGATGCAACGAAACGTTTCATTTACCTCCCGTGTGAGCGCAGGCGCCTGTGGGTGGCTGTAAATTTGGGTGGACATTTTTCTCACGGAATGGATCAAAGAAGTATATCAGGTGTACGTGTATTGATTTATGTTAAACTAGCATAACGACCATACAAATATTTCTGTGCTTTATTTAGTTAGATTTTCATGTTTGTGCACATCTTGTTCTTATCGTGTCGATGGCAATCTAAATGGATTCGGCCCAGAATTCGCTTACGTGTTCGACGCCATCACTAGCGTCTATCAGTTCCTGTAACGTGACGAAAAATGGCAGTTTGACATATTTTTCTAAGTGAAAGCTGTCAATTTTCCATATTTATTTCTCTGATAAAACTTATGTGATAAATCAGCCCTTAGAAGAATAATAGCTAGGTATACATTAGTGAGACTTTGACAAATAATACCATTATTATGTCTTTTTACAATTTAAAAGTAAAGAATAATAAACGGAGAAAGTGCACACATTTTTTCTTCAATAGACAGATGGTAAATAAATTATTTTGAAATTGGCAAAAAAATTATTTAACTGTTAGATATTGAATTCATCACCTTTCTTTGACTTTCTACATTAATATTTTTACATTACTCTGATTTTTTATATGTAAACTACTCTTTTTCTTCTTTTCGTGTCTAAGGTTAGTGACTAACCGTATGTCTGAGTGTTTATGCTGCCCATGGGCCTCTGACTTAGCTCACATGCTGTTGAGAAATATGTCTCAGAAATTAAAAAAACGGCGACGGAAAACATCGTGAGGAAACCGTTCCTCACGATGTTTTCCGTCACCATTTTTTAAGTAACTAAGTGATAAATTATACAATTTACGCACATAAATCTGAAAAGTCAGAAGCCTTGGGTTCGAACTCAAGATATAAACTACTAATACAACTCAAAAGAGTGTCCGAGGAGTTTCTTGCCTGCTGTTTTCCGTAGAAATCTACTACGCTTTGGAATGTGCAACTAGCTTCATCTTTCTGACTGACCCCTTTGACAATTCGAATGCGCCTGGTAATGGTTTAATTGAAATAAATGCATTGAGTTCTCTCTCCATCATAGCAGGGAAAGGCTAGGCACATGATGATGACTTGCAGTTTTACGGATACTTTCATTGACCCACTGATATCCCGATTTTGTAGACCACAACGCGTGGTCACCCCATCCACGGGACACGATAACTTACGTCAGAATTAAAATAAAACTGTTATATGTAACGACGCCTCTTTGATGTCGCCGCAATTGCCGCTGAAGAGATAAGGAGTCACTAACCGCGATTTTTTACACACATTATCACGCTACAAGCCTAAGGACGGATTTTCGCGTATAAAACTGAAGGCGCAGCACACTTAACAAAAGCTGTCAGTGTCACATGTTCCACAAACGATGGGACACTTAATCTCGTGTCCTGTGTGTCCTGCCGTATGCACGTTACAGGAACTGATGGACGCCAGTGATGGCGCCAAACACGTAGCCGAATTCTGGGCCGAGTACATTTAGATGGCCATCGACACGCTAAGAAGAAGAAGTGTCAACATTTTAAAAATTAATTTAATTTTTGAGATTGATTTTTTGTTGGCTTTTAATTATGGACGCTCTTTTAGGTTCTGCATCGTTCTCACATGTATAATTTCAACATGAATGATGTAACACAGATGTTGTAACCCTATTTTGATTTAAAAGACTTTCCATGGAGTTTCTTGCCAGTTCTTCCATAGGTACTGCTTTGGAATAGGCTACATCTACAACTAGCTTCACCTTTCTGACTGACCGACCCCTTTTTTTTAGAGGGTGGGAAATCATCAAACGACTTCTCCCGCTCTGGGTGGAACGGAAGGGAGTGTGAGACTTTTACTGACTAAAACCCATCCATGTTCCTTCCTTAGCCCTTTATGTTCCGGGGTAGCGGTAACCCTTTTGGACAATCCCGCTTTCTGACCGAGCCCTTTACAATTCAAAAGTGGCTGTAATTGCTTTGAGTTTGGACATTGGTGGGAAATATTGGCTCTTGAACGCCGTTAAGATATGCTTGTTGCGTTCAGTTGCATTGGTGAAAATGTAGGTAAAGTGAGTTTAAAATGAGCTGTCATTAGTATGGAACGATAGCTCACTTTCTGTTCGCTTCATCGTAGTTATCACAGTGAGAATTGAACGTTTAAAAGGCGCGTTTTTACATCTTCCTGCTATACATTCATTCATTAACATACAACGCTATCAGTGCGACCCCACGTCGAATGCAACTCTAACATACACATCAATGGCGACGTGTCGATGTCACCACGGACGTAACTAAAACACTTGACAATCAATCTCTTGTCACCCCACACTTGACAATCGCTTTTATTGAAATTATTTATTTGTTTAAATCTGTAAATTAAATATTTATTTTCATTGAGATGGCGCTTGATTGAAATAGAGGATTTGTTTTGCTTTGACGAGGAATGTTTCGTTTGGATCATAAATAATATGCTGAGGATACGCGGATAGGTATGGGCGGGAAGGGGAAATGGATCATGATTATTTGATGCAATTCTATCCAGAACAAGACAATTGGATGAGTAAGAAGTGGATGAGTAACTGTTGTTATTGTAGCTAGTACTATTCAAGTGTATTATGAACTTATTCTATGGCTGAATTCAATTGAGAAATAAAATCTCGTTTAAGATAATTTTCATCTTCTTCTTTTCGTGTCGATAGTATTTTTATTTTTAGATAATAATAAAGTCCAAATGTATTTGATTTTGCTTACCTAATAAACAATACCTTCATTAGGATTTCTGCAACTGTCTCCCTCTTGAAAGAAAATAAATCCTACTAATATTATAGACCTGAAGGCATGCGAGGAAGTATTGATATAAGGATCTATGGATATCTGTTACTCTTTCACGCAAATACTGCTAAATGGATCTGGATAAAAGTTGGCATACAGAGATAGATTAAAGTCTGAAATAGCATATTGGGTTTTTTTTTATCCCGGTGATACGTCCCCATCGGATAATTTCCGACATCTACACGGGCGGAGCCGCTGGCAGAAAATAGTATCCAGTAATAAAGAAAATTTAAGACTCAAATTCTTCTCTTCTTATTTTCACATACTAAAATCTACTTTCGTTTTCACTTCTCCTTCTCCGCAGGGCTGCTGGAAAAAATTCTTCAGAAATAAGCAGTAGGTAAGTACCTTTGTTCTCAAATTATAAATTAATGTCATAATCTATGTGTACATAAATAATAAAATAGGACAGACAAAATGATTTTAGACTCTGGTGTGCTCTATCTTCGGCAAGAAATAGAGCTTGCGTCACATGGACCTGATAAGCCTCGTATATTTCGAGTTACAAAGTTTTACTTTTACGATTAACATCGTTAGATTAACGACACTGATATTACTAGACGTGACTCCTGCGCAAAATGAGTCCTAGATTCGCATTTAAGCTAGACTATAAAAACTTCACAGTGATACCGGTGTGACCACATAAAAGGAAAAACTAGAGAAGACCCACTCCATACCATGCATGAAAATGTATTAAAGAAACAAAAAAACCGGATTGCAATGACAAAACACCTATCTGAAAAGATAACAAAATTCTATAGATTATTTAAATGCTAATTTTTCTCTTTTCATTTTTTTGTTTTTGTCGATGCAATCGGGTTTTTTGTTTCTTTGAATAATTTACTTTATTTTACGCTAAATAATACTACGCCTCCATTTTTTATTCCCAAAAGCAATATATATAAATATTTTATAGCCTCTAACACTCCCACAACTAAATCGAATCAAACGATACGTCATTTCTTGAAACCATTAAGCTGTTTAGGTTATAAAGCGGGCCCAAAGAAATAAACGTACAAAACATACACTCGAAAAAACGTTGCCCTCCTAAAGGGTAATAAGAATATATACAACAGTTGGTTGACCCTGTAAAATATTCACTGTAAAAACATAATTATGTGCAGTGAGCGTGAAGTCAGCTGTCCTTCCACCTAAAGCTAGGGATTTACACAATGGAGTATTTGAAACGGTCAAAAATAAAATATGAAATCACATAGAAAAAAGACCGCTCATCTTAAAAACTCCCATTACCGTACAGAAATTATATATTACTACCTTCCGCCCGCGGCTTCGCCCGCAATATATGTCGACAAATTATACACATAAACCTTCCTCTTGAATCACTCTATCTAATAAAAAAAACCACATCAAAATCTGTAGCGTAGTTTTAAAGATATAAGCATACATAGGGATATAGGGACAGAAAAAGCGACTTTGTTTTATACTATGTAGTGATGCGGAGGTATAATTGTAAAATTGCATTTAATGCTCCTAAGTATTCCACTTGATTCTAAAAATCTGTAACATCACATTGTTATATTTCATACAAAACACGGACAAATTCCGCGTTTTAAAAATACATAAAAAGTAACGATATTGACTACCCTTTCAAATTCCCAATTGACACTTTATAGTCACTTCACCTACGTTTTAAGTTGAGTTGTTAACAGAATAACACTACTGCATTCAGAAGTGCAGTACCAATCTCATAAAGCTATATAAGCTATATCCTTCTTCTATAAAGACCTTCATACACTACACACAAACAAACACACGCACACAACCAAGCATGCGTTTTCATATGCCACTGGACTTATTCATAGTACTGGACTTTTTTTTTTGAGGCTGGGAAATCACTTCTCCGGCTCTGGGTGGAGCGGAAGGGAGTTTCAGACTCTTACTGACTAAAACCCATCCATGTTCCTGTCTTAGCTATTTATGTTACGGGGTAGCGGTAACCTTTTGACAATCCTACTTACCCAGGGACTAGTCTATGGCGGTTCTGGTAAGCATTTCTTTTGATGAGGAATGCAAATGCATGTAGAGTCGGATAGGTAGGTATTGCGAAGCCTAGAGGAAGACTTCGACTTCGAGAACTGGAGGAGTGCTCGCTAAACAACAAGGGGACGTGGTCACATAAAAATACTCTTCAAACTGTATTATATGTGTTGGGAAAATGTCGTAAGGAAAGTTTCGAGGATGAGTGTAGATCTAATGAGTGTATCTATGAGCTGTAAGAGTATCCGAAGACCAAAGAAACGATGGATGGACCTTGTGAAAAATGATATGGCTAGAAAAGGAGTGACTACTGAGATGACCGACCTCCAAAGATATTGGGTATTTTAAAGGGTAGTTAATCACGTTACTTTTTATGAACTGTCAAAACGCGGAATTTGTACGTGATTTGTATGAAATATAACAATGTGATGTCATAGATTTTTAGAATCAAATGGAATACTTATTAGCATTAAATGCAATTTTACAATTATATCTTCGCATAATATTTAATTTCTGTACGTTGATGGAAGTTAAAAAGACGAGCGGTCTTCTATCTATGTGATTTCATATTTTATTTTTGATCGTTTCAAATAGTCAATTATGACATGGACAAGAGAGAGAATGATGCTACTGAATCTTCTGAGCCTTCTGTTCCTCGTTATATTATTTTATATAACATGCTAAGAAAATAACCCACTTTATCCAAATGAGATAAGGCAGATTTTCGTACAAATTTACAACTAGCGGCTCTCTCAAGTAATTTGAACCTTAATGTTCTGAAAATAGGGGTTCTGGATGGGTAGTGGTAATGTTTGTCAGAAAGGACCTTGCATTTTTTTGCGCTTATGTATGCCATATCAGTCACTGGGTTAAATGAAAAACAAATATTTGCATTTTGATATGAATGACGTTAGCAAAATTGATGAGTGTCAAGAAACTTATTTTTCACGAGAACAATCTTATACTGAACAAAAACAACTAAAAATGTAGAATCTAAAAAAACTGAACCGCAGGGCCCGAGCATGTGCGGTCCATGGCCCTTTACGGGGCCCCGGTGTGGGCGCGTTCATTGCGGCGGCGAGCCGCCCACTACCTGAACGCGCCCCAAAAGGTGGTAGCCATTCGGCTAATCCGGGGGTACCGCACGATCTCGGGCGAGGCGGCGAGCCTCCTTGCCGGACTGCCGCCGTGGGATCTGGAGGCGATAGTCCTCGCGCGCCTGTACGAGTGGCGCGCGGAGGTACTAAGCCGGGGGGAAACTCCGTTTCCGCAGCAAATTGCGGCGGAGCGGACGGACCTCCGGCGCGATCTCATGGCGGCCTGGAATCAGCGACTGTCGCAACCCAGCGCAGGGCACGCCACGATAGTGGCGGTAAGGCCCCTCTTTGAGGAGTGGCTAGAGAGGCGTCACGGCGCCCTCACCTTCCGCCTGACGCAGGTCCTCACCGGACATGGATGTTTCGGGAGGTTCCTGCACATCATCAGGCGGGAGGAAACGCCCGGGTGTCACCACTGCGAGGATCGCCCAGAGGACACGGTAGAGCACACGGTGCAAACCTGCCCCGCTTGGGCGGAGCACCGCCGTGTCCTCGTAGAGGCGATCGGCGGCGGCGACCTCTCGCGCCCGGCCCTGGTGCAAGCCATGGTCCGGGGCGAGAGGGAGTGGGAGGCAGTCACCTCCTTCTGCGAAAAAGTTATGCTCGCGAAGGAGGTGGCGGGATGGGAGAGAGAAAGGTCCTCCCGTCCCAGCCGCCGCGGGACACGCTCCGGGCGTCGGGAGCCACGTGACGACTCCCGGCCACCGTAGGCGCGGGCCTGCGGACGGTGAGTAATGGGTGACTCACCGTCCGATCAGCACCAGACCCGTGCCGTACGGCGCGTATATGTTCCACGCGCGTCTCAAAGAGATGTCAGCATATGAAGGGGCCCCTCAGGGCCAAGCCTGCCGGGTAAGCGGGATTGTCCGAAAGGGTTACCGCTACCCCGGAACATAAAGGGCTACGGAAGGAACATGGATGGGTTTTAGTCAGTAAGAGTCTGACACTCCCTTCCGCTCCACCCAGAGCGGGAGCAGTCATTGGATGATTTCCCAGCCTTAAAAAAAAAAAAAAAAGGGCCCGAGCATGAGGACTGCTACGTCACTACTACAAAATCCGTTCCCTGTTTTAGTAGTGAGAACATATCGTAGGATATTCGAAATTTGAGAGATCGAGTGGAATCGAAATTCTTTAGAAATATAAATACAGAACATTCTCGTCAAAACCTTACTAAAAATGTGTAACGAAATCAAAGCGCGATTCTGAAAAATAAATTAAAAGTAGGTACAGCGTCCTCCATGCATTAAAGCTTTACATTAGAAATATAGAATGACTGTTATTTTATATTTTCTTAAACAACAATTAAAAGGAAAAATGACATTTCGTTAATTATTGTGTAAAGTTAACGTATAAAAAATACTGCGATTTCGGTTCGTTTTGTTAGGCAGCGCTATCTAGTTGAAATATTACTAACTAAAGATTATACTATTTACCCATAGATGGCGCTAAATTTTATTTCTGCTATTAGCCAATAGATGGCGTTAATCACAACTAACACTAATATTTTATTTTATTATCATGTTTGAATATTATATTTGTAACTATATGATAAGGATAACTCCAGTTTGTTGCTAAGCACATGACTTGAGATCCGCTGGTTCGATTTGGCAATTATTTGTTTTAAAAATCTTCCTAATAATTCGAATCAGGTAGACTCACGGAAAGAAAAAAGTTGCCGGGAAAATTATTTTGTTTTATAACTTTAGAACAACTGTTAAAAAAATTGATAAGGTTTCACTGGCCACTTTATATATAAAATCCGAAATAGAACATAACATCACGCCTCGTTTACTCGCCGCAGGACCAACCAGGGGTGTACCGTGTATACAAAGGAGATGCACCCATATGTCACCATGTAATAGAGTGCATGCAATGCTGCAGTGCTGCCACTGAGAAATTCCAGATGGAAAAACCCAATAACAGCACACATAAACCAACTCTAATTACTACCAAAAATCGTGTCGACGTATTTAAAACTAGAAGCAATAAGATTATTTTTGATTAAATTATTTTTGTTGTACATCTAATGAAGACAAAGTTAGAACTTATATCAAAATGGAATCGCCTAATAAAGGTTCCAATATGAGGTAGATGCATTGTAGGGACCTTGCCCGAACTCTATCCACAATGTACAGCCAAACAAGCTATTTGGTATACAGGCAGTTAACTTGTAAATATTTTGAAACGATATCGTCAGTGTTCTGAGTATGTTGTCAATTATTTTACCCAACACTGAGAAACACTATACGCTCAAAGGCGTTATAACAATAAAACTTTTATTGTGTCACGTTTCGTGATATTCATACAGCAAAAAAACAGAATTTGCGGTGGTGTCTCTCTTGTATACCTATCACTGTATCTGCCCTTTCCCCAACTGTTTTGGGGAAAATTTCCAGTCTAACCGGATGCTGAATACCATTATTTTGCATGGAACTGCTTCCTATTTGACGTCCACAACCCAGTTACTGGGCAAAACCGTACGCCTAGGGATGATTTCAGACTTGCGGCTTGTGAGTGCAACTGTCAAGGACCTACAAATGATAGCCGGGACCAACATGTATATTTTTGGCTGTAAACCAAATGATTGGTCCTCTGTACATTCATAAAGTAGATACCTACAGAAGAGCTTTCATTTACGCTGCAATACAGCGCAGGGGCAATCCCACGCATTTTGTTCTGTCTGACCTTAAATCTTCAGAACCTATTACACTGTCTTGTCTGTGTGATGAACATTGTAAAGAGGACCGCACATCAAGTTACCCCAAACTGTTAAATTTCTTTGATTGTTTTTCAACTTTATTACAGAAGAATAAGATTCATTTTCAATTGGGAAAATTTTACAGTTTGGTATAGCTTGATGTGCTGGCGTCTGTACCTAAAACTGCGCTGGTAGGACGTAGAGGTTAGTTCTCTTAGGGAGGTAGCTACGAAACTTATATATCTGATTGTATAATAAAATGATTTACAAAATCCTTTAACGCAGACCTTATAAACGTTTATTTTTTGTTAGTCTATACTAATATTATAAAGAGGAAAACTTTGTTTGTTTGTTTGGTTGTAATGAATAGGCTCAAAAACTACTGGACCGATTTTAAAAATTCTTTCACCGTTGGAAAGCTTAGTTTTCTAGGAGTAACATAGGCTACTTTTTATCCCGGGAAAAATAACGGGTCCCACGGGAAAGACCACGGGAGCGAAGCCGCGGGCAAAGTGCTAGTATTGAATAATCGTATAGTAGAATGCGTTTTGTTAATAATACTCTATATCTTTTATATTTGTAAGAGACGCCTATCCATTTACATAAGCTTTTGTATCCAGCTTTTTAAGTCATCTTCTTTGTCTTATCTAATCTACCCAGCATTCACATGGAAAATGTCACTTACGAACCCTCCATCAAACAGGTGAAGTAGGTACTAGAATTAGCTTCAAATCAATGTAATAACGGGTAAAGTTCGAAATCAAGCTTCACCTCCGTAATCGCCATAACCGCTGAGCGATTGCCTCACGTCAAACACACAAACTACGTCACTTCGCCGACGTATGCTTAGCGATTCCACGCACATCCGCCGCGAGGCATAGCGTGTCGCATTCAAAGGCTGCATTGCTGGACCGCGCCACCTACGCGGGTCGTCGAACGACCTACCGCCCCCTCCCGCGACTCTCCCCCCTGGCCCTCCTGTGGCCTTACGTCCTCATGCCTGTATGACTACTATGACCAGCCCTAGCTAGTGGACCGACATCACGTCATAGATGCCAATTATTTAATTTTTACAGATTTTAATAATGGTTGAGTGATATTTATGTAAACAGTAATTTAGCTAAAAGTCATGTACCTAACCAAAATCGATCGCTCAATGACAGTATAAGTGCATGATTAATTACTTAATTAATCAATAAACGTAATACCTAATAACTGCTTATTACTTCGTTTGCATTTTAAAAACGACTCTAAATCCAACAAAAAATAAAACCTATTAGAAATTAGCAGTCGCGCTAATACTTATCTATATAGTATTAAACAAAATGGCTTTCTCTGTCCCTATATCCTTATGTGTGCTGCTTAAATCTTCAAAACTACGCAACGGATTTTGATGCGGTTTTTTTTAATAGATAGAGTGATTCAAGAGGAAGGTTTATGTGTATAATTTGTCGACATATTTTGCGGGCGAAGCCGCCGGCGGAAGCTAGTATATTATAAAGCTGAAGAGTTTGTATGTTTGAACGCGCTAATCTCTGGAACTATCTCTGGTCCGAATTGAAAAATTATTTTTGTGTTGGATAGTCCATTTCCCGAGGAAGGCTATACACTAGCTTCAGCCGAACAGTGCCGCGAGTGAAACCACGCGGGAGCTAGTCTTCAAATAAACTTGTATGGCACCTTCGTTTTTCCTCAAATACTGCATACAGGCATTTATAAAACTGACACGAACAATAAAATAAATTCTTCTAAAACTGACATGAGAAATAAAACTAAAGTCATCAAGATAATCACTTTGTGAAAAAACGAACAACATAAACACAGTAATTCATCTGAATCCGCTGTTATTTTGATGTAATACCCAATTTACAACAATTTGCGGCCACAGAACAAGCTGTAAACAAAAAAGGCGATGACTTCACAGCCCGATCTGTATAATTTAGTCATCTTTTTCGCGAAACACTGTTGCAGTGTCCACACGGGCAATTTTTAGTTGCCTGTAGTGGCAACTTCTTTGTAACCCATTGTTATGTTAACTAGTCTTACAAACAGTTAAGTAACTACAATATACAATGTGTTAGGTTAAACGAGGGACATACTTTCGGGTGATTGTACTCATGAAAATGAACAACCTTCACTATGGGACCAAACCTGAAATATGACATAAAATTGCTGTTTCATACATTTGACGAATTATGCGAACATAAAATGTACCGAACATAGTCAAAGTTGTTCATTTTCAAGGGTACTATACACCCGGAAAGTATGTCCCTTATTTAACCTAACTGTATTATCTAACACTAAAACTAAAAAGAATATATTACGTGCCGTATTTTACTAAATAATCTTAGGAAAGGTTTATTTACTCTTAACAAATCTTAACTACCAAGCTTGCAAGCTGGCTAGACTAAGCTAGCTAAATACATAATATATTGTAAGTACTTAAATATATAAGTACATAATATATTACAGGTAACAAGTAATAAAAAACGGGCAAGAAATCTTTGGGTATTAAAAATTATCCGCATTGCCTTCTTCAACGTGTTAGCTTATTGCACTGTCGAGCGATTGTGAACGGATCTTTGTACAGTAATTGAAATTTCGAAATAAGGCAAACTATTTTTGCCAAAACAACAAGCTTATTATTAGAAACCAACTAAAAGCCCGTCGTGCTGGAATAAAACCAAACCAAACTGCGAATCTCCCATCAATTGACATTTGCGCACTATTTGACTATGTTGTTTCATGTAGGCGTGACATCAAAATTGACGATTTGCGAATCTTAGCAAGGACATTAGGAATTCTGTAATTTAAATCGCCCGTGTAACAAACACCACCATTATGATTACGTTCAGTCACAGCGAAGGGAAAAGTCCTTGATAATTATTTGTATTGAATATTATACCCCTGTGAAATACCTATGTAATTAATATTAGGAATCCAGTGAATTGCACGATAGTGTCATTCATGTATTAGTTATGTAGGTACGTGTATAGTAGGATAGTGTATACCTACATCATAAGTACTGTAGAGCCTGAGTGAAACCTTATGTTGAACATGGCTGGTAATATTAATCTGACAGCATTCGAACCTTTGAATTATGAATAGAATAGTTTGATAGGTTTTTTAGGTTAAAAGTGAAGAGGCCCTGTCTTTGGCCGCGGGGCTCGACAGATGTATTCGGTGCAAAGTAATATTATATGATTGGTTATCCGCTAACTGTGTGTTTTGTATTTAAAGCTTATCAAATCCCAACAACACACAAGCTCTACCACTGAGTCCCCTCAGGTCCCCGACCTTCACAGTACCTACAATAATCCGCTTTTAAATAATATTAATACTACAGCGTGAATATACTAAGCGGGATTGTCCGAAAGGGTTACCGCTACCCCGGAACATACAGGGCTAAGGAAGGAACATGGATGGGTTTTGTCAGTAAGAGTCTGACACTCCCTTCCGCTCCACCCAGAGCGGGAGAAGTCATTGGATGATTTCCCAGCCTTGAAAAAAAAAGCGTGAATATTCATAGGTAGGTACTATTGCATCACGGTCAAAAGTCCCAAGGGTTATCCTTGTCAAAGTTTGACAAATAAAATGTGAGGTGTGCTAGACACATGACCCGGGTGGCACATTCGATTCGGCAGTATTTATTAAGCATCAGAGCCGACTACTACTCTCATTGGGTTGTCGTCCAGCTCATGCCGATATCTTCATTCAGCAAGTACCTACTTTCGATCTTGTTCGCGTCGGCTCGGCACAATTCGGCCGAAGCCGAGAGGCGTTAACATCTACAATTATATTTCATTTTGCCACCCAGCTGTACCGAATCATCTGATCCAATAGAGGGACAGAATCAGAGCATCAACCAATAATTACTCTAATAATATAGGTGGGAATATAAATCGATTTGTGTAAGTCGCTTGTCACAGTTATCTATTACAATATCCTTATTTTCTATCTGATATTTAAAAATAACAAAAATACCAAGTGCTCATAAACCGAAATGATAATGTAATGTAGGTTCTATACAAACTTTGTTCAATAGCTGATAGAAACATAAGCAACAATTACCTTAGAATGGCATAGCTTGCAATGCTCATTATTGATGACTAAGTGAACTGCGAGAGCGAAGGGCGGCCTTGTGACTGAGCATTCGGCGCTTACGCAACAGAATCCTTATGTCCTAATATTGAAGAATGTTATGAATGCTCGTGTATAGCTTCATGAATTATTTTGTCATTCAAATAGACTAAGACTTTCAAATAGAATACGTAACTCGTACATTGGAATTAGGGTATCGAGTCAGTTGTGGTGGCCAGATAGGCGTCCCTCAATGTAAAACTTGACTGAAAATGTACATTTTCAGGCAACTCTGTGTGACTCTAACTCTGTATGTAGGTATAACTATTATTAAATAGCTATACACACAGAATTAAATAAACAAGAGTACAATGATTATGATTAGTTAAGTTTATTCTTCTGAGTGTGATCGTCCGAAAGGGTTAGGGCTAAGGAAGGAACATGGAGGGGTTTTAGTCAGTAATAGTCTGACACTCCCTTCCGCTCCCCCCAAAGCGGGAGGCGTCATTTGATGATTTTCCACCCCAAATAAAAAAAAATGCCAATTCCAACAATAAAACTGAACGCGATCAGCACATCTTAACCACATTCGATTCAATTCTATCGGAACCGGTATCGAAATCAAAAGTGCAAAATCAATCAGAAGTTCCGACCTTACGGAATCGGAGTCGAAGCTCCGTAACCTCCCTGCTTCCTTAGCCCATTATGTTCCGGGGCAGCGGGAACCCTTTCGGATAATCCTGCTGAACGCATCACACCAACAAAACAAACACGTCACACGCAACACTGCGGCAAAAATTAATTATTACGTCACAAAAAATAACAGCGGTATTTCGCAGTGTTTTAATTTGCCAAACCTCATACGAGCTCAGCAATAAGTTTAATTTCGAAGCTGACTTGTATCCACGTGATCGTCACGCCCGTTATTTCCCAATGGACCCGCAAAAAACGCAAGTTGGGACCACCATATTAATTTTTTGTTGCACAAACTGAACTGATGAAAAAATGGGATCGTTCCTACCGATACAAAGTATTGAGTTGTGTTTTGTATGTTTTTTCACCTTAACTTGCTGTTTTTGTGTATTTCTAAAGTGTGGTTCTCTCTTTAATCTAGCTTGTTTTGGTGTTTTAGCAAAGTTGGTGTTAGTAAAGGGAGCAAAAAATAGTGGACTGTACCTACTTATTTAATATGGCTCGAATAATGCTGTTCTTACACTTTAATATTATAAAGGCAATTGTTTGTGAGTGAGTGTGTGTGTGTTTGTATGTTTGTCACTTGTTCACGCTCAAACGCTTGAATAGATCTGGATGAAAGGCACGGAGGTAGTTTATATACTTTTTATCCTGGTAGTAGGTTCTCTTGGGATAGCTTCCGACATTGATTGATTGATGTTGAATGATTCCAGATAATTTGAGTATGTATTATTTCAGGTATTGACATTTATTGGCATTTATTATGATTGACAAATGATTTAATTGACATCTAATTTGATGAACCTTTTATTTTAATTTAATTGACATTTGGTCCCCCTTTAATTGACATTTATTTAATTTTTGACTGACATTTAGTTTACATTTAATTCTGTTTTTAAATAAAGCAATATGGAATAGACATGGTTATTTTTAGGTTATGTGGTTGGATAATTATGTAAATGGTAATTTAATAAACATTTAATTCACATCTATTTGCCATTGAATGGTTGGACAGGGTGGTGATTGAGCTTTTTATGGTTGGACATACAAACAGTAATTTTAATGACTTTTAATACTCGGTTGATTTAAGTACCTAAAATTAAATAATTAAAGTGGTTTTTGTACTTTCATGGTTTTGACACGGATTTTGATTGATGACATACCTACTACTATTTTGATTTTTGTTTTTATGTTTGATTATTGCTTAGCTGTTATGTTTTAAAATTTAATTATTTTGTAAAATTCGAACACAATGTAAATTGTTTGATGAATAAATAAATGAAATGAAATGAAATGAATTTACGTAGGCGAAGCCGCTGATTTTCTTCTTCTTCGTCAACTAAAGAACTGTCCTGGACAAATAATTAATTGTTACAAGAGGAATGAGAATCGTCCGTCGCGGTGGAGTCTAGAGAGGCGAGTGCCTACGCGAGCAGACTGCGCGCATAGTGTAGTATTGGGTTCGATTCTCAACAGGTCGGATTTTATAATTATGGTAATCCACTGATCAATTATTCTTTATTTGATTTGATGAGATCTGGTTATACGGAAAGTGTTAATCCATTACTGTGGAATCTTGGATTGTAACATTACAGGCGAAGGCCCCGGTGAGGGAGTGCCTTTAAAGTAAAAAAAAATAAATAAAAAATAACTCAGATGGATCGCAGCTCTAAGATTGCTTGGACGCTAACGAAGATAACAAAGTTAAGCTTAAGTTGGCTAAGTTAATTGCAGTGTTTTGATACTTGCTTATGCCACCAGCTTCCATCCGATAACTCAACGCCATAAAGGAAGATCCAGCAGTGATATACTGTAAGAACCTCACCGTGTCAACGTACGTGTCGTGAGTTTTAACTGCGCTGTCAATAGTGTCAATCCCTAGCATTAGGTGGAATGACAGCTCACTTCACGCTCACTCCACCTCAGTTTTCACGGTGAGAATTATACAGACTGCACCGGTTGGTGTCTTGATGCAAGTGGCTATAATAGGAATTATACAGACTGCACCGGTTGGTGTCTTGATGCAAGTGGCTATAATAGGAATTATACAGACTGCACCGGTTGGTGTCTTGATGCAAGTGGCTATAATAGGAATTATACAGACTGCACCGGTTGGTGTCTTGATGCAAGGGGCTATAATAGGAATTATACAGACTGCACCGGTTGGTGTCTTGATGCAAGTGGCTATAATAGGAATATACAGTGTGTTAAACGAGAGCCATACTTTCAAGTTATATAGTACTCATGAAAATCAACAACTTTCGCTATGGGACCAACTCTGAAATATGAATAAAAAACTGTTTCATACATTTTGACGTGTTATGCGAACATAAATGTACTGATCAGCTTTTTTTTTTCGTGATTTCAGGTATAGTTCCATAGTCAAAGTTGTTCATTTTCATGACTACTACGAGTATATAACCCCGTTTAACCTAACACACTGTATACAGTTTTTACCCGAGTACGGCAAAGCCAATGGAAGGTTGTGATTTTAACAGGCTATGTATGCATGTATGTATGTGTGTTAATCTGTTCCCTCACAACTCTTAAGATACTCGTCGTCTCATCTGCCTAGTCTTTTCCCAACTGTGTTGGGGTCGGCTTCCAGTCTAACCGGATGCAGCTGAATACCAGTATTTTACATGGACCGACTGCCTATCTGACCTCCACAACCCAGTAACTGGGCAATACGATACCCATTGGTAACACTGGCTGTCAGATTTTCGGGCTTCTGACGACCCGTAACGACTGTCAAAGATGCACAAATGACAGCCAGGACCAACGGCTTAACGTGCTTTCCGAGGCACGGAGAAGTCTCAATATGTAAAGATGGTCACCCATCCACGGCCAACCCCGATAAGCGTAGCTTAACCTGATGGATCGACCTGTGCGGCTGTTAGTACTTAGCCACGAGCTCTCTTAAGATACTCGTCGTATTTGAACAAATGAGCTATCTTCATAATAATCATGTTTTTCGAAAGTTATAAACTATGTGACGTCACATATGGCGGCCAACGGTTTATACCAGATGTTATGTGTTACCGAAAAAATATAGAAGTGTACCGGTAATTTTTTTGAAGACATCTACATGATTTATATTGATTTAATCGTTCGTGAGATCAGAGAGATACTGTTAGAATCAATGACTTAAAAAAAAATCTATTGAATGGTACGTATGCAGGTGAAAGCAGAAGCTCTAAAACATGACACAATCATTACGGACGATAAAAATTCAACACCATTAAATAGGACTGCCTCGTTGGTCTCGTGGTCGCAAGCACTACAGCGGAGTATGAGGTCATGGGTTCAATGCCTGGTCCAATTTCCATTTTCTTTACATATTGAGATTCGTCCGTGCCTCGGAAAGCAGGTTAAGCCATTAGTCCCGGCTGTCAGGCGTGTATCTTTGACAGTCGTTACGGGTAGTCAGAAGCCTGAAAGTCTGACAGCCAGTCTTACCAAGGGGTATAGTATTATCTAGTTACTGACTGGGATGTGGAGGTCAGATAGGCAGTCGCTCCATGTAAGATACTGGTATTCAGCTGCATCCGGTTAGACTGGAAGCCAACCCTAACATAGTTGGGAAAAAAGTTCAAATTAACCAATTACAGTCAGAAAAATTAAGCTAGATGCCCATTTCAAACCAGTAGGTAAGAAAAACGGGCAAGAAACTCCACGGACACTCTTTTAAACAAAATATGGGTTACAAAAAATTTATTGCATAATTCATATTAGATATTATTATTATACAAGTCGAAGCAAAACGTTAAAAGTATCCGTCATAAAATATCCAAAAACAATTCAAAAATTAAATTAAATAAGCCATAGCCGCTAAGAGATGACCAGTGCCTACTGACAGCGCCCTATGTTATATAACTCTGTTTTGATACCAAAAGTGTGCCACGCATCAGAATCTACCGCTATAAATCTAATAGCTAGCATTTATAAATCACCTGAATAGGTCATGTCCATTAATTTTGATTAACCTATGAATATTTAAATTGAAATATTTCGCTTATTAGTGATTGTGGTGCGAGCTTAGCTAACAATACCAAGTCGGAGGCCATTTATCGAGGTATAGATAGAGCCATCCCATCTGCTTTCAAAAGAGGAAAAGTTTGATACTTAATTACCCCATCTCTTGTATATATGTACATAGGTCTTGTAATATACGATTAACTTCTGTTTTTTTTTTATAAATAAGACTCGAATGCAGAAAGTATACTGTGGCCAGTACATCAAGTTATGCCAAACTGTCAAATTTCTACAAATGACTTTAAACCTTAAATCGTTGTGTGTTAAGTTCGAAATCGATTGAGAAAATTTGACAGTTTGTGGTAACTTGATGTGTTGGCGACTGTACATTACCGACGATTTATGTGACAATAACTGTAGCTGAATATTTATAAGAATGTTTATTATGCTTGTGCACATTACAACACGCCTGTAGGTCCCTGCAGGTCTAGGCAGAGGTGTACTGTAGAGCCTGAGTGAAACCTTATGTTGAACATGGCTGGTAATAATCTGACAGCATTCGAATCTTAAATATGTTTAGAATAGTCGATAGTTTTTTGTACAAGGGTCAGTCTGTCTTGAGCCGCGGGGCTTGGCAGATATATGCGGTGCGTTATAATATACATTTAATGTTTCATGGTCTGTGTGTTTGCTTTCATAGCGTAGCAAAATCCAATACACACAGATTACACGGTCTACCACTGAGCCCCCTCAGCGAAGGTCCCCCAACCTTCTATAGTACCTATAGTACATTTTGCCAGCTATGAGTCTCATGTAATACTAACCACGCGTACCATTTTTTTTCGTTGGCATAAAATAATGATCATTCAGGCTCCATCGAGTTTCAAATATCTCGAAAACTATAAAATATCGGCTATACATATGTATAGGGTGTTAAATTTGACACATTTTGGCCTAATAGCTCCTGACGCGTACATATCGAATGACAAATAACCCTGTATAATGTAAACACCAAAAATTAGATAAAAACAACTAAGCAGTAGGGTACAGTACCGAAAAGCTAAACAGCACGTACCTTAAACCATTGCCCTTCATTACCGGGGTCGGGGCAAAAACGCTTCGTAATCCGTAGCTCAAAAAGGGCCTGAAATGGTCCTACAAGCCGCATATTTTAACAGAATATAGTATAATTCGGCCATAATTTGAAGGCAGGTGCGATTTTTTAATGCAGGTGCTTCCTGTCTTATTACGGTCTTTAGCTTTACGTGTATTTTCATTTGTGGTTATTTTGAGGGCTCTTCGGTTTGGGAAGATAATTGCTTGATATTTTTGGGTGTTTATGAGGCTTTTGGCTAAATAATAACAGTCGCACGCGTCTACGGAAGGTTAAGTTACTCTGGTCGAGGTGCGTTCGTGGATGGGTGACCGTCAAATGTATATTAAAACCCTTCCGTGCCTCCGAAAAAAATATTTGGTCCTGGCTCAATACGTAGACCTTTGACAGTCGGTACGGCGACTCGGAAGCCAATCAGTCTTAACAAGGGCTATCCTAATTATTACCCGGTAACTGGGTTGTGGAGGTCAAAAGGCAGTTGTTTCATGAAGAGTACTATTATTTAGCTACATCTTAGACTGTAAGCCGACCTCAAGATAGTTAGGAAAAGACAGGCAGATTGATGAGGTGGACACGATGATGATTTAGCAGGATCTTGGTAAACTGTAGGTACTGGAACATATCAAAATTGGACTTCGAGGTACCTACGTGATCTTGCTGAGCAATAAGTAATTCCTTGAAACAGCGAATTAGTGTTTTCGGGTACATAGCTTATATTTTTTTTTATTAATGCACATAATATTTACATCCTTAAACAGACTTAAAATATTAATAATAACTATGTACAAGTATATAAAAGGGGAGGAAAATCAAAAGTACCCAAAAGGCTGGCAGCATTGCCACTTATAATTATATGAAAGTCAATCATCTGCCTACCCTTTTCCCAACAATATTAGGGTCGGCTTCCAGTCCAACCGGCTGCAGCTGAATACCAGTATTTTACGTGGAGCTACTGCCTATCCGACCTCCACAATCGTGAAAATAGACATTGCAATTACATTTTGAGTATTTGTGATTTCAATGTTAAGTGCATAGCCTTCAGACCTTCAAACATACAATAAAATAAAAGGTTTAAAATCACAACGGAATATAAAAATTGAGAAGGGTTAACCCCAGTGCTTGTAAACACTCCAATATGGCGTTCCTCTCAACTGACCCGGGGTCGCGTGGAGACGATTGACTCGGCCATTTTATTGTGAACATGGCACATCTTTATAGTATTTTATTATTGAAACTGACACATTACTAAAATCAAAAGGTACTGCCGATGTTTTTGTCTATATTTGTTTATGCTAGTTGCCACTTGGAGTTTCTCATAATCGTTTAGTTTGAAGGTAAAAACATTCATCTTCTTCTTCTTTGGCGTATCGATGATTCTTTTTTAAATCTTTATACAACGTGACGCGTTATCACATTTTCGTTTCATGAAGACATTCTATTTCCATTAAACGGATTTACGGATTTATTTAAAACTAGCTTCAGCCCGCGGCTTCGCCCGCATAACATGTCGACAAATTATAAACATAAACCTTCCTCTTGAATCACTCTATTAAAAAAAACCGCATCAAAATCCGTTGCGTAGTTTTAAAGATTTAAGCATACATACTTAGGGATATAGGGACAGAGAAAGCGACTTTGTGTTATACTATGTCGTGATGTCAGAAAATAGCATCTTAGAACAACCTGTACTTAAAGCACTGTCGCGCAGCGGTCATTTTCGCATCAATGATATTAAAACGAACAAGCAAATACTATTAAGATGAAACAACTGCAAAGAGTAGGCGAATTTAGTTTATTATTTAGTTTGTTTGAATTTTTTTTTTCATGTTGCGTTTATACCTTTCAACATTTATATGATTAATGGGCACTAGCCCTACCCATGTGTTAAATTAATGTCACTAATGTAACGCCACGTTGTATATTTATAAAAGGCGAAAGGTCTCTCATTCATTTCATTGTTTTTTCTTTTCACCTTTTATGGTGTACTGTTTTTATTCTGGGTGCATCGTCTTCACATATAATGTTATAATACATGTATACAAAACATTGTGAAACATTTTAAAAGAGTAACGGTGGAGTTTCTTGCCCATTCTTCTCCACACGAAACTACCTTTTGGAGGGGGCGACTAGAATCAATTCTATTTCTTGTTCATTTTGACGTTCTTGTGCCTATTTTAAATAAATGTTTTGACTTTGACTTTTACATACATACAGTGTCTAATTAATCACGTCAAGTCTCAAAAACTACTGGATCTACGAAGATGATATTTGGCGCAGAGATAGATTATAAGTAGTAGTCGTCAGTTAAGAAGAGATTTTAGAAACTCCCCTCGTAAAGGGTTGAAATAGGGGATGGAAGTTTGTATGAAAAAGTTTCAACATTGACTTGCGAAATTATACTAGCTTCGATCAGAATTCGGCTACTTCGATAGCGCTAGCGGTGGCCTCGCAAAGTTGCAGGCGTTCTTACATAGAGAGCACGACAAGATGTGGGGCATCGTTTGTCACGTAGCTCCACAGTCGCACTGTGGATCATGAGTGAGGCTGATGAGTAGGGGTACTCATCTGACTAAGTTGTCGCCAGGTGTCACCAGGCTTCTTTGTTGGTTATGAGATTTCCAGGTGGGCCAGGATAGTTGGTGGCCCGCTGGAAGCTTTTGTACAGGCTCAACATACTCAGCTAATTGCGGTTTTTTTTGTGCTCCATATCTTGCAATCAGAGGCAATGTGTACTAATGCAAGTTTTTAGAGAATTCTTTCCGAAATTTTATGTGTGGTTACTTAAAGTGATCTCGATGTTTTGTAAACTGATAAAAACCATGCGAAACTGTGGCGAGTAGCAAGTTATTTTCATTGTATTCCTCTCTCCTCACTTTAATCAACCCAACCTCAGCTTGATACCACGATACGTAGTCCAATAAAGCATGCTACATACAGTCCCGTTACGTTGACCGATCGGCGCGTGCGCACAGCGCTGACGGAGCGTAAACTTCTAAATCTAAAGAACATTACCTAGTTTTTGCTCAGCGGATAGCGGGTACGGAGATTTGCTTTGTTTTTTTCGGTTGCGTCTGCGATTTGGGAGAGTTAAGTGGTTTTTAAGTTTGGAGAGTTGGCCAACATGAGTCTTATAGCTGGTTTTAGGTCCCCTAGAAATGTTCCAGTTCATCTTACACCTAATTGGATAAAAGTGTTGTGCTATTTTTAATTTATGTGGTGAATAGGAACTCGACTATGAATTAGGTCTTGAAACTTATGGTGCCTTAATAATAGCCTGTAGCCGGGTTTCGTGTTTTCCGTCTGCCTACAATTTCAATAGATATTTTTTATATTGCGCAGATGATTTATTTTTTAATTTTCGACTTTCATTCTTACTTTCGGTAATTGGATGAAATATGAAACGCAATAACTAGAGGTGATACGTACCTCTAGTTATTGCGTTTCATATTGTATTGAGCCTTCAAATTGAATTTTCTTAACATAAAAAAAGTCATACGGAAAGGTAAGGAACATGGCATAGCATATTCCATATAGATAAAAGCGAAATATTACTCATTCATACTCATTGATTAATCACGAAATCTCAAAAGCTTCTAGACCTTCGAAGATGAAATTTAGCACAGAGGTAGAATATGAGTAGGAGACGTCAGCTAAGAAAGGATTCAAAGAAACTCCCCCCGTAACGGAGTGAAATAGAGGGTAGAAGTTTGTATGAAAAAGTTCCAACTCTGACGCGGACTGAACCTTGGGCAGCGGCTAGTAATTGAATAAAATTTAAACCAACCTACATCAGTCCATTTAACAAATGACTATGCTAAAAACTTTACTCATAAGTATATTATATCTATAATAAACGGTACTACACAGGTGTTAGCTTAATTACTTAGGCACGGTTAATTAGCTTGAAGTTGAGGTCGACGTGCTTAAACCTAATAATAGCTAGGTAATTATAGTGTAGAATGCACAGCGTACGAAGCTACTGAATTTATTTCCAGTTAATCTGAGAGGATGCAATTATATCAAATGAGACTCTTACCTTTTATACTGCGTTCGCAATTTCGTTTCTAGCAATAAAAACAAATATATGTTTTCGGTTAAATAACTTAACTACCCATCCATAAAATTTCTCTTTGCTGTACATTAATGAAACCACCATTAAAAATTCTAAACATATTTGTAGTGCCATGCTGAAATACACTTCCTTAAACCTCATATTTGTGTAAGTGAAAAGAACTTCAATTAGAGACAAGAATTTGAATCTGGAAGACGCAGTACCTCACAGTTGGTCGTCAATAATATATTGAGTCACAGTATTCTAACATTGGATTAATTAAAAAGAGAGGTGAGCAATTACATGATGATACTACCTACACTCCTAAATGCCGAATCTGACCTTCATTTTTGTTCACTAAAGAGTTAATGTAACTAAACAGTTAGTTACATTAACTATACATTTCTGCCGGGTAAGCGGGATCGTCCGAAAGGTTTCCCGCTACCCCGGAACATAAAGGGCTAAGGAAGGAACATGGAAGGGTTTTAGTCAGTTAGAGTCTTATACTCCCTTCCGCTCCACCCAGAGAGGGAGGAGGCAATTGATAATTTCCCAACCATAGAAAAAAAAAAAACTATACAGACTGAAGAAGCGTTGCACTCCGAAAAGTGTTTAGTATAAACTTCATAAGGCTTTCCATAATGAGGAGTCTACACTTCGACAGTACTCATATTTCACGACTTGTCTCTGCAGATATTTAAGAACGTTGAAATATTGCTATCGTAAGCATAAACAGTTTATAATGACCCCATTGCTGGATCACATTGAGAGGGAGTAGGCTGTTATCTAACACGTTGGTACATGTCACATGTCTTAGATTTTTTAGTTTCAGGACATGTCGGTTTTATCACGATGTTTTTCTTCACCGTTTTGAAGGCAGCGGAAAATATTGCTAACTGGGTACTATTCACCTTTATATCCAACGTGACAACACTGCCAATCTTTTGGGCAAATTTCCCCCTGACAGCGATGGGGATGAATTTTTTGACGCTCTATGAGCTCTTACCCTTTTTTACCACTTGGACATAATAGATATATTTTTGTTTGTATATATTGTATCTATGATTTGTTCATGATTACACTAATCGTTAGTCTGAATAAATATATAATTAATTCCTATTAAATACCTTACCTTATTTTGTAATTTAAAAAATAGAAGTCGTTGCAGAATGTTTTGCTACAGTGCGGTAAGTTCTAAGTTTGGAAAAAAATAATCACCCCTAATAATAACAAATTCTTAAATAGTTTATTAAAATGCATAAAATAATGAGCAAACAGAGCATAATCATGTGGTTTTTGAAGTAAAATTAATGTTCTCGTGTTAAACTTTTAAGACAATATTATTCTTGTTAGTTTTAGATAAGTTCCACTTAACTTCGTAGTCACTCACTGTTTGCAATGTAAATTGTGTCTGAAGAATCAAGATTTACAAAGAAGTTGATAAAAAGATTTTATTTTAAAACTAACTTGAACTTTAGCTGTGATTTCGAATAAATGCAGCTGCGTTTTACATACAATATAAACATTTACTTTCTTCCCTGGAGGCAGAAATTACAGAACGCCTTTTTTTAACAGGACATCTCACAGTTCATCCTAGAAGGTTATCTACTGCTTAGCTGCCTTTGGATGCCTCAATAAATGAAGTCCAGGAAGGACTAAAAAAACTTACAAACTAAGCGACTACACTTAAGAGCACCCCCTGTGGTGTAAGGACCTCTGTTTTGGGCGTCGCTGGGGGAGGACAGCAAGGGACAGGATGGCCTATTACTACGATAACTCGTTTTATTTGATTTTACATTTTTTTCAGTTCTTAAGAGTCTAGATAACCAATTTACTTAGTTAAGAATAGATACAGCCTGAAAACCTATACTGTAAACACTGAGTTCATATTTATTCCACATTTGAACATGGAACCATACTGCCGCCATATTGATTTTTTATTTTCAAACAAAAGTTACAGTGGATTCAAGAAACTCACATACATGCATGAACCCTCCTTGCATTCCGTTTTTGGGCTGTAGTGTACAAAAAAAAAATATTTGTTTATGATTTTAGCCTAGCACTACCTACATCTGCTTGACACCATTTTTGCACTACATTAACTAAACTTATTTACAGGTGCTTACTGTTTTATATGATACGACTACCATTTACCTACTTAGATTGGCCTAGGTTTGTAAGTAAACAGCCATTACGTTGATGTCTACTTTCATTCAGCGTTGTTATTTAATCCCCAATATTAAGGTCGCGAGAAATACAAGAGTTTTATTTAAATCTTGTCTTCACTATTAGAGTATTTTTCTGACGGTCTTAATAGTAGTAGGTTGGTACAAAGAAAAAGACTTCAAAGGTGTCAAGGGACATCCGGATGGAACGAAGTTCCTTTCGATTAAGTTAAGGAATTGTAATAAAATTTAATTTCTTTTATGTTATAATAATCAAAAAAAATCTGATCTAAAATTATCCAATCAAAAAATATTGATTATAAAGACATCATATTTTACTTCAAAAAAAGTGTCGTTACAATTTTTGGTCTTAATTTCCGTCTAGCCCCCTTTCGCAACGCGCGATGAGTAACTTTGTTCCAATAAGCAAACAGCTGATAATGATTTCATTTTCCGATTTTTTTTTTGTATAAAGCACATTTGGAGTTTTATGCCTAAATAATGATTCTAATTAACCTATCGAGTCTCTATTATTTAAAAACCTAAAAATTTTGTCATAAAGATATTTTATTTATGATGTAGTTGTAGATAAATGGCATGAGCATATTAACGCCAACGCAAATTTTCTTATGCCATGCCGTGTGTCATGGAAAGCTTCTTTTCGCGACTTCATTACCGTGGAAGTTGGAAAATACACAACCACAACAAACCAAATAACAGCCACATTTCTATAAAACTTCTTCGGCCTTCGGGCGATGCGATGCAACACGGTCCTACTGTATCGCGTCGCATCGTCTCGCCGCGCAAATCTTCTTTTTCACCTAGCATTATTTCTGACTTTTACTGTTTTTCCAACCTTCCTCAAAATTGGGCTTACATTTTATGCAAAATATTTTCAAATCCGACCGGTAGTTACGATAAACAAAATCTTCAGCTTTAATAAATGAGCATAAATTGTACAACGACAAAATATAAAAGCTGCACAAAACTGGACCTTGTCAACACAGAATAAGATACTGTTGCACTTTGCCGATGAAGCGTGATCCCCTTTCAAGAGTATCGGGACGCGAAAACACGGTGTTTTTATAGATTTTCAGATCAAAGATTCGTGGCGTGGTGTCAGTATGAGCGTACTTTATTAGGCTGTTAAGTTAGGGGCTCTTAACACTTACCGCCCAATGACGTCACTGAAACGTTATTTATGAAACTAAGTTGGCATAAAACGTTATTAAAGAAAATTTGGATGTATGTTTGTTGCTCAATCACGCCAGAACGGTTGGACGGATCTAGATGACATTTGCCACACAGCTAGTTTATGACCTAGAGTAACATATAAGATGTTGTGGCCACGTGGCCGAATCTGGGTCATTCGGAAAAACAACCATGTTTGAGACCTGCGAGAGAAAACGACTATAATTTAGTCGAAGGTCGCTGAAATAGACTGAAGGCATTCAGTTTTATAACACAACTAGTACATTGCCAAAGACAAAAAGTTGAACAGAGATTCATAAAATAACTCTCAAGTTTGCAGCAGCAATTGGGTATTTGAAAGGGTAGTCAATAACGTTACTTTTTATGAATTGTCAAAACGCGAAATTTGTACGTGATTTGTATAATGTGACACAAATGTCACAGATTTTTTAAAATGCAATTTTACAATTATATCTTCGCATACTATTTATTTTCTGTACGGTGATGAAAGTTTTAGGACGAGCGGTCTTTTCTCTTTGTGATTTCATATTTTATTTTTGACCGTTTCAAATACCAATGCGTCTAAAAAGGCTGCAATGGCACCATTTTTACGAGTCCCCATGTTCAGCAGCGGTTTACGACATTATATATTAAACTGCATCGCAGTAAATACCACAATTCCCAAAACCACAATTTAACTGGAGCGTGAATGATGAAAATATAACGTCCTTGTCGTGCAGAATGTCGGATTTTCGTCATAAATTAACTAGGAATGCAGGGCAGGCAATATGGACCATATTGCGAGGGACAAATTAATAGGGACCTTGCGACAAGGTCAGTGGAACCTTGGGAACATTTGTAAGCCTCTAGGGTTCTTTTGCGAAAGATCGCAGATGTCCAATTAAAGTATGATAGCCTGGTAGGTAAAGTTGCAGTCTAGGTAATATTGTGACACTTGAAACAGGGAATGGTACCTGTTTTGGTAATTTGTAGGTCTGTTACACCTTTCGTTTCTAAATTGTGTTTTAACATAATTTTCATTTTCCTTTTTTTAAGTATCTATATGTTAAAAAAGCACACAAGCTTACCTGCACTGCTCAAAATAATAACAAGAGACGGAATGAAATAGTATGCATTAATGCAACCTGAAAAACAGAAGAAGTAAGTAGTATGAAGTCTGAAACTGAGACACACCTAGTCAATTTCTTTATACAGGAGGTATATTTTGGTTTCAAAACTTCAGTACGACCAACATGAAGGGGTCTGCTAGGGCCGAGCCTGCCGGGTAAGCGGGATTGTCCGAAAGGGTTAGACAGTCCCTCCCACTCGTCCCAGAGCGGGAGAAGTCATTGGATAAATTCTCACCCTCAAAAAAAAACCAATGAGTGAGTGAATGAATGACTTTCACCGTAACCCTCGTCCTCGTCCATTACAAAAAGCCCTTAAATTTTAAAGACCATATAGTAGATAGTAATCCATCCAATGGTCATCAAAACCAACCTACTTTTCTCTTAATTTCTTTGTTAACACTATTTCCATAACCGCGTATCTCTGTATTAACCTCACGAGACTAATTAAACACTCTATATAATTATCATTTCCCTGTAACGTAATACTAAAAAACACCCCTGGCATAAGTATTTCAACCCTATCTTGCCGCATTTCGTCCATAGCTCACGGGGTTCACGTTAACGATCTAAAAATAGTTCAAATTAGCCACGAGGGGTTAAGGTCGCGCCAATAGAATTAGTAGCATGTAACTTGCCCTTCAGGGTATCTATAGGGACTTGTAGGTTATCGGTGGGTTTGTTAGGGGCTGAAACGAGATTGAATAGATTGTTATAATACCAAGGCTTTGGGAAGGACTATCAGGTTAAATAATTTCCAGGCGAATGAGCTGTTACGTTTAGAAAAATAAATATATGTAAAAGATAAAACTAGGTCGGTAAAGAAATGACTGTCTTATTGCATTGTTAATTTAATTGGAAATGGTTTAACAATGTTAAGATGTGGGTGCATGGCGTTCTGTAGTACGCAGCAATTGGGTATTTGAAAGTGTAGTCAATAACGTTACTTTTTATGAATTGTCAAAACGCGGAATTTATACGTGATTAGTATGAAATATATCAATGTGACGTCACAGTTTTGAGAATCAAATGGAATACTTCTTTATTAAATGCAATTTTACAATTATATCTTCGTATAATATTTAATTTCTGGACGGTGATGGGAGTTTTTAAGACAAGCGGTCTTTTTTTCTATGTGATTGATTCATATTTTATTTTTGACTGTGTCAAATAGTCAATTCTCGTCCACATTTATTATGCACACGGCCAAAGTGTGAATCTATTTACCAGTGTCTGTGTATTGCATACCTACTGGCCAGCATTATTTTTTCGTCTATCAACTTATCTATCAACTTTTTTTTAGATTCACTTCGTTGTTAAAGAATAATAACATTATTATTATGTTCCATTGGTTGTTCCTTATGGAATTCCTTATTCTAGTTCTAGTTCTAGTTCTAGTTAGTTATTAGTCAAACAAAAAAAAACAAAGCACGCATAAGCGTGCTTTGTTTTTTTTTGTTTGACTAAATAAATGTTTTATCTATCTATCATCCACAAAACACATGACAAATCGCCTTACACCAATCCTAAGTCTAGATTCAAATACAACAAGCAACAAGTATCTAGTGGATAAACAAGTTCGCTGGGAGAAAGTTGTGAGCTTTCTACAGAGCTTTTACCATGCACTTATTAACTGTAATGCGATATTTGCTAGCTTTATGAACTGTGCAACTTGCTGTGGCTGTTTCTAAATAATAATTAACGGATCGATCAGGCGTTTTTGCATAAACTTTTTTTTTATTTAAAACTTCTTTTCAAATCAGTTTTATGTGTTCCTTGATGTAATAGTTCCTCTCGTCTCGCGTCGTCAGAATTGCTTCGAAGGTACACTTGAAAATCAACACCACCAATGTATTGTGATAGCATTTGAGTTAGAATGAATCATTGGTAATCAGTAGTTCTGATTATATTTCCATCTTTATATGTCCCATCCTCAATCTGCCCTGGCGGTGTAGCGCATCTGGTATAATATGTTTGCCGATAGCAGGGTTGACCATTTTTATGCTGTATTAAGTAGGCTTAAAGCATCATTTCACCTAAGACTGATTAAGTATAAATTAAACAACATTGTAACTATTGTATTTTGCACCATTTACATGCCCACTAAATATTTCCTATTAGTATGTTTGAATCTAAACCTAAATTAAACCTACCTGACATTTATAACAAAACTATGATACCTAATATCTGAACATATAATAAAAATAACTTAATTGAATATCTATAATTTTATATTTAATTTAATTTTCTAATTTTAATTATCTGATTTTTACATTCACATTATGGCCTCTATTTTTGCCTATGGAGACTTTTGTAACCAGCACACTGCAATATTTTTTGACAAAAGACACATCACAGGGCTTAAACGTCACTTAAAGTAGGGAGACGTCAAGCAACGTGTTTGTTTAAACCGACTTTGCCAAATTCTAACCTATAAATATACAACGACAAATCCAATCAACGCTTTTAGTACATCCAAAGCTTAATTTCGCCTTGCACAGCCTTGCTCTAACATTAAGCTGTTCTACAGCTCGCAAGACCTACACATTCCTGGGCCCGTCACCCTTGTGCCGAGTACCGCTACTTTTACCTCGCTCGGCTTATTAGAATATCGTCAACTGGTTTGCGGGCGCCGTACCTGCGAACTGGCGACATTTTCTTACTTATGCTCAAGGTAGCTCGGATGCGGAGTGGGCAGACTTCCAAGTTATTTTTCAATCAGATGTCGAATTGTTGGCTACTACCTTCTTGTTAGCTAACATGTTATTGTCAGGAAGAGTAATAAACGCCGTACACTATGTGCATTTATCAACAATTCAGTCGTCTTATTTTCTGAAATAGAACTATTTAGGTTCCATTTGCTGGCTCAAAGGAGATTGTTCTACGCCCATACATTGTTCGCCCTGGAGCCAACAGCATAGAAAAAATCATTTTCTATTTGTAAACTGCCCTTAGTAGCCCATAAGAACAAAGTTTCTTGACGGACACTTTAGAGAAAAGATTTATTTAAAGAAAAGGAACAGATTTTGAGGTTATTTTTAATAAAAGAAAACTTAAGTAATTCCTTCTAAAATCGCTATTTCTGTTTTCTACAAAGCATTAAACTTCAAATACAGTAAAATATTACCGTAAATATAGTTGTATTATGCCTTTTAGGTACCTACAGTTATTATTTATTGGTTGAAGTTTACTTTAAGCGAAGTCCGTTATCCGTTGTCAAAATGCTAATGTGTCGTTTAAGCAGATCACTGAATCAGTTATTCGAAGCCAGGTCACGTTGAACGCAATCCAAATTGTAGTCCGTTAAACAAAAACAAAATCAAAAAACGCCAAAAGAAATCGCCAAATAGGTAGTTATTCACAACAACACAACACAGCCACAGGCACCGACTGACGTATAGTAACGTAGAGATGCTCTCTTGAAGATCAATCATTGTATATCGATTATCAATGACCACCTATTTAAACTGTGGTTTTAATTTAGTAGACCAAAATGACAGATCAATATGTCAAATGTAAATTAATTTATTCCGTTTCAAACATAAACACGTTGTTGCTATGATTCTACTCCAATTAAATTAATGCTAAAATAAAATATTTTGTTCCCAACGAACAATGTGTAACGTTTTAGTTTGCGACATTTAAAAATAGAGTTTAAGTACTTAAAAAGTAAAAATATGGCTATTGAAGTCGTGAAATGGTTATGAGAACAATTCACTAGAGTTGCGTCGTAAATGACATTTCAATCGTTACATGAGAGATTTTCTGACAAGTGAAAAAACATAGTTCAATAGATGGCGTGGGTAAAAAATACGTTTTCGTTTTACTGGCTACTGATAACAAAAATAAGATCCGTAACGTAAAAAAGAAAGCTTATTTGATGTCAAAAACCTGAGACAGTGACGTATTTTTTACAAACGCCTCTTTTGAACTAATATTTTCTCACTTGTGAGAAAATCCCTCATTCGACTAGTAAGTACATTTTGTGAGTTTGTTTTGTTCATTATATTTTCATCATAATCGTGCTAGGCCATATTCATCATAAGTTCCATTAAAATGTTCACGGAACTAATTCCATGAAAAAAATATGCATGAAAACCTTTTATGTTGCACATTTTCAATGTTTTGGAAGTGATAAATATCGAACATCCATTATTTATCACTAGATAATATGGACATCGTCGTCGATATCGATATTTATATAATATGAGCGAGAGCGACACTGTCAAATCTTTTGTGACATTCACTTTGACAATTCCTTGAAAGATGGCGAGTTCAGTTGGTAATAAAATCAATGAGGTCACCATAAAAAACCTAATAAGAATTAAACAGTGTCCGCTTGAATTTATTATTTTTAAAAAGCATATTAAAATATAATTAAAATTAACGTACACGTCAAATGTTTGTTGGTTATAGGGCGGTATAGAACAATCTCCTTTAACAACTGCTTCCCAAAAGTAATATCCCACAGTCGAATAGCAAAAACGAACAACAAAAAACATTTTTTTTTAAGAAATATGTATATCCCTATTTTTTTTTAAAGATGGAGATTTTTTGCCGTATTTGAAGGACATCCACATCACTTCCGTCGGACTGCCAAGTCATAGGTCTCGAGTTCGATCGAACCCAAGACACGCACCTCTGATTTTACGGATTCATGTGCGTATCGTATAATTATCTCTTGCTTAAAAATCGGTGAAGGAAAACATCGTGAGGAAACAAGCATATCTCAGAGATATTTCTCAACAGCATGTGAAGAGCTAAGTCAGAGGCCCATGGGCAGCTTAAAAACTCTGACACCAGGTTAGTCACTAACCACACGAAGAAGAAGAAGAAGACTGACATAAACATAGCAAAATGATACATAGATTACAATTATATTAATGTCCCTTACTATACAGTCAACAACTTTGTCCATGGGACCAACTCTGAAATATGAAAAAAAAAAATGCGAACATAAATGTATGATTTCAGGTATAGTTCCATAGTCAAAGTTGTTTATTTTTATGAGTATAGTAACCCCTGAAAGTATGTCCCTCGTTTAACGTAATTCACTGAATAATAATATCCCATACACACAATGAATGAGTATCAACAAAACCCCATAATATATTCAATACATATCACGCAGGCAATTATTCCGTTCTTGTATAAATCAGCTGTGTGGCTTAAACACTTATGTATTCAAAGCGCATCAGATTCCAGGCACTTCGACTTCTGTGGATAACAATCGGTAGCTCTACTTCTCACGTCATCAGAACACTCTTTGTGACTGCATTTGGTGCCAAAACTTTATGACTTCACACCTTATTAATTATTTGTTGATGTTTGTAGGTGCTTTTTTGACAATTGACAATAGAATCATAGCATAATCAACCTGTAATTTGTAAAGTGGATTGTAATCTACCAAGCGGGCCCCGTGCGGTTTGGTAGATGTCACAAGTCTTCCATTTGTTGGTTCTAGGACATGCCGTTTCTTCATGATGTTTTCCTTCACCGTTTTTGAGAACAGTGGTAATAAAACACTTCGAACCTACGACCTATAACTCGTTAATCGCAGCTGTTGTCACTGGTCCACCATTGTTCTCATTTAGATCAAAATACCTTTTTTTATCTCAGTTAAGTTGAGTGTGTGTTTATGACAACATACTCATACAATACATAGGCTCCTTGTCACCGATAGGAGGCTTGTGACCCAGCAATGGGAACATTATAGGCTGGTAATGCCTATGTTGACTATTGTTTAACTTTACCTAAGGTTTAATTTATTTCTAAATGTGTGTCAGGCTTTTGATCCTTCAAATAAATTAGCCTTTATTTACTTTAGAAAATTATTATTACGTGGCGCTACCACACAACCACAATACAATATACAGAGGCCAGCACATCAAGTTACCACTAGCTGTCAAATTTCTTTGATAGTATTTCAACTTTATTGCAAAGATATAAGGTTCAATTTTAATTGAGAAAATTTGACAGTTAGGGATAGCTTGATGTGCTCGCGTCTGTACGACACGTCCAGCACACAACATAAAAGGAATATTTACATGTAAGTAACATATGACGACACGGTTGGCGCAGTGGTTGAGCGATTGACTGCTGCGCACTATGTCGCGGGTTCGATTCCCGCACGGAACAAATATTTGTACGACCTGCAAGTATTTGTTACGAGTCTGGGTGTTTTTCTATCTATAATATGTATGTATTTACAAAAAAAAAAATGTATAGGTATAAGTAGTATATCAGCCATCTCGTTACCATAACACAAGCATTAGGTTGCTTAGCTTGGGACGATATGACGTTGTGTGAAATGTCCAAGGATATTATATTATTATTATATCATTTATCCTTTATCACACTAATATTACAGAGGCGAAAGTTTGTGAGTGTGTTTGTATGTTTGTTACTCCGTCACGCAAAAACTACTTAACGGATCTGGATGAATTGTGGCACACAGATAGATTAAAACCTGGATTAACATATTGGGTACTTTTTATCCCGTTAGTACATTCCCGTGGAATAATTTCCGATATCAGCGCGAGCAAAGCCGCGGGCAGAAGCAAGTAATGCATAAATATGCAATGTCTAGACATAATGGACCATATAATCACGAGTAGTCTTTGTATTTATAATATATGTAACTTGTTTTGTCTCCAATCAGTCGGAAGGTGATTTATTTATATTGTTTTGTATAGGATATGAATATGAACAAACAAAACGTCACACCTGTTAATCGCCGAAGGGTTAGGCAGTGATGTGAAGCGGGTTTGTCTGAAAGGGTTACCGTTACCCCGGAACATAAAGGGCTAAGGAAGAAACATCGTTGGGTTTCAGTTAGTCTTCTTCTTCTTCTTCGTGTGGTTGGTGACTAACCTGGTGTCAGAGTTTTAATGCTGCCCATGGGCCTCTGACTTAGCATCACATGCTGTTGAGAAATATCTCTTAGACATGCTGGTTTCCTCACGATGTTTTCCTTCACCGATTTTAAGCAAATGATAACTGTACAATACGCACATGAATCCGAAAAATCGGAGGTGCGTGCCTTGGGTTCGAACTCGAGACCTATGACTTGGCAGTCCGGCGGTCACACCACTAGGCTATCACTGCTTTTTAGTTAGTAAAAGTCTGACACTCTCTTCCGCTTGGACCCAGAGCGGGAGGAGACATTTGAAGATTTCCGATCCTCAAAAAAAAAAAAAATAGGCAGTGGTGTTCCTGTAGTACACCGACATTTAGCCTGTTATGTTTTGTCTAAGTAATATCAGCCGCACGGGTTGATCCATCAGGTTAAGCTACGCTTGCAGGGGCTGCTCCGTGGATGGGTGCATATTGAGACTCCTCCGTGCCTCGAAAACACGTTAAGCTGTTAGTCCCGGCTGTAATTCGTGGATGTTTCACCGTTAAATGTTTCAGAAGCCCGTAAGAAAAAAATCAGCTATTTAGCAACAAAAGTTTTTTTTTAACAGTTAATAGTATAAAACCTAGTGCTTCTAAAACCTGTTATTATGTCATTAAATGTTAATGAAGTAAATAGGTACCTGCATATTTAATGAATGCAAACCATTATACATTTTTCTTTACTAAGACATGATTTAAAATTATTCAGAATATTATTTGAATTAATGACGTAGTCATAAACTCTTTAATTATTATTCTTTAAGGAATAAATGGCAGACTTTGTTTCACACGTGACCTTTTTGGTGTCTTTTTTTTGTTAAAAAATGTATTTTTTTTAAACAGTTTAGTAAACAGTATCTATTTCACTAATTTACGTCTCCGGGGATGTACTGACACTCTCATTCACCATCATACACATACACACACACATACACTCAGATTATTGATCATTTAGCTCCCTCCAAAATGGTTGAGCTGAATGGTGCTAATATATGCGTCATGTTCGTGAACGGGCGCTGTCAGTAGGGACTGGTCATCTCTTAGCGGCTAAGGCTAAGCTAATTTAATTTTTGAATAGTTTTTACATATTTTATATCGGATGTTTTTAACGTTCTGCATCGTTCTCACATGTATAATATTAATATGAACTATGTAACCAATATTTTGTAACCATATTTTGTTTAAAAGAGTGTCCATGGAGTTTCTTGCCCGTTCTTCTCCATAGGTACCTACCTACTGCTTTGGAATGGGCAACTAGCTTCATCTCTCTGACTGACCGACACCTTGACAATTCAAAAGTGCCTGTTTTTGGTTTATTTGAAATAAATACTTTGAGTTTGAGTTTTGAAATTAATTATTATTCTATGTTTTTTTAAATTAAAGAATTCGCAAACAAAGTATGTAAAAGATAACAACTGCTCGAATGATGTTCGACCGACACGATACTAAGATCAGAAGTCACGTCACCCGAGATCGTTATAATCGATGTCTTTTATCTGGCGATAAAAATGTGGCTGATGACGTCACCGGCGCAGGCGCAACCCAAGATTAACCGGCGACCAACTAAATAAACTAAATATAGAGTGTAAACATGTCTTAAGTGAATCATGCGTGCTCGCTTCAGCTGTAGTAAGTAAACACTCGCGGCATTGAATGACTTGATTGTTCACCTATAACGCAGTTTTGTTTTTATACTGGAGTGTTTAATATCCAACCCTTGCTTACCGCGTGCATGAAACTTAACCTCCAAAATAGTTAACCCATTGTCCAGCGCGTAAAAAATGCAGGCCCGGTGTGGTTTTGTACGCACCTCGGTCGGCAAGCGAGTCGCCGGCAAGCGGCACTCAGCGGCAGTCTCTCTCGAACCTCGGGGCTGACGACTCGTTCGGCACGACCGGTTTCAAGTCACAACTTCTCGATAACTTATCAGCAAATAATTGCATGAAGTCATCGATTCAATTAAGTGCATTCTAACGTCTATAACTTACAACTCAATTATTATTATAACAGGTTTCTTGAAAAAAGTTAGCGAAGGTTCAATGCTAAAGTTTGACAGTGGTGAACTCTACAAGTGTCCGTGAAAAAGTTGTGTGCGATCGGATTGGTCGGTTTGTTTTGTTTTGTTAAGTGACCGGTAGCAGGATGAATGGGACGCCGGCTAGAAGGCCTAAGAGCGCTTTCTCTGAAATGGTGAGTTCATCTTAAGCCATTCAATAATATACTTATGAATATTCATAGAGCTGCATTTTATGTTGACATTTTTTTCAAGTTGGGTTCAAAATTTTTGGTCTTAACCCTATCTCGTCGCTAGGTTTATTGTATGACCTGAAGCCATTGAAGGCCGGACATTTCCCCCGGATGCAGTCCCCTGCTGATTTGAAAGGGTTACAAACAAACGATAAGTTATACTAACGTTTGCGTCGCGAATTAATTGATCAATAAAATTCATGTTTGATTTATTGTTTTGTTTACAGTTTGAGTAACTGATGAGTAATGCTCTGTTTAACTTTTACTTAATTAATATTAATTATGGTCCAACATATGTTTTTTGTTGTTTCATTAACTTGACTCAGTTTTATCAGTTTAGCTGGCAATACGATATTATCGTTGATGATAATCTTTATGCCGCTATCCACGGTCCTTTATCAATTAGATTCAATGCTAGGTTGGGTATATTAATTATCAATTATTGACTATTAATATAGCTCGCTGCTGCTGCCTGCTTGATTAATTTATCAACAAATTGACTGATAAATGAAGAGTTCAGTTTATTTTTGTAACAATAATATTTGAAAATATTATTTTGTTACGATTACGCTAGTAAATATATCACAAACAAATTGCTTTTAAAACTTGTACAGCAACATCCAAAATATACAGCTTACCTACTCCAAGTTTTTTTTGACAGCCTGTGTTTTTATCTACTACAAAATGTTCTACAAGTTTAGTAGTTGGCCATGAACCATACAGACAGACATATAAGGGAATGCGACTTAAAATTCCGAGTATTATACGAGCATAATGGGCTTGCAATTGTTGTGGGCCCATTAAGGATAGATTACATGAACATGGGAAGGAATGAACTAGCCAGGAACCGATTACGTGTTTGCTAGAACTGTTGAATAACTTGAGGAACAAACTTTTCGCCTTAAAGATGTAGAATGGTGAAAGCCTGATCTAGTCTCTGATTTATAAATATTATTCTATTTTACTTGTTCAGTGTCCCAGTGTTTGTAGTGGAGACCTATTGGTTGCGGTCCCGGCTGTGAGCAGTGGTCGTAAGTCCGAACCTAGGTAGACACGTGGCTAAGCGGGATTGTCCGAAAGGGTTACCGCTACCCCGGAACATAAAGGGCTACGGAGGGACATGGATGGGTTTTAGTCAGTAAGAGTCTGACACTCCCTTTCGCTCCACCCAGAGCGGGAGCAGTCATTGGATGATTTCCCAGCCTTAAAAAAAAAACAAAGGTAGACACGTGGCCAGTGCTTCGTCTCAGGGCGAAGTTACTTTGTACCACTATTTTCAATTCAGTGAAGGTAAACATCGTGAGGAAACCAGCGTGTCCCAGAACTAGAAAGTCGCAAAATGTGACAACCCACACTGGATCCGCTTGGTGGAATAGGGAAGACTCCCTCTTACAGAATGGGGGCCTCCGACCCAGCAGTGGGATTATTGTAGGGTGATTATGGTATGTTAGTAGTGTTAAACTTTAGTGCATTATCAATATTGATATAATAAACGTATTATCTTTCTTTCTAATATGTATACCATAAACATTACAAAGAAAAAGGAAACATTAAAAGTTTTAACCATAGAGTTGTAAATAAAATTTTATGATCAAGTACCTAGTCTCCACAGTTTGGATAACATTTTATAATAAAACTCCAAGCCCAAATGTATATGTTAATAAGTTACCTACCTTTTATAGCATTCTAACATTGATATCTTCGGTTTACGGCTAATTTATACGACTTTGTTGAAAATGTTACGTTAGAAGAAACATATCTGCGCATATTTTTGTTAAAATTCGATAGGTAAGATATGTTTCACAAACCCTAGTTTGTAAAACATATCACAAACAGGGTTTGTGAAACATACAAAAGCTAGTTTCGAATAAAGCCTACTTTATTCGAAACTAGCTTTTGTTTTTTGCTGGTAATTGTCCCACAGGAATGTACTATCGGGATCAAAAGTTTAGTATCCTTTGGCTTGACCTAGGTCACGGTCTTCGTGTGTACCAAATTGCATCGAAATCCGTTCAGCCAGAAACACAGACAATGATAATGAAAAAAAAATACTGTATATATGGGCACTTTTTTTTTTGACGGTGGGAAGTCATCAAATGACTTCTCCCACTCTGGGTGGAGCGAAAGGGAATGTCAGACTCTTACTGACTAAAACCCATCCATCCCATCCTTAGCCCTTTATGTTCCGGGGTAGCGGTAACCCTTTCGGACAATCCCCATTACCCGGCAGGCTTATATGGAAACTTGATATCAGAAAACAGAAAACAAAATGTTATTAAAGCATATCATATTCCTTGTAATAATAGTACATCATTCGCCTTGTTTGGCCCTAACATAAGCCGTGTAGAGTCCACATCGAATTCCATTACGTCTCTAAGGACATGACACGCTGAACACCTTTTTTTGGTGAATCTGTAGTTTATCTCATATCTTACTTTAGTTAAGAAAGGTTTTCGCGGAGGGATATGATCCTTCTTACTCAAGTTATTTTCTGCATTTTATTTTATCAACTATCGATATTACTAGGCATCTCACGGAAACAACAGTATTAATATACAATTATACAATACCAAATCAATCTGCCTATAGCCTTTTCCCAACTGTGTTGGGGTTGGCTTCTAGTCTAACCGAATGCAGCTGAATACCAGTATTTTACATGGACCGACTGCCTATCTGACCTCCACAACCCAGTAACTGGGCAATACGATACCCATTGGTAAAACTGGCTGTCAGATTTTCGGGCTTCTGACTACCCGTAACGACTGTCAAAGATCCACAAATGACAGCCGGGACCAACGGCTTAACGTGCATTCCGACGCACGGAGGATTCTCGATATCTAAATATGGTCACCCATCCACAGACCAACCCCGGCAAGTGCAGCTTAACTTAATTTAGCCACGAGCTCCACATACTTAAAAATATATATTTATAAAATTATACATCTATGTATATTAAAATATAAATAATTGTGGCACTATACAACAATCAAACATATTTCTCGTCTGTCAATTTGCTAGCTTGTTCACACATTACTTACATCAAAATAAGGAAAAAAATATTAAAATCACATAAAATATTAACATACTTTGTAATTTTGAGGTAAAATCGTTGTACCTACATATTTATTGAGAACATTGGCACATAAATAACCGTGACATTCATGCATTCTTGTATCAGAAATATTTCAATTTTTACACTCCATCATACCTACGTACATATATATTCATATTCAGTTCATAATTTTGCCTAGATCTAGTCTGTACTAGGTTTTCCACGAATGGTTTCCTGAATAAACCACAGCTTTAATTTTTATTACCATGTGTTGCTAGACTAAAAATTATGCCTTTTCATGCAGCAGTCAGATTTTTTATCAAACAACCTTGTATCGTAAAAAGGCTGCATATCCGCAATAGATTTTAAAATAAATCGAAAAAAGATCATTTTTTATTACAGTAAGCCCTTGATCAACGTATTTAGCTTAGTCCACGGCTAGAACTTTACCATTTTAAATTTTATTCGTGACAAATCAATGTACTCATTTCTTTAAAAAAAATCCCCCCTCTTCAGTCATAATCAGCTGAGGGCTTCTATTCTAGCACTAAACAATACATAATATACAATAGATTAATGAATTGTAAAACCTCCTTTGTATTGTTGTAGGTAAAATAAAATAAATATGTATATAAATAATATCCTTGAACATTTCACACAACGCCATTATAGTCCCAAGCTAAGCAACGAAATGCTTGTGTTATGGTAACGAGATGGCTGATAAACTACTTATATACATTTTTTTTTGTAAATACATACATATTATAGATAGACAAACACCCAGACCCATAACAAATACTTCCAGGTCGTACAAATATTTGTTCCGTGCGGGAATCGAACCCGAGACATGCTGCGCAGCAGTAAATCGCTCAAACGCTGCGCCAACCGTGTCGTCAAACAATCGACAAGGTAATCGGTAAACAAAAGACAATTAACTAGCACCTTACTTCTCACATGATCTGGCTTAACACGTTGAACGCCAACGCGGTCACCGTGTGTCCCACAAACAATAGTTTTTCTATTGTGTCTGCTGCGTGGCAGTCAATGACTTAAACATAACTCTATTTCGCTTTTACTTTTATACACTACTGGACATCTAAAGAGCGTCCTTAATAGCCTATTTTGTTCAGCACCCATTAGAACAAACTGCCCATACTAGCCGGTAACGGTCCAGGACATTACCATAATCACTGCACCCACTACTCTTGGCTCTTGGCAGGTGAAGTGCCCCCAATAGCATGTTATTAGTCCAAATGTAGCTGTAGTCCTATTCACGACAGTAAAGGAAATATGTGGCGATTCCATTTGGAAACAAGGACACGAGTTAATGAAGAAATTATGGATTTAGTATAAGGCTGTACACAGAACTGTGATGAGATTGTCTTTGGAGAGACTATCGCTTTATGGAAACTATGAAAACGTAACTCCTTCAACCAAAAATTCACATGTGAAGTTTATAAGAAGCTTCACCGTTTTGGCACAGGACAAAACTGATTTCATCTAGATAGTGCTTTATAAGTAGGTGAAAACTGGAGGCGCTAAAAAATAATTTATTCTGAAGGTGGGCAATAGACAAAATAAGTTTGGGAACCCTTGCTAAAGATCGTATTTATGCTAATGATTGTGAGTTCCTGATGTGTATCATGGCTGACCGAAACCTATTAGAATCTACTCGGAGTGCCATCTACCAAATGAAGCGGAATTGTTCCTGGAAATCCAGTCATTGTAGTTGTATGTATGTAATGCATATGCAATCATGATATTCACAGTAATACACTAAGCAATGTACCATAGACATCTTACAAATCAGAGAGCAGACAAACAATAACCGAAATTGTAATTCCAATTAAAAACGCTGATTAAAATATGCCTTTAAAACGTTGAACCCGTAGTCAAAGTAGCAAAACATGCGAGATGATAACGTAATATTTCATAATTGAAATCAAATAATAACATGGCGTCATGCTCGGAATTTGAATTGGAAAACGGAATTGGAATTCAGTTCTCTGTCCAATAAAATCGTAGGCGTTCCGATTCGCTTCACTTAAACAAGAATTTATTTTTTACTATAATTATTTGAGTTCCACTCTTGAACGTAACGAAATTAATTAATAATAATAATAATAATAATAATAATTTATTTCAAGTACCAAGACTCATAGTGTTAGTGACAATAAAATACTTAAAACTATGTTATTATCTAACATACCTGAATTGCAAACTCAAACTCAAACTCAAAGTATTTATTTCAAATAAACCAATTACAGGCACTTTTGAATTGTCAAGGTGTCGGTCAGTCCGAGAAATGAAGCTAGTTGCCCATTCCAAAGGAGTAGGTACCTATGGAGAAGAACGGGCAAGAAACTCCATGGACACTCTTTTAAACAAAATATGGTTACAAAATATTGGTTACATAGTTCATATTAATATTATACATGTGAGAACGATGCAGAACGTTAAAAGCATCAGATATAAAATATGTAAAAACTATTCAATAATTAAATTAAAACAAGCCTTAGCCGCTAAGAGATGACCAGTCTCTACTGACAGCGCCCGTTCACGAACATGACGCATATATTAGCACCATTCAGCTCAACCATTTTGAAGGGAGCTAAATGATCCAACACACACGCCACCATCAGCGAGACATTAAAGTGAGCATGGCATACTCTCAGCCGCCAGGGCATATTCAAGTCAATGAAAGACGCACCCAGAGACTGGTCGCTTTATAGTAGGTACATAGTACTCACATAAATGTGCTAAGCAGTTATACAATATTAAGAGATTGAATTTATACAATGCAAAGATGTTTTTTGTTGTTGTTGATCTTCCGCAGCTCCAACAGTTTTCAGTAGTCTAATAAATTAGTTGATGCGCCCTTGTGGAGCTGGACTAGCATTGACCCAAGCATTTTTATCAGCAATGTAATCTCCCAATTTATAATACGCTTGGCTGCATAGTGTGCGTTTTATACAAGTTTTAAATTTTGTTTCATTAAGTTCCAGAATGTGGGGAGGTATTTTATTGTAACATTTTAAACAGTACCCCATGAAAGATGAATCTACTTTAGCCAGCCTGAAACCTGGTTGAACTAATTGGTCCCTATTTCTAGTGAAATAGTTGTGTCTTTCACCTCTTTTACTAAAAAGATGCAGATTTTTCCGTGCGTACATGATGTTTTCATAGATATATTGACAAGGTACAGTCATGATGTTAATAACCTTAAACCGTTCCCTTAGAGAATCGCGCCTACGAAGATTATAAATGGCTCTGATAGCTCTTTTCTGCAGAATAAAAATAGACTCGATGTCTGCAGCTCGTCGCCAAAGTAAAATACCGTAAGACATAATACTATGAAAATAACTAAAATAGACTAGCCTCGCGGTATCTACATCAGTATACTGACGGATCTTTCTGACAGCATATGCTGCAGAACTTAGCCGTCCTGCAAGAGATGTTAAATGAGGTCCCCATTGTAGCCTTGAGTCGAGCGTGATCCCCAGGAAAACAGTTTTATCGACAAATTCTAGTTTCTCTTGATTCAATACTATCTCACAATCACTACTTTTTACATTTGGTAAAGAAAATCTAATGCACTTCGTTTTTTTTCCATTTAATACTAAATTATTTGCAGTGAACCAATTTTGGACCTGCAGTAGGGCGTTATTTACGTCGTCAAAATTTTTTGCACGTCTATCTATCTTAAAAATTAAAGAAGTGTCATCAGCAAATAACACCATTTGTGGTTGATTTTTTAGTAAATGGAGAAGATCATTTATGTATACTAAAAAGAGGAAAGAACCCAATATAGAACCTTGTGGCACACCCATTTTTACTTTTAAACCGAGTGAATTGACACCTTTTATTTGAACTTGCTGTTGTCTATCGTTTAAATAAGATTTTACCAAACTAAGCGCAAGTTTTCCAAGTCCGTAATGCTCTAGCTTCAACAGCAAGGTTTCGTGCTCAACGCAATCAAATGCCTTGGAGAGGTCACAAAAGATTCCGATGGCGTCTTGAGCCTCTTCCCACGCATTGAAAATGTGTTTTAATAAGGTCACACCAGCGTCAGTTGTACAACGTCCTTTGGTGAAACCATACTGTTGATCGTTAAGTATTTTATTCGTGTTATTTTTACCTGCCCCGTGCACCGTGCGAACCTGCGGGCCAGCATGTTACACCGGACAGCCAATGCCCTACGTTCCCTCTCCAGATCGGCGTCATCCGACAGCCTATCGGTGACCCAGTGCCCCAAGTATTTAAAACGAGTGACTCTTTTTAGCGGACCTCCGCCCAAAGTAACTAGTGGAACAATGTCGTACATTTTATTTTGGGCCTTAAACACTAAGAGCTCGCTTTTGGTCGAGTTGTACTTGAGGCCATGAGCCACCGCATAGTCTTCACAAATTCGGAGGAGCCTCCTTAACGCACTGATGGATGGGCTTAGTAACACCATATCATCCGCGTAACTAATATTATTAATACATTGCCCGTCAATGGAGCAACCTATTTGGGTGTTGCTGAGCTCACATATCAGCCGGTTCATATACAGGTTGAAGAGCCTGGGTGAGCTAAGCCCCCCCTGCCTCACGCCGCACTCCAACCTGTACGCATCTGACATGGCACCTGCCCATCTAACGTAATTGGACTGGTTGCTGTACCAGTACTTCAGTACAGCAATCAGTCCAACAGGAAGGTTAGTGTCATGGGAGAGTTTCCTCCAGAGGCAGTCATAAGATACTAAGTCGAACGCCTTGGAGAGGTCCAGAAAACACGCATAAACAGGTGTTTTCCTTGCTGCATAGTATTGGACAGTATGCTTGAGACAGAGGATCGCTGTTTCAGTCGACAAACGTGGCCTAAACCCAAATTGGGCGTCATGTAAGGTGATATACTTATCCAACTGCCTATCAATCAGACCGTCCAACACCTTCGCAACAATGGTCGCCAAGGAGATAGGCCTGTAGTTGCTCTTGTCACTCGCGTCTCCAGTCTTGTTCTTTATTACAGGAACGACAATAGTTTTCATGAGGTCCTCAGGTAGATACAAGTGACTCATACAAACATTAAATAAGAGAGCTAAGACACGGGGTAAGTGCTTACCTGCATATTGTAGGTGAATAATGAAATTTATTTTATTGTTTTAAACTTAACACAATATCTTAATTGTTTTAAGTTTAATTGAGTGATTAATATATTGCATGAATGATTCATTCGCGAAATTCAATGCACTATTATTTTTATTACGAGTTATCTTCGGACAGTTTTTGAATTCAGAACCCGAACAACCGGATTAGGTTTTGAATTCCCTACACCATTGGCTTTGATTTTTCTCTAAAGAATCAAACATTAACATAAAACGGCAAAATACTGAATACTTTTTCTTGCAAGAAATCAATCAATTACAATTTATTAAAGGATACATACAAATATTCAATAGATACAAGTTTCTCAAAATCTAAGATGACTGCAAAAAGATAATAGGTTGGATGTTGTGAAGGAAAACTACTAGATTTTGACTCATACCTGTTTATACGGCGAATAACATCCAAATCAATCGCACTATTTATCCTTTTTGCCGGCTACAGATTGGGAGGTTGCGAAATAAAACAAGAGCTAATCTTAAAGCACAGTTCTTTTGTTTCATATTTGACGTTAGTCACTTATTAAAAATTCACTAGCTGGAATGTTTACAAAACAATTTGCATCTTCATTTATTATGAACCGAAGAAAGGGGAAAATCCCTCCCATTTATTTCTGAAATATTTCGCGTGATTCGATATAAGGGTTCCGTTTTGATATACGGACGTACGGAACTCTCAGAAACGTAAGAAATTTAAATGTCTCGGGCTACATTAAAAGGAGTCACCCCAAGTGACGCTAAAGTGGAGTTGGACAGGTTATCTACTTCAAGATCTGAATTAAAAAAACGGGTGTATAGATAATTAAAGTACTTCTCCAGTAGCCTTGAAATATAATAACACAGGCATGTGCAATAAAGAAGGGAAGCCTGCATTGCATATCGGAGATCAGGGCCCGCCCACCTGCCATACAAATGATGCAAGGGAGTCACGGCTCAGGGGAGCCATTGAACGAGACGTATGCGTGTGCGCAGGTATGGAATTAAATCAAGATCAACTGAATCATGCGGAGGAAAGTCGGTTTGGAAGTGGTTTTTTGTTGAGTATGTTATACGTGTTAACGTTTTTGTTAGTTGTTCGTATCTAACTTAAAACTTTCGTAGCAATGTCTTATAGCTTGGTGGTTCATAATAATATTAATATCAATGCTAAGTTTCTGCGAAAAAAAAAACGAATGTGGCTTAGCCTTCCAACATTAAAGATACTAATATTATACAGCCTGACATCAGACTTCGTTCTACCAAACCTGTTGATACTCTATGGTATACGTTTGATATCGAAGATAAGTGGTAGTTTGACCTTCAGGCCTAAATGCCAACGTTTCAATGAACCCTCGAATCAGCGGATCATATATAGACGTAAAGTTGTCTATATATGATCTGCTGATTGATATTTATCATAAGACAACTATCAAGAGAACTATTGTGCATAGTTTTTTAAGTCAGCAGGGTACTCGCAAAACTTTTTGAAGTTTATGCTCAAACTAAGTAACTTGTTTTTCATTGAACCTAGCCTTTTCTCAACTATGTTGGGGTCGTCTTCCATTCTAACCGGAAGCAGCTGAATACCAAAATTTTATCTGACCACAACCCAGTAACTGGATAATACGATACCCCTTAGTAAGACTGACTGTTGACTTTCGGGCTTCTGACAACCCTTAACAACTGTTAAAGATCCATTAATGATAGCCGGGACCAACGGCTCAATATGTGTTTTGAAGCATGGAGAAGACTCGGTATAATAAAATAGTCACCCATCCATTGACCAATCCCGGCAAGCGTAGCTTGACCTGAACTCGTTTACACGTCAATCACATTTAAAAATTAGATGAGGTCTATCTGAAGTAGTCTAGACGTTAGAGTAGGTGCGTTCCTACACCTTTTTTTTTGAGGGTGGTAAATCATTCAATGTCCCGCTCCGGTTGGAGGGAGTATCAGACTCTTACTGACTAAAACCCATCCATGTTCCTTCCTTAGCCCTTTATGTTCCGGGGTATCGGTAACCCTTTCGGACAATTTCACTGACGCTGATCCCTCTTCATACACCTGTGTTAAATATAGTTATGTGTCTAATACACTCTCAATTACACAAAAAGAAGATACAATTTTGGGAGGGGAGGTTTTCGTTCTGCACTTTATCACACAGTAAGTAGAAAGAGCCTTTATCAAATATAATTATGTGTATTAGGAATATCCAGTACACAAAAATAAAATACAATTTTGAGAGGTTGTCTTTCTGCACTTTATAAAGAGTCCTTATCACTCAGTAGACTGTGAAACAGTCTACTGAGTCGGAATTGAATGCCATCGTCATCAAGCCAGCAAAGAGATCGATTTACGCATACAACTCCGCTGCATACCTGTACGCCCACAACCTAACAGAAAAATGTGCTTAACTAGATTTGTCGCTTCCTGTTGTGTATCTGGTTACTTTAACGTTGCATTTATCAATGGAAAACTGCCATATGACCTACACGTACGCATTTCCGTATGTTATGTGTCTAGATATTCTTTTACACCGTGTTTAGATCCTATAATCTAAACTTGCTATGTAAGCTCTTATAGTGGTACAACTGAAAAGTAAAAAACTCTTTTGAAAAAAAAATACCGACTTTCAAAAAAAAAAATATATAACCAAAGACACTGAATATTACTCGTCTACAAATTAATAAAAAGTCTTAATTTCACCAACTGACTGATTAAAAAAATCCGTGTTTTGTTTCACCACAATTTGAGCCTCGCAATTTTATTCTTAACTCTATTACATATAATTTTTTCTAAGCATCTAAATTAATTACCTGTCCGCATAAGTCACACCTATAAATAATATAATAAAACGGCAGTTAATACAACATAAATCAAGTTACTGACGCTAACGGCGTGGTTAATGAGCTGTGTACTTACTGAATACAGTGTTACTCAAGCGATACGAGTGAATTAACTTAATGCCAACTTAAAACCATCTCAGCTGTTGCTAACGGGACGAGATGATGCATCATGAAAAGTATGTGTTGGCCAGATGAAGTATGCGGACTACTGTTTAGTGCCTCGTTGGTATAGAGGCGGCGCATGCGTGACTGACGTACTGAGCGCTCTTATATCAATGTAAGATCCCCGGAGCGACCAGTGTTATTGGGTTTTTTTTCGTTTAGAACTTCTCATTGATATTTGTAAATGATTTTACGGGACATCTTGAGGGACTTTGTCTAGACTCTAGACAAAGTCACATTTTCATTAATGATAACGAAATTAGATAAATCCGAAATGTGTAGAATTGGAATTAGTTTTCGAAATGTCACGTGATCAATAATTTCCGATCGCTAAGTGCTAGACAATGTCAAATTGTGTAATGAAACGATGACGAAATCGAGTGATCAATATTCACATACAAATGCGTAGACGGGTAGCATTTTGTTGAAAATCCGAATCGCTGAGATAACGAATTGTTCGCTTGACACTTGTCTAATCGTCCTGACCATCTATACTAATATTATAAAGAGGAAAACTTTGTTTGTTTGTTTGGTTGTAATGAATAGGCTCAAAAACTACTGGACCGATTTTAAAAATTCTTTCACCGTTGGAAAGCTTAGTTTTCTAGGAGTAACATAGGCTACTTTTTATCCCGGGAAAAATAACGGGTCCCACGGGATAGACCACGGGAGCGAAGCCGCGGGCAAAGTGCTAGTTATAAATTAATTCGCGAATAACATAGGTGCAGTTGATTGCTTGTAAGCAATAGAATACGAGCCCTGGTTTTGTCACCACAGACGTAAAAGCTCAAGCCAGCACAAGTCTTCATTTTCGCCTAACCATTTTTCGTTGCGATGTTGTCCCAGCTAACGGTAAACCACCTAACAATGAAGAAATACATTCTCGATGTTGCCATAATATCCGGAACACAGACAGTGCTATCTGTTTCCATAAACAGGGACGGAAGAGGCTTTATACTGTCTTGCAACCTTTGTGCTTCCGTGGGAACGAGGAATTGTTACTGGTCGAATTGAAAGTGGCATTCTCGGGAGTGAAAAATTTTGTTTTTTTTTTTACAGTCGTTGAATAGTATCTGTCCACCGCTTCACTCGCGTGGAGATCAGTATTTTTTTCACAGGAACGTACTACAGGGATAAAAGTATTCCATGTCTTAATCCAGGACATGGTTTATCCGTGTGACTCGTCCGAATATGTAGTGCAATTCCGTAAAAATCGCAGCCTGAAAACTTAGGTGGATTGAGTATGAAGTGAGCAATGGAATGACAATTAGATGGAATGACAACTCACTTCACTTCAGTTTTCACAGTGAATATTGTTTACAGAATATACCGACAGTTCAACTGTAATGGCGTGAACCAGATAGACGGACAGATATACCGACAGTTCAACTGTAATGGCGTGAACCAGATAGACGGACAGATATACCGACAGTTCAACTGTAATGGCGTGAACCAGATAGACGGACAGATATACCGACAGTTCAACTGTAATGGCGTGAACCAGATAGACGGACAGATATACCGACAGTTCAACTGTAATGGCGTGAACCAGATAGACGGACAGATATACCGACAGTTCAACTGTAATGGCGTGAACCAGATAGACGGACAGATATACCGACAGTTCAACTGTAATGGCGTGAACCAGATAGATGGACAGATATACCGACAGTTCAACTGTAATGGCGTGAACCAGATAGACGGACAGATCGACTGAATTACTTTTGCATTTATAATGCTATGGAAAATATGGATTTCTTCGTAAGTCTTAAAGATAAGATAAGATATTTATTTTCTCAAATATTTCACAATACCCACTTATGAATGACTAACTCCTGATGACTGTCATGAAAACAAAATCTACGTAAAAACAAAATCCTTGCACAATATTGCACTTTGTTATAAATATTTGAAATCTGAATAATTTGAATTCACAATAGTATGGATCATTTTAGGATACTTAAATATTTTAATTTATCTTTATACGACCGTAAAATTCTTTCAGCGATTTGACTGAAAGCAACTCGAAACTCATGGAACTATAAGAATTATGTGAGTGTATGGCAGGATATGGGTTCCTTTCAAAGTGTACATAGCTCGGCTATGTAAGTAGTATGTTATTGATAAACCACGGTTTTATTGAAATTAATTTGTGATTTATTACTGTAAGTAGCTTTGTATAGAAAACTCTACATGTCAAAATCAAATTATGTTTTAAAACCAAATGAATTCCGTATTTCCACCGTGAGAAGAAATACCGTAAAAAAACTAAATGCTCAGCCGATGCTCACTTTTTTAAAATCCTGACATAATCTTGCTCAGATAATGTCTGAAATAGTCTTTAAAAGATTATCAAGAACAATAAGTATTATTATTAAGTAAATTGAATTCCAGTACACTTATGGATTTGTGATGTCAAAAACCAAATATAGAATTGAATTTATTATTATTTATTTTATTTATACCACGTTACTGACATGGGTAACGTATACATAGTTTTATTAATTAGCACACCTAATTTTCCTTCCTTATCCGGCTCATTCTGTAGTAGGTACAAATAATATAATATCTGTGCGTATAACCGTCTGAATTACAGTTTTACTTCATTATTACTTAAAAATATAATAAATCGACGAGTGATTGGAGTACTATGTACAGACGCCAGCATATCAAGCTATCCCTAACTGTCAAATTTTCTCAATTAAAAATGAACCTTATGTCTTTGCAATAAGGTTGAAATCTGACAGTTTGTGGTAACTTGATGTGCTGGCCTCTGTACCTAACATTTTTTTGTATTTTTATTTTGTGTGTAACTAAATGTGACTGAGTCCAAATAAATGTTTTTTCTAACATTGTATTCAGCATTCTTCTTTGTCGAATCGATGAATCTCTTTTTCGTATTGATACAAAAATATACATTCTGAATGTAACTAAAACCTTTTTGAAAACAGTGTCACGTGATCATGCAAACCCAATTTCGTCTCACACATTATACTAAACGGGATATCATTACAAAATACCAACGTAGTCTTAAAAGAACATTTTATATGGCGTTAACGACAAAACAAGTCCTGCGATTCAAACAAGCGGAATCCACTATATTTATATTTATAGCAACATTTTGCGAAAACAACTAATTCTTGTTGTATCGAATTACGTCACCGGTTTGAGGTTTGATCACAGAGTAGACGTGCGCAGAAGACTCACTTTGATACTTTTTCATTTCTAAATAGGTACACCGATATTGCTGTGCTGTCTGCGACTATACTACGTACTAAAGTAGGATTATGTTAAGAAAACGCTACGATTATACTACGACAGCGACTATACTACAAAAAAGGTTTGACTATGCGAAAATGTTTCGACTACGCTACGAAAACGCTACGTCTATATTACGAAAAAGCTACGACTATGTTTCGCCTTTATTACGAAAACGCAACGATCGCTACGAAATCGCTAGGACTATGCTACGAAAACACTACGACTGCTACGAAAACGCTACGACTATGCTACGACAACGCTATAAAAGAGCTATGACTATGCTACCAAAACGCTACGAAAACGCTGTAACATCGTTTCGAAACTACGACTGCGGACGTACGGACTACGGCTACGACTTAGTTCCAGCTTAATTTAGTGAATTTTCTGATTGTACCTGTTTTGTAGTTTAATGTTTAATTTAATACGGGGACGTTCGGCGGTCGCGTAGGAGCCAAGGTTGCGGCTTGTGGTGCGACCGGATGGTGCAGCCATGCATTTTTGAGACACAAAAATTTGTGACAGGAAATCGGAGGAGTAGGTAGAAAGTTCAAGGTAACCAATTAGGACTACCAGAACACAGTAAAAAGCAAGAAATGATAAGTATGTCCGGACAATGGGCGTGCACAGTGCAGAAAAAAGAATGAATGGTAGCTTTCGGCAATAATTAATTCTTTGAAGCCCAATTGATCACATGACCATGTAATTATTTTTTTTGGTTTCTTACACCTTCAGGCAAGTTAAACTAACAACTCGTAAGTCAGTGGCTCTCTACCCCTAAACGGTTGCGATGAATCGACAAACACTAAAATGGACTTCGTAACACTAATCCTTCGGCTTTCATTTCATACGGCATGCGATTCTAAAAGATAGAAAATGCGTCTCGCATTCGAGAAATAGTTCACCGCATGTTGGAGCGCAGACTTGAACGCCTTGGTGATTCAGCGCGTGTGATATTTATGTTCTATAATGTCAATCGTAAGGTCTCACAGGAATTAAGTTAAAGGCGTCGTGAACGGGCGCTGTCAGTAGGGACTGGTCATCTCTTAGCGGCTATGGCATGTTTTAATTTAATTTTTAATAGTTTTTACAGATTTTACCTATATCGGATGCTTTTAACGTTCTGCTTCGTTCTCACATGTATAATATTAATATAAACTATGAAACCAATATTTTGTAACCATATTTTGTTTACCAAAAGAGAGTCCATGGAGTTTCTTGCCCGTTCTTCTCCATAGGTATCTATTGCTTTGGAATGGGCAACTAGCTTCATTTCTCTGACTGACCAACCCCTTGACAATTCAAAAGTGCCTGTAATTGGTTTATTTGAAATAAATACTTTGAGTTTTTTGAGTGAGGTGACACGAATTCCTCACCTATTTTAGTACAGTATTTTTAATCTCGCGAAACGACGCGCTTTACTTGTGGTAACCATATGTTCAAACACGCTGTAAATGTGTGTGCGTAGGAGCTCTCGGTACCGTCCGAGACATCGGCGAAGTTGGAAGTGTTCGTGTCCGGCTGCGTATTGGCGTTATATGCTGACGCTACTCATCTTCACGCACACTCACAGCGTGTTTGTACACTTGGTTACCACAAGTAAAGCGCGAGTCGCTGCGTGACGTAAAGATACTGAAGCTGATTTTATTTTTATCTTTTAATGAGTGCATAAGTATAATCGATCTTTTAATTGCTTTTGACAAAAATAGGGATGATGCTAATAATAAAAAAAAATATTAGACAAATATGTTTTTTTATCATATTAACAAAAAATTACTGAGATAAAACGCATTAAAGTTGGGGAGTGGGGGCTCGCTACGTCACAAGTAAGTTTAAAAAAACAAAAACCGACTGCAAAAACCTAATAAACACTGAAAATTTAAAAATAATATTAAATTGAATAACTATAATCAAGAATTATTAACCAAAATAACCTTACCTAACTTTAATCTACATAATATTTTACAATTTAACAATTTTTGGAGTCGGTGCCAAGAAGTGTATAATATGACCATAAAATATTTTCCCTTAATTTTTATTACAATAGTTTACGGGAGTCATATTATTAGGTACTGATATTTTTACAAAGCTGTTAAAAGTTTTAGTCAGTGCTCGATAGATGGCGTTGTACCCTTTTCAAAACAACTCTGTCTTCTTCAGTTGATATTCTGTTTTGTGTTGTAGTTATTTTTCAGTTTGTTTTGTTTTTTTGCTGCTATTGTACTTTTTTTTAGGTTAATATTTTGTGAGTGCGGGCTTGGCACCGACTCCAAATATTGATAAATTGTAAAATATAATGTAGATTAAAGTTAGGTAAGGTTATTTTGGTTAATAATTCTTGATTATAGTTATTCAATTTAATATTATTTTTAAATTTTCAGTGTTTATTAGGTTTTTGAAGTCGGTTTTTGTTTTTTATTGAAAAATAATTTTATTTTCTAGTTTTTAGTTTAAGTTTGTACATAGTTCATAGTTTTGAAGTTTCTTTTTCAATCTTAAATAGAAAGAAAATTCTTTTTGTTTAAGTCGTTGACTGCCACGCAGCAGACACAATAGAAAAACTATTGTTCGCGGCTCACCGGTGACCGCGTTGGCGCTCAACGTGTTAATATGGGTAGGCCTACTAAACGCGCTGCTCAAATGAGACAGCGCCGTTTGGCAGAAAGTAACAACAAAAGGGAAGAACGTTTAAAGAAAAGTAGGGAAAGAAATACTAGAAACATTTTAAATGAGAGTGATAAGCAGCGAGCGTATAGACTTTCTCAGAAGAGAGCAAACACGAAATTATCAAGGTTTAATAAAAGTCCAGAAAGTCGTGCTCAGCGGCTCAGTTTGATTCGTGAACGATTATCAAACGAGACTCAAGAGCAACGTTCTCATCGTCTTGATTTAATTCGTGAACGATTGTCTCACGAGACCGAGGAGCAACGTGCTCATCGTGTCGGTTTAATTCATGAATGTTCGTCTCATGAGACCGAGGAGCAGCGTGCTCATCGTGTCGGTTTAATTCATGAACGTTTGTCTCACGAGACCGAGGAGCAACGTCCTCATCGTGTCGGTTTAATTCATGAACGTTTGTCTCATGAGACCGAGGAGCAACGTGTTCATCGTGTCGGTTTCATTCATGAACGCTGCCTCGGTTTGATTCAGGAGCGCTTATCAAACGAAACCGAGGAGCAAAGCTACCGTCGTCTATACGTGAAATACGAGCGTCTATCCAATGAATCTGCTGATCCAGAGCAACTCGATTAGATATTATGCGACAAGCTAGTCGTAATCGTAGGGAGGTATCATCAGTAAACGATTTTGAACAGACTATTAACATTTACGCTGACATGCCATGTGCTATTTGTTATAAAGCTTACAGTACGTTAATACCCGAAGAATTGGTGCGTCTGGGTAAAATCGTAACATGCTCTCGCTGTCAAAACAATATAAAGAAATGAAAAATTTCACCAGCAGCTTTCTGGAATGAAATGAAAGTCGCGACTATACCTCAGGAGCTAACTAATTTTCCAAAATTGGAAGAACAATTTTTATGCCGTGGTGTGCCGTTTCTTAAAATAATGAAGCTACAAAACCGTTTCTCTCAAGATTGGTTCAAGGGACAAGTTACACATACACAACATATCTACAACTGTAAAAAAATGTAGATGTAACAATGATAAATTACACATTTACTGTATTATTGTTACAATTTTAAAGCGCCCTTAAAAGTGAACTGGCGTAATGTTATGTTATGGTATGTCGTAAACTATGCATACACAAACAATCGCAGCAATCGCGAGGCATGTGCTGTCGTTTTTTGAAGATATCTATCGTCTATGGTTAGTCCATCACCTCCTGACCTGATGATAACGAGACCAAAATGGCAAACGCCCTTTCAAACATCATAGTAATAAGTTACTAAATCAGTCTATGCCTACACCTTACTCTTAAGGAGTTGTACCTTCCATCATCAGCTCAGCTACATGAGGTAATAATTACCATACGCAAGTACTCGTTCCATAAGGTATATTGTGTCCAAGTGGCAGTAGAACACTGACTCTTAAGACACAGGTTTCCCTAGTTTAGGAGTCAGGGTTTCAGCTTTTGTACGCCTTAACTATTGTGAACCTTGTTAAATATTAAGCATATATTGTAAGGATTTGTATCAATAAAGTATTATTATTATTATATTACTTAAATTACTTCATAAGATTGGCGAAAAACGATGTGTGGGCCCATAAAATTTGAGGGTTGCCCTCGATTTCTCCAGGATCCAATCATCAGATCCTAACTTGGTGACTATGGGACCACTTTAGAAGTATCTCCTTTCGAACAAAAAAAGAATTTTGAAAATCGGTCCACAATTGGCGGAGGAATCGCGTAACAAATAAAAAAAAAAAAAAAAAAAACATACCGTCGAATTGATAACCTCCTCCTTTTTTGAAGTCGGTTAAAAACTATATACTCGTGACGTCATGCCACATTTCAACTCAATGTACCAGCGAAATCTTTGGATTACGTTAAAAATGGAAAAGACTTGTCCAATATTTTTTGTAAATCTAGTTTACGGACTAAAAAACATTCTAGTCATCTTCCCTATTCCTTGGACACTGAAACATTACTAAGGTTAAAACTGTGTACACTAAAATTTACGTTTTTTGGAGTTTTTTGTTGGTGACATCTGACATCAAGGTGATAAAGCGATTTGCGACGTCGACTATGTCTATCAACCAATCAGCTATCACGCAATCCTTTATGGATACTATCAAATATTCATACTAGAAATTAATGTTTCAATTGTTCTGGCTAGGCCTCCCGCAAGGTGGACCGACTATCTATTCTGCCGAAGGTCGCAGGAATTTGTTGGATGCGGGTAGCCGTAGCGGTGGTTTTGGCGATCTGAAGGGATTTATGGAAGATATCTTTCGGCTGAAATTATAAATGTAATGCTTAGCTAAGTGCGAGGTTTTAGTAAGGGCATGACGCACTTGTACATCTTACAAGTGACAAAATATAGTTACACCAATATTTTTTTATGCATTTTTAACTACGCACAAAGGTATCCACTTATTCGAAGCGTATGTGCGTGAGCTATAAGTACAGAATATTATATCCAAACAGCATTTATGTTAATGGTAACATCCCACATCAATGTATTAATTGCTTCTCAATTTGACCATAAATATTATTGTTTGCGTATGATAAAATGGGATCCTTATTTCTAAAGAAAATCATCCCATTTAATATCCCTATGCCACGATGTCGTATCGGTCAAATATTAGTTTAATAACATAGATAATCAAATAAATACCGGCAGGAGTCCTTATATTGTCCATAAGTCCAGTCCCACCATTTTGTATTTGACTATGACATTTTTTAATAAATTCATATTCAATTCAATTCAATTTATTTGCAATAAGCGTTGGTACAATTTAGGTCTTAACTATTATACAGATCCTTAACACTTAGTCATAATTATGTGACATGCAAACATTGGTGTTAATAATTAATCAATAATTTTAAAATAGAAATATAATATGATTAAATTCATTATTGATTTTGTACATACATTCTCAACCTAAAAACTAAACTATAAAACCAAAATTAAAAATATTATGTCAGAGGGTACTTAGCTAATTATTATTTATTCATTAGTCGTTTATCAAATAGGTCATTTACTACGTAGAAGTTTTTTTCCCTTAACCATACTTTAAGACACCTTGTAAATCTATTAATTGGTAAAGTCTTGATACTTTCAGGTATGGCATTAAATATGCGACAGCACATTGCATAGCTGTTCTTACTATACAATGCTGTCCTTGGAATTATGGGCAAAACCATTCTATTCCTGTGTCTATTACTTTTTGGGAATATTTCATGGGCTTTTTTAAACAACTCCGGATGCATTTTAACAAATTTAGCGCATTCAAAGATATACAGACTTGGAAGCGTTAGTATCTTGAACTTTCTGAAGAAGGGTTTGCAGGATTCCCATGGGCGTATTCCCGCTATTGCGCGGCTTTCTGTTGAGTAACCCCAGGTGATCAGACCATATCTCAACACAGAATCAACGTATCCATAGTATGCAGATAAAACGGTTTCTAGCGCTGATGTTTTTGCGAGTTCGTAAAGAACGTACACGAATTTGTTTATTTTGTTGCACACTTTATTGACGTGAGCCTTCCAGTTACAGTGTTTATCGATTGTGATACCGAGAAATGTCGTTTCGCCAACTTCTTTTAATTTAATTCCTCTATAATTGATGTCTAAAGTTTTACTTTCTCGTCCATATGTACGAAATTGTATGAAATTAGTTTTTGTGAGGTTTACACGTAGATTATTTTCGTCAAGCCATGTTATTATCGATTCAATTGTATTATTTATGTCAGTTATATATTTATCAATGTCAGTATTATTTGATGTCATTATTAACGATATGTCATCAGCGAACAGAAAGCAAGGGTTATTGGTAGCTTCGGGAAGGTCATTTATATAAAGTAAACATATCGTGCTACATACGAAGATAATGTTCAAATTCCTCTGAATTGTTCAGAGAAGTTGCTTATCGAGTTTTCAAAGGATCCTACGATTAGCCACAACACACCAAAGTCACTCCAATCTGTCAAATTATTTTGATAGATTTTCAACTTTATTGCACTAGTTTATTACTAGGTTCATTTTCAATTGAACAAAATTTACAGTTTTTGTTAGCTTGATGTGCTGGCGTCTGTACCTGACGCTACGCTGCAATAAGCTTACTGTAGGTACACATAAGCTTATAATGCTACTTGAGCCCAAAAGTACCTGGTAATGCTTTTTTTTTTTTTTTTTAAGGCTGGGAAATCATCCAATGACTGCTCCCGCTCTGGGTGGAGCGGAAGGGAGTGTCAGACTCTTACTGACTAAAACCCATCCATGTTCCTTCCGTAGCCCTTTATGTTCCGGAGTAGCGGTAACCCTTTCGGACAATCCCGCTTACCCGGCAGGCTTGGCCCTGGGGGGCCCCTTCATATGCTGACATCTCTTTGAGGCGCGCGTGGAACATATACGCGCCGTACGGCACGGGTCTGGTGCTGATCGGACGGTGAGTCACCCATTACTCACCGCCCGCAGGCCCGCGCCTACGGTGGCCGGGAGTCGTCACGTGGCTCCCGACGCCCGGGGCGTCTCCTGCGGCGGCTGGGACGGGAGGATCTTTCTCTCTCCCATCCCGCCACCTCCTTCGCGAGCATGACTTTTTCGCAGAAGGAGGTGACTGCCTCCCACTCCCTCTCGTCCCGGACCATGGCTTGCACCAGGGCCGGGCGCGAGAGGTCGCCGCCGCCGATCGCCTCTACGAGGACACGGCGGTGCTCTGCCCATGCTGGGCAGGTTTGCACCGTGTGCTCTACCGTGTCCTCTGGGCGATCCTCGCAGTGGTGACACCCGGGCGTTTCCTCCCGCCTGATGATGTGCAGGAACCTCCCGAAACATCCATGTCCGGTGAGGACCTGCGTCAGGCGGTAGGTGAGGGCGCCGTGACGCCTCTCTAGCCACTCCTCAAAGAGGGGCGTTACCGCCACTATCGTGGCGTGCCCTGCGCTGGGTTGCGACAGTCGCTGATTCCAGGCCGCCATGAGATCGCGCCGGAGGTCCGTCCGCTCCGCCGCAATTTGCTGCGGAAACGGAGTTTCTCCCCGGCTTAGTACCTCCGCGCGCCACTCGAACAGGCGCACGAGGACTATCGCCTCCAGATCCCACGGCGGCAGTCCGGCAAGGAGGCTTGCCGCCTCGCCCGAGATCGTGCGGTACCCCCGGATTAGCCGAATGGCTACCACCTTTTGGGGCGCGTTCAGATAGTGAGCGGCTCGTCGCCGCAATGAACGCGCCCACACCGGGGCCCCGTATAGGGCCATGGACCGAACGACTCCCGCGTAAAGCCTCCGGCAGGAGGCGTTTGGCCCCCTCAGATTGGGCAAGAGCCGCTTGAAGGCGGCCCCAGTCCGTTCCAGCTTGGGGGCCAAACGTCGGAAATGCTCCACGAAATTCCATCGGCTGTCGAGGACCAGACCCAGGTATTTCATCGTGTACTCGACGCCGATGTGAACCCCTCCTACCGTAAGTTGGGATCCCGATGGTGGCCTATTCCGAGGCCCATGAAAGGACATGGCCTCGGATTTGTGCAATGCCACCTCGAGACCCAACTGCCGGATCCTCTCAACGACTGTCGCAACCCCACGTGTCATCGCGTCGGCCGCCGCCTGATGCGACCTCCCCTGCGCCAGGACCAGCGTGTCGTCAGCGTAGCAAACTACGCTGACGCCGTCAGGGAGGTCGGCCCGCAGCACCCAGTCGTAACCGATGTCCCACAGGAACGGCCCCAGAACCGATCCCTGCGGGACACCGCACGACATCTCTCGCCGGTTCCATTCCCCATCGCGACCGGGGTAGATGACGGTACCTGGTAATGCTGGAATAGAGACACAGTTCTATAAGACCTACATTTGTGTACACCACTTTGTAACGAGGGATATGCTGAATACATTGAATATCATGGATTTGTAACGAGCACCATATTGTTTAAATGAGTGTGTGTTAATGAGCTAATAACTGGGAAAGAGATACAGTACTGACTTTTTATCAACCTGCCATATTTTTCATAAAACTCAAAAAAAAAACTCAAGCTATAGTTATAAGTTATAACTCAAGCTTGAGTTTCGAGTGTTTCCTCTCCATCACTGTTGTTGTTGTTGTGTGTTGTTGTGTTCTGTCTCCTTATCATCGTGAGGAAACCAGGCATGCTGCCAGAGAGATATTTCTCAACAGCATGTGAAGCTAAGTCAGAGGCCCATGGCCAGCTTAAAAACTCTGACTTGAGGTTAGTCACTAACCACACGAAAAGAAGATCACTATTCTTAAGAGCCCAGCTCAGCAACTCTGAAGTTAACTTATAAGAACAAAATTAGTTTTAACCCTGAACCAATACACTATACCTACATATCAATAGTGCCACAAATGCCATAGCACACCTCCAAAAACCATACACAACGAAACAAAACCAGTAATCATAATAATAACTCAACTAGTTCAAAGGAAACTAGCCCTTATTAACATCGGTCACGGTCGCTTTCTACGCCAGGGGATTACTTTCACCCATACTCATGGGTAATGCAAAGTTCTATAAATAGTGTTGTGTTACTGAACTTCAAACGGGACGATCGATGGTTTGTCAACATGGTAACTCTTTATTATAGAAACTGTATTGTCGGTATGAACTAAGGGTGAAGGTAAGTATTTAATGGAATAGTGTTGTATGTTTTTTTACGGGGAAGTGTTTCGTTTTCCATAGTGAACGTGTTTCCTCTGCGTCGATATTTTTTTAAATCGAATATGTTGTAGCGCTGTGATGTGTTAGACAATGTCAAATTGTGTCAATATTCCCATAAAAATGCGTTGACAGGTGGCGTTCTTGTCAATCCGAATCGCTGAGATAACGAATTGTTCTATCAACAGTTTTCGATATCGAATCGACACGGAGAAATTGACACTTGTCTAGGCCCCCTATATACTACTCTGTCAAGAAAGTACCGGGAAAAGATCAATAATACACAAAATGTCTGTTATTCATCCAAATTTATTTTATCACCTTCAAAGTATGCTCCTTTAGAAACGATACACTTGCGCCAACGAATAATCCATTCATCAAAACATTTTTTAAACGCTGCTTCCGGAATTGAGTTCAGTTCTCGCCGCGAATTCTCCTTTATGTCTTCTATCGATTGAAAACGGGTGCCACGAAGTGGTAATTTGAGTTTAGGAAAAAGAAAAAAGTCAGCAGGAGCCATATCTGGTGAATATGGTGGTTGCTGGATGGTATTTGTTGAGTGTTTGGTCAAAAATTCGTTCACAATGATAGCCTTGTGCGAAGGCGCATTGTCGTGGTGCAAAATCCAAGAATTTTCTTTCCACAAATCTGGCCTTTTTCGTCGAATTTGCTCTCTTAAACGCCGCATAACGCTCAAATAATATTCTTTATTTACCGTTAGACCTTCCGGTAAGAATTCAGAGTGCACAACACCGCGATAGTCAAAGAAAACAGTCAACATGACTTTGACTTTTGATCGACTTTGGCGTGGTTTTTTCGGTTTCGGTTCAGTTGGAAGGCGCCACTCCGAAGCTTGTTGACTAGTTTGCATGTCAAACTCGTAAACCCACGTCTCGTCACCAGTAACAATGCGTTTCATGAATGTTGGGTCCGAACTGACTCGTTCTAGCATGTCCTCAGCGACTTTCATGCGATTGAGTTTTTGGAGAAAATTCAGATCTTTTGGGACTAGCCGAGCAGCAACATGTTTCATACCCAAATGATTAGTTAATATGGTACGGATTGACTCGTGAGATACAGAAAGTTCGGCGGCTATCTCTCTCAGAGTTGAATGGGGATTTTCAGTCACTATTTTCTTCAGTTTTGCGATGTTAACTTCAGTTGCAGACGTTGACGGCCTACCAGAGCGAAGCAAATCTTCCATCACATCTCGACCGCTTTTGAACGCTTTGAACCACTCGTAAGCACGAGTTTTTGATAAAGTCGATTCACCGTAAGCCTTCTGTAACATTTTCAGTGACTCCGAACACGAAATTCCATTGGCGATGCAAAATTTAAGACAAACTCTTTGTTCGATATTTTTGTCCATTATGAAATTCGCAATACACACTATATATGATATTACTAAAACCAGCACTGTATTTAATATAAATAACAGATGCAACTCAAACTCCGCGCCAAAATGGAAAACAGTTGTGCCAATCTAACAACTACAAAAAAAACAAAAATTTGAATTTGGAACCATAAACAAATCATCCATTCCCGATACTCTTTTGACTGAATGTACTTACATTATGAGCAATTAAATGATTTCTATGACTTTCCATCACAAAAATAAAAAAAAATAACTAAGTAGTTTTTGTACCGAAAAATTAAAACCAAATCTTAATTGTTCGTAACAACGAAACTGTAATCAGTATTTCAGATGCAGCATTCTTAAAATCAAAGAGAGAAAAAAAAAGATAACTGTTTTTTTAATACTGCAACACCGTTTCACCGAATCGAGATTTTATCACTAAAATATGCATTGAAATTAAATACGGATTTTATTTTCTGCTTATCTCGTCGATTTTATTTTCGATTGCATTTTTAAAATGCCTGTTAATTTGAGCTATTTACCTCTGCATCCGACAGTTGGACAAACAGTTTAAAGATTTCAATGTCGTGATGAGACAGCCAGTATCAATCAACTTGAAAGTTATGTTAAACATAAATGCTGCTAATACATCATCATCTATTTTAACTGAAAGATGTCCACAGCTGGACATAGGCGTCCCTCAAGTACCACCACTTGGACCAGCTCCGTGTTTCTGGTATCCAGCGGATTCCTTCGCCCTTTACAAAGTTATCGGAGCATCTTGTGGGGGTCTTCCGACTCCAATGCTAAGTCTTCTGGTATGCGGTCGCCACTTCAGAACCTTCTGGCCTCATCGGCCATCTGTTCTGCGAGCAAATCCTACCCACTAGTAGCTTAGCAATTCTTCGGCTGTGTCGGTTTACTTGGTTCGCCCGCGTATCTTTTAATTTCTGATTCGATCACGTAGATAAACTCCAAGCATTCACTGCCTTTAGGTGAGGTTTTGCCTTCTTATAAGGCCCATTGTGAGCGACCATGTGCTAACACATATAGATACACTAGCTTTTGCCAGCGGCTTCGCCCGCGTGTATGTAGGAAATTATCCCACGTGGACCGCACATTTTTCCGGGATAAAAAGTAGCTTATATGCTATTTCAGACTATAATAATCTATCTTTGTGCCAAGTTTCATCCAGTTCCGTTAAGTAGTTTTTGAGTTTATTCGTTACAAACATACATACAATCTTTCCTTTTTATAATATTAATTAATAAGTATAGATAAGTAACTAAGTATACACAAGTATACATAACTATACCAGTGGCAATTCAGTTTTTTTCACTGCGACTTGAACCCGAGAAAACTTACCTACTTAAAAAACTTACCTACTTCATAATTCTAAAAGTACATTTATTTTTAACATTCTCGTTAATATAAATAACACGATCCTTCAAAAACCAATAGCGTATGACGAGTAATCTGATAGAAACATCGCTGCCATGTTTTTCAACGATTTCCACCGCTTTAAAAAGCGGGATCTGTTAAAGTGGCTCAATCTGATTATACAGTTAGCAGAAACGCAATTTCTCTCGGAATATTCGTTTGCAGTTTTACGTAGTTACAAAAATACTGCGCACAAAATAAAATAAAAAATGATATTTTTTAAAGGCTCCAAACATGTAAAATCTTGACTTTAAAAATTCTAAAATTTAGAACAACCAGAAATTGTGACTGTCTTTTAGGACTTCAGAATTCTTAATAAGGTCTGAAGTACAGACGCCAGCACATCATGCTATCCCTAACTGTCAAATTTTCTTAATTAAAAATGAACCGTACCTAGGTCTTTGCAATAAAGTTGAAATACTATCAAAGAAATTTGACAGATTGTTCGTTTTTGACAGACATTAGGTTCATTTTTATTTGAGAAAATTTGATAGTTAGGGATAGCTTGATGTGCTGGCGTCTGTACATCAAACGATGATAACGAAAACGAGAGAAATATTATAAATGCGCAAGTTTGTGAGGATGGATAGATGGATGTTTGTTAGTTTTTTTCGGAAAAAGTACTGATGGGATCTAGATGAAATTTGTCACACAGATAGTTTATAGCCTGGATACTTTTTATCTCGGTAGTACGTTCCCGTGAGATAAATTCAGACATCCACGCGGGCGGAGCCGCTGGCAGAAGCTAGTACTAAATAAAGTTAAACCTCAACACTATGTTACGCTAAGCACCCATCATTACCTAAACTGCATTGTTCCCTCATCCAAATATAAGCAGCCTATAATGTGTCCCAAGACCTCTCTGTGAGAGGAGAAGAAGTAATACACCACGCGGGCCCAGTGCTTGTGCAATTTTAAATAAAAACACTGAAGCATCCGCACAGCCCTAGCAAAACGCACAAATATACTGCAAACGTCACTACGCAGTACGCGGACTCATTGGAAAGCCGTCCGACGAACCGGACGGACGTCGGTGATCCGGCCAATCTGTAACTGGAGCACTTTGACGGAAAACCGGATTGACACCGCGTGCGCTACAGACGCCACGGCCCAGCCGAGCGAATAGAGAACTGTTCAAATGTGCTTTTACTTTTACACTTAACTTTTCGGACAAATACCTTTTTGTTGAAAACTTTTTTGTGACTACCTTCAATTCTAAACGATTTCAAAAAACGAAATAAACCTCGTATTTGCGATTAATCTTTTAAACGTATGTGTGTGTGTTATAAAACTGTTTAATATTGAAAAGTTTAACTGTATTCTTATTTATCAAAAAATCGTATCGTTTCGACGGTAATAATACAAAATCATTATTATTTAATTGAACACTTGCAGTATGTATACATATTATACAATCGATGTTTAATAAACATATCAATTTGCAATGACATACAATATTTAGTTTATATTAATAATTTTTTATCCATATTACATACTTTTTTAATATTTCTTAGAGAGATATAAAAAAACATTAAAAAATATATAATTATAATTAGGTATGTTTTATCAAATAATAATATTGTGTTAGAAAATATTTTTATCCTGGATAGATGTTAAGGTAAATATGTACCAACCAGCTTTAGTAAATAACATAATATCTACCTAAAATACAATGCAATAAACTATTTACGAAAATAGCCAGATACGCATAAGTTAGATATTCCATACTAACATGGTATGTTAACGCCTCGCATATCTATGCAAGTGCATGCTCAGATAAGTATGCAAACGACATACGAGGGAATCGAACATTCCAGAAATCTGCACAACCAATGTGCTCACGCGACTGGTGGCGCCCTCTTTAGTTTTTTACTAAAAGTTATATTTTTTTGACAAGGAAGATTTTCAGGCCATATTAGTACTTATGCAATGCATTAATGAAAGCAGCAGTGATAACCTAGTGGTGTGACCGTCGGACTGCCACGTCATAGGTCTCGAGTTCGAACCCAAGACACGCACCTCTGATTTTACGGATTCATGAGCATATTGTATAATTATCACTTGCTTACAAATTGGTGAAGGAAAACATCGCGAGGAAACCGGCATGCTTGAGAGACATTATTTCTCAACAGCATGTGAAGCTAAGTCAAAGGTCCATGGGCAGCATAAAGGGAATGGAACCGGCGAGAGATGTCGTGCGGTGTCCCGCAGGGATCGGTTCTGGGGCCGTTCCTGTGGGCATCGGTTACGACTGGGTGCTGCGGGCCGACCTCCCTGACGGCGTCAGCGTAGTTTGCTACGCTGACGACACGCTGGTCCTGGCGCAGGGGAGGTCGCATCAGGCGGCGGCCGACGCGATGACACGCGGGGTTGCGACAGTCGTTGAGAGGATCCGGCAGTTGGGTCTCGAGGTGGCATTGCACAAATCCGAGGCCATGTCCTTTCATGGGCCTCGGAATAGGCCACCATCGGGATCCCAACTTACGGTAGGAGGGGTTCACATCGGCGTCGAGACCACGATGAAATACCTGGGTCTGGTCCTCGACAGCCGATGGAATTTCGTGGAGCATTTCCGACGTTTGGCCCCCAAGCTGGAACGGACTGGGGCCGCCTTCAAGCGGCTCTTGCCCAATTTGAGGGGGCCAAACGCCTCCTGCCGGAGGCTTTACGCGGGAGTCGTGCGGTCCATGGCCCTATACGGGGCCCCGGTGTGGGCGCGTTCATTGCGGCGACGAGCCGCTCACTATCTGAACGCGCCCCAAAAGGTGGTAGCCATTCGGCTAATCCGGGGGTACTGCACGATCTCGGGCGAGGCGGCAAGCCTCCTTGCCGGACTGCCGCCGTGGGATCTGGAGGCGATAGTCCTCGCGCGCCTGTACGAGTGGCGCGCGGAGGTACTAAGTCGGGGGGAAACTCCGTTTCCGCAGCAAATTGCGGCGGAGCGGACGGACCTCCGGCGCGATCTCATGGCGGCCTGGAAGCAGTGACTGTCGCAACCCAGCGCAGGGCACGCCACGATAGTGGCGGTAAGGCCCCTCTTTGAGGAGTGGCTAGAGAGGCGTCACGGCGCCCTCACCTTCCGCCTGACGCAGGTCCTCACCGGACATGGATGTTTCGGGAGGTTCCTGCACATCATCAGGCGGGAGGAAACGCCCGGGTGTCACCACTGCGAGGATCGCCCAGAGGACACGGTAGAGCACACGGTGCAAACCTGTCCCGCTTGGGCGGAGCACCGCCGTGTCCTCGTAGAGGCGATCGGCGGCGGTGACCTCTCGCGCCCGGCCCTGGTGCAAGCCATGGTCCGGGGCGAGAGGGAGTGGGAGGCAGTCACCTCCTTCTGCGATAAAGTTATGCTCGCGAAGGAGGTGGCGGGATGGGAGAGAGAAAGGTCCTCCCGTCCCAGCCGCCGCGGGAGACGCTCCGGGCGTCGGGAGCCACGTGACGACTCCCGGCCACCGTAGGCGCGGGCCTGCGGGCGGTGAGTAATGGGTGACTCACCGTCCGATCAGCACCAGACCCATGCCGTACGGCGCGTATATGTTCCACGCGCGCCTCAAAGAGATGTCAGCATATGAAGGGGCCCCTCAGGGCCAAGCCTGCCGGGTAAGCGAGATTGTCTGAAAGGGTTACCGCTACCCCGGAACATAAAGGGCTACGGAAGGAACATGGATGGGTTTTAGTCAGTAAGAGTCTGACACTCCCTTCCGCTCCACCCAGAGCGGGAGCAGTAATTGGATGATTTCCCAGCCTTAAAAAAAAAAAATGGGCAGCATAAAAACTCTGACAACAGGTTAGTCACTTACCACACGATAAGAAGAAGTATGGAATATTTTATTTAAATGTATCTGGGTATTTACGATATCACACTGATGTCACCCTCTGTAATGAAATCAAGTCAAGTGATTCAAATTTGTAGTGTGAATTATATCGAAGATATTCTCAGAACCGCTTTCAATACAACGATAATATTAATAGTATTCATACTCGTAGTTCCTAGTATTTGTACTCGGTACAAATAGAGAGTGGGTTTAATAGGGTCAAAGAATATAGGCTTAACTTTGACATGATTTTTGAGATAATCGAGAGGTCCAGAAAGGCATCATTTAAAATGTACTAATTTTTTTTTTTTTCACGCACTATCAGATCGTCTTCTTTTTTTCTTTTTCGTGTGGGTGAGTAACCTGGTGTCGGAGTCTTTATGCTGCTTCTGACTTAGTTTCACACGGTTTAGGTTATCACATATGAGAAGTCACTGTATAATCATAAGCATAATTTGCCTACATAATAACGTTCCTACAGCTGCGACACAGCCTCCACAGGTATCTTCTCGGTGAGAGGGAGAGAACCTCATTCCACCTGGCGGGCCCAGTGCGGGTTGGAAGATGTCATGTCACACGTCTTCGAAGATACTTTAATAAGTATTAATAAAGCCAATTTTAGGATTTCAATTCTTAAATTAAAAAAACCTGGCGAACTATAATATAAAGCACCTCGGTTAAAATATCTGAAAAAAAGGAAATAACAACTTTTTGATATAAAAGGTAGACCAGCGCGAAATATATGGAACAGCATTTTTTTTTAATAACCGACAAGTAATTTCAACGCCAGGAGGTTTAGAATCATGCGCTGAATCTATGGTAACCGGCTTCACTTCGAAGTCCTTTCCACCCTTGTATATGTATCAGGTACATAACTTGTAAAGCGTTTGTGGGTACACCTACAATGGGACCCCTTCCCCCCTATAACCTTTCGGAAGCTGTTAGGACGTTAGGATGCAGAATACTTCAATCAATCCAAGAGACCTTTATCCCATTAATGGCACCTCAAGACGTGCTTCGAAATCGTATTAGTTTCTCAGTAATCCTATTGATAGCTCATCTATAGGCTCCAATGATGTCCGTTCCAATTAGATCTCCTACAGATGTGAGCCAAACATGGTAGTCTCGACTATGAATAGGGCCGCAGTACCGTTAAAGGTGGCTGAGGAATTAAGTTGGTGGGCAGTATCAATTTGTAAACTAGTTTTAGAACATCAAACTAGTCATCTAGCAGCCTTCTTGTTTAAGTAGGGCTAAACATAGATTTCCTTTATAAACTTCAACTAAATCCTAACAAATTACGACGCTACCGACATCAATTATGTGCGATTTAGTACAAGGGAATTTGTACTTCCTTCTTACAGAGATAATTTCTTTAATACTTCCTGAACGACATTGACAGACATCACACAAAATGGAGAGGAGGAAAAAGACACCACATATCCTTGCAAAAATAAAAACTGAACAACAATTCTCACCTGAGAGCAATGGTGGCTCAGTGATAACGGCCGCGTCTTACAAGTCCCGTGTCATACATAGGTTAGAACACATCACTGCTCTTAAAATGGTAAAGAGAAATAGCTTGAGGAAACTGGCATGGCCTGGAATTGTAAATTACTAAAATTAGGAAGATAATGTGACATCTACGCGCTCTCATAGTGGGATTGCGGCCCATTCCCTCTCAAAGAGAGGAGGCCTGTAGCTCAGCCATAGGAACATTATAGGCTGATTAAGATAATGATGACATCTCACTAACACTCAGACACGGAGCAACCCTTGAAAGGAAGTGCAGGAAACAAGCCAATCGAAGATTCAATGCACTAAAACTGACTATCTCTCGGACCGACAGGCTTATTTCACTGTCAATCAAATCAAAGCATTCTCCTATCAACAATTTACCATAAACAAAATCTCCAGCACGATTTAATCCATGTTTGTCGTGTGAATTACTTCGGCCACGGCAGTCTGCGTACGGAACGCATCAATCAATGCGCCTATCTGCATCACAAACTTAACTTTGACTGCGGCAACTTACGGAACTAACTCAAACATGTACTGGATGTGACAGCTCGCTGCGTTTCTTAGTAACAAGCAGCGCCACCGCTTTGTTTCAAGTTAAGCTGGTCGATCCATTGTTTACTGATTTGCTACGCTACTCAGCGGTTACAGTTTACATGTGCTGTATATGGGAATGAGTTTCATTCAATATGGCGTCGATCTGTTTTCTGAATGTCAGTGTGTGCTAGTGATCTAGATATTTTAGATCATAAAGGTTGTCTGGAATTGATTGTCGTGCGATAAGAAATACAGTGATGGTCGTTAAATCGCATCTACATATAAGTGATAGTTCCCTGCAATTGAAACATGAGGGCTTTTTTGTTTGAGCGTGGGAAATCATCATATTATTATGACCCCTCCCGCTCTGTGTGGAGCGGAAGGGAATGTCAGACTCTTACTGACTAAAACCCATCCATTTTCCTCCCTGGTAGCAGTAACCCTTTTGGACTATTCCACTGTTAATGAGAATGAGAGCTGTAGAACAGAATTTACGTTTTTATTAATCTAGATCGGTTTGTAAAAAAGTAGTTTCGATGCCGGCCATCGAGCGACATTTAAAGGACAAAAGGAAGTATTCATTTACTTTAAGTGAAAGTAAGACTTCCTGAACTGACTAAAAAAAAACAAACGCGAAGAGGAAACAGTCACCGAATTGTCTCCAAAACTTACAGCTTTTGAGTTACATTCAATAAATTCTAAAAATGACGCAACGACACAAACTTTTCAATAATATTGCACCATTTCATAACAACGATATACAATTTATACCCATCATTACCAACAAACGACAGTCGACTGAAAACCGTAAAATAATTCAGGACGTGGTTACATTATGATCGATCGTGGACAGCCGTGGAATGCCCAATTGTGGTAACCAACGATGCAGTGTGTGACCACAAAACAGGTAAAATATATAAGTGCGTTTTATTGATACCGACAACGTTAATGAAACTTTATCCAAATCAGTGAGGCCATATCACTAATGTATGGGATTAGAGGGTCTGTATTATGTAGATACGTATTTGGGATGGTCAAGTGCACATTGTTATGATTGCTAATTTCATTATTTGCAAGGCAAAAATAAATAAAATAGTAATGTGTTGTATACCAGTATTTTACATGGAGCGACTGCCTATCTGACCTGCACAACCCAGTCAGTAACTGAGTAATACAATTCCCCTTGGTACTCGTAACATAGGACTCGTGGCTGTCAGACTTTCGGGCTTCTGACCACCTGTAACGACTGTCTAAGACCCACGAATGACAGCCGGGACCAATGGCTAAGCGTGTTTTTCGAGGCACGGAGAAGTCTTGATATGTAAAGATGGGTACGCATCCACGAATCAACCCCGGCAAGCGTAGCTTAACTTAATAGATCGATCGGTGCGGCTGTTATTACTTAGCCACGAGCTATATGGACAAATAAATAAAGGACAAAAAAGGGAAGAGCTCATTGGGCATCAAATTGACCAGCCGTCGCGTGCATTCTGTATGTTGTTTTAACGCAATATAAACTTCTCCCTTGGTCGAGTCGAAAATTTTATCAACTGTTTTAACAATTTGACCAAACAGTTCTACAAGCATTCTCCTGGTATGAAAACTGCACCGCGTCATGGATCCAAATTAAAAGTACTTTATTAAATTACAGGCACTTTTAACACCCCTTTTGTGTGTAAAGTTAGCGCCCTGTGACCCAGTTGCATAGTTTAGGAACAACCTCGGAAAACGGACAGACAATGTCAGTGAAAGTTTTTTGGAAAAAGCAATTTGGTTCAGCGTCAAATTACATTGGTATTAGCGCTGAATTTAAAAAATGCAGTGGGAAATAAAGAGGTATACGAGTATATTTTTTTTCAAATATTTGTCATAAGTTCTCTTTGCTTTACTGAGTGACATTCCTTAGTTTTAAGCTACGGTCCAGAAGAAAACCGAAGTTATACCTAGACATTTAACTTACTTACTGTTGTTTGTATAATTTGACTGCTTCGTTGGTCTAGTGGTCGGAGGCGCTGGTGCTGAGCATGAGATCCTAGGTTCGATTCCCGGGTCGGGCAAAGTGTTATAGGGTTTTGCCATCTGGAATTTCTTAGTAGCAGCCCGGGGTTTGGATTTGGGCCCGATTGATGGCATGGGTAATACATGGGATTCAAACATAACAAGCAAAATGTGGGTGCACTAATAGTATCTCTGCCCATCTCTTTGAGGAAACAAGGCGACTAATGTTTACCTCATTTAAGTCATTATTTCGGTTGATCACGTTTGATGAAAATGTTACTACGCTAGCCAGTATGTATACTTTCTGATCCGCAACCTCGTTACTGACGGAATCAAGCCTTCTAGTGCAATAGACAATTCCTCGAGTTGGCCCACAATTAGTGGTAGAAATATGCGTGGCCCCAACTTACTTGTTCTTTGAATACATGCCCTGATTAGAGCCATGTTTTATGAGTACGTACTTTACGGAAGCTTTCTGCCAAGTGACGAGCACTAGCAAGTCTTGAAATGTTCTCCTATCTGTAAAGTTATAGCAAAAGCACGGCACGGCTTCATATAATATCATCATCATCATCATCTGCCTATAGCAGTCCACTGCAGGACAAAGGCCTTTCCAATGGCTCGACACTTGCTCGCTTATCGGCAGCAGTCATTCAGCTGCTACCAGCCACACTGGGAAGACCGTCGCGCCACCTAGCTTGAGAGCGTCATACTTTTCGTTTCTCATTCGCGGTCTCTACTCAAGAACACGTGGTCATCGAATCTACTGCTAATATTACCGGCCGATATTTAAGAAAAAAAAATAACTGGCAGACAACACAGCCTAAGTGCTAAGTTTACAATCATGAAATATTGCAGAAAAGATTATTAAAAAACAAAGATGGGCACTAAGGATTTTTGATAATCAATCTGCCTAGTCTTTTCCCAACTATATGGTGGTCGGCTTCCAGTTTAACCGGATGCAGCTTAAAACCAATTTTTGATAATGTAGCCACTAAAGAAAAGGTATGAAAGTTTGTATGGCATTTTGTGATTTTTACTGAAGGGAAAACCACCTGACACACGGCTTTTTAACCTTATAAAATCTTAAATGCATTCACGGACAGCCATCGCAAAGCCTAAAAACATGTACCCAAAAATTCTTTTTACAACGAATTATTTTTCCCTTTCTCACAAAACGTAAACAAAATTGGTCAAAACCAGTTTTCGTGTGGGCCGCACATGAAAACTGAAATTGACCAATTTTGTTTACCTTAGTGCACAAGGTTGGAACTTTAAAAAAATAAAATAACTTTTACACATGACCAGATAGAGGCCACGTATTAATTAAAATGTTTTTAATTGCATCTAATTAGAGTTAAGTGTTACTTGACGAGGTTGAAGCATCAGCAAATGTTAGTTCCGTTGGGGTTTGTGAGCCGTGAACAGTATGGTTTAAAATTAACAAACTAACTTAACATTTGCCGACATTTTTTAAAATATCTATACTAATATTATAAAGAGGAAAGATTTGATTTTTTGTTTGTTTGTTTGAAATGAATAGGCTCCAAAACTACTGGACCGATTTAAAAAATTCTTTCACCGTTGGAAAGCTTAGTTTTCTAGGAGTAATATAGGCTACTTTTTATCCCGGGAAAAATAACGGGTCCCACGGGAAAGACCACGGGAGCGAAGCCGCGGGCAAAGTGCTAGTTTAAAATAAATAAGTTAATAAAAACAAAAGAAAAATAAAACTAAATGTTTTGTGAGTATGTAAGAAAAAAGGAAATACGTTTATTTACGTAAAAAAGAACAAAAACTTTTGGGGCAAATATACAAAGGCGCTCAGCATAATGCTACGACTATATGCAAGACAGAGCTCCAGCACTGGTTTTAGCGACAGCGAGATAGTATTTACATTGCACTAAATTTTTGGGTACCCATTATGTACACATCAACACCATTGTGCACATCAAGCTATCCAAAACTGTCAGATATTCCCAATTGATCATGAACCCCGTTTTTGTCATAAAGTTGAAAATCTATTTAAAAAATTTTTCAAATCTGTACCTACAGACAAGCAACAATCATAAGCTTTTAAAATAATTACAAAGTAGCTATTTGCAGCAGTGGACGTTACGAATGACAAAGGGATCCAAAGTTAAATTTAAATTTTTCGGTCTTGCAAATATTTACCACCTAGCCTCCTCGAAAGGTTCTGCAAATATTGACAAAAAGCCACCTTCATATTTATCAAACAATGTCCTTTCTACAGTCTTATGTTTTTACCCGACTATGTCAAAGCCTGGCTATGTCAAAGGGCTATGTATGTTCATAAGTTACCTCATAACTCCTGAATTACTCGTCGTATTAGTATTTCGACAATCATTCTTGAAACAAAAAGGACACTTAGGCGTTGAAGTACTCATGCGCATCGCTGTCGTCCGAAACGTGCCTAGAAGAAGGGTGGCATTGCCACGTGAATGGCAATGCTAATTCTATGGCCAAAGAACAATCCAGCCTTCTGGTTACGAGAAGTTTCGACCAATTGGCGAGAAATTTCCTTAAAAAGGAGTTGCGCACTCGGGCCTCATGATCCTAGAGTTTCGACCCCATACGGCTCAAAACTGTAGTCACCAATCAGGTTACTGTATTTACGCCGCTTGAGGGTCTCAGCAGCGGCAGCGGCGGGCACAGCCCGCCGTGCTTAGAACATGAGATGGCGCAAGGGTGTCGACACAGGTTGCATCACACACCAAAGGCCTACCTACCTTCCAATGCAACAACGTCATGCCGTCTGGTCACTTCCTATCGTCACGAAGAAACTGAATGAGTATTGAAATATAGTTTCTTTTCGGCTTGTCGATTTTTCTTGACTCGTTGAACTCAGTTCAGAACTTCAGTCAACCAGAAATACACAAAACTATGTTCAGAAAACTCCTAATTGGGTATTTGAAAGGGTAGTCAATAACGTTACTTTTCATGAACTGTCAAAGCGCGGCATTTGTACGTGATTTGTATGAAATATAAAAATGTGACGTCACAGATTTTTAGAATCAATTGGAATACAATTTAACAATTGTACCTTCGCATAATATTTAATTTCTGTACGGTGATGGAAGTCTTTAAGAATAGCGGCCTTTTATGTATGTGATTTCATATTTTATTTTTGATCGTTTCGAATAGTCAGTTGATGACATAACGCCTTTAAAACTCAGACAATAAACAATATCCTCGTATATTCACGACATTATTGGCATTCCATTTAATAAAGGTTGACATCATTGTTTAACCTTTGTGGTGATATCAAGTAATAATATGTGTAAATTATGGCAGTACTTAAGTACTGTGATTTTGCTAAACATAGCATCATTACTAGCAATGTAGTGAAACAATTAATTAACTCACACAGTCACATCCATCTGCCATCTGCCTAGCCTTTGCCCAACTAAGTGGGGGTTGGCTTCCAGTCTAACGGGAAGCAGCTGAATACCCGTATTTTACATGGAGCGACTGCCTATCTAACCTACACAACCCAGTAACTGGGCAATACGATAACCCTGGGTAAGACTTTCGGGTTTCTGACGACCCGTAACGACTGTCAAAGATGCACAAATAACAGTCGGGACCAACGGTTTAACGTGCTTTCCGAGACACGCAGGAGTCTCGGTATGTATAGATGGTCACCCATCCACGGCCAACCCCGGCAAGCGTAGCTTATTCTGGTAAATCGACCTGTGCGGCTGTTAGTACTTAGCGACGAGCTCCTCACACAGTCACAGTTCACATTTTATTATTATACTAAATGCACTTTTTTAACCGACTTCAAAGAAAGGAGGTGGTTCTAATTAGACTGTATTTTTTTTTGTTACCTCAGAACTATCGACTGGGTGAACCAATTTGGATGATTCTTTTTTTATTTGAAAGCTGGTGCTTCCCGTGTGATCAATTTGGTCCAGTTCTGACAACGGCATCCATGAGAAAACCATATAAGTCTTACATTTTTATCTTGATGATATATTTTAAATACAGTATTGCCAATTTTTAATTACATACATCAAACCTTTAAATAATATTATTAAGCAGCCGCTTGCTGCCTTCCCCGCTTCTACCTAACGATTTCGGAGGAAAGGCTTTAGGATATTATATTTTTGCATTCGTTTCCGGATGACAGCGATGCGGATTTTAGTTTTTGTATTTATTTGTATAGTTAGATAGCCATGAAATATTTAGTACCTATAATATCAAATTTATAAATTAAATTAACTATTTGATTAAATTTATAACTATTTGATTATACCTAAGTTGTTATTTATAAAGAAACAGCTACTTCCATATATTATGAAAGCAGCTGTTTGAATCTAGGCTCAGTTTGCTAGTATATACTAGCGAACCGTCCCCGTTCCAACGTTAAGCCGAAGGTCCCGGCTGTCATTTGTGGATCTTTGACAGTCTTACCAAGGGGTATAGTATTACTCAGGTACTGAGTTGTGGAGGTCAGATAGGTAGTCTCTTCATGTAAAATACTGGTATTTAGCTGCATCCGGTTACAATGGAAACCGACCCCCACATACATAGTTGAGAAAAAACTAGGAAAATTTATTGACTGCTGATGCTCTACAATAGTTCAATTTAGGGTTAACAAATTCATTTACTAACTAAAAATAGTCTGAAATCTATTAATAAATATAGTTTCTCGTTTTATATAAAGTGAAAGGTCAAGCGGATATCGGAAGTGGGGTTCTTCGAGCTTCAAGGCCTGCTAGATTTAATTACTGCCCGACGAAGGGCGAGCAATAGATGCGATAATAAATTGGGTATTATCTGCCTATTGACGCTGTGCCCTTTTTGTTTTGTGAGAATGTGTGTAAGTTATCTAATTCAGTACCTAGAGTAAATATAGTTGTTATTTAGCGTGTGTTGGATCATTTAGCCCCCTTCAAAATGGTTGAGCTGAATGGTGCTTATCATTGTGTCATGTTTGTGAACGGGCGCTGTCAATAGGGACTGGTAATCTCTTAGCTGCTACGGCTTATTTTAATTTTATTTTTGTTTTTTTTTCTTTACATTTTTATTACTTTCAACGTTCAGCATCGTTTTCAGATGTATAGGAACAACATGGATGGCGTCACCATTTTGTAACCACATTTTGTTGACCGAGTTGTATGACCGAGCTTACATATATTAATGAATGTACTAGTTGATAAACTTCAAGTAAATAATTGATAAACAAGGCAATCACGGTCAGCGACAAAAGACGAATGCAAGACTGCTACGTCTAAGTACTAATCATCTTAATTGACACAGTACTATTTGATACATTGTATTTCAGCATAACTCAGCTTGCATAACTCGTCAAAATGTAGGGAACAGCTGATTTTTTCTTCGCGGTTTCAGATTTATTCATAATGATGAGTAAAATAATGCCCATGAATTCAATTTCACCCTGTATATTAATACTAGTTGCTGCCAGCGGCTTCGCCCGCGGGGATACCGTATTTTTCATACAAATAAAATGCCCCCTTTTCATCTCCTTCAAAGTCGAATTTTCAAAAACCACTTACAACCTCCTCTGTATTATAAAAGAAAGCCGTGTGCAAAATTTCACGTTCGTAGTCCCAGTAGTTTCGTCTATGCGTTGATCTCTAATTAAATATAATAATTATAATTAAGTCAAGTAATATTAAGAACATGTTTAAAATTGTTAATTTATTATGTATTAATTTTATTTCAAACATTAAAATTTTATACTTTTTGCTGTGCCCTACAGGGTCCGTAATTGTTCCTTAGCTTTACGCCTATTATAAGGAATGCAAATAAATATATGAATATGTCAGTTGGTCAGTCAGTCAGTTCCTCCTTTTATATTCATAGATATAGGTACTAATTGTTGGTTACCGCTACCCCGGAACATAAAGGGCTAAGGAAGGAGCATGGATGGGTTTTAGTCAGTAAGAGTCTGACACTCCCTTCCGCTCCATCCAGAGCGGGAGAAGTCATTGGATGATTTACCAGCCTTAAAAAAAAAAGTTACCAATTGTTTGAAGTTGTCTGCCAACCAGAACAACGCAATCCTGCTTAACCCTTCATACAAAAGACACCCACAGTCGCATAAACCTATTGAGTTTTTAATAGCCTTTTTAGAGGATATGGCGAGCCTGGCCAACAATGCATGTCTTTTAAATATGCCATAAAAAGGCCTCGTAATAAACTCGTTTATGATTAACAGTTTATCGTAACGCTCTGTTTAAAACGGATTCCCTTCGTAGAGGCTGTTGTAATTTCGCAAAGGCATATTAACTTGATTATATCTTTCTGTGGAATTGAAGATGGTATCGTATGAATGTTATGGAGAGGTTTCGGTAGAGGAGACTCCTTACAAGGAGCCATTTTTTGGAGCTGGAAATAGAAAGAGGTTTGTATTTCTGTGCCAAATTTCATGCAGATCCGTTGAGTCGTTTTCGCGTGAAAGAGTAACAAAACATCCATACCTACATCCTCACAAACTTTCACGTTTATAATATTAGTAGGATTCGATTGGTTTTTAAGATATTCCTATGCCATGATATACCTAAGCACAGACAAGGAATTTTATCCAAAACAACGTAAGTTTCATTTTTACTTGCACCTCATTAATTTTTTCTACTTCGTCATTGTCAACATTTGAATTTTATTTCTTAGTCGACATCCGCTTGTCCGCTCTCTCAGCTGACTATCAAATCGTTTCTTTATTTGTTTTAACGTGATGGTGTCTTAGATCTTACAAGTACTTGGGCAAGAAACAAAAAAAAAACTCAATTCAAATTGAACCTTATGCTTCACTACATAGTATAAAACAAAGTCGCTTTCTCTGTCCCTATATCCCTATGTATGCTTAAATCTTTAAAACTACTCAACGGATTTTGATGCGGTTTTTTTTAATAGATAGAGTGATTCAAGAGTAAAGGTTTATGTGTACAATTTGTCGACATATTTTGCGGGCAAAGCCGCAGGCGGAAGCTAGTTTGTAATAAAATCGAAAAATTATCAAAGAAATTTGACAGATTGGGGTAACTTGATATGCTGACCTTTGTACAAAATAAAACCAAAAATAGCCCTAGACAGCCATGCTTGGAGGCATAGAAAGGTATTCTGCCTCCTTTCCTCAAGAACAAAGAGGAGTTTTCTTGCTACTGCTTTCAGGTTCTTTACAACTTTTTGTTTCTAAAGCCAATGTCTAGCACAAAATTTGATGTTAATTGAAGCGTGTATATTCAAGGCGTCACCCTAACGGTCCCCGCGGTCCGTTCCCACACCAATCTGCCTTTATTTTTGGCCGAGCAGTGTTGTCAACTTGACCTACACTTTGTTGCCGCGTAATATAAAATTGGGGAAATAGATAAGATGATCCGATTGGAAATGCCGCTGCTGAAATAATTACTTACCTACTTACCTTTATTTAAAGGAATTCTGGCATATAATGGAACATGAAAATTAAAAGGATTAAATGTCAGCTAACATTAATTGATTTCACCAATAAAACTAAACGCGATCAGCACATCTAATCTGCGTTCAAAAGCTGTCAGTATCAATATCGCCGCCTGGTCGACATTTTACGTCACGCTAGGCCAGTGGGCTGGCTATCTCTTTGGCTAATGAATTAGGATTGCCATTCAACGTGCCAATGCTGCCAGTCTTCTGGGCACGTTTCTGGATGACTGCGATGCTGAAGAGTAGGTACGCCTAAGTGTCCTTTTGTTTTTTGTATTTATTGGTATGTACAGGGTGTAACCGAAAGGGTATATACAGAGTTGATATGACAGAGGGGCATTAAATTACACTACGTATACTATACGTGTTAAGTATTAACTCGGTACGGTATAAAAATAAAAAGCACTAAAAATGAGGTTTGTCTTTTTTCAAACAAACTAAATAGCTTACAAATCAGAATAAAACGCAACCTTCCTTTGTAAATAAAAACTGACCTTGTAACAAAGCGGCACCGACGCGCGCGCGCCTGAGCGCTGTTAGGAAAGATACATCGTGTTCAAACGGGGCAAAAACTTAAAAAATCATTTGTGACTAAACTACTGCTCGCATTTAATTGATTTTTGGTACAGAGCTTGAAAATGGTCCCTTAGCTGTTTAAAGGAAAGCCCCTCTGTCGTATCAACTCTGTATATACATACAAAAGCATATGCTACACACCACCAAACTGAACAACTTTAAAGATGGGACCAACTCCGAAATCGCAGAAAAAAAATACGCTGTTCTATACATTTCACGTGACTCGTCGAAATGTAGGGAACAGCAGATTTTTTTTATATATCCTTTCGGTTACACCCAGTATATTATAGTCATTTATTTTAGTCCTGGCGTAAATATATTTAATTTATATGTAATACAGTGCTTAAAAAAAAAGGCAAAAGATTAATATTGACATAAAATTAATTGTAGCTATCATCAAACGATAGAAGATCAGCGATTAACAGCGATCTTAAAATTCCCCACAAAACGCCTCACTATTGTGCGATACATAATACTCGTAACACATCTACACACCTTTCCTTCAGATGGTAACTCGATACCGTCATGTTTCGATTCGCCGCCCGTGCGGCCACCGATGCATGTAGCCATTGGTTTCTGTAAACATACTTGTACAAATTATAATGAATTGCTCATTCAAACGGTACACGAAACCGTAAAAAACATTGAAGTGATCGTTATTTTTTTGATTTATAACAAATCAACTCATGCTTTCACATTCTTTGCAAGGGGGCAGGCAGAACACCACGCTTAGGTACATACTCTACTAAGTCACTAAGACACTGCATCAATCATTACAAAGTTGCACAAGAGGTATCCGAACCAAAACAAGCCAAATTACAATATCTATATAGTATAAAACAAAGTCGCTCCCCTTGCCTGTCCTACTATTCGCTGAGGTCTTTTAAACGCAACGGTTTATTTATTGCAGTTTCATCAATAAATAAAGTGATTCAAGAGGAAGGTCTAAGCTGGCTTCAGACTACCCGTAACGACTCAAAGATCTACGAATGACAGTCGGGATCTATCGCGTAACGTGCTTTCCGACAAACTGTATTGTCTCGGAACGTTGTTGATGGTCACCCATCCTCGGCAAGCGCAGCTTAACCTTGAAAAGAAAGCCGTGGGGCTGTTATTATTTAGACACAGCCATTTAGATCAGTTACGAATGGTAGAAATAAAATTTATCACACATCAATACTGTTTCAGCTACTTAAGTATTTAACTGACAACTCCATGACCTGGGTCAAGTAAATTAAATTCCTTATAGGGAAGAAAACAATAAAAAGACGTTGGACTTACCTAGGAAAGGTCAAACAAGGTTAAAAAGATACCTTCTACAACCTTGACCAACTGCCTAATTGAATATATCCGTCACGGCGTCTTCGGCTTAATAGCCTATTGGCTATGTAACAGATGTAGCTGAGTTACTCACGTATACGACCCTTTCCTGTAGTAATACCTGAAAATACGACAGCCTTGACTTTAGTTCAGTCAAGGTCGACTGTTCAGTGGTTTATGCTTTACAAATAACTATCTACAGGGTGTAACCAAAAGGGTATATACATACAAAAGCATATGCTACAGACCACCAAACTGAACAACTTTTACTATGGGATCAACTCCGAAATCGCAAAAAAAAAAAAATTTTTTTTTTCACGTGACTCGTCGAAATGTTGGGAAAAGCAGATTTTTTTTCTCTATTTAGGAGTATACAAAACAAATAAAATTGCAATTTTTTGAAATATTCAAAATTTGTGTACACCTGGGAACAAATCTAAAAACGCGAAAAAAAATCAGCTGTTCCCTACATTTTGACGAGTTATGCGAGCATAATGTATGATTTTTTTTCTCAATTTCAGATTTGTTCCCGTAGTGAAAGATGTTCATAATGAAAAGTATAATCACCCCTTAAAATAATGCCCATGAAGACAATTTCACCCTGTATGTGCATGCTGTGGTCTCTTATAAATAAAGAAACACACACACTTACAAAAATCACACACGCACAGGCACACAGACACTTAAAAAAATCTTCTGTGATATTGCTACTTATATTGTACGTGTGTATTCTTTGTTGGCGATCCTAAATAAATAAACAAAGACCTATTTCATACATTAGTTACTGTCTCCTTAGGGAATACCCAACACACAGTCTTCTTCTTTTCGTGTGGTTAGTAACTAACCTGATGTCAGAGTTTTAATGCTGCCCATGGGCCTCTGACTTAGCATCACATGCTGTTGAGAAATATCTCTCGGGCATGCCGGTTTCCTCACGATGTTTTCCTTCACCGATTTTAAGCAAGTGATAATTATACAATACGCACATGAATCCGAAAAATCAGAGGTGCGTGCCTTGGGTTCGAACTCGAGACCTATGACTTGGCAGTCCGGTGGTCACACCACTAGGCTATCACTGCATACACTGCAACACGCAGTGTCCGAGCGATATCGATTATGAGTTAATCTAATAATCGTGTCGCTCAAAATGATATCATCGATACAGTATTACACGATACCCTTTATGGTAGTTTAGATAATCTTGCTGCTGTTAATTAAGTTACATCTTCCGTTTTACATTGAAAGGTAAACAGTATGGATTAATCTATTTTCGATAAATTTTGAGGCAAACTGTGATGAATTTTAATAGTCGCCAGCTACAGTTCAATCATCAATTGCTTAAAAAACGGTGAAGGAAAACATCGTGAGGTACGGTTACCTCACGATGTTTTCCTTCACCGTTTCTAATGAATGGCATGTTGGCATGCCGGTGCATGCCTGAGAAATATTTCTCAACAGTATGTGAAGCTAAGTCCATGGACAGCAAAAACCTCTGACACCAGGTTAGTCACTAACCACACGAAAAGAAGGAGAAGAGGCATACCACTTTTTTGAACTGTCAAAAGAGTATTCAACGTTTGTTCAGATGTCAGAGCTCTTTATTAACCCATCTCTCCATATTTCTACAGTTTAAAAACCACAAATAGAACAAAATCTATTGCAAAGAGCAGACTACTTATTTTGTGTAAAATGACATCCAAACTCATTTTCAGTATGTCCCATCTCCAAAATGAAACTCGTAAAAGACGGTCGTATTTTTCGATTCTCATTTAAAACTCCACGGTCATGAAGGAAATTTGACCAGATGCATAAACGAGGGCGAAAGGATATGACGACATGCAATATTTCCGGCGTGAAGGTCAAATGTGTAGTGGGAGGACTATAAGATTGGAAAGGACGGCAAATAGGATTGCCAGTTGGGAAAATAGAATATGTTCTCTACCCGACTGCAGGAGGGAGAGAAAGGGTTGCTATGTTTTGAGTAAATACTTAGGGCTTATAAAAATTGTTCACTGTTTTTTTCTACTCACGCAACAAACCTTTTTTGAAGAACATAAAAACAATACTCAGTAGATATGTTACTTTTAAAATTATAAAGAAAAAAAACTATATAACACTATAGTGGATTTTTCTTTAGGTGTCTCATTTGGTAAACAAATGTCGCGACTAATATTAAGATTTCTAGGTAATGTACGTGTCATCAAAGCATTTTTTTTAAATAATTCATGCCTTAGGTGTATTACTCAAAGTTCAAGACGTTTATGCTTAACTCAAAGTGTTTGATTGATACGAAAAATCAGAATTTTCGTCCCGTGTTTGTTTACCAAATTGGACACTGTAAAAGAAATACACTATACACATATTTTTTTACTAGCTGCTCCCGCGCGAATTTACCCGCTGCTCGGCTCCTATTGGTCGTAGCGTGATGTTACATATCCTATAGCCTTCCTCGATAAATGGACTATCCAGCACAAACAGATTTTTTCAGTTCGAACCAGTAGACCAGACCAGAGATTAGCGTGTTCAAACAAACAAACTCTTCAGCTTTATAATATTATATTGTTTATTAATAATGCAATTTTTTATCTGGAAAGCCAATTTCATATAAGTACACATACAACCATATCGCACGAAGTACATTTCGATGATGACTCAATGTTTGACATAAAAAAAGAAATAAAATATTGAATGGATCGACATAACTCTTCAATAAATAGGCTCGTTGAGCATCTGATTAAATAACTGAAGTAACAATGATGTGTTGGCGTGTATAAACACACTTAATACATACAGACGATGACTTCATGCTCTCGAATCAACAAAAAGCTTTACGTAGGTGAAGGTATATAATAATACACTATAAACTACGTTTATGAAGGCCAATGACGTGCAAATATTTGTTCGTAAAACCTCATTTTCATATTTCATCTGAACTCTACATAGAGGAGCTCGTGGCTTTGAAATAACAGCCGCACGCCGTTAGGTTAAGCTACGCTTGCCGGGGTTGGCCGTGGATGGGTGACCATCTTTACATGCCGAGACTTCTCCGTGTCTCGGAAGGCACTTTAAACCGTTGGTCGCGGCTGTCATTTGTGCATCTTTGACAGTCGCTACGAGTCGTCAGATACCCGTAAATTTGACAGCTAATCTTACCAAGGGGTATCGTATTACCCAGTTACTGGGTTGTGGAGGTCAGATAGGCAGTCGCTTCATGCAAAATACTGGTATTCAACTGCACCCGGTTAGACTGGAAGCCGACCCCAACATAGTTGGTGAAAGGCTAGGCACATTCTGCCATAATAGCCATTCTTGCTGGTTTTCTTGGTGTAAAAGGGTGTAAGAATGGAGACCATGGGACCAAAATAGACTTCGAGAGCGAACACATATGAGATGGAAGGATGGCATAAAAAAAGTGGCGGGCAGCAACTGAACCCTAATTACCCAAGACAGAGGAAAGGGGAGAGGATTAAAGGAGGCCTATACCAAATATTTGGTCGATTAAGGCTAAAGAAGAAGAAGAAGACAACCTCAAACTCAAACTCAAACTCAAAGTATTTATTTCAAATAAACCAATTACAGGCACTTTTGACACCCCCCCCCCCCCTTTTGGCACCTGACCTGCTAATTGCAAAAATTCCATGAAAATTTGATTTTCGCGGGCTGTCCTAACGCATTTCCTTTAAATTGATTTCCTATTAAAGCGGTGTTCTTTTAATTCAAATGAAGAAGACATGTTAATCGATGTTGGTGTTAAGTGCAAGATTGAGTTAGGTAGTTATTTAAAGTCGTGGGCACAATGCCAAATCTCGACGGCAAAGGGTTTGAGGACAATTAACGCAATCGTCGGGCTCCTCAGTCTCTTTAAAACTGCATGCTTGCAAATTTCTCCTGGATATTACCTCAAAGCATCGTACTTTAATTTTCAATTTTTAGATATGTATAATGTTAGGGATGTTAACCGCTAAGCAAATTGACTAGCAACTGAAATTGTCCGAGAATACGAGCCTCTGCCAGTGGCTTCGCCCGAAATTAACCCACGGGCACCACGGGACAAAATGTTTCCTGTGTTAATCCAGGTTATAAACTATCTGTGAGACAAACATCCAGAACCATTTAGCAGTTCTGGAGTCATTGAACAAAAATCTGTCCTACCTATCGCATTTATAATATTACTAGCTTCTGCCCGCGACTTCGCCCGCATGGGTGTCGGAAATTGTTACATTATTGGAGTTTTAGTAAGGATCCTTAATTGTTTTGAAAATATAATATGGATATAATATAATATACTATGTTCCCCAGGGATAGTGTACCTCCCCAACAGTGAAAGAATTTTTCAAATCGGTTGAATAGTTTCGGAGCCAATTCAATGCAAACAAACAAACAATCAAATTTTTCGTCTTTACAATATTAGTATAAATTATAGTAAGGATGGATATAACACGAAAAAAATGCGTGGGGTATCAATTGCGTATACAATTAACAGACTTTATCTTTGATTTTGTATCCATTTACAACGAAACACAAGAATCGAAACAAAAGCAATACATACGTGCCCAATAATTATGTAGGTACACTTTATTAGATACTAGCTGACCCGACAGACGTTGTCTTGTCTTAATTATGATACCTACCCTACCTACCTACCTAACTACCTACCCACCTAACTTTTCTGACCTTTTAAACCTTCCCTGGACTACGACAAACATTTCAACACCAAAATCAGCTAAATCGGCCCAGTCGTTCTCGAGTTTTAGCGAGACTAACGAACAGCAATTGATTTTTATTTATATATAGATAGATAGATTCAGAAGAACCGAAGTATTTCAGTATGGTTATACTGGTTCAATCTGCCTAGCCTTCTCCCGACTATGTTTAGGCTTTCAGTTGACATACAGAATCGAGATACAGCTGAATACCAGTATTTTTCATGGAGCGTCTGCCTATATGACCTCTACAACCCGGTAACTGGGTAATACGCTACCACTTGGTAAGACTGGCTGTCAGATTGTCGAGCTTCTTCTTTATTTATCGATTATCAAAGGTCCTAGAGACCACCGGCTTAACCCATCCCCGGCGTAAAGATGGTCACCCATCTACGGACCAACCCTGGTAAGAGTAGCTGAATCAGATAGATTAACCCATGCGGCTTTTATTACTTAGCCACGAATCCTCGTAAGTTATTAACATACCGAATATTACGTAGTAAACTGGCGACAACGTATGATAAATCATAGTAATGCTGATTCACTGCAGCCTGAACAACAATGTAGAGTGAGATACTTTACATCCCTCAAATTTACCCGTCAATAAAACGTCACGCGCCATCTTAGAGAGTCCCAGATTTGTAACCAAAGTATCAGGCACTACCGTCACCCAACATAGGTACCATGCTGTGTGACACCACCTTCCGGGTCGCTACCTGTCTGCGTCTAGGCGCTCCTTGCGTGGCTCCGCATCGCTGCCAATGCGGTGAAGATGTCGACTGCCTCGGACACCATGGCCTATCCTGCAGTAAGAGTGCAGGCCGGTTAGCACGGCACGCCAGCATCAATGACATCATCCGTCGTGCTCTTGTCACCGCCGAGGTGCCAGCTGTTTTAGAACCTAAGGGCTTGGCACGCGACGATGGGAAGAGACCAGACGGAATGATACTGATGCCTTGGAAGGTGGGTAGGCCTTTGGTGTGGGACGCAACGTGTGTCGACACCCTTGCGCCATCCCACCTTTCTAGTACGGCGGGCTGTGCTGGTGCAGCCGCTGCAGGTGCAGAAAACCTCAAACGGCGCAAATACTCCAACCTTATTGGGACTTACATGTTCGAGCCGTTTGGGGTTGAAACACTAGGGCCATGGGGTCCGAGTGCACACTACGTTTTCCGAGACATCGCCCAGCGGTTGATCGACTCTTCACGCGACCAGAGGGCTGGCCTATTTTTTGGTCAAAGAATCAGCATTGCCATACAACGCGGCAATGCTGCCAGCCTTTTGGGAACTTTTCCTGTTGACAGCTATGTGGACGAATTTTTTGATGCTCTTTGATTATATACTTATTATTTCTGTATATATTACTATGAATATTTAGCTTTTAAATGTAAATACAAAGACTTTTCACCAAAGTATAGTATTGCAAAAAAAATACAATATTCTCTAGTAAATACCATTAAAAAAATACTGGCTAAAATGTCAGTCATTGAGTAATATTGTTGAATTCCTGCACTTTCGAGGTAATTTTTCATTGTAAATGGTAAAAAGTTTACATTTCTTTGTACTTGTTGTGAAATAACGGGATTTTTAAAACGTTTGTATGGAAATAACGATAGACAGTAAAATATATTTGTCGAATGTAAATAAAAAGAGTACCTATAGCAATAGATAAAAGAATGCATTGCCACAAGCAATTCTAAATTAACAGTAGGTGTTTAAAATGAATATGACATTCAAAGATAAGCATTAATAGCCAGCTTAGGTGCACAGACGCATTCCAGACAATTTTCCAATAAACGACCAATTGGTCGCGAAGGCTCGTTACCTCAACTATACAAATAATGGTCGCGTTAGGAATGTTTGGCGATAAAAAGTGGACACGTGTGGGCCGCGCCTTATTTGGTGAACGGCACTTCCTTTTTTGTTAAACGACTCGGTGTTGTATTTGGCAGTTTGTGAGTGGATTCTATTTGGTGTTTTGCAAATTGGTAAAGTGGATCTTCCAAGAGCGAACTCATGTAAAATAAATATGTTTGTCATTGTCATACACAACATCAATAAGTTTATTGACCTAAGGAATTCCAAAATTCTTTCAATGGGATTTATGTAGCAGCCATTTGTACGCTGAAATAAATAAAATTAAGCAATCTTAACAATATAATAAATTACGTAAATATCATAATAACACCGATACAACTTAATATTTGTTTTGTTATTGGCCTTTTACCAAATCACCACTACGAAAAGTACTTACCTATTCTTCGTTCGAATTTCTGTTACATTTCAATCAATCCGCCTAGCCTTTTCCCAACTATTTTGGACAGAATGCAGCTTAATACTAATATGTAGCGACTGCTTATCTGACCTCCACAACCCAATAACTGGGTATTACGATATCCCTTGGTAAGACCGGCTGTCAAACCAGCGAGCGTTACATTTTTAAACTTTTTGTTATTGGGTCTGGGACATCATCAAATGAGCGGGCGGCAGGGAATGCCAGACTCTTACTGACTAAAACCCATACATGTTTAATGCGTCACCAATTTATAACTAAGTGCTAACTAATTTATAACACGGGTGTTTACTAGGAATTCAAGTACCTATAATCCACTTGTCCTCCCACACTTGTACATTGTACATTGAGTAAAAACCAACCAATGAATGATGTAACCTGTTGATGATTGTGGGATGAACCAGAGATGTCAGTTCATGATAAGTAAGTACCTAAAGACATCATGACATATTATATGAACTCATGCATAGGTACTTCGCCATTGGTACGAAGCTGAACAGAAAATTTAGTATGTGGGGGTATATTCGGCACTGAATAATAACATAACGTAACATAACGCTTTTCTTCTCCGAGGGGTTAGGCATATTTGTATCCATACTAGTTACACCTACATTAATAATAATTATATCATTTTTAATACTATATTTTTTATTTTTTATTTCAGCTGCGAATAATTTATTTTTATAAAACCCTACCCCGTCGATCACACACACACACACGACATGTTAACAACACAAGGTTTTAGCTTTAAAAAAATATTGCCAAATTAGCCAAGAATTGGAATCTTACGGTCTCATCCCAATGCCGAACTTACCCCAACAAAACTATATCAATGCAAGCTATGTGTTTATTTTGTGTTCTCTGCTAAAATTTTAAATTTACATACAATATGTTGAGATGGAAATACAAGAAAAACCTATCAGATGTAATAGTTATATTATGTTTTTTTTTGTTTTCAGCAAAGTTTCCCAATATAATACTGTACACTTGTGACCTAAAAAAATCCTACGCTTCTTATTTATTTTAAGGAAAAAGTGTGTTTAGGTTACCCTGCTCAAAAATAAATAACATGAGCTCCAAAAATATTAAACACGATTTTCCTTGTAAAAGATGACTCTTTTGAGCTGACTAAGTTTAGGCTATTGTTAGTAGTATTTATAAACCGACAAAGTTCAACTTCGTCGTGCATTTTGAGCACGAGTTTTTTATGGCACAAAAAACATAAAAATTCTGTACAAAATATAAATTGAAGAAGCTTTTCGTTACCAGAGGAGCTCGTGGCTAAATACTAACAGCCGCGCAGGTCGATCCATCAGGTTAAGCTACGCTTGCCGGGGTTGGCCGTGAATGGGTGACCATCTTTACACAACGAGACTCCTCCCTGCCTCGGAAAGCACGTTAAGCCGTTGGTCCCGGCTGTCATATGTGCATTTTTGACAGTCGTTACGGGTAGTCAGAAGCCCGAAAGTCTGACAGCCAGTCTTACCAAGGGATATCGTATTGCCCAGTTACTGGGTTGTACTTTCCGTTACCATGTCGAGAATTTGAGAGAAACAATTTTTTTTGGAAGTATGCTTATATTCTTTGAAACTAACAAATAATAAAATTTAAAATTCAATGTTTTAATTTGATAAATTGGAAACGAGTCTTTCACAATCGCCTATGATCAATTGAATCAGTATTTTTATTTTCCTTTCCTATGTCAAACAGCATCCACGATAATGTTTATTTATAACAAGAATAGATCACGTAACCAAAAACTAGCCTCTTTTTCCTCTAACAACGACAACCAACTTGGTACAGCCAACCAGTAGGAAGAAAACAAATGGCTTTCTGATTCCATTGATGAACGCCAAATTGGCATGTGTCACGTCACTACTGGACATTGTACGTGCTCTGCATAGCATGACAGTCGCTACAGAAAATTAATAGTTAAATCACAACGTACATACTTTATTATGCGCTCGATTTATTATTGGTCACATAATTTGATTCGTGTATTCGGCATTTATTTTGACAGTGGTTTAAAAATGGAACAATTCATGTGAAAAAAGATATTCTTGAAAATGGAACATTATTTTTTGTTCGTGTCGTGTTGTCTGTGCTTTTGTTGCAATAGCATGGAATTCGCATGTACTAGGTATACTTATATATTACTTTTAACAGTTATTCGTGCTGCAAAAGTTGCTGATATTGCTAATTTTGAATGAGTTTTTTTTTATTATAAGCTCTTTTTCAACAAAACCCAACATATCCCAAATGTATTCAACATTACATTGTATGCGGGATGAATACTGTAGTCGAAAACATGGCTACCGAGGCAAAATGTAATTAAGTTTTCCTCGTGAACAATTCTCAATTGCAGGCATTTCATAGTTTGAAATCGTGCATTGTAAGCCAGTCATTTAGACACTCATGTTCCGCTATGGATATTTTCTGTTAAAAGCTGATGATCAATAAATCGAGTAGAGTTATAGTGTTGGTTAAAGCAAACACTTAGTCAGTATATTATTTCTGCCTAAAGCATTTTTAATCGTCAAAAATATTATAAATTCTGCAACTATTTTCGCTAATTTAAAACTTCACCGACCAATTCACTGGTCGCGGGCACAAAACATTTTTTCTTAACAAATGAGGTTACATACCATTATGGTGTAGCACCAGTATAACCTCCCCACAGACTGGAGTACCAAACAAACACTAAAAACAAAACATTATAATTAAGACTAATTCACACTATCAAAAGTAATGATGATGAATCCAAACACGGCTGATCAAGTAGGTGTGAAAATGAACGCTAATTAACTCGTGACTGATGTTGCCTCACTGTTCCTGGGCGCCATTTTAAGATACGTGGTAGACAGTATGGCACACACAATGGTAGCTTTTGTTATAGATTCATTGGCCATGATGTACTATCTAATAGAAGACCTTGGATTGTAGCGTATTTTTTTTAAATGAAGAGGAAGATAACCTTGGTCTAACCACACGCCACATTTTGAGGAAAGATGTTAAAGACATATCCGAACGACACAGATGAAAGTTAAGGACGATTGCTACACGATTTCTCTTATGATCAAAAATCCAAGACATTCGACGAAGAAATTTACCTGCAGTACCTTTATACTAAGACTATCTATGTAGTATATAAATGAATAAAAACTACATAATCTTCTTATTAAATATTAGTTTACAAAAAAAATACCATTTTTGAAAACCCTGCGCAATCATTTATCAATTTCCTCTTGAAACAATAAATCAAAAACTAAAGGAAACTATTGATCAAGATGTCTCCTTAAATAACAACTAACTTCATATGGTTAGAAGATATTTATTGCAATTCAGATAGACATACTTTTATTTATATATCCGTGATTGCAGTACAACCAGTGCATTATATACTAGACACGTGTATATACTTGAGTCAATATGTACATGGCGAGCACATCAAGTTACCCCAATCTGTCAAGATTCTTTGATAGTTTTTCAACTTTATTACAAAAGAATAAGGTTAATTTTCAATTGGAATAATTTGACAGTTTGGGATAGCTTGATGTGCTGGCGTCTGTACTAGCTCAAAGAAGAAGATGAATGGCTATAAAGAATGAACGATATACGAATGCCTGCATAAATAAATCTATAAATATATAATAATATCTTTTAGGTAATAAAATAACTAACAATTAAGTTGGTATTATTAGGTAGAAGTATATTAAATAATACATATTAGAACTAAATTTGTATCATTCTGTTCGTTTAACTTCTGGTCGTTGGCCTTCCTTCACTTAGGCCACAGCACTATCACATACATATTTCTTCACCTTCCACATCCATTCTGTCAGCTTGAAGGTCTGCCTGCCTTTTTTTTTGTAATTATTATTCATTGGTAATTTAAAGAAAAATAGCTGTCATTTTCTATTAATCAACAGTTTTTTTTTCACCGAAGGAAAATTTCTACGCAATGAGGTTCAGAATCACGTACTGAATCTATGGTCACCGGCTTCGCGTCGATGTCCCTTCCACCCTATATAGTAGAGAGGTTTCTCACAATGTTTTCGATCTTCACTCAAATACTCGTCAGCTCCAAGGACTACACGTTCTTCGGCAGATATTACCAGCTCTCTGCCAACTTAGAGTACTTACCCTGAAATGTATGTCAGCCAGCATCAAGAATACCTATAAGAACTCATTGCAGAATTCCGATAACACTAACTCGGATACATTCCAAAAACAACAGTCATTTATTCGCCCGTCACTTGTTTTTTCGCAGAAACGACCTGACACCCAGATATATCTTATTCAGAGTTGCTACCTACCTACTAAGCGGTCAAGTTCAACATTCCCGTAAGACATTCATTCAAGACTCGGGTCACTCATACATTATGTATTTAATGTATATTTATATACACTATTCAAATAACCGTGTTGACCGGAGTTTGATGGCGACTGTTTGCGAACGTCAGAATAGACGGATGCAAGAAATTCGTCATTTTAAAGGCACATCCTGTTAGATATAAAGATCGGTATATAAACATTAGGAACACAATAAGATGGATGACGTCATGCGCGAAATGTGCAGTAGTTTATTTTTTCCTTCGCCTGTTATTGTATCTAAAGTATGGTCAATGGATTTCCCTGCTATCTAATTTTCATTTTCATCTTCTTCTTCTTTTCTGGTGGTCAGTGCTAACCTGCTGTCAGAGTTTTTTAGCTGCCCATCAGCCTCTGACTTAACTTCACATGCTGTTGAGAAGTATCTCTCAGGCATGCTAGTTTCCTCACGATGTTTTCCTTCACCGATTTTTAAGCAAGTAATAATTATACAATGATAAATATGGTCTGATACTGTAAGAAATGTTGAGGTTTGATTCCTTTTCTGCACATTAACGTGGCTAATTCATGTCTTGGAATTAAAGTATTTAATTTGTATGAAATAATAATATCAACGTCTCCTATAGGCGTCTTCTAAAGTTCTGCACTTTTACAAATTCTGTTTTACGTTTTTCGTGCAAGATTAAATGCTCTTTTAGAGATACGGAAGTCTCGTGAGCGTCAATGCGGAATTTTAGTTTTGTGCAAATAAATTCACAATACGGATTGAGTGCCAAGTTTAAAGATTTTTTTGTTTTCTGTTATTTTACGTCTCTTTTGTCAAAATATACTATAACTATAGGTAAAAGATTTTTAAATGCACTTAGCTTTAAATCACATTCGGAAATTTATATTTGCTCCACACGTTCTACTAAAGCCAGTTTTCCATTTTGCCAATTTTGGCACGGGAACGGGACTATAAGAGCACCGTTATAATATAATACCTAAGACTGGCAGGCGTGAAATAAGCATTAGTACTGAAAAATAAATATATGTACATCTTGACATCGGATTTTATTGCTTTGGTAGGAGTAAGCCTCAAAAAAAAAGAATTAAAAAAAATTGTGACCACAGATACAATAAAATTATTGGTGTTCCATAATAGTATAAGTATCAATGTAATGTTACAATTGGGTTTTGTGTCAATGTAATGTTGAAATTTTTTTGGACACGTATTTTTTCCTTGTTTACATAATTCAAAGATAACATGTGTTTTAAATGCGCCACGGCTACCGTGGAGTTTCTTGCCGGCTACCCTACACCTACTTTCTGAATTTTCATACATGCCTATGTAGTTTTATGTAAATATATAAACTGTTTACTTTTGATTGGAAAAACTTGCAAAACAAAGATTGTAAACTATTCAATTAATACTTGTCATGTATACCTACATCTTTTTGAGACTGATTATATATTTTTATGTATTTCTTGGTGCATCTCGACATCCGACATGTTGGCTCTCACACCGGGTATATCATCAACTGCTATTGCTTCCTGCACCTCGCAAGTTCCTGCAAGTTCTTGCAAGTTTCCAGGCTAAAGGAAAAATATAAATTGTGATAAGTTGACAGTTCAGCGAGAAGTTGGCTGCACTCCAAACTAAATGTAGGTACACGGGTAAGTTCGTTAAGTCGTTCTGCAGCGATCTTTGGTATTTTTATCTCGGTCATTAACTTGGTTATCTGCAAGATTTTTCAATAACTTTTTTAATATTCTAGTGCTAGGAAAATTATGTGGATTTATAGTTTATAGCTAGAAATGTTATGGGTTTATGAAGTAACGGCTATCTAATTTCCCGTTTCTAATTTTTAATTTTTAACGTTTTCCCGTGTACCGTAAAATTGTTTATAGTCCAACCAACATTTAGCCATACGTATCTTGAGTGTAGTCTCATCGTTTATGAAAGTATAAAGTTTTAAATTTTCCCAATTAAAAATAAACCTTATGCTTTTGTTATAAAGTTGAAAAACTAACGAAGAAATTGGACATATTGAGGAAAGTTGATATGCTGGACTCTGTACTTTGAGGTGTCTTATACTACTGACACTGGACTCACGTGGAAGGTTAAGGCCTACTCTCTCTCACCGAGAGGAGGCTTGCGTCTTAGCAGTATAAACATTATGGGTTGTGAGGCTTATGCTACATTGATAGGTCCGTCCATAATCAGACAACAATGTCTGTACTCTAGGACTGTTTATACTATTAAACAGTAACCTTTCCGCCCCGTTTAGAATGTCCAGTAGCGTTTAAGTAGTGTGTATTACTAACAACATATGGATCAGGGTCTGAATAAAGTTTCTTTTTTTCTTAATACGAGATTTGAAGTCATGCATCCATTTGCTAACGATAAACCCCACCGTAAAATTATTAGTAACTAGCTGCGGCCAGCGGCTTCGCCCGCTTAGATGTCAGAATGTATCCCAAGGAAACGTCCTACCGTGTCATAAACTACCTCTGTGCCAATTTTCATCCAGATCCGTTCAGCCGTTTGAGCGTGAACGACGGACAAACTCACACACTCACTCACAAACTTTACCTAACTAACCATAGACTAACTCAACCATCCCACTATTTATCCAACAGATCATCAGATAATTATAGAAAATCGCTGCATTGTGCACGTTTGATCTTAACCAAAGTATTTTAATGAGATATTGTCACACGTCCGTGCATTGCTCCCAATATTATTTACTTTCCTGCTCTGCTGTGTATGTACCTACTGAGCGAGGTACACTAATTAACGACAACTTTGTAAACAGCGGTGAGATCACTGTTCAAATACTTTTGGACTTTAGGTAGCCACGTAGATAGGCACAATAGGTACACATACATTGAACCTATACACACACGAAATTAAGTTGTGTCAGTTGGTTTGTTACCTATTCACGCCTTTTTTTTTAAGGGTGAGAAATTATCCAATGACTTCTCCGCTCTAGGTGGAGCGGAAGGGAGTGTCAGACTCTTACTGACTAAAACCCATCTATGTTCTTTCCTTAGCCTTTTATGTTCTGGGGTAGGCAGTGGTAACCTTTTCGGACAATCCCGCTTAACCTATTCACGCCTACAACACTGAACCGATCATCCTGAAATTTTACAACATTGTCAGGTGTACAGATACGGACGTATAACAAATGAACATGAACCTTATTCTTTAGTACTAAAGTTGAAAATCTATCAAAGAAGTTTTACAGATTGGGGTGTGCTGGCCTCTGTACATCTTAATCCTAATCCTAAGTAATATTATAAATGCGAAAGTAAGTTTGTTAGTTTTTTTGTTACTTTTTCACACCTATTACTGAAATTTTGTAAATACGTTGTCAGGTGTACGCTAACGGACGTAGGGGTACCTTTCATCCAGAAAAAGAACTGTTCCCGAGGAAAACAACAGTTACGTTCTTATGACAATAGATGGCGCCACGTGTACGTTCCGTATTGAGTCCATGATTTCAACTGCCAAACAACAAGCAGATGACAACACGAATTGATTGTCAAATTCTAAATTAGCGCGAGCAAAGCCGCAGTCAAAAGCTAGTAATTGATAAAGAGTAGTTTACTTTCACAATTGATTACGACGCTGTAGCTGTGCGCGTGAGTTTGACTATCAGTAAGCAATTCTTTTTATTTCTCTTTATGATTATGATTCACATATTTATTCAATTTGCTGGTACTTCAAAAAATTTAGTGAGTATAAACGTATTATTAGATAGACATCAGGATTTAGGGATGTACCCCGCTGCCTAACCCTTCGAGTTTGCAAGCGTGATGGTATGTTACCAGGATTTGTGTCGTGTCATTTCAACGCAAATAAGTGGTCCATTTGGGCCCCTTCTAACGATAGTCTCGAATGCCATCTCTGTAGTCGAGAGTGCTCGTACGATAATATGAAATTGCAAAAAAACATAATTGGTGAATCAGGGTCTACAGGTGAGTAATGTAGGTAGTAAATTCCGAGTGTCATGGTATGTTAAGTGTATTTTCCAATACATTTATAGATTATTTTAAAAAGGGTTTCCCAGGAGTGGGACAGGCTAGGCTAAATAAAAAATGAATTGATTCTAGATAAAATCTAAAGAATAGTAGGCGATACAACACGTGATAGACTATCACTTTTTTTTTTTTTAAAGCTGGGAAATCATCCAATGACTGCTCGCGCTCTGGGTGGAGCGGAAGGGAGTGTCAGACTCTTACTGATTAAAACCCATCCATGTTCCTTCCGTAGCCCTTTATGTTCCGGGGTAATCCCGCTTACCCGGCAGGCTTGGCCCTGAGGGGCCCCTTCATATGCTGACATCTCTTTGAGGCGCGCGTGGAACATATACGCGCCGCACGGCACGGGTCTGGTGCTGATCGGACGGTGAGTCACCCATTACTCACCGCCCGCAGGCCCGCGCCTACGGTGGCCGGGAGTTGTCACGTGGCTCCCGACGCCCGGAGCGTCTCCCGCGGTGGCTGGGACGGGAGGACCTTTCTCTCCCATCCCGCCACCTCCTTCGCGAGCATGACTTTTTCGCAGAAGGAGGTGACTGCCTCCCACTCCCTCTCGCCCCGGACCATGGCTTGCACCAGGGCCGGGCGCGAGAGGTCGCCGCCGCCGATCGCCTCTACGAAGAGTCCCTATATCCCTATGTATGCATAAATCTTTAAAACTACGCAACGGATTTTGATGCGGTTTTTTATTTTAATAGACAGAGTGATTCAAGAGGAAGGTTTATATGTATAATTTGACATATTTTGCGGGTGAAGCCGCGGGCGGAAGCTAGTATAGAATAAACGTATCCTCTAAGCTCCTAAGCAAATCTACTTATTTCCAGCAAGAACTTGCCCAAATAACAGTAACTTCAATTTCAGGACAATAAACAAGTGAGTAGCACAGTTTAGATAAATACAGTGCACACGATGAGATCACTGCACAAGCGCATTTGGTACCTAGTGGTACTTGGTAGGTGTGTGTACGCACACCATTCTCGTGGGCCCACTGTGTTGCCAGAATCGCTCCGGTTTAGTCACTCGAGGTGATTGGTGAAAGTAGTACACTGATTTCGGGCAAAAAGTATGCATACCTATTTCGATAAGAACAGAATAGTATAACTAGGATTATGGGAATAATACCACTTCCAGCAGTGTACTTTATTATAATATCGACATAATCATTACCATTGATTACCATCATATTCATATATTTCATTCATTTCATTGTATATTTTGGAGGACTTGTGGCTAAGCAACTACAGCAGCACGAGTACATCGATCTGGTTAAGCTACGCTTGACGGGGTTGATTCGTTGATTGGTGACCATTTTTACATCCGAATAAAATATTTTTTTCAATTTATTTAAAAATAATGCCTAAAAATTAAATTGCACTAAAGTGTACAGAAGTAGTTCAATTCGAACAAAGCAACTATAATTATATTCGACTTTGAATGAATAAATTATGATTAAAATCTCGCTACCTCTCCTGCCTTCCACCATCCCCAATGAATCAGTCTTTACACTCCACGCCAATTCATTAGTAGCTCCACTTGTTTGCAAATTAGTCTTTGTACTATACAATAGGATTGCATAACATTACACGACATCATACTTAGTGCCAAAGGACTGTCTGACCCTGTTATGGTAAGAAGACTCATGCTACATCTTAATATGGCGTGTGATGGCAAGAGTATGTTCGATGTTTAGTCAGTATTTTTTGTGACTAAAACCATCCAAATTCTTTCCTTAGCCCTATGTGTTTAAGCGGGATTGTCCGAAAGGGTTTCCCCTACCCCGGAACATAAAGGGCTAAGGAAGGAACATGTATGGGTTTTAGTCAGTAAAAGTCTGACACTCCCTGCCGCTCTACCCAGACCGGGAGGAGTCATTTGATGATTTCCCACCCTCAAAAAAAAAGGCATATGAGTTCCGGGGTCGCGGTTACCCCTTCGTACAGTCCCTCTGACCCGGCAGGGCCTAAAAAATCTTACGTGTTTAATCGGTCGCTTTATCCTAGTTCGTTAGATGGTCTCACTGCTAGTTTCTTTGACACTAAATTGTCTCATCGTGGCAATACATATTCTCGTTCTAGTGGTGTTTACTAAACTGCAGTAATAGTTACGTACCTACATTTTATCAAGTAAATGTATGTACAGACGCCAGCACATGAAGTTATCCCAAACTGTCAAATATTCCCAATCGAACGTGAACCTTATAATTTTGAAATAAAGTTGAAAATCTATCAAATAAATTTGACAGATTGGGGTAGCTTTATGTGCTGGCCTCTGTACGTAAATATCACTATCTTTCAATACAGTCATACATTACCATATATTGTTATCAATGTTATTAGTGAGATATGCATCGGTTTTATTAATAAATTGTATGGAAAAATGGAACGTGTAGAAAGAAATTATAAATATTCTGTAATTTATTGATAATCCCAGCAGAATCTCCTCCGAGAGGATGCTTATGTGTTCCTGTTGAGGAATTTCGAGTAAAAGGAATTATGGCTGAATGTCCAAGGAAACTGAAAGCGAGATCTAGTCTTCAATCAATAAGTTTGTTCCCTAGACTGTTGAGTAGTGTAACATAGTGTAACATTTTGATTGCCTAAAAACAAATCGATGCAATACCTACCTGACAGCTGTATACAGTGTGGATACAAAAATCTAATAAAATTATGATACGACGATATGATATGATATGCCTCGTATTACTTCTAAAGCATAAAAATAATTGGATATTTATTCCTTCAGTTCGCATTCAAAATAACATGAAAAATATCTGCCTTCTTAGAAACATTGAGAGAAACTTCAAACGGCTTCCGAACAAAAGTTTGCGTTTGATAAATATAAGTGCATTTTTAATTAATAAAAATTGTACCTATAACTGTTGAAGCGAACCTACACGTGCAAAACAATTTTCATGAAAACGAATTAAAACTGTTGAAAGAGAAAACATATTAATTACTGCTTGGAGTTTGTTGGTCGTATTTATTGCACAAATGTACACGTGGGAAGACTTTCCGCATATTCTGATTTAAACTTAGATATTACTGACTTATGGGTAGGCCTTCTTTGTTTGAGAAGAGGCCTTTGGCCTGAAGTAGGAGCGTAAAAGATTGATATTATTATAATTATTACACATAAGTACAGGCAAGAAACCCACCATTAATGGACAAGCCTTAACTAACATTACAATCTTATGGTATCAATTCTATCTTAGTGTCTTTTCAGTTTTAGTCTCTTTTTAATCTTAGTCTTATTTATAAAGAAAGAAAATACGCGTATTTGCCGAGTTTTTCCCAACTTTGTTGGGGCCGGTTTTCAGTCTAACCGGATGCAGCTGACCTCCACAGCCCAGTTAGTAACTGGGTAATACAATATCCCTTGCTAAGACTGGCTGCCAGACTTTCGGGCTTCTGACTACCCGTAACGACTGTCAAAATCCACGAATGACAGCCGGGACTAATGGCTTAACGTACTTTCCGAGACACGGAGGAGTATAGATAAGTAAAGATGGTCACCCATCCATGGACCAACCGTGCGGCTGTTTAGTATTAAGCCGTTTGCTCCTCCTTATTTGCATCAAAACATGATGCAGTAAAAAAAAACACAACATAACATCCGCGCACAACGGCCATCGCTCAATATTTCCATCAATTCAATATCTTAGGTTTCATTCTTAGGTAACAACAGCAACGCTAAGGTACTAGTTAGCAGCATTCAAATACAGGTCGTATAATTGTTCTACCTAGTCCACCAGCCCGTACCAATATTTATCTTCAGACCCAACAAGATGGTCGCATATTATTACTAGCCACATTAAACACGTAGGTCATCTAAATTATCATCCTCCATCATTATCATGTTAAAACACATAATAGAGCTACCTGTATTTCCAATTTACACGACGAAGACATAAAAATACTACTTTGATTTATGTTCGAAATTCAAACTGCATTCGATGAAATCAAAGACCCTGAAAAAAAAATGTGGAAGTTGTATAACGCCAAAGCTTTTAAGTCTAAAAATAACTTCGAGCGTTTTTCTGAAAGTGATGGATGAAATTTTAAGTAAAAATTGCATAATTTATTTTGCCTTTGGTATTTGCTGTATATAAGCGGGGTAATTGCGTTATATACTAGAAGGAGGCGCTCGTGGCTAAGTAATAACAGCTGCACAGGGGCTCAAGTCTGCTATTACAATAGTGTCAGAATGGTCGATCATTGATTTCAAAATTGTTGATTTTGACAAGTTTCGTAATCTACTAATATAATGGCGTCATTATGACTTTCCAATGGTCAACCACTGACACACCATTGAAAGAAATGGCTTAAATTGGTATTCTCGTACGTAATGACAGTTGAATGTCAGACTTAAGCGGTAATCTGCTAAAAATTTGACAGTTCCTTTGATCATTGAACTACCATTCCAACGTCATTGTGCAGTCATAGCTTTTAAATACGTGCAATACTGTGCGTCCAAAAAGTTTTTGCATTTAAATCGTGTTTGTGGAGTAATATTGCATCCAAGATGCATTCAGTGCGATCTAACATCTTGGAACTAGCTAACGCAGTGGATGCTAGAGAAAGAAGATGCAGGGAATCCAAACAACGTCGTTTGGCCCGTCGGTTAACAAGTTACTAGTATTGTGTTTGTGGAATATTTATTGAATGGAAAAGGACTCAGTAAGGAAGTTAATTGAAGAAGTCATTACCATTATGGCCAGACGAAAAGTGAAACGATAGCGTATCGGCAGAAATGAAGGTGAGAAAACTGAATTTGTCAATTATTTATTATTCTATAGCTATAAACACGAAATAAGTTGATTAATCGTAATTTTTTATTGCAGATTCTAATAGCACTTGCATTTTATGCATCAGGGTCTTACCAAAATTTTATTGGACAGAGTTATATGACATAATGTTTCACAAATCAAGAACAATTAATGAAGTTAGAGGCATTAAATAAAATATATAGCCATTTACTATATTTTAATGTAATGTAATCATCATTCATTTAACATAAATAAAAACAGATAAAACGTCAGTAAGCCGTAATGTCACATTTGACTTTGACAGCTAAACAGATAAAATATTGAGTTGTATAGTTTCACATATTTTATCCGCGTTGCACATAAATTTAATGTTTTTTTGCTATTGACGAACTTCTTACTACTTCAGATTACTTATAACACTAATAGATAATATGTAAAAATATATATAAATGAAACCTGGAATGAATAAATGTTCAAATTTTCTTAGTAGTTTTTAGGAAATCATTTCTACCAACGGTTTTTATAATAATGGCAATACGACAATGTCATTATGACACAATTCTATTACGAGACCATTGACCGATCAATGATCGACCATTATAAATTTGCAGATTACGAACTTTTAGCAAAATGACAATGGGATCGTGTTGGAATGACGAATTTATTAAAAATAGCAGACTTGGGGCCCTGGTCGATCGATCAGGTTAAGCTTCGCTTACCAAGGTTGGCCGTGGATGGGTAACCATCTTTACATACAGAGATTCCTCCGTGCCTGGGAAACCACGTTACGCCGTTGGTCCCGGCTGTCATTTGGGCATCTTTGACAGTCGTTACGGGTCGTCACAAGCCCGAAAATCTGACAACCAGTCTTACCAAGAGGTATCGTGTTACCTAGTTACTAGGTTGTGGAGGTCAGATAGGCAGTCGCTCCGTGTAAAATACTGGTATTTAGTTGCATCCAGTTAAACTGGAAGCTGACTCCAATATAGTTGGGAAAACGCTCGGCAGATTAAATTGCGTAACACACTAATAGTAGCAAACGGTTTAGTTTTGTCGTTTCCACAATATTCATTGCATTATTGACGTTGTTGGCAAGTCAATTCTTTTAATTACATACGTTCTAACGAAACATATAATAAAAAAGAAACAAAAAAACTGCTGGTAAGGCATAATACCTGGCGCAGAAACAGCGCTGCTCTATATCTAAATAAATGTGACGTAACTCCGCGGTTTTTCTGCATCACCGCGCGAAGTAGCTTCATGAAACTTAATTAGAAACGGTTGCGAATGGTTTTAACAGCCTTCGTTAGGACTGGCTTTTGCGTTATTTGCTCTGAACTTTTGTTTCCGTTCGTAATTGATGCGGTTTCAAATATAGTCTATTTTTGTTTTTTCTCTCCTCGGTTAACTGAAACCAGTGCATGGAGCGTAAAACAGATTGAAAGCCTAGAAATTTCAGTTCTGGTAATGTATTATTTTTCAGTAAAAAGGGACAATAGTTGGAGTCTTTATAAAAAGTACTCTCATTAACAACAACACAATTTATTAATTAACTTATAGGTACTGAGCGGGATTTTGCGAAAGGGTTCCTGCTACCCTGGAACATAAAGGGCTAAGGAAGGAACATGGATGGGTTTTAGTCAGTAAGAGTCTGACAGTCTCTTCCACGCCACTCAGAGCGGCATGGGTCATATGATTATTTCTCACCCTCAAAAAATTATCTCATATCATCTATTTTCACAAGATATGTTAAATAAGTAGGTAGGTAAAAGTTTTTTTTATACGTATTTTTTTAAATAATAATTGTGTCAGTTGTGATTGATCCTTTTTGACTGTTTGTATTTCCAACGCCCCAAATAAAATATTTCTTTCTTTGTTAAATAAAGTGATCCATTTCACCTATAATTATTTTCTTATATCTACCTTTCTGTCATCTGACCGGAGACGTTCGGGTGGTCCGACAGACAAAGGATGGACCACACATGAGGACTATATGAGGGCATGGAAGAGACAGATGCGGGCTCTTAACAAAGGTCTGAGATCATACACTAGCTCCCTCAAGTGGTGAAGGGTGGGAGTTATTGAGGGCTGTTTCTAAAAGTGGTCATTCACGTCCTACTTTGAATAGAATAAATTAATTTGGGATGTAACTGCCATTTTCATTGTTCATGTGTTCAGAAGGTTGTGATAGCTTGTGATATTTTAGACAAATCAATCTTCAATCTCTCAGCCTTTTCCCAAATATATTGGGGTCGACTTCCAGTCTAACCGAATGCAGCTGAATACCAGTATTTTACATGGAGCGACTGCTTTATCTGACCTCCACAACCCAGTCACTAACTGGGTTATACAATACCCCTTGGTAAGACTGGCTGTTGGACTTTCCGGTTTCTGATTACCCGTAACGACTGTCAAAGATCCACGAATGCCAGCCGGGACCAACGGCTTAAAGTGCTTTCCGAGGCATGGAAGGGTCTCGATATCTAAAGATGGTCACCTATCCACGGACCAAGCAAGCGTAGCTTAACGTGAAGGATCGATCCGTGCGGCTGTTATTACTTAGCCACGAGCTCCTCTGATATTTTAGACCAGTATAGTTTGAAATTGTAACTCTATTATCCTAGTTGAAGTCAGTGTATACTTAAATCCATATTGACGCGTTATCGTGAGCCTGCACCCAATACTAAATTGATCGCTCGCACATACGTCAAGTGTCGTATTTACCGCCATTTTGCACAATATAGGCTGAACACAGCTCTTGTTTTCGCGATATCACCCATCTGAACTAAGCCTAAATTGACCATAAACGCATCATTTAATTTTTCTTTTAAATATCACATAAATCAAGTGTCTTCCCGTTAACTTACAGTGACTAAGAAAGACGTTATTGGATGATTTCTTGATTATAAAGTTATTAAGAAGTTTAAGTTAAATTTAAATTACTTACGGTTGATTTCACCAATGAAACTGAACGCGATCAACGTAGAAACCACGATTAAGAGCTGTTTGTGGCAATAGTTTCTATGCAATATTGACACTGACAGGAACTCGGTTTAGATGTGCTGAACTGCTGAACTGCAGTTTTATTGGTGAAATTAGCACTTATTATGTAATGGACTAAATTTTAATGTGAAATATAGCCGATTGTGACATTTTATAATAGAAAAAAATATTTTTCGACACGGAGGATGGTATATTATGTGTAAAATGTGAGGAACATCGACGCGTAAACTGTTCACATGGATTCAGCCCATGATTCCAGACTCTCGAGGGTAGAAATTATCAGCGGAATAATCCGAAAGAGTTACCGCTACCCCGGAACATAAAGGGCTAAGGAAGGAACATAGATGGATTTTAGTCAGTAAGAGTCTGATACACTCTTCCGCCCCACCCAGAGCGGAATGGAATAATTTGATAATTTCTCACCCTCAAAAAAAAGGGAAGAAATTTTTCGTCGGTTTTCACGTTGTTCTCCATTATACCTTGTGTATTTACATGTATATTCTGTGTCGAAAAGTATACGGCAAAAATCTCATCTTGTTATGGTGTTGACCATACATTTGTGGCAGTCGTCTGACGCGACCAAAAATTGAGCAGTTTTCATGTTTGAAGCCATATTTTTGCGGCTAATGTACAGAGGCCAGCACGTCAAGCTATCCCTAACTGTCAAATTTTCTCAATTAAAAATGAACCTTACGTCTTTGCAATAAAGTTGAAATATTATCAAAGAAATTTGACAGATTGTGGTAACTTGATGTGCTGGCCTCTGTACTACGTCAGAGTATGGCAATCATTCTGATGTTTCCTATGCACCTTCTACCATTCTATTTTCAGATGACCTTTACAAGCAATCTGATGCGACAGACGGTGTATTCTGTAAAAAAAACTCACCGTGAAAACTGACGAGAAGTGATCTTTTTTTTTTTTTTAAGACAATTCCCAATCATCCAATGACTGCTCCCGCTCTGGGTGGAGCGGAAGGGAGTGTCAGACTCTTACTGACTAAAACCCATCCATGTTCTTTCCGTAGCCCTTTATGTTCCGGGGTAGCGGTAACCCTTTCGGACAATCCCGCTTACCCGGCAGGCTTGGCCCTGAGGGGCCCCTTCATATGCTGACATCTCTTTGAGGCGCGCGTGGAACATATACGCGTCGTCCGGCACGGGTCTGGTGCTGATCGGACGGTGAGTCACCCATTACTCACCGCCTGCAGGCCCGCGCCTACGGTGGCCGGGAGTCGTCACGTGGCTCCAGACGCCCGGAGCGTCTCCCGCGGCGGCTGGGACGGGAGGACCTTCCTCTCTCCCATCCCGCCACCTCCTTCGCGAGCATAACTTTTTCGCAGAAGGAGGTGACTGCCTCCCACTCCCTCTCGCCCCGGACCATGGCTTGCACCAGGGCTGGGCGCGAGAGGTCGCCGCCGCCGATCGCCTCTACGAGGACACGGCGGTGCTCCGCCCAAGCAGGGCAGGTTTGCACCGTGTGCTCTACCGTGTCCTCTGGGCGATCCTCGCAGTGGTGACACCCGGGCGTTTCCTCCCGCCTGATGATGTGCAGGAACCTCCCGAAACATCCATGTCTGGTGAAGACCTGCGTCAGGCGGTAGATGAGGGCGCCGTGACGCCTCTCTAGCCACTCCTCAAAGAGGGGGATTTCCGCCACTATCGTGGCGTGCCCTGCGCTGGGTTGCGACAGTCGCTGATTCCAGGCCGCCATGAGATCGCGCCGGAGGTCCGTCCACTCCGCCGCAATTTGCTGCGGAAACGGAGTTTCCCCCCGGCTAAGTACCTCCGCGCGCCACACGTACAGGCGCGCGAGGACTATCGCCTCCAGATCCCACGGCGGCAGTCCGGCAAGGAGGCTTGCCGCCTCGCCCGAGATCGTGCGGTACCCCCGGATTAGCCGAATGGCTACCACCTTTTGGGGCGCGTTCAGATAGTGGGCGGCTCGCCACCGCAATGAACGCGCCCACACCGGGGCCCCGTAAAGGGCCATGGACCGCACGACTCCCGCGTAAAGCCTCCGGCAGGAGGCGTTTGGCCCCCTCAAATTGGGCAAGAGCCGCTTGAAGGCGGCCCCAGTCCGTTCCAGCTTGGGGGCCAAACGTCGGAAGTGCTCCACGAAATTCCATCGGCTGTCGAGGACCAGACCCAGGTATTTCATCGTGGTCTCGACGCCGATGTGAACCCCTCCTACCGTAAGTTGGGATCCCGATGGTGGCCTATTCCGAGGCCCATGAAAGGGCATGGCCTCGGATTTGTGCAATGCCACCTCGAGACCCAACTGCCGGATCCTACGAGAAGTGATCTTGCAGTGATATTTTAACAGTGTCAATGTAACGTCACCAAGTAAAATGACAACTCACCCCAAGCTCACTTCACATTAGTTCGTCACGAGGAGATTAAAAAAAAATGTATTTTTATTATTCGTTGAGATTTGTATTGATATTTCGATCAACTTACAACCTGATACAGACCTAAAAAAAACGTAAGAAAATTTGAATTTCGCAGACCAACCTGTAGCTTTCACCTTAATAATAGATACAGCACGGCGCAAGCAACTTACCATTCTCCATTTAAACCAGTTTCTTGTAACACGGCTGAATATCGTATTCATGAAATTTCGGATAGCCTTCCTCCACGCAGATAGGGCGAGTAATGAAAGAAAGGAGGTAGTGTTACTATTGTATTAACTTGTAATACGGTTTTCTGAGAGACGTAGAACGATTTGTAGGTAGGTGGTAGGTAGGTGAGCCGACAGATGGGGTTAATATAAATGAGTACAAAATCTCAACGTGAAAACTTAAGTGAAATCACCTGTCAATAATGTCAATCATAGCATCAAATGGAATAACAGCTCACTTCACCTAATATGTCACGCTGAGATTTTATTGCGATGTGAAATCGAATTTGTTTTTTATTAAATAATATAATTATATTAGACTTACACTAGTGAGTGATAAGTTTTTGAAAGAAAGAATATCAAAAGAAGATCTGTTGTGAGAAAATTACCTGCGCCCTAATTTTGTGACACATCTGCAATCACAATCAATAGCTTTATAAGTTTTAAGAATTCGGACGTTGCCAAAGAAAAAATGTTTTAATGATCATTATGAACACGACAGAATTATTTTTATCTACAGCATCTACGCTCTTGGAGTCAATTTTACGAACTAAATTGAACTGGATCAGCAAATCTAAACTGCTTTCAACAGCTGTCAGTGTCTATATTCGATATATGACAGCTCTTGAACGCAATTTGGGTGCAACCGCAACGCAACCGTCTCTTCTAAGAATATTTAGTGGCATTAGTTCTAGGTAGTCTGCTTTACTTAACGACGCGATTTCGCGGTGATATTTTAAGGTACAGAGACCAGCACATGAAGTTACCCCAATCTGTCAAATTTCTTTGATAGTTTTTCAACTTTATTACAAAAGGAGAAGTTTCATTTTCAGTTGCAAAAAATGGCGTTTGTACAAGTTTATTATCGTTGTGTATATAATTTATACGAGAAGTTTTATATTTGTTTGTGTTTGATGCTGGAATACTGATTCGGAATTTGAGAAATGCAGTGATGTCCTTAAGCCCCGACTAACTGTATTGTTTTAAATCCTTTTAAGTAGAATGATGTAAAATGACATTTATTAATGTAAAGTGGTAATATTTATCAGAATCAGAATTTACAAATATGTGTTGATATTATATAAAAATACTACTGCCTTGTTGGTTGCAAGCGCTACTACTGAGCATGAGGTCCTGGATTCGATTCCCGGGTCGAGCCAAGCTTTATAGTGTTACAGTAGCAGCCTTTTTTTTAAGGCTGGGAAATCATTTTGCAAATCGCGAAAGATTAAGAATTGACCAATCAGAACGCTCGACTTCTCCCACTGCCAACAACATTCATGATATACCTTTTTTTTTTTTTTTTAAGGCTGGGAAATCATCCAATGACTGCTCCCGCTCTGGGTGGAGCGGAAGGGAGTGTCAGACTCTTACTGACTAAAACCCATCCATGTTCCTTCCGTAGCCCTTTATGTTCCGGGGTAGCGGTAACCCTTTCGGACAATCCCGCTTATTTCATGATATACCTAGATTTATTATAATAATTATCACTAAAGTGTCCCCGTGACATTACAATGTTACTAAAATCAGGCCGATAAATTGTAAGCAATGAAGTCGGTTGACAATCTACCGTTTAATTATAATATCACTAGTAAAATTGTAATATCACGGCGTTGACATTATACCTGCGACATATATAAGGCGTAGGAATTTAAAGTAAAAGTTTACTTAAATATGAACTTTAAAACTCTGACATAGAGTATGCTTGGCGTATTGCCAGAACTTGCCTTGCTCTCACAAATTGGGTAGCAGTTGTAGGTAGGTAGCATTTTATTAAAATTAAGCTATTTTATTTAAGTCATCTTGCTTCGTCTTATACGCTATATTTTGCATTTTTTTTTGTTGAGTAATTCTTTAACGGGTGGTAAATCCGCTGTGATTTGCTAATTCTTCGACTCCATGGCATTCTCATTATAGGTATCTTCTTCTTTTCGTGTGGTTAGTGGCTAACCTGGTGTCAGAGTTTATATTCCGCCCATGGGCCTCTGACTTAGCATTATACAGGGCTGAGTTTTGTAAAGGCACCTGAAGGGAAAGTACTCTTAATACTGTAGATAGCAAATTTTACTCAAAGAAAACTTTCCTCTATTTTTGAAAAGAAAAAAACTGGTAAATTTTGAAGTACCGTGTTTGTCCGATGCGTTGAACGCTTGGAAAATGGCTTGTCCCAATACGGATTTGCCCGACAACCAGTCCTCCCAGAGACAGTGGGGCGTGCCACTCTGCAGTATTATACGGGATAACCTAGTAAACACGTCACCTAATACTGTTGAGCGTGCCCGTCTGCTGGCTGTGGGAGAATGGGAGTCAGGCTTGTGGCTTCAGGCGCTCCCGTCGTTTCGGCTCGCTACGTGTCTCCGCTTGGGCGCACCTTGTGTTGCTCCGCATCGGTGTCACTGCGGTGAAGCTGTTGACAGTCTCGGGCACCATGGCCTGTCCTGCGGCAGGAGTGCAGGTCGCATATCACGTCACGCCAGCATCAACGACATTATTCGTCGAGCCCTTGCCACCGCCGGCGTACCAGCGGTATTAGAACCAAACGGCTTGGTACGTGACGATGGTAAGCGACCAGACGGAATGACTTTGTTGCCTTGGAAGGTGGGTAGGCCTCTGGTGTGGGACGCAACCTGTGTCGACACCCTTGCGCCATCTCATGTTCTTAGCACGGCGGGCTATGCTGGCGCCGCTGCTGCCGTTGCTGAGACCCTCAAGCGGCGTAAATACAGTAACCTGATGTGTAACTACAGATTTGAGCCGTTTGGGGTCGAAACTCTAGGGTCATGGGGCCCGAGTGCGCAACTCCTTTTTAAGGAAATTTCTCGTCGATTGGTCGACACTTCGCGTGACCAGAGGGCTGGATTGTTCTTTGGCCAAAGAATTAGCATTGCCATACAACGTGGCAATGCTGCCAGTCTTCTGGGCACGTTTCCTGATGACAGCGATGCGGATGAGTACTTCGACGCCTAAGTGTCCTTTTTGTCTTTTTTTCGGATTTATTTGTATATATAGTTAGTTAGATAGTCTTTTAATTTAAGTATGTATAAGTTTTTATTATTATTGGATTAAAGTAGTGATTCAAAAGGTACAATACAATAAAAAGAAAAAAAACCCGGGAATCGAACCAACTAAAATCTCTAAAAATGACACCCTGTACTTTTATTGCATTGATTGTTAGGATCAATTATAAGGATGAAATCATTCTAAGAAACTTGATAAATTAAATGAAAGGAAAACCATGAAATCTGGACTTATCTACAGTATTAAGAGTACTTCCCTCCAGGTGGCATTACAAAATTCCACCCTGTATACTGTCGAGAAAATATCAATACTCAATTTCTTTACTGTGTTCCGAAATTTACATAAGTTTTCTCTCAGACATGCTGGTTTCCTCACGATGTTTTCATGACAGGTATTTGAGGACACTGACAATTGACTACCAACACGTGGTGGTTCAAAATCAGAATTCAAGATGGCGCGGGCGCCACCAAAAATTTTCATCATTCATCTGGAGTGTCGTTTTCAGGTTTTGGTTTCCTAACGATGCGCAAGAAAGAACTTTGCACCTGACGGGGGCCCCGACCGCACACGTTTTTTTTCTTAACATTATACTTAGCGAAGGATGAACGTTTATTTTCACAAAACATAACCATGAATATACATTTAACACACAGTAAATAGGGTACACTTAAGTGCAAAAGTAATAGTGGTAGGCACGCGGAAGCCCATTGTTGGCACATTCCTCTCAAGTTTACTGCTTAGAGACTTGCTTGCACCATATACAGTAACTGGCCGCGACTGTACGAGTAAAGGATGTTTGCTGTAGTACTCTTTTCTATTTAAGTGTACCAAACTGGTTCCAAGTTGATGTGTTTTCTAATAATATTGCAAGTGTTATCATTAGGTACTATAATAGGAATAAATAAAATGAATGCATTTTGTAAGTTACGAAAAATACCAGTGTTTTCATGGAGAAACTGTCTATCTGATCTCCACTACCCAGTTACTGGGTAAGTTGATCAATCTGCCGAACCTTTTCCCAACTATGTTGGGGTCGGCTTCCAGTGTAACCGGATGCAGCTGCATACCGGTATTTTACATGGAGCGAATCTCGGCTAGCGTAGCTTAACCTGATGGATCGATCCGTGCGGCAGTTATTACTTAGCTCCTCTACTGCGTAACACGATATCCCTCGACAAGACTGATTGTCAGATATTTTCGGAGCTCAGCAACCGATACGACTGGCAAACACCCACGAATGACAGCCGGGAAGCCGACAGTTTTGAAGAGGTTTCGGTATGTAAAGATGGTCACCCATCCACGGATCGACCGCGGCAAGCGTAGCTTAACCTGATCGATCGACTCGTGTGGATATTATGACTATGCCACGAGCCCCTTATAATCATACTAATTATGTTGGCCTATTTAAATTGATTTCAAGTGGGTGGCCTGCTAATTATATCTCAGCAGTGCACTGGAACGACCTTTGCACTGCCATATGATAAGCCTTATCAATCATTAGACTAATAATCTGATATCATCTGCCTTGCCTTTTCCCAACTATGTTGGGGTCGGCTTCCAGTCTAACCGGATGCAGCTGAATACCAGTATTTTACGTGGAGCGACTGCCTATCTGACCTCCACAAACCAGTAACTGGGCAATACGATACCCCTTGGGTAAGACTGTCTGTCACACTTTCGGGCTTCTGACGACCCGTCACGACTGTCAAAGATGAACAAATGCGGCCGGGACCAACGGCTTAACGTACTTTCCGAGGCACGGAGGAGTCTCAGTATGTAAAGATGGCCACCCATCTACGACCAACCCCGGCAAGCGTAGCTTAACTTGATGGATCGACCTGTGCGACTGTTAGTACTTAGCCACGAGCTCCACTCTAATCCTCCACACTAATAATCTAATAATGTTGTTTAATTGTTTCAGGTAAATATTGGATGGATGTGTGCGGCTGCCGATTGCATCCTTGAAAAGCAATTATTTTCCGTGGATTCGGGTAAAAATCTTTTTTGCCTAAGGATTGGAAATCATATTATTTTATTATTATTATCATATTTGATGTCAGGAAAGTTGTGAGTATGAATGTGGATCGCTATACAAGTAGATCCCTCTACTTGTATAGCGGCCCAAAGAAACGATGTATGGATTGTGTGAAAGATGGCTAGAATGGGAGTGACTACCGAGATGACGACTAATAGAGAAGTATGGAAGAAGAAGACATGTTGCGCCGAACACAAATAAATTGGGATAAGGGCAGGAGAATGATGATGATGATGATGGGAATCATATTCCCATCAGTCAGTCGAATTGAGAACCTCCTCCTTTTATGAAGTCGGTTAAAAATACTGTCAATACGCATTCTGAAAAGATATCTATCTACCGATGTTCATTTGTCATTTATAAGACAAGGCGCGATCTCTGTGCAATGCTGTTCCAGCGGGGTAATTGCGTGACGCATATAAAATAGCAATCGATCTCAATGCCTTTCATTTTGACAGTACAGCCGCGTTCATTGCGTTATTTACATTGCTGAGCAGATAAACTTTAATTTTAACGACGAACATAAGAAGCAATGGATTAGGAATCTCTTTCAAAACCCTCGGCTTGTTATTTAAAGGCGAGTCAATATGAGATTACCATACTAAACGCCAATTTCGCCAATTAAACTGAACGCGATCAGCACACCTAAACCACGTTCAAGAGTTGTCACTGATATAATTGTTAGGGAATATTGTGACTGACAGCTCTTGAACGCAGTTTAAATGTTCTGATCGCGTTCAGTTTCATTGGTGAAATTGGACCTAACACCAACACAACACTTCGTTGCAAGACCAACACAATACGTACCACTCGCGCGTCTCCTGCATCTGAATCACGGATTGTCTGATGACGTCATAACGTTAGCATGAGGAGTTGCATCGTATTCCTGCGTAACTTCACACTTAGTCATAAGTACTTGGTAATGTATACTGTGGCATACATTACATATATGTTATGTAAGTTAGGACAGAAATCCAACATCACAAAAAATTACATTGTAAAGTTAGGGGCATCAAATGGAATGTCCATTTGATTCAAAAAATCTGTGACGTCACATTGTTATAAATCAACATACATACATACATGATACAAATCACGTACAAATCCGCGTTTTAACAGTTTATAAAAAGTAACATTATCGACTACCCTTTCAAATACCTCATTTACTTACTTTTTTCAGCTGCTAGGATTGCACAACACTACTTAGTACAAAACAAAGTCGCTCCCTGCCGTCTATCCCTTGCTTAGATCTTTTAAACTACGCAACGGATTTTAATGCTCATTAAGTAATAGATAGAGTGATTCAAGAGGAAGGTTAATTATCTTTCACCCGCGCGATAGTATCTACATTGCACCCGAGCGAAGCTGGGCGGGCGCTGAATCAAGAATGGCAAATCGGCGGAAAAATTTCGACTGATACAAATAATTGATTAAACTCCTTCCTTTTCGTGTGGTTAGTGACTAACCTGGTGTCAGAGTTTTTATGCTGCCCATGAGCCTCTGACTTAGCTTCACATACACGATGTTTTCCTTCACCGATTTGACCGAACAACACGCACATGAATCTCTAAAATCAGAGGAACTAAATATAAAAGAACACTTTTCTCAATTTTACAACGACCATACGACAATATTATCGTTGCTCCTCTCACAGCACACAAAACCTCGCATTATAACTACCTGAGCAAGCCAGCAGCTCCATAATGTTCTAACAAATATGCTAATCTGTGGCGCGGGCGCCGACAGCGTCGTAAAAGATCAGCACAATGTTGTGAGCGATAATTGCAAGGGTAATTGTTAATGTTGCTGTTATTGTGACCTTTATTGGAGCAGGGTCGGACTAGGACCTTTGGAGAAGGTGCAACAGCCTGTAATTTATTCCTAGTGCCATCATCATCTGCCTAGCCTTTTCCCAACTATGTTGGGGTCGGCTTCCAGTCTAATCGGATGCAGCTGAAGACTAGTACTTTACATAGAGCGACTGCCTATCTGACCTCCACAATCCAGTAAATGGGCAATACGATAACCCTTGGTAAGACTGGCTGTCAGATTTTCGGGATTCTGACGACCCTTAACGACTGTCAAAGATGTTCAAATGACAGCCGGGGCCAACGGCTTAACGTGCTTTCCGAGGCACATACTTTTGGAAATAACATAATATCACACCTGTATTCCCCGAAGGGTCAGAAGACGTGTTCATATAATACACACCCACATATAGCCAGTTATGTTTAAATCCTATGCTGTCACACTACAAGCTATCGTTGTCAACTGGGCATAAATCTGCACTGCTACTTAGGAATTCCAGACGAACAACCTAATATCATCTACGTACGTACGTTCAACTGCTTTGAACTGCCTCGGTGGCCTAATGGTCTTCGCCCGGCTTGAAGTCGTGTTTGCTGAGGAAACACGACTTCAAGCCAAGTTGTCCAAGAAAACATGCACGCACGGACAATTATTCTTCCTAACTTGACTCTGCATCACACATTATTTAGCAATAACCTAAAACTGATTCAAAAGTGGTCGATCTTAAAAATACGGTAATTGTACCTCTGAATGCAATTGCATTCTTGTTCCCTCACACCTACCTTAATACCTCCCTGTTCTGAAAACTACAAAAGCTGACGACATGTGCCCATTAACAAAATGTTGACTCACCTGAACTTCTGCTACAACTGCTCACGTTATGCTAATATATAATCGCGTTTTAACTATTTATTATCAATTTATGTTCATATTTATTTATTTTATATAAGTATTTACATTTAAAAGCTAAATATTCATAGTAATATATACAGAAATAATAAGTATATAATCAAAGAGCATCAAAAAATTCTTCCACATCGCTGTCAACAGGAAAAGTTCCCAAAAGGCTGGCAGCATTGCCGCGTTGTATGGCAATGCTGATTCTTTGACCAAAAAATAGGCCAGCCCTCTGGTCGCGTGAAGAGTCGATCAACCGCTTGGCGATGTCTCGGAAAACGTAGTGTGCACTCGGACCCCATGGCCCTAGTGTTTCAACCCCAAACGGCTCGAACATGTAAGTCCCAATAAGGTTGGAGTATTTGCGCCGTTTGAGGTTTTCTGCACCTGCAGCGGCTGCACCAGCACAGCCCGCCGTACTAGAAAGGTGGGATGGCGCAAGGGTGTCGACACACGTTGCGTCCCACACCAAAGGCCTACCCACCTTCCAAGGCATCAGTGTCATTCCGTCTGGTCTCTTCCCATCGTCGCGTGCCAAGCCCTTAGGTTCTAAAACAGCTGGCACCTCGGCGGTGACAAGAGCACGACGGATGATGTCATTGATGCTGGCGTGCCGTGCTAACCGGCCTGCACTCTTACTGCAGGATAGGCCATGGTGTCCGAGGCAGTCGACATCTTCACCGCATTGGCAGCGATGCGGAGCCACGCAAGGAGCGCCTAGACGCAGACAGGTAGCGACCCGGAAGGTGGTGTCACACAGCATGGTACCTATGTTGGGTGACGGTAGTGCCTGAAGCCAGAGGCCCGACTCCCACTCACCCACAGCCAGCAGGCGGGCACGCTCAGCAGTATTGGTGGACGTATTAATAAGATTATTCCGTACCAACCTGCAGAGCGGCTCATCCCACTGCCTCTGGGAAGATGGGTTCACGGGCCGATCAGTGTTTGGGCAAGCCATTTTCCAAGCGTTCACAGCGTCGGTCAAACACGGCACTTCAGAATCAACCAGGGAAGGTGCTAAAATTTTCCCGGTCAACTTTTCAGTGCTGTGGACAGAGGACAGGAACGCCGGTAAGCTAATACTGTTAATTTTGCGGACGCCGAGGCCGCCAAAACGAATGGGCAGTGTGGCTTGCAGCCACACTCGGTCGTCCAAGGCCACATTTAAAATGGATGTTAATGTGCTGCGAATAATTTGGTCAATTTTGTCCAAGAGATGAGGTTGCTTCCATAAAGGGGAAGAACGTAGAAAATACATAAAATTTGGGCCAAAACAACAGTATCTAATCAGGGTGAATGCCGAATGCAAATTAATTTTGGAAAGTCTGTCCGAAATATTGTTGAAGTTTTGAATTTTTTCGTCTATGAAAGGAGAAAAACTGTCTTCCAAAATTGGGGAACCTAGGAGGTGTAGTGAACTTTTTTCTAAAATTTTGATTTGTGGAGCTATGGCATTAAATTTTTGTAGGGTCAACTGTCTGTCGGTAATGTCAGAAAGGTAAATTTCACACTTTGATGCGTTAAGGTCCAAGCCAATAGATTTAAATTGTTCTTTCAGGAGTCGTAAATCTTTTAAAACCGTGTCTACGTCACCTCCTAGCGTTCCATCATCCAAATACCACACGTTAAATTTCGAATTTAGTTTCTGGATAATTGGATGAATAGCCAAACTGAAAATGACTGGCCCAAGAGGGTCACCTTGTTGGCAACCAACTGCAGATTCCAAAACATTTTCTTTGTATAATAATTTGGACGGGTACCTGTAACATTGCCACATAAAACCATAAATTTCGGGAAGTTCATTTTTGACTTCGGCCAACAAGGTGTCCCTGTTGACAGAGTTAAAGGCATTCTTAACGTCAACCTTGAGGATGACCTCACCTTTATTGTACTTTAAAAAGGTGGAAAGAGCATGCACGGCAGCCTCACAGCCCCCTTTCGAGCCAAAACCAAGCTGCAAGGGCTGAAACTTAGCTGTAAGCTTTTCGCTATACAGCTTACAGCATATTTTGGCTGCCGTACGCCTGTAGGTGCAGCCAACAGCAATGGGACGAATACCGCCGTCCCTCTTACGCAAGGCACACAAGTTGGCCCCGTATAAGACGTCGACGACGGCCTCGTTTACACCACCGGTGAGCATGAGGTTAATCAGGGCCGCAAGCTCCTTCAAAAGCGACTCACCAGCTTCCCCGGCGCCTGAACTCAAAAGATCCTTAAGATGTTGTGGTGTTAGGCCGTCGAGGCCGCCAGCGGAACCACTTCGGAAAGAGCTTACGGCTGCAATTAACTGGGGAGCCGAAACGTTAAGAAATGTTGAATTTAGGTCGGGAGGATCGGGGGGGTCGGGATAGGAGAGATCATCCGCAGGCGCTGGGTGTTTACTCTCTAGCGCTGTTAGCGTTTCTGGAGAGTAAGGCGCCACCACATCGCTGCTGAAAAGTATCCTGGCTGCTCCCCTGATGTCACCTTCACTTAATTTGGACTCTACATGTGAACATAAGCCTTTTTGTGAAAGATGATTAAATGCAGGTAATTTAGGATCTAAAGTAAGGGTCGAATTGTTACAGTTTTCTTTAATTTGGTATGTCAATGTTTTTTTAGATGCCAAATTTTTTTGAACATGTAGAATCCTATAAGGGAAAGTGAGTAATTGCTCCCAGGCACTTATAGAGTTCTCCTGGGTCGCAAGACGGAGACATCGTGCCAAACTCAATGCAACAGAACGTCTTGCACCCCGGGGAACTCTCTCTAAAACAGGGGTAGAATTTTTGAATTTTGCTAATATATAATATATGTATTTAAGCACTTTGTATAAAGATTCAGCTTTAACAACAATAAAGCTTGTAAGTGAAATTGTTATTTTGTTTTTCTACAACAGTTTCTGCATGCTCTGTAATCTTCGTAACTGTTGACGAAGGTCCGAATGTAAAATGCACTTCATTCTGGATCACTAAACTAAAACTTCACATTACATTTTGGCACACCTTTGTTGGTTTGTTTATTTATTATTCTGTAAATTCTTGAGTTTCAGCCCGCGACTTCGTTAGCCGTCACTCTACCATGTAGTAAAATAGCATCCACACTTTAATAAAACCTCCGTGTACGTTGGGCATACTGAAAGTTTCTGGAACTGGCCACTTACAATAAAATAATTAAAAAAACAATCACTGAATTCGAAAATGGAACGCTCCGGGAACATGGTACATTTTAATTTGTATGACTGTCATTTGTTTTTTCATTGTGGCAAAAATTGAGTGTCGCTATTACAATGATTTTAACTCGTAAAAATTTTCGCTCAATGATTATTTACGATTTTTCTCTGAAGCTTCAGTCAAGAAGAGAGTTGCCAGAGACATCTGGCGTTTGGTGATGGAGTCATGTCGCAGCTACGTGAATTTGTAGTTCGCAGAATTTAGACGTGGGTGTGATCACCTTCATAACGATTTACGTGAAGGTACAGTGACTACGGTTAAGGAATCTAATATATTGATACCGTACGATAACTAATAGAAACAGACAAAAAAAGTACATGACAAGTACTGACAAGTACGAAAATGCATCTTCTACATCATCATTTAGGGCTGATTTCACCATAAATCTATACCGAGATCAACAACTATCAGTATCAACGTTCCCTAAGAATAATCATGAGCGCGATTTATATGCCGTGCTAATCACGTTCATTTCCATTGGTGAAATTAGCCTTTATTGTGCAGAAAAATCATTTTATGTTTTTTTTTACATTAAATTTATTGATACTATTTTCCAAATACTCAAATCTACGATTTGTTCGCCCACCTGTGTTGAGTCATCCGCAGTTAATGATCCCTTTACACAAGCCATTACCGCCTTTGATCATAACATTGTAACACGAAGCGTTATTCAAACGTGCCGACCGATCATCTGACATTATAAAGTTCACATATTTTTGCACTATGGCGTGGGTAGAGAGAAAGGATGCTTTCGATTTTAGTTTAATTAAGTTCAGATTTTTTTTTTATTGAAATAAAAGGTCACGTTACCACTTAAGTACAGAGGCCACATCAAGCTACCACAAACTGTCAATTTTCCTCAATCGATTTTGAACTTAACACACCACATTATAAAGTTTAAAATCATTTGGAGAAATTTGACAGTTTGGTATAACTTGCTGCGCTGGACCATAGATGTGTCAATCATCATCCTACTACTATTATAAAGGCGAAAGTTTGTAAGTATGGATGTATGGATGTTTGTTACTCTTTCACGTAAAAACTACTGTATAGATTTGGATGAAATTTGACACAGAGATGGTTTATATCCTGGATTAACACATAGGATATTTTTTATCCCGGTAGAACATTCCTGTGGGATAATTTCCGACCTCCACGCGAGCGAAGCCGCGGGCAGAAGCTAGTTTATCATAAAAGTGGCTAGTAATTAATTCAGGAACCATAGTAACAAATATACCTACGCCATACCCCTTACATATTTGCTTACCCCCCCTCTCCAAAACATACTAACTGAAATCGGAACGTGCTCTGAATAAATTAACCATGCACATGAATCCGCCGCAATGGCCACTGCGTCACGTTTGGGTAATCTGTCAAACTTTGACAGATGCAGTCCCGGAATAGAATGCTGCATTGGCCTTAAAGCTAGTCTTAGCCCTGTAACGTATGTAATACTACGAAAGAAAGAAAGGAAATACGTTTATTTTAGACAAAAACGATGCAGTAAAATAAAACAAACAACAAGTTGTAGGAAAATATGCGTCACCTCCGCGCAAACCAGCATTTTGCTCAGCATAATGCTTCGACCCCAAGCGAGACAGAGCTCCAGCGCTTATTTTCAGCGACAGCCAGTGTACTACAGAAGGATAATAGAAAAGAAAGAAACTTAGAAATAAAATTAAAAGGTACAAAAATTTCAGTACCTTCAGAAAACAATAAAAATTTTGTTGGAATTCGATATCAATTAATTAAACGTTCCGTGCAAGCGCTGTTAAAATGAAGATCAAAACAACAGCGTCATGTTATTTCTCGATGAAGTAAAAACAATAAAAGATGTTAGAATTTATTAACTTCTTTGAAAACTTTTATTACTACATACCAACTTAAATTCCTAAGGTGTAAGATAAAAAATACTAGCTAGTACTGTATTAAATAATCTATTTTCTTTTCATACCTAACTCGCAACTTATCCTCAACAAGATATTATAATTTAATTGGGTATTCGAAAGGATAGTGAATAATGTTACTTTTTATGAATTGTCAAAACGTGGAATTGGTCCGTGATTTGTATAAAATGTAACAATCAAACGGAATACTTATTAGCATTAAATGCAATTATACAATTATATCTTTGCATAATATTTAATTTCTGTACGGCGATGGAAGTTTTTAAGACGAGTGGCCTTTTTTCTATGGGATTTCATATTTTATTTTCGACCGTTACAAATGAAACAACAATGAAACTGAACACGATAGAGCTTATAAGCCACGTTGATCATTGTCATTGTTTTTGGAATATTCACACTGACAGTTCAGATCGTGTTAATTTTCAGACTTCTCATTTCTCAGAAAACTTTACGTTAACCTTTGTGGCTTTTCAACTTTAGCAACAAAAAAACAAATTCAAGCACAAAATTAATAGGTATTGAAACCGATAGAACAAAACTCCGTTCAAAGTTCGTTAATACAAAAACATTAACAAATGCAAAACTCTTAAAGTTTTAATGATGTAACAGGATATTTGTTGCAATTAGCGCACAAAGGGCTCAACTCTCCGTAAGTTTTGTTAGAAGGGACCAAGTTGCAGCCTTGGACCTTTGCTTGGCGACTAGTGAGAACAAGTAAGAACTTCATAACTTCATCCCTTTGACAAGTTTCAGGGATGATGATTTAATTTTTTCTTTGAACTCAAAAAAAAATTGTTTGCAAGTAATGCAAAAATATTAAAATGCTTGATGCCCCAAAAAGTATAGGATGTTATTTTTTGGATTTTAACTGGTTCGAAAAATCTTTGAGCTGAATAGTGCTAATCCATGCGTCATGTTCGTGAACGGGCGCCGTCAGTAGGGACTGGTCATCTCTTAGCTGCCACGGATCTTTTAAAATATAATTCAATTTTTTAATTGTTTTTGAATAGTTTTTTTAATCTGTTATCATTATCACCAACGCTTTTTACGTTTTGCATCATTCTAACATGTATAATTTCAACTTGAATGATGTTACCCATATTCTGATTTAAAAGAGTGACCGTGCATTTTCTTGCCCGTTCTTCTCCATAGGTACCTACTGCTTTGTAATGAGCAACTAGCTTCATCTTTCTGACTGACCGACCCCTTGACTATTCAAAAGTGCCTGTAATTTGTTTATTTGAAATAAATGCTTTTAATTTGAGTTCTTTGAATGCAGATTTGTTACTTTTTGAGTAAAATTTGTATTTACAGTACTTTCCTCTAGATGACGTTAAAAAACCCCACCCTATATATTCAAAACGACACATAAATACATCCCAGTTTATCCACCATTTCAACAACAATACTAAGAACTAGTTACTATTCTAAACAAGATTTAAATGTGTATGTAAATCGTGCATCCCGCTCGTCTGTCCGAGCCATTAGATTTTCAATGGAGTGATGGGGCATAATATCTTGCATCGAACATTAGAAATTATCGTGCAATGCGTAGCGTAGCATGAATATGTAATTGAATGACATTTTAATAGTGCGTCTAGACATTTTGTTTTTGTTTATTTATAGACTGCTTTTATGTCGTGACGTCTACGAGGAGTTTGAAAGCATAGGGAATCAGTACCCTTAAAAATTTCGGGTACCTTAAGGATAGGTTTACGGTAAATTGTTTCTTAGCACACTACTAATAGAGCTTCTTTTAGTATCAAGTATGTACGGTCGCCACCGCATCAAGTTATTAATAATAATATCCTTGGACATGTCACACAACGCCATATAGTCCCAAGCTAAACATCCTAATAATGCATGTGTTATGGTAACGAGATGGCTGATAAAATACTTATATTTTTTTTTTTGTAAATACATACATATTAAAGATAGAAAAACACCCAGACCCAAACCCAAAACCAAACCAATCGGTAAAATTTCTCTAAATGATTTTAAACCTTTAAACGTTGACACAAACACAAACGCTGCCACTATTTTTTGTGCTATTCTAAGCTCAGTGCCTTCAACACACATACATACGTGTTCGTGGCAGTGTATGCGTTAAGTTCAAAATCGATTGAGAAAATTTGACAGTTTGAGGTAACAAAAAGAGTTGTACCAATAGCACTCAGTAAAACGGTGATTTAACATTAATTTGGAACAATATAACATCACGCCTTGATAACCGTAAGGGTAAGTTTTCAGATTCATGTGCGTATTGTATAATTATCACTTGCTTCTCAACAGTATGTGATGCTAAGTCAGAGGCCCATGGGCAGCATTAAAACTCTGACACCAGGTTAGTCACTAACCACACGAAAAGAAGAAGACCGTAAGGGTGAAGCAGAGGTGTACCAATAATTACCGCCAGTTATGTTAAAATCCCATAAACCGGGGGGCGAGTTTATTGCCATCTACCGTGCACAAGTCTAATATCCCAGTTGCTACTCAGAAATTCCAGAAAGAAATACCCACTATCACTTTGCACGATCTGGGAATCGAACCCGGGACCTCATGCCCAGCAGTAGCGCTTGCGACCAACGAGGCAAATATATCTTGTAAAATATCAGATGACATTTTAGTTAAATGCAAACAAGATTGTATTTTCGTCCAATATTACCTTGTATTGGCACACAGAATTTTTAAGTTACAGACTAATCACATTGTCCGCCTGTGACCTAGTCACGCAGGGCCTACAATACGTGAATATAAAAGGCTGCGATATGGCAGGCTTATTATTATCGACAAGCATACGGACGTATAGGCTGGTTGCTCATGGGTGACTTCCTCGTCGCACGGACTTAAGACTATCAAGCTTTTATATATGCTGTACCAGCTTTTCCCCGCGGCTTTGACAATCAATTCGGGTTGTACTCTGCTTGTTGTTTGGCTGTGGCAATCATGGATTCAGAACGGAACGTACACGTGGCGCCATCAATATATATCGTAAGAACGTTATTGTTGTTTTTCTCGATATTTTTACAGGCGTTAAATGTTTTACTCATTGTTCAAGCGAACTATACCTTTGGGAGTCTGAATATACACAGTAGCACAGTAGCCACGGGCAGGGCTGTTCCAACCGCTCCTAAACAATTGCGCAGTCAGCCTATTATGAGTAAAACTATTTGTATTCGAAGTAAGACCCAATAAGAGAAAATTAATCGTGGTATTCAAGCCAATGTAATGTGTATTTGATAAGGTCGTGTTGACCGATATTAATATGGTAGTACCTAAGGCATGTGTCCCACAGTCGACGTGGAAGTGACTCAAAAATTGTATGTCTCATGTAAGTAAAAGATGTACGTACATAATTGACCGTGACTGTTCACACTGCTGGCGAGTACGCGTTTGTCGCAGCGAGAAGAGCTATCAAACTGAGTGCTCGCTCAACGACTCCCTCTTAGCGTACAGAACACTCACTGAGAGACTCATGGTTAGTACACTCGGCTACGATATGTAGCCGTGAAGCATGAGTCTTTACGGTTAAGCTATAAGGTTCCATTGTAAGCTGACCTCTCATACAACACAACATCCACGACACGACACCCCACGACACAACATCCTATACAATAATCAGCCTATAATGTTACCCCAGCTGGGACAGACCTCTCTGAGAGAGGGAGTGGGCTGTCACCTACCACGTGCGCCACGTGCTGGTTGGTAGATGTCACATGTTTTGGAATTTTTTGGTTCTAATACATGCCGGCTTCCTGATGAAGATTTCTTTCACCGTTTTGAGAGCAGTGGTGATGAAATTAATTTAAATTCCGAGACATCTGTCTCGGAATTTATTTGGTGACTCTAAGGCGAAATTTAAATCGAGAATCCTGGCTTCCCTACGTGCTATCAAGTGATCAAATCAGTTGTCCAAAAAGTTTACTTCGTTTCTATCTGTATTCCCTGGTCTACCACTGTTATGTTTTCCGTTTAATTGTATGTATTGGATGTATTGTATGTTATTGTTTTTATATCGTGTCTCTTGTAGTACTGCATAAATAATCTGGCGTGCTTTTGTCAATGTTGTGTCTGCCCGTAATTGGCATTTATATTAGAATATTACCATAAGAGTCAATGTATCTATGTCCATATATGTGCTGTGGGTGAACCTTAATAAATAAATAAATACATAAAGTGTAAATCGCCTGTCTGGGTCGAACCTACAATTTACAACTCATAAGTCGCAGTCGTTACCACTGGGCGACCACTGTTACTCCATACCCAAATCAGCAAGTAATCGCCAGTCGCCGTCGCGCTTCGCTAATCGCCGGCTAGGGGACATAAGCCTTAGAAATGCTATTTACCGTCACAGCAACAAGCGACAATTCGCTACGCACTTAATCGTGACTTGCATACCGATCAGAAAGCCCAGACGCCGTCTGAGTCTACAGTCGTTATCATAAATCAATCAAATGTATGGGAGTGTTACATCACGTACAGTCAACGACATAGATAAGTATGCAGGCAACTTAGTATCACTCCTTTAACGTAATGCTGTGCGTGGGCTGAGCAGTCAAATTATTGCTTGACAGAGTGCATTTTTATGTTCAAAAGACGAGACTTAGCACGCATGCATCGTCATATTAATTTTGCATGCCTAATGCAGATAATTTTTCTAGCATCACTCTTATGTGACCCGAAGGGGTTGTCAGATGAGTTCCCATGTTATAAGCTTCTTCATTTTACCTGTTACTGGATGAGTCTTATGCCTAAACTAGTAATGGACAAACCAAATCTTTTCCCGACCTGGGGATCAAGCCTAGGATCTTACGATCAGCAGTCGCTCTTGCCACCACAAGATTAACGTGGCGGTAACTGCAAGTAATCTAAAAAGAGTTATAAAGTTAAATCTATGCATAATATAAATTACGATCGCTTTTTGCGCCTGCCTGTGTGGCCAAAAAGGACCAGTAACGTGTTAACTATATTATAATTAACAATTAAGTGCCCTTGTTGGCAACAAACTATATTATTTCAATGTTAAAATCCCTTTTAAAGTTTCGTTCCGATTCACCCCTGCATCCCTATTCACCCAGTTTGACTATACATTTTTTTTTCGGTTTATTAGTCAGTAGCGTTGTACAGAGGCCGACACATCAAGTTACCCCACTCTGTCAAATTTCTTCGGTAGTTTTTCAACTTTATTGGAAAAGTATAAGATTCATTTTCAATTGGGAAAATTTTACATTTGGGGATAGCTTTGATGTGCTGACGTCTATACTTGCAAATAATATTGTTCATCTAAATAGGTATTGCTGATAGACTATATTAATTATTTTAACTGGAAATGTGGTAGTGTTTTCGAGTGCATGTCTATCGAATGTTAGTCATAAGTGAATGACAGCTACTCACTCCATTATCTAGTGTTTGCTAATTCATGCATCCGGTTCTAGGGAACAGGGCAAAAGTAGTATTGGTGAATAATTTCTTAAGTACTTAGTTATTAGGTACCTGTTAGGGCCGAAGCCCTAAGCGGGATTGTCCGAAAGGGTTAAGTCACTAGATGATTTCCCAGCCTCAAAAAAAAAACAAGGGCTGAAGCCTGCCGGATCAGCGGGATTGTCCGAAAGGGTTACCGCTACCCCGGCACATAACGGGCTGGGGAAGGCACATGTATGGGTGTTAGTCAGTAAGAGTCTGTCACCCCCTTCAGCTCCACCGTAATATTGAGCGTAATATTAAATACTTAAACTAAAATAAAGTTAAAACATTATAGGACCCCCTTTCATTTTGAACATTATTGTTCAAGAGCCTTTTTATATGTAGTGTTAAATATTCTACGGTCGTACGGAACCCTACGTGTGCAAATCCGATTTGCACTTGGCCGTTCTTTCTTTATTAAATGGTCAAAACAATATAAATTGTACGGAATACTTATATCAAATGATGATGACGATGATTGAGTGCGAAAACTTTAAGCAAATAAACAAATGAAATCTGAAATCCACGCGAACGAAGTCTTAGGACGAGCGCTAGTAGAAATAGTGATGTGACCTTTGAAGCAGTGAGCAAACCAACACGCACCCCTCACATGAACATTCCGATGCCCAAAAACCCCATGATACATTATACCATAAAATTAATTCCACATAAAAAAGTATGGTATGTAATCCTACTAATACGAGTATTGTAACGTGAAAGTTTATGAGGATTTATGGATATTTGTTATTCTTTCACACATACACTACTGAACCGATCTGGATGAAATTTTTCACAGATATAGATTACAGTCTATGAGTCGGGAAAATGTAAAATAATAATTTACCATCTATTCTCTCTGCCCAAAGTTTATTTAATCTTAATGTGTACAGAAAATGTCGCAGCTGTAATCCACCTGTATTGGAGACCTTTTTTTTTTTTTCAAGTGTCTTCTCCCGCTCTGGATGGAGCGGAAGGGAGTGTCAGACTCTTACAGACATAAACCCATCCATGTTCCTTCCTTAGCCCTTTACGTTCCTGGGTATTTAGGGCCGAAGTCTGCCGGGTAAGCGGGATTGTCCGAGAGACTGGTGCCTGAAATCTTCTTCTTCTTCTTTTCGTGTGGTTAGTGACTAACCTGGTGTCAGAGTTTTTAAGCTGCCCTTGGGCCTCTGACTTAGCTTGACATGCTGTTGAGAAATATCTCTCAGACATGCTGGTTTTCTTACGATGTTTACCTTCACCGATTTTTAAGCAAGTGATAATTATAACTGGTGCCTGAAATAGGTTTTCGGGAGAAACCTGTGGATACAGGGCACCAAATTAAAATGTACGATTCTCGCGGGATAAATCACTACATACGCGCGGGCGAAGCCGCTGGCAAAAGCTAGTATATGTATACATATATTAACATCTAGCGACTCGCCCCAGTATTGTACGGTTTTTATGACAAAACACCGAGTTTCGTTTATTAGATGTAAGTTTAATATAAATGTATTGTAGACAAACCTCTCCGTATCATTCTGCCTAGCCTTATCGCAACTATTTTGGGTTGGCTTCCAGTTTAACCGGATGCAGTTGAATACCAATATTTTATAAAGAGCGACTGCCTTTCTGACCTCCACAACCCCGAAATGGGTAATACAATACCCCTTGGTAAGACTGGATGTCAGATTTTTAGGCTTCTGACGTACATATTCTGATAGTGTAAACACATCATATTGCATTATCTGTTGCACAGTTTAAAAGAACAACGCGTTCAGGCGGACAGACATACGAAGGAACTTTGTTTTATAATCAACTAACTCAAACTATTGCATATATTTCAAATCAACCAACCATATATTTGCACTTTTGAATTGTCAAGGGGTCGGGCAGTCAGGAAGATGAAGCTCGTTGCCCATTCTAAAGCAGTAGGTACCTATGTAGAAGAACGGGCAAGAAACTCCATGGACACTGGCTAGCTTTTGCCCGCGACTTAGTTCGCGCGGAGTTAGGTAATGTCGCGATATCGGGAGATATTTTTGTGACAAAAAGTAGCCTATATCCTTCCACAGGATGCAATCTATCTCTCTGCCAAACTTTATCGAAATCCATTCAGTGGTTTAGGCGTGAAAAGATGACATACAGACAGACCGAGTTACTTTCGAATTTATAATATTAGTATGGATGTAGTGATAAATAATACAAACATGAACAGTTCGCCAGCACGCCGTCACGGTGGAGCATAGCGTGACACGAACTCTTAGTTAAATTATACGGGTGCGGTTAATTCTTTAGTTATAGCCGGTTTTAACTCGCTTTCTATGTCTCTTAGTGACGAGCAGGGCGGGAACTAATGAGTACCTACTTTGTAACACGCTAATCTGGTTGAGGAAGATTCCTAGAACTTATGTTGTATCTAGTACCTAGATACAACATAAGTTGTATCTAGGTCGCAAAGGAACCGCGAGCTTTCCAAAAAAAGCGCTAATGTTATGGAGAATAACGTTCATTTTGAAAGATACATAGCTTACGGTCGCTAGCGCATCAATTTATACCAAACCGTCTTTCTCTAAATGATTTAAAACCTTGAAACGTTGATTGTTAAGTTCAAAATTGATTGGGAGAATTTGACAGTTTGTGGTAACTTGTGCTGGCGATTGTACATAATCAGACTGTAATGTTCCCACTGCTGGGACACAGGCCGCCGCCGTTCGAGTAAAAATGAGCTGTGCTCTACCACGCCGGCCCAATGGTAGATGGTGGTTGGTAGATGTCACATGTCTTCAAATTATCGGGATAATATAGATAAGCAGGATTGTCCGAGAGACTGGTGCCTGAAATCTTCTTCTTTTTCTTTTCGTGTGGTTAGTGACTAACCTGGTGTCAGAGTTTTTAAGCTGCCCATGGGCCTCCGACTTAACTTCACATGCTCTTGAGAAATATCTCTCAGACATGCCGGCTTCCTCACGATGTTTTCCTTCACCGATTTGAAGCAGTGTTGGTGAAATTTTCAACACAAAGTAAAGCGCCTAGGCTCGAACATATGAACAACAACTCGTAAATCGGAGTCGTTATCACTGGGCTACCACGGCTCTCAAATAAGTTTTGAAAGATGCAAAACATTGATAGCTTAAAGTTTGTCTATGACGTGAGTTTAAAAAATATGCGATCAGTTTAATCGTTCTTAAATGATATCCCCGATCAGTTAATAAATAAATAAAATAACCTTTAATTCGGACAAGTAACATCCTCATATTGGGTTAGTAAGCAGAAATCTTATGACTATGTTAGTTAATGAAAATTGTTTATTTTCCCCAAATCAAATAAACATTTTTCATTGATCGATCAATTTGCCTAGTCTTTTCCCAACTATGTTGTGGTAAGCCTCCAGTCTAACTGAATATAATAAGGTACATGGAGAAACCGCCTATCTTACGTCCACGACCCAGTAACTGATCATACGATATTATCCTTAAATATCCTGAGGAGATCGGTTTTAGACTAAAATCAGCTGTAGAATGCTTGCTTTCATCACTATAAACTTAGATTGACAGCCTTGTTTCTTTTTAATGTGGTTAGTGACTAAACTGGTATCAGAGTTTTGGTGCTGCCCATGGGCCTCTGACTTAGCTTCACATGCTGTTGAGAAATATCTCTCAGACATGCTGGTTTCTCACGATGTTTTCGTTCACCGCTTTTTAAGCAAGCGATAATTATACAATACCTTAATGCCTTCTTTTGTTCTTTACCAGACATGATTATCTAATTCACCGTACACAGAGAGAAAATTCTGTCCTTCACACCCAAGGTCAAGGTCATCACGACTAATTTATTAATTAACTGAAACTTAAATTAATGCCGTTCCTTTAAACACCACTCCAATACACTGGTGAGTCACTACCTAAATACCCACTCGTCTTCATAAGCAGAGTCACATTTCTTCAGCAAACTGAAAACACATGTGACCTTTATTTGGGCATCGTTTTACAAACAAAATGTCCACTGATTCATTGCGATTCGCGGCGTGTGGGCCAAGGTAAAAGCTAATGGCGGAATGAAAATATTGAAATTTTTATTGGAATGATTCAAGAATAATCATATCATTTTATTTGGACAGAAGCAAGCCTTTATAACATAACATAGGTTCAACAATCTGTCAATCAATCTGCAGATCCTTTTCCCGACTGTGTTGAGGTCAGCTTTCAGTTCAGCCTAACCGGATGCAGCTGAACTAGTATTATACGACATTATTATTACGAAACTCCTTGGTAAGACTGACTATCAGACTTTCGGGTTTCTGATTACCGGTAACGACTGTCAGAAGTCAACGAATGACACCCGGGACCAACGGCTTAACGTGCTTTCCGAGTCTCGATATGTAAAGATGGTCACCCATCCACTTGGATGCGGCCACCCCGGCACGCGTAGCTTAACCTGATGGATTGATCCGTGCGACTGTTATTACTTAGCCTCGAGCTCCTCCACTTAAACCATAATTATCACCCACGGTGTAACAAAATTCGTGTCCGATCCGAAAGAGTTTATTTAGTGTCGTATACGAATACGTATCACTTAGGTTAAACTTATTTTTTTTATCTTGTAACTACTTTATGAATGGGTGGTATAAAAAAATCGTTTGAATTTTTAAGTTAATCCTGCCAGTATGTGTTCTTGACACACTAAACAACCCGTATTCGGGTCGCACATTTTTTTTTTATGTAAGTAACCCAGTTTCGTGTCGTGCTAATTAAAATAAACGTAGTTTTGTTAGCGATCGCAACAACTCAGCTGCTGATCCACGAAACTCTACAGCCAAGACAATTCAGATCTTATTCAACCTCAAACCTGGTCAGAACTTGGCATAATATAGCTGAGTAGTACCTATGTAGAACTTACCTACTGCAATAAACGGAAGAGACATGCGCTATTGTCATTATATTAAGGAATACATAAAATAAAATAAAATCCTGTTTTCACACCAGTTCAACGGTATGAGAAGCTATGCACTCTACAGTATAATACCAACGTACCAAGTTATAATAATAATAATAAGCCTCTTATTCTGAACTGCTTTTTCTTTCTTTTGTGTTATGGTTGTCTCATTAGTTATAGGATATCTTTGAGTTCAGTGTGCCTCTTGGCAAAGGCCTCCTCTAACAATTTTCACTGTACTCTGTCTCTAGCAACTCTTCTCCATTTTGGGTCTGCTGTCAATTTTAATTCATCTTCCCATCTCTTGCTTTGTCTTCCTCTGTTTCTTCTCCCATGAGAGAAGAAACGTACCAAGTTACCTAGCTACAATTAACTGACTCGCTTAAAAAATCGCTATTGCCTCCTATCGCTACCTCTCAACCCTTGTACCATCTCCCCTATTCCCTATTCGGTCCACAAGGCCGCTATAGTTGCGTAATCGAATATTTCGAGTAGTGATCCGGTTAATAACGATGACAGCATGCATCGTTTACGTGACGATCGTGTTCGAATAAGGAATAATATCGTAAAAGTGATTTATAAGGCGGCGCCTACGCATGGACTTGTGAGATATTAGTTAAGTTGATGCGAAAAATAAACATCTGGAGCTTTATACTAATATTATAAAGGCGAAATTTTGCGAGTGTGTGTGTGTGTGTAAGTTACTTGTTCACGCAAAAACTAATGAACGGATCTGAAATTCTGAATGAAATTTGGCACAGAGATAGATTATAACCTGCATTAACACATAGGATACGTTTTATCCCGTTAGTATGTTACCGTGGAATAATTTCTGACACCCACGCGGACAAAGCCGTCGGCAGAAGTTAATATAGTCTACTACTCTGTCAAGAAAGTACCGGGAAAAGATCAATAATACACAAAATGTCTGTTATTCATCCAAATTTATTTTATCACCTTCAAAGTATGCTCCTTTAGAAACGATACACTTGCGCCAACGAATAATCCATTCATCAAAACATTTTTTAAACGCTGCTTCCGGAATTGAGTTCCAGTTCTCGCCGCGAATCGCCGGTTTTTTCGGTTTCGGTTCAGTTGGAAGGCGCCACTCCGAAGCTTGTTGACTAGTTTGCATGTCAAACTCGTAAACCCACATCTCGTCACCAGTAACAATGCGTTTCATGAATGTTGGGTCCGAACATACGTTTCATACCCAAATGATTAGTTAAAATGGTACGGATCGACTCGTGAGATACAGAAAGTTCGGCGGCTATCTCTCTCAGAGTTGAATGGGGATTTTCAGTCACTTTTGCGATGTTAACTTCAGTTGCAGACGTTGACGGCCTACCAGAGCGTGGCAAATCTTCCATCACATCTCGACCGCTTTTGAACGCTTTGAACCACTCATAAGCACGAGTTTTTAATAAAGTTGATTCACCGTAAGCCTTCTGTAACATTTTCAGTGACTCCGAACACGAAATTCCATTGGCGATGCAAAATTTAAAACAAACTCTTTGTTCGATATTTTTGTCCATTATGAAATTCGCAATACACATTATATATGATATTACTAAAACCAGCACTGTATTTAATATAAATAACAGATGCAACTCAAACTCCGCGCCCAAATGGAAAACAGTTGTGCCAATCTAACAACTACAAAAAAACAAAAATTTGAATTTGGAACCATAAACAAATCATCCATTCCCGATACTTTTTTGACTGAATGTATACTAATATTTTGACGACACGGTTGGCGCAGTGGTTGAGCAATTGACTGCTGTGCAACATGTCGCGGGTTCGATTCCCGCACGGAACAAATATTTGTACAATCTGCAAGTATTTGTTAGGGTTCTGGGTGTTTTTCTATCTATAATACCTATGTATGTATTTACAAAAAAAAAAAGTATATAAATAGTTTACCAGCCATCTCGTTACCATAACACAAGCATTAGGTTGCTTAACTTGGAACTATATGGCGTTGTGTGAAATGTCCAAGGATATTATTATTATTATTATTATAAAGCTGACGTGTTTGTTTGTTTGAACGCGCTAATCTCTGGAACTACTGGTCCGAATTGAAAAAATATTTTTGTGTTAGATAGTCCATTTGCTGAGGAAGGCTATATATAGGCTATGTAACATCACGCTACGACCAATAGGAGCCGAGCTGCGGGTGAAAACGCGTGGGAGTACAAAGTATATTATTAAACCCCATGTTATTATCTGGGTATTCATTTGATTTAAATGAAGCCACACTGTAAATAAATCATCAAAATATGAACAAGTTGGATTCATTATAATAAATGGACTGTCGCTCAGAACATTAGTCGTGACTTCGTGAGTGACTTGCATTCATTAGCACCGGCCAATTAAATCTAAAGGCTCCCGCAGACAGGCATGATATAGACCTTTATGAAATAATTTAAATTTTTAATTTCGAAATTTAAAAAATTAAAGGAATAGACAAAGAAGTAAATACTTATCCTTCTGTCTGTTTTATTAAACAGCATTAAGTATGCAAAATTTCCATTATTTAAATCGTAACGTTTTATTCTTTGTTCAAAGACAAGGTGGACGCAATAATAGAGAATAGGTCAAGACTGCATGTAATTAGGTTCCTAATTAATAGTATTAACGTATTCTGATTAATCACAGTAATCACACATTGTGCATCGGTAATAGCTCTTTACTTAATGGATGAATCAACTGACAGCTAGTTACGGAATGCTTTGCACATACCTATACATAATGCACGTACCTCTTTTCGAGGTTTTTTTTTTAAGGCTGGGAAATCATTCAATGACTTCTCCCGCTCTGGGTGGAGTGGAAGGGAGTGTCAGACAGTTTGAGGCGCGCATGGAACATATACGCTCCGTCCGGCACGGGTCTTTTGGAGGCTGACTGCCTCAAAAAGAGGTTATACACTTAGAATATCCTCCCTTGCAGTCTTCGAAGAAAAACTTCTATCGTCCTCGTTAAAAACTACGATTAAGTCCCAAATAATAGTTGGTGATAGAACCGCCATCTAGCGGGTGCAATTATGACTATGAATACAAATGAACCCATTTAAAACCGAATTAAAGTATTTGCGCTAAGAATTTAAATTCAGACCTTGAGTCAGAAAAATACGTAGCAAGTTATTCATATAATTACTAACTGCTTCTAGATCACATTTTTCTGCTACTCTATAAGATTATTCTAGTGAGACAAAATGGAATATTCACAACTTTGGCATACACTATGTCTCACAATTAATTTTGGTGAGGCAAATAATACTCGCATAAACTCTAGGTTTCCTTTATGCCACTAGGGCTAGGGCTGGCAATTTTGGATTTAATAATATATTATGATGGTGCTTTATAAGCCAAAAAATACCATTTTTTGAATAATAGCTTTGCCATTTGTAAAATAATAATTAACAATCAAAATCTAATAAGGAACTACGATTTATGTGATTTTTATTAACAAAATCTTATTACGTGCCTAACGGCAATCAGTCGTAAAATCGCACGGATTTACAATCGCAATAAACTTGCTTCAATCATAAAACCGTTTAATACAAAGCAATCAATATAAATGTTATTTTTATTAAGAAAGAAAAACAAAATTCTTATACTGTACTGGAAACGGAGCTTTTGCAAAAAGTTTTCTTGCACAAGTCAAACGAAATAGGCCCTAACCTATAAAGGATACATTCTGCAAGTTATACGAAACTCCGTCTTTAAAACTCCGTTTTTGATGCTAATTTATAATTATTAAAACATACCTTGCATCTCAAAAGAAACGCTAATGTAGTTAAAAAATTAGCTCAGAACTGAAAACCTTAATACTGGAGACTTTACCCCGTGTCCTAACGAAAGCGATCGTGGCTTGTATTTCATTCGGTGGCCCTGCACGTGTGGTTGCGACGACAATGACCACATAGATAAAATTTCGGTTTGCGAAAAAAATAGTGACATAATACTGTTAGGTTTGTTGGAGGAAAGCAAGTAATACCCAGGGAAGTGGTTTACGCACTGACGCTGCAATTCGAACTCTCCCATGACAACAAGGCGGGGCTTATGTCATCCTGACATTTGACACATACATGTATTCACCAATCATAGCTATGGCTGCGTTCATCGCGGATCCGCGCAATTGATCGCTTTGCGCCTGAGTTACCTACTACTAACTATGATCAAGTTCCCGCTTGCAAGAACTTATATTTTTTTAATAGTAACCAGAGAACATTTATCTACATCTTCAGATAACACCACGTGAATCACAAACCAAAGGAGCATCTCCCTGCAGGTTATAACCTTCTGTGGTCTACTTGGAGATCCCTGAACCGTCTCCGGGCACAAGTAGGAAGATGTAACTCCAACCTGGTAAAGTGGGGCTATCTCAAAAGTTCGGCAGCAGAGTGTGGATGTGGAGCTATAATGCAAGCTATGCTCCACCTCCTATCCTGCCCTCTGTGTCCCAAAACATGCAGCCTGAGTGATCTCTGCGCTGCCACCGACGACGCTGTGAAAGTGGCGAAGTTTTGGGCCAACAAAATTTATATTTGAAATACAGTCGTGCCAGCGACACGAAGAATAAGAAGACCAATTGAATGGGATATAAGTTCGTGATTTAGGCTTTGCATTTTAACGTATTGAAGAATAAATAAAGCAAAAGCACTTTTAAATACTTAACATTCTTTTTCAAAACATTTAATAACTATTCCGATATTTGCTTACGCCAATCGAGTTAGCAATTTTGAAAAATTGAAAGCTGTTAAAAAAATCTGTTGACCCCAATTGCATTCGGATGGTCCCAAATGCCGCCAGCGGAATGCGTAGCAATTTGTTTGACGAATTGTAAATCATCGCGATGGCAGAAAATATATTTGACGTAACCTGAAACAAAATCTCTCACAAAAAACAAAAAAAAAACAACTACAGTAGTGTCCGGTGATAGAAAAAAGAGCTCATGGCGGTTCTGATGACAAAAATTATCATCATCATTTGACATCATCATATTCGCGTAGCTGAATTTTGGGTCAAACAAATTAAAAAAAAATCGTTGTGCAGGTATTATTTTTGGTATCGACACGCTAAGAAGATCATTACGTCCTATCCTGGTCCCATTTGTCTTTGGGGTCGGTGCAACACGTTTTTTTTACCCATTCTCCCTTTTTTCTTTCATATCATCCCTCACTTAATCTATCCACCTATTTATTAGGGGCTATTTTTACTATATTTGGGGACAAATACTGCATAATTTCCTTACATGAGGTAGGAAATCTCGAACCTGTTCAATATGTATACATCACAACCCTATACAAAAAAAAGAGGTTCCGCAGAAATGTGCTTTCAGGCTAGCTAGAGACAGTCCCGCCATCTGTCGGTTGTTAGAAATACTAATAAAGTTCAATCTTACTATGGCAAGAGCTTTAGGCCGGTCCGTATACGACAGCGCGTTAGGTATATTATATGAAATTCGCGCGATCACCCAAGTCGCGTTTGATTGACTGGCGTAAGGCAAAAAGATTGTTAGCGAGGGGGTTAGCAAAGTATTGTCACCTATACGGCCTTACATTAAATTACTCCAAATTTTAGTGCTCCAAAATGAGTGCATTTAAACCAGAGTAAGTATGGAAGCTGTAGCTGTGTAGCATCAATTTCCTGAGCCCGTATCTTCCACCAATAGTGGAACTATATTTTTAATGTTGTACTTATTTATACCCAAGTATATATTACAAGATAACCGCTCTTTCAACCAAAATCAAGCATGCCTCGACAGCAGTTTATTTGCAAACAACAACACGGCGATATACAATGTTTATTCGGAATGGAAAACATCGAAAGCTACCAGCCCCTGGGGTGCTGTAGAAGTGAAATAGTTTATGCTCCGTGTCAGACTATCAATCCATTAATAAATGTAGCTTTATTCTGCTTATACAACTTTGTAATGTGAGTAATAAGGTCCTTTAGTAATATCTATAACTGACACGTAAATAAAATACTGTTCGTATTTGAGGGCCTTGTACGAACGCGGGAAAACGCAACGTACTGTAGAGCCTTAGAGTAAAACCTTATGTTGTACATGGCTGGTAATTATCTGACGGCATTCGAACCTTTCAAATAATTATAAGATAGTTAGGTTTTTGTACATTCTAGACTTGACGTCTGGCAGCGGTGCTAGACAGATGTATTCGTTATAACCAAGTGAAAATATATTATCTTACGTTGAATTCCTAACGGGTTTCCCTTGGTAGTATTAGAAGTTCCTCACACATTACACGCTCTACCACTGAGCCCCCTCAGTAGAGGATCTTCAATCCTCTACAGTACCTACGTAAAATAGTAACGATTTTAAAATTGGAAATATTTGTTTCGCACCGAATATTAATTTAGTTTTAGGACTTTATTGACAACTGTAGGTGATAGTTATTTAGCTTGTCGTAGAACTTTAAACCAAAATACTATAATTATATTGTGATAGATATCTTTTCGATTCAAATATCGTTCGATATTCATGATAAGATTGTTTTTGATAGGGGTAAAAGTGACCCAAAATGATCCAATGTCTCATCATATTGTAAAGAGGAAAGATTTTTATGTATGTTTGTAACGAATAAACTCAATTTTCACATTCGAAGTATCCATCTTTCTTGTCTAAGCTGAATAAAAAAAACAACTGAAAGTCTATAATCAAATGTGGCACCTTTTTTAAAAGAAGAACTTCATAGGTACCATGTGAAAAAATTTCACTCAAAAATCTTAAACCATGAAGGTTCTATGTCAATTCCTTCATGGTCAATTCGAAGTACCTCATACAATAAAACGGCAATTTTATACTTTAATCCCTATTATTATAGTCTGGAATAGCATATAGGTACGCTACTTTTTATCCCGGAAAAATTTACGGTTCCAATAATGAAATCATATAAATTACATGTAATGTAAAATTTAATTTTACCGATTTTTTAATAAGGTCTGTGTTACTATTTAATAAGCGACTCAGGGTTTTTCTTTTTCGCACATGTAATGAGCTTCAACACGGCTGGCGTATGCGGCTTCATGAATGTAATAATGTCGTTCATTTCGTGATTAGAATACACAATCAAAAATATTGCAGTACCAAACATTAAAACATTCATTCAGAAGTTTCCGCAACCGATATAAGGCAGCACTGTCCTTGTAACTCCTATCTTGTCTACTAGGAAATTCATGATGAAAATATATATCTAACTGCAGTATTCAGATCATAATACTGCACATTAACGCTTAATTCTTCCGCTGTTACCTACTGTTCGTTTTTTAACAAACAAGAGAAACCATGCATGTACCAATTTAGTCACGCTACTCGATAACAGATGGCGTTAGCTCCGCGCGCAATAAAGTTGAACTTTGTAGAGGATTGAAACTATGTAAAGTGTTCGAACCGCTTGCCAGATGGCGCTGTAAGTACACCAACGAATGAAGTTTGAAAACATTCTCGAATATAAGCAACGTTATAACAACGGGAACAATAATTGCCGTTTACATTTAATTGACTTCAGTATTCCTATCTTAACAACAACAACGCATTCCGTAACTCATAACAATCTCTTGTTTACAGCTACGATAAAACTGTTTATATACCAAACATCATGTCACTGACCCCGCTCAAATAAGAGTGCTAATAAGGGTAGAAATTTAACAGGTAATACTTCCCAAGGGTGTTGCAATTTGTCGAGTCATTTACTGTGGACACATTTAGATCTGTTTGCATGGCCGTAAAAAGTCCACGCCCTTGCCATAACCACCCACCCACTACACCAATTTACTTAGGACCCTCTCTCCCCCTCAGTCTGTTCAATTAAACAACGACGACGGACTACTCTCTTACACCCTGATGGGTCTTTGTAAACTGGTTCCGAAGAACACCGTCCACCCATTGGCAGGTGACCACCATCACGTCACCTTCACAATGGAATCGTAATCGTAAAACTTGACTAGTTTTCCGCGGGCACCGTCACGAGGAACTACCCTCATCCAATCCCTTGTCAGTCCATTTAACTAAAAGTCTCATTTGGGATCTGCAAAATGATTTGATGGCGACTTGGAAATGAACTGGAAGTCCGGAAAAATATTGAGGAAGATAAAAAAGTTTTTCGTGTCTACCTTGTGCAGAAGAAGCAAGAAAATGTACAATATGAGAAGACGAAGAGAATCAGTGGCTTCTGTTTATAGAAAAACCACCAAATTCCTTACATCAAACACCGCAAATTTTCTCAAGAAGAAGCCGAACAATAAAAAATCACAAATTCTTATGGAAGCTGTTGAAGACTGCGAAGACAATGGTGAAGAAAACATAAACAAGATCGATGAAACAAAAACTGATGATGATGACATAGGTGAACAAGACCTTGACTACTATCTAGGAGTTAGAAAGAGAGAGAGCTACTGGCGGGACCCGGCTGGGAAAGAACAGATAAGGAAAGACTATCTCGTGTATCACTGCGGTATCACCGAAGAGGATTACGATAAAAACTATAAGAAAACAATAGTCTCAAAAGTTTCTTATGTCATACAACCAAGGTTGAAGCAAGTGCCTTTCAAAATTCATAGGAAAAGAAGGAAGAATGGAGATATGAGAGATGATTCTTGGCGGGAGAAGACTGGGATATTCAAACTGTTTGCGTATCGACGTGATAGTGAATATTCTACGTCGGATAGTTACAGCGAATGCGATTCTAATGACGAAAAAGTTTCTGGAAGACTGCGCTCCACTAATGAGGATGACATGGAAGACATGATAGGGTACCTCAATGAACTTGCTACATGTGGATCTGATGACAAACTTACTGAGGTTTGTGGAAACATAACATTACAATCATGTGACCAATTCAGAATGTTTGTTGACTTGATTTGATTTAGGCATCTACTGTTTACGTTGAATTTGCACATTGAATAAATAAATGATGACGGCTTTCCTCGAAAAGTATTGTTTCATTTGAGCATATTAATGAGAAATCGTTCACAATATTTATATTATTTTTCCCATTTGCGTGTTGTCATAAGAATTTGCGTGAAATCTTGTATTTTGTGTTTACACGACTTTTTTACTATGAACCTTGTCTTTATTTCCCCTTATTAATAGATTTCTCCTTTCTTTTCAGGGCGTTCGGATAAAAGAAGTATCGGAGGGCAGACCCTGTGACAACTGCCCAGAACTCTGCCCCGGCTTCATCCCACACGCTTGGAGGTAAGTCTTTAACCCATAAAATAGAACAAGGAAACTATAACTTTATCATCGAACCTTGGATCTACGACCGCGAAACAGTTATGGCGTATACCTTGTGCATACAAATAGAGAAAATGTTTTCTTGTATGTCTATCTGTATCATTTGCATTTAGAGCCTCAGCGTCTTCCATTGACACCTTCGTCACTTCGGTTTTATACCTTCGTTTCTTTGTTTCTCGTGTATGATGTCACGTAGACAGTTTTCCTTCTTATTTGGATCACAATGATTGAGACTCCCTTCTACATCATGTCCTGTTTCGTAAGGAGTCTTTGTAGCTCGTCACCAAAGATTTGGAAGTTGGCACCGAATCCACTTTATTGTTACTCGTTGTATGACGTTTTCTACCATTCATTGTATTGCTGTTATGGTCAGATTAGGTAGTATTGTTTCGTTAGGGTCAGAGTTATCTTAGTACTCATAAAATCCATGCCATTGCCAAACTCACCAAAACGATTAAATAAGTAAATAACAAGGTTGAGATTACATTTACTGCAAATGTTATCGCACCAATAAATAAAACAGACGATGCTTAAAAAATCGCTAATAACCATTACGCTATCACAGTGTTGTGACCAGGTCACAGATACATTATCAACGATCGTTCACGCCACGCCAACGAACGTGATCGAAATCAACTAACGAGCGGATAATCAGCCTTGCGGTGAGGCCAGCGCGTGCGCCGCGCATCGAGACAAACGTCCACTCTAGCTCCCGCGGTCATACCGAACAGACGTGTCACGCTCAACAACCAAACAAGCCAAACAATGTGTCTCTCACTGAAACAATTGGAGTGGGCGGATGTGTACAGACGCATCACTGGAAATGATAAAGAACCGGTCAAAGAGAAGAAGATACAGAAGTTCCCATCTAGGGAACGGAACTATGCTGTGAAGAGGAAGTTTAATAACAACATGAGGTCCCACGTTAACTGCGAAAGTTGTGCCAGAGTCGCTGAGAAAGAAAACAGATGATCAACTAAGTGTGTGTGACTGTGAAGTTTCAGGATTAATTGGATCTACGGATCGATATTGTACGTGAATACAATGTGTAACCGAGCTATGTGTAGTGACGATAAATATCTCAAAAAACTAAGTGATATTATTATATATAAAGGCTATAAATAAGTCGGTGCAAAGTGCGAAGAACTGGCTTTGTTGGCTTCGGACGTTCTAAAGTTGCTGCTAAATCCTTTTTGCTCAACGTCATTCCATTTATTTTGTTTTTGCTCAAAATGTATATCTAAACTAACTTTGCAGCGGACGTATGTAAAGTTTTATTGTTTATTAACATAATAGCAGGATGTTAGCAAGGAAGTGAAAATTTAACAATGTTGATAGGTATTGTATTTAAAGTTACAAGGCCCTAATTTATAAGGATTTGGAACAAAAGGAAATTGGCCTGAATATCAAACGCGCTAAACTTTTAAATGTTTATTTTTGAAAACAATGAATTAATGAAACTAGCTCGCATTAACTCTGTTTAACTTAGCAATTTTTATTGAATACTTCGCTAATGTTTCATGATTAATAACATGTCTCGTTAGTTTCATATACAATGTGTGTTATCAACAACATTGTGGGTTGTTAGTCTGTCGATCCCGGATGCTACCAATGCATTCAATTTTAAGGCTTATCGATGCTCGATATGGTTTAAATTTGTATAAATACTATCCTGTATACAGGTTTCCACGACAAATGTTTTGTGTTGCAAAAAATAAACAAATAATTTTAAAATATTTCTTCGTTGAATCCATCAATGTTTATGTTATGTAAGATGTTGCATCTTAAGTGGATTGAATTGAGATGAAGGTTATATTCATTTATATACTATGACTATGCATGTGACTATAAATAAACGAGTTCATGAGTTCACTCCATTATTTTATTGCTTATCTAATCTTAGTACAATGGGTTTGCAAACATCTATTACGAGAATATACAACAATACAGTTATTACATAAAGGTTTGTTGAACTATAGAGCTCAAAGGTGAAGCCGTATCGCCGCTTGCTCCTCTTTTTGTTGACTGATTGGCAGGTTCCGCCTTGTTTGGACAAAACTGGTCATATAACCGAATTGTATGTGCGAGTTTTTTCATCAATGACCTTTCACGTTTCTGATTTATGTATCTTTTGGAGCCCAATCTTACTACCTACAATTCAAGTGGAGGCCAATCTTTAAGAGTTTAAATATACAGGGTGAAATTGAATTCATTGTACTCATCATTAAGAAAAACTTTTAGTATGGGAACACCTGAAATTGCGAAAAAAAGTCTGCTGTTCTCTACAGTTTGACGAATTATGCAAGCATAATGTATGGTACAGTTGATTTTTTTACGCGATTTCAGGTGTGTTCCCATAATAATGAGTAAGATAGTAAAAGTTGTTCATAATGATGGGTACAATGACCCCTTAAAATGTTGCCCATAACCCTGCCATATAACCCATAATAATTTCACCCTGTGTATATCATAAGAATAGAGGAGGACCAAATAAACGCTGGATGTATTGTGTGAAAGATGAAGTGACTAGGTATCAAAGTCAAAAGGCAAGTCATTTATTTCAAATAGGCACAAAAAAGGCAAAATGAACAAGAAATAGAATTGATTCTAGTTGCCCCTTCCAAAAGGTGGGAATGCCAGACCACAGATAATATAACTCATGCATGATGCATATGGAAGAAAATGATACGCTTAATAACCCAATAAATGGAGATAGATAGGTATGGCTAAGAGGATAATGCTAGAAGTATATTAGCCTTGAATATGTTTTTATCATATTGCAGGTACATTAAAAAAACACTCAACTCGTATTCCAATAACACAGCTTGAAATCGGAAGCGACAAATTCTTTAGAAGTGCCGAGATAATAAAATATAATTATTTCCTAGAATCAAACAAATATAATATCTTTAGTGTTGTTCATTAAGTCGGAATGACCAACGGACACTACTTTGTTAAAACCTTTGACCTTTAAACTTACAATTAACGTTACTATTCTAAACAAACAGATATCTTTGTTTACTTGAATACTGCATTTATGGACGCATCATTATTATTTATTCGTCTTGAACATATTTATGTTTCCTTGTCTTTTTGCCGTACTGGAAGGTTCTCTCCTAATGAAACTTTAACTGACTTTAAATATTTATGTCTGTCTGTTTGATAATGTTATCACAGTGTTTAGCCTTTTGAACGCCATTGTCACATAAACGTAACAAGCAAGCGCATGCCCTGTACGCCAACAACACAAATATGTGACAATGGCAACAACACTATAACACGAAATAAACAATTAAATCACTACTTTTGTGAGTGTTTATATAGATATCTTAAAAATTGAAGCTCTCGTACGTATTTCATAAGATGAAACAAATTAAAAGACACCATGGATTTTGGGATTCAATGATGACATAATAACAAGGAGAAATAAATTTGTAGCTTGGCGTGGAGTGCACGCGCGTGCGTTTATTCTTTGGCTTCAAAAGGTTAATACAAAGGATCTTGTAAAGACATACGATTTGACTATTTTTAGGTCTAGCTAAGGTAGCTCTTCCTTTTTTCCCAATACGTTATATTTCAATAAAGAAAACTAGTTTTGAGTATGAATGTGGATAGCTATATGAGTAGGGAACCGAAGTAACGATGGATGGACTGTGTGAAAGATGATATGGCTACCGAGATGACGACTAATAGAGGAGAGTATGAAAAAATTACATGTTGCGCCGACCCCAAATAAATTGGGATAAGGAAGAATGGTGATGAATCTTGTAATTATGAAGAAAAGGTGGACCAAACTATTTGGTACACATGCAACAATATTTCCAGTACACTGTTTCCAATGGGTCAGCGGGATTATCCGAAAGGCTTACCGCTACCCCGGAACATAAAGGGCTAAGGAAGGAACATGGATGGGTTTTAGTCAGTACGAGTCTGACACTCTCTTCCGCTCCACCCAGAGCGGGAGGCGTCACTTGATGACCCTCAGAAAAAAGAAAAAGTACACTGCCAATATGAATGAACTTGACACACAGACGAAGCCACGGAACACATCTAGTATATTCTACTAACCTTGGTTGAATCTGTACAAGTGGTGTGTCTAACCGTGGGTCTCAGTATCGAATATAGCTTAACAACACTTAGCAGTTTTTAATTATCGAATAATAATATGAGACTATCCGCTTATAATAAATTGCGATCACCTTTGGCAAGGAGGGAATTGAACGGACTAGCTTCTGCCCGCGGCTTTGCCCGCGTAGATATCGGAAGTTATCCCACATTTTACCGGGATAAAAAGTATCCTATGTGTTGATCCAGGTTAAAAACTATACAGAGTTGATACGACAGAGGGGCTTTCCTTTAAACAGCTTATTCTAGGGACCATTTTCACGCTCTGTACCAAAAATCCATTAAATAGGAGCAGTAGTTTAGTCGCAAATGTTTTTTTAAGTTTTTGCCCCGTTTGAACACGATGTATCTTTCCTAACAGCGCTGCGTTACAGGGTCAGTTTTTATTTACAAACAATCTTTCAAATTTCTATGATAGTATTTCTACTTTATTGCAAAAAAAATAAGGTTCATTTTTAATTGAGAAAATTTTACAGTTAGGGATAGCTTGATGTGCTGGCGTCTGTACCTGTAGTTTTAAAAGAGTTTTGTTTCGCACTAACACTTGGTCTGATGTATTATGATAAGTATGATAACTACGTAGAAAAATCTGAAAGCGATCTCATCACTGGCAAAGATGATCTCTTTTATTAATCCTTCTCATCTCAAATTAAGAACTCGTAAAAAGAGGCAAGCGGTAAAACCTTTTTCTTGCTTTTTGTTTCTGACGATCCTGCCACTATTCTATTTCGATCTTTATGGTGTACGTACTCTGTACCTTTGTCGTCAGAAGAAATTATTACTACTATAAATATATATAAAAATATATATTTCTAGTTGCTGCCCTAAGCTTCTCCCGCGTGGTTAATTATTTTTTTTCTAAATTAAAAGAAGCATAAGTTACTGCTTATAACAACAGCTATCGGTCATTGAAAGTGCCGTCAAAATCGGTCCAGCCATTTGAGGGATTAGCCGGAACAGACAGACAGACGCACAACATTTTTAAAAGTAGGTTTATTGTATTAAGTAACGAAATATTCCTATAATAAGTAGTTTGCTATGCATTTAGTAAAAAGCTGTAATTTTGTCATTACAAACAAACTGTTAGATTTTATTTACTTGTGCAGATTAGCTTTACTTTGATGAATTGGTTCAAATCGGATATTCATCCAATAGTAGATAAGTGTAAAACAGAAACCACACACACCACGAGAAACAAAATTAGGGCAACGATTGTATTAAAAAGAGGGCGTCATAATTTATCTCATTTAGTGACAGGAACTGTTAAATTATCATTATTATTGGGGTAATAGCTGAACTCCTTTGTGACGTCAATGAATACTTTGAGGACTAGATTTTGTCTTTTTCTTTAAGGATAAAAATAAAACTAACATTTTGAAAGTGGAACGCAACATTCCATTTTCAAAATGATTTAAATTAAATTATATTTATTTATTTCAGGTAACATTAACCCATATTAAAATTATACCATAACCCATATTAATATTTAAGATGAAGATGGGTAACATCCAACTATGACAAAAAACATATAATAGCACAGCCATATTTTACCACATGACAATATTTGGGAGCAAACTGTAACAGTCTAACAGACCATGTAGGTTACCCTTATCTGAGGTTATTGGCCATCTCATTACTAAGCATTTGACTGCACATCGTAATGTATTGTGTCATTGAGAGTGTTTTGTTATGCTGTATAGCACTAGCAGTCTTGTTTGACCTTCGTCCGCGTAGAGCTCGGTTATATCGCAATATCGGGAGATATTTTTGAGACAAAAAGTAGCCTATGTCCTTCCCCGGGATGGAATCTATCTCCCTGCCTTTACTCAAAATTTGTTCAGTGGTTTAGGCGTGATAAGGTGACAGACAGACAGACTTTACTTTCGCATTTATAGTATAAAGTAAGAATTAAGAAACTATTGCCTGCAGCTTTGTCAGCGTCAATGTTGTATTTGTTCATTTTTAATCCAATTAGCAGCTCCGACTGGTTCCTAATTCTTTTTCTAAAATAAAAGTAAGTAAGCCATAGTGGGTAGCCTAATTTATTCCATATAACATCAGCTTTCTTCCAGTGAAAATCCTCATCAAAGTCGTTCCAAGAGCTTCGGAGGTTAGCCGGAACAAACAGGCAGGTAGACAAAAATGAAAAAAATGATTATTTTTCTATAAGTTCCTACCGTAAAGGTAAATGCAACCGCACCTGGGAGGTCTCCAAAATTCAATTGGGTTTAGTCCATAGCAAAAATTCAATAGCGGTTTTCTTCGAACCACAGTGATAATTATACCCATTACCATACAAGTATGCAGTGACTATGTATCAAATATCTTTATTACTTTTTAATTTGAATTATTAATCATCATATGACCAGTATATATTATGCGCTTTACAAGGCACCATTGTCTCCTTTATGGATTTGGAAAGACCGGCTGTACTATGATCTTTCCTGTTCCGTTTTCTTCCTTGATTACTAAGACAAGGAAGTCAGGAAGAGTTTATAACAATGGCGTCCGGATGTCACGTAACCTCATAACGAGAAATTCGTAAATACCTATATGCAAATCTTCTTTCTTCTTTTTCGTTTAGTTAGTGACTAACCTGGTGTCAGAGTTTTTATGCTGCCCATGAGCCTCTGACTAAGCTTCACATGCTGTTGAGAAATATCTCTCAGACATGCTGTTTTCCTCACGATGTTTTCCTTTACTGTAATGACGACATTGTCTTGTTATTTTTGACAGTTGCAGACATGTCAGCTGTCATAATATTGCCAAAATGACATCACGACGCCGTCATCGCTGTCATCGTCATCAAAATATGCATATGCATCTTAGCGTGCGTAACAGTGAATTATAAACAACATAATATAATATCGTATGGCACACTGCAAAGTTTTTGTTATCGAGTCGTTTTACTAAATGGACCACGAGATGATGATTTACCAGATGTATGAACGTAAACGATGCCAAAAGCAGCTGGTTTCGTTCTCAGATGACTACTTTTTTTGGATCAGTTTAAACTAAAAACAGACATCACTTAAGTATTCTTTATTTTCTATAGAAGATCGAGGTTTAGGCTTCGGATAATGTACGTTCCTACTCATAACTTTATGTAGGTCGTGTTCATTCACTTCCTTGCAATCATATTTCTTCATGAGAAAATTATATGAGAGTTTTGACGGTGGGAAATCATCAAATTACTGGTCCCGCTCTGGGTGAAGCGGAAGGGAGTGTCAGACTCTTACTGACTAAAACCCACCCAAGTTCCTTCCTTAGCCCTTTATGTTCCGGGTAACGGTAACCCTTTCGGACAATCCCGGCAGGAGAGTAAATACCTATTAGCGTACTACTTACGTAGCACAGTTCATGTACTACACAGTAGTACTACATTTCACAATAATATTGATCACACAATAATACACGAGTTTGTGGTTAATACGTTTAGGTATTGTAGTCTTACAAACATCTGCTACTTTACCTATTTAGCACAATGTGAAGAAATACCAAAGACCACGATGACATGGTAAATTCGTAGTCACATTCCACAGAGAACGTTGGTACAGAGGCCTTTTTTTTTTGAGGGTGGGAAGTCATCAAATGACTTCTCCTGCTCTTGGTGGAGCGGAAGGGAATGTCAGACTCTTACTGACCCCATCCATGTTCCTTCTTTAGCCCTTTATGTTCCAGGGTAGCGGTAACCCTTTCGGATAATCCCGTTTTAAGGTACAGAGGCCTGAACCTTAATACTTTTATTGAGTTCTAGAGCCCTAAACACACGGCGTCGGCATCGTATTAAAAACACCGTGTGCATAGGCTTTTAAAAAATAACAGTCACGAAGTTATGAGTGCCCGAGTCGATGCTGTACACAGCCAAACGTTATCAAACTCAATGTGCCATGACACGGCCGGAGACTGAATGTAGGTAGTTGTACAATTTCAGTTAATTTGGCCATGCCATGCGCAAGCGCAACCAACGCTTATAGGAGTTGCCTTGACATGGTTTTTGTAGCAACAGTTCATCGCCACTCAAAAGGTGCTGACTGGATGTGGTAATACAATTTCGAAAAATTTAGAATAATGAATGGAAAAAGGGACTCATACGGAAAAATATATAAAAAATTCTGAGAGTTAGTCAGTGAACAAGCTGTATTTTTTGTAGCGTCGTAAAGAACTACAAACTAAGTTACTATTTAATTACTATAATCTAAAGCTGCTCAAACAATACCTTCTTTCAATATCAAACTCAAAAATCATTATCATTTACGTAAAACGTGGCGAGTACAAAAGTATAAAAAAATCAGTGCAAGAACACTTGCGCCATGCAGTGATGGCATGCTAATATTGAATCGATATAAATCAGTTAAACAATAACATACAATTAAAGACAAATTCATAAATAAAATAGGCCAAAGAATCAGCATTGCCATCCGCTGCCAGCCTTTTGGGCACATTTCCCACAGGCTTACTCACTTCCTCATCACGATGAGTAAGTTTTTTTTTTATGCCCAATGAGCTCTTCCCGTTTCTTCACTGGTCCTATACTACGCTTGCCGATACGCGGTCTCCACTCCAGGACTCGTGTGCTCCACCGGCCATCGGTCCTTCGACAAACATGGCCAGCCCACTGCCACTTCAGTTTGCTTACTCTGCAAGCTATGTCGATTTGATTCATCATCTGCCTAGCCTTTTCCCAACTATGTTGGGGTCGGTCTAACCGGATGCAGCTGAATACCAGTATTTTACATGAAGCGACTGCCTATCTGACCTCCACAACCCAGTAATTGGGCAATAAGTACGATACCCCTTGGTAAGACTGGTTGGCAGATTTTCGTGCTTCTGACTACCCGTAACGACTGTCAGAGATGTACAAATTACAGCCGGGACCAACGGCTTAACGTGCTTTCCGGGGCACGGAGGAGTCTCGTTATGTAAAGATGGTCACCCATCCACGGCCAACCCCGGCAAGCGTAGCTTAACCTGAGGGATCGACCTGTGCGACTGTTAGTACTTAGCAACGAGATCCTCTATGTCGATCTAATTACATAGTCTAAAAGTCACGTTTATTCTCTCAGTCGTTCTGCATCTTGCTTAGGACAGCACGGAATGCAAATGCTTATAAAAAAACTAGTTTCATTACACAAGTGCTAACGAGTATTACCTCATGCACTGGCACCACCGGTCTCACGCTTGAAGTTATTTTTGTAACATAAATTACACAAGACTAATGAATGTACAGACATTAAGCAATGCAAAACTGATAAGCGGGATTGTCCGAAAGGGTTACCGCTATCCCGGAACACAAAGAGTTAAGGAAGGAACATGGGTGGGTTTTAGTCAGTAAGAGTCTGACACTCCCTTCCGCTCCACCCAGAGCGGGAGCAGTCATTGGATGATTTCCCAGCCTAAAAAAAAAGCCTTAAAAAACACAAAAAACAAAACTGTCAAAATTTCCCAATTGAAAATGAACCATAAAGTTTTGCAATAAAGTTGAAATCCCATCATTGAAATTCAACAGATTGGGGTAACTTGTTGTGCTGGTCTGCTACCTACTAAGTTACCTACATAACATCACGCCTTGTGTCCCCAACGGGTTGGGCAGAGGTGTACCAATAGTACACCCACATTGCGCCAGTTATGTTTAAGTCCCATGTAATAGGGGGCGAGCCTATTGCCATCAACCGGGCACAAATCCGGACTGCTAATGAGAAATTCCAGATAAAAAAACTCATTAACACTTTGCCCGACCTGGTAGTCGAACACAAGACACAGCAACATCGCTTGCGGCCACTTGGACATTTTAACTCAATGTGTCGACGTAATCATTTGATACGTAATGCTTTGATTACGTAAAAAATACGGGTCCAATATTTTTTTAATACTAGCTGGCCTGACAGACGTTGTCCTGTCTTAACTATGATACCTACCTACCCACCTAACCTTTCTCACCTTTTAAACCATCCCTGGACTACGACAAAGATTTCAACACCAAAATCAGCTAAATCGGCCCAGCCGTTCTCGAGAACGACGAACAGCAATTGATTTTTATTTATATAAGTAGATAGTTATCTAGCTGATGGACAAAAACAAATGTTAGTCATCATCCCTATTAAAGCTCTGCACCTCTGCTAGCCCCTTCGTTATTTAATGGTATTATATTATGAATATCTGCCGGTGATGACCTTTGCGCAAGTCAAAGTCAAAACATTTATTCCAAATAGGCACAAGAATGGCACTTCTAAACGTCAAAATGAACAAGAAATAGAATTGATTCTAGTCGCCCCTTCCAAAAGGTAGTTTCGTGTGGAGAAGAATGGGCAAGAAACTCCACCGTTACTCTTTAAAAATGTTTCACAATGTTTTGTATATGTCGTAGGATAATTTGATACTTCGAATCTTCGCGGAAATCCTAGGGGTTTTGCGAAAACGCGGATAATTAGACATAGGCGAAAAATTATCAAATCTTACTGGACAAAGTCAGGATTTTTGCGAAAATACTCGTTACTATAGTAAGATTTGATGTGCTCAACACTGATTGGCTACAATTTTGCTGGCTGACTTCTAATTGGTTCCTAGTTTGCCGATGATTAAGACGTCAACCAATCAGAGACGATCTCTTATTGAACGCGCTGACCGACCAATCAGCGTTCTTATTTCATAACAGTCAGCGTTTCGTTTCGCAATATTGCTATAATAACGAGTATTTTCGCAAAAATCCTGACTTTGTCCAGTAAGATTTGATAATTTTTCGCCTATGTCTAATTATCCGCGTTTTCGCAAAACCCCTAGGATTTCCGCGAAGATTCGAAGTATCAAATTATCCTACGACATATACATGTATTATAACTTAATAACATTATATGTGAAGACGATGCACCCAGAATAAAAACAATACACCACAAAAGGTGAAAAGAAAAACACATGTAGCAGTGGCAAGTAAACTTAATTACCTATATCATAAGTACATGGTGCTCACATATTTACAAACATTCTAAAAGTTAATAATATCTAATAAATTAATCAATGTGTGAGAAGTTATTCCAATATAATAAAATAATATGGTAAAAATTATAAATTATTACCTAATTTACTTAGCAACCAGTTTGACTTTGTCTAGCAAGGACATTACATAGCCTAACTTCCGAATTCCAATAAATATTTCACAAAGCAGCTAAACACATTTCCCAATATATTGTAAGTATGGTAGAGCTACCTCGTTAGACACTCGGTGAGAAAATCATGTTAAAGTTAAAATAAAGTATATAAGCACGAGTTCGTAATTATGACAATTTGTGTTCACAAATCTACAAGATTGGGAGGACAAAGCAAAAAAAACCCAATACGAAAATTGGTAAAACCTCTTTATATTTTTATACATACAAAACTGACTTTTACCTGCTACATGCTTAGAGCATTTATAGGTTAAATGCTCTAAGGCTACATGCCATGAAAACTCTTTTAAATCAATCAATCTATCAATCAGCTATCAATTACTACCTGCTAAATTCTGTATATACAGACGCCAGCCCATCAAGCTATCCCAAACTGTCAAACTTGCCCAATTGAAAATGCACCTTATGTTTCTGTAATAAAGTTGAAAAACGATCAAAATTGGTTTTCATAGATACTCTTCGTGCGCGAGTCCGAGTTTTTCGTATGATTGAGTAACAAATATCCATTGTACGTATTTTCTATAACTTCCTTGTTGACTCTTTTGCGCATACATGGTTAAATACATTTTTTTTTTAATCTGTCTTGTCACACTTTTGCATTCACTAAGGAAAATTAAACAGGTACTCCTACTACAGCTACTAATTAACATAACTTTATTTAACGACTGTCTGTTTAATTTTCGTGGGTCTGGCAGCTCTATGGTTGGGATTCCCCCAAAATCTGTCCATTTGTCACCTGTTTAATTTTTTTCGTGTTGTGAATCGTGATTGTATTGAAGTGAATTATATTTTTTTGATAAACCTTCTAAGTAGCAAAGGATCCGTATTTTTTTTCCTGAAGACCATGTCTCATGTGCATGTGTGATTTTATTCAAAGCGAAGTTTCAAAGCTGTGTAAATAATTATTTTTAAAGCAAGTAACAATTTTGCACATGGATCAATTTTAATAACGAGTTGTCGAGGTGACGCAACAATAATTGTATCTTCTGTGATCAAACCCTGCTGTTAATGAAAACAGCTTCCATGAAAAATTGAAAGAGAGAAAAGAGGTTGTATTGGATGTTTCCTTACCCTGTTTAAGGTAGAGGCAGTATACGTGCTACCAACAAAATGTCTATCATCACTGTGTGTGTCTTCACTGATGGCAACACTGATATTTTCGGCGTCAAATTCTGCATACACAATCGGCCAATTTCCCATTGATACCCTTATCTGAAGCAACCAGCTTTCCGCCATCACCTCTCACTGACAGTATTGACAACATCATTAACTGCTTCCGGAGTCTAATCGCTTACATCACCGCTGTTAGGTAATATTTTCAACAAAAAATACTTTTTGATTGCAAAATGAGCCATTACCTACGACTGGAGTATTATCAGCTCAATTTGTCGGCCATTTTGTCAGCAACTAATGATTTCGGCCTTACGGTACGGAAACCTTCGTGCTGCACGAGTCCGACTCACACTTGGCCGGTTTTCAATTTCGATATTAGGTGTTATTTGATAAAGTTCCAAGATACTCCTGTGCATAACTGCCAGTGTTTTCATTTATTGTCGTATTGTCGTCTACACCTTGTATGTACAAACGCCAGCACATCAAGTTGAAACTAACTGTCAAATATCCCCAATTAAACTTGAACCTTATTCTTTTGTTGTAAAGTTGAAAATCTATCAAAGAAATTTGACAGATTGGGGTAGCTTGATGTGCTGGCCTCTGTACCTAGATACTAAGCGCTACGTAATACGCTATCAGCGAAGAGAAATTAATGAGAAAAGTTAACGAAGTATTGTTGATAGTGTTACATACAAAGACAATATAATATGGTTACATACCTACCTAGCTGTGGAGGTGAGACTAACTACTAATGCTTTATAGCTTCACGATAATGAGTTACAATGATGAACATATGAAGAATGGTGTTCATGATGAAATTTTATGTAGACTTATGTATTTTCAAAGAAATGTACCATAGCTCATCTATCTCCATTTAGGGCTAAGTTTTTATTTTTTCATCAAATCCATCAGTTAGACCAAGACCTAGAAACCAGTAGAAGAAGGTTTGGCGTAATGGGTAAACCACGTTCCTTTTATTTTTTAGTATGGGAAACAGTCAAACTACTCCCCAGGTGGAGCGTAAGGTCTGACCCTCCCTTCTGCTCTGGGTGGAGCGGAAGGGAGCGTCAGACTCTTACTGACTAAAACCCATCCATGTTCCTTCTTTTGTTTCGCGGCAACGGTAACCCTTTCGGACAATTCCGCTGACCCGGCAAGCATCTCAATCTCTCAACTTTTTGTAGCACGCGTGGAAAACGACCGCGCCGTCCGGCACGGGCCTGGTCCTGATCGGACGGTGAGCAAGCCGTCCGCCGGCCTGCGCAGGTACACCTGTGCCTAATCCTTCTGGGAAACATAACGTGATGGTATGTTATGTAATAGGTAGGGATTATATCAATATGTTATTGGCGCGTTTAAAAAAAACGCCTTTCTTTCACTCAAGACCAATGCTTTTTTTTGTTCTTCAGGTATACAAATAATTTACCATGCATGACGCTTGTTTATCCCGTAAGGGTTAGGCAAACATGTACTTGTACTAGGTACCCAGATTTCGTACAATTTTTAGGTATATAAGTCCCGTGTAAAAAGAGATTGCAGCTAATAATATTGTTATTAAAAGTCATGTTTTCATTGAACGTACGTCATTACCAGATGACAACAATAATTTATGGGTGTGTTATCTACTTATCACATTTAACCAAACCAAAAAAAAACAAACGTATTATTTTAACTTAGCTGTCGTCATCACCAAATAAAGATATAAAATATATAGATAATCAAATCAAGTTTCGTATATCAGTACTTACCTATAATTAGCTAATGTAAGTGATTGGTATCGGACATTTGGAACACATTAGATACCTATCAACAATGTTGTTAAATACGCCCTAAATATTAGTAGGTTGATAAATTTTGTTTTTTTAGATAAAAAGCTTGGAAAAAAAATCAAGTTGTCGGAAATAGGTACCTACCCACAATATGCTTGTTGCAAGTACCTACTGTCTAATAAGGGGGGCAATTCTAAATATTGCTTTCCTTTCTAAATACAAACTGACATACATTTGTCGAAAAAAATTCAATAACATTTTTGAAAACCTAAAGGAATCAAGCCCCAACACTCAACGATTGTGCTGCGAAAAAGCTATTTAAAAACAAAGAAGGTGTCTGCAACCCTAGCCCGCCCTGTCTGGAGACTGCAATTTATTGTGGCATCCACAGGCAAGTCCAGTTTAGCAGTAGACAACCCTATGATTGAACTCCGAGTTGCCATTTAAATAAAACATGCTGCCGTGGCCCGGGACTACCCCTTACCACGGCCGCCTTTTGCTACTTAAATTGTGTGAACTGGGTAAAACGGAATCTAAGGTATTGTATTACCACAATACCTTAGATTCCGTTTTACCCAGTTTCGAAGACACAGGTGTCCCCGATACAATTTAACTGTCGTAATTATACCTAGTAACAAAGTGTAAATCGATATCAGTACGATTCAGTTAAAACATTTTTCTTTTTTGCAACTGTCAAGATAAAGTTCCTTGTTGCAATACTGTAGATAAAAATAGGTTTAAGTAGCTTTATATTTCTTATTTGGGTTGATCATCTGAATTGATAACAACCGGACTTGAATGAAATGTTATCAAAAAAGTAGTTAAAGAAATCTACTTCTACGATTCAAAGTTACATGTAAAACAAATACATTATTATGAAAAGCGATGAATCATGAAGACAATATAGGACAAAGGACATGCATTGTTTTTGGCAAGGATTTTCGTTGAAATTTGTTACTCATCATTTTCTTAGCACAAAAGGAAAATATAAGAAACATTTTGTTGAAGAACAGAGCCATCTGCTATTCAGTAGCGGAAGTTTTAAGAGTTGTGTAGCGACATCTATCTTGAATTCAATGTTATGTTCTAGAATACAACTGTTTCTTATAGATGGCGCTGTTTCAAGGAATGTTACTTAAAAAAATATTTTACAGTTTTATTTATTCGTTAAAAAGCAATATCGTTACAACCAATAAAATACATAAATTAATCAATCGATGTTTTTCATTCCCCTGTTTTTTCATAACATGGCATATTATATGGCATGCCAAGTTGAACATTAAAATAAATTCAGCCGTATGCACACCAAGGGGGATTGTCCGAATGGATTACCGCTTTCCCGGAACATAAAGGGCTAAGGAAAGAACATGGAAGGGTTTTAGTCAGTAAGAGTCTGACATTCCCTTTCGCTCCACCTAGAGCGGGAGAAGTCATTGGATGATTTCCCACCCTCAAAACAAAAAAACCGTATCCACACAAGATTCAGCTGTAAGAAATTCTTTAATTTATTGAAACTACTCATAATAAGTATTTATTTAGCGTGTGGTAGGCAATTTTTCTAGGGTTGAAATAGGGCATAAATTAGTAAATTATCGGAACTTTATGACTTCACAAATTCACAACAACAATTCACCTTTAATCATGCGATTTTCTTCTCTGAAATAGGTGAGTAAGTATAAAGGTAACCTAGGTATGTAACCACACTGATAAAAATATTTATTTTTCAAGCAAACGGCAACTGTTAATGTCGCGATAATGCGTTGATAAGATAGTTATGTCCTAATTTCCACACCTAATTGTATTATTATAAATCGATCAGATTTTATATTGGACGAACGGATATTTTTTTACTAATTGGTTCTGTGGCCTCTGTGGGCCCAAGTTATATTGACAGATTTAGCCACGAGCAACGTAAACTCTAATGTCAAATTAAATTGTCATTAGTCCCATATTTCCCACAGACTACATAATAATATTTCCGTACGCAAAATACGCGCATTGATGTGGAGTTGCGGTCACCAGCCCTTATTACCCAATTCCGTATTTCACTATTTTAATGCTAAAAATGGACTCTCCATTCAAATGTATGAATAAAAAACCAAGAATGAGTACCGTAATAAATGCTGTTATCAGGTAATGATCAATGCTTCGATCACTATTCAAAACAAATCCTAGACGAGACAAAGAATGTTGAAACTCAAACAATCCATTGTTCAGATCAGATGACATCGCCTCGCTATCAGTTACTGCTATCAACAGTGAACATTACATCACCGTTCTCGTTTGTCCTCAGCCTTTAGAATAAGAAGTATAGTAATTTGTACATTCGTCACTGCATGCATAAAAAACGAAACAACCGGTGTTATTAGACATGATCCATCCTAAAAAAGTACAAACAATGAGAGGTCACGCTTGATTGGCCGCTCACACGTTCCGCAAAGCCTAATCCCTTGAACTTGAGCAGGCGGAACCGAGGTAAACAAACGTCGGGCAACCCGTTGACGCGCATTTGTCATTTGGAACGCACGCGACTCGCTAGCGCCAGTGTCGTACGCGCGCGCTCCGCGATTTAATACGAACGCGACCTAAAATTCGCAACTTGAAAAAAAAAAACAAAACAACAACAAATCATTCAGTTTTCGAAATTCAAACAGTTACCAGTGTATTGAGACAGTGAGGAAATAGGTTATTTACAGTGTGCATTTTGTTTAATTAAGTGATTGTGATTTTTTGTTGTCAATTTGGAGTCATTGTTGTGGTTCATGAAGGAAATGACGGCAGTATGACCGATAAGCGGCTGATACAGCGAGTTTACATGCTGGTTGAATAAGCAATTTAGAGATTTTGTTGGTAACTTTGTTTTCTATTTATTATTTTTCTATATATTGTCACGTGCTATTGAAAAAACCTATCTTATTTCTTGCCGGCCATCGAAACAATCGAATTTCAAGTTTGAACCTTAGAGTTTTGATTTGTATAGGTACAAGTAGAGTATGTAAATACCCATCCATTGTTTCTACTGTAAAGGCAAACTTTTTTAGCCAACCTCTAATTTATTTTTGTTACCGCGAATTTATACTCTTTAATTTAAAACTGAGGATGTTACTGAATACCGTTATTGTTATCGTTCCTAGGCAACCAATTGTTTAAGCTAACGGTTCTCATGTGTAATCGCTAGGTTAATACATAACTTGTTGTCGTTGTTCTAATTAAATACCTAGATGACTGCAGGCTTTGGTCGGTACAGGTAAGATTAACAAGATTCAAAATAATCAAGGCAGTGCTGTTATCTTGAATGATAGTGATCAAACATGCATCTCCAACACTTTCCTACCTAGGTATTAGGTGCGTACCTACCTAACTTTATTAGGCGTTATTAGTATTATCACAGATTATGTAATACATCTAGTAGGTATTATGAAAGGTAACAGTATTCGGGGTTCTTGAACCCCATTCCAGTTTCAAACCCTGCAAGGCAGGAAGGTAGTAGGTACTCCTCGAGGTTATGATATAGGTACCTAAATGTCGTAAAATTCGAATGTTATAGGTAATTTAACACATCGTATTTTAAATCGAAGGGAACACAACAAAAACTTATTTCATTGAAATTCAATTTAAATCGCCGGTATCACGTACCTACTTACGCAATTCCACGTAATTCTATTGTTCTGAGGCACATGAGGTCTCATAATGTAGATTTACTTCACAAAGGTGCTTATTCTCAGTTAGTACTTAACTATGGAGGTACTTCATACCTACAGAGCTGTAATTCAATGAATTACGATCGATTTTGATATGCCAGCCGACCATACACATCGGCGCTAGCGACTGTACCTATAGACGTAGTCTTTGGGACGTATTACTTACCTACTCATTCTTATTTGTAAGTACTAACCTAGGTACCTACTTGCCCAAAGCCGGTAATGTAGGTAGGCACAATTTCTCAAAGAATATTCAAGAAATCGTCAGGTTATCTTATCAGCTTCCGTATCCAAGAATTTATTGCTTCAAATCACCACCAGGTGGAATAGAATTGTCAAAACCCTAAAATCAGTTCCATACCAGATTTCCAAGTCTTGAAAATTAGAAGGTACAAACAGGATCTTATTACCTATAGTGATATAGGTACGTTAAATATACGTTATAGTGGCTTGAATATCACCCCGTATAGGGTGGTTGAGTCATCATCTGCCTAACCTTTTCCCAACTATGTTGGGGTCGGCTTCCAATCTAACCGGATGCAGCTGGATACTAATATTTTACATGGAGCGAATGCCTATCTGACCTCCACAACCCAGTAACTGGGTAATACGATACCCCTTGTTAAGACTGGCTGTCAGACTTTCGGGCTTCTGACTACTCGTAACGACTTTCAAAGATCCACGAATAACAGCCGGACCAACGGCTTAACGTTGTTTCCGAGGTACGGAGGAGTCTCGATATCTAAAGATGCTCACCCATCCACGAATCAACCCCTGCAAGCGTAGCTGCTGTTGTTACTTAGCCACGAGCTACTCGATCCATTCTTAGATATAATTTCCAATTTTAGTTTTATCGATTTGCACGATAGCCATTGTAGCAGTTCCCACTGAACTGCATATTAATACATGATAGGTACCTATTAGTTCTAGATACCTATCGACTATCGATCGCCCTACCCTATAATAAGATCGAATGACCAATACAGCGAATGCATGCATGGAATACCAAAAATCCAGTTTTTACTAGATTTTTCGTTGACAGCCTGAGTCATGCATGCCTGGCATTCTCATTGATTATTCAGTGATTTCTTGCGAGAAACGTTAATAGCTCGAATAAGGTGTGTTTTAGGTACCTGATTATGTTTAAAGCGACCAAGACAACTGGGTGGCATGCAGCCTTCCCTCTTGGTTACCGGGTCTGGAGGTCTCGAGTTATCCGCACAGTCTGTTTCAAAAGTGTCTGATTATAATGTTACAAACAAATGGGTCAGATACGTAAGTGTGGGCGGGAAATTGTAAAACCAGTTGCAAATTGAATTATTTGAATAGGTACTCAAACCGTAAATCCCAATTTTTAATCACCTTTTTTTTTGAGTGTGTGAAATCGTCAAATTGCTCTGGGTGGAGCGGAAGGAAGTGTCAGATTTATACTGTCTAAACCCCATCTATGTTCCTTCCTTTGCCCTTTATGTTCCGGGGTAGCGGTATTCCTTTCGGTCAATCCCGAGTATTATTATTACTATTATTATTAGTATTATTTATATATTTGAGTATTAAAATAACTTTTACAACCAATAATTTTTTTTTTAGTTGGAAAACTTTTGAGGTATTAAACTTGAAACCTTCTAAATAAACGTGAATGTGTAAAATTCCCTTTAGTGAGTAATTACGTAAGAATTTTACCTGAACTGAGTCGTATCTACAAAGAGCGCCAATCGTCATACTCTTTGTGTACGATCGATGTTAACTGATAACCGATTATCTGAATATTGGTTCAGGCTATAAAGGTTAATATCGTTTGGCACATTATCAGCTGCCAGATTACTTTTCGATGCTCGAAGAGTAAAATTAAACTGGTTACTTTGATTGAAGTCTCCTGGGTCCTTATTTAAAGTGTCACTGAATAATCCAAAAACTACTTACTTACATAATAATCTATACTAATATTATAAAGAGGAAAGATTTGATTTTTTTTTGTTTGTTTGAAATGAATAGGCTCCGAAACTACTGGACCGATTTAAAAAATTCTTTCACCGTTGGAGAGCTCAGTTTTCTAGGAGTAACATAGGCTTTTTATCCTGGGAACAATAACGGGTCCCACGGGAAAGACCACGGGAGCGAAGCCGTGGGCAAAGTGCTAGTTTATAATAAGACACAGGCCTCCTCTCTGTAACACTCTGCGTCTCCTCTCTGTTGTAACTGAGAAGGATTGGGCCGTAACCTGGTCCAAGTGTGATAATAAATACAATACAAACTTATGATATATACTAGCTTCTGCCAGCAGCTTCGCCCGCAGGAATGTCTGAAATTATCCCACGAGAACGTAGGTACTTTCGGAATCCTGTGTTAATCTAGGGAGTGACTACCGAGATGACGACTAATAGAGAAGTATGGAAGAAAAAGACATGTAGCGCCGACCGCAAATAAATTGGGATAAGGGCAGGAGAATGATAATGATGTGTTAATCCAGGTAATCTATACTAATATTATAAAGAGGAAAACTTTGTTTGTTTGTTTGGTTGTAATGAATAGGCTCAAAAACTACTGGACCGATTTTAAAAAAATCTTTCACCGTTGGAAAGCTTAGTTTTCTAGGAGTAACATAGGCTACTTTTTATCCCGGGAAAAATAACGGGTCCCACGGGAAAGACCACGGGAGCGAAGCCGCGGGCAAAGTGCTAGTAAATTATATGAGTGTCAAATTTCATCCAGATCCGATCACTTCCGTTTTTGCGTGAAAGGGTAACAAACATCAATCCATCCTCACTAACTTTCACGTTTATAATATTAGAATGATGACCAGAACCTTTGCTTAGTGCAGACCCTAAATCCATGGCTACGTACGACAAGCTACAAGGATAAATCATTTTCTCGGAGAAGTTAACAGTTCCCAGTCCATCTACTGGATATTTCTTTCAGTCCGTGTGCCTACAATGTTTGTAAACTGTCAAACGTTCGTCAAATACCATTTTCGCATTTTCGTGTGTTTAGAAAACATACATGCACGCTGTCAAACAAGTTTGACAAAAGTGACGTCAGTTTTGCTCAGCTATTCACACTGTTTGACAATGCAGTCACGGATTTTAATGAAAAACTAATTGATTTTGGCGTTTTTATTTTACTGACGCATGTTTCCATTCGTTGTCCAGTTTTCTGCGTATTTAATCTGGCAGTACCAAAACCCAAAAAGTTCGAGATCAGCAAAATAATTTCGGTTTATTGTCTATGTTTTCATTAACATCTACCAATTAATATTGTTTCAGAACAATTAGGGTACTTAGGCGGTGCAAAGAATAGATTTAAACAGACACTAAAATATCCTTCCAATAATTTCTCTTCTCTGTAAGCAACTACATATTTCAGACGAAATTAGTTACCGTTGATACTTGGCAATGCGTTCACGTCAATACTTCACTTTTGCCGTGATGCATAACGCTATCTATCTCGTATTTCAGGGCACCGCTGACGTTTAGCTTTATGAATAAATAAATGTCATAAAACATTAATACAATAAGGAAATTGATTTTCTTGTTGTTTCTTAGAATGTGAATGTTTCCGCTTCGTGTGAAATATTGTCTCCTTGAATGTGCAATACGAACAGAAAATCTTCAACCTTAGATTGTCCTTCAAAATACAGATACAAGTCAACATGCAAAGCCTGTCTAAGATATTACACACGTTATCGGATATCCTACCTCATACGTCACTCCGTAAATCGAACTTCATTCCGTCCCCATGAGACAAATCTAATTAAAGCTCCGAAAGCCTTAAAACCGGTTTACCAATTACAAACCCAAACGTGCCTTAGACTATATATTTATTGTGCGCAACAAAATGATTTAAATAGTCTCCTAGGAGTTGCCTGGTCTTATCCAGGAGAACTTACTATGCTTTGGAATGGGGAACTAGAACTAGCATCATTTTCACGAATGATCGACTCCTTAAAAGATTCAAAAGTGCCTGTAAATGGTTTGATTTAAATAAAATATGAGTTTGGCAAACCTAATCTGCTGGTTGATTCTGTAACCGTGAGAACTTAGGTGACTTGAGCGTGAAGTGAGCTGTCGAGCTAGGGGCTGACACTCACAGCCCACTCAGCTAGCTTAGCTCACTCGAAACTCACTTTACCCACATTTTCAAGGTGAGATTTTTACAGAATACCAGAGAACAGAGCATTGCCTCACTAATATAGAAAGATGTATTATAATATCTGTGCTAATACCATCCTAAATTGCAGTCTTCCTAATCATCTCCCAACCCGAGATGTCAGCATTTGAAGAGACTCGTTAGGGCCGAAGCCTGCCGGGTAAGCGGGATTGTCCGAAAGGGTTACCGCTACCCCGGAACATAAAGGGCTAAAGAAAGAATATGGACGGGTTTCAGTCAGTAAAAGTCTGACGCTCCCTTCCGCTCCACCCAGAACGGGAGAAGTCATTTTATGATTTCCAACCCTCAAAAAACAAAACGTGTGTCTATGCTAATATTTTAATACCATGATATACCATCCCAAATTGCAGTATTTTTTCTATTCATCTCCCAACCCGATCTTTCTTCTCAAGCATTACCCAATTAATCTCATTTCTTTTCGTATCGTTTCTTCAATAACACCGCACGTACGCAACCCGCTTGAGTCATGCTTTCACGATTCTGAGTCAACCGCTTGTTTTGGTAAAAAAAGAATCAAAGGCATTTTATGACTGGTTAGCGGTTAGGAATTATTGAAATTCTGATCTTACGAATATTCGTAATGCAACGGCTACATTGTTACAATAACGCGAACTACACTTCGCGCGCTTTCTTACCCACCGCTGGATGTCTCACTGTACAACAGTAATCACGCGAACTGTGATTCGCGTTATCGCAACAATGTAGCCGTAGCATACTGGATTAACAGGACTGCCGCCATTTACAAGATTTAATTAAAACGAATTTAATGTCGATCTTTAATTTCGAGTACTAAGAATTATTTAAGACTTATACGATGTCACACAGTACGAGACTTACATGGAACCAGTTGACGTTGAAGATAGTATGGATGATCATATTACTGGCGAGTGTCGCCCTGTAAGACTCCAAACCTCCTTTAATCAAATTAGAATAACTAGGTAGGTAGAAGATAGAATTAGTACGTATACTCTATAGATCGAAATAGAATAGTGGCAGGATCGTCACAAACAAAAAAGCAAGAAAAAGGTTTCACTGCTTTCCTCTTTTTACGAGTTCCTAATTTGAAATGAGAAGGATTAATAAAAGAGATCATCTTTGCCAGTGATGAGATCGCTTTCAGATTTTTCTACGTAGTTATCATACTTATCATAATAAATCAGACCAAGTGTTAGTACGAAACAAAACTTTTTTGAAACTACAGGTACATTCAACATTTCAATAACACTACAGTAATACCAAGTATTTACGTTATTTTCCTTAAACGTGACCACGAACAAAGTCCTTATTGAACACCAGCCGTCGAAGTCCTTTCAAAAAGTAAACAGCAGTTCTTAGCTGATTGGCGCCAAAGCAAATGTTGTTATTAACTAATTCATTTGTTAAACAAACACGGAATGACGATTGGTTGAGCCACTAGTTACAAATGCCACAATGCACTCTTTGTGATCAATATCCTCGCATGTCGATGCGATTATGTCGAACAAGGTTTTATGCATTAGGGAAGCGTTGTGTTAGTGCATTGAGGAGTAAAAGTAACCAGATTGTTAATTCTGTTTAGTCTTCGTTCATCATGATCTTCAATCCATCATGGTTTTCTGCCATATCAGTCAAACAGTCTGCTTTCAGAAGAATTATGGGATAGCTATGACGTCTTTCTGTTTCATCGTGGCTGACGGAAGCCATATACTAAATAACTGGTTTGGATACTACTTAATTATAATCATAAAAGTAGTAAAAAAAAATTAACCTCAAATAATTCCATGTACTTTATTTTGTGTAGGTAGCAATTAGCGAATAAAAGAACGTGAGCAACTAAAGCTGTAGCCTCTAGACAAACAATTTTATCTTCAGCATACCGAGATTTTACGACATTAAATACTTTTTTAGTCTTTTGCGATAAACATTTTATGATCAACAGCGAATGACATCAGAATTACATGACAGTGACAATACGATCTACAAAAAAGCACATCATATTATTATCATTTAACGAATGCATTTTCTTAAGCTGTCAGATAGAACGTATCTCGCAATCTAGAACATATGACACAATCTATTGTTTGTTAACAATCCAGTATGGAAAGTAATGGAAACAACACGCAAATGTTTAAGAAAAAAATACCGGCGCAAGCGCATGATGATGTCGAATATCGTAACAACGGACGAGTCAATGATGAAATTGTTTACGGAACGAACGTAAAAGAACAATATTTATATCCCAACGTGTTAGAATAAGGGAACTCTTTATTCAATAACGATAAGTCGGTAAAGTGTAACGAACTATTTCGGTTCGGGTTCCAGAAGGTTAGTAGCGAATTTGTGCCGTGTTTTACGATTTGGAATGCAAACAATGCATTTCAGTTTCAAGACAGTCAAATCCCTTGTGCAAGTGTTTGGTTATATTTAAGGGCAACAGAAAACTGCTCAAATGTAAAACTCAGTTCTATTCCATGATGTCATTCAGCTCGAAGACGGTAACTACTGCCCTGCTGGACATAGGCCTTCCCCAAGCATCGTCACGCAGTGGAAGAGCAGTGCTGGCCCAGTGGTATCGGCCTTGACCTACGAGTTGTAGGTCGTGAATTCGAACCCAAGCGTTTTACTTTGTGTATTAATTTCATCACCACTGCTCTCAAAACGGTGAAGGAAAACATCGTGAGAAAACCGGCTTTTCCTAGAACCAAATATTCGAAGACATGTGACATCCGCCAACCCGCACTGGGCCCACGTGGTGGATTATGGCCTCTCCCTCTCTTAGAGAGGAGGCCTGAGTCCCAGCAGTGGGAATATTATAGGCTGATTATGTTATGTTGAAGCATCGACACAAGCACAACTGTTAATACTGCGCTTCTCGCATCCTTAACATATATTCTAATACCCTATTGTTGCCACGGAGGAGCTCGTTGAACAGCCATCACAGAGTCGCTCGAAGGCTAAGCTACGCTTTCTGTGGTCGGTTCGTGAATCATCCATAAGTTATTGAGACCACTCCGTGCCGCGTTAAACCGCTGGTCCTGGCTGTCATTGGTAGTTCTTTGACAGTTAGGGTAGTCCGGCAACCAATCTTACCACGGGCTATCGTATTACCTAATAACTGGGTTGTGGAGGTCAGATAGGTAGTCGCTCCATATAAAGTACTGGTAATCAGCTGCATCCAGTTAGACTGGAAACCGACTTTAACATAGTTGTTGCCACACCCAAATATTCAGGATGTCTGGAAATCGCGACTTACTCCTTAAAAGTATAATTAAGAGAAGAAAGAAAATTTTTTATTCTGCACAAACAAAACGCACGTTCGGAAAAAAACAAATATAAACCCGTACAAAGTAGCCAAAAAGCCTAGTTTTCATGAACTTTGGCTTGTATTTGCAGTTTTGTCATATTTTCTATAATGTATTTTCAATATTGGTAACTACGAATACCGTGTAGGAACATGTCTTTGTTTAGAACAACGTACTTTCTCTTATGTTTATTGACAGCACAATAGTTGTTGGTGACCGTTTCAAGCGTTTGTTAGCCAATTAACATAACCGCTTTTGCGCTATTTTGATTCTTAGAAAAGAAATTGCATGGTTTTGGTTTTTCCTAAATTCTATGTGCACATACTTAATTCGCAGATAATTTTGCAGAACGTTAGATTTAAATATGAAGGGATAGGGATTACTAACACGTTAGACGCCACGCCGGTCACCGGTGACAACGAACAATACATTTTCTATTGTGTCTGCTCAGTAACAGTTATTTACTTAATTCTAAATATTAACCCTTCGTCTTTTTTGTCTATTATCATTCGCTGAACTGACCTCTATACCTACGTCAATGCCGTAGATAACGCAACGGAAGCGACAAGATACCTGGATTACTTATGTCTAATAAGCTTCTTTAAATTTTGTGCCAATCGTAAATGTCGAAAAATGTTTGGTGAATCTGTTAATCCCGCTGCATAGCTGTTAAATTCTGTGAATTATTTAACAATTAACATACGCTGTTAAAGAAATTAAACACTAGGTTGCATCAGTAAAGCAACTCAGCCATGCAACCGTGCAGGGTGAAGTCACAGTGTTATAAAGTTTTACAATAAACCATGTGGATTAATCTCGTCTTTCCACATGAATGCTCTGTTACTTTCAATCCTTCAGCGCTCAACGTTTGAACAGAAAACATGCATTCTTTATAGACGCTCAAGTTAGCAAAATGTTTTCATCAGTTCCAACAATATTGGGGAATTTAATGATCATTATTGGATCTATTTATATGTATTTTATTTAAATACAGTGTGATGCATTTATGATTTATTTTTCAATAGAGCTTCTCATCAGTCTGTTGCTTGACATAGGAGGACTCTTTTAAGTTTCCTTTCTACAGTTACGCGCGTCTACCAGTTTCTTCTTTATTCTGGGCTTTATTTTATCTATCAGGAGTGTTATCTGGTAAGCGGGATTGTCCGAAAGGGTTACCGCTACCCCGGAACATAAAGGGCTAAGGAAGGAACATGGATGGGTTTTAGTCAGTAAGTCTGACACTCCCTTCTGCTCCACCCAGAGCGGGAGAGGTCATTGGATGATTTCCCACCCTCAAAAAAAACAAAAAAGGAGTGTTATCTATTTAGTTTCGTTCTTGGCTTTCCTCATTGACTTAAAAAATTCAGTTACAGGGAAGTTATTATAAAAATTTTGCACCACATCAATTGAGTCACGTCAGCTAAGCCTACGCACAATTTTAAGAACGTTATCGAAATGGTTGCAGCAATTTATCCCTGGAAAAGTGTGAACAAGGTAAAATACAAGAATATAATAATATCATCAGGAAACAACTGGAATGATTCATATAATTTACGTATTAACACAATAAATAACATAGAATAATGTGTACAATATATGAATAGCTGCAAATACATAATACATATATTTTATATGGCTTCTAAATAGAACTAGACGTATCCAATGTCGAATCTCCTTGGTACTAAAACTCCTTAAAAAGCCTTTCGCACAAAAAAAAATCATGACGATCATAAGGCATTTGAAAATAGTAAACCGTTTTTTGAAAAATGCAAAGGAATGTTAACTTTTTTTTTCTTGTTGAATCAAGGTGTTACACAACAACTCAATCGAACGATCTGTTTTAGATCTCGACCACAGATTGACAGGGCCAATTACATGGTATTCAGTATGTCTATCATCGTCAAACATTGTTATGCCGGAAAATTGGATTCTGTTTGATGAGCAAATGTTTCTTTACATATTGGCCCACACTTCGGATAGCATGACGTCAGTGGAATCTGTAACGTACGTAGCTGACGTTATTACTGCGTTTACGTTTCGACGTAAACTTAGCCCTAGAGAGTTTACCTTAAATAGTTATTCATTATTAAACAATGACTGGCTATACATATAATGATTCCTCGAGTGGTTTAAAATCAACCAATCTAAGTACTACCTTCCTGAATTAAACGTGTTTCAAGTAGTTGGACTTATCGAATCTATAATTAATGAAGATTACCTACTCTAGTATGATGATAGAAAAAAAAACAAAAGTAGAATGCTTTTTTAAGCAAATTTTGGTTCTGGCTAATGTCACAAAAATCATAGACACTGTCATAAATTACACGGGATGTCACAAAACACTGTAAATTGGACACCAAAAAATACTCAGTGTTAATTAAAACGAAAAAGATAAATATTCATATGAATTAATTAATTCTAATGAAATATCACGACTGTCTTCATACGGGATGACCCAAGGTTAGCCGCTCCCTTAGTACATAAAATGTTTATTTTTACGCGCCATTTTATTAACTCCCGCCATTAACGTAACTGTCATTTTATGTTGACGTTAATTCAAATTATTCTGTGATAGTAACATTGATGATTTCATTTCTATATTTATTATTGTTTTTATTGCAACATCCAAAATCTATCTTTTTTTTTTATTGATGGCCAGTGTTGACACTGGTTTGTACACCGGCTTCTCACATTTTTGTAAGGTGCTTGGATTTTGTTTTGTTTTCCTTTAGTAGTGCGCTGAGGGCTAAGAAAGTCGTTCATAGTTGAAAACAGAGACTAGCACAAAAGACACATTCATCTATGATTCTACAATGTATTGTTTGTTCAAAAAATAACAACTTTTTGTAAACTGTCAATCACGACATAATTCCATTGCAAGATATCAATATCTCCGACAGTAACATCGTTGCCAGGTTTTCGTTGAAATTCTAGTCGTTAAAACACATTGTTAATTAAATAAAACTGAAACTGCTGTGTATTGTTTATTTTGAAAATCTAAAATAAAAAGTTAGGTACAGGATTTATTTTTAAAACCAAGTTCTTCAACGCGGTTTGCGGTAGGAGTAAACTGGCAGAAATCGTCACGTAACAAAAATCCGTTATGCCCGAAAAAGTCAGTTTCATGAGACCATACTAGGAGGCTCTATATAAATTCAGCAAAAGTAACTGCATTCCAACCGGGTAACGACATCTTCCAACTTTTTTTTCTAAAGGCAAAGGTCACTAATTGCTGCATTAGGGTCGGCTTTCTAGTCTATGCTCGCAAGCTGTCATAGATAACCTATATCGCTGGCACTCTGGCGCCGTGTATCTCTGCTTTTGACACGCCACCTTGAACATACCTTACAGATTCTGTTATTAAACAGTGATGAGGAAGAGTTTTAATAATAAATCATACCGGCGCCATTTCAAGGCAAATATCGGACTATCTAAATAAAACGCACTGAGAAGGGTGACCTAGATTTATGTTCTAGGTTTTTTCCGAAGAATTACAGCTGGATTGGGATACATACTGTTTATTATTTTGCGCCGAAATATATTGCGAATAGTAATGATTATTACGAAAAATAACACATGGAAGCGCATGCAATAAAATCGTACTTAAAGCAATGGAGTGTCTATTTTTGTTCTTTTTTTAATAAAAGCGAACGTTTGGATAAAACCTCTTGGTTTAAACAAAATCATGGCTGAATGAATCAGTTCCAGTGCCTTGTAACATTCTCTAAAGAAGTTAAATAATAAATTAGAATTTGACAGGTGCAAGTGATGTGTAAGGTCATTCTCACTATTAATATTTGACGCGGAAGATAACTAAGTATAACAATGAAATATAACCCTACACTATTATTACTCATTTGGAACTGTATATTTGTGGGATAATAATCACTACATAGTATAAAACAAAGTCGCTATTTTTGTCTGTTTGTTTGTCTGTATGCTTAAATCTTTAAAACTACGCAATGGATTTTGATGCGGTTTTTTTTAATAGATAGAGTGATTCAAGAGGAAGGTTTATATGTATAATTTGTCGACATATTTTGCGGGCGAAGCCGCGGGCGGAAGCTAGTAGAACTATATTACGCATTAAAAAAAAATGTCGCCCTTAGCGCGGCACTTAATGAGATAAGATTACGGTGCTTTTGGCGGGAAATTCGCGAAATCTCAGTTTTCAAACGAGTTAGAATAATAAAAATAAACAAAATCAATGCCGCCGTCTGTCGGCGCTAATAAAAATCAGCTGGCTATATAAAATGTTTGTTTAGCTTCTCGAGTATTTTAAACGCTCATTATATTTTACGTCTTTGATCGTGGTATGAATTATTGTTTCAATTTTTATCGTCTCATTAAACATACCAGACTAACAAGAGCAGTCACGGCACTGATTACCAACATATTGTTTCTTAGAGTTGATTTTCTAGAAAAAAAAGAGGGTGTTCATTATGAACACACGACAGAAGTGAAAACTTACGACTGGAGCCGAGTATATCCGATTCAGCGACGAGTAAAATCCGATTCAGCGTCACCAATTAAGGATCTTTGATGGCCACAAGCTATATTGTTTCAATGTTAAAATCCCTTTAGAAGTTTCGTCCCGATTCACGCCTGCGTCCTTGTTCACCCCATTTGACGGTACTTAGTGCACCTAAAGCCGCGTGCGCACGTACGAACAAATTTGTTGCGTTACATGATACGCAACAACTTGGTTCGCACGTGCGTACCACTATCGAACATCGAACACTCTGTTCGTCAAACATGTTCGCGGCGATCCTTGTAGTGTGTTCTGTATGGACGGTGTTCGAAGAGCTTTAATAAATGTTACGCAACAAAACTCCATCATCATCTAGGATCCGCTTTAGGAAACAACATTTCGTGAATCACTGCGAACATCAAAAAATTCTCTGCTACTTCACAATCGACCACTTCCAACGGCGCCGTCATGGCTACTAAGATAGAGTTCACGACTGTTGTTCGCGAACTCGACTCGAACTATGTTTGCGTTCGTGTTCGAATATGCCGTCCATACGTACGAACCAAATGTTCGGGTCTGGTGTTTGTGTTCGCTATGTTCGTGTTCGTACGTGCGTACGCGCCTTTAAGAAGTTTACACTTCATAAACATCGCTGTGACTTTCTTTCAAGTAACAAACGCCCACTGTGCAAAAATGTAGAGCTGTAGAACACGAAACGCGTTTAATTCATTCATGATTAACTAAATGGGTACTTAACAACACGATAAATACTAAAAACATCGTAAATATGGACACGTAGTGATTACTGATAATGAGTATAAGTTGTTAAGTGATTTTATCTACTGAGGTAGTAGATGGTGTGCGGAGTTGAAATAAAATGTAGTCAATTTAGTTAAATGCAGCTCTTAGATTGATTGAAAATTACCTTTGATTGTTGGGTAAGATACTACTGACAGATCGAGGAGTGTATTAACAGTAAAGTCATTGCATATATTACTACGTACTCACTCAATTTTTCTTTTTATTATCATATTTCACACGTCAGAAGCGAAATAAAATGGAACGGCAATAAATCCTTACTTTAGTTACTACGCTGATTGATAGTTCACACCTATTTTGACAGATAACTAGACAGTTCGCAGTTGATACACCTTTACCATGCCATAAACAATGTTTTACGTGCTGAATTTTTTTTTCGAATTGCGCTCAAATCAGAATTCGTGTTATGTTCCAAATTCAAATTACCACTCATCGTAACAAATCTTCATGTTCTTCAACGAATGCTTATTACGGTAGCTAAATATAGATTTAATCTCAAAGTAATTAAATAAAAAAATCAGTTATAAGATTACGTCATCTGTTACCTAGTGTCGTGTTTATTATTTTATTAATTGTTGTTGCCTTCGACTTCATCTGAGACGCAAGACGAAAAGTAGAACAAGTCATGGTCTACCCACATGCCAAATAACATCCAAATCCATTTTAGCGTAAAAGCATAACAAACAAACCAACTCACGTTTGCATTTATACAGTGTGTTAGGTGAAACGAAGGACATACTTTCAGGTTGTATAAAACTCATGAAATTCAACACTTGTCTATGGGACCAACAATGAAATATGAAAAAAAATATCAGCTGTTTCATAAATTTTGACAAATTATGCGAACATAAATGAACTGCACAGCTGATTTTTTTTTCATGATTTCAGGTATTAGTTCAAAGTTTTTCATTTTCATGAGTATAGTAACCCTTAAAAGTATGTTGTCCTCGTATGTGTGTCCTCGTTTCGCCTAACACACTATGTACTTAATACCTAATAACTTCCTTAGTAGTAATTAAATATTTTCTAGACATTGCAGTAACCTCAAGGTAAGAAATAAATATTGTAGTCAAAAAATGATGAGATCATGAAGTGAATAAAGACTAATAATTAAGTGTGTGATTTTGCTATTAAAATTAACGTATCAGTGCGTTTATTTATTTTTTATAATCGAGCAAGGCCCTGGTTTTTCCTAATTGCTTAATGTAATGCCACAATGTCTGAAGTGTGTAAATAATGTTCCACTAAATGGCAGAAAGGTGGTGAGGTTATCTGTCAGTGCGTTGTTCCACAGATATAGAAAAAATATTAATAAAAAAAATATTTAAAAAAAATTATATGGTTCAAACGTACCTACTTCCAAAAATTATTATAAAATTAGGATTTATACTTGAATTCCATTGCTACATTGCAGTGGGACGCACGTCAGTAGTAAGTGGTAACAGAATCAATGTAAGGGCCTATGCACACCACGTTTTTTAAACGCGCGTTTGTAGCGATACAGACGCGATACGCACGCAAGTCAGACGCAGCCTGTAGACCTTTGCACACCTGACGCGCTTGTGTAGCGATACAGACGTGATGCAAACGCGCGTGTGTAGCGATACAGACGCGCGTGTGTAGCGATACAGACGCGCGTGTGTAGCGATACAGACGCGCGTGTGTAGCGATACAGACGAGATGCAAACATGGTTTTAAATTTCAGTTATGAAGTTTTCTGTGTCGAAAGGCTCCATTTTTTTTGTTCAAAAGACGTGCGTTGCATCAAATCGCTCGATTGCTACTAGCGCAGTATTCACACTTCCCTTTCCCTCGTTGCTAGCGCTCGTATCGGTGTCGCGCGTTTGAATCGATACACTCGCGCCGGTGCCGCGCGTTTGTATCGATACACACGCGCCGGTGCCGCGCGTTTGTATCGATACAAACGACAACAAACTGCTCTGCAGGATAAAAACGCGCCGGCGACGCGCGTTCCCAAAACGCGCTTCGACGGCGCGTTTAAAAAACGTGATGTGCATAGGCCCTAAGCTGGCGTCTTATTCTTTTCTAACTCCGTGCCACGCTAAGCCAGCTGAAGGTCGAAGTGTAACCACAGATGTGCGGTTAACTGTACACTAAGCCTCTGTCAATAAGAAGAGGTGAATATTATCCTACAATTAAAAGAAACACATAGTTTAGGGACTAAGCTTCAGACTATACATTTTTATTGGTTCGTTTCAACGACAAATGACCGTGGCACTAAACTTTGAATTAAGAATTTATGAATTTATGTCGCCCGCTGCATAGTCTCGTGAAATTAATTTGACATTTCTTATTTTATTTATGTTATAAAAAGTTTATTCACACGTTGCTAATAATAATACGGTAATGCGGTTTTTGACCTTTTTGTTTATAGCCAAACATAATTGCAGTGTATAATTCTCAGAGACAATTTTTACCTGAATGTAGTACCTATGCATAGTACTAACAAACCTTTTTAAATCAATTTTCTACCAAAGACTAGGTTTCTCGTATAGCATAATCAACCTAAATGTGTTCTCTACTGGGATCTGAGACACAGGCTTTCCCTCTGTGGGAGGGAGTGGACAGTGGTTCACCGCGACCACCACACAGGCTTTTTTTTGTTCCGTGGTGGAAAATCTTCATAGATGTCCTTTGGCCTGGGGGCAGGGAGTGGTCTGTCAGACTCTTACTGACTAAAAACCACCCCGCAATTACATCTCACACCTTAGCTGGAGGTCACGTTCGAGCCTTCCGCAACGCCCGCAACGGCTGCTTACCACGCGGGCCCAATGCGGTTTGGTAGATGTCAAACTCAAACTCAAACCATTTATTTCAAATAAATCAATTACAGGCACTTTTAAATTGTCAAGGGGTCGGTCAGTCAGAAAGATGAAGCTAGTTGCCCATTCCAAAGCAGTAGGTGCCTATGGAGAAGAACGGGCAAGAAACTCCATGGACACTCTTTCTAACCAAAATATGTTTACAAAAACAGGGTCACATCATTCATGTTGAAATATACATGTGAGAACGATGCAGAATGTAAAAAAAAGCGTCCATAATTACAAGATTTAAAAAACAATTCAAAATGAAGTTAAATTTTAAAAGAGGTGGCCAGTCCCTACTGACGGCGCCTGTCACATTTTGGTTTTAGAACGTGGCTCGCTGACATCTGTAAACCTAAGTAGTTATAAATAAAATCCATGTTGCGACCTAGTTCACCGTTGAAACCTTACATTACAGATCTGCTTTAGATACTTAGGGCTTAGCCTACATCTCTTGTAATATTATTGCAACTTCCTTGAAATATTGCTGGCATTCTGAAAAAACAAAGATTGCCATAGACCTAAACTAGTATTGGTTTAAATTTCGAACTTCGACATGCAACTCGTAAGAACAGTGGGCCACCACTGCTCCTCTAGTAAGAAGTCCTTCTGAATCCACATTGAGAAGTGCAGACGCCAGCAAATCAAGCTATCCCAAACTGTCTAATTTTCCCGATTGAAAATGAATCTTATACTTTTGTAATAAAGTAGAAAAACTTTCAAAGAAATTTGACTGATACTAACTTGATGTTATTGCCTCTCTACAAAACCGTGTGTGTGAGTATTTTCTCAGGCGAATCACGATAGATTACTTCACATAGTTGAGGAATGTCAACATGTCTACAATCTACGGTAATGACGAAGTTATTATTCATACGGTAGCTATGTGATCGCTATCCTAACGAATTATACATGCGAAAGTAAGTTTGTTACCTTTCACGGATCATCCTGAGTTTTTGCATATACGTTGTCAGGTGTACAGAAATGGACATACACCTTTCATCCCAAAAAAAAATGTTCAGAACTTTTTGACTTACTTACACCTTCAATTTTCTTAACGAAAACTGATGAACAATTCTTTTTTTACCAGTCACCTATAAAAGAGGTTAATGTTCCAAATACTTCAAATAACTGTGTCTAGGCTGCCACAGACAAGCGCGACACGACACTGGTGGATCAATTTCTATGAAAACTTCATGGGAATTGTTCTACCGGAGTCGCGTCGCGCCTTTCTGCGGGAGCCTTTAAGCTTTGCGTGGGACATAAACTACTTTCACATTAAAAAAAAAACAGGACGCGAACGACAACTGTTGATATTTTCATTCATTCCAGAATATTAACACCACATTTCTTATTTTACAGACTTTAAAAACGCGACAAAGTATCTCGTGTTAAATAAAAATGTCGTTTAAAATATATAATTTTGCTCCCCAACTCATATTTTCGCACATAATTAAATGTTATGACAGTTAAATGTCCGAAACGACGTCATGAAGTTTTATATCAATGATATTTTACTACGAATAAATAGGATTTTATTTTTAAAAACATTTTTAGACACATTGACACATTTTAAGAGTGTCTCCTTTACGCATTGGCCATTAATTTGCAATAACGTGTTGATGGCCTGAATTCAGTTAAACCGTTTAGATAACTTACGATGTTGATAAAAATTTAATAGTATAGTGAGTAAGTTGACAAAATTTTTGGCTTATTTATTTCTACCGCTAAACGCTAGATAGCCCCACTGTGGTGACATAAATATGCGTGAAATGAAATTGTCTTGTGGCTTTTCTTGAGCAAGAACATTTAAGATAAATAGGCCTTCAAACATCTGCTTTTTTAGAACTAACCATCTTATGCGTCTTTAGGCATAATAGGGATATTGAAACAAAAAAAAAAACAAAAATTGCTTAACACTTCCTAAGAAGGTTTTAGTCATGTAAAAGAGTTTTTTTTTATACACTTTATCAAAAGTAATTTAAAATAATGCAACAGACCACACGAACGTTACTATTAATAACTTGAATAACACTTGCAAATTAGCAACTTGTGTTTAATTAGATTACGGCTTCAACGCTAAACATGTATACATTTTTCATGTTAGCACCATCTGACAGCCGCTGTCATTTTGATTTAGAAGGAGGATTAATGTGGAACTTCAGTCTCGGTCGGTATACAAATCGATGAATATGTCATTTGCACTGATTAGGAATTTAAAAGTATAATTTGCTGTAAAGAGTTATCGATTAAATTGATCATTTTGACATTTATGAATTTATGACTGTTTTGGAGTTCGATTTATGAAATCACATAGTAGGTATTACCAATTGATACAGTCGGTTGATGATCCGTCTTCGTTTTTTTTTCACAAAGTGTGACAAATTGCATTTCGCTGCGCCCTGTAGAACAAAACATTTTTCAAATATTTTTTTTTCTTTCAATACTCTGATGTTTTTTTACCTTTTAAATAATTTGTTTAAAATCTGAGTATTGCATTAGTAAAAAAAATCCGCAATGAGTACGTAAGTATCACTATGATCATATCAAAATAAAAAAGAAACATTTTTTTAAGCAAATTAGATAATGATAAGTTTTATACAACTCTCGCAAATACCTACTGTATGAGTACCAATCTCAATTTAACCCGAAATAAACATACATCTTCCACAGTTAATTAAGTCGTCTAAAAATATTATTGCTATACATTTTCTTGACACAAATTAATATTAATTTTTGTGTCCAGATGTCAAGAATTTTCTCGCTCCAACATTTCTCAACACGTCATATAGACCTACGCTTTAGTGTCTCTCTTTGAGTTATAATCAGAATATTTGTACAGAGGCCAGCACTTCGAGTTGCCCGAATCTGTCAAATTTCTTTGATAGATTTTCAACTTTATTCCAAAACTATTAGGTTAATTTTTAATTGGGAAATTTGACAGTTTGTCATAGCTTGATGTGTTGGCGTCTGTACATTAATTAATGAAGTCTCTATAGTTGCGAAATAAAAACGTTACGTTTTTATCTACAGCAAATAGCTAATAATATTTTTACTATTTAATTTTATATAATTGTTAACTAATTATTATTTTATATTTCTCATTTCAATTGTTTTTTATTTCTATTTAAATTGATATCTTTTTATTATTTAAGGTTAATTTCATTATATTTCAAATATTGTTAATTTAGTTATTATAATTCCTAATAATTTCTTATTTTATACAGTCTAAGTCAAAGTCAAAGTCAAAGTCAAAACATTTATTTCAAATAGGCACAAGAATGGCACTTTTGAACGTCAAAATGAACAAGAAATAGAACTGATTCTAGTCGCCCCTTCCAAAAAGTAGTTTCGTGTGGAGAAGAATGGGCAAGAAACTCCACCGTTACTCTTTTAAAATGTTTCACAATGTTTTGTATACATGTATTATAACATTATATGTGAAGACGATGCACCCAGAATAAAAACAATACATCACAAAAGGTGAAAAGAAAAACACATGTAGCAGTGGCAAGTAAACTTAATTATGTCATAAGTGCATGGTGCTCACATATTTACAAACATTCTAAAAGTTAATAATAATAAATTAATCAATGTGTGAGATGTTATTCCAATATTATAAAATAATATGGTACAAATTACCTAATTTACTTAGCAACCAGTTTGATTTTGTCTAGACACTAGATTGTCCTGTGGAGCAGGACCAGCATGTTTCCAAGCATCCTTATCTTTGATATAATCTTCTAATTTGTAATAAGCTTGTTTACAAAGTGTACTTTTAATATGAGTTTTAAATTTTCTTTCATTTAATTGCAGTATGTCACAAGGTATTTTGTTGTAACATTTAACACAGAACCCCATAAAAGATGTATGTACTTTTGACAATCGAAAAAATGGTTGAATTATTTTATCTTTATTTCTAGTATTAAAATTATGCCTATCACTTATTTTGTTAAAAAGATGTCTATTTTTTCTTACATACATAATATTTTCATAAATGAATTGGCAAGGTACTGTCATAATATTAATCCTTTTAAATAGTTCCCTAAGCGATTCGCGACGACGAAGATTGTAAATAGCCCTGATCGCTCGCTTTTGCAAAATAAAAATGGATTCAATGTCAGCAGCCCGACCCCACAGTAAAATGCCATACGACATAATACTATGGAAGTAACTAAAATAGACCAAACGCGCGGTTTCTACGTCTGTTAACTGCCTTATCTTTCTAACAGCATAAGCGGCCGAGCTTAGCCGTCCCGCAAGAGTTGTTATGTGGGGACCCCATTGCAACTTGTCGTCTAGCGTGATTCCCAGGAAAACCGTCTGCTTAATAAATTCCAGCTTTTCTCCGTTCAATATGATGTCACAATCGCTACTTTTAACATTAGGTAATGTAAATCTAATGCATTTGGTTTTTTTTTCATTTAGTACCAAATTATTTACCGTAAACCAATCTTGGACCTGAAGAATAGAGTTATTCACGTCGTCAAGATTTTGTGAGCGTCTATTAATTTTAAAGATTAATGAAGTGTCATCTGCAAATAACACCATCTTCGGTTGATTTTGAAGTAATTGGGGTAAATCGTTAATATAAACTAAAAAGAGAAATGGACCCAATATCGAACCTTGAGGAACGCCCATTGTCATTTCCGACCCCAGCGAGTTCACACCATTTACTTGAACTTTAACCTTTCTATCTTTCAGGTATGATCTAAGTAAATCAAGGGCTGTATTTCTAATTCCATAGTGCTCTAGTTTCAGCAGAAGCGTCTCATGTTCTACGCAATCGAACGCCTTAGAGAGATCGCAAAAGATTCCAATGGCATCTTGTGCTTCTTCCCAGGCGCTAAAAATGTTCTTTATTAGGGTGACACCAGCGTCAGTAGTACAACGCCCTTTGGTGAAACCGAACTGTTGGTCATGCAAGATGGAATTTTTATTAAAGTGACGTAACATTTGATTGAGCATCAACTTTTCAAACACTTTACTGAGAACTGGCAGAATTGACACGGGCCTATAATTGTTGGGTTCTTTACTATCACCGGATTTGAACAATGGCACTACTTTACTGTGTTTCATTAGATCCGGAAAGACTCCTTGGTCCACACTAGAATTAAATATGAAAGCTAAATAGGGCGCAATGGTATCGATAATAGAACTACAGACTTTTACAGACATTCCCCAGAGATCTTCTGTTGATTTGATTTTAAGATCTTTAAAAGCTTTTATAACAGCCTGGGGGTTTGTATGCTGAAATGTAAATTCTAAAGGGCATGCCTTTACATTTTTTCTAAGTAAGGCAGCAGAAAGTAAGCTTTTGTTTAGGTATATTTCTAGTTTTTCTTTTGTAATTTTTTACAGACCAATAACTTGTTTGTGTGGTTGTTAAACTGTTAATGCAAGTTGGTTATAATAAATAAATAAATAAATAAATATACCTTTTCTCAACGAAGAGCTACTGCTGAGCAAGAGGTTCGTGGTTCGACTTTTGATCGGGCAAAGTGTTCTAGGGATTTCCATCTGAAATTGTCTGGAGTCTGGATTTGTGCCGGGTGATGGCAATAAATAGGCTCGCCCACTATTACCTACATGGGAGTTAAACAAACTGGCAAAATGTGAGTGCACGTATAAGTTACACTTTTGCACAACCCTTCGGGAAATCGGCGCGATGTTACATCTTGATTTTTTGAATAGGCTACTTTTGATAGATTACAAGATAGTATTTATTATTAGTATTTAGCCTTTCTTTTTCTTTGTGATTTAGTGGTGTTTTTTATTTTCGTAGATTTCCATAATATAAAAAGCTATGTCTTAAAATACCTAGAGTAATAAAACGTACAAGTTTATAAAAGGAGGGGAAATGATAATTGTGTGACATTTTGTTATGTACTTTTACTACGTACGAGAAAATGTAATAAGTACGTTTTTTGTTATAATCGTAGTAAGTTTATTTAGCTAGTATAACAGAGAATACCGAAGCAGTTAAACCGTATGAACTATTAACTCATGTTATGTGCGTGAACTCGCCTTAACGCCATTAAAACATAAACGTTTGACATAAATTAAAGACCACAATGGACAAGACAGTACTACGCCGAAGCTTATTCGATATATTAAAATCTAATCATACCATTAAAAGCCAACTGGCCTACCTAATAACGCCATTTCCAGCCAGGTTTAATGTTTTTGCGTAAATATCTATCTGTATTTGGATATTTTATTTTCATAGTGAATAAATTGGCTGGTCGCGGTCAGTGATTGCATAATGCTGTTAACGTTGGAGAAATAGAACGCTGCGCTTGCGCACACTATTGAATGATTCATTCAAGTACGTTCTCGTGTACAGATCTTAATGGATTCGGCAGTAAAAATGTAATTAATTGTAGTAGAGTTATTATTATTATAATCAAAGATACTTGAAACAGGAATAGAGATGGTAACTGTCTCTTTTCTCCGTCAGCAAAATTATAAAAAAATGGACTCGTTTTTTTTTTGTAATAAATATATTATGTCGATACATTGAGTTCAAATGTGGCATGATGTCCACGTTGATTTTGTACTGACTTGTGCCAACCGAACCATTTTTTATGAACATGATAAAGCAAAAAAAATACGTGTCTAATATTTTTTTTACAATTTGTCACTGAATAAAGATAATTTATGTTTTTTTTTACTCAGTCATTTTCCATGTTGTTTTTTTAATGATAGGATGGACCAGAAACAGACAAAATTGAAAAATCAGGATGCTGGATATAGTTCAATGCCGTATGAAACTTAACAACAGCGGATAATTTAAACACTCAGGCTCCATAAAAAATCGTACTTACTTGCCTTACTTTAAAAATCGTGCTTAGTTTATTTATTTCAAACCCGAGTCACGTTCGTAACTAAGTTTAACAAAACATAAACTGTTTCATAATGTCTAATTAGGCGCCTTATTAGGACCTCGTTAATTCTCGAGTCACAAGCGCATGTGCCTGTCAACCGATTTTAAATTGAGAACAAAAAGATTATTTATTCGTTGACATGTCAACAAATTAATGTCTAGTCTATGTCTTAGTTTTTGTGCTTTGGAACCTTATTAATTTGTATGTATTCTATTTCTAAAGTTGCTTGACAATAACGAACAACGTGGGTACTGTTATTAGTTTCAGATTAGTTAGTTTTTCTTGAGCAGTTAATGACATTTTCAAGTAGTTCAGACCGACTACCATACAAACGTAGACATAATAAAGTTTTTTTAAATAAATACAGAAAATGAAAAATAATTGGGACCGACTTTTTGTTTTTTTTTTAAGTTTTTTAAAGAAAGTGCCTACATCCAAAGTCATTACAGTGTGTACGTGGTACGATCCAAATGAAGACAACATAGTTTTTTTTTTATATAGTAACCTAAATAAAGACCTAGTTACATCCTTTTCAGATTTTTTTCTATTTTCTTAAAGAAACATCCATCCCTACATCGAGCTAATTACAGTGAGTAAGATGTATATTACCAATTAATGAGACTGCATCATAGTTAAGCGTATAACACATCACTTGAGAGTGCGGAGACAATGGACGGGAATTGTTTAAATTAGAACTTCCGACGCCAGAGGTCGCGGGCAGCGGTCCGGTCCTTGTTGCAACCGCTTCCTTTATTTGTTTTATTAATTATTGCGTAACTCGGCAATGAAGGACACAATATGTATGTGACTGTAATAATTTGAATGACTTAAGTATTCTTTTTCTTTGTATTCAATCAATTATATTTCTTGTGTGTACCGCAACCACAACTACATGGACTGCCTTACAAACAAATACACTCATTACTCATAAGCCAAAATTTGTTGGTGTATAGTTATCGTAAACTAAAACAAAAGAGACTCAACGTCATTAAAATTCATCAAAGCGTACAGAACAAATTTTTGTGAAAAATATTTTTTTCAACCAATCACGCTAAATGGCCCACTGTGATGCGAGTTACGGTCGTCTTTGACATTGTGTCATAAATGCTAATTTACGCAGCCTTCTTTTTTTAAAACACGGATGGAACGTTTTATTTTTAAACCTACTGAACATCCGCTTTTTTAAGAGAAGTATTCTAATAGCGCGTTTCGCGCGAAAGCGATGTGAGATATTTTAACAATGTTTAAAAACGATTTAAAATTCAATCTCAAGTGAAAATTTGCTGCAGAAATTGTATTTTGTTCTTGGCTGCTAACTACCTATCATATTAAAAATCAGGTACCGGCTACGTTAATGCATGCCTGTTTAATTTTGTTTTTGGATAAAAGCCATTCTTCAAAGATTAGCTACAGCAATGCAATGCATGCCCAATGGGCACAAATTGCGATATTATGTGTTATTATGAACAACATAGCAGCCGGTATACGTCCACTAGACGAACACAATGTCTTGAAGGCGCAGTGTCAGTTACATAAACATAGCAAGACGGATGAATGTCTAAACCTACTGAATATGTTTTTACAATATCCCAAGTGTCATTAACATATACATAAATGTACGCAACTATAATTTTTTATTCGTTAGAATCCTTTGCAATTAACATCTAAGCTCGTCCGCGATTTTTTCATTAATATCCGTGTCCAGCCAGTATTCGGTTTGCCCTTTCAAAATGTAATGAGACACCATATCGAACAATTATTAATTTGAACTGCACGTGACGCATCCTCATTAAGGGAATGTTAATTCCCGTCCTGCTTAAGATCAAAGTTTGAAAAAGTTTTCAAGTTACGAATTGCTTTAACGTAAATCATTACTACCTGTACTCTGTACAGTGATAGAGGCTATTTATTACTTTATACCCCTTTTCAGTAGAAGCCTATTTATAAGTGTGAGTGAAGATGATCCTCACGCCCCCACAGGAAATACAGACTCAAAAGGAGAAGTCGACGAATGACGTACAACCCTACGTACCACGTAGATACGTGGCAAATAGAGGTGAACTCATCTTCTATTCGCCTTTTACCCGTAATGTAACGTACGAACCACGTAATATTATCTCCCACGCTTATATCTCTCGCAATAAATTACCGAGCTACGTGTAAACTTCCGCTCATGTATTGTTTCTTTCTATAGCTCTCAGATTAACGGATCTCAAAGTCAATGTCCTTTTTTGTAACACAATAAAATCACGAGCACTTGTTGTTTTTTGTTGTCACGTCATGTTTTGACAGATTGAAACTGATACTTTCTTTGCCTGTGTAGGCGTTCGAGCGAAAGGTTAAGTGATTGAATTCGAAAATGGAATGAGAATGAGAACGGATTTCCATTTTGAAAAACGATATACCTATTGGATTCGAATGGGTACGATATTCTTAGATTAAGACAGTATTTCTTTTAAATATAGAATCAAAATTTCCGCATATCTGTTAGTGGCCATGTTTCAGACCCCGATTTATTAGTCTATGGTTAAGGTTTTATTATGAGCAACGATGATAGTTATTTCTTGTCAACTTCAAACCTAGTTATTTCTTGTCAACTTCAAACCTAGTTATTTCTTGTCAACTTCAAAACTATTCCCATGACGAATTCTTAGGAAATTACAACATTTACAACAAGCTAGGTGCTTGAGTTAAACGTTTCCTCACTGAACAATCGTCCATTCCTTACACAATAAAGGGTTAGAGTGTGTGCCTGGCTGAAGTCCTATAAAATCGTTTTATGGCGGCCAACATAGCGGATAGCATTATCCGGGATTGAACAATCAATTTTATTTTAGAAAAGATAATACGTAATGAATTTAATAAAGCGTTTCATTTTCCGTAATATTTCTGATTCAGACAACAATTTTAATGCTATACCTACTATGTTGTTGATCGCCGCATTTATAAAATAGCAGCGTTGTCAGTAGGACTGATATTAATTTTACCTAAATACGTGGTTGTGTTCGAAACTCACTTAGTGTCAATTTCATTAATAAAATTGAACGCGATCAGCACATCTAAACTGCGTTCAAGAGCTGTCAGAGTCAAAATTTAATATAAACGCGCTCCGCTAGCTCTTGGCAGATAAGCACACAACTTTGCACTACGAATACCAACAATAAAGCACCCAACAAAATCTCTAAAATGCCGTCATTCTTCATAAGTTCATAACCCCCACAGCCGATGACAACACATATGCCCAAAAAGTGCAAAAACAAAAACCAAAGTAAACCAAAGATTCTAAGTTAAATGCCTCCTACGGAGACCGCGGTAGACGGCATGCTGTGCCTGTCGAGACACGAGAACTGCCCCTGGAACGAAGCCCTGAAGTCAGCTGATGTCAACTGGACAGGTCTGCAGTATACCTGCTTGAAGATCCTGCACCTGTACTGCAAGGTGTTCGATAAGGAAGATGTACTGGATATGGTTATTAGGTGAGTTTTGTGTTTTGAATTTAGAAGCATTTTTTTGTCGCCGCCATCTTGGTTTGGGTCGCCATTTTAGACCTCAGTTTCTGCACTACAACTTGGCAAACGCCGTTTCAAAACTTTAAATTCTTGACGGATTTACATTATTTTCTCAAATCATCGAATACAATAGGTAAGTAAAGAAACAAAAACTTTTTAACGCAGTCTTTCTTTTTGTCAAAGTATCCGGAAAACTTTTTGGAATCGCTGTCGCAACTTATAGCAACTCTAGATTCGTCTCATAAATTCCCAAACTTTTACAATAAGTCGTAGAGCGGAAACAGGAGCTATTTAATACAATGTAGTCTTCTAAATCTTGACTCATCTCGCAATAACCGTGAACGTATAAACATGTCAATAATCTCAACAGACCACTTCCCCGGTGAATATTTCATTAAAACTGTAATATTATCACGTAACAGAGTCATCAAATTGGGCAATGCACCCACACGATGCGATACCAGGGCACGAAGTTATAATCGGTAGTTCCTGTCGTTTGTAGATAAACGATTTTAGAACATACCATAACATCATTCCTTGATTCCCTGAAGGTTCAGGCAGAGAGGTGTTTTTAGCTATAGTAGATTGAACACCCAAATTTAAGAACATTGTAAACAAAGAATAGATTTCAGTGAGATCTTGTTGTAGGATGTACTTTACAAAATGCATACTTACTGCCGCAAAGTAAATTTTTCTAGCGAAAACTGTACCGATGATCATCTTCAGCACTTGTGACCATGAGACCTTGGTCTTTCATCTGGTAAAAATCTGTCCCAAATAAAACCTGAGAGCTTCTTAACCATCCTGGTTCGAAGGCGAAAACACAACGCTTCGGCTTCGTTACTACTAACTTTAAACTAACGGACAACTCATAAACCTTTTCACGCACAAAATTCATAGTCTCTACACATTAGCAAGTCATCCCAATTTAAGGCCCTTAGTCACTGACAGCAGCCATTCGAAGTGATGAACGTTCCTTCCGTAGCCAAAACAACTTGCGTTTATTACTGGCAAGATTTACTGCTTGTAGGTAGTCAGATATTGGTGGTCACATGTTGATGGACCTAGTGGTCGTTAGGAATAGGATCGGTGGCATACTCCCAAGCTTTTCACCTGAGTTATGGAAGGTGGAACTGATGAATAGGACGCTAACTACAAGGTCTTCGGAAACTATATTTCTGGTGGACTTTTAATACTTTTGTAGCGGCATGTTTATCGCCACATACAAATGACGAGTCACTCTCACGTCACTCAAAATTCTGCATCGCGCAAGCAGTGTTTACCGCGCGACTAGCATAATTATATACAACATCCCGACTTCATTCGTCGGGGTCATCCGATCGATCCAGCCTGTCCTTTGCTCTCCTTCCCTAGCGACACAATAAGCCGAGGTCCGTACCTCACACAGGGGGAAGGTCGCTTTACCTCCTAGGTTGAACTGCGAGATACCATTCCCAAAAAAAACCCATCAGACACAACATCTGATCAGAACAGAACCACCCTTTTCTATTTAGGGTGAGTTAACCTCACACCCTCTTCCTCATACTTACTTTGTTTTGTATTTATTCTATTTAATGGGGATAGAAGTATATATATCCTTAGAAATGTTTGTGTTGGATAGACTCCATAAAATAGACGATATACCTATTGGAGGGGAGAAGGAACACTTACACACATAAAATCGGACGGGGTCGGCCCCGTCATTTTATGTGTGTAATGCATAAAATGACACCCTGCGGGCTGCCTATATGTATGATCCATATTTAATCCATGCCAATAACTCTTAATATATTTCATGGCAATCGTGTCATTTACTCTGGAACTATGCACCCTGTATATGTGAACAATTTTTTTTTAAACACAAAATAATACTGAAATGAGGGTTAACCCAGTCGCAAAATTTTATTTTAGCTCAATTTGGGAGGAAGGATAAATAAATAATCACAATCAGTAAACGTGACAGATATTGCATTCAAAACAGTGATAGTTTCCTGAAACTGTATGTAGGTAATTCTAACAAACACCTAGTTATGTATTGTAGATCCATTTTACAGTAGGTATTAACAATTATTGTCCACTTTACTTCAGTGGTCTTCAATCCACCAATTGACTATTTGAAACAGTCAAAAATAAAATATAAAATCACATACATAAAAGATCGCTCGTCTTAAAAACTTCCATCACCGTACAGAAATTAAATATTATGCGGAGATATAATTGTAAAATTGCGTTTAATGCTAATAAGTATTCCATTTGATTCTAAAAATCTGTGATGTCACTTTGTTATATTTCACACAAGTCACGTACAAATTCCACTTTTTGACAATAAAATTCATAAAAAGTAACGTTATTGACCTCAATAAGGTCTTGAGGTTAAAACCTCCGTGGCACTGCTTCCATTCAAGAGCCAATCTCCCTTCTAATACCACTTGGTTCATCTTTTGACGAACGCTCTTTAGATGAAGTCGCAGTGTTCTTATTCAGCTTTTCAGTGTCATTTTCAAACCCTGATTTACTTTAGAAGAGTGCTCCATACTAGGTTTCTATTGGTGCTGGTTGTCATCCTAACCTTTTCCTATTTTGGGATCAGCTTCCATTGTAACTGGATGCAGCTTAATACCACTATATGAAATGGCGAGGTATTCCATGAAGCACACCCAAACGAAGCACTCCTAAGCACACTCGTAGGTGGGCTTCAAATAAAAAAATAAATAATTAATTTCCTATTCCACGAAGCACACCTACGAATATCACTCGCTTGGTGCGGGGACTAAGAAATAAAATGTCGATTGAAATATTAAACTATAGTGCGGACTATGCGAGTGATATTCGTAGGTGTGCTTCGTGGAATTATTTTAAATCTTTATTTGAAGCCCACCTACGAGTGTGCTTAGTGGAATACTTTAAAAAAGCACAGGTGTGCTTCGTCTGGGCGAAGCACACCTGTGCTTCGTTTGGGTGTGCTTCATGGAATACCTCGAGGGAAATGGCGACTGCCTATCTGACCTCCGCAGACCTGTCACTGGGTAATAAGATACCACTTGGTAAGACTGGTTGTCGAGGCTTTTGGGCTTCTGACACCCCGTAACGACTGTCAAAGATCTTTAAACGAAAACCGGTACCAAAAGGGTTAAACGTGCTTTCCGAGGCACGTGTCTTGGTGTGTAAAAATGATCACCCATTTCCGGACCAACCGCTGGAAGCGTAGCTTAACCTGATCGATGGACCTGTACAGCTGTTATTACTTAACCACAAGCCCACTTTAATACTGCTAGTATTTGCTATAAACAAAAATATTCTTGCCATTTAACAAAACGCTTGCTAAAATCTTATTAGAATTCGCATTAGCGTCTAGTCAGTGTTTATGAAACGTAGGTTTTTATGTGAATATTTAATCAAACAAGTTTAGTATACTCGTCTGTTTTAAATCCAGATTTCAAAGAGCATTGTAATAAAAATGTTTTGTTTTATAACTGTAGACAAAAAAAAAACCTTTGTTCGCCAATCTTCAAGAATCGCATACACTTTTGTCCAAATTATTTTGCGCTCGATTACGTTTGATTTGCTTTTGTTTCTTTCCCAAAGTACTGGAAACTTTTCCATTAAATTGAATGTCGTTTTACCTTTTCCTATTTTTTGATTCGGGATGCTTGGATGCTTGGATGCCTGATAGATTCAGATGAGAATTGATTTAATTGATGAGAGTGCGATTTGCCTATATTTTACGTTCTGATACCGTCCTTTATGCAGCTAATTCCAATTTATTTTAAGTAAAATTGTTGTTCTTTATTTTCAACATAGTGGACTGGAAATTGGCTTTTCTGTTTAGGACAGTTATTAATGTATTTATCAAGCAAGGCGTACCAACAACATAATTACGAGGTAACAATAGAATCACGGCGCGGCTTAAAGGCATGCACAATATTCATATTAAGAGGTGAACAACTAATCATTTTTTTTGACAATTACTGTCATAGCAACAATAATAATTGTCCTTCTTCCTTCCTTCCTTCTTGAGATATTTCTCAACAGCATGTGAAGTTAAGTCAGAGGCCCATAGGCAGCATAAAACTCTGAAACCAGGTTAGTCACTAACCACACGACGAAAATGGAGAATAATAATTTACACACAGAGTATTATATGCACATTAACATTAACCGTTTTTCTCACTTCCTCTTCTTTTATATTTTGATCTGTTAAACGTACCTACATCAGTATCAAAATCACTGGCGCTGTCAGTAGGGACTGGTCATCTCTTAGCGGCTAAAGCTTGTTTTAATTTATTTTTTGAATAGTTTTTACATATTTTATATCGGACGCTTTTAACGTTCTGCATCGTTCTCAAATGTATAATATTAATATGAACTATATAACCAATATTTTGTAACCATATATTGTTTAAAAGAGTGTCCATGGAGTTTCTTGCCCGTTCTTCTCCATAGGTACCAACTGCTTTGGAATGGGCAACTAGCTTCATCTCTCTGACTGCCCGACACCTTGACAATTCAAAAGTGCCTGTAATTGGTTTATTTGAAATAAATACTTTGAGTTTGACAATTTGGAAAGAACGTCTTTACTTTATGTTCAAAATGTACCTCAAAATACATGTAAGTTATTTTTAGCTATGACCAAGTCTCAAGTACAGAACAATAAATACCAAAGTGTTTACGGCCGCCATTCAAGAAAATTAGATTTAATTTTATTGGTACTTTCGATATCACCGTTCCGAAACGGATTTAATAGGGAAATAAATCTTTTGTACTGTAAAAGTTAAGTAATGACATTGAACATTTTGTTCTTAGTCCGACGAGGGACGCCTGTAAGTGATCTTGTCAGCTCGTAAAAGGAAGATAGGTATTTTGCTGATCCAGTCTGTTATCGGGGTGTTTTTCTTAGAACATCCGACCTCTTTAAATAAACTTGTGCATTTTTCTAAAATTCTATATTCTAGCTAATATTATAAATAAATAAATATTATAAATGCGAAAGTAAGTCTGTTCTTTTGACTCACTCAACCGATCATCCTGTAATTTTGCATATACTTTGTCAGGTGTACAGTCAACAGCAAAAGTAGATGATCCAAATCAGAAATTGAATACTAAAGAACGGAGTTCGCGTCAGACCTGTGTGGCGTCAGAGTGATTCAAAAGTTTGTGACTGGAAATTATACCAAACATTTACTACTAGTACAGCTGCCATTATATTCGTGAACTCCGTTCATTAGTATTCAATTTCTGATTTTTATCATCTACTTTTGCTGTTGACTGTACAGGAACTGTTTCATCCCGTAGAGTAGTGTTCCCGAAGAAAACAATAATAATGTTCTTATGATAATAGATGGCGCCACGTGTCTTTCGAATCATGATGAAATTATATTATTACAAGCAGAGTACAACCCGAATTGATTGTCAAATTCTAAATTAACGCAAGCGTGGGCAAAGGCCTGAACATCGTATATTAATTAAGTTCCATCATCCGTGTAGATTTTCCTAGGTTGTGCTCTTCTATGCTGACTAGAACCCGCTGATTATCAATAACTTTAGACGAAACAACTGCCTATGAAATTCAATAAATATCTGAATTTCAAGCTATTAGGAATCCTCCTCTCACAGAGGGCACATTATAGGTGGATGATGAAATATGGGAAATCAAACTACAACAATCAAATAAAAATTTTCCCGCGCCATTACATCACTTTCATCATACAAATAATTTAAATCACTGCCATGTACATTTACTTTGAACGAATACAATAAAAGATCAGACATGTTTATCAAATCGTAAACCCGTTTATGTTTAATTACCCTATTTTTATGTGTTTTGCTAATTTTATCGGTATCAGACGGGCCAGTAAAACGGTTTTGCGGGAATTGCGGGCTATAAAGACGCGTAAGGGCCTATGCACACCACGTTTTTTAAACGCGCCGTCGACGCGCGTTTCGGGAACGCGCGTCGCCGGCGCGTTTTTATCCTGCAGAGCAGTTTGTTGTCGTTTGTATCGATACAAACGCGCGGCACCGGCGCGTATGTATCGATACAAACGCGCGGCACCGGCGCGTGTGTATCGATACAAACGCGCGGCACCGGCGCGTCTGTATCGATTCAAACGCGCGACACCGATACGAGCGCTAGCGCGCGCGCGCCTTCCCTTTCCCCCGCAACGAGGGAAAGGGAAGTGTGAATCTACGCTAGTAGCAATCGAGCGCGTCTGTATCGCTACACACGCGCGTCTGTATCGCTACACACGCGCGTCTGTATCGCTACACACGCGCGTTTGCATCGCGTCTGTATCGCTACACAAGCGCGTCAGGTGTGCAAAGGTCTACAGGCTGCGTCTGACTTGCGTGCGTATCGCGTCTGTATCGCTACAAACGCGCGTCGACGGCGCGTTTAAAAAACGTGGTGTGCATAGGCCCTTAGTCAGAATGAGTCGGTCGTAACGCGTTATGGGGTACCTAATGAGCGCCGTGGCATTAGCCGATTGGGTGGAACAGGTGGATCGCTATTGGTGGGTTAATTGTGAAGGTGCCCGTAGCCAGTGAAGCCCGTTATTGCCGAAGCCTGCCGGGTCAGCGGGATTGTCCGAAACGGTTACCGCTACCCGGCTAAGGGAGGCACATGGATGGGTTTTAGTCTGTAAAATTTTTGTAACTAAGATAGTTATATTTTCCGGAAATTCGAACTTAATAATTATTTTCCTTTAATAATTAAGCCATAAGAATATATTAGTTAAGAACACAAAACCACTTCCAACAACTGCAAGGATTATGAGTCGATTCAATTTTTAAAACTTCGCCTATAAGTATGTCATTCCTTCTAACTCACCATTTCATCCAAAAGACTTACACTGGCGTTTGACCTAGAAGCAGTGACTTATTTATCTCTGGCAACCCTTAGAAATGGCGCATCGACTCTTGACATTTCATGTTTACCGTATCGTATTTCGCGAGGGGCTGAATTCAATCAAGGTATTACTCAGTCGATGTCAAAATATCAAATGTGAAATGCTACAGCCACAGACAATATAAAAACAAAGTCTAATGTCACAGCTCATAAAAGACGGATCATAGTCAAATTTGGACAAATAGAATGCTATTAATTTTTTTTAAATATCAATGCAATGTTTAGGTAAGTAATCATATTATTAGTGATAACGCCAGTTCGGATATGAGCACTGCTGATCTTGAGACCTTCCAATAACAGCTGAAGGGATCAGTCAATGGTTATCACTATGCTAGGCAGACAGATTGGTTGCCCTCAGTTTCCCATAGAAAAAAATATTAAATTATTCGGTGGGAGCCACACGGAATTATAAAATATACTAGTGATTCATTCAATTTGTTCAGCATTCAAATGAATCGAAATAATGTTTGGAACACCTTGAACTCATTACAGATCCATCTCAAATATTTACATTATTGCATTACTTTACGTCAAGAAAAAGACGATGCTAAAAGCAAATGTTACAAGCTGTGAAAATCAATTTCTCGCAATGCATGTTTATTTCATTAGTCAAATGGGGTTGCAAAGAGGTCACAGAAAGGACTACAGTTGTCTATGGCTCAGGGTTGCTACATAAATGAGGGAATGGCTTAAAATAGAACGGAAATGTCACTTGGAATAAATGTAATGGGCTCTGTAAACAAAGGCACACGTGAACGCATTTCTAATGTATTTGATGGATGGTAAATAAAAACTGGTATGCTTGGAATAAAAAGAATAATCGATGAATTACATACGTGATGTCAAGCGAGTGACATCGAATTATGTTTTCATTAGATTTAGCTCTATTATTAACTATAATAATAATTCCAACAAGCTTACAACAAGATTCCAGATCATTAAGAATGCCGAAAGTGCCAGAAGATATTTGGAGAAATAATAATAATTTTATTGATCTATAAAAGTAGCAGTTATAATTATAATAAACATTCTTGCATATATTTTAATTACGATGTTTAGATTCTTTAGATCTTAAGAATCATAAAATGTTATAGAAATATATTGAGGAATTCGGGCTTGAAATATTAATCTATTTTGGGTAAACGCAGTACTTACCATTTCCATACATCTCTTTAGTACCTGCCCAAGTTTCTACATAAAAAAAAAATTATCCTTGTACCCTAACCTTATTCACGCGATCTTGTCTATGGATCAATTTTGAAAAAAGAACACTCAATTTTTTTTTCTTTTAAATGAAAACGTAATAAAGAATTTTTTCTTTGTTTCTATTAAATTAAAGTATGTGTACGTACTGAAAAATTAAGTACTTTTCAAAGAACCTTTAAAAGTTAAACAACGCCCTGGCTACTTAGCAGCGCGCTCAGTAAATGGATATGGGCTCGGCGTTCCATTAGACAAAGCTAAGGTTGAATCCAAGGACGTACAGCGGTACAGCCTCTGGATGTGACTAAAAGCTTTTCTTTCAATGTTTATTTTGCTACACCTTTTCTTTGACCTTTAGGTACTGAAGATGACACGTTACGTTGGAAGGAATAAAAGGCTAATTAGACAAAGTAATGGTCACATTAGAGGTAGTCTTAAGGTAAGTTAAGACCCCAGTGAGGTGGTCCGGAAAGATTTTGAAACTTTGGTAATATTAGTCAGTGGTAGCGCATCTAGGAAAGTGTTGTCTTTGTGTTGATTAATATGAGAAACTGAAGCCTGGTTGCTTTCACTCCGTTTCTGAATAAAAACTTCCCACTTTATTTATGCCAACATTATAAAAAAATGTCGGGTCGCCAAATATAGTCGTGCTAGCGACACACAGAAGAAGAATCACACTAATTTATAAAGTCGAAAGTTTTTGAGTGAGTTTGTATGTTTGTCCGTCCTTCACGCTCAAACGGCTGAACGGATCTGGATGAAATTTGGCACAGAGGTAGTTTATGACCTAGATTAACACTTGGTATCCCGGTAGTACGTTCGCTTGGGATAATTGCCGACATCCAAAGCTGCTGGCAGGAACTAGTACTATATAGAAGAAATTTTTTTTAGGTATACAAATGTAGCGGCATGGATCTTTGGAAATATTGATTCGAGTCTGAAAATTCTACTATATACTATACTATCACTAATAGAAAGCTTACAGTATTACCGAGTGTCTTAAGATATATTTTATGTTAACAATTCAACAAGAAATTCTTCGCAGTCGCCGGTAGAAGCTAGTAATCTCATATAGGAGTTCCCCTAACAGAACAGATCACAATAATAAATTACATGGCTGAATCAAATAAGTGCGACTCCCAAAATAGCTTCATAAGTCATAACATTCACAGACACACTTGTTTCTGAGTCAAGGTTAATGCCTCTGAGGCGCCATATTTTTTGGTCCTTCTTCATTTCCAACCCTTTTGTCCCCATTATTATTATAATTTACTATTTTATTACACGCAATAATAAAAGCGAAATTGGCACCCCAGACACAATTATTTCTACATTTGGATATTAGCTGTATCTAAATGTTTTGCTGTCGTTACGGTTAAATGAATTTGGTTCAGGGATTGAATGTCTTAGATTATGTAGCGCATTTTCATCCCGGAAAAATAAAAATCTGCCTAGCCTTTGCCAACTTAGTTGGGGTTGGCTTCTAGTCTAAACGGATGTAGCTGAATATTTGTAGGTATTATACATGCAGCGACTGCCTATATTTCCTCCAAAACCCAGTAACTGGGTAACACAGAACCCCGTGGTAAGACATCATCCTGGAAATTGATTGTAAGTCTTGAAGATCTCATGAACAAAGCACCAAGTGCAACCAGTACAAGTAATGTTCCATTGAAAAGAAATTGAACAAGTATTCTTCTTTATACATATCTATGTAGTCTAAAGGTTACGTCGATCCATGGACTGTGAAAATGTAGCATGACGTCACATTTAATACGTTTTTTCTAAGTCATTAATATGTTTAAGCAAAAAATACGTGTTTAATTTTTTTTTCTCTAACTGACGGACTAGATATATTCTGCCCAGCATCATCCATAGTAACATTTTATACTTTTTATAATCAATTGGCATTAAGATCAAAAGTTATCTGTAGCTCGAATCTTTATTACAATTTTACTACCTTATGTATTATCTACGTAAGTCAGTCTCAAAGCGTTTATCGTAGGCATTATACCTATAGTTCGTTTTAATAAAGGCGTTAATGTTATGATGGTAGATTTACTGGGCTATTCCTTGCATTGTTTATTTGTATATAGCTATTTGCGTCACATGCTGAAGTTATGGAAGCTGCATGGTAGGGTACATTTATGTACGGCAAATTAAAACAGCACAAATACACGATGTAAATTGCAACGAAGGAATGTCAAATAAAACGAAACCGTATACATTTCATAATCAACGTCAAAAACTGAAAGTTCATAGCAAAAATCGGGTAACAAAAAAAGGTTTTATTTTCTAACGGTCAATTGTTAGAATTGATTTCATGAAATCCTGACATTTGAGACCAATTCTCACTTGTACAGATCTATTGTTGATTCTTATGGCTTAAATACATATTTGATAAGGTAGCGACACATATTTTGATCAAGATACAACCTGACACTGACCTGCAAAAAACGCAAGAAAATTTGAATTTTGCGGGCTTTGTCAACTTCGATGACATGTTGGCGGATGTAGACCAGACACTACCAACCTTCAGAAATAATCCCGGAAACATAACAATATTTATTCAATAACGCATATAGAAGCCACATCATTATATTCACGTATCTATCATCAAAAGAAGGCACGGTCGTTTGATCTCGCGGCTATTTTTACTCAGTTTCATTGAACCTTGCAAAACTGGCTAATTTGGATATCAGTATTGTGGATCTTGGATGATAATTGTGCCGAATGCCATCGTTAGCCTTTGCTGTTCTGCCAAGAACAACTTTGACTGTATTTTTGCGAAAATATTTTTGTCAGTTTATATCCGGATTTAAATTAAGAATTTGTTATTTGCAAAGCAAATACCTCATAATAATTAGTACGTTTTTTATTGCAATCTGTTTTAACTAAGTATATTACATACTTTCGGGTATCATCATTTATTATTCTTGATCATCAATTTTTTTTTTGCTCATCATCATAGAGCTCCGGGTTTCGAGAATGAAAAAAATATGGAAGGACAACTGTTGTAATAAGTCTTTGTTCTAAATTAGGTATTTGAAAGGCGGTTATCAAAACGCGGAATTTGTACGTGATTTGTATGAAATATAACAATGTGACGTCACAGATTTTTCTGAATCAAATGGCACATTTATTAGCATTAAATGCAATTTAACAATTATATCTTCGCATAATATTTAATTTCTATACGTTGATGGAAGTTTTTATGACGAGCGGGCTTTTTTCCATGTGATTTCATATTTTATTTTTGACCAATTCAAATAGTCAATTCCCATAACATATTTTAGGAAATAGCATAATCAGCCAATAATTTTTCCCACTGCTGGGATACTGGCCTACCTGTGAGAAAGAGTGGGCCATAACCCACCACGCTAGCTAGATGGTTGGTGGATGTCACATGTCTTCGAATTTTTGGTCCTAGGACATGCCGTATCCTCACGATATTTTCCTTCACCGTTTCGAAAGCAGTAGTGATGAAATTAAATAGGTACACAAAGAAAATAGGTTACTCCCAAAATATGCTTTTCATCAAAATAAGTTTTATTTACTCACCGTTAATCCGAGTCTTTGAAAATACAAATTTGAAAAAAGTAGACATGTTTTGTTTGCTATAAAATGGCTAACTGGAAATGCTCTTAGGCCTTCGGCTGCCTGACAAGGTAAACATACAAACTGCAGTATATTTGGCGATGATGTCACCGCGATATGTCACCCTACTAAGTCCGTTCTAGATAACGACAAGGTTTGAGTACCCAGCAGTTCTGTGAACTGTCAAGTGTTATCAATCTGGATTGTCTGTGGCATATTTTTAGCTCATAACGTAGTTTTACCAACTTTTTAAAGAAGAACAGGTGAAAATAATCGGTTCTCGTACGTTTATTGTAGCCTACACTATAGTTCGGTTGAATATTCCAGAAGAATTTTAATAAAACGTCATCCATTTTTTCTAACATCCGTGAGAATAATAATGTCGTCTCATCACCATTATTTTTGAACTCGAGTCTTCGAGAGAACAATAAACGGGAAACATTCAAACAAATGACGACATAATCTAAACAAAACGCGAAGCAAAGGTATTTTTATCATACATCCTTGTTGTCTTATTATTATTATTATGAGTAAAACTTTATTTTCATTAGTAGACTACACAACACCTACGCAATGCGAAACTAAACATTTACTGCTAATTTTGTTTTATTTCACACTGACCGGAACTTTGACAGGTGTTATATTTTTCTCGCCAGCTAGTTTAAACAGGGAACTATCAGCTGTTTAGGCTGAATGGGCTTCCTTTCTCGTCATTATTAAAAAAGAGCTATTTTTATCTGTGGTATTTTCATGCAGATCCGGGAATGGCGGGAATGTGCGAAGTAATTTACCATCTGCTCTATGCTAGTTGTGCGGGTTACTAGCTTGACCAGTTGTCTATGTAATTAGTAATAGCTTGTTGTAATGTCGTTGTATGTATGTACAGCGGCCAGCATAGTAGACTACCCCAATCTGTCAAATTTCTATGATCGTTTTTCATAACATAAGGTTCGTATTCAATTGGAAAAATTTGACAGTTAAGGATAGCTTCATGGTAAATATATATATTTAATTAAACTTATTTCTTGATGGTGATGGTGATGATTAGTTTTGTTGAAAATAACACGTTTTCGACCATTTACAGTAAATTTTGTCGATGACATAATTATGTAAATACTAAAAAAGTTGAAATGTCCATTAAGATGCCGAAAATATATTATTATTATGAAAATACATTTTTCATGTGTGAAGTAGGCTGGTATTCATAAATCGATAAACACACAATTATTTCATATTCCAGAAAGAAATAGTTTTTTTAGTACTTACGTCCGCACAAAAAAAATAAGTAAGTACTGAAATACATATCATTATAATATGATTGATTTTCTAGACTAGTTCAAACTGCAATGTTTAATGTCTGGGATGTCATACAAACGTGGTATTTTACGACCAATAAATTATTTGTAACTACTAACTAGCGATCTTTTGCGACCTCGTTTGTGATATTATTTATTTAGGTAAACTTTATTGCATAGCTTTATGGGAAAAATACATAGGAAAGAATAAATTTTATGAGATTTTTATAATTATTATGTATGTAAGTATATTGTATAACTATGTATGTTATGTATTCATAAGTATTTAAAGTTTATAATAGCACGAAAAACAAAAATATATTATATCTAAACACGATAATACAAAAAGTTTTCTGGACTTCCAGCAACAAACAGAGGCCGTTGACCTCCCAAAAAAAAAATCTCTTTCTCATTGTTAGTAAAAGAGGAAAGAGGAAGCTCTCTGTTTTCAAAATATACTTTTTTAGGAAAATAATAACGTTAGTGGTTGTATATTAGAATCAAATTAACACCAGAGGCTTTACAAAAAAAAAAAAAAACAAAAAAGGAATATAAAAATCTAGTCTAGGAGCTAGTAGCGTACTTTTATTTAGTCTAGATGTGCCTAGTAAGTGATTTCATATTGTAAGGTTTTCTTTTGAACAACCGGTCAAGCCAATGCAGTCGTCTTTGTACTTTTTGTTCATAGATTTCTATTTAAAGGTTATATGGATAACCATTGCACTTTATAGCCGGAAACCACGAACGTATATTATTTTACAATCACGTGACGATTAAGAACGATTCACATGATTCCTGAAAAATTAATCCCTGAAATTAATTTATCCCTGAAAGTGTTAAATTAATTCTAGTCATTTATTTTATGTGTATTAATAGTGTTTTTTTATTGTAACACTAACTGGTTGTTTTTCATTTATGAAAACTGTCATTATCTGAAAAAGGGGTCAAAAATAAAATAAAGAGTAAACTAGATTTATGTCCGCACTTACATTTGGATAACATTTTAGAACATAATCCATAAAAAATGTGTTAGCACCGACAATTAAGCGTTAATTACCGGCTTTAGCATTTAAAGTATAAGGAAAAATACTGATGTTATGTTTACTGCAGATAACCTATTGTTTTGATGGCGTAATAATTTCCTATTGTATATATTATATAATAGGTACTAGGTACATACATACATAATACTAGAGTGAATCGTAATATCATCAATAGTCTCATAATACTCATTACGATGTTGTTTATGGTACATTTTGTGTACACCTATAATAGGCGTACATACCAGCACTTTCATTATTTTATTATTGGTTTTTTCTTTTTTGTATGTACCTACTACTAGTGTACCTAATAAATAAATAAATACTTGAACAAAAACGTTTTTTACGTCAGTCTTGGTATATTTTGTATGAAATAATAGAATTTTTGTAGCAGCCTTTTTTTTTTTTTTTTAAGGCTGGGAAATCATCCAATGACTGCTCCCCCTCTGGGTGGAGCGGAAGGGAGTGTCAGACTCTTACTGACTAAAATCCATCCATGTTCCTTCCGTAGCCCTTTATGTTCCGGGGTAGCGGTAACCCTTTCGGACAATCCCGCTTACCCGGCAGGCTTGGCCCTGAGGGGCCCCTTCATATGCTGACATCTCTTTGAGGCGCGCGTGGAACATATACGCGCCGTACGGCACGGGTCTGGTGCTGATCGGACGGTGAGTCACCCATTACTCACCGTCCGCAGGCCCGCGCCTACGGTGGCCGGGAGTCGTCACGTGGCTCCCGACGCCCGGAGAGTCTCCCGCGGTGGCTGGGACGGGAGGACCTTTCTCTCTCCCATCCCGCCACCTCCTTCGCGAGCATGACTTTTTCGCAGAAGGAGGTGACTGCCTCCCACTCCCTCTCGCCCCGGACCATGGCTTGCACCAGGGCCGGGCGCGAGAGGTCGCCGCCGCCATTTGTAGCAGCCTGGAGTCTGGACCTGTGCCCCATTGAGCCCCATTCATGGCTTGCCCCTCATTACATATGACTTTAAAAAAACCGTCGATATGTGGGTGTATCTATTCGTACTATGGGTTACACCTCTGTCTAACCCTTCGTGGAAGCTAGGCGTACTGTTAAGTTATGTAATATAATCTATTTTTTATTGACCCAAAGATTCGATTTTCATTAAAGTAGCTAAAACAACCGGCTTAAAACTACAGCTTTTCATTATTAATTGAAGTGGTTTTCACTGCGCTTGCCCGTGACCGTGATCGTAAAGGGTTTCATACGCATCGAAGATACGAAAATAAACGCGCAACTTTTGGTTTTATTTCTACGAAGAATGTTTGCGTAAATATTGAATGTATATTCTGCGGAAGATTTGTTAACTTACGATGTGTGATAAAAGCTACAAATAAGTTCAATATTAAATCGAAGATTACTTTAAAGCCTATATAATGCAGCAATCCATCTAATATCCAAGAATTAGGTATACTTACGAGCTCCAGTTTGAGCGTTCGAACCCAAGTAGGCGCTTTACTTGTACATAATCTCATCACCGCTGTTCTCAAAACGATGAATAAAAACATAGTGAGGAAACTGGCACGGGCCCTAGTACCAAAAAAATTAAGACACGTGACTTCTACCAACCCGCACTGAGCCCACGTGGTAGATCACAGCCAACTCTCTCTCGAAGATAGGAGGCCATGGTCCCTGCAGGGGGAATGCATGGGAATGCCATCCTGACGGACATAAAAAGTGTTCCTTTTATACTAACTGAATAAAAAATAATATTCTCAGTAGAAATAGTGATGGTTCAGCGACCCTAAACATGTCTTGTCTACAAGAGATATGTTGTAGACAAGACACAAATAAATATACCTATTTTTCGATATTTACACTAGACAGAAACTGCTTGTTACATTTGCAAATACCTACAATTTATCTCTGGAAATAACTAAGAGTAAAGCCAATATTCTCGCCTCTAATCCTAGATATTTCTTGAGAATGTCAATTATACCCTGTATTTACATTATTGAATACCAAATATCTCTTAACGTTAAGAAACAAGACATAGATGGGAAGCAGTGATTGGCTGACTGCCAAGTGTTTTGGCAAACATTTTGTATAATCTATACTAATATATATAAATAAACGATGTCTGTTTGTTGTTCCATCATGTACAACATCAGGTGAAATTGGCTTACCTTGTTATTATTTATGGATCTAAGTGGTTCTGTATGTAGACTATCGATTGATAGAAAACTGAAACTGAAAAAATAAATATTATTATTATATTAGTTTATACTTTATACCGCAATCATAACGGAAGAGTGGAGGTTAGACATAAAACGTTGAATTTATTGGTTTATGGTTTTATTCTGCGAAATTTTAGTGAAATTCGTTGAAAGAGAATTTCCTTTAGGAATATTTTTCGGATTTTAAAACATTTTATAGCAAATGATTCGTTCTTCATTCTGTTCTCTGTCTGTTTTCAATGTCAAATGTTTCTTTTCATGTTAGAAACATCTGAAATGGCTTACCTGATCGAAATCGATTGCATCCTAACATCAAGCGAATTTTCAAAACTTGTATAGCTAACCATGGAGGTTAAATTTCAAATTTTTTCTTTGACCAAAAAAAAAATGCCATATACTTTTTTTTCTCAGTATTTCATTAATTTATACACCTATCACCACCAGTATTAATATAAAAGAACAATAATTTATTATTAACGACATCACGGCTCCTTACGGCTTCCGTCGTAAAAAATAAACAATATAGGCCATGTGGCACACAATTATTAACGGCGGGAAAGATCCAGTTCCGCCATCGAATGAGAATATTTTAGCGGGAATATTTGTTTTTGTATTACGTTTACTTTTTCATACGTTTTTAACCGACTTCAGGAAAGGAGAAGGTTATTAATTCGATTGTATTTTTTGTCTGTCTGGTTTGGTACACGGCTAGACCATGACCTGGGTTAGTAGTAGCAACACTTACTAAATAGCATAATTTCGTAACCCGTGGGCAGAATATAGTACTCTAGCTAAATCCTAATCAATAACAGATTCTTCAGATTTCGGCATACATTGTTTACAAGCTAATAAATAGTTACAATTGATTGAAAAACGTGATTTACTAACTATTTACTTACGATTGATAATCGTAAGTAAATGTTTACTACAGATAAACGTTTATCCCATAGATTAAGCGAAGGAAATAGCATTATTCCGCCACTACTTTGATATGTTAGAAAATATCGCTTTAATGATAATAATTATCGTAGAAAAATAACGCAATTTTAAAATGATTGAAAAATATCGTTATATTGATATGGTAGAAAAATAACACTTTTTTGATACGGTAGAAAAATTGAGCACACGTGGGTCTAGTAAACATTTGAATATAAGTATTCCTATCTTATGATTGCTTTCATCCCTTCAATGCGTTGTTGATATCCGTCCTGAACTCCTGACCTAAAAATATCAAAACATATTTTGTTCAGATCATATTACATGATCTGCCTAGCCTATTCTAAACTACAGTGGGGTCAGCTTCCATTCTAACCGCTGCTACCCAGCTTGCCAAACGTAGAACTTTAGCTGCCCAATTCTGAACGTTCCTCAAACCTAAAAGTTAAAAAATATAAAGGATTTTGGATTCGTGCCCGGTTGATGGTAATAGTCTCCTATTATACATGGGACTTAAACATAACTAGCGAAATATAGGTGTAGTCGCCAGCATATCAAGATTCCACAAACTGTCAAGTTTTCTTAATCGATTTTGAACTTAACAATCAACTGTCTAAGGCTTAAAATCATTTGGAGCAATTTGACAGTTTGGTGTAACTTGATGCGATGGCGACCGTACTATAGGTACACAACTATCGAACCTAGAAAACCGGCGTTATGTGATATTATGTTATGTTAATTATCATAAAAAGAAGAAAAAGAGGAGCTCGTGGCTAACTAAGTACTAACAGCCCACAGGTCGATCCATCAGGTTAAGCTACGCTTGCCGGGGTTGGCCGTGGATGGGTGACCATCTTTACATACCGAGACCCCTCCGTGCCTCGGAAAACACGTTAAGCCGTGGGTCCCGGCTGTCATTTATGCATCTTTGACAGTCGTTACGGGTCGTCAGAAGCCCGAAAATCTGACAGCCAGTCTTACCAAGGGGTATCGTATTGCCCAGTTTCTGGGTTGTGTAGGGCAGATAGGCAGTCGCTCCAGGTAAAATACTGGTATTCCCGCTGCATCCGGTTAGTCTGGAAGCCGACCCCAACATAGTTGGGAAAAGGCTAGGCAGATGATGATGAATTAACATAAAAAAGCCGCTACACACGAGCAACATATAATCTTGTAGCGGCGTCCAAAACAAACATAATAAATCTGTTCCTAATTTATAATACACATTTGTCTTAACGTTTGTGGCCAACTTGTTAAGTAAACACAGATGATTGAACTACAGAAGGCTAACTTTGAAATGAGATCAAAAAAAAATGTACGTGGAAAATGTCTGTGTGAAAATGACTCCAGGTATCTAGAACCTGTGTGGAGTCCGGGGCAGTGGTCCCACTGCTCTGTCCAATCAGTTGGACCTTTACTGGGTCTTCACTAGGGGCAGTTGTCCAACTTTAAAAATAGTTGGACCACAGCTTTTAGTTTCAGTAAAAAATTAGTCACCCGAATTTAATTTTGTTAACTGCAAAGAGGTTCAATATAACCGTAAAGCAGTAGGTACAGAGGCCAGCACATCAAGTTACCACAATCTGTCAAATTTCTTTGATAGTATTTCAACTTTATTGCAAAGACATAAGGTTCATTTTTAATTGAGAAAATTTGACAGTTAGGGATAGCTTGATGTGCTGGTGTCTGTACCATACAGATGGACCACGGAACTCTCAAAAGTGTCTGTGGTCCAACTATTTTTAAAGTTGGACGACTGCCCCTTGTAAAGGCCCATGGTCCAACTAACTGGACAGAGCAGTTGGACCACTGCCCCGGACTCCCTGTGTGGCTGACTACAAATCAAACAACAAAAGACTTTAACAGGCTTTTAAAAAGAGTCTCTTATCAGTCTATACATCTTTATGATACCGCTTTTTTTCTTTTTAATATGGCATAAAGGCGTTTTTTAAGAATGGGAAATCATCAAGTGACTCCTTCCTCTCTCCCCTCCCTCCAACAACGTTTAAAAAAATACGTATAAAAACACTTTATCTAACATGTCTTGTGAAAGTAGGACTTTTTTGAGGGTGGAAAATCATCAAATGACACCTTCCGCTCTGGGTTGAGCGGAAGGGAATGTCAGACTTTTACTGACTAAAACCCATCCATGTTCCTTACTTAGGCCTATGTTTACCGGGGCATCGTTCTCCCTTCCGAAGAACAGGTCCTACAGGGCTTCCCTTTCAGGTCTAAGAAGCCGCTGGTGGTTCGGAAGCACAATATTCTACATTTTCTTTGCGATTTTTCTTACAATGTATCGTTCTCAGACGAATAATTTAGTTAAGAACAATCTGACCTCGCTTTCTTTGTTCCACTCCAAAATGAATGACATGTATTAGCCAATACTCACGCATTTTACAATCTGAAATGCACGCGACATTGCAGATATATGATCACTTCAAGCTATTCTGTTAGTGTTACTGACATTTTTATTTCGTTTCCCATCTTTTCCCGTTAGTGTGTGTGTGTGTGTGTGTAGTTTTTATGTGTGTGCGTTGGACTTTCTGTACTACGCACTCTGTGTCGTCCGCTACCGTAAATCAACAACATATTCAATGCTAAGGTAAGGTGCGAATTGTTTAAATGATACATCATTTCAATCGGTCAGTTGCTAGATCAAACAGACTGGACGGTTTGAAAACAAGGCTTGTGTGGGTTGGCTAGTATATTGAGGTTTATGTATGGCTATATTAACACATTACTACTGTATTCAATACGTGATTATTTAGTTATAAGGTTTATGATTCAAAAGCATAAACGTTCCCTTGATCTGTTCATAAAGTATCTTTAGGAATGTGTTAATAAATGCTGTTCAGGTTATATGTACATATATTCGTAAATCGTACGTAATCACTCACTAAATAGGATTAATTGCACATTCATCTGTATTTTGTAGGTTTCAACTTTATACTTACATAAAACAGAGAAAAAAATGTGTAAATTTGTTTATGTGGAGAAAACAATACGACCATAAATGAAAACACTGACTAATGAATTGGACCATTTTGGCATTATGAAATAAATCCTAACATCGAAATTTAAAAAGTGATTTTTTCAAACAAACTAATCAATAGTGTTGTGCCGACTATGGGTTTTGCCAATCTATGACTAGGTATAGTGACTTGATTGAATTTTCGTATGCAGGCTGGGGACAGCATTAGATATACGCAGTTTAATTTATGATCATATTGTAGTCTTTACTTTGTATATACTCACCACTTTTCTAACAATTATTGTTTTTTTTTTATATTAGGTATTGGGTCATTCCATTATCGCGGGTGCAACATTTAGACGCCTGTTTTAGTTTAACCTAATGAAATAAAAAACATTTTTAATTAAATTAGTCTATGAAAGACTACATTTTAATATGTTTAGTTTAATATTAATTAACAAAATTTTAATATGATATTTTAAAAGCCACGAGAAAGGTTCAAATTACCATCGCGGGTGCAACAAATTTGGCCCAACCTTTCCAGATCACAAACAAAAAACACATAAATCTGTTAATTCTAATACATTTAATATGTTATGCCTTAATATTTTGAAATATATTAAAGTAACAAAGAACATAAAATAAAAACTCTAAACAAAACAAAACTAAACAATGAATTTTTTTTTTTTTAATAATCGCGGGTGCAACACCAAATTATCGCGGGTGCAACCAGTCTAATTTAAGTGAAGATAAACATCATTTTTACTTATACAGGAACAAAATAAGAGATCAAACCATATTGATTACTAACAATTATATTTTTGTTGTTGCTAAATATTAATTATTTCTTTTAAAATACGTCAATAATCGCCGAAAATTCTATGAACATATTATTTCCATCAGTATTTTTCTTTGGCGCTTCCAACTTCGCGATAATATCAAATTGCACGTCTGCTATGTCATTAACGATTTTTATGAATCGTTTGCCATCAACCGTCGTCATAAATTGTACTCACTTCTCCATCTTCATCCATATCACTCTGACACAATCCCACATAACGATATTGAGTATTTTTTTTGCCGGTTTTGCAGAGCAATTGTACAAGCACATACACACCAGCGCAAATATTACTTCTCTCCGTTTGGAATCACGAGCCCTTTCCCGTTGGAGGTGTTCAGCATGACGCTCAGGATTTTCTTTTAATATCCGCCTATATTTCTGCGAAGCAGTCTCCTTAGTCTGTTGCTCTGTTGTCATTTTAACTGATATTTCTGCAAAAAACACAGAATATACTATAGACGCACATATTAAATATCGTCTTCAGCATATATCAAGGTATATCAAAACAAGGAAATGTATAATTAATCACACAAAAAGGTTACATGAAAAAAAGTTGCACCCGCGATCTCAATGTGAGATCGCGGGTGCAACTAATTTAAGTTATAATTTATTTTAACCTTACACTCATTACACTCTTAAAAACAAATAATTTAAGTTTGGTTTTGATTTCTTCTTACTTTTGCAAAGTTACATAACGTTAGCTCTTTATTTTTGTGAAAAAAGTAAACTTTTATATCTTTTGCATCGCGGGTGCAACAAGTTAACAGTGTATTCTTGCAGTCAATTGTTCTTAATAAATAACAACATATACTTACATTTTTTGGAACACGAAGATAAATGAATATTGTCACTTCACGTTTAGCCGGTAAAACAATACCTCAGACTGTCAACAACAGAGATGTCAGCATATGAAGGGGCCCCTCAGGGCCAAGCCTGCCGGGTAAGCGGGATTGTCCGAAAGGGTTACCGCTACCCCGGAACATAAAGGGCTACGGAAGGAACATGGATGGGTTTTAGTCAGTAAGAGTCTGACACTCCCTTCCGCTCCACCCAGAGCGGGAGCAGTCATTGGATGATTTCCCAGCCTTAAAAAAAAAAAAAAAAGACTGTCAACAACAACTGTTTCGCGCCAGTGTTCAAGTTATGATTTTACAGTTTATACCAATTCTTCGGATGGTAATATTTTCAAACGCGCCAAAAAAGAAGATATGGTATAAAATAAAATAAAAATAAATTGATTATTATATTAAGACTTTCTTATTTGCACTAATAACAAAGAAAACTACTAATAACGTGATTGAAAAAACCATGTCGGAAATCATCTATAGCGGAATAGCGGAATATATTATAAAATAGTTCCAAATTCAAATTTAGAGAAAAAAAATAAGTTAGACTTTATATTTTTATCACGTAAAAACTATAAATTATAATGAATCTGTACAAGAATCAACTAAAATGACTCGATGTTGTACAAATGTTATCTTTTTATATAGTGTTAACACACTAATAAGTGAAATTCAAATGCAAAAAAGCAGCAAAACTGCGAACAACACGCGAAACCCAAACAAAAAACACGACCTTACGACAAAATGGTCCACGAAATATAGTTAGTACAAAGCCAAAACACTAAACACCGGTGCCCTTGCACCAGCCAATCTGCATGACCTAATTACCAGTAATAAAGCTAGCCGAAATATATTTTATGACAACGTCGGTCGAGTAACTGCAAACCGTGTATAATGCCTGTAAGTTATTCGCTTGTGGTCTTTCACGCAATGGTTGAATGAATTATGAAAACTGGTGTGCATCGCAAATTCGAAATTGCTTCGTCTCGGTTCGAACTTCGAATTGATTCTGACAAGGTGTATTGTGCCAGAACTGAAAAAGTTTGGGAGTGAAATAGTTGTTATTCAAAAAAAACAAAACTTAATCATTGACATAATTCATTTTTGAAAACTTCAGTGTTAATTCAACCATAGAAGCTGGGTTCTAAAACCGGTTATCCGGGCTTAACCCCTCAAACGTCGTATGAACCCCATAGGTTCATAAGAAAAATTCTCTCAAAACAACAATAAATATAACTATATAAACCGTTGACCTCTTATAAGTAAACGGCGTCTAATAGGCGACCATCTAATCACTAATGGGTTATAAAAGGAATCCATAGACAGAAATTGTAACTGTCAAAATATTTTTTCCTTGCTCATTTCATGGAGGCTAAATAATAAACAAAGAGTATCTAAGACAAGGCCATTGGAAACCAAACAAAATTTTAACGGAAACAATCATAATTCATAAGTGGCTCGGATGCGTCACAAACATTTACCTGCTTAACGAAGTAGACATAATGCGAACAGACATAATCTTAATGTTTATGGTTTTTACGGTGGCTGTTATGGCTACTTATCCTTTGAACATTTGTCTTGTATTTACGAGTATATAATTTTGTACCAAAGTGTTTCTAAATTCAAAAAGCTTTGGGGAAACCGTTAAAATTTGACGGTCAAGTTTATTATCAGTTTGTTACAAGAATTTATGAGAGTTTTGAGATACTATCAATAATTGAAATGGCTAACAAAGCAATGGAGGATTTGAGAGGATAAACTTCTTGGTAGATGTCAAAATGAGAAACATCCAGAAGATTCGAAATTGACATTCCATGTAGCCGGAAATGTTGTCGAAAAAGGTTAAAAACCTGAACGTAGTTTCTGTTTTTAAGTTTTTAACAAGCCGAAAAACTGTGAACTAACCATTTTTTTAAATGCCTCGGACCCTGAGGGGTTCTTATAGGTGCAGCTTCAACTGGATTTTGGTAGTTGTCGAGTAAGTTACCCCCTCACAGACCGAGGCATTTTTAAAGCCCAGGTATGAATAGTTCTACAAAATCCTGATTTCCCTCAGTGGCTAGACCAGACAGTTATATTCTGAAAGTTCATCGGCATCCTGCAAGTACCACTTTTCTCTAGAAACAGCAATCGGAATTTATCATAAAATATTAATCCACCCACACAATCATCAGTTCAACAGTAAACACAACAACGTCATTGAACCCTGCGTACGCGCAAGTCCGCGCGCATACCAATTAAGTACATTGCTATTACCATGGGAATCTTGTGAATTACTCATAACTATTGAGAATGGGGGGACGATAGGACCTATTTATAGGAGCTGGACGTATTTGCATTCGTAGTAATAGAATTTTATCGTGTTACCAATAAAATGATGAGACTGGATTAGAGCTGTTCTAGCTGTCTCTAGGTTCCTAGATACAGGTTTTCCTAGTGTGCGTTCATCTAGTGTAGGTGTCAAGTACCAATTTGTATATCCTCACATATTTCCATCGAATAAATATACAAAGTGGAGGATCATAAATTAAACTGCGTATATCTAATGCTGTCACCAAGAGCTGAAGCCTGCCGGGTAAGCGGGATTGTCCGAAAGAGTTACCGCTACCCCGGAACATAAAGGGCCAAGGAGGAAGGAACATGGGTGGGTTTTAGTCAGTAAGAGTTTGACACTCCTTTCCGCTATACCCAGAGCGCGAGGAATCATTAGATGACTTCCCACCCTCAAAAAAAAAAGACCTGCATACGAAAATTCAATCAAATATATCCAATAGTCACTATAGCTAGTCAAAGACTGGCAAAACTCATAGTCGGCCCGTCACTATTATTTAGATGGTTTGAAAAAAACACTTTTTAAATTTCGGTTTTGTTGTTGTATGTGGATAGTTCCAAAATACTCCTATTCATCAGTATTGTCAGTGTTTTCATTTATAGTCGTTTTGTTTTCTCCACTTGGTATAGTTGGTATGTATGATTTATAGTCTCCCAAGGATATTTTATATTTCTTGAATGTTATAGGGACCCATTCTAGCGTGCGTTCATTTTTCTTTTAGCGTGGTTAAATTATTTCTTTAACAGTCGCTGGAACTCTGGTGCCTATTTTTTGATCGGCTTCGACTATCGCACAATGCTATTAGATACACAAAATATTTGTTACATTTCTTGTAACAGGATCTTATCCGCTTATCAAAATGTTAGAATCTAATCATTCTAACAGGAAATTCGTTTTAGTTATAAAAAATTACATCGATAATTCGCGATAATATGTTTTACCACACACTCTTTGTAAATTTTGGCTGACTTAAACAATTTCGGGCCTCTTATTTCTTAAGGATGGGAAATTATCAAATGACTCCCGACTTGGGTAGAGCGGAAGGGAGTGTCAGACTCTGACTGACTAAAACCCATCCATGTTCCTTTTCATTTTCATGTTTCATTACAGGAACTTTTTTTTTTTTAAGGCTGGGAAATCAAAACCCATCCATGTTCCTTCCGTAGCCCTTTATGTTCCGGGGTAGCCGGTAACCCTTTCGGACAATCCCGCTTACCCGGCAGGCTTGGCCCTGAGGGGCTCCTTCATATGCTGACATCTCTTTGAGGCGCGCGTGGTCATTACAGGCCCTGGGACCCTCATTCTCTTCAGGGGTCCCAAACTTATTTTGTCTACTGCCCACTTTGAGAATACATTATTTTTTAGCGCCCACTTTTTTCACCTATTTAAAAACCACGATCTAGATGAAATTACAAATCGCCCCCTAAGTCTCTACACAACGCCCCCATTCATGGCATCCATTTCTGGGTCTCTTGCTGCCTCTCTTTAAGCCTGCAGCACCGCAAGAGGGCGTTATCGCCCACTTTGGGAAAGGCTAATTCATTAAAATATTATCCAACACAACACCGGTAGCGGTGCCGTCTCTACAACATCTTAGATATAAAAACTATCATCTTATTGGTATGACGCAAAAGCCCTCGTTTCCTCCTGTCTCCTATAAATATTAATTGTTCTATTAATATCCTCGGCCTCGTCATGATCGCGGTTACCACACATTTCCATCGCATCTGGCCCACATCTAATTCGGAAACTTTCGACATCAATTTGTGTCTAAAATTGTCTATACGTTCATGGTTAAGGTTGCTAGATCTCTAGCCTAGCCTCTGCATCTTCGTTCGTTCTTCCTGCTTACGATGAGGGTGTGTATCTTCTGAAAGACTATTTCTCCTGCCACAGTTTTGAGGATTTTCCTGTAACTGAGCTCATACAGCAATTTCTAAGCCATATCCTGCAGTACCATTGAGTTATCCATCAATGACTCACTTCCGCAAGACTCGATCACCGGTTAAGTTATGCTTGCTGCAGTTGGTCCGTGGATGGGTGACCAGCCATTTCATATGGCGATCCCGCCATGCTTCTTTAAGCCCAACGGATTGTGTGGCAATGATAGCCGTGCCCAACGGCCCGGCTATCACTCGTAGATATTTTACAGTCGTTACCGTAGAAGACCAAAAGTCTAGCAACCATTGCAGTCTTACAAAGCGATATCGTGTTTCTCAGTAACTGGGTTGTGGAGATCAAATGGGCAGTCGATCTCTATAAAATGCTTTTCTTCAGCTGGACCCCGTTAGACTGGAAGCTGATCCCAGTTCGGAAAATGCTAGGCAGATTGATTGAGCCTGGCAATGCCTTCCTTCTCAGTATCGATTCGTATATTGTCAGTTAACTTCTTTTGATAATGATGGCAATAATTTTCTATTATTAATCAAAATATACCCAGTATCATCATTTAAGCCAAGCCATTTGCTATGTATTGGGTGGTTAAGCTCATCCTTTGATATTACTTCATTTTTAACTAATACATCTAATAGGTAGGTACCATAGAGGTTTTAATGCGAAAAGCAGTCTTATGTCGCTGCAGGCTGGCAGAAAAATAACTTTTTTTTTGAGATTGTTGATGTGTTTAATGGAATTAATTTTTGTGATTGTTGATGTGTTTAATGAAAAGTGACATTTATATTAGGCACGTAGTTAAACGGATGTTTTTTGTTTAATTTAATGAAACTAATTAGTAGTCAGATCTTTTCCTCTAAGTCCCTCAAGTTAATTATCTAGCACTCCTCAGGTGCTACAGTAGCTAAGCTCCCTAAATCAGCACACTCTTTTACCATTTTAATCCCATAATAGCCTCCGTTCACGGCTAAGGTCAAAGATAAGTCCGCCACGATACCAGCATGGCCCATCGTATAGATAACACTGCACTTTAGTGGACGTTAAATTCAAGGTGAGGTTACCGTGGCCAGTTTTATGTGAGACAGTGCTGCCATCTGTCGATGAAAGTGTAATTTAGTAAAGTGTTTTTGAAGGTTCTATGTATTCATCTGCCTAGCCTTTTCCCAACTATGTTGGGGTCGGCTTCCAGTCTAACCGGATACAAAATCAAAAGTCATGTATTCAAGTTAGGCTGAAGATCAGCACTTTTTGAAGGTCAAAGTTACATAAGACAGTCTCCCAAAAACGCCCACCCCTCACCACTTCCTAGTGGTTTAGCTGGGAAGAAGAAGTGACGCAACTAACTCCCCAGCAGCACAGCTGTCTGTTTAGTTGAAAGAACTTGACTCTCCACATTTATCGTATGAGAAGTAATTAACATTACGAAACACATCACATTAAAATCAATAATTTGCCACATGTCAGCTAGCACACGTCAATATACCAATTAAAACATTAAAACTGACTGTATTCAAGCGTAAATTAAAAAAAAAAGAGCCTCCAGGTAAAACTTGATGGATCGACCTGTGCGGCTGTTAGTACTTAGCCACGAGCTCCACCTGAAGGTTCTATGTATTCTACATAACATAATATCACGATTTGATTCCTAGAAAGGGTTGGGCAGTGGTGTACCCATAGTAGTATACTACATCCACATTTCGCCAGTTGTGTTGTGAGTTCCCTAGAGCGACGATATCGGTCTCGATATCGTCGCTCTAGATGTGACACCTCGTAACTCAATTATTGGTCAATTTTACATTTTGATGCAAAATGTCCATCACGCAATTTTCCATCTTTCTGGTGATACCTTGTATGTACAAGACCTTTACTTCACTTAAGAAATGGCTATTAGTGACATTTTGTAACAAGACTTGGAAGCACTTTGTAAGGTGGGACCTTGTAAATTTGGGATTTGTAAAAATTTACAGGTTCGTATTTACGAGGTGTCACATCTAGAGCGACGATATATGAGTTGTAGGTCGTGACTTCGAACCTAGGCAGGCACTCTACTTTGTGTATTTAATTTCATCATCACTGCTCTCAAAAACGGGGAAGGAAACATCGTGAGGAAGCCGGAATGTCCTAGAACCAAAAATTCGAAGACATGACCATCCAGCAACCCGCACTGGGCCCGCGTGGTGGTGGATTATAGGCTGATCTGATCATGAATAGGGGGCGTGCCTATTGCTACCAACTGGCCACATATCCAGAGTCTGGACTGCTACTGAGAAATTCCAGATAGAATTACCCAATAACACTTTGTCCGACCTGGAAATCGAACTCAGATTTTTTTTTAATTTTTTTTTTTATTAGGGCATCTCGCAATTCAACCATAGGGTTGTCTACTGCTTAACCGGGCTTGCCTGTGGATGCCACAAAAGAATTGCAGCCTCCAGCCGGGGCTTAAAATAAACTTACAAACTAAGCGACTACACGCTAAGGGCACCCCCTGTGGGGTACGGACCTCGGCTTAGGGCGTCGCCGGGGGGGGACAGCAAGGGACAGCTTGATCGGGGGTAACTCAGAATCTCATGCTCCCCTTCTATTTATACGTAGGCAGCTTAGCCGATTAGACAGACCGACGTTTTTCGTTTGCTTAACGGAATTTGATAGCAGATAAACAGTGATGTTAAATTCCCATCTTCCATTAAAAAATGACTGCAAATTATAATAAATTTTATTAGTAAATAAACCAATAATCCTCAATAAGGTTACTGACTCACGCGCGTAGCTACTAATCTTCTGTGACGTCACTGCGTAGACGCAGTTCTCGTAAACACTTGAATTTCTTTGTCAAGTTCCGTGTAACCGTTGTGTAATACAGTTTACACAGCAATTAGTCAGGCATTACTGAAACTAACCTAATTTTCAGTTTGACCTAAATGTCGGCAATGTATAAACATTTGTTTATTCATTGTTTGTAAATAGTTTTATTCTGTTTGATGAACACACGTTGAGGAGTTTTATAGTCTGAGCCGAAGCTGAGCCTCTGTGGTTAATGTAAGCTAGAAAGTAAAAAAAAAAGTTGGTTAGTTGTCTATTCATATGTTTGAATATAATTAATTGTTTCTGCCTTCTTTACTTGATTGATTCGTCGATTTTCTTTAAACTTTTCTCTAACACAAATCTTGCTTGGTGTACTGTTAAATACGTTTTGTAATATCATTACTTCAAAATACGTCATCCGATATTTTTAATTAAACAGCTAGTTCATCTTTTGCAAGGATGAGTCCCGATATGTTAGTCTTTAATATCAGGACTAGCCCGATATTCTTGCATATTGTTATAATAGACCATAGAGAAGTTGTATATTTAAGCGGCTGAAGACATAAATTCTTCTTGATGTTTTTCTATGTTCATGAGGATCCAGGTCACCAACCTCTCAGAAAAGATTCATCCAGACGATCACCGATCTCAGACTAAACCTCACAAGCTATAGCCACTCGTTCCTTATTCATACCACTTATCCTATTAAATCAGTCTTGTAGCCAGTCAATCATATCACGGCATCGTCCTCACTTAGCATTTCAATAACATGGCGGATTGCATTGTTGTGAGACATTGCTTTCGTTATGGCCCTTTTTATTTTTCGATGAATTTATGCAATTATGTATGTTCTGCAGTATTTGGTATGCAATGTCGTAAATCGCTACGTTTTGAGAGTATGGAGTATTGTTTGGAGGCATCAGTTGTCATTTTTGAGATATTTATTTCGATGTTGTCTTGTCATACACATACACACATTGTGTGTATCTACTTGATCCGATTTTGATGTCAACCGCTTTAATTTTATATTTCGAACAAAGACAAACCTCGTGCAAACTTTAGTATTGTTGGTCATTCTAATTTTAAATGCACCTACAAAAAAATTCTTTTTTTTTTAACGAATTGTCTTGCTGTTTATATTTTTCTCTGTCATTATAAATACTTCTGTCATTATAAATACTTAACAATTAGCACCTCATGTTTGATCATTACATGCTCAGAGTACCTACACAGGCTGATCTCATGTGGTTACGTCATTTGAGGTTAGGATTCGAATTAATTCATATCCAAACGGCCATTTTTACGTTGCCCTCGCCACGTAGTTCCTAAGCTACATAATTATACAATTCTGTGCATATATAACGTAGAACTATTCCCGTATTACTATTCTATTCTATTTTCCTATTTGTATGCATGTGGATGTTATGATAATAAGAGTGGGTGAAGACCAAAGAAATGATGGATGGTTTTGTGAAAGATGATACCTATACCATATAAGCTTAGACCTTATCACTTTAAGCGGGATTGTCCGAAAGGGTTACCGCTACACCGGAACATAAAGGGCTAAGGAAGGAACATGGATGGGTTTTAGTCGGTAAGAGTCTGACACTCCCTTCCGCTCCACCCAGAGCGGGAGAAGTCATTGGATGAATTCCCACCCTCAAAAAAAAAAGACCATGTGTCTTGGGCACGGCGCTTCACGTTTTTTTTCTTCCATTTTTTCCTGTCCTCCGTCACGTCAACAGTCTCTCTGTACTCTTTCATAACACCCTCACACAATCCAACCATCTTTGGTCTTCCTCTCCCTCTCCATCCTCTAACGTTAACCTACAACAAGAATAATAAACCTCCGCTGCGTGGAAGTCGGAGATTGTCCCACGGGATAAAAATATCCTACGTGTTAGGCTAGGTAATAAACTATCTGTTAGCCGAATATCATCCGCCGCTCTGGCGTGATTGAGTAACAAACACGGATGTTTGTTACTCACTGAGGTATTTTCTTAAGACTAATAAAAATTCGGAATTTTGGATGGATGGATCCGTCCATCAAAATCCAAAAAAAATATGGCGTCGAAATATCCTTCGAATTCTGTAATTAATACAAACGATAACATTTTTACAAGCTTTTATTTAACTTGCAATGTATGTTATATGTAGGTATATAACTATGTTTGTTCGAGGAGATTCTTGCAACTCAATTTTCTTTACCCATCTTCAAGCACGAATATCTCCAGAATGGACTATTTGAAACGGTCAAAAATAAAATATGAAATCACACAGAAACTACAACAACTAACAAACATACAGGTGAAGCTAATATAAAGCGTGTAAAAAAGACCACTCGTCTTATAAATTTCCATCACCGTAATAAATTAAATAGTGCGCGAAGATATAATTGTAAAACTGCATTTAATGCTAATAAGTATTCCATTTGATTCTAAAAATCTGTGACGTCACATTGTTATATTTCATGAATACAAATCACGTACAAATTGCGCGTTTTGACAGTTCATAAAAAGTAACGTTATTGACTACCTACCCCTTCGACCTACCCTTTCAAATACCCAATTATATTTGTTTTAATATCTACGTAAGTCGCAGATATAACACATTTAGAAGGACCTTACTTGTGTCGATGTTATCAACTACCTTGTAAGGCGAAGTCCGATATCTATGCTTTTGCATCCATATAAAATACTGTACCTTAATGCACGTTAATATAGATACGTACCAAAAAAGGTATAGGTTGTGAATATTGTGAGTCATGTTTTGAATTTAGAACATAGTTGAAGGTAACATATTGATTGACTGGACCTCTGTCGACAGCAAACTACGATTGTAATCTCTTAATTATTGTAAGTAGTTAAGTCTTTTCGTGTGGTTAGTTAGTTAGTTTTTATGCTGCCCACGGGCTGCTGACTTAGCTTCACATACTTTTGAGAAATGTCTCTCAGGCATGCCGGTTTCAGCGGGATTGTTTGAAAGGGTTACCGCCACCCCGGAACATAAAGGGCTAAGGAAGGAACATGGTTAAACTTTCCTTTACTGGACTGGCATTTATGGGGTGGGAGGGGGAGGGGGGGAAAGGGGGGGGGGAGGAGGGGTACCCCCCTGTACCATCCCCACACCGCGAAACCCCATGGTTATGGAGATATCCATGGTTAAAGTTTTTGAGGTTAGAAAAACAAAATCCATAAATTTCCATCGATTTATGGTGCGGGGATGTCCGGGGCCCCCCTTGTACCTGTGGGGGGTGCCCCCCTCCACTCTGGCACCACTCCCATGATAAGGTAACTCACCATTTCCGAGAAAAATGACTTTTCCTAACTTAACCTCAAAACACTCAAAAGTTGCTCAAAAAGCGTAGTCAATGGTTTAAAAAAAAATAACCACGAAGGGGATGGCGGGGTCTAGACCCCGCCATCCCCTTCTAACCTAACCTGTCCGAGTCGAGGTAGGGCAAGGCGGTTTTGGATATTTTTCGGATATTCACAACACTTGCACTTCACTACACTCTTCAGACACAGAAGCATAGGGCTTCGGAGACGCCATGGTAGTCAAACGTAAGGCTTACAGGAGTACGTAAAACGATCTCAACTGCAAGTGCAACAAACGATGACTGACACTGACAGCAACACAAAAAAACGCGGTAAACAAGAGGCAACTTTGCGTTCCGTTCCAAGTGTAAACAAAAATTCGTTATTTTTTGTGTAAAAAAGTCTACATAGACTTTTTTACACAAAAAATAACGAATTTGCATAATATTATAAAAAAAAATGACATTTGGTCAAATAAAATACACCTTTACTGTAAACGGAACGTGAAATGACAAATTGACGTCTACCATCGTAATTTATCTAACCTAAAAATTGAATTTGTATGGAAACTTTGAATAATTATATCTCGTAAACCGTGAATTTTCGCATAAAAAAAAACTGTGTGCTTGCTTTTTATTTGTGAGTATTATCTACAAACAACATAAGGAACTTTCAAATCCCAGTCCAGTAATGGAAAGTTTAGCCAGGAACATGGATGGGTTTTAGTCAGTAAGAGTCTGACACTCCCTTCCACTCCACCTAGAACGGGAAGGGTCATTTAATGATTTCCTACCTTAAAAAAAAAAGGCTAAGTAATAAAACTTATTTTCAAAGATAATTCGTCACAAAAATGATAAATTTTGGGTTGAGTCCTTTAATCTTTTACTCAAGCTACTATTTTTTCATTCTGTCAGACATAGAGTTCAGTCTAGACATTATTTTGTCTTCAAACTTTCGCTGGCTAAGGTTTATTATATCAAATATATATTTTAGTGCGACCGGCGACAGACAATACATTAATGTTTTAGCTAGTTTTGGTTACATTTTATCTAAGATATTGACTTTGCATCTTTGATTAAGGTGAATGCTTCAGGGTAGCCCGCGATTTTCAAGTTTTCTTACTTTTTTTGATCTTCTTTCTTTTTGTGTGGTTAGTGACTAACCTGGTGTCAGAGTTATGTGCTGCCCATAGGCCTCTGACTTAGCTTCACATGCTGTTGAGAAATATCTCTGATGCCGGTTTCCTCACGATGTTTTCCATCACCGATTTTAAAGCAAATGATAAATATACAATACGCACATGAATCCGTAAAAGTCAGAAGTGCGTGCCTTGGGTTCGAACTCGACACCTATGACTTGGCAGTCCGACGGTCACACCACTAGGCTAATCATATTTACTATTTACTAGGCGAATCATATCTTGATGAACATACAACCTGAAACTGATCTCCAAATTACAAAAGAGTTCTTCGCCTTCTTTCTTGACGAAACATAGCATAGATTAAAAAATACTTTATTAACTGACCATAGACAAAAAAACGTATCCTCCACCTATCTTCTAGCCTCTTTGTACATATCCAATATATTACGTTGTACCTTGTTAAAGTTTACTGCATTGTTATTGGTCCTCATCTCACGCTCGCTGTGGAGACGATTGTCTTATTAGGGATAAGCGATGCTCTTTTGTCACGCCAATGTGCTCAGCTCAGCTATTTTTAGAACCTTGTTTACGTGTGCAAATGAGTTGTGTGTATCCCAACCATATTTAAGTGCGTGAGTAGTACTTACATGCTTTGTTACTGAACTTGGAATGCAGTTTCTCAACTCGCAGGTTTATAAAATGTAGTAGAGGAGCTTGTGGCTAAGTAATAACAGGCGCACGGATCGATCCGTCAGGTTAAGCTACGCTAGCCGGGGTTGGTCCATGGATGGGTGATCATTTTTACATATCGAGACTCCTCTGTGGCTCGGAAAGCACGTTAAGCCGTTGGTCTTGGCTGCCATTCGCGGATTTATGACAGTCGTTACTGGTAGTCAGAAGCCCGAAAGTCTGACAGCCAGTCTTAACAAGGGGTATCGTATTACCCAGTTACTGACTGGATTGTGTAGGTTAGACTGGAGCCGACCTCAACAATGTTGGGTAAAGGCTCGGCAGATTCATTGATTGATACACCTTTACCTTTACCATTTATACTTTCACCAACATCGAACATCACATACACAAACTTACACCCCCCTTTCTTTATTTACAGAAAAACATGCAAGTCATGCGGTTGCGACCGTCTGAAGCATTCGGTGTACCATGAGGAGCTGGGCTCCGTGCGCGACCGCCTGGGGCTGCGGGAGTCCAAGATCAACCACCACTCCTACGACAGCCCGCCAGGACTTACTGCTAAGCAGGTGAGATCAAAATCAAAAGTCATTTATTCAAATTAGGCTGAAAATCAGCACTTTTTGAAGGTCAAAGTTACATAAGACAGTCCCCCAAAAACGCCCACCCCTCACCACTTCCTAGTGCTTTAGCTGGGAAGAAGAAGTAGCGCAACAAACTCCCCAGCAGCACAGCTGTCTGTTTAGTTGGAAGAACTTGACTCTACACATTTATCGTATAAGAAATAATTAACATTACGAAACACATTAAAATCAATCATTTGCCACATGTCAGCTAGCACACGCCAATATACCAATCAAAACATTAAAAACTAACTGTAGGTACTCAAGCGTAAAAAAAAATATAAGTATATCATATTAGATCATATTATCAGTACCTACAAGACTGGTGAGAATAAAATACCATTAGCACTGGAACGTGAACGACCAGCTCGGGCTGCTGGAGTCCAAGGTCAACCTATACTGCTACAACAGCCCGCCAGGACTTAATGTTTAGCTAAGAAACAGCTCCAGGGATCTTTTGTTGACAACTTCGTAGTAGATAGGATAAGGTATAACGAGGGGAGAATAATATATAGTATCGTGAGAAAGAAAGGAATTTGCGTTTATTATGTATCAATCGCAGTGAATATGTTTTAATTTTACCCCTTAATAGTGTATCCATTGTGATGGCTTACGCTATTCTAATAAACGACGAAAATATTTAGATATATAGCTTATCCCATTTGAAGTATAGGATGAAAAAAAATACAAAAATAAATTAAAAATATTTTGATAGTAGTAAGTAATAGAGATTTATGATTTCTTGAGAGATTATTTTTCCTTTCCAGACTGAACTGTACTGGACGTCGTTAGCCGAGCGCGCGCCGACCGGCCTAGGCGGCGCCACTGGCGCCGCAGCGTGGAGGGCATGGCGAACTAGAGCGTTAGCCTCTCAGTTACCGAAACAAGATCTCTCCTTAGCACATTGCCGACATATCGACGAAAACCACCGCAAACAATATGAAGATTTCGTCGCGGCTAGGAATGAAATTGCACTTGACATTGGTAACACACCTTACAAAAATATAGTACAGCGCCATCTATTGGCAAGTAGCTGAATATATTTATATATGCTTTATGTAGGAACATTTGTTTCAGGCGTCGCTAGTCAATATCATGGTGCATCAGTTGATTGTGCGGGATGTAATAAAGCTATTCGAAGCGGCAGTATTACTGTCCAGGCGCCGCGGATAGGCGACGAAGTGAGTATTCTTATAACAACGCCATCTATATTCAATTTAATTTACTAAGAAGAGTGTGGAACTGAATTAGTTCGACTACCTGACAACAGGTGACACTGCTAGTAGCTAGTTTTAAAATTTATGTATTTTCTTTAATTAATATTTTGTTGTAGGCATATTTCCACCCAACATGCTTCTCGTGTGCGGAATGCGACGAGCTACTGGTCGAACTAGCGTACTGTGCGTTAGACGGGCGTTTGTACTGCGTCCGACATTATGCTGAACGATTGAAGCCTAGGTGTCATGCTTGTGATGAGGTAAGTGATTACTTAAGTTTATAAAACGATGTTAAGGTATCCTTGATTTTTCTACAGCCCTATATACCTTTTCCCATACATGAGGGCAATAAACTCGATACGATAACTCGGTCGATAACTATCTTCATTAGCCGGTACCGTCGCTACAATAATAGTATAAGTACTGCCACGGTTTGAAATGTAGAAGGTTTCTGCAACTGTAGAGTGATCAGGGGTTGTAGACTTTCTGAAATAATTATTAATTTATTTTGTGATACACCGCTCATCGTACTTTTGATGGCCATCGAATCGTATTCGTAAATTTTCCTTTTCATATTTTTGGAATACTTACGATTTTGAATTAACCTACAACACTGGATAGTTAGTGTAAGTACATTTAATTCGGTATGCACTATGCCGTGATGAATAGAATATGTTGTTTTAAATCAAAGTGGCAATTAGACGTGGACAGACTAATGATATTTCAAACGTTACGTAAATAAATACCTGAACAAGAAATAAATTACCGTGTTTTTAGCAAATCAATTTGGTGTCGTTCCAAAAACACTTATCGATGTTACTAAATAACATGGACGTTAAACATTGGTTCTTCTGTCCGTGCAATGCAGTTATTGTTATTATGAGAGTATTTTACATATTTTTCATAGTGTGTCGATGGCAAGCTAAAAGGACTTGGCTCAGAATTCGACTTTGTGTGTGGCGTGCAGATGACAGGTCACGCAGGGCATTAAGATATAGACTATTATTGATACTAGTTACTAAGATATAGATAATTGTACTTAACCTATACTAAAATTATAAAGCTAATGAGTTTGTTTGTTTGAACGCGCTAATCTCTGGTACTACTGGTCCGAATTGAAAAAATATTTTTGTGTTGGGTAGTCCATTTATTGAGGAGGGCTGTAACATCGCTACGACCAATAGGAGACGAGCGGTGGGTGAAACCGCGCGGGAGCAGCTTTTTTTTTTTTTTTTTTAAGGCTGGGAAATCATCCAATGACTGCTCCCGCTCTGGGTGGAGCGGAAGGGAGTGTCAGACTCTTACTGACTAAAACCCATCCATGTTCCTTCCGTAGCCCTTTATGTTCCGGGGTAGCGGTAACCCTTTCGGACAATCCCGCTTACCCGGCAGGCTTGGCCCTGAGGGGCCCCTTCTTATGCTGACATCTCTTTGAGGCGCGCGTGGAACATATACGCGCCGTACGGCACGGGCCTGGTGCTGATCGGACGGTGAGACGGTAGCAGCTAGTGTTAAATACAATTACGGTACAGAGAGCCTAATACAAAAGTTTGTAAAACTTTTCTGAATGATTTTTGAGCTGCTAATTTTAATTTTACTAACCAAATACAGCTACCTAGCTTTCCTATAAAATCTAGAGACTTATCTTCATATTTTTGCTATCAATCACTATAACTACTTCTAAACTTTTCCATAGCAACGCCCACAGCTAAATACAAAGATCTCCGCCCTAAATATTATTAATACAGGTGGTATTAATACTTAGTAGCACTAACGATTAGTCGCGACGTATTCCAAATAGACAACAAAACACATCACGTGGTCTATTCCTGTCCGAGACCAGCTATCTGACGGCTTGACATTTGCCAGGCATTATGTAACGTGTGTGTGTGTAATATGGCCTGAACTGTGGTCCTTTGCTAAAGATAGGCCATTTTTACTTTCTGAACACATTGCTCTTTTCTGAGGTTTCTCAAAACCAAAGAGGTAGACAATAATTTAAGTTTAAACTGACGTGTGTACCTAAGTGCGATACTGCTACATTAGGAAGTCAACTATTCATCATATATAATTGCAAAAAAAAAACGCCAGATCGTAACGAATGAAATATTTCGTAGTTTAAAATGCAAATTCATAAAGTTAATTCAATATAACAAAAGTCAAATACCGTAACTATTTTAATTAGGTATGACAGCAACGCGTTACTTTATATCTATTAGGTTAATTTTAACAATAAGTTTAACGACGATATGCGATGCACTGTTGGCCAGCCAAGTAATAAACAAACGACGTTATCAAATGCTTTACGACTTGACGCAGCATATCATACCAATTCGGGCAGAAATCGAACAAAGAAAAATTAGATGGGTTGTGAAAGAAAACGGAGTTAATGGTAACATTACTGCTGGTAGAAATGGAAGAGAAAAACATTTTGCACTGACCCTAAGTGACATGAACTATGGGCAACGAGATGATAAGGACCATAATAAGTTACGAAAAAGTTCACGCGGTTACCGCCATCAAAGGGCACCAGCCATCGAACTACTTATACCTACCAAATACCAAGGGCTTTATTACAATGCTAAAATAAAAATAGAAATTGGTTCATGTGGGTATTATTTCACCGTTTAAACTCGAACATAAGAACAATTCAATCTCTCCTTGCAAATCAATAAATTTTAATTCAGAATTCGACAGATAATCTTAATGTTTCCTCTTGAAATGAAAGCTATTGGAAGCAGTGCACTGTTTAATATTAGCCTGTTACATTATAATGCATAACTGTGCCACTCATTGCGTTTCGCACTAATGACAATATTATTGATGCGTCCAACTGTTCACATTCATTCAACTAAGCGCATATCTTGGAGCGAAATTTTGAGAGCTTTACAACTAGAGCAGTAAAGGATTGTCGATAATATGACATCGACTGCCGATTTTGATAATACTTTTTTTTGGGAATGTTCCGGTTAAATCTGCCTCTGTATTTCGCATTTGGACATGAAATATTTATGACCGAGGCTGTTACTGAAAACAAATGACGTTACCCTTGTGCCGAACATATTTCTGAAGTTATGCGTCATGACTGCCCTGCCTGCTTCAAATATTTTAACTGATCCCTCTAATATTATAAGTAATCTGAAAATAGTGAAAGCAGCCATCTTTACTCCCAACACGCAGTCTTCAACATTATCCATTCTTGTTTACACCTTATTGAGCCCAGGTTAATTCGCACTAACGAAGCTTCAATCGGTCAATAAACCAGCGGAATGAAATATGTTTGGTATGTGGTTACAGAACAAAAATAAACTGTTAACTAGATAGGTACTGCTGAACATTGGTTCACACCTTACCACTTTAGTCAGTTCTTACACTCGCTGCGGGTTTGCGCGCCTTTTTTCTAGTCCGACCTTTTTGGCTGTTAAAAAAAGTTTTGCTCTCTGTCAGTGATTTTATTCGATATTTGAATCCCGTGAAATATTTAAAAAGTTATAAAGGTGAGCTTCTATTGTTTCTTAATTGTTATTTTTACGGGCGCGTTCATTTAAATTGTAAGCATTAAACATTTCCAATACCCTAAATTACTTATTCACTTGAACCGTCGAACTAAAATACTGTTGTGAGTTATACAAAGTTTCCAATGTATCGTAATGGAAGCATCTGAAGTGGTGGCCTATATTCTGCAACGAACGAATTATTGCAAATGTTTCTACATCATATCAGTTACGTTTCTATCTTGCAGTGGGAATTACAGTATTTTAACTATTGCTTTTATAGCACCGAAAAACAATCCTGTTTAATTTCAAAGAAACGTTTTATTCCTCATTCTGAAGGTGAACTTTAAAACCACTCGAAATAAAAAGGGCTTTTGATGTTTCGCTGTCTGTGAAACTGTAATTTTGACATTATCCCTAAAAGATACTGACGTGGATGGCGTTTCGTTGGAGCAGGTGATGTTCACGTCTATCGATCTTCTGAATACCGATCGATCTCTTTGAAGTGTCTGTCGACCAAGCTTGTTTATAGTCACAAGCTGATGTAATAAATATAATCGACGCGCACACACGACAAGGACCATCTCTTAACCGGACAGCGTTCGCCAACTGTAAACTCAATACTCTTTCGACAGCTACCGAGGACGTGTCGCCTCCAGCGAATTTAATTTATACCTTGGTCTCCAGTGTAATTAAAAAAATAATTTTAAAAAGTCATATCGGTACGCGACGGTCGTGAGACATACGGCCGAATACGAAATTCGAATTTGCGCGCGTTTTTTCTCACCGCGTTTTTTCGGTGTGGTCGGATTCAAGCCGATTAAGAAGACAGTTTTTGTGAGTGGTTTGAAAATAAGCATGAATTTGTAATTGTGTTTAACTAATAATTAATTTAAACGTTGTTTTATTTTAAACAATAGTGATGAATATGAGTGAATCCCTGATAAATCTATTCAGTTAAAATACAGGAAATCACTTTGCTGTAATTACACTAATTAAAGTGTTTAATACATAAATTGTGAAGTAAACGCGTTCTCAATATTGAGGAGGAAAACTATGCAATACCGAGAAAGCATTCAATCTTCCACCTGTGACAAAAAAGCTCTTCAGAGTTCAACTACTCGACGAAAGATGGCGCTAGTAAAGCGTTTCTATTAATAGCAAGGAAAACTTATAGAACATAACTTGAAAATTGAAATGGGTTTATGTTACATTAGTCCACAATAAGTGTTTTTATTCTTCCTCATTTTATTCATGTTCTCATGTGGCAGCAAGTTTTTTTGAGTCTCTATCAAGTTAAAAACTACTTACTTCGGACTGCGAACCGCAGTGCAGGCAATTGTGATTATGGGTTTATTCCGATTAATGTCAATTTCCATATTTTTGTAATGGCAAAATAATGATTCGATGCCTTTGTATCGGCCTTTTGCTGTCACTATATAAAAAGCCCGCTGTGTATAGTTGAAATAATTATCATCAGTCAGAAGAAACCCTACTCAATTTATTGCATATTCCACCTCCATGGTCTTTGAAGCCGCACCTACCGTCTTTTGGAACCCTTTAAAAAATCATCTTACGTAATCATTTTCCCTACAGTCAGTCAACCAATTTATTGGGACTAATTAATTTTACTATGCGAGACGATTATGACCATCCCCTTTGGTGAGAGGTCCTGAGATTTGGTTCGACCCATCCTTAAAATCTCGTAAGATTTTCTAAATTCGTACTCTGTGCTTGATTGCATTGGATTTTTTTTAAATAAACATACAACGATCCCGACCAGCGGTTTTTTTTAATGCAAGAAGTAGTAGATATATATTTGTAGCTAGATACGTTTTGTGTTGAATCCATATTAAAGTGATCTAAGCTACTGGCTTGTACCTACTAAGTAATATTGTACAATTAAAAAGGCTTAATTAATTCGTAGGAGTAATATCTCTAAAATCAACTACCAAACTTTTTCAACTGCTCGACTCAAGAATGTTGCACGTAGGACGTGAAACTGTTGACACAAACGAACTTCAAGAACACCTTCGCCTATCAGTTAGAAGTCAATCTTAAAAAACACGGTTTTAAAAAAATTGGCATCAGTAACAAATAACAAATCAGAAGATTATCAAGTCAACACTGTTTTTCATACTAATCGGTAATTAGCCTTTCTGACGAAAACCATTTTACGAACACCATCCATCTTTCCCATACCCATCCTTAACAAAAAGCCATAAGGTTGAAAATCGCGTAAGTTTTAATTTAGCAATTGCAATGTGAAGTTGGTATTTTTAAGCTTAGACTGACAGCTTAATTTTGCTGAAGAGATTGGGTTTAGTGTCAGAAGTATGAATTTCGTTCATGTATAAATGTTTTAATTTATCTTCGTCTCATGTAGACGTCAGTAGGCCTGTCTATTTACTAAGTCTCACAAGAACTATAAAAGATACATTTTTTACTATCATTATAATAATAATAATAATATCCTTGGACTTTGGACATTTCACACAACGCCATATCGTCCCAAGCTAAGCAACCTAATGCTTGTGTTATGGTAACGAGATGGCTGATAAACTACTTATATACATTTTTTTTTTCCTACATGTTATAGATAGAAAGAAAAACACCCAGGCCCGTAACAAATACTTGCAGGTCGTACAAATATTTGTTCCGTGCGGGAATCGAACCCGCGACATGCTGCGCAGCAGTCAATCGCTCAACCGCTGCGCCAACCATGTCGTCATTATTGAGATCAACAGTCCCTGTAAAAATTGTAATTTTAACAATGCAGGAATTGTGACATCTACCAACCCGCACTGGGCCCGCATGGTGGTTTACGGGTCCACTCTCTTTTGAAGGGAGGAGGCGTAAGTCCCAGCCGCGGTAACATAATAGGCTGATTATGCTGAATAAGTATTAACGTCAGCAGTTGGGAATAACAAGCCTAAGTACCTACTTTTTCAGTTTTCATATGCTTCCGCTGTGGTGTTATGTGTGCCGGTGAGTCTTAAAGCTTACATGCGTATATAACCCTATATTTCGCCATTACAGCACATCTTCAATTGCCTGGGAAAAATCACAACTCAGTGCCAAGTCTATATCTCAATATGTATTTTCTTAATAAACTGCAAAAAAAAACCTACATCCAAAAATTATTTTCATTCTGCTTCTGTTATGAGGCCAATCAACTACCCACATTCACTTGGATCTGTAATGTCACCTGTCGCAGTAGACAACCTCAAACTCCTTGGTCACGAGACATGGACATCCAATTTTTAAAAAAATAGTTGATCTACGTTCTCTTTGGTCTCAGCTCGTGTCATCGACCCACCTGTTTGAGCTGCCAATTTGTTGTTTACCGGACGTTGCTCACCTTCCGTCAAAATATAGCTTTCATTAAAGTTTCCTTTATAAAAATAGCGCATATTATGGTATAATATACTCTTCTATTAATTTTCAAGAGTTGTCTCACAATTCTTGAAAATATCAACAAAATAATATGTGAAAACTACGAAAATACATCAATTCACTTGGAAAAATATCCCGTCTGCCCGTGTAGGAATTATAATATCGTCGATTTATAAATAGTGACTTCTTATCCCGCCCCGACCCTTGTTCGAGCCAGCCCGCGTTGCCGCTGAGCCTGTAGTTTTGAATTCGTCCTAAAACAGTATATCCGATCCAGCCTGTCCCTTGCTGTCATCCCCCAGCGACGCCCTAAGCCGTGGTTGGTACCCTTAATGGGGTGCCCTTATCAGTCGCTTAGTTTGCAAGTTTTTTACGCCCTGCCTGGAGGGCCCAATTTATTGAGGCATCCACAGGCAAGTCCGGTTTAGCAGTAGACAACCTCATAGGCCGAAATGCCAGATGCTATTCACAAAAAAAAAACAAAAGTGACAGCTTATATTATCACGATTATCTTTAAAGCAGAATTAATGTACGTTAACAACCATACAGTAACTAAAGTAAACTTTTCGTGTAAACTTTCATTTACGAATATCAGGATCCAATATTACTTTCATACATCTACATAACATAACTCATCTAATTAACTCACGTTTTCTTTCCAAAGAGGTACGAAAAGCTTTGGTCCTTTTTTTATGGTGAGCAATCATCAAATGAACCCTCCCGCTCTGGGTGGAGCGGAAGGGAGTTTCAAATAATCCATGTTCCTTCCTCAGCCCTTTATGTTCCGGGGTAGCGGTAACCTTGCCCGAAAATCTGACAACCATTCTTACCAAGGGGTATCGTATTGCCCAGTTACTGGGTTGTGGAGGTCAGATAGGCAGTCGCTCCATATAAAATAATGGTATTCAGCTGCATCCGGCTAGACTGGAAGCCGACCCCAACATAGTTGGGAAAACGCTAGGCAGATGACGTAGCGATAACCTTTTCAGATCCTTACATACCTACTCCTTTTGCTTCGTTCAAGTTCATACATCTGCTCATACGCATACATAGAGACCAATACATTTAATGAACAATAAAAAAACGCACTTGCGAACTATCAATCAAGCGGATCTTTCTATTAAATGTTAAATTCATAAATTACAGCATATATTGTTAAATACTAAGACCTCTGATGTTTGCGCGCGCGCTGCCAACACGTAAAAACGTGGAACGATTTCATGCGTTAAACTTTCAGACAACACTGAGCCGGAACAATAAGCTAGTAATTCAATTGGGTTTAGCAGGAGTAATAGTAGCTCTAAAGTTGTTATTCAAACCCGTAAACGTGTTCTAAAAATAGATTTTGGCAAAGAATCTAAAATTATCGTTATAATTTTACCAAAAACAATACGAATCTTTCTTAAGAAAAATAAAAAGGCTTTCTAAAATGAGACATTATTTTGACTTTAGTCAGAACTTATGTAACTTTGACCTTCAAAAAGTGGTTTGAATAAATAACTTTAAATTTTGATTTTTGTTTTTTAGCATGCGCAAGCAAAACGATTCGTTTCCTGTAATAAAGAAACGGGACAAGGCAATATATAAAACACGCGAATTTAACATAATATTATGTTGTTCTTCACACCTACTATTTCTCACGTACGCCTACTTAAAATACGTAAAAACCTTCACGATAGTCTGGGGAACGCCCCTCGGTTGCCAATAAGCTCATTGAAGTTCAAGTGGGCGTAACATCAATGAAACTAGTTGTAAGCCTGTCTCGCGATTTTTTTAGATCACGCACGTTATGAGGCTTTTCACCTTTCGGCATTACATCAACTTTCCGCTGTTTTTTTTTGTACGTAAACGATTTTATTCTTAAATGACCATAGACAATATCGCTGCTTAAATAATGACATATTATTGTTTTTTTTATGTTTGCTTAGTGTTCGGATAGTGAAAAACGCCTTTTCATTCACCAGAATATAGAAAATCTTTCATCAATTTTAGTTTCCAAATTCAAAATATGACTCAAAATTTTCCCTCCATTTCCCGACTCCCTGGTTCCCTTTCGGCTATCGCGCGTCTCTTGCGCACGGCCCGCGCGTGACGTCACGCCGGTGTCGGGTTACGGCGCGCGCGCCACCCAGAGCCGTACTCGGCCGCTACTTTCACTGCGACCTTGCCTTTGACACCGATGTTTCAAGATATTTAGGTAAACGGGAATATGGGCTGGATTTGTGAGGGAGTTTAGTGTGCGAATGTTTGATTGGGTTTCTGTTTTAGCAGTTTGGGTAATGCGAATGGTTTAGGATTATTTTTTCGACATGGGAAATTACATCTATCACTTGATGGTTTTAGTAATTTTATTAGTTGATAGAAGTTTCCGATGTAAAAATCATATTGTATTGTTTAAGTAATGTAATAAATATAATATAACTTACTTATTTAGTTTTGGAAATAACAATTTGTCGCTTTGTTTAAAACATTTTTGTATGTAGCACGGCTCTCTTTGAAATTCATGGCGATCATTAATTTTTACGAGGAAATGTATTCCGGAAGATTACAGTCATAATCATTTTTTTAATCAAGTTCAAAGAAAACTCTAAAAATAAAACATTGGTTTCTTTTTTAAGACGGTTTTAGGCTTCATATTTTAAATGTATACATCGATAGCAATAAAAAAGTGAAAAACAAAGAGTTTTCAAGCTTCATGTAGTTTTTAACACCAGCCAGTGTTTTCCTAGACAAACAATAATCCAAAGATAATTACAATAATAGAAGGAAAACAAGCATTTACGCAATGTTTATGTTTTTAAGTATATTTACCGACCGCGGCCGTGTAGCGCGTAGTAATGTGTTTGACAAACTGTAGGCGTTGTTGGGCATAGTAATGTCTTTTGACTTGTTTACAAAATGCTAGTATATTTTTAAATTTGAAAGATTTTCCGTATTCCACGTTCTATTATAATCAGCCAGTCATATTCATCTGCTAAAAAGTATTTTGTCTGTCTAGCGTTGTGATGCTGCATGTATGGTTAGGGTCTTTTGTAGTGTGATCATTGAAAAGCAGAATTGTAAATGAAAAAATTTTCAAATAACTCCCATAGCTTAGCGGTTTGACAGTCGAAGTGCCAAGTCATAGGTCTCGAGTTAGAACCCAAGGCACCTCTGAGTTTTCGGATTTATGTGCGTATTGTAAAATTATCATGATTTAAAAAAAACGGCGAGAGAGATACTTCTCAACAGCATGTGAAGCTAAGTCGGAGACCCATGGGTCATGGGCCACATAAAAACTGACACCAGTTTAGTCACTAACCACACGAAAAAAAGAAAAATGACCAATAAAGTTTTATTATAGCCCTTCCCTTCGCATGTGCCTAAATAGGCTTTCAGAAAACAGAATTCTCCCGACGGAAACACCAGCTCTTGTGTTAAGACAGTTACACTTACAATTTAATGGTATTCTGACTGACTATTCTAATTTTTTATTACTCACTTACTACTTGTCTTTCACCGTCGTATTCTGCAGTACATTCGATACTGCACATAGGACAAACAAAGTTTCAGAACACTGGCTGGTTGAGTTTCCTTTTCATTACAACTTTTTTGTTGGAACATCTTTTTTATGGTTCTGTAATAGGGTAAAGGAGACCCTACTACTAAAACTCCGTTGTTCGCCTGTCACCAGGCTGTGTCACATGAACCGTGATATTTAGACAGCTGAAATGTTCACAGATGATGTATTTCTGTTGCCGCTATAACAACAAATACTAAAAAACACAGAATAAAATAAACATTTGAGGGGCTCCCATACAACAAACGTATTTTTTGCCATTTTTATAGATTCGACGCGCACTTAGCCGGTTTTTTTTTTCACGGGGGAATTATTCCAAAGGCTGGGCGACACGACTTTTTAGTTAGGTACCTACGCAGTTTTATTATTCTAAAATTCTAGATGACGTTTATAGGTCACCATCAGTCATCAGTACAAGTTTAGCTGCAAGAAGGCAGCATCATTTACTAAGAGTGTGTAGCGACCTATTTGTAGCTGTCATCGAAAATATCATTGCCAGTTGTAATATTTTATTAGTAAGTTATTTGTGATCATTGTGATTCTAGGATTTCTCGAGTGCTTTATATTCTTTGAAGGTAACACGGCATATGTACTTATGTTTTTTTGAAACTCAAGCATTTATTTCAAATAAACGAATTACAGGCACTTTTGAATTGTCATAAGGTCGGTCAGTCAGAAAAATGAAGCTTGATGGCCATTCCAAAGCAGTAGGTACCTATGGAGAATAACGTGTTTGAGTACGATCAGCTCCACAGTTAGATAAATTAAAACTGAAAGAGATGGAAGGTGTTGCTATTAAAAGAATGCCAAATCTGACCCAGGCTTTTCTTTTGTTTTTCTTTTGATGAAACTTGAAGTTTTAACGCAATAATTGAACTAAGTATAACGCTTTAAAAATAATAGTCTATGAAAACGTAACTACAGAAAATACTATTTTTTCCTTAACAACATCAGCTTTCATGAATCGAGCCCCACCCACACACTTACATAACAAAACTATTTAAACAAAAAGCGCTGAAATCCAGCGGTCGCGCTATCAGCGCATCCAGCGATCCAGCACAAACGTCTTGTGCCTAAACGTCCGCCCACACTTTCCACACGGTTCGCCTGACGTCACGTCGACGTCACCGCTCCGTAATTAGATGTGTGTTGAACCTAAATTAGAGTATCTTACGTACTTGTGTTAAGAATAATGGCTTCGGAATGGCCGCTGCCGTTAGGAAATTGTGTTTCTATGTCGAATTTGGATTTCGGTATTGTTAGAAATAAAGGGCATGACCTATCAGGTACCTATATTTTAAAACGAGCAACGACTTTACGTATTGTCTGCCTCGCTTATAGCTAGATGTACTATTGTTCAGAATATTAGCAAAAACCCTCATCAAGAACCCCTCTCAAGTCTTGTGCCTACTAACAGACAGAGAAACGATGAAAACTTAAGTGAAGTGAACTGTCAATAGTGTCATTCCCTGAAGGTGAAATGACAACTCATTTCAAGCTGACTTCACCTGAGTTTCACGGTGACATTTTTACAGGATAAGCGTCGATATACCATCTAATATATAAAATTCTCGTGTCACAGTTTTCGTTGCCATACTCCTCCGAAACGGCTTGACCGATTTTGATGAAATTTTTTGTGCTTATCCGGTATCTATGAGAATCGGCCAACATCTATTTTTCATCCCCCTAAATGTTAGGGGTAGCCCACCCCAAAATGTTTTTTTGTAGGGTAGGTAGGGTAGGTAGGTAGGGTAGGTAGAAAAGGTAGGAGGATATCATAGTTAAGGCAGGACGACGTCTGCCGGGTCAGCTAGTATTTTATAAATCATAATCATAATAATCATAATCATAAATAATAGTCTCTCTGTCTATAGTAAAGTCGGTCACCATGAATGTGGTTGAGATGTCTCCCGTCATCAGTCACTTGAAATGACAGGAATGTGCACTTACCGCACATCGTCAGAAAATGTGTTGTTGTGAGTACGAGTTTCAAAACCGATGAACTGCCAACTTGTCATTGCTTACGTGCTAGTGTGACGTGGCCCTAACGTTTCCGTTGGGGCTTGAAGCATCATCATTTTACTGACCTTTTTCCATATTATTTGGGTTATCTTCTTTCATCTTTACATATAGCAGCAACTCTCAATTTATAGGTATCATTTTCCACACAATAGCAATACGTTAAATCATGATGGGTTCCGTCATCGTCGGAAGGATGAGCAGCATCCTTCGCTAGTGTGATCGTAAGATTCATCTTCTTCTCTCGTAGCGAAACAAGCTCTTCTTCTACCTAGCGTTTTCCCAACTATGTTAGGGTCGGCTTCCAGTCTAACAGGATGCAGCTGAATACCAGTATTTTACATGGAGCGACTGCCTATCTAACCTTCACAACCCAATAACTGGGCAATACGATACCCTTTGGTAGACTGGCTGTAAGATTTTCGGGCTTCTGAAGACCTGTAACGACTGTTAAAGATGCACAAATGACAACGGCTTAACGTGCTTTTCGAGGCACGGAGAAGTCTCGGTGTGTAAAGATGGTCACCCATCCACGGCCAACCCCGGCAAGCGTAGCTTAACCTGATAGATCGACCTGTGTGGCTGTTAATACTTAGCCGCGACCTCCTCCTCCGTAGCGAAACAAGCTATAATATGATAAAAGATCGTAATGTAATGAAAATAAATGACAGTCTTCTAGCGCAAGGTGCGCAATCAGTACCTTTAGTTAAGGTGTAAGCTACAGGAAAGCTCACGAAAATTCAAATTTTTGCTTTTTTGTTTTCGTTATTTCACGGGCTACCCTGGCGCTTCTCCCTTAAAAACAGGCATTCTTGAAGGCTGAATTATATTGAAAGAGTTACCTACCTACTTTTTCGTTGACGATTTTGCCAATTTTTCCTTCAGTTTTCACAGTGACAATTGTCGGGTGAATAACTGCTAAGTATCTCAAAGTCAATAGACTAATATTATTTGCTCTTGACTTCTCCCGGCTGTACCTATATCAAAAAGATCTCAATTTAATATGAAAAATTATGAGGCAAATAAATGTACGATGTAAATCAAATATCAAATAAAATCATAAAGCACACTTGTTGTTATTAATCTTACTCCATGACAATATAAAGAACTAAATGTTTAGAGATTATTATTACTTACTAGCTTCTGCCCGCGACTTCGTCCGCGGAAAATTTCTAGTTTTAACATTAAATATATCCTATGATACTCGGCAATACTGTAGGTTTCCATTAGTGAGAGAATTTTTGGAATCGGATCAGAATTTCCAAAGATTACCGAGGTGATCTTTTCTGCTCAACTTAGTCGCCTTTTACGACACCCTTTTTTTTTTTTAAGGCTGGGAAATCATCCAATGACTGCTCCCGCTCTGGGTGGAGCGGAAGGGAGTGTCAGACTCTTACTGACTAAAACCCATCCATGTTCCTTCCGTAGCCCTTTATGTTCCGGGGTAGCGGTAACCCTTTCGGACAATCCCGCTTACCCGGCAGGCTTGGCCCTGAGGGGCCCCTTCATAAGCTGACATCTCTTTGAGGCGCGCGTGGAACATATACGCGCCGTACGGCACGGGTCTGGTGCTGATCGGACGGTGAGTCACCCATTACTCACCGCCCGCAGGCCCGCGCCTACAGTGGCCGGGAGTCGTCACGTGGCTCCCGACGCCCGGAGCGTCTCCCGCGGCGGCTGGGACGGGAGGACCTTTCTCTCTCCCATCCCGCCACCTCCTTCGCGAGCGTGACTTTTTCGCAGAAGGAGGTGACTGCCTCCCACTCCCTCTCGCCCCGGACCATGGCTTGCACCAGGGCCGGGCGCGAGAGGTCGCCGCCGTCGATCGGCTCTATGAGGACACGGTGGTGCTCCGCCCAAGCGGGGCAGGTTTGCACCGTATGCTCTACCGTGTCCTCTGGGCGATCCTCGCAATGGTGACACCCGGGCGTTTCCTCCCGCCTGATGATGTGGAACCTCCCGAAACATCCATGCCTGGTGAGGACCTGCGTCAGGCGGTAGGTGAGGGCGCCGTGACGCCTCTCTAGCCACTTCTCAAAGAGGGGTCTTACCGCCACTATCGTGGCGTGCCCTGCGCTGGGTTGCGACAGTCGCTGATTCCAGGCCGCCATGAGATCGCGCCTGAGGTCCGTCCGCTCCGCCGCAATTTGCTGCGGAAACGGAGTTTCCCCCCGGCTTAGTACCTCCGCGCGCCACTCGTACAGGCGCGCGAGGACTATCGCCTCCAGATCCCACGGCGGCAGTCTGGCAAGGAGGCTTGCCGCCTCGCCTGAGATCGTGCGGTACCCCCGGATAAGCCGTATGGCTACCACCTTTTGGGGCGCGTTCAGATAGTGGGCGGCTCGCCACCGCAGTGAACGCGCCCACACCGGGGCCCCGCATAGGGCCATGGACCGCATGACTCCTGCGTAAAGCCTCCGGCAGGAGGCGTTTGGCCCCTCAAATTGGGCAAGAGCCGCTTGAAGGCGGCCCCAGTCCGTTCCAGCTTGGGGGCCAAACGTCGGAAATGCTCCACGAAATTCCATCGGCTGTCGAGGACCAGACCTAGGTATTTCATCGTGGTCTCGACGCCGATGTGAACCCCTCCTACCGTAAGTTGGGATCCCGATGGTGGCCTATTCCGAGGTCCATGAAAGGACATGGCCTCGGATTTGTGCAATGACACCTCGAGACCCAACTGCCGGATCCTCTCAATGACTGTCGCATCGCGTCGGCCGCCGCCTGATGCGACCTCCCCTGCGCCAGGACCAGCGTGTCGTCAGCGTAGCAAACTACGCTGACGCCGTCAGGGAGGTCGGCCCGCAGCACCCAGTCGTAACCGATGTCCCACAGGAGCGGCCCCAGAACCGATCCCTGTGGGACACTGCACGACATCTCTCGCCGGTTCCATTCCCCATCGCGACCGGGGTAGATGACGGTTTACGACACCCTGCCTTGCATTGTAAAGGTGCAAATGCATTATGTATTTTTAACCCAACACGGATAATAATAAAATTATCTTACTACTATTATAAATGTGAAAGTTTGGATGGATGGATGGATGTTTGTTACTCAATCACGCCAAAACGGCTGAACGGATCTGGATGTTTGGCACAGAGATAGATTATAGTCTGGAATAACACATAGGCTAATTTTTATCACGGAAAAACGTACCCGTTCCCGTGGGATAATTTCCAACAACCACGCGGGCGAAGCCGCTGGCAAAAGATATTACACTACCTATATACAAAATACAAACCATCATTTAAAAATGTTAACGTTAAAAATATAAAATTTTAGTGAGGAACCTATTTAATTTAAAGCTTCTCTAAAACGATAAAACGTCCGCACAAAGCACGTAGGAAGTAGGAATGATAGTTGAGCTCGGCGAATGTTTTAGCATTTTGCGTTTAGTAATTTTATATTATCTCGGAAAATATATGACCAATTGACATACTGTAGAGGGCAAATCTTATCTCTGTGATGTCCTTGTGATCGTAAAATAATTTTATTTGATAAGAATTGATATTTTGTTGTTTAAATAATCATCCAAACAGAAGTAAGTCGAAAAAATACTTTTTTAAAACATAAAACGAAATATAAAAGTTAAAATACAAAAGATAGAAATGTGGTATCGCGGTCTTTTTTGTAGAAATAATTAAGGCGAACCGGGTTGCCATACATTGCTTTCAATTTTAAACAACTGTTTAGGCAGCGCATGCAAATAATTCTGTTTTCGGAGGTATTTCTTTCCGACTTGCTAGACGAAAAATGCAATAGCTCGGCTAATATGTATGTTATAAATATAATTTATAGCCTATAGCACTCAGGAATAATGTAGCTTTCTATCAGTGAAAAAATTATTGAAATTGGATCATTAGTTCCGGAGATTACCCCCTACATACAAACTTACAAACATACAAACTTACAAACTTACAAACTTACAAATTTTACCTCTTTATAATATTAGTATAGACAAATAGGTATAACTATAAAATAATTCTGGCATGTTGACAAAACGTAAACGTGTGTTTAAAAGAAAACTTTCCGTTCTAAAGTGTGATATGTTCGAAGTTTGAAAATTTAAAAACATTGGTTACGTGTGCAACGAATTTTTTTTTTCAATTTGCCAAAGGTCGATGACACATGCTTGGACGTATTTTCTTGTTAGGGACTATTTTATGCCTAATTTGCTTGGCAATTTACCCAGAGATTGTTGATTGCTTGGATTAGTTGTGCTGTAAATTATCTTAAAAACCCTCCTTACAATAAATTCTAACAGAAAAGTGAACAAGTAATTAAAGTGGAAAATAATTCATTAATTAGAAAAAAACAGGCATGGCTTAGAACTTACCAACGAACATAAGCTTTAGATTTCCATATTTGACTGATGTATTTATTAGATACATAATAAAAAAGGCTTTTTTTTTGAGGGTGGGAAATCTTCAAATGACTCCTCCCGCTTTGGAGCGGGAGGGAGTGTCAGACTCTAACTGACTAAAACCCATCCACGTTCCTTCCTTAGACCTTTATGTTCCGGGTAGCGGTAATCCTTTCGGACAATCCCGCTTAAATAAAATAAAAAGACTGACTTCCGCATAATCGGTAGTACCTTTTATTGACAGAAGAAATATGATATTTAAAACATATTTTTAACCAAAAGCTGTTACTTATTTATTTATTATACCGCAATATTTATTGTTGAGACAAAAGTTTATCAGACTATTAAAAAAATGCCTTTAATCATCAATTCACTATTTCCAATTATTTAAATGGATTGAAATCATTTAACAATAGATTTAAATCGATTATAAATCACGGTATTACACCGTGATTTGTTATCGCTTTTCATTTAAATACTGTAACAAATCTTTTTTTATTGTTTTCTCAACAAATTGAAATAACATCAGGCTATCCTAAAATATTTATGTGACTAAACTAACAGCTATAAAAATAGAACTTACCCAGTAAATAGTGGAGACTTTAAATTCGCTGATTAAAAACAGATGTTTTTTCCGAGCTGAACTCAACAGTGTACATAAGAAGCTCTCAGTAAATAGACATTTTTTTAAATGAAGTAATGTGATTTTTTTTGTTTTTTTTTTATCTTTTTGTAAAAGTTGCGCTGTGCATAGTCAAAATAGGCACTACATAACATTTTAGAGCAGCAAAAAAAAATGTTAGTCTTGATCTTATTTATGGGTCGACCATTTTTTGGAAAAGTAGTCTCGGTAGAAAAAAATATATAAAACTTACAGAATAATTTATGAAAGAAAGGGGACTGATAAAATAAAAAATAAATGGAGCATAAAACATTCTCCCACATGAATATAATTAAAATGTAGGTTTTTCCCACTTAATTTACATAAGATAACATTACGCCTACCTTTCCCCGACAGGAAAGGCAGAGTCGTATTTATAGTACACCCACATTTCGCCAGTTACATAATTATGTTTAAGTTAAATGTAAAGTCAACCGGGCACAGAAGAATAATCTGTACTGTGTAATTGGTTATTTATTGTAACGTGAATATTAACTTAAATATTTTTTTTACATAAATAATATTTTATTTCCTTGTTCTAAATTTAATACGAAACGGTTTTTATTTTTTTAAATTAAAATATAAATAAACAAAATTATAGTTCCGTACAGAAGTTTTGCCGTTTAGTTAACAGTTACTTTATTTCTAGATAATATCGTATATAAAATTTACATCAAGTTACCCCAATGTGTCAAATTTCTTTGATAGTTTTTCAAGTTTATTGCAAAAGCATAAGATTCATTTTCAATTGGGTATATTTGACAGTTTGGCGTACTCAGAGTGCACAAAATTGTTCTGTAACCTATGAAACTGGAAAATTATTTTCAGCTCTTCAGTGTTTCAATGTCAAGATTGGAACCCACGCACTTTATATGATGGTACAGCTGGACTCTTTCGTTTACGAGGCATCCGATGCATTTTTGCGAAAGAGAAAGTTACGTAACAACTTATTGGAGCAACATTATTTATAGTTCAAGGCTATTTACTTACGCAAGTGATTTTTCTCGGATCTTCAGAGCAGCGTCAGATTTATGGCGTAAGTTATCATTATAGTTGTAAATGCTGTCGAAGTTAATACGATTAGGAGGTTTACAGTATTTTACAGTGGTAGTTATCGGTAACTATACAACTAAAGACCAAAACAAAAAAGGAGACTGAAGTACTCGTCCGCATCGCTCTCATCCCGAAAAGTGCCCAGAAGACTGGCAGCAATTCCACGTTGAATAGCAATGATATTTTTTCGCCAAAATACAAGCCAGTCCTCTCTTATTTTATGTATAAGTGTTAGATTATTAAAATAAATTATCGAATATTACAATATTTATTACGAAAAAGTTTTGTGCCACTCCCGACTAAGATATTCGGTAAATTTTCAATTGTCCCACATGAAAACAGTGTTGTTTTATCGGAAGAATACAAAGACGCATTGACAACATTTCTGTAAAAAAATTGACAGACTGTCATATTTATTATTCAGATTACAATTATCTGGTTACTGATAAATCCGCCCATTAGAAAAAAACAAATTTTGCACATACTAAGTCCATGACTTTTTGTCCCGATAGTACGTTCATGTTAGATATTTATTTCCGACGTCCACCCGAGTGGAGTCGTGGGCAAAGTTAGTAGACTCACAAGGACAATACGTAATTAATTAATAGTTTTAATTTTTGTCCTTTGGAAGCTACGTTTACGTTTATCTTTGGCAATTTTTTTTTTTTTTTAATCGCATAATTATGCTGAGATAGAAGCCCTTTTTTGTTTATTCTTATTTTGTTTTAATGATAACTTTATTAGTTTTAACTGTCCTTCTATTTTTACGGTAAAGAAAAAATCCTTTTATTTTTACGGTCTTCTTCTTTTCGTGTGGTTAGTGACTAACCTGGTGTCAGAGTTTCAATGCTGCCCATGGGCCTCTGACTTAGCATCACATGCTGTAATTTTTTTATTTTATTTCTATCTTTCTAATTTAGTTCGTACACATATTGAATGTCCTTTAAAATACTACAAATTATTCTAGTACTTACTAAGCTCATGGATGACGCAGAATTACGTACTTCTTATGCCTTTGACGGCCCCTTAATAATTTGGCAACAGTAGCAATTCGTCATCAGCTAAAATGGGATGATTAGTACAACAAAGACATCTCCGTTTGACCTAAAGAGCTACTAATTACCTTACTTGACTTACGTTTCCAGTCATGTAGTGTAGGATGAGTAGACGCTAGTAAAATCTATTATTTATTTCCGTGCTAGCTTCTGCTAGCGGCTTTGCCTTGGATGTTGGAAATTATCCCACGGGACCGTATTATTGTGATGAAAAGTATCTTAGGTGTTATTCGGGGTTGTCAACTATCTGTGTGCCAAAGGAGATGGCCAATTTACTTAAGGCACTCTGCCTACGATCTAAATATTCATGTACATTAACGAGTTTTGCTTTATTTTGAATTTTCTATGCTAATTATATTTATTTTGAATTTACAAAATGTTTTTATTATGATTACGATAATGAATAAACATTTTAGAGTCCGAATCATTTGTAATATAATTCTGATGGAAAATTAGTAGTTTAAACGTTTATCCAAAATGGTTTAAATATTTATTCTGGACTTGTACGAAAATATAAACAGCTTTTTTAAATTTTTATTTAAGTACTTATAATTAGGTGTCTAATAATGTACATGCCACTGAGTAACCAGGCAGAAACTGTCCATAACATTTCATCCAAATCCGTTTAGTCGTTTTTACGTGATTGAGTAACAAACATCCAAACGTACAAACTTTCAAATTTTTAATATTAGTAGGATGTACCTACGTATTTACATACGCTACCAGGCATTCGTCGGTGTACACTTAAAATTAATGTTACCTTAAAAGTTCACGGAACTGCGTCCAAATCTGTGATCCGTCCTTTCATAGGGATAACCAGATAGATGGTGTGTTACATCCTGCCTTCTCTTACTCTACTAATTATTATAATACTTAGATTAGAATAAAAAGATAGCAAACAGATTTAAAAAAAAAACCTGAATTCTATGTATAGAGATAGCAATCACTTTTCTTTTTATAGCTAATACACTTACCGTTTCGTTAATATGTATACAAAAAATGAACAATACCAAAAATAAACTTGGTTACAGAAGACTGAATCCGGCAATGGCCTGTGCCTACATTGATTTATAGATTAAAACATCACAGGAACTGCAATGCGAAACGCATTCGCCTTAAATCAGCAAGTGAGCCGCTGTTACGTTTCCAGTAACTCACTTCAGCTACAATCACTCGGGCTAACAAATTAATCACTGGCTGAAACATTTTTATAGTCTCGTAAACCCGCGACCTTCGACCGAATGATCGATCGGGACATAAAGCTGATGTCTGGCCACAACGCCAAATGAATTCTAAAACGGGACACAACAGTTTGGCAACTATTACACTTTAATTTCAGTTGCTCAAATCTTGTCTCGGTGTAATAGCGCTGCATCCGTCCCGCTCCCCGGAGACCCTATTCAAAAGTACCCTTTTTCCATTCCTTTTGATAAGGCCGTGTTTGTTCGAGGACATTGAAATGGGACTACTACTGTCCGTCGTTATCTCGTACGCCGGCGCGCACGAAGCGATCGAGTACTTGAAACACTTACTCAGTGGCGTCATACCCCGCGACCACCCGGACTTCCAAGAACTCGTCGAGTACTACAGCAGCCAACTCAGAAAAGCGAACAACGCGTCCTCCGCAGCGGACTGGAGTAAAGAATGCGGTCAGGGATATCTATCATTAACGGAGGATAAAAATGGAAAACTAAAATCGGCCGCCGTCAAGTACTACGGTGACAGCACAAACTCGACCGCCATACTGTTCTCTACGAAAATCTCCAGCTTCGGACAGGAGTCACTGGAGGAGAGCCAATCGAACGGAGACTACAGGAGCGACAGGTACATTCCGTCGAAAACGAAAACCATTCTAACGAACTCCTCAGGGTCGATCAGTGTCGGTCAAAGAAACAGATCACCTACGCCTCGTGAAACTATTTCAGATTCAAATCACAACAGCTTTACTTCAAATTCTGTCGAGCCTGACAGCAAGGAGGACGGAGGGGCAGACGAGAAACTGACATGGCATTACAGACCACTGAGTCCCACCCGCACCCCGCAAACACTGCCCGAAATACATTTCCAATCATTCGACGAAGACAAAAAAGGCGAATACAGCGAAGAATTCCTCAGGTTAATATCCATTGTTACCGGCAGGACCATCTCTCATGTAGACACTCATGCTTACAGTTCGGTAGTGACTTAGCTGCGTCCCATTGCCACGCGTGATCACTGCCCATCTGGACACCACCATATGCACGAGTAGAAAGCTAATTCATGGTACATACCATTCATTTCATCTGTACTATATCTACTCATATGTTATGAATTTGTTTAAGATCTCTTGATGGGATTAAGTACCGACCGTTACAACGAAGCGACCCGAGTGGCAGGCGACGGAGTTTCAGAAAGCGCCACTCTTCGTCGTCGAATTCTTCCAAAGAGTCGCGAGCGTCCCGCGAGGAAGAACTAAAGATATTCACGTCACTCGAGGAAGCCGAGTTCGAGCGTATGAATAAAGACGGCAAAGTGGCAGGGTTCGGAAGCACTCCTAATCTATCAGCGCGTTCTTATTCCAGAAGTCGATCGAGGGAAAACTCGAGGGAGAGAAGGAGTGACCACTGGAGCGTGGAAGCGTCAGTAGACAGCGTGGCTTCCGAAGACAAAGCGGAGCTAAAGCCGATGTTGAAAGACGTTCCCAAACTCGACTCCTTCGAGGAACAAACGACTGAGACTAAAGAGGTAATTGAAGAGGAGGAGGAAGAAGTAGACTTCTGGGGCAACTTAGGGGACTAGCTTGGGACCTAACGCAGCACGAGCGCACTGACTGTGAGCCTCTGTAAGCATGACTGAACATTAAATTATGATGCCCCGTTTGTGTTTTGTTTTCTTTGAGAACCCTTAGAAATAACCGAACTCAGATATCCTTTGTGACAGGAATTTGAAAAGGTAGGCTCTAATATGTATGGCTTGTGTAGAGAAACCGAAATTATGGGACACACAATTCTGTTTCGAAATTGATACAATGATTGGCTTACACACATATCTGAGACAATATGAGATTGATTATATTATTAGATTTTTAAATGGCTCGTTTCCTTGATTACTAGGTACGAGTGAACACTATAAATACTCTTATTAGAGTAAATACATGTAACGCAATGCAATAATGAATACACTTTCGATGACACAATTAACTTCATATAATAATCACGTAATTTTCTTATTTACTATGTAATTTGTGTTCTACACTATGTCGTATTAGTTGACTACACGTTTTATTACCATAGTTAATGTTGAAAACATTATTGGTTGAGATTGCGAGCATCGTAATGGCCCAATTTACTTCGTTCGAATTCATGTTGGTTTTTGTAACTGGACCGAAAACAAACATACATAAAGCAAATAATGGTCTCATAAAGAAATACTATTATTGGTTTAGATTTTCACAAATTCAAATTCATTTATTTGTCCGAACATGGTACAATACAAGGTCTCAAATAGCATAAAGGTCTCATCACATTCTGCCACACGGGGCGTGCAAATATCAGGTACACATAATAAATTATTACAATGCAAAAACGGAAAATATTAGGTTAGAATTGATACAGTTACATAAAATTATTAATGTTGTAATAAGAGGCATGTCAGAGTCAGTAAGTAAAGTCTTGAATCAAAATATAATACAGTTTTAGGGCGAATTCACTAATGAAATTGAATGCGATTAGCACTTAAGTTCGGTTCTCTGGCAGTGTCATTATATTCCGTGTAATATTGACACTGACATCTCTTAAACGCAGTTCAGATGTTCTGATCACGTTCAGTTTCATTGGTGAAATCGGCACTTAAGGGTCTCAGTTCTATTATATATAGTAAAAACTAAAACATGACAGACTATTTTAGAACATTGCCGCTCCAATTTAAAAAAAGAACCTTAAATATTGAACGCTGCTGTTATTAATAACATCACCCAGTTCAACAGGTCGCAGTTAAAGTACCTTCATTTAATTACCAAGATCAGGTCAAGACAAATTCACATAATTTGACTGCAGTTAAACTGTCATATTTCCAATTAATATTAAATTATGAACAGTTAATCAAAACTGTTGCACAATAGTCCGAAAATACTCGTCCAACCTCGACCCAGATGTGTCTCATTAAATCCAGGGCATAAAGTACCTACGACCTTTGAATTAACGCCATCTATCGGGGAACGTATACAAGCAGATTCTGTAAATTGTTTTTCTGTCACCCTTGAAGTTATTTTGACTAGAACTTGGAAATGAACTATATGTTTGTGGGATTAGGGAAATATTTATGCTAGAGGATTTAAAGTGGCAATGATTTGAATTCATGTCATAATTCTGTTTAAACCTAAGCTTTATATAATAAGAATGATGACTAGATGACACCGCTAGAAACTAAAGTCAATGCCCCAGCACTTGTCTAAATAATCGAAGTATCAACATAAACAGCTATTTACATAAAAGATGCATCTTTGTCGTAGGTACTCAGAATGCTCCTCCAATAATCCGTTAAATCTATTCTAATTTCACAATCAAATGGACAAAAACTATTTTAAATGTATACTCACTGCCATAAATATACAATTTATGGTGAAAAAAGAGCTCTAAAATTATGGATAGATCTAACAAAGCTTTATGGTACAGAGGGAAGTTACTCCAATCTGTCACATTTAATTGATAGATTTTCAACTTTATTACAAAGCATAAAGTTCATTTTCAATTGGAAATATTTGACAGTTAGGTATAGCTTGATGTGCTGGCGTCTGTACACCAAAGAGCATAGACAACGATGGAAACTAAAAAAGTGTTCTGGATTCAGATAGGCTACCGAAAAGTGTATGTCAATAATGAGCTTATGTCAATTTTGTTGAAAGTTGTTTTATTAATACGAAACACTTTGAAAGCGCTCGTAAGAGTGTCATGAATTAGATGGAAGTTTCCAAATAGATGATGTTCATTTTTAAGGAAAAATATACGTCATCAAATCTCTAACGAACATCTCTAATCATTGCTTGATTTTGCCAATGTAAACCATGCCGACAAAATAGCTGTTGCATCTACAAAAGACCACAAACAAGAATCGTAACGAATGCCAAAATAAACCGAAATTCCACCAAGACTTGCAAATAAATGTGGGCGAATTACTGAAGCGCACAGTCGAGTAAATCTCTTTAATTTAAGCCCTATTCATACGATATGCGGGAGATACGCTTTTTATACCGTATAAGTATATTGAGTATAATAATGAAGGCTGATGAGGTATTATATATTGAAGTGCTTTCTTCTATAGTTCGTCTGTCAATGATTTTAGGTTAGTAGGACATGATAGAAATTATATTGTACAAGCATCAAGAAGACTAATGGTGATAGGTTTATTAAATTGTTTTCAATAATGAAAAGGTGTCAAGTTTTTGCTACATCGAATTGATACATCAATAAAGGCATAGTACAAAACCACAGACAAGCAAAATAATGTTATTACATTTAAAGATAGTTTTGCTTTAAAATAATTCCTTTACTTTATTTAAATTCATATAGAAGAAAGGAGCAAAGAAAGACAAAATGTTTATATAGTTCACTAGCTTCTGCCCGCGACTTCGTCCGCGGAAAATTGCGATATACTGTAACTGTTTAGGCAGCGCATGCAAATAATTCTGTTTTCGGAGGTATTTCTTTCCGACTTACTAGACAAAAATTGCGATAGCTCGGCTAATATGTATGATATAAATATAATTTATAGCCTGTAGCACTCAAGAATAATGTAGCTTTCTATCAGTGAAAAAATTTTTGAATTCGAATCATTAGTTCCGGAGATTACCCACTACATAAAAACTTACAAATTTTACCTCTTTATAATATTAGTATAGATTACACAAACAAAATTCACATTTCTAAAATTCAACTTAGTAACTAAATACACCCGTGCAAAGCAGCTAAAAAACCTCGTATTCAGAGCCATTAAAACAATTGACAATCTGTCTGTCAATAGCATGAAGGTATAGATAAAAATGGAGACCACACTCCGAATACCTACTTGAAGCTATACCTATGTATCGCTATCTCGCTCTTTGTGGGCAGCCCCTCTCTTTCTCAGTAGGGTAACCTTTATTTTAGTTTTCCTGGGACACGCTTGTAGTAACTTTCCATTTAGTGATTAACATATTTATAAATTTCTCTACATCACTGTTTACTACTTAGATTCTAGCTTCTAAAGATTGTATGCAACATGATATGATGCATGTTTATGAAATTACGAAAAAAGTTGTTTGATAAAGTGTGAAACTTGTGATGTTTCTGAGTGTGTAAATTTGGCTGTTTGTCATTAATCATACAAAAAGTTCTGGGTAGACGTATTATACAGAATTTTGCACGAAAATAGAGCATGACCAGAGGTGTAATTGCACAACACTCTACCAGAGAAAAATAGTTATCATTGTGACAGTTATTATAAATTTTGTCTGCATAAAAATGTAAGTATAGTTATGGATTCAGATTGTTATTGATAGCGTCATACGCAATTAGAATGCATGACATAGGTTTAGTTACCGCGGGTAATGCGATATGAATGACTGTGATAAGTGGGGGTTCGGGAGAAGCTGAAAAATACTTTTTAGTTTTGCGTAAAAACTAAAAGGAATTTATTAGGGATGTACTTATAAATTACTATCAACTCTTTCTATGGGAACAATACACAAATCGCGAAAAAAAAAACTCAGTTTAATTATTTTTTTAGATTACTTAAACATAATGGACAGCAGCTTTTTTCGAGTATTCTGGGTTAGTCAGTGTTCAGAATTTTTTATCATGTGGGCAAATGAATATTATTTATATATATTATGCGGAACTGTAATAGGAACAGTGTGAAGCCTCAAAAAAAAAAAACATATTCCGAATTAAATCATTTATTTAACCTTATTTATAACTTCTCAATTATACATGACTGAATATCATTGCTCTATGTAATTTCTGTCTCTTACCACGTAAATCACTGAGTATATTTTCTGTATGTCTCTTTAAGTGAGCACGTATACGCATGTTAAAAAACGAATTAGCTATTTGCTTAACTATCTTAGTGTCATGCAAATCATTACAGTAAATTGATTCCGTGATGGAATCTATACATAATATGATGTTATGTAAATGAGTATTTAATATTTTGTATGGGAAAGGGAAACTTACAGGTAACTCGTTAAGATTGCTTATATTTTCCAGAACTTTCCGACATTGTTTTTTATCAGTTGGTTCCTCAATATTGCCGCCAGCACGTTTCACTGCTATTTCCATAAGTGGAAAATTTCTATCAGAAATGTCAGAACTAGTGCTTGGTACAGCCAGAGGATCTATTTTCACCATATTATAGTCTTCATGCATTGAACTTATTATCTGAAAATTATAATATATTTTATAAAATTTTGCCTTTTGCCATACATTTGAACTATATTTCTAAATACGTAATATATTGTAATACAGATATATAAACTATGTTAAATGTTTACCATGGCTGGTGGGACTGTTTCTTGATCTATTATATTAGGAACTGCTGTTTCTTTTAAGCGCCTTGTTTTTTTATAATAATCTGATTCTTGAAAATGTAAATTGCAAATCCGTGCACTTTCATAAAACTTGTTTTTCAATGGTACAATGGATAACCACGATTTTCTATGAGTACTATTTTTAGGAAATCTGAAAAAAAAGCATTTGATGGATATTAAATTTTTTGAATAGTGAGAAACAAAGATTTTATATTTAAAAAAATCACATAGTCCACAATCCTTAAGAGACATATATAATACTTAAGACTTTTTTTTTTAATTAGTTCATGTTCCACGGAAATTCCCAGATATATCCTCAATATGGTTACACTACTTCAACATGACATAAAACAAAAAAAAACGTAAACAGAACATTAAAATTGCACATAGTCAATTAAATTCAATGTAAAACTATTTGATTCGGTCGTAATTATCATTAAATAATATGTTGAAAACACTGATAAAACATTTTAGGTAGAAATAAAGTGAAAAAAACAAAGAAATATGTTTGCAATGATTCAATGCCATAAATCACTTACGGGTGAAATCTTATATCACCACTTACTTCCGCAACCACGCACTATACAATTTTGCACCATTTCTTGAATTATATCAATTATACCGTGAATAATCTCATTTAAAGCTGTGAACCGCAAAGTAAACAACCGCCATATTGCCTCTTATTTATTTTGACATAGGGTCAATGTTGCCACTTTATCGAATCCTAAGGAAATGGGATTCTAACTCCGTTATGAGCCAATCCAACTTTGCCTAAGGGACCGATAAAAAAAAAAAAACAGAATTAACTAATCGCGTTTTAACTATTTATTACTTTATATAATACCAGACAGCGTTTAACTTATGATTTTGTTATTGTGATGACTATTCCTAAGAATTTACTAGGAGATTCAAATAAGAAGATAGCAATACTATCGTCCTCACCAAAAAGAGAGGTCGGCCCACAGAGAGTGAGATAGAGATATGTAGGTATTTGACTCAAGCTGTTGTTCTGAGTGTGGTCTCCATTTTTATCTATACCTTCATGGTCAATAGGTTCTCTTCCTTCTTTTTTTAAGGGTGACAAATCATCTTATGACTCCGCCCGCTCTGGGTGGAGCGGAGGGAATGTGTGAGACTCGTACTGACTAAAACCCATTCATGTTCCTTCCGTAACCCTTTATGTTCCGGGGTAGCGGTAACCCTTTCGGACAATCATGCTTAATGTTCTCTTGCTGCATTTTACATTTACACCCGACCCAACTTTCCATAAATACATTCATATCAACTAACAATTCTAGTCAAGTCTACCATTACTGTGGTCACAACTTCCGACTCGCTCGTCACTGAACCACAAGATCCATAGACACACACGTATATTCTTTTACGACGGGATGTTTTCCCGCGATCCAACTCTTTTCTTTGATAAAAACCCTAATGTATGTGCACACGACGTTCTTTTGTCTATTCTTTTGTTTCTTTTCATCTAGAATACTTTTATTGGTTTCTCGTTCGAAATCACTGTCATTTGTTTTTATTATTTCGAATTTTGAATGTCGTGTGACTACAAAGGTGACTGTATCTTCTATTTTAATTTTTGATTTATGGAATGTAAACGAACTCTGCTATTGAGCCAATAAACTGGAATTCAGCTTTTTGGTGAAATTATGTTCAGTAACTGTACGATCTACCAGAGCAAACGTTACAATATAAATAAACAAAAATAACCAGTGGTTATTACAAAATGTTTTGTGTTTAACAATAACAAAGTTTCTCTAAAAATATCGAAGTCTGGGTTTTGTTTCGTTTTAAATGTATTTGCAACCATAATAAGAAGCAATTCTTTATACATAAATACCATATTATTATAGGTCTGTCTTATGTCTCGTTCTGAATATAAGTCTCTCTCTGTCATCGTTCATGTCTGTCTATGCTACCCGGTATAGTGATATAAAAACACATGTATTAATAAACCACTCTCCCTAGCGTAGGTAGGACCATTATTTTAGGATGTCCCTAATTGTCAGAACTGTCCACCCCCTTTGTAACAGCGTGCGAAACGTAATTTGCCACGACATACAACGTGCACATTACTAAACTGAGCCAAAACATCTTGCCATTTTTCATCTCGACTAAGAAATATCTTCATATATCAAGATGAAATTATCTATCTTCTTTTTATTTTGCTGCATCGCGATTCGGTGTTTTAAAATTAGAACGCTACCGTTGCCAACCCATACTTCAGGCATATAGAAAAAAAGTTATATTAATTCTTGGAGCTTCGTCTATGGTACGATATTTATTTTTGAATTTATAGTCTTCATCGATTGGTTTCAGTTGTGGTTCTGATTTGAATTTGACTAAGAACATTAAAAACAAAATGCAAACTTTTCGCATTGTTTTTACTTCTTCTACTTTTAGCCGTGAGAACCTGTAATTGGGTGTATGGCTTTTAAACAATTGTTAATCTTTTGTTTTAGCTCGCGGAGTCCAACACTCCGATAAATAAATATTCTAAGGACAAATTTTTAGACAATTAATAAGACAGTTTGACAGTTTTGGCATAGAAAATATGTCAAACCGCAATTTTTATTCTTCAGATAAAAGTTATCAGGCGATTGAAAAATCAGCCCTTAGTTAAATTTATGAAATTGATACGCCCCACGTCATTTTCATACATATAGGTTTGTCTTTGACCACAATCTTTCCTTATACAAATTAAGCAATGATGATGTCAACGAAGAATTACACAAAATTCTCTCTTTTTTGTTCGTACTCGATGTTTATGCGTTGGAGACTATAATTATAATGATATTTACTAGGATTTTCGCTTTTTATTCTCCACATCGCATATCACTAGTAAAATGATTCAATCAAAGGGCGAATTAGGGAATGAAAGAGAATACTTTCATCTCTCATACACGCAAACGCATTTTTGAATTCGCACACGTCACTATTATTTAGTCTTCTGCAAGTTTGCGAAGCATTCGTCTATTTTCAAATTCACTAACGATAGTGTGATGCATGAATATGAAAAGGTTACGGGTAAATTCAAGATTTTTCCCCAAAAATTGCAAAATGCCAGTTTGATTATTATTATTATTTAGATTTTTGGAAGAAATCGAATTTAATTTTCGTCCGTAAATAAATTCTGTTAGTTGTTATCAGATTTTTTTTTCCAATTATGTTTTGAAAATAAAAGCGAGAGATATTGAGAACTAGCTTCTGACAGCGCCTTCGCCTGCATAAATGTCGGAAATAATCCCACGTGAACGTAAAGACGCCAGCACATCAAGCTATCCCTAACTGTCAAATTTTCTCAATTAAAAATGAACCTTATGTCTTTGCAATAAAGTTGAAATACTATCAAAGAAATTTGACAGATTGTGGTAACTTGATGTGCTGACCTCTGTACTACCGGGATAAAAAGTAAGCTATATATGTTAATCCAGGATATAAACTATCTGCGTGCCAATTTTTATCCAATTTTATTCAACGGTTTACGCGTGATTGAGTATCAAACATCCAAACATCTAAACACCTTCACAAACTTTTACATTTATAATATTAGTAGCATGTAGGAAGTAGGATTTAATAGAATAAGCAATGAGTACCTATATAAAAGGAAGTCTGAAAGTGACACCGGTGACTGAAAAGTTGTGTGGAAATTAGTTGTCATAGTGTGGGGCATGTTATGCGGAGGAATGAGGAAAATATTGTCTGGAAAGTTGTCAGTATGAATGTGGATGGCTATACAAGTAGAGGAAGACCTAAGAAACGATGGATGGATTGTGTGAAAGATGATATAGCTAGAAAGAGAGTGACTACCGAGATGACGACTAATAGAGAAGTATAGAAAAAAAAGACATGTTGCGCCGACCCCAAATAAATTGGGATAAGGGCAGGAGAATGATGAGTAGGAAGTAGGATTTATCCATTCATCATGCAATAGAGGTAGTTCATAAATTTAGAAACCGATACGACATATCAAGGGGAATAATTATGTATGAAAGCTGTCAACCCGCTGGGACCAAACAACTTTAAAATAGTACCGTTTAGACCATTCATAATCATAATTAAATTATCTTCGAACTCTTTGTGTGCCAAATGGCGTTGGTACGATTCATATTCGATAAAATTTTATTACTTGATAATACTATTGTTAATGATTTGATTAATTAATTAATTTATTGATTTATGTTCGTTGAATAAATCAATTGAGTCTTGGAAGAATTTATTACAGTAAACAGCTTCAAGCATGCGAATGTTTGCGAATAAATATAGCAAGATAGATATTAATAGAAAAAGATGGAACAGATCTATAGTTTTACTAGCTGATACGACAGACGTTGTCCTGCCTTAACTATGATGCCTACCTACCTTATTTACCTACCCTACCTACCTAATCACTTAGCGGTATGAAAAATAGATAGTAACCGATTCTCAGACATACTGAATCATATAAAATTTCATAAAAATCAGTCAAGCCGTTTCGAAGGAGTATGGTAACTAACATTGTGTCACGAGAATTTTATATATAAGATAACATAACATCACGCCTATACCCCGCAAAAGGTTAGGCAGTGAACCTAAGAACACACTCAGTTCGCCAGTTATGTTTCATGTAACAGAGGGTGAGCCTATTTCCATCAACTGGGCACAAATCCAGACTACGGGTTGCTACTTAGAAATTCCTGATGGAAACCTGGGAATCGAACCCAGGACTTAATGCTCAGCAGTAGAGCTACCACTAGACCAACCTATATAATTTACCTTGTCTATACTATGGCCTAATAACTCGGGTTTTTAATATCTATCGATTGTTTTTTTTTTTTGAGGGTGGGGAAATCATCAAATGACTCCTTCCGGTCTGGGTGGAGCGGAAGGGAGTGTCAAACTTTTACTGACTAAAACCCATCCATGTTCCTTCCTTAGCCCTTTATGTTCCGGGGTAGCGATAACCCTTTCGGACAATCCCGCTTAATCCGAGATGGCTGGCAATATTCAATTCTAGAATTAAAGTTGACTAGTTTATCTGTGCAAAAAAACATTTGAGGAACTGTTTTCCATATGGGATTTCCGTCTTTTAAGAAAAAAAAATAGTTTTGCAATACTTATCTGTTATACTAACTGGCATCGTCTTGTGTTATGCAAGAATTAACTCATGGATATAGGTCAAGTCTGCACATGCAATTATGCACCATTGTCACGGTGTATTCATTGTGCTCTCTTTTAATTGGCATAATTGTCAGGTGGGATGTTAAGGTGGAAACCATCTGATCCTATATAGAACGGGTTATGTATGTTATTGCCGATAAAATATGGCATCACGGTAGTAAACGTCGTTTATTTTTCGTATTCATAATGCTCCTTTAGTTCATTCCGAGAAGCTCGTGGCTAAGTACTAACAGCCGCACAGGTCGATCCATCAGGTTAAGCTACGCTTGCCGGGGTTGGCCGTGGATGGGTGACCATCTTTACGTACCGAGACTCCTCCGGGCCTCGGAAAGCACGTTAAGCCGTTGGTCCTGGCTGTGATTTGTGCATCTTTGACAGTCGTTACGGGTCATCAGAAGCCCGAAAAGTCAGTCTTACCAAGGGGTATCGTATTGCCCAGTTATTGGGTTGTGGAGGTCAGATAGGCAGTCGCTCCATGTAAAATACTGGTATTTCGCTGCATCCGGTTACACTGGAAGCCGACCCCAACATAGTTGAAAAAGGCTAGACAAAAATTAAAAAAGATCGCCTTTTTTTCATTTGCTTTTTTTTTCTTGCGACGCGACGTCTGATTTATGCCAGTCCTTTAAAAAACGAATTCCGAAATTCAAAATTAAAAAAAAGCCTTAATATCACGCCATTCCTCCCTTGCGTCATCAATCATATTTTCCGATGTTTTCAATAGTAGAATCAATTCAAAGGGCGTTCGCCCAGGTGTAAAATGTCGGAAACGTAAGCAAAATGTTGTAAAAATAGGCCCAATGAATGAAATAGCTTTGACCAAGACCTCGGTTTGAAGGTTCAATGAAGACATCGACCGTGTGTCTAGACGACTGAAGGTAATGCGGAAGCTAAAGAAACAATGCGCGAATATATATCTACAGAGAAAACTGAATCATTCATAATTTTAGTTGCAAGTTCTTTGTAAACAACCACGCAAAGAATTTTCGCTCGGACAACTTCCGATGAATCATTTTACAAAAGAAAATTCTAGTCCTGTGAGCTTTTACTACATTTTCTAAGTGCGATGTTTCGCATCAATTTTCCCAGAATATTTGTCATTGCAGTCAAAAACAAACGACGAATACTCCATTTGATTTTTAGTGATGTGTGCGATTGGGATATATTTTTTTGTGGCAATAAAATGAAATTGTTTGTCATTTTATTTTATATATCTCAACTGCCGCTTTTTCTCCTTTCATTTAAACAGCTGCGTTCATTCCGTCTTCAATTACTATGACTTTCCAAATTACCAAGTTAATTTGACGTTTCCGTTTAAAAGTTTCATATTTCTTTAAAAAAAGAATTAGTATGTAAAAAATAAAGAGGTGATGTTAAAAGAGGGTTAAATCTATTTCGAAATACCAAAATGTAGTTTTACATTCTTCGATTCTAGCTGAGGCATACCTACTTCTCTTGTTAACTGCGAAAACTAGATTATTTGAAAATATAAAAGAACTTCAAACTAAAATACACAACAGTTAAAATACAAGCCATCCATCAATATTGCCGTCAAAAAGCGAGCTTTTATTACAAAAACTACTAAGAATTGTAAATAAATATTGTCTTTGAAGCTATTACGTGGAACTGTTATTCTAACTAATAGTTCTGTGCTATTGCTACACAAGTTGGCAGTTTGTATTAGTTAAATATTCGCGTTCTAATATTGAAAAACTTTTCGGTATCTACAATTCTGAACTGGCTTTTAAAAAGTTCTTGCTTGTTGGAGATGAACAATCAAACCAATCTTCTCCAGTCCCCTTTAGACCCGCTTATGGCTCGAATTACAAAAAAATGCTTCCCCACTGTACCTACTTCTTCTCGCCTGCGTATACACCAGATATGAGCGAGATAGCTAGGCGGTGTGCGAGGAAAACAATCACCAATAGGATCACTTCATTTTCATAGCTTAACCGCCCCGGTCGGATTAATACGACCAATGTTTTCGGGCCCGTGCCGCCTGAGTCGTGTTTATACGACTGGGAATTCACGTGTTTTGCGTTTTGACGTCATTGCTAGACCCTATTCGTTGAAGATATTTATTTGTCGATTTTTGAGCTGAGCGCTGGGTGCGCGGCAATTAATATAAAACCAAGCGGTCACTAGGTTAAGCTAAGCTAGTGTGGTTATTGGTTAGTTTTTCGCACATTCGCCGCTACGCATCCTCGCACAACTCTGGTGAAACCGTACCCTTATGCAACAATGTAATTAATATGCTATTGATCAGTTTTTCATCGAACTGTTTAACTTGGGTTCAAATGTTCCTAGTGTTTCATTCTTCTCTTTTTCGTGTGGTTAGTGTTTGGTGTCAGAGTTTTTATGCTGCCCATGGTCCATGGGCCTCCGACTTAGTTTCACATGATGTTTAGAAATATCTCTCAGGCATGCCGGTTTTCTCACGATGTTTTCCTCCAACATTTTTTAAGCAAATGATAATTATAAAATACCCATATGAATCAAAAATTTTCTAAAGACGAAAATTGACCCCTTAAAGCGATTACGTTGCTATGGCACAAAATAATTCCTCAGATGCACCATCACATTATCCTCTTGATATGAAAAACTTTGTAGAACACAGTTTAGGTCTTACGTTTCCTTCAAGGTTCACGATACCGATCGATTGCAATAAAATATGCAGAACTATTGACGCTAGCGTTGTCTATGGGAGGTCACTTAGTTACAAACCTACCACGACACGTCGTGTAATGGTACATTTGCAATTTGCTCTGTGAGAAGGGTGCATTTGCCGCCCAAGTGGTAAGTGTTTGTGTTATATGTTTGAGCTGACAATATACCTAGGTTACTCGTATTTTTTGTGCTATTCTAAGCTCAACATACATACGTGTTCATAGCAGTGTATGGGTTAAGTGCATATTCGTAGAAACAAATGTTTACTTATTATTGCTGTTTAAATGTTCGGAAAAGTGTGGTCCTATCGTATTGAAATACTAATGAATGCTCTCTAGATACATTCACGCAAGCTTAATTGGTAGATCGTTATCACATAATTTATCATTTCCACGCTTTGTACTCAGCACGCGTTGTTATTAATTCTCCCCTATCTAAACAATATGTCAAAAGCTAACGATGAGCATCAATAAAATTAATCTGTGTCAAACGCATTAATTACCACGGCAACCAGTTTGCGCTGCACAAACATTCAAGCTTAATCATGCGTTAATAGGTCGGAACATGCGTGAATCTGTGATTGTTCTCCTACTTTAACCTATTCAGAATCTCGGCCAACCGATAACCCTGTAGGCTGCTCTTAATATTCATATTTCGCGCTCAACCAGCGTATCGCTTACAAGGGAAGGTTAGCAGCGGATCTCGGATGGGAAAACGCGCGGTTTCAAGTCGCCATAGTTCGGAAACGCCGCCCGCGCACCTGCCCTCTCCGTCGCTCTTCCAAATTTAAATCCCAAACTCCCCCCACCGTCCCAAGCGCTAAACATTCTGGAATAATTCCTGCGATTCGGCCACCGTTGCTCGCCATTCGAATTCGGGTCGCGACCGCGTCCGGTGATATCGTATCTGCTTAACGAACTACCCCGACTAGTGCCATGGCCGACGTTGACGTACAAGTCCAGTATACCACCACGGAGCGCAAGACCAGGAAGGTCAAGAAGACCTCCAAGCGCAGGGAGTCTAAGGATGGGGAAGTCACCGTCACGGAAGTGGAACAGACCAACACCAACACCAACGCCGACGATGGGTATGTGTTGTGGTGGCCAACCTCCCTTGACCCGTGTAGTGACGCCAGTGTGTTCGTGCCAGTCAAGTGTCGATTACCGCGCGTTCCTCCCTGTCAGTGACATGCATAACATTGTTTATATGTACTTTGTTAGGCGTGTTTTGGCCACCCTCACATACCCAACCTAATTTAAGGTACCTATCGGATGTTTTGGAATGATCTTTTCACAGAAGCATTATCTACTAACCTTTATTATTAATCACGATTATCACATGAATGTGAGACTGCCTTCATAGACCATAAATTTAGGAAAAACTGAAACTTGATGAAAGAAATCAAGAATAGTTCTATTTTTAACACCTAAACAATGATTACATGCAATCGAGAATTAAGTGAATGATGAAAGTAAATATTTAAAACATACAATGAATGGTGACTGCGACTTAGAGTATAAGATAATCAAAAACCATTTGAATCCAGAAAGTCTGAACCATATACGACAAATTACCCTAAACATGAATTTGTATTACTAAAATCAAACTTTTTGGTCATTTTCCACCATCTCTAACCATCTCCTCCTTGTTCCAGCTTATTTTCAGTGGCGAATACACCAAGGCGATGAACAAGGACTGGCATAGCGGTCACTTCTGTTGCTGGCAATGCGACGAGTCGCTGACCGGCCAGCGATACGTCCTGAGGGATGAGCACCCCTACTGCATCAAGTGCTACGAGAGCGTCTTCGCCAACGGATGCGAAGAATGCAACAAGACCATCGGCATCGACTCTAAGGTTAGCCTCTAAAAGTTCAGATTCAATTGACATGCTCAAACTCTTTAGATTCATTTTTGACTGGCTGGATTAGTCCTGTCGGTTTATGCGATGTTATTCAACAGAAGAGGAATCGAATTTGACAATTTTATTGTATTCTACTTTCTCTTGATCAGAGTTTCTGTTGTTTAAGTAATTTTCTTTTACCTCTCTCTCTTATAACTTACGATATCTTGTTATTGTTGTGCAAAATAGGATTGCAAAATAAATTGTTTTGATATAAGATACGATTCAGAATCTAAAATAGTTCAAAGCGCCGTAAAATGCTGAGACGAATGCTATTTTGAGTTCATAAATAATAGCTTTGGGAAAGATAATCTTACGGATAAACTGAACAACAAAAGAGAATTGGCAAAATGCTTGGCTTGTGACAGCTTGATTGAGAGCCCATTGTAAACATCTGCACTGTCTATAATGACTTCTATATCACTTTTGTTTTCTTGCCATCTTAAATCGCCGCCCAAAATTGCAGACGAGGCCTGTGTTTCATTGAAAATATCATTGACACAGAATTCTCAGCAAGTTGTACGTGTGGTATGAATAGGATTAGAATCCACGGCATTCGTCAGCTTTGTTTCACCGATCAAATTTAGTAATGTCACTCCAGCCGGCCCAGATTCTTCGGGCGCATCTCTGCACACGGCCCCAGGCAGAACGCTGCCAAGCCAACATAACGTTAACGTTACGCCAAACATTATACATTTATCTCGACGAACAACCAATGACTTTTCCCGTCCACACGCAGCTGCAAACGCTACTAGTGTTTGTTTGAACCAATTGTTCAAATACACTTATGATAAATTACAATGTTCACTTACTGAAACATTATCCCCTAAGTGTCTCATGAACCCTCGAATCTAGGCAAACATAGAAAGACAATTGCGTTGTTATAACGCGTCAATTTGATTTCATTCGAATAAAACAATCATCAAACTAAATGATCCGCTGCAAAGAAATCATGTCTCTCTAATAGATAAATGACAGTTTCGACTATGTCGAGTAATGGATGATATTCCTCGTGAATTATAACCCTTGATGCTATATATCAAGAAGTCAGTCAAGAACACATTAGCGGAGTGTTTACTTATGTCGAGCGCACACCGGCTATATTGTTAGCATTACATCCAACTGCAGCCTGGACTTTAACAAATTGACGATCGCTTACTGAAAACAAATCGCGAGTTAGCACAAACCAGACTATTTCTGGGTCGGATACAGTATTCTAATGTTTTCGTTTAGAGCCAACCTTGAAAAGCTTGGGTGGATCCGTCAGACGATTCTTTTAAGATTTACGCGATCTCTCGAAGCTCTAAGAGTTTCGTAATCGGCCAAAATAAACATTCATATTTTATTGACATTACGACATTCAGTTTTAAATGTACGTTCGGTCCTCGCACCGACGCCAGGAATAGACTCTAGAATGAGGGGAGATTTATTTTGAAACTTGAACTAAACACGTCAAATGCAACGTGAGAGAATGTATTTGAGTTTTTAATTTAACAAGAGTTGACCCGAAAGATGGAAATACTTGTATTGTATGCACTCAGGCTTTGGTTTATGCTCATTATTTGGTCAGTGAACTTGATATGAATGTAACAAATAGGATTTGCAGTTCAGTGTTTATATGAAATCGAAAATGTATGTTTATGAATCATGGACCGAAATAGGTTTGTGTACGACGACTGGTATTTCCAGCAGTTGAGATGTAGGTTGTTATGCAATTTAGGAGCAAATCTTAGGAATGACAACTGGAGTTAATGTTGTCCATATAAGTAAGAACTGTATAACAATTGATTGGTATCGGTATCCTACCAGCTAGTTGAAGGTAATAATTACCGCCCACGCTGCGTAGTCAACATCTGTCGTTGGAATAATACGTTTTTTGCGTATAATGTCTGGTTTTTCCATCTAATTGAAGAAGATCTGATGTGAGGACCCTTGATTAATGTTCCTCACGTCGGATTTAAACGTATTAATTATTGTTATCGTGCTTCGAAGCGACATGTTTTTTTGTAAATCACGCCTTTATTTTAATAAGATTTTGTCATGTCTATTCATAGCGTTTTCAATATTATTATGCCTTCTTCTGAGCATTATTTTTGTTTAGCCATTTATTGAAATTGAATAATAATGTAGTTAACATTCAAGTCACGTTGCCAAAAAAGCAATAGCGCGTTTTACATCAGATTAAAGTATGTTTAAAGTTAAAATTTATGTCTGCTAACTTTTTGTGAACAACGGGAACCTATGGAAGAGAACAAAATTACTTTGTAACTTGCTTTTGATACTAAGCTGTGCATTTCTTTAATAAAAATTTGTCATGCTTCTTCATACTCATTATAAAGTAAAATTTTTTGAATTTTTTCTTGTAGATATTCAATTATCTTTTCCTGTTAGCAATGTAAGCGATGTATCACCTGTTGGGTCAGCGGGATTGTCCTAAAGGATTACCGCAGCCCTGGAACACATAAGGCTAAGGAAGGAACATGGACATAAATGAGTTTAAGTCAGTAACTTCCGCTCCACCCAGAACGAGAGGAGTCACTTGATAATTCCCCATCCTTAAAAAAAGCGTGAAGAAAATGAAATGTTAAGTTCTATTTCCCTAAATTATTATACAGCTGATAAAGTCTGGTTTTTTTCTATACATAAACATGTGTTTATGTACATGTGTTTTTTTTTGAGGGAGGGAATTCATCTAATGACTCCTCCCTCTCTGGGTGGAACGGAAGGGAGCGTCAGACTCTTACTGACTAAAACCCATCCATGTTCCTTCCTTAGCCCTTTATGTTCCGGGGTAGCGGTAACCCTTTCGGACAATCCTGCTTTCCCGGCAATACCAATAGCACTTCACTTTTCTTCTTTATACACTACCTCTTACTCTTCTCACCTCAATGAACCAAAGTCAAAGTCAAATAATTTATTTCAACCCTCATCTTCTGCCTCAGGACCTGTCGTACAAAGACAAGCATTGGCACGAGGCCTGCTTCCTCTGCGCCAAGTGCCGCGTGTCGCTGGTAGACAAGCAGTTCGGCTCCAAGCTCGACAAGATCTACTGCGGCAACTGCTATGATGCCCAGTTCGCCAGCCGCTGCGATGGCTGTGGCGAGGTGTTCCGCGCTGGTGAGTACTTCACTTTACTTTAGGGGACGAAGAACCACCTGTGTTATTGCGTAACTCACCTATAATGGCTTTCATTTTGATTATTCAACAAAATTCATTGCATTATTCAAGTTGTCATGCAGATGAATTTCTCAAACATATGAAGCAATTATCAGTTTTCTGTTAAATCCTTCAGTTTTTTGGTCCTTAGGTACGAGTTAATTAAGATATTTTATAAATAAAGCGAGGTATTGGAAATACCAAATTATGTCGTGAAAATAATCATGTTAAAGATTATTTATTTAATGACGAAGCTGTAAACATAATAAATCTTCATAACGGAATTCCACATGATACCGATCCTGACTATTAAAAAAACTTGCATATAAATAAAATACTTGACATTATTCTTATAAACGGGAGTTTATAATAACATAATTTACGCGCTCTACGTACCTATATCGATCAATCGCTTAATAAGGTGTAATATATCGCATGGTGCACATATCCTATTCTATAGCTAATTCAACATTAGCCACATACCGACTGACACTTGTTTGTAATACACACAGGTAAAGTGTGTGACCAGCTCAAAAAAAAATAAAAATAAAGAAAAACAAATGTTTGTTTTAAGAGCAAGCCAGCTGTTCGCTCGCTTGTTTGTCTCCTTTCTATTCTACCACGTTTCCATTTTTTCCGTACAATGGCCAGTATTTTATTTTGGAGTGGAACTCTGTCGTTTACCCGCTTTTCTTGTACATTACTGTCAAATAGCGTGAGCAAACAATGCGCCCGACCCGTTGATAATTTTTTTGAATAAAGAACTGCCAAAATTAACATGTAAAAGCAAGTATGAAATGCGACAAGAACATACCACACATAGAAGTCTAACACACTCAAAAAATCAATATTTAGCCATCTAATCTTAGCAACAGTGTATCAAAAGATCTGGTTGCGCCTGCGCCGCCTCCGTACAAGGCGCGTCATTACCTACCCTCGTTATGGTATTGTAAGGTAAGGACCGAGAAAAAACGGCCACTGTCAATGCCACAGCCTCGGACACGCTTCCATGCTCATAAGTGGAAATGAAATTTTCGAATTTCGATATGGTGACGCCCTCGCGCTATCTTTAAGCCAGATTTTCGGAACAGCTGGCTTTTTATGCTTTACTTTGGGTTTACCTTGTTGGACTTAAAAGGCGAAGTTTCTTGCGAGTGCTACGCAATTTTATTGAAAAAAAAATCAAAAGATTAAAAAGTCGCTACCGCTGTTTGTAGGTACCTACGCTTAAATCTGTTAAACTACATAACGGATTTTTATGCAATTTTCAGTAATAGATAGAGTGATTCAAGAAGAAGGTTTGTACTTTCACCCGCGTGATACCATCTACATAACACACGTGTGAAGCCCGGCTTCGAGTCGCGAGTATGGAATAATATGTCGCTAAAATAAAATCAAAGCGAAACAAATGAAGTAACGTTCTTATTCCTCAAAAGCGACTTGCAAATACTGCGTAAAACCCAGTAACCTTAGAAAAGTAATAATTTACTCCTCAACCTACCTAAAATAAACTACAAAGACGTATAAGTCGGTTCTAATCACCGTGTATTATCCGAAACCACTTGTAAATTGAAAGACTACGACCAATTACTAGCGAAACATCGCATTACAATATGTAATGATGCCTTACAAGTCAGTTGTAAGGTTTCCTATAATTGGGCAGAGGGCGACTCAAACTATTCTCATTAAGTTAATAATAGAATAGTATTCTAAATAACAGTGACTTCAGTCCTTCCAAGAAAATAACAGAAGTTTCTAATATAATTCTAATTTTGTATTACAAATTCTTGGTATTTTATTTGGATGACATAGCCGATTCGTGATTCCAACTCTTATCGTTACCCACTTAAATTATGTAGTCACTAGTCATTTCGTATTTCATGGAATTCTATGTACGCCTATAAATAATTGTGGATAGGAAACGAACATTGATTGAAATTAAGAAGTACATATAATCATATAAAATCTGTTTCATACCGAGACTCCTCCGTGGCTCGGAAAGCACGTACCGTTGGTCCCGGCTGTCATTAGTGGATCTTTGACAGTCGTTACGGGTCGTCAGAAGCTCGAAAGTTTGACAGCTAGTCTTACCAAGGGGTATCGTATTACCCAGTTACTGGGTTGTGAAAGTCAGATTGGCAAAGCGGTACTGTCCGAAACGGTTATCGCTACCTCGGAACATAAAGGGCTAAGGATGGAATATGGATGGGTTTTATTTAGTAAGAGTGTGACACTCCCTTCCTCTTCACCCAGAGCGGGAGGGGTAATAGATGATTTCCCACGCTCAAAAAAAAATATAGTACCTAACTGCTTATTGATTCATCTGTATCTGAAATTCGAGAGGTTAAAAACTGTAATAGATATTTTTTGTTTCTAGATAATCTACTATAAAAATAGCAGGTACTAGCAACAATGGGCTACTGTTCAAAACAACGAGCTCACCTCAATTTTTTGAGGACAGTAAGGTAGGACGTTCACGATCGACGTCAAACAATTACTTAAGTCATTGCAAAGTAACTCTTATTTCGTTGTGATAAAGTATGAATATAATAGAAAATTTGATCGTAAATGTGCTACTTAAAAGATCAAAATCATTTTTTATTTTCTAAGAAGCGCAATGATTAATAAAATAAAATGGAAGTGGAAATTAATAACATCCTTACTTCCAACGGGACAATAATGAGGTACAAGAGTGGTTTTTGCGCAAAATTAATGTACAGTCAACGCATCAAGTTTCATTCAATTTCTCAATCGATTTTGGACTTAACAGTCAACGTTTCAAGGTCTAAAATAATTTGGAGAAATTTGACAGTTTGGTACTTGATGCGCTGGCGACCGTACAATGACTCCCACGCAGGTCCAAATGTAACGATGACGGTCGAGCCAGAAATATTCGATGATAATCATAGTCATAGATGATTTTCATTACGGTAATCAGTTTTGGAACTTTCTTACTTCGATGTATTATTTTATTGAGCTTTCCAAAAGAAAATATAAAAATACATCATAGATAAAAAAAAAGTTTAAATACTTATAGTTTCTGCTTAAAAGATTGGTCCATAGACTTAAAAATTGGTCCTTTTGGTCACTTTCACACATTTCTTTTTATATTATTTAATTTTACAGTAAAACCTTATAACCTTGTTTACTTATGACTTATGAAAAGGACCAATTCTCTAGACAAGTCTATGCCAGTGATAAAGCTGAAGGGTTTTTTGTTTGTTTGAAAGCGCTTATCTCATAAACTCTCTCTCGGATTTGAAAAATTCTTTTTGCATTTGATAGCCCATTCATGAGGAAGGTTATAGGCTATTTATCATCAGGCTAGAACTCTTAGGAGCCGAGCGAGAAGAAAAACAACTTAGTGAAGACGAAGTAACGCGGGCAGGCAATGCGATGCGACGCGGTGGTGCGGGGATCATAAAATTTAACGCAGACAAGTCACAGACAGAAACTAGTTAAGAACTTTAAATGACGTGTCACCAAAATATGATGTAGTTTATCAACATGATGTCATAATACGTTATGTCAGAGTAATCAAGTATCTATGTCCTCTGACAAACCTTGATATACAAGTTCAGAAGGCAGTCTGGCCGGACGCGTAGTTCTTCAAAGTACAAACAGATTAAATTACCTCTAGGTTGGTTACTTGGTAGGTAGTATTGGTCAAATTACGAGTAGGTACATTGTGGCTAACTTGCGGTTACCTACTTACCTACCTAGGTAGTTAATCGCAAGTTGGCTGTGGCTTCCGTTTCCATACCTATGTGAATAGATGAATCGAATTACTTTGCCTACTTATTACAAAATAATTGCAGTCATTCTAAAAACGAAATTGTGATAACTGTTTCTAAATCTCTCAAGGATTTATCTTCGTTAAATAACGGGGTTTTAAAAGAAATAAGTGGTTCTTCACTGTTCATAATGTAACAGTACTACTTTTTGGTTTAATTCTAATTAATCCTTGTTGATGTGGTCACGCCAGCTTAGCGCACACCTAAGGATAAACCAATCAAAGGCTAGAGAAATGACGTCATGCTTTTCGGTAATTGGTTCAACGCGTTTTATGTGCGTCATGACGGCGTGTCCAACTTAAAAGAAATATTATTTATTTTACATTAAATTTAATCATCAATAAAGCTCAGTCAACATTATAAACATTCTAATTTTAAAAGTTTGTTACTTTTTATATTTTTATTTTAATATCCGGTCCGAGGAATTAAAACAAAAATGAGTAATGACAATATCTTTTTCAAATTAAATTAATGTCTGTCTGGAGCTTAGTTACAGTTCTATGTATAAACAGATAAATAAAGCTATTCAAAGACCCGTTAATTGATTCGGATCAACACAAAATAGAAACAGTTTGCCGCAACCCACATGGCTTCTTGTCTTGTTGGTTTAGAAAAAAAAATACAATTGTCTATACCACGCCTTGGATTAAGTATGATCATCTATTTATCGCTGTGACACTAAGTAAAGCCTGAGTCACACTGCGTGGGTGAAAACACACGATTTCTTAATGGCAAAATAACATCAATAATCTGAAATCCGGACATAATATTTGTGCTTTACTACGGGAACTAAACGTCCTTGCTTCGCTCGTGTGCCCTTATAAGAAAAAATCACAGATAAAATACGTGAATCATCGAAATAGAGTACGTTCGCACATGCGTTCTTTTTAACGCTGTTTTTTGCCGCGCACTGGAATTTCAATTCTCAGCTGCGCAGCGTAAGTTTAAAATCGAACTGTGCACTTTTTTAACACGCTACGAATGCATTTGGTTAGATTCTAGACACTCGGTTCGTTGCAGAGAGTTGAAAATCCAGAGCACGGTCAAAAACTTTATTTTAAAAAGCGCCCCGTATACGAGCGAAGTGTTCAAGTTTGGTAGTAAACGTTAATAATGTCAAAAGATCATTACAATCAGTGACATTAATGACATTTTATCAGAAATGACACTTCATCACTTCATAAAGATTTATTGCTGCCCTTGATTGATGACATTTCTATCTAAAGATTGCATCTTAAATGATTATAAATAAACACATAAGAACACGTTACATACACATGTACTACATCCACGTATATTTAAAGACAACAATGTATGCCATCTGCGATTTTTTGCTCTATGCTTTTCTCGTCTATTCTCGTCAATGTAATTTGGCGGTCATATATTATTAATATAATATATGAGAGATAAATTACATTGTCCAAAATTTTAATCTATGGTTACACAAAGATTTAAATCTATGGTCAAATACGACGTAACGATAATTTACCTAAGCAAACAATTTGAGTATGAAGGATGTGACATAATATAATTATTATTATAACCACTGTTTTTATAAGTAATAGGTACGTTAAATAAACACGGAACTGATGGCTGAAGTAAGAACAAAATTACATTTAATGACACAAGAAGCAACGGTAATCGTGTTTGATTTATGCAACGTAACTCACAACTTGACAGTTCTGAAACAAATTACAAAACATTATCGTTATCAGAATTATTTTCTCAATCAGAACCTCATTATCCACGCATTTTGTAACCTTTTCAAGACATAAATTCACATACACGTTTACCATAATAATATGATCCCCTAGTACAATGCTATAGTATTTCAAAGACAGGCTAGCAATGTATCCTACCATAGATTAAAATAATTGCTATCTGTCTAACCTACCTTTGAAAACTAACCTCCTTTAACGCGAGGTAGCATATAGAAGTATACATATTTTTGTAAGACAATGGAAGTACATACAAGTATCAAAATATCCTTTAATACATACATTCGTATAGACACAATTATAATAACACACGACAGCTACACGCCTTATTGCAATACATTCTTATCGACTAATACAATATAACAACGTAGCAATCAAGATAAACTGCACATTCGATAACATGCAATAAAGTTGTGTGCAATCAATTTTATGAGGACCAATAATTTTTCCCCCCTTTTACACTATCCATATAGTTGGAAAACATCGAGTTCGAAATTCGAACGAATAGCATTTATTATTTTTTATTTTCTATTGCTAACGTTCGTAGGCATAGCACTTTTCTCAAGTGCTGGATCTGGATCTGGAACTGGATCGATTAAGATAGGTATTTTATGTATTTATTAATGGAAATGTTGCCCTGAAAACTAAAAATGCTTTTATCTATGGGAATTAAAATATGAATATGACAACGTTTGTCGGGCGGGTCAACAACTTACAGGTCTCCAAAAGTGATAATGCGCATAGAAATCTTCGCCACTGTTCGGCAAAAGTCGTATTCCCCGAGCGTCGGAAGACGATATGTATATAGAGTGGTTGAGTGCATTTTCTTCATGCATAATTTAGTAAGATTATGTGTTTTGTCCTAAAAGAGATAAATATTTATTTATCAGTAACAAAATTTGATTCAATAATTCCATGTAAGTAAATAGCGAGCTATAATTCATATAAACCTAAATCTGATTTTTAATATGTTTTTCTAGTACTTAATATTTATGTATTTTACGTAGGTATTATTAATTTTTTAATATTGAAAAAACGTGAAAAATGTGGCTTTTTTCCATGTGATTTCATATTTTATTTTTAACCGATTCAAATACTCAATTAGCGAAGATCTGCATGTGCATTATTAATTTGGAGTACTGTACAGTTATCTGTTCTAAATTAATTCAAACCGAAAGATTGACTGTCATTTGAAAACAAAAGATAGGCTATGCAATTCTGTCATTCCTTTTTCAAAATGGTAGAGACATTGAAATACCAATGTAATTTATCAATCAATAAAATTGACCACACCTTTATTGCTAACGAAGCAAAGACGAAATTACCATATCCTTTTATTTCATAACTGTAAAATAAAACCTTGTAAACAACATCATCCTAATAAAACCGTTTCGAATTATTTAATATTAATCATAAATGTTCGTCCGTAGTTTACATCGGCCATTCAGAAGATATATGGCGTCAAATCATTATTAATTGACTTGATTTGATTTATTTTTATGATGATGTTGTTAAATGTCAGAGTGCGTTATATTAATTAATATTTTAACTAATTGAAGACTTGCAAGGAAAATTAAGCATGGTCATACGAATTTTGAAAAATATAAAAAGCAACATTACGCTTATAATCGCCAAAGAGTTAAGCAGAAGTGTACTTACTTATGTATAGTGTACATAATATACATTTTGGCAGATAGGATTAAGAAGAAAAAATCATATTTAAGCACGTGAAAATAATACGTAATTTAAAATCTGCGTCCGTGTCTAGCTTTCAAATAAAATACCATATTTTAATTGCTATTTAGTAACAGTTTAAAAAAGAAAAAATACACCATCCATCTATTAAAAATGCAACTGCTTTTAGTATCCATCATCTGCCTAGATTTTTCCCAACTAAGCTGGGATCGGCTTAGGTCTAACCGGATGCAGCTGAATACCAGTATTTTACATGGAGCGACTGCCTACCTGACCTCCACAACCCAGTAACTGGGCAATACGATACCCCTTGGTAAGACTGGCTGTCAGATTTTCGGGCTTCTGACGACCCGTAACGACTGTCAGAGATGTACAAATTACAGCCGGGACCAACGGCTTAACGTGCTTTCCGAGGCACGGAGGAGTCTCGTTATGTAAAGATGGTCACTCATTCACAAAAAACACCTTTAAGTATCCATATATGAGAAGTAAATAAGATGCAACAAATTGATCGTAGGTCGCAATGCCATGTGAACAATAAAAGCGCACATAAATTAACAAAGCATTCAAGAACAGATTTCAAATATAAGATGGCGTACTACTAGCTAAACAGTGATGAGAAACATATGGTTCGCTTTGTGGAAACAGAAGTTACACGGGTTCTATGAAACAATATAATGGTGCTTTGTGTTTAAGATTTAAATGTAACTTTTCCACTTAAAAAAGACTTTAAGGCATACAGGCAGACTTTAGAGGAACAATTTCTATGAAAACTTTGTTTGTACCTGGATCGCATCGCATCGTCGCATCACTACCTAATTATCTAAATGTCTTCAGAATTTTTTGTGCTTGATAACTTGCTTTTGCCCGTGATTTGATGTTTTCTGCGCCTTTTCCTATATAGGTATGTATAATATTTACAATTACTGTCAGCAGACCTGTTCAAGACAAATTGATAAAATCGTGACGTAGTTAGCCTAGTACCGCCTTTTTATATTTAGTAAACATACACTGTCCCACTGCTGGGCAAAAAGAGGTGTGGAAGCCCATGGAGTTCCACTTCTCTATTTTTGCTCCCCTCTGCTACACTACACCCTTGATGAACGTAATTTCCGAATGTCATGATTCTATCTTCAATAACTCCTAGTAATACCTAACCTCCTAGTACAGAGGCCAGCACATCAAGTTACCCCAATCTGTCAAATTTCTGTTAGCTTTATAACTTTATTACAAAAGTATAAGGTTCATATTCAATTGGGAAAATTTTACATTTAGCTGTAGAAATTCGTTGAATTCGGAACATCGTAATGTTCGTTGTCTTTCTATCGACCACGTAATCCACCTGAAACAATGATTCACTTTTCAAGTAAATAAAATTATCACCATTCACCTGCACTCGACATTCATTTCCTTCCTAATAAAGAATGCTCACTCTTAACTTAGTTAATGGATACCCGAGCGGTAAACGTGACATCGGTTAACTGTAACACGTGCGTTAGCGTTATCAGTTACAAGCACCATTCATAAAGTACCTTTGTTTTAAAATGCAACACTTTTGTTATGCATATTACTGACATTTTAAAAGAAACTTTTCATGTCAAAGTTTTATAATATTTTATACTAGCTGGTGCCGCGCGGTTTCACCCGCTGCTCGGCTCCTATTGGTCGTAGCGTGATATTACGTAGCCTTCCCCGATAAATGAAGTATCCAACACAAAAAGAATTTTTCAATTCGGACCAGTAGTTCCAGAGATTAGCGCGTTCAAACAAACAAACTCTTCATTTTTATAATATAAGTATAGGTAGTATAGATGAACTGAGATTTCGATTCTCAAAAAAAAGGTTAGCAGTATATAAAAACCTTAAATTGCAAAGCCTAGCAACAAAAACGAAATAGTTAATCGTATCGTATCGGCATCATCATACGTGCCTTTACCAATTAATACCAACGATGTACTTCCTCATACATCAACGAGATACATCTGAAGGGATCCGAAACATTTCTTATCGCGTCCGATCAATTAAGTTAATCGACAGCCTACACCATGCCTACACTTGCCTCGCTCCCTCGCCTGTAGTCCGTCAAACCGCTCAGTATAGCACCGCGAGCCGCGAAGCCTACACACGCGCGTATCCGAACCAAGCTAACGTCAAACTTGGCGCGCTTTTTTATATTATTTTTTTAAATAACAAAGTTGTTACACATACAGCCAAAAATGTCAGCGGACGTGTTGAGTGAAGACCTTAAATCTCGACTACATTTAACAACAAAAACCGTTGGACAAGATAGGATACGACGGGCGCGGGAAAACAATGAAGATGTCGCAATCCTCTCCATGTTCCTTCCGAATGCAACCGCTGAAAGAGAAAATAAGAAGTTTTGTTGTGCGTTAAGGGATCAGTGCCTGCTCGGTGACTCGAGGAAAACAATTGCAGGTGTTTATTATACAGTATTTTTCATTTGTTTTTTACAATCTTTGGAGAATAGCTGATTATTTTATAATGCCTCTGACTTTTAAGATTAAAACTTGATGTCTTCATATCGTTGACGTGGTTGTTTGTCAGTAACTAATCTTAGTGTTTAGTATAATCTTCACGGAAGTTCACACAGTGATTGCTACTTTTCTCCGATGATAAGCAGTAGTTCAAAGAATAACTATAGTTAATGATCTAGAACAGAAATAGAAATATCCATGAATAAGTAATTACGAAAGCCACACTTTCTATTCAACTGGTTTTCTCAATAATAACAGGTTTAAAAACGCGTCATGTCGGTCTAGAACTCTAGACTGCCGTGCTACTAAGCCTAACATCTAGAAATGTTTGTTTTGTAATTAATTCTATACACTATTCATTTCTAAACCGGGGCAGAGACACCATAAGCAAAACCATTTAGGTACATATTTTATCTCGTTCCTATTTTGATTATTCTATTAAATTAACAAACGTTCTATGAGGACCTGACCTACCTATTCGATATTCGAAAAATAAAAGAGTTTTAAACTTCTCATATCTATATGTCTAAATAGGCAATTGTTTTAAAATATAACTGGCATGTTATTAAAACTAGCTAAACTTTATGATGGTGCTTTTAAAATACGTGACTCGAATTTTAAAACTTGAAAAGATCGTATCGAAGCTTTAAGTGTGTCGTCAACCTGTACGATTTAAATTTAAATATATGTAAAAGCTTGTACTAAAATGAGAATGCATAAATTCTTCTGTGAAATAACGTGTCTAACGAAACCTACACTAGCTAGGTTTTTGATTGCGAAATAACTGTAACTATCCATAAATTATTTTGTCTAGACATATTTTTTGCTCAATACCACAAACAATTCGCAACAGCAATTTACCTCCTTAAAGAAGTTTTGCCATTTTCTTGTTTACGATAAAAATACACACGTTACGTGTCTTTATTTCTCTATACTGAATATGAAAATCGCTTTATTTATTTGTGGTTTATGCGTATCCGCTAATATTTCTACTTAAAAAAGTGGATAGAGGTACCTTTGACATAAAAAGCTAGAGATAAGTAAGTTTTATTAATCACCCGCTCAAGAAAAATGTCCCTTTATTCTTTCGCTGGGGCCGCGTGGTGGATTGCAGCCCATTCCGTGTTGAAGAGAGGGGGCCTGGCTCCCAGCAATGGGAACATTATAGGCTGATTATGTTAAATGTTATTCATTCTCTCCCAATAGTTTATTAAAAAACCGGCCAAGTGTAAGTAGGACTCACACACGAAGGTTTCCGTACCATTATCTATAAAAAAAGCAAAAAAACACGTTTCTTGTATGGGAGCCCCCTTACATATTTATTTTCTTCTGTTTTTTAGTATTTGTTGTCATAGCGGCGACAGAAATACATCATCTGTGAAAATTTCAACTGTCTAACTATCACGGTTCATGAGATACAGTCTGGTGACAGACGGACGGACGGACAGTGGAGGCTTAATAATAGGGAACCGTTTGGCACGATTCGGGTACGGTACCCTAAAAACAGATTAATTTAGTTATTCATAAAACGTACTTTATTCGAGAAACCATAACCGTTACTTCATTCATTAATTGAATGAACAATCACCGACTCGTTATCTTTTCATTCAATTAATCCCGCCAAATGGAGGTCAGGTGTTAATTCATTTACACGCATATATTTATTAAGTAAATGGTGATGGTACACGTTTTTGGTCATGTTTAATTTGTAAAACAGACGTGTGTACTTAAGTAATTAGCGAGTACTTACATGGTGTGTGTTTCTACGTAATTTTAATTGGTAGGAACATAACGTACAAGCATCTTTACTGCTAATTACGTTTCATAAACAGCGGGAAATTGAAAAAGGAACACTTTTTTTTAAAGAGCTCTAATAGTTATATTAATTTTGCAACATTTTCTTGTACTGGTACACTAAACATGCTAATTATTACCACATGCCACATAACAAGGTAAATAAACTCTATGGAAGGTGTGATTCTATATTTGAGTTTGTCAAACGTAGATCTTGCTCTTCTCGAACGCTATGATTTTCGCTGGCGGGAAATCTTTTAAGTTTTTTTTAATGCGTGTTTGCACGGTAAACTTCACCTTTCAGCCAGATTTCAACCTTCACCCTAATTTGTGGTTCAATGATGATATGCCCTTTTAAAGAGGTATTACGGCATGACACTTACGTTATCGGTAGCGCAAAATAAATATTATGCTTTATAATGTATTACAACCTTTTTAATGTGATGTAAAATAAACTATGTAAACTTACTTTGATTCTCAAGTATATTAAAACACGATATTTTTAGCTTGTCATATGAAAAATACTTAAGTAAGGTGGCTCTCACCAGGAATTTTCTTCTTTGGTTATAAAACACTGCGTCGTTGGTCTCCTGGAGGTCCTGGATTCGATTCCCGAGTTGGGCTAAGTGTTATTGGGTTTTTCCATCTGGAATTTCTCAGTAGCAGTTCAGAGCCTGGATTTGTGCCCGGTTGATGGCAATAGGCTCCTTCCCTATTACATGAGACTCAAGATAATTTGCGAAATGTGAAACCTCTATCAACTTCGGTGATACAAACCGCGGTGTTATGATTTTTTTTTTAAACAGAATAGGACCTATTTCGTCATTCTAGAATAATTATTTAAGCATATTATATACCATATCGTTTCTACAACACCAACTATTATAGCAAAGACTTAACTTTTTAAAAATCACACCATCTCAATACGTGATCGGCACAGGAAACACACCTGCGGATGTACAGATTTAAAAAGTTATCGAACTCTTTACTGTACAGATAATTTTTACGACTTATGTGTAGGTACAGGTTATTTCAATGCAAACTTCAAAGTAGAGCGTCGAGAAATAAAAGTTTATTCATAGACATCCAATGAGATCCGATATCGACCTAATTCTTAAGGAGTTACGTTTTATTGGCCAGTAATAAATAACAGTTACAAAAAGCATTTATAAAAAAATTTAGTGATGATATTAAACCATCTGTTCTTTTATACCTGTATAGTACCAGGTTTTTCAGAAAGCGCGAGCACCACTTTATTAGATATTGCAGAAACATTTATGTATGATAATCTCTAAACCAACAAAACAAAAAACGGATTCCAATTTTAGTTCGTCGGTAAGTAGGAAAATCCTACTAAAACCCTTAAAAAAATATTTATCCTTTATTTCAGGCAACGAAAGCCCATAAAACACAGTACATTTAGGTATAGTATAAAAAAAGTAAATTATAATCACATAGGTCCAGTGTCCCAAATGTAGCTATTTGTGTTCTTAACACCTATTTAACATTTATTTATAACGCACAAACAAACCTTTCCCATAAACAACTCGGAAAAATACAAATTACCCGCATTTACATGAAAAACAACTAAGCTCAGTCGAATTTAACCAGTCGGAAACTGAAACACTCCCGTATAATTCCGTAATATCCGTCTGCGAAAAATGTTATTTTATGTTTAGGCACTCGGGCCCGTATTCTAGAAAGCATTAAGCATGAATCTCGATTAAAACTCATAAATTGAGATGCTTATTCATCTTGCCAGAATACGGCACTCAGACGGTGTACACACTGCATTACGTGGAACATAAGTACGTAACTTTACCGGCGTGTTTTTTTTATGCGACGCAGTTTTACGTTCGCTTTTCAAAAGGAAGGGAAACGGAAATGTACGTGAGATTTTTTTTGCTTTACGAACACTTAAAGGGCGCTTTACGCTTTCTTTATGGTAGATTGTAATTTGAATTAGTGGCAAAATGGAAGCTCGAATTATCTGTACCTATTGCTTGAAAAGCTGTTAAATTAGACAGTTATATCATTGACTTCGTAATTGAAGTCAAGCGAATAATGACGCCCTTACTTTGTTCCTGGCTAGAATCGTTTCCGATGGTTTGTGAAGGACTTTCTAATAGGTAAAGGAAACTCCTTGCATTGTCTATGACATGCGATATTTTCTTACAGTTCACTTCCGTTTTAATTCGCCTGTACGGTATTTTTTATCGTAAATCTTATGGAAACACTTAATTCGACGATTCAGTGTAGTGTAACAAATTGGTAGAAGGTAATTTTTCAATCACAAGGATGGATGGTTGTATGTATTTTCTTTTATAATGTAAATGTTGTAGATATAAAGGACTTACGTCACTAGTTATTGATTACAGTCCCACACCCACTTGTGCAATTATAAATTATTATATTAATTTCAATCTAGCCGTGAGACGTGATACATTTATGATTTAATATTTTATTAATACAGAATATTTCCAAATGATAATATTTTTAACTTTAACAAGATCAAGGTAATCCACAGATACCATAAATTCTATTTTATTGACCGCCAGTATGCGTGGGATTTTGATTGTCAAGTTTAAACTTGGAATACCAAAACACGCCATTTTAGGAATAATATAACATCGTTTGGTCTTCCAAATATACATTTAATGACTTTATAGGAATAACGGATTTTGGGAAATAAAATTTTGCAAGTCAATTTACGTGAAAACGTAAATGGATTTGCAAATTTACATACATATTTACGTCACTGAAATGTTATTGACATTTTAGGCTGACTGATTTATTTACCTTAGCCTTCAGAGGGCTGCTACTGAAAAGACTAGGTACTATAAAAAAAACGTAAAAAAATCATCATAGTATAAACAATGTGTTTTTACTTTTTATTATTCCCAGCTTTCTACATAATAAACTCATCTGTTTATTGCGGAGCCATTTACGGCAATAACAATATGTGACCTAAATGCTTAAAACACACGTAATAATTTGTCTGAGCGATAATTTCGATAATAAACACGTTTATTTTTATTTGATTGTCGAAAAATGTATGAGTAATATAAATTCGCATAGGTCAAGGGTTTTAATTGGATTTTATAGTGTTTACGTAATTTTTTATTTTGTTTTTAAACGATTTGAGTCATTCGGTTGTGATTTATGAGAATTTAATTGAACTTTATTTAATTCGTGCTTCTTACGAGACAAATCTTATAAGTTCGAATTTTATTTATTAGGTAATTAATAAATTATCTTTATGTAATTAAAAAACATTAACCATAAAATTCGTTTACGTTTTTAATATGAAGTATCAACCTATTATAATGTATTAATGTACAGACGCCAGCACATCAAGTTACCACAATCTGTCAAATTTCTTTGATAGTATTTCAACTTCATTGCAAAGACATAAGGTTCATTTTTAATTGAGAAAATTTGACAGTTAGGGATAGCTTGATATGCTGGCGTCTGTACTTACTACTTCCATGGCTTTTTTTTAAACAAAAGTAGTGTATGGATAATGAAAGTCCTTGATTCATGGTGGAAACACCACTCTATACCACAATGAGTAGTTGAAACACACCTAGTTAATGCATACAACCTGTTTCCCGGTTCCATACCACTGTTTATTTAGGTTGGGAACACCTGAACTTCCCTCGCCTTTGTATCTAATTACAAAACCACATTATGTATATACTTTAGTACATAATTATAGTCACACGCACACAGCCATACCTACCTACAAATCACACACTATGATAGAAAAAGGTGGGTTCGTATTAGTTTTGACATTACACTTGTCATTTTCTTTCAATATGGGAATTAAAATTGACACTTTTCCGGTTCGTCAAATCGCGCGTTATGGGAAAATGGCGCCTGATGTGAATGAAGTGACGAGGACTGTTTAGGGCTGTCAAACTTGGATTGGCAGACTTGGTGCCAATTTTACCAATGAACTTGGACGCGATCAGCTCGTCTAAACGGCGATCAAAACTAGTCAGTTTCAATTGTCAAAAGAAAATAATAGCACAACCCCTAAACGGGGTTTATGTGCTGATCGCGTTCAGTTTCAATGGTGAAATTTGTATATAAAATACCTTACCCTACCTATGAATTTAATTTCCATTCGAATGCTCTATTTGGCTTTTATCTGGGATTTTTAAATAGTCTAGTAAGGTTGATTGTAGGCTGTTTCCTTTTCTTAATACAGCAATCCTTCAACTTACATTAGCCCACTTTCATTCAACCTTTAGTCACAGTTCAGGGTCCAGAATTTCTCGATGCCAATTAAACTGACAAATGACGTCATAATTCAACAAAAAACACAAAAATACACCTTATAGTAACGGTTTAAGGTCGTAAATAAGAAGTTCTTGGTACTGACAGTGATGCATTACATCTGTATATGGATGTAGGAACAGATGGTGGATCACCATGACCTTCGGGCCCCTTATCTCGTTGATTTTAATAACCTCATAAGTCATGTAATAGACAGTCGATGTCTATTAGACAAACCTCCATTTATTGAAGTACACGTGCAGAGCATATTATGCCTAATAGTTGGATAATATTTAAATACATTGCAAAAACAATCGAGACAGATGCGGTCTATTTCTAAGTGGGAAAAAGTGTCGTTAAATTAATGCATCACAGCCATAGGTACTGAATTGATCAGCGGGAATGTCCGAAAGGGTTGCCGCTGCCCCGGATCACAAAAGGTTAAAAAAGGAACATGGATAGGTTTTCCACCCAGAGCATTTGATGATTTCCCATCCTTATAAAAGAAAAGCAATAGTGAATTTTTAATTTATACTGTCAGAAATCGCTACTGGTGGAAAGTACAGTTTGACATCTGTCAGTTCGAATAGGTGTCATAAAAGAACACAGTTTTAAACTAAGTTCGAACAATATGACAAACCTCCTTGCCATAAATCACGATAGTTTCCATCGAGGCTCATAACCGTATGCGGAAATAAGTGAGCGTGTACGTACCCTTCAGTTTTATAGTGTAGTGAGGTAGCTTGTGGCTACGTGGGGCGAACCTTGTTTACAACCAGTCGAACCATTCGGTTTACGACGTTAAAGTTCAAGGGCAATCGAGGACTTTTAGATTGACTGATATAATAATTCAAAATAAGAACTGTCCTGGATTTCAATTTCGAAAAAGTAGGTTTGTATCATCAAGCAATCAAGTGTCTCAATGCTATGCTGTGGTATTATATTTTTCTAGTCTCCTCTTACTAATCAAAACAGACGCCGAAAAGGGGTCACGTCAATGTAACGACGTACTAAATCATATTATAACGGTCACAATTTCCATTTTCAAAGTAAATAACTAAATACCAGCCAGCAACAATGGCACGAAATCCTGTTATCAGATTTAGCGTCACGTGCATCACATGTGAACGCAACACACGCTCAGACACGTGCATAATCAATTTAGGGAATAGCAAATGTCGGCCCGTCACAATTTTCTTCGGGAAATTTGTTTGTTCCGTTTCGCATGCAATGAATTTCATTCCGTGCTTTACGACAACTATAAAATGTGAAACGAGGTATTATTTCAATTTTACTAGTAAGCACCAATTGTTTTATCATTTCGATTATACATTAGAGGCTTCTCGAAACGAACGGTCCCAATTTCGTTCTACATAAAATACCTATAATTTATTTTTCTGGAAAAGAAATGGAATTCGACGTTATTGATATTCTATCAAATTGCGTACCTTTGTCATAAGAGACAAAGTGGAAAAGTTTTAGAATGAGTTCAATTTATAGGAATCACGAACATCTGAAATGTGAAGCAATGAATTTATAAAACGATTTAAATAATTTGATCAAAGTAGAATATAATATACTTTCAACGAGGATAGTTAAACTATACAGCTTTGCCTTGTGCTTGTAACAAAATAAAATTGACATTGGAGCCGGGAAAACTACAAAGGAGTCTTCATTACGTATCGATTGAGATCTTAGCACACAATGGTGTGTAAATTATCATTAGTCATGTCACATTACCATGGCAAAACAAATCTGGAGATGCTGTTAAAATAATCGATGTTGCGGTTGAAATAAAATAATATTTACTGCAAAGACAGAAGGCTCAAAATGGCGTGGCGGCTGATGGAGATTACGTCATTTGTGTTTGAATTAAGAATTGTTATAGAAAAAATATCACGTGTGTTTGGTTAAAGTTTTCCGAGAAAATAGGAATGTCGCGTGTTTTGTCAAGAAAAGGGAAGGAAGGAACGAAAGAAGTTAAAGTTTCCAATCATTTCATCTTGATTATGATAAATACGATAACTTAATAACCTACTTTAGTTAGTTTAGTGCCTTTCTGGATAAAAGTTTCAAGCATTACAGAAATTCTTTCGAAACATTTTAAGTAAGTATACAGTTACTGTTTATGAATAGTCTTACAAGCTTTACAGTGGAAGTTAATAGCGCTACAAATTCAATTAATGAAATTCTCGTTTGTTCAAATTTTTCGCGAGCAATAAAATTACAAAGGAAAAAAAAACACGGATGTTTAGGCCGCGTGTTCACCAGCGAAAAAGTCCTACGATTTTCCTACACTACGTGTAGTACGTTGGACTTTTTTTATCCAATATCGATCAGTCCGCGGCCGATATTATGGCGTTATAAATTATACTTTTACTACATTCCGTAATGAGCCTCTTTTTGTTAATATTTGCCCGTCCCACGCTGACCGACTGACATCATCACGGCCTTCATAACTCATTCGTGTTTGATCTTAACATTGCTAATAACTTGGACCAGCGGTGCCCTCACAATGCATCATAACGTAATCATTCATTGCTGTAATAATAAATGCATGTGTCAGTACTCATTTTGTTATGATAGTAAATGTAATAACTACTTAGTTATATGTGAAACAAATTGACTGCATACATACCTACTACACACACGAAGCCTGTAATTTACAACATTAGATATGCAATTGAAAAGTGAATTGCAAGACTTCTTCCTAAGATAAAAAGTACAGGATTTTTTAAATGACGTTCTAAAAGAACTTATTTAAAAATCAAATGAGTTTTTCAGCCAAAACGGTCATAGTGCCTTTTCGGCCAGCATCTGACAGATATCCGCTTAAAGCTATGCAGATCAAAACAACATTAATATTTAGCGTATCCTCATCCCACGCCGCAGAAACGGAGCAAACAACTTTCTCAGTGCCACTTAATGCTAACGACTAACGAGTTTCATTAATTACCGATGCCGATGCACTGCCGCTCCCACCGGGGATATGTTAAATAGAAGCGTCATTAATATAGAGCTTGACCATCTTTATTATTGATTCAAACTTGAAAACATTTTATTGTTCTGCATTTTATTGATTTTGTTATAAGAAATTATTGAATAACAAGTGGGATGTCAGCATCACTTTTACACAAAACATTAAAATAATGATACGAACTTGATTGAGTCGACATTCATCTGGCTGACGCTGAGAAATAATAGCGAAACAAACTCAATAGTCACCAAGTATTTAGACTTAAAGTGGGTGACTTTACGTTATTTACTTAAAGTCACTAAGCCTATGAGTTTAAAGACAAACACTACGTTCTCTAGTTCCAAATCTTAATTTAGGAAGATTATTCTCGTACCTCCCTAAAACACTATAGTCGTAACTTCAAGGACGGTTTCAAATGCGAACTACGCCTATAAAACATTAATAATTTTAATACGCTGTTGTACCCCATGGTTAACTGTAACAATTTGCAAATGAAATAGCCTAGTTATTACTGTCCGATGGCTCTAGTGGGCGTAAGGGCCCTTTCACTGAGAACAATGGAAAAGTGGAACGGTTTAACTGTATTGTGTGGTCACAGCTTTATTATTTATAGTTGTGTGGATGCACCTTAACTGTAGACACTATGAACTATTAATGAATGAGTACACGACATTCTAAGATGTTTGTGTATCACGAACTCCTTATTTTATGTTGAGCCACTAAGGCTGTTGAGCCACATAACGCTTGAACAATATTGTGCTGTCAGATTTTAAATTAAAGTCTAATTTAATCTGTGGCTAAAGATTGAAAATAAAATTGAAACTGAATGAAAGTAAGAATTGAAAGAAAATAGTATAAAACTTACAATTTACATAAAGATGGAATGAAAAGTGCAATATATATCATGGAATAACAATACAATATTATTATACATATATAGAAGACAAAGATAAAAAAAAATAACGCACCATAGACAATAGATACTTACCATCAAACCATAGACGAACAAAATCACGAGGACCGGCGAGAAGCGAACCGCATGTTGCAACGATTCCCGAAATCGATATGAAATACGATAACACTAGGGTTCAGAGACCCCAGAACTGCAGATGTAACCGAAGACTAGTCACGAACCACAATGCTTTAGTTTCCGACTGTTCACTGTTCTGACACGCGATATTTAAAAACGTTTGTGTCAATACTTGCCATTTTCTCAGACTTTGTTTGCGAATTTTAAAGCTACGTACGGGGCTTGAGGCCCGTTGAGCTGAATGGTGCTAATATATGCGTCATGTTCGTGAACGGGCGCTGTCAGTAGGGACTGGTCATCTCTTAGTGGCTAAGGCTCGTTTTAATTTAATTTTTGAATAGTTTTTACATATTTTATATCGGATGCTTTTAACGTTCTGCATCGTTCTCACATGTATAATATTAATATGAACTATGTAACCAATATTTTGTAACCATATTTTGTTTAAAAGAGTGTCCATGGAGTTTCTTGCCCGTTCTTCTCCATAGGTACCTACTGCTTTGGAATGGGCAAATAGCTTCATCTCTCTGACTGACCGACACTAAAGTGCCTGTAATTGGTTTATTTGAAATAAATACTTAGTTTGAGTTGAGTTTTAATTAAGAAATTAGTGTTTCGTATTTTTTTTCCTCACTTTTGTTAAAAAAATATTATCATCATGAATTCATGGGACAATAGAAAATATGTCGTACATTTTAGGGTCATGGCAAATCGATTTCAAATTCAGAATTATTTAGAATGCGCCACAAACTACCAAAATATTTTCTGTTTTCCACTTTCCTAGTGTCTTTTGTTACCAACTAGGTTACTAGGAAAAATTATTCAAATTTAGAATGGGTTGATTCTAAATACGAATAATTTTTCCTTGCTTGCATTCCTTTAACAATGTTTTTTTTAAACTTTGACAAACAAACTCGCGTTTCGATATTGTCATAGACAAGTCAATGATAGGAAAGTTTTCCCATTACAACCGCGTATAATGATTAAGACTAACGTGCGTTTTGTTCGTTGATGGCCGTGGATAACGTAAACTTGGACAGTTTAAACGCATCGAACATTTATCGCTAATGGTTTCCATTTATTTGGTAGGTGATTAATTGTGTAAGATTGGGTTTTCGCGATACAAATGTATGGCGTATACAGTAGAAGTTGGCTAGGTAAAAGTTAATACACAACATCCAGTCATTGGATGATTTCCCAGCCTTAAAAAAGCCTTGTACCTTGTAGAGGTGTGATAGTGCCACCCATATTTCGCCAGTTTTGTATAAATCCCATGTAATACGGGGTAAGTCAGCTGATTAATGAAAATGCGCATATTGCCATTTCTTTAGACTACTAGGTACTCCATATGTCTTTTAGTAAAGGAATAAGCAACTGCAGTTGATTTTTAGAAGTTTCTGTAGAACTGTTTATGCAACTGGGGTAAAACATGAATCATGATAGTGGAACATAAATCAAATATTCACAAATCGAACGGTGTAAAATCGTTGGGTGATTGCTAGGTGCATGTTGCGTGCATCAGTCAAATATCCCATGGTTTCAATGCCAAATGCAAACGTCAAGGACATCATTTCAAATCCAAACACGCGATCATTACACGTTTACGACATAATAAAATCTGTTCCTAACGCGGGGAAACAAACGAAATACAAGGTGCCAAAACTATTTATTAACAACTACGAACACCATATAACACAAAGGAACAAAGATCGATACTGGCTATTCAATTTATTATATCATCTGGCAATGTAAATGTAGCATTAAAATGTTTTTGGAAATCATTCGAAGTTCAAATTAAATAGGAGACAATTCGCCAGTTCTGAATTCAAATTGTGGATTTTAACTGAAAGCGGAAAGGTTTAAACTCAAAGTTTTAATATTGAACTGCCGTTGCCTTTTGAAAGCATCCTCCCTCTCATTATAAACGTTATAAAGTTAGAGATTGCAGCGATTGAAATAATGGAGATCAAATTGGATAGAAATAATTCAGGAAAGGTGAATTGATTGTCTTCAATTCCCATTGTAACAAAACAAGGACCAGTAGGTACTGCGACGCCTAAGTGTCCTTTTGTTTATGTATTTATTTGCATAGTTACTATCACAGAAGTTACTATAGTTAGTAATTGAATTTAGTATTTAGTGTAAAGAGTCACATATTTAAAAATTATATTGTAAGTAGAAGGTATATTTTACAATAGTACAAATAAATATCAATGATACATCAGTGATCATACTAGGATAGCATATTCCACAAATAAAGATAGGTATTTAGGCACTTTTGTTTGCGAACTTTTTAGTCGAAAATTAATATTCGTATGGCGCACGCAAAAGCTAAAGCTCTACAGATTAGTCAAGCCAATGATCCCATAAAATTGTATTTGCCAAATAAATAAGAATATTTAAAAATAATATACTTAGATGAAAAACAATCGTTTTATTTCAAAACTGTAAAGACTCGTAGTATAATAAAAAGTTTTAAAATATGCTCGCTACGAATCCGTGACCCGACTTTGACCATCAATATGCTAATTTTGACGCATCGATAACATAATTATAGACTGTTAAAATTACTTTCTGCTATAATTATATATTACCCATAAAAGTTTGGGCGTTATTAACTCCTTTTATGAAAAAAATATAAGATTAATTTGAAGTTATGAGCCGTTTGTTATAAACTTGATGATACATCATAATTATTATGTTATTTATATCCACGTGACTTTCAAACATTCTGTCGATGTCTGTTACTTTAGCCAATTATGGTTTATAGCTCTGTCTTCGATGAGATTCTTTTATTCGGGTCATCTTGTAGCAGTTTTATCGCGTTTGACACTTACCAACTTTTTCGAATACAAATAACAGTCATTGTTAGAAACATTGTAACTTCCTCGAAGAAAGAAAACAAACCATAAATAAATAAAGAAAAAAAAAAACTTTCACAATTCCATTTTTAAAATTTTCCCTCCATAAAAAATAAAAAAGATGGTGTTGACATTCCGAACTGTCATTTCCGTGACACGTTAGCCTTGGCTGTATACTGCAAGGACAGACCCATCACCATATTGAAACCGAATGGTTCCCGACATTGTGATCGCATGATAATGTAACATGTGAATATATTACCTACGAGTAAGATAGGAATAGCTAGTGTACATGGAGGGACATGTAATTTGTTGTGAAAGTTATCAAAAAATTCACCAAATATAGACGATAGCTACAGCCGGAAACTTAGTTACCTCAGTATAAGCAGGGCTTTAGGTGTAGTAACAGGCCTCACAGGTACGTGTTCCACGCGCGCCTCAAAGAGATGTCAGCATGTGAAGCCGAAGCCTGCCGGGTAAGCGGGATTGTCCGGAAGGGTTACCGCTACGCCGAAAAATATAGGGATAAGGAAGGAACATGGATGGGTTTTATTCAGTAAAAGTCTGACACTCCCTTCCGCTTCAACCAGAGCGGGAGAGTCACTTGAAGATTTCCCACCATCAAAAAAAAAAGGTGTAGTAATGTAGGTAGGTAGGTACACGGAGTAAAAAAAATGCGAATACTTTCTGGCTCCTAACCAAAAAAGTCGAAATTGATTGAGTGATAGATATCTTGTCACCCAAAGTCTGACCTTTTAATTGATATGAAGTTTTAGATCAGATCAATGAGATGACCTCATTGGTCTAGTGGTCGCAAGCGCTACTGCTGAACATGCAGTTCCTGGGTTAGATTCTCGAGTCGGACAGTGTTATTGAGTTTTTCTATATGAAATTTCTCAGTAGCAAGCTAGATTACTCGTAAGTGCCCGGTTGACAATAGGCTCTAACAGACGAAATATGGGTGCACCTCGAACTAACCCTTCGCCGAATGCTATGTTGTTCTGCATAGTTATCACACTTACCTAATAAGGAGCTAAGGTTTTAAATAAAATTCTACTGAAATTTTCCGATATATACAATCAAAACGTCGAAAGTGCAGTTGCACATTTAGTTGCATTGAACGTCCAATAACAAGAACTCTAATAAAAGACTGTCGCCTTGTTTCCGGGATCAAAACCAACCATTGAAACCAACACAAAACCACAGCTAAAACATAAAATAACTTTCTTAAAAGATTTTGAAGACTCGTACCTCAGGACCAACATTTTCAATAACCGTTACACTTTTCGAAATATTTCTGCTGCTACATCCAACCTTAGAAATCTAACTTCTCATCTCCCCTCCAGGAACCAAGAAGATGGAGTACAAGACCAGGCAGTGGCACGAGAAGTGCTTCTGCTGCGTGGTGTGCAAGAACCCCATCGGCACCAGGAGCTTCATCCCTCGCGAGCAGGAGATCTACTGCGCCGGGTGCTACGAGGACAAGTTCGCTACCCGCTGCGTTAAGTGCAACAAGGTAGGACATGCTACGACAACCTCTTTGAAAGCATTTCCTTAGGGCTCAGGGTCAGGGCAGGGCCTTCTAGGCTCAGTGTCCGACAGCTACAAAACACTTCATTCAAATTGTATAGATGCGTTTTTTGTTGCTGTTGAAACGCCCTACAACAACAATAACGTTACTTTTTATGAATTTGTCAAAACGCGGATTTTGTTCGTGATTTGTATGAAATATAATGATATGAAATATACGAGAGTGAGTAGCCAGCCACGGCTAGTGAAATAGACTGTTTAAGGTACTCCTTAACCTCCTTAATAGTTACTACTTTGAATAGTTGTCCGTGCAAGCTGTTATATTACTTTATCTCTCTTTTCTCTTTCTTTCCTTTTTGTCTTCTTTTCTTTACTACTTTATGGAACAGTAATTGTTTTCACCAGCAGAGACTTTTAATCATTCCCGGATCTATCAGTCTGTATTAGTCCACTCAACTTATTGGACTAATTCCTCAATTATGATGGGCTGACCTTCAAAGAATTAGGGCACTAGGTTATTGCAATATGACGTTTATCATGGCCATAAATCTGATCTCTGATCCCACATGTTACACCCACAAGATGCGTTCAATCAATTGTTTATAGCAATTGTTTATGGCATAGTGTTGTTTATTGCGATTTTATAGTCTGTAACTGAGACTGCAGTCACCTGTCTAAGGTTAGATCTGAGATAGGAAGCGAAATAAAGGTCGTGATAGAAACTTCGCGATAAATGTAGAAGCGTGTTGAGACACTAGGTTTGCTCTTGTCTGAAGATAGGGAATCGGCTAAACTTAACTCTTCTGAAGTATTCTGTAAAAAAGTGAGTTTAAAGTGAGCTGTCATTCCATCTATGGAATGACAGCTCACTTCACCTAGGTTTTATCGGTGAGATTGTAACAGAATTGACCGCCTCGAATTTTAGAAGAAATAGTCGTAGTGCCTTATGTCTTCTTTTAGGCCCTCCCAGTAGACTAGTATCTGCTTTTACAGGACATTGTGAACATCATCCCCAACATCGATAGATCCCGATCGTTGTCAAAAGTGGACCATTTATTAAAGCTAGGCTATACGTACTCTGCCAACGAACTACACCAACAGACCTGCCCAACCTCCAAGACAAGTCTAAGTTTAATTTTTCTACACCAGCAATGGTAGTATATGTGAATCAATGTTTAATTTTAAATCTCAACGTACCGTATACTTAGAAATAAATATTATTCTATTTCTATTAAGGTTTTAACCCTTCACCTCCCCTTTCCAGATCATCACGCAAGGTGGCGTGACATACAAGAATGAGCCGTGGCACCGTGAGTGCTTCACGTGCACCAACTGCAACACGTCTCTGGCAGGACAGCGCTTCACGTCGCGTGACGAGAAGCCCTACTGTGCCGAGTGCTTCGGAGAGCTCTTCGCTAAGCGGTGCACTTCTTGCACCAAGCCCATCACTGGTTAGTGTTTTGCTTGTCAACAGACTAAATCCTGGTTTACTTACAATAAGAGAATCGCCAAGCGATTTGTGTACACAGACTGATGTTTACATCACTAGTGTAAACGAGGCTTTATGTTAAGGCTAATCACATTGAGCCCTAAATATTACACAGTTAAGGCATAGTTGATGTGACGAAGTATAGGTCTGATACAATTTGAAACACCATACCACAAAGAACGGGAGGGATGAGAAACATGAATGTTGCCATAAAAAAACTTGGATATCAATCGTTGATGATTAAGGCATACAGTGCACTATATTTTAAACGCACATTAAAAATAAAATAGTTTTGAGACAGCCGATCTCTCAATTAAAAACCAAATAAACCTTTTATTTGAATCCTCTTCTTTATTCCTCTTTATTATCATGCCAAATTTAAAAAAATCGACAAAAAAACATATTGTTACTTTCCAGGCATCGGCGGCACCCGCTTCATCTCTTTCGAGGACCGCCACTGGCACAACGACTGCTTCATTTGCGCGCAGTGCACGACCTCCCTGGTCGGCAAGGGCTTCATCACTGACGGCCCCGACATCATCTGCCCAGAGTGCGCCAAACAGAAGCTCATGTAAATACGACCACAGCTACCGCACAGCTACCTAACGCTTCTCTCCTGGCATCACATAACAACAGAAGCTTAACATCGAGTGAATCAACGAGAATCGATTAAATACAATCGATTGCATTTCGATTTAGTTAGTCGATTCTCCCAAAAAACAAATGTGACTAATGATGTATTTTATTTGTGTGCTTTGTAGCGAAAAAACCATACTACCGGTTGTCGCTAACGCCAGAGACTGGGTCACGTCAAATAAGCGGGATACATCCAGCGATGTGCTTTTCGACCTCGTTGACAAAATAAACTTTCACAAAGTCAACGTCAACCCTTAATGTTACTTAGGAAACGTGTTGACGATATTTTTATACAAAAAAATAACGAAAATCACAAAAAAAAATAATGTGAATGCACAAATTGTGTTATATCAAGTATTTAATTTCGCTTTTTGAAATCTTTTGTTTATATATATTGACTGTTTAGTTCTGACTAATTCAAGCCCTGTATTTATCGTTACGTAGGTATGTATTCGTGCTAATTGCCATATAATTTCGCTTTGGCTGTTGTATTAGTCTTTAGATTTATAATTGTCAATTTACCTAGTGCGATTCACACGATGCCTTAATAACATATCTAAGTCAATTTCGAGGGTATATTATTTCTCGTTGTATAGCCACCTTATTTATAAATTTTGTGATCTAAGTCTTGCCTTTCTTTGTACTTGTAAAAGGACAATCTACTGTGTTCAGGGTTTATAACTAAAGAGGTCCTACAACGCTTGTCTGGTGTTGCCAGATATATAATTTCTTTTATTAATAGACATCCTAATGGGTGGTAAGTGCTTGTCATGTAACATAGTATATAAGAAATTTATTGAAAGAGTAATGTACGTGTTATATTTTAAGTATTTATTTATACGGGAGTACGCACTTATTATCTGTGGGGACGCCGATGGTGTTGCCGTGTCACATTAAAAAAGTATGAGATTTTAGATGTAGTGTTGCCATATACGCCATCGGTAGGTCGCTGCCTAACACTAATGTTAAGTGACATCTAGTTTTACTAATAAAAAAATAATAATATAAAAAATATTTTTGTTCTCGAATAAGAATCAATCGCGTTAATTGAATGTTATCGATATTTTTACATGATGGTAAATATTTTAGCGTTTAGTGGTATTTAAGTGAGTAACATCTGTGTTTAGATCGCAATCGCGAGTCGACCATGTAATGATTGGGGAACACTTTATAAACGTTACTTGTTAAGGATTAAATTATTCGAATGTTGAATTATTAATTTATAATAATGTGTACACTTAAAAACAACCGCTTAGCTGTGTGATCTGATCTAATTAAATATTTCTATCTATCTATAGAATGTAAACTATGAAACTGAAATAAACGATTTAAAAGTATTTTTATTTTTCGTTGTTTATTTGTGTTATGTCCTTTCATTTATTATTGTTACCTTGACAACAACCGACAAAACATAATTAATTAGTTATGTGTTAAGAGACGACTGTTTTAAGTTTCCTATAATTAATGAATTAACAAAAAAACCTAAAGCACCTTCTATTTCTATTTTTTATTTTAATGGTACAACTGAATTTCGAACTACACAAAAATTTGTTAACCTATTGAACGCCATTGTCACAAGCAAGCGCGTACGCCAACGACTATAACACGAAATAAACAATTAAATCATTACTTGTGTGTGTTTATACAGATATCTTATAAATTGAAGCTCTCGTACCGTACCTACGTATTTTATGTCATGAAACAAATTAAAAGATATTGGGAAATTCACGATAGCAAGAAGAAATAAATTTGTAGCTTGGCGTGGAGGGCACGCGCGTGCGTTTATGCTCTGGCGTTGACAAAGTTAACCTTTTGACCGCCACAGTCTTGTATAGACGACAAACCAAAATGTGCCCAGCACGCCACGGTCGCGACTGGGTGACAGAATTTTAAACGTAAATAAATAATAATAATAATTTCGACCTCACTACTATTTTGTAGGTATTAACACTTCCGCTGCCAAGCACCCGGTTCCCGGGTCGAACGATAATTCGTTCACATGCCCACAACCCGGCTCCCGGGTCCTACATATAAATAGTTATATGTGGCTTGTGGCCATGCCCAGCACCCGCCTACCGGGTGCAAATCGAAACGTGCTACTAGGGTTGCCAAAAATAAGCTAGGTGAGAATAGTATGTACTTTTGAGTAAGTCTTTCATCAATTATTTATTTACTTTAAAGGATGAATTCGGAGCTTGGCGCTGAGGGCACGCTTTTTCATTTTTGACGTGGCGGTCAAAAGGTTAAATTAAAACATCGACCAAAAAGTTAACGAAACTAAGGTTAGATGAAAAGCCACCCACGACACCAGAGGCGTACGAAGCTAGCTCACCCTGCTTAATCTATACTAGTATTATAAAGTTGAAGAGTTTGTTTGTTTGAACGCGATAGTCCATTTATCGAGGAAGGCTATAGGCTATGTAACATCACGCTACGACCAATAGGAGCCGAGCAGCAGGTGAAACCGCGCGAGCGCAGCTAGTACCTTATAAACAAATAGCCGTGATGTTATATAGAATTTAAAAAGAAAAACATTCCACTTTTAGTTTTTACTTTTTTTAATTTACAAATGAGAGAACAAATAACTCCCTGCAGTATCACAAATGTATAGCAATTATACTAATAAATAGATCAATTTCACTTAATACTAGCCCTAGGGATTTGGATCACTATAAAGCTTTTTATAATAAGTAAGTAACAATATTTAAGTCATTTTTGATTTTGCAAAAAATCAAAAATATATAAAGTATCTAGCCGTTTATTGAGAATTCTCCTTATATAATAATATTTATGTAACAGTAATAATTTAAACGTTTTTATGTGGTGCCTATTGCTTATCTTAATAATTATTGCGAATAGCTCTTCTACAGTGTGTTAGTTTAAACGAGGGACATACTTCAGGGGGTACTATACTCATGAAAATCAACAACCTGAAATGACGAAAAAAAAATCTGCTGTTCAGTACATTTATGTTCGCATAATTCGTCAAGATGTATGGAACAGCTGATATTTTTTTCACATCTCACGAGTTGGTCCCATGGACAAAGTTGTTGATTTTCATGAGTACTATACAACCTGAAAGTATGTCCCTCGCTTAACCTAACACACTGTATATTATCTTGGCACTGTATATTATTTTCCGTTGTCATAAATTTGTCTAATCGAATCGGCTTTGTTTCACAACTCGTTCAAACTAGTTTAAAAAAATTAAAAATTACTTATACTATTGTGATATACAATCAAAACATTACAAATGCATTTTGAATCTATACAAAATAAATTAAAACTTGTCGATAATTTTATCCAAAATACTTCGAAATAAAATATAACTGCAACCTTTGGCAAGAGATTACGTCTTTGAAGCTGGGCTACTGATTTTTGAAACACACGTTACAATAGGGATGAGGACTAGAATATATTTTTATTTAGCCGTCAGATAGATTATTAAAAAATATAGGACACGTATTTTTTCTTTTTTACGTAATCAAAAAATTACGTCGATACATTATGTTAAAATGTGGCATGGCGTCACTCCTATGTAGATTTTATACTGAGTTGTGACGTAGCGCTCAGATTAATACGATAAAGCAAAAAATACATGTATATTTTATTATCTGGCTAACGGACTAAATGGTGCTAAATCATGCGTCATCTCTTAGCTGCCACGGATATTTTAAATTGTTTTTGATTAGGTACTTTTTTTTTTTTTTTACGGGCGCTTTTTATATTCTGTGTCGTTCTCACAAGTATACCTAATTTCAACATGAATGATGTAATCCATATTTTGTAACCATATTCTGATTTAAAAGTGTCTGTGGAGTTTCTTGCCCGTTCTCCGTTCCGTTTGGAATAGGCAACTAGCTTCATCTTTCTGACTGCGGTCAGTCAGAAAGATGAAGCTAGCTCAAATAAACCAATTACAGGCACTTTAATTGACAAAGGGTCGACCCTTTGTCAATTAAAGTGCCTGTAATTGGTTTGTTTGAAATATAATTTTTACCCTGTCATCATCCCTATTTCCAATTTGTATTATTTTGTTACCTAATAAAGTCAGTAGTAACGCTATAGTGTGTTTTCATCCCATACAAGCAACTGCATACCTGTGCAAGCCCTAAAGTGCACTTAAGCCCGTTTCTCTAAGCGACACGTAAATGAATGCCAAAAATAAAAACGCACTGTTCAATTTTCAACGCTCGGGTTAGCGCCGAAAGTTGAAAATCTTAGAGCACGCATTTTTTAGTAGCTGAAGTGGTAGTAAAACCAGGCGCAAGAGTGTTGCTAGCATAACCCCAAACAACACCATTTATTTTGTCATTCCCTTATGTTGATGTGATGAGCCATATTAATAGATATGCCTGGCTATGCAAATGCCATTAAATACACCTTAAAAAAAAAAACAATAAAATAAAAAGCTACCTAAAACTAAATAAGTATTCGCTAAAACTCCTCATCATATCAGTCTGTCCCGAAGTATTTCTGTCCGAAATGGTTCGGGGCTACGGGATGTAGTTCCGATGTTAACATCTTCATCTTAGGCACGTAGTCAACGACTGCTTGCGCGGCTGCCGGGGTGCAGAACAAGTTGGATAGGATGATCCTGTCTTCTTTTACACCGTGCTGGGTGAGGACGTTTACGGCCTAGGAACACGTAAAAATTGAGTCAAGTAACGTGTTACAAGGGTATGTTGCCGTAGATGTTGGCAGAAGGGCGCCGCGCCCTTTGGTCGTATATATTTATGAATTGGTTCTTAGGTCATTTATTCATTTGTTTAACACAACAACACTCGTTCTAAAAGCCAATCATTTAAAGAGAATAGTCAAGGTCAAGGTCATGTTAGCCGCATGCATAGTGACCGCTGGGCAATAGTCGCTACAAGGTGGGTGCCTGAGGCTGGGCGGCGCCTTCGAGACCAGCGTAGGAAGAAATGGCGAGACGCATACCGTTTCCATCCTTTAGGATGGATCGAGGTGGCTTAAGAGAAAGATGTCTGGAAGGATTTGGGGGAGGACTTTACTCAGCAGTGGGACAGTGTAGCCTAAGTAAAAAAAAAGGCTAAGTAAAGTGAGCGTCGAATTCGCGCACGAAGGGTTCCGTACCATTACGAGCAAAAAAATAACGATTGTTATATGGGAGCCCCCTTAAAAATTTGTTTTATTGTAGTTTCATTATTAGCTAAATATTCTATGAATATTTCAAGCGTTGCCGTTATCAATATCGAGCAAAAACTAGCAAAAATAAATCACATTTGTCGTATGGGAGCCCCCTTAAATATTATTTGATTCTGTTTATTAGTATTTATTGTTATAGCGGCGACAGAAATACATAGTTTGTGTAATTTTCAAGTGTCAAACTATCACGGTTCATGAGATACTGCCTGGTGACAGACGGACGGACGGACAGACTACGGAGTCCAAGTAATAGGATCTTATTTTACCCTTTGGGTACGGAACCTTAAAAGCCATGGAGTATTTACCTACTCTTCTCTATTAGGAAACAAAAACTTGGACCTGCATGCCTTGCTTCTGAAATTTCATAAGTGAAACATAATTTGGAAGCCACCCCAAAACATAAACACAAAGAGTGATACTTTGATGTCCATATAAATAGTGGATACCGAAAGCCAAAAACGAATTCTTATCCTTTTTTTATCTTACCTGTTTCACAGTATTGCCAGTAGACATAATAGGGTACATGAGCAGCACTTGTCTGCGTGCGATGTCTTCAGGGAACTTCGCATACACCACGTGTGCTTCATGCGTGTCTGTATCACTCTCTACAAGAATCTTGCCAATACGGATAGAGCGGCAACAGTCTCGGAGACCCTGGAAATGTTATTGTAAAGTAATGAGTTTTATTTTGTAAGCATAAAGCTAATAGTTGTCAACATCTTCTGTGTGTAGTCAATCTAGTAATAAGGTTCTTGATTTATATTATCAAGCATAGAGGATTTAATGTTAATGTAATCCTCTTCTATAAATTCTGATCTATGCTCACAGAGCATTAATATAATACTGGAATAAGCTACAATGCTGACATATGCCTGCTGTGACTGGACAGGAATACTCAAGTCTTTGTGGTTCTGTCATCTCTGGATTTCATATCTTAGTGGTTCTTTCATATCTTATCATTTCTGGATTTCAGTTTCCCAAAATAAATATAATCACCAAAAAGTTTCGTCTTTTATTTGGATTAATAGCTTCTTAAGAAATGTGCTATTTTACCAAAACTGTACATATATTCAAAGACCGAAATCAAAGTCTATCTATGTATTTAATTCAATTGTATTGCATGCATGTACAGACGCCAGCACATCAAGCTATCCCTAACTGTCAAATTTTCTCAATTAAAAATGAACCTTATATCTTTGCAATAAAGTTGAAATACTATCAAAGAAATTTGACAGATTGTGGTAACTTGATGTGCTGGCCTCTGTACTTTCTTTTAAAATATATATATTTGTTATTGTTGTATTTGTGTAGCATTAATTTATATTTATATGTCATCCATGACAAAACATAGAGCATATAGTATGTTTGTAATTGTTTTATAAGACTTATGCCCGTATTACAGAACCTCACTCAGTACTCAAGCATTGCTTGAGTCTCAATTAAAGCCATTTGATTAGTTGAAACTAGTTTTAAGTAATGCTTGGGTCTTGAGTGAGCTTCTGTAATACGGGCCTTGAAAGTTTTAACCAATGTTTTACAAATAAATGATTCCGATTCTAGTTTCATGCAACTGCTAGGTGACATTTCTTTCAAATGTTAAATTAGAAGGAGGTTGTATACCAGTAAAAAGTAATAACCTTACCTGTTCCATAGCCTCCCCAGACCTGACAATAGACACTCCACAGTTCCCTGCCCCATACTTCAGACCCTTATACAACGCCCCAGTAGGAGTCACCACCTCACAATCTGTGAATGGCAGCTTGTTCAAGCTCTCCTCAATCACCAGACGGATGAGACGGTCTGCATAAAACTTGAAGTCACTGCGGGATGTGTTTCTGGAAAGGTGTATGGAGGATTGTGTTTTAATGTATGTATTTTTAGTGCCAATGTGTAATTCAGACATTGTGTACATTGAGTCATATTTCTATACTAAGGTGAGCTGTTTTAGGCAATGAGTAAAATTATTGATATGCTAATAAATCCTCTAAATTATAAATAGCCCAACTCAGTTTCATTTATTGAAAGTAGAAAATACTTTGAACATCATTTTAACATTTTGTCATGCTTCACTTAGAATTCCAGAAGGTAGTAGATTTCTTAAAAATCATAAATATGTAAATTTCCTCACAAGTTTATCAGCTGCTGTCAATCATAATTGATAATAAATACATTGGCATTGTTATTGTTGATTCAGTAAGAGGTTAGGATTATGATACTTATAAAATATACCATGGACATTATTGTAATTTTGTATATTTTCAGGTCAATTACATCAACCGTGAGCCAGTAACATTAGCTGTGTCTCACTAATAATAGCAGAAACATACAAAAACTTCACAGAAAATCGTCTACAAAATGGACAGTCAATATGTACCAAATGAAAAGGCAATGGTTAAACACAGAACATATTATACATATTTGTTAATGAGCAACCTAATTTGAATTTGGAAACATTGTTGAATCTTCTTATCTACGGTAAGGGCCATAAGGCCTAGAAATAACCTCACTCACTTGTCCCTTAGAATGGTCTGTAGCTCCTTAATATTGTCGTTGAGGGGCAACAGCGTCAAGTTGTCACCAAATTGCTCCTTAACATCAGCGGCGTCCCACTGCCTGATCTCGTTATCAATTAAATCCATGTTGTATAGATTTTATAAAATATAGCGTGAAATTGACATGAACAGAATGGTTCATTGATATTTTATTTTGACAGTTGCGACGAAATCAAAATATCATGTCAGTCAATAATGTCAGCTGCTGGGTTAACGTTCAGAAACTACGCATTATTTTTAACCTTTTCACCGCCAAGCACTTAAATAGTAGTTCCTGATTATCGTGTCACCAGCGCAGCGACACAACTTTATAAATGAAGTTTTCACTTTAACTATTCTGTTCGTTAGGTATGCATTTATACCTTGGCGCTGGGCGAGGCATCACGTCCTGTGTACGTTGGCGGTGAAAAGGCTAATTTAAAAAAAACTTATTTTGCATTCAGGCATTTTTACTTTAATAATAGAAGCGGCCAATTTTGTCATTTGTTTTACAAGCGGTGAAGTTTGGTCAAAACGTTGGAATTGTCATTGGCTTATCAATACGAACCAAAGAGTAATATAATAAGACTGATCATACGAACTTCCTGAGTAGCATAGCAGCTCAGGGTATAGGACTGTGCCTAGTTGCACACTCATTACTCACGTTGCCAGTTTTGTTCCATTGTATTAAAGGCCCTGCGCGTTAGGAAGAAAAACTAATAAAAAAACAAACATAATGATTACGCATAACTCTTTATTTGCCCAGAAAATACAAATTAATGATTGCAAGAATATTTCCACTTTAGGTTGTAGATTACAATGCTCTGTCGCTTTAGGTCTGCACGTTGTAACCACAAAACTTCCATCACAAAAATATATTTATTAAAATATTTTATTGAATATGGAACTGTAACCGCTAATTAGTTCTACCGAGAACATTTACAACAACAGTTTACTTTGTAAATGCGAAAATATATTACATAATAAATAATAAATGCGTTAGTGATTACATTTTTATTAACTATTATTTTTATTACCCTGAATCATTTCTCAGAAATGAAAGTCAGGTTGGACAAGGTTACATCATAATCATTTTGGTAGTGTACACGACGAAACAAGTTTTATGAAATACAATAATAATAAGAACATTCTGAATCAATTCAGAATACAAAGTGCTTCAAAGACAAATAATAGTAAAAAAACGTATGCATTTATTGCAATTTGAACCCCTTGACGTTTGGTGTTATAAATTCGTTGACGTAGATGTTGATAACATTATAGAACTATCGTGTTGAATTAATTGTAATAAAGTTTGTGATGATAATTATAAAAGTCCGTCGCATCGACGTCGAAATAAAATCAAAGCAGAGTTGCACGCTAGCGTAGGTCAAAGGATTATCAAGCGAATTAGCTTTTCGTTTACAAAATTAGTTAAAAACATCGTTCAACTAGGTTGAATGTCAGCACGATATAATAATTAATCTCCTTCATTGAATTTCTGTAGACGTTGACATGATCTCCCAAACAAAATAAATAAAAAGGATGATAAAAAATAATGTTACAAAATAAACTCATATCAATGTACTTTCTTCGAGGTGGCGAAATTAAAGGCTACAAAGCTTTCTTACTGCATTGTTTTAGTTCGGACTAAGTACCTAATTCCCGATCCCCATTTAAACCTAGCATTCCCCACCTTATGAGTCGATTGTCAATACTACAAGTATTCCTAGAGCTCACCCTTGTTAATGACAAAGCAATGAACTGGACAAAAATAACAACCTATTTGAAATAGCCTAGGTATATTAAAATTGTGACTTCTATAAACGGTTCTAGACGAAATTGACCTTTGCTAAAAACTATGCTAATTTGCACACTGACTCTGGTAAGGCCCAGCTTTAGGAGGTACCGCGACCGACCATATTTGATACTTTAAATATGAGCATAGTTTTTAATCACTTCCAAAGGAGTTATGCTTTCGAAATTCTGTGAGCATAGATGTGAATTTATGACTAAAAATTAAGCTCCTACGTTTAGTATAAAATAAGGCCTTAGCGATAGATTGAACGCGAGCCATTTTACCACAAACAGGTCAATTAGCGGATAGTTACAGGGCTTTATCTATACTAATTTAGTAAAAGTGAAGTTAGAATATCGCTATTTAGCGTTCCTTCGTTTATCCAAAGCTATCGTGTAGTTTTAATTTAACGGATAAATCGAGTCTAATTATAATTCATCACAACAGTGTGATCGCCGACGGTAGTCGACATTAGATAACCGTGAACGCGATTGGACATTGAATAGACGCCTTATATAATAATTTGTATGAGTCCAATATCAGCGTCGACTAAATCTAATTAAGTCTATGTATTCACAACGACCGCGTTTACGTTACATAAATGCCGTCGGTTGTTAAGCTTTCACGCGATAACGTTAACTTACACGTTAGCGTCAGTGCGTGGAAGTGTCGATTTGAACTTTCTTTCGCCCGTTTATCCGAGGCGCGTTACGTTAGCAGCACACGTTCTTTTATAAATCTAAATGACTAGATTTATAAAAAAATGTGTGCCGATATTAAAATTAGTTTCCTCCAAATGTACACTAAACGCCCCCAAACTGTAAATTTAACTGAAACTTTGCATTTTTATTGCTTATTCCACTATCAGGAATTACATAATTACACTTTGTGCACTTGTTTGACAAGCATATCAAAGTATTACACCTACGCACCGCACTCAACGGTTTACATGAAGCGCAAAACATCGTAACATTTACAAAGTGTATAGGTAAAACTATCCCTTTAAAAATAAATTATAAAAAAAAAATCACTAAGTTTTTTTTTCTTTAAGTAATAAATACGACAAAATAACAACAAAGAAGAGCTTTTATACAGGTCTTGATGAAACAATAATTTAGGAAAGTGTACAAAATTCTATTACTTAACAAAAGATTTGTACGGATCCCTTACACAATAATTCTCACACATTTCTATACTGGGAATGTATCTTCCATAACCATAATGATTTGAACAATTTAAAATTTCTTATAAATTATTCAGGGTCCCTTAGAATCAATCTTCAACTAATCAATCAATTATTAAATTCCCTAGATTTGAAACCACGTCAAACTTAAATTCTTATTTAACTAAATCCGAGACCCTGTCGTAAAGTAATTTGTCAAATATTATATACTATTTGTAACAATTTATATTTACGTAATGGCTCTTTTCCTTTTCATCATCATTACTAACTAGTATTTACTAAAAATATATTTTGCAAACTGCAATTAAACATAGTCCCGACCTAACTGCATCGAAATTGTGTCATGTATATTTAAAGAAAAGTTATAAGTACAAAAGTAACATGAATTTAAACGTAGTCGAATAAACCTTCACAAACAAAGGATAATATTATGTAAACAATCTGAAAAGAAAGCTAGATTTTAAAATTTTCTGAAAAAAATACAACGTATAAATGGCAAGATGTGTGTCATTCACTATAACATTAGACATTATGACATTACATTATTTACAACATTGTAGAACATTTGTAAAACGACTGTACACGACTCTAAAATGGAGTCTTACTGTATACATATGGACATTATGTCAATTCGATGCAGCCTTTAACCTCGATAGCACGTATCCTAAATCATCGGAACACAGATCCTATATAAAAGCATGTATTTGACACCATGAGAGCGCCGCCACTACCAATGGACCACTGACGAAGTTGCTCGAATGCTTGAACTACACTAAATAAGTGCCTGTTGTTTCTGTACTCACTCCAAAGTGCCAATTAAATAATTTTCTATTTAAAATAGATATTTTAAATAGAAAAGAGTACATATTTATATCTATTTTGTACATATCCAGTTCATGGCAAACAGCTTAATTATGAGCTCAAGTGAAGAAATTATCATTTGTCCACAACCAAGATTTTTGTTCCAGCAAGATACCCGCGTATACTTCAAAGATAAATCAACAGTTTTATTTGAAATATCAAGTCCAAAATGTGTTTCGAATACAACTGTTAAATTCAATTTTAAACCAACGTTTAATTAAGTTTGGTATAATTCGAACAGTGAGCAGATTTCGTCAGTGTTAACAAGAGCCATGCATCGGCCGCATTGCCGCAAGCAAACAGTCGATCTAGCGTGGAATGTAACGCAGGCGACGACGTCTCCAGCGTCGACTGACCACGATTGGACACCACCCCCGACACACATAACAAACATCATATTATGCAACACTTATAAATTCGTAGGACATTTAAAAAATTGAGGTTAAAATTATTGTAAATGATTCAGTAAAACACTGGTTGATATTGGCAACGGTCTGGTCCCCATTCTGTAACTGAACGGCGGGCCTCATGGAGCCGGCGATCGAGCCCAATCGTGACCAAATAAATAACAGCCATAACCTGTACAATATAACTAGCACATATCACATGTGACGCGACTAGTGCGCGACGACGCCGTTCCTTTGCCGCGGGTAACCGTTGTAGTTCACTTGCTTGATGGGCACGTCTGGGATGGGCTCAGGTTCGGACTTGGCCTTTTTGCCAGTTTTGGGGGATAAGTATGCTTTGTAAAAGAACTGCGCGAAGAGGACGAAGTACGAGAAGTACATGGCCATGGAGAGTTTGATGTTGATTTGGCTAATGTGACAGCTGGTGGGGGTCGAGGTCGCCATGTAGTTGTGCGCCCAGATGTTGATGGCGCAGCCCACGATCATCTGCGACAGCTGCAGCACCGTGATGGTCATCGCGAGCATCTTCGGCGGGTACTTGCCCATGCTCACTAGCGCGTAGTACGAGTACATTACACTGGAAACAGGAAAAACATATCATTAAAGCTGATTTGCTATACTGGGTAGATAAAGAATTGTTACACAAAGTAGGTTATCTGGAATTGAATTGATTTTAAGATGTCTTTAATATTCTCAGATCGCTAATCTACACTAATAGGTATTATTAAACGGGAAAATTTGTTTGTATGTTTTTATGTAGGGGGTAATCTTCGAAACTGCTGATCCGATTCCGAAAATTCTTTCACTAATGGGAAGCTACGTTATACCTAAGTGTCATAAACTAGGAAGATTAATAAAAAAACACGCAGTCATAGTCGCAGTCGGAGTGCCAGTAAATAATAATTTAATATCTAGAATCAAATCTTTTGCCACTAATTGTTTTTCTGCGTGAAAACTATTACTTCCACGTGAAGTGATTATTAAATCCGTTTTTAATTGATTTAAAATTGTTTTAAATAAAGGATTATGGTTACGATGATGATTATTTACCATAAAACTAGTCTATTGTTTTTATTAATAGCGTCGTATAAAAAGCTGTAAACGAAAACGACGTTTTGCGCGTGTAACTTTTGATAAATATTGAAATTGAAATAAATTACATTACATAATTTTTGCGCACGGGTTCGCTCGCGTGCATGTCGAAAAATATCCCAGAGAACGTACCAGAGAATCGTCCAGGTAAATAATGTATTAATTCCCTTTTTTTTAAGGTGGGAAATCATTAAACGATGATCACCCGTTTTGGGTGGAGCGGAAGGGAGTGTCAGACTCTTACTGACTCAAGCCCATCGATGTTCCTTACTTAGCCTTCTAACATCTTCAACCACCATCGTTATATTCCAGAAGAAACCGCATGAAAATCCGTTGGGTAGTTTTTGAGTATCGTTTTCAGACAGACAGATAAATGTAAGTAGATAAGTGGTACGAACTGGTCTGAACAACAAAATTATTTTTGAAAGAGTCCTTAACTGACATCAAAAATTAAAATATGTTTATATGTATTAAAATAAATGATGCTCTTAGTAGTCTATTTCTAATTATTTAAACTATTTATAATTATAATATTGTTGGCAAAAAATACTGTTAATCTCTCTTGCATTGTTCGATTGCAAATTAGAATACATACAGAACATCGCGCCTTGTTAACCCGAAGAGTTAGACAAGGGTTGTACTCATAGCAGGTACACCCACATTTCGCAAAAAAAAAACACAAAGTACCATTAAATTACTTCACTAATTAATTTAATGCCCATACGTATGTTGATAAACGGACCATGCAGGTAAACGTTCAGTAAATGATACACGTCAGTACCTAATACTTAGGAAGTCTGCCACAATTGCAGGCCGGGCTATGAATAGAGCAATTTGTTGGGATCAAATATCACACCTTCTGCGAAACGCGCTACTACAAGCGGTTCAGAGGAAACATTTACTTGGGAACAGCGAAATGTGACGTTATTTTATCTTATTTGGAGCAGTTTTGGCAGTCATTAAAATATGCCAACCACTAGGTTTTTTTTTTCAAAGAAATCTTCTCTACAGGTCTTGAGGTGATCTTGCCATTTTATCTAAATAAATATTTTCGCGCATGTTAACATGGCTTACATAATTTTTATTCAGATTATTTTAATCCCAGCCACGCCTTTGACTTACATATCCTTATCATTATTATCGCTGATTGATTTATTGTAAACATTTCATTTTAATCCAGGTGTTCTTTCAACCAAATCCAGATAATCAATCATTCACGATTCATTAATCCACCAAAACGAAAACTTTTGTGTTAGGTACGTCTTGGGGGAAAGATGAATGGAGCCATTGAAAAGGCCTAGTCATCGGTTTTATTATTGTTTTTCTCTGGAAATTAGTAGGAACCGTCGGGTAGGAAATATCCGAAAGATTTAGCAGACGAGAATAATCTGAGTTTATCTGAGGTCTCCTCATAGTTTCCAAAGCTCCCTCGACTTTCTGTACCTACCCATCCCATAGTAATTGATCCGGGTCTGTGTGTTTTTCTATCTATAATATGTATGTATTTACAAAAAAAAAAATGTATATAAGTAGTTTATCAGCCATCTCGTTACCATAACACAAGAATTAGGTTGCTTAGCTTGGGACTATATGGCGTTGTGTGAAATGTCCAAGGAAATTATATCATCCCTTCACTTTAAATCTAGATATGCGATTGATGACAACTCTCACCACATTGATTGTCCATCCCTCAATTGTTTTAGCATTCAACCGGCCATTCTCAAACGTGGTATCAATGTTCTCAGAGCTTGTACATAGGTACGTTCGTGGACAGTGTCGAAACATTTTGCTAGTGCAAAACTCAATGACACAATGGCGATCTGCGAAACTCGCCCAAGGCCTCAAGGTCCAAAGGCTGCCATTAGAGCAATGAATTGACTTCCTTTAAAAATAATTCGTTCAATTTAGATGTTATCGACACTATAGAAACTCGACGGGACATCCATATCTCTTCGTATAAAGCCGGAGCGGTTGTGGGAGGATCCTAAATTACAAATGGCGACTGGCAGTGCCTGCCAGCTGTATAGATTTTTCTGGACACCAAACTATCATTGTTTCGTTTATAGATTTGCATTTTAATATGTCAAACCTACATTTCCAAGCGGATAGCTTTCATAAATGGTGACCGGAAAAAAGACTGAATTATTTCTATTTATGGTGTTTAAAAATATTATTCTGAGCTCAGCATCCGATGCTAAGAATATTCTAACCATGAACTTATCTACACTAATATTATAAAGAGGAAAAAATTGTATGAACTCAACAACAATTGAACGGATATGGATGAAATTTGGCACAAAGATAGATCATAGTCTGGAATAGCATATAGGTTACATTTTATCCCGGAAATATGTACGGTTCCCGTGGGATAATTTCCTACTTACACGCGGGCGAAGCCGCTGGCAAAAGCAAGTATTTAATATTTCTACTAATTAAACTGTTTGGCACCGATTTATTAATATTCATGATCATTGTCCAGAAAGTACTTCCATTGCCCTGTAATCAAGTATCCAATCAATGTATATGTGTGCATGAAATAATTTAAGTACAAAGCCCTCTATGGCTGTTTCAATGCTGTCATACTACTCTATACAATGAGCTTCGATGGTCGGCCACGCCCACACGTTCATTACTCAATTGGGTAAACAAAAGATCCATCAAAGAAGTTAATGAAACGCTGGTATAGATTGGCAGTATGCCGGACACATTAAATTGATTGGCAATTAACCTAACAGACATATACAACAGGTTTACTTATTATAAATGTCGATGCAAAAGCGGATAGTCTTAATAATAAAGTTTTATTTTTTATTCGATCGATCAATGTGCCGATAGCCATGAATGACAGTCAATGCAATCACCAAAAGCATCCACCAACATATGAGAAGGATCTCGTTAGGCAACTCGATCAAGGGCTAGATTCAGATATCGGCACTTCTGGGCCAGTGCCCATCGTATTGTTAGGAGGTCCCTCGCTTTGGAGCCTTGACCATCAATTACTTGGACCCTGTCCCAATACTGGTTGGGTACTATTTTTTATATATTTAAATGTTTTATATTCTAATATTTAGAAATATAACCTGTATGCTTCAAAATAAATAAGAAAAAGTTGATAAAAAATAAAGGATTCTTACCTATGGACACAATAGTTCATGACGACGAACCAGCGCGCCGAGGACGTGTACTCCGTGAAGGAATACCAAGTGTATAGTAGGACGGTGATGTGGTGGTACCAGTGCAAGAAGATGAGGGGCTTCTTACGTAGAACTATGAACACGGTGTCACCTAACTCCGGCAGCTTCGATAACACGAACATCCATGTCCAGAAGCCGGATACTTTGTCTTGTTCGATGAAACTGGAAATTAGAAAAGATATTAATTAGTATTTTATGGTAACATAAATGTAATAATTTACGTTCAAGGAACGTTAATTTGTGTTGAATCAACGATGAGAAGAACCATGCTAAAAGTTTTGAATGCCAAACGCGTCTATCTCAGAATCTGGCATCTAAACTATTCAAGATAGGCGGAGAATTGGCGCTGTGGGAGGTCTATCTATAGAAGTATAGAACCATTAATAAAAAAAGGAAACACGGCCAAGACGAACTCAAAAGTGCTAGCTCATTCTTTACGCCCACCAGACCAGACTAAAGAAAAATGAGAATCGAATTCAATCTTCAAGAAACCGTCAAATTGTTTAAGCGTGTCCAAGAATTAGAACATGAAAAACTGTGACTAATTCAAACAAATCAGTCATCTACCGACAACTGGTGAACAACTGTGTGATTGATGTACTAACATTCATTACAAGCATTAGCTGGTGTAATGTGGCGTATAAATGGCGAATGTTTTTACATGTCCGATAACAAAAAATCGCGTGCGCGTGTAATAGAATTTAACACGCGAGCAATGGGAATGGAGCCGTCTTGTCTATTAGGTAGGACGTTAATTTGTGTCAGTTGTATGAGAATGTGCTAGAATTAGCGGTGATTATTTTAGTTATCTTGGTGATGTAGAAGCATGGTTGCGTCTCGAATAAAGGTGTAGTCTATTTATAGTTATGTTTTATGATCAGGATATACTGGCTGCGATTTATGTAAAACGGATACAAGAAAAAAACAAGAACATTTCACGATTTGCGATTCAATAGTAGATCTCGAACCAGGATAGGAAAATACCGAAAGAGAAACCAGTACTTTAAATATTAGTACAAGTGCACACATCGGCGTAGGCCTAGGCACTTCCTTCGCGTGGAAGATATGAAGGACATCATAACAATTTTGGATGAAGAAGAATCTTCCAATAAAATGTAAACACCAGGGTAGTATAATCGGGAGGTTCCTGCACATCATCAGGCGAGAGGAAACGCCCGGGTGTCACCACTGCGAGGATCGCCCAGAGGACACGGTAGAGCACACGTTGCAAACCTGCCCCGCATGGGCAGAGCACCGCCGTGTCCTCGTAGAGGCGATCGGCGGCGGCGACCTCTCGCGCCCGGCCCTAGTGCAAGCCATGGTCCGGGGCGAGAGGGAGTGGGAGGCAGTCACCTCCTTCTGCGAAAAAGTCATGCTCGCGAAGGAGGTGGCGGGATGGGAGAGAGAAAGGTCCTCCCGTCCCAGCCGCCGCGGGAGACGCTCCGGGCGTCGGGAGCCACGTGACGACTCCCGGCCACCGTAGGCGCGGGCCTGCGGGCGGTGAGTAATGGGTGACTCACCGTCCGATCAGCACCAGACCCGTGCCGTACGGCGCGTTTATGTTCCACGCGCGCCTCAAAGAGATGTCAGCATATGAAGGGGCCCCTCAGGGCCAAGCCTGCCGGGTAAGCGGGATTGTCCGAAAGGGTTACCGCTACCCCGGAACATAAAGGGCTACGGAAGGAACATGGATGGGTTTTAGTCAGTAAGAGTCTGACACTCCCTTCCGCTCCACCCAGAGCGGGAGCAGTCATTGGATGATTTCCCAGCCTTAAAAAAAAAAAAAAAAAAAAAGGGTAGTATAATGAATATCGACATATTATCCCTATATCGTCATCGTTATTCATATACGCAATAGATAATGTTTACATAATGACATTTACATTTGTGAATCTTTGACAGTCGTTACGGGTCGTCAGAAGCCCGAAAATCTGACAGCCAGTCTTACCAAAGGGGTATCGTATTGCCCAGTTACTGGGTTGTAGAGGTCAGATAGACAGTCGTTCCATGTAAAATACTGGTATTCAGCTGCATCCCGTTAGACTGGAAGCCGACCCCAACATAGTTGGGAAAAGGCTAGGCAGATGATGATGATGACTGTTTACATAATGAGTCTGACGTCATAACAGAAAGTGGAGGTGCAAACTGTCATACTATATTAATTACAGACAAGGGACTGACCACCACCTCGCAAAGCAGAGTTATTTTTATATTACTTCACAGTAGGAAGAAGATGAAGCTATCCGTCCTGTGCTCCGTCTCAGTCTCACATTGTGACTCAGCTTTCAAGTTGATTAATTAATATAATAATGAATATTATTTGTTTGTTGGGCAGATGTGGCCAGAAACCGCAAATAATACATAGGTTTGGAAGGAAAAATTGAGGACGTTTGTCAAAATTAAATAAACCAAGGCTGATAAAAATATTTAGTCTATTAATTTGAATGCTATTTATAGTTTTTTTTTTAAACCACAAAGGATAATAAAACAATAAATATTTGTCCTGGATTGTGAATTCCAAGTCATATCAGTTTCAATTTCTCTGTCATTAACCTTGAAGTAGTGAATAATGTTTATGAATCAGTTAAAAACTAACATAGAAACTACTGTCATTAGAAAACCAGATTTCCTTTTATTAAGACATCGTAAATATAAAAATGTGATCACAGCAGATTTCCTGTACTGCAACTTCTGGTTATCTACAATATTAAATCAAAAACTAAAAATGAAATGGACTAACTAATTTATGATTAATAATTTAATTTTAATTTTCTATTTTTAATAATTTATGTATTACTCGAATTAAATTATGACATCCCTTTTCTCTATTATGTTTTTGGATAGTCATGACCACATCATCATATGCCTAGCCTATTCCTAACTATGTTGGGGTCGGCTTCCAGTCTAACCGGATGCAGCTAAATACCAGTATTTTACATGGAGCAACTGCCTATCTGACCTCCACAACCCAGTAACTGGGTAATACGATACCCCTTGGTAAGACCGGCTGCCAGATTTTCGGGTTTCCGACGAACCGTAACGACTGTCAAAGATGCACAAATCACAGCCGGGACCAACGGCTTAACGTGCTTTCCGAGGCATGCAGGAGTCTCGGTATGTAAAGATGGTCACCAATCCACGGCCAACCCCGGCTAGCGTAGCTTAACCTGGTGGATCGACCTGTGCGGCTGTTAATACTTAGCCACGACCTCCTCATAGTCATGACCACAATGACTGTGTTAATCAATAATCATTCCAGAGGGGAAATTGGTCATGCCAAGGACGCAACTTGTAACGCTAGCGATATGTAACACAAGAATCATCAATACATCTCTCTAAGTCAGAATTAGTCTTAAATGTCGAGAAAAAATCGCAAGGAAATTGGAATTTCGCGGGCTAACTTTGCGCCTTAAGTAACCTTAATTATAATTACTGCTCCACTGAGTTAATTTCTTACAGAATCTCATAAATGGAAATCAGAATCTTATAAATATAAAAAGCCTATTCCTCGAGATAATATCAAACAAAATGATAATACTAATCATAACAACAACAAGACCAACAATGAAATGAATAAGTTGTATGTAAACGACAACAATTCTATTGTGCTATTCATAATTGTTAGTAAAGCAATTGCTTTCAAATTGAATTCTATTATTGTTGTTACAACGTGGGTACGTATTAAGCAGTCTCATTATTCTAAGTTTATTAATTAGCTAGAGTACACAGTTATACAATTACATGGGTAGCTGTTACATAATAATATAGCCTGTGAGTAAGTACTGCGTAGTCTTATGTAGGTTTGAAGTTAAGTTCGTAACTTTTGTTTTATGAAGACGTATTAATTCATCATATCGTTATGATTCTGCCGAAAGACATTCACTGCTAGAGCTGATCTCCCCCCCTCCAAGTGCATTGTAAAAACAAGCGTTCTTGCGAATACCACAAAGCCAGCGGAGTTCGGTTAATAGACTAGCTTTAGGCTTCTGATGTATTTGGCTTTAAGAAAAATTAAGTTAAAATATTTTTAAATCAATCTACTCACAGAATCAGATCAAATTGATCCCCTATTGAAGCTGTAACCTCGGTCTAAGATTCTTGTTCGCCAATTGTCCTTTTGTCGGGCGACATTTGGGCCAGGGGAATTCAAGGCAGCGAAATATCATTAGGACCCAATTACTTTAAGTCCGGCCGAATCTCAAGTTAGGTTTTTTACAAGACTTTCGGAAACCTAATTGCCCCTTGTCTTGTCAACTTGTGCTAGGAGCAAGACGCCAGGTTCGCAAGTAAAATTAACTATTGAGAAATCCGGATACTGCGTTATTTTCGTAAATAAGTCTTACGAAAAAGATAATTATGCAATCACACTATAATAGCATCAGTACCACAGAGGCTTAAAAGCCGAAAAAATTTCATTGGGTGCGTGAGTCCAGCCGAAGGCAACCCCTCCACAGGTAGCTGCGACCTCTGGCAAGAATTGCTTATGCCGCCTGATTTCTTCGCTGAACTATCAGAAAGCCTCCCATCTGGGCACAAGCTACCGTGGCCTACTTGGAAAACCCTAAACAGACTCCGTACCCAAGTAGGTCGCAGTAAGGACAACCTCCATAAGTGGGGGTTCATGGATGGCTTAGATCTCCGATGTGTGTGCGGCGTCTCCCCACAGACAATGGCTCACCTCCCATCTTGCACCGCATGCCCCGTCACATGCACACGTGAGGACCTAATGGCTGCGTCAGTGAACGGTATTCGCGTTGCTGAATTTTGGGCCAATATAATTTAAAATATAAATATATTTATTTAAACTATTTTTACTATTTTTGCCATCGACACGCTAAGAAGAAGAAGAAGCATCGATTTTAATTGAAACTACGTTTTACGCACGATTACCCCATAAACTTTAATAAACACCATACATAACCGTCAATAACAGAATACCGACACGACCCAACGAAAGAAGACCACTAGGTTAATCAAACTGGTATTCTACGCGTAGTCATGGCATTCGTCGCAAGCGCATAATTTTCTAACTGACGTAACTCACTGACAAACCACTTTCTATTTCCATTTGAGCCATAGCCTCTGATGTAATTTTTTCCGACAAAATGTTGTTTACACCGGTTTCTGACACAGTTTTATACAGGGTGGCCCAAAAGTCGTGGATCAAACGCAACTAGGGGTTAGATGGGGTCATCAGCTGGGAAAAGAGGTTCTACGGGAGGTCCTTAAGGTCAATCCCTGCAGAGTTATAACTTATTTTGTGTTTTTACGAGAAAAATGACTTTTTTTAACTAATTCGAATTAAAATTCGAAAAAATCTACATCCTGTATCTTTTTAATAATTTTCACTAGATTGGTACTGATGAGTCCTTGCGTTAGACATGCTATTTATGGTTGTTTATTGGGTGTGTTGAAGATAATATTAAGTTTTAAGATTTATTTTTTTCTCAAATCATAACTTTTTATTTACTTCGGACCCCACTCTGAAAAAAAAATACTCTACCGAAAAGTGACCCTGTATTACAAGTTTTGGCGCATTTAATAGGGATTCTGAAAAGGTATTACACATGGCTATGCGTGGCTTTGATATCTTTCAAGGACGATTATTCCTAGCAAGGCCAAAGTTAACACAACCATAAAACTTGGTTAGGCTTATTTAAAAATAAACTGGAACTAATACAATTAATGGCAAAGACTTTCTGCCTCTGTTTTACACTAACCATTTAATCCTTTGTCATTAAAAGGCCGGTTCGCCCGTCAGTTCAGGTAGCGATATCTTTTCTAGGAAACAAAAGGCCGGGCCGGCCGGGGCGGGGGCCGGGGGATGCGCGTGAGCATGTTTCTTTAGAATGTTTAGTGTTCTTTAGTGACTCGCTTCCTGCCTGTGAGTACGCACGTGTTCTTTTTCTCGGTTTTACGACGACTTGTGATCAGTTTCTTTCCTTTGACCTACGCTTTGTTTTTCGGACTTGTGATAGATTGCCTACCTGTGACCAGTGCTGTGTGAATCGGACAAGATTCGGAATCGGGCGGATTGGCTACAAAAGTGGACAGATGGCTGCTGCGAGGAGAGAATACACCCAACGGGAGTATGCAGAAATGCATTACCTGTATGGCTTTTGCGACGGTAATGCCCGGGCTGCTGCCAGGGAATATCGTCAACGCTACCCTAACCGTGATCGTTTTCCGGACTACAGGGTCTTTATGCGCGTACATAATTCGTACATGGAGGGAGTCTTACCCGGTCAGCATGCTCCGAGAGCAGGAAGACCAGTGGTGCAATTTGAAAATGAAGATGTAGTGCTGAGAGAATTAAGATTGGATCCTAGTATAAGTCAACGACAAATATCCCGTAATCTCGGGATTCCAAGATCGACGGTGCAACGTGTCATTAACAGAAATAAATATCACGCCTACCACGTGCAAAGGGTGCAAGCTTTGCTGCCCGGTGACTATGAACCTAGAGTGCGGTTTTGCAGAGAGATGCTAAGATACCACAGAGAGGATCCGCAGTTCTTCAACAAGGTTTTATGGACGGATGAGTCAACTTTTAGAAGAATGGGAGTATTCAATATCCACAATCTACATTTTTACTCCAGAGTAAACCCCCATATCATAAGAAATGATCGATTCCAGCATCTGTTTGGTATTAACATGTGGGCTGGTATAATTGGCCAGCAGTTGGTGCTGCATGAAATGCCAGCAAGGCTGAATGGTGCTCAGTATTTACATTTTTTGCAAAATAATTTAAACCATATTCTTAACGAAGCTGAAGTTCCAGAGGAAAGAATAGCAGAAATGTGGCTGCAACATGATGGCGCCCCGCCTCACTACGCTCGAGCAGTTAGAGATCATTTGAACGAGCGCTTCCCCAACCGGTGGATTGGTCGAGGCGGACATATTGCGTGGCCACCCCGATCGCCTGATTTAAATCCATTAGATTTTTTTCTTTGGGGCTATTTTAAAGAAATAGTTTATCAAGGAGAGAACAATAGCGAACAAGAACTACGACAAAAGCTCGAATTCGCTAGGGTACAAGTTACTAACAACAGAGGTGCATTCCGTAGGTTACGTAGGAATTTTATTAGACGGTGCAGATTATGTATTATGGTCGGAGGCAGGAATTTTGAGCATTTATTGTAAAATGTTTTGCTTAATAAAACAATTATTTCACAACCGTTGTTTTGTTTTTTCGTCCTAGAAAGATATTAGAGCCACTCATGGCCATGTGTAATACCTTTTCAGAATCCCTATTAAATGCGCCAAAACTTGTAATACAGGGTCACTTTTCGGTAGAGTATTTTTTTTTCACAGTGGGGTCTGAAGTAAATAAAAAGTTAAGATTTGAGAAAAAAATAAATCGTAAAACTTAATATTATCTTCAACACACTCAATAAACAACCATAAATAGCATGTCTAACGCAAGGACTCATCAGTACCAATCTAGTGAAAATTATTAAAAAGATACAGGGTGTAGATTTTTTCGAATTTTAATGGGAATTAGTGAAAAAAAGTCAATTTTCTCATAAAAACACAAAATAAGTTATAACTCTGCAGGGATTGACCTTAAGGACCTCCCGTAGAACCTTTTTTTGCAGCTGATGACCCCATCTAACCCCTAGTTGCGTTTGATCCACGACTTTTGGGCCACCCTGTATACAACCTGTATTTAATAAGTGGGTAGGGAAGGTTTGAGAGGAAGTCTGTTATTACGTCATCGCGACAAGATCGGTTCGCTTTGATTTGATATTAACGAATCGATTTTTCTGATTTATTTATAGCGAGACGCAAAATAGAAGCATAGTGGGAGTCGTGCTTCTATGTGGTCTGGACTTTTCATTGTATGGTCAATTTTTTAGCACAGCAACTACTATAAGTGAAAGTATTATTGAGATAGAGAATAGTGACATTTGGACAGACATCTAAGCCAGCCAGCCAGAGGTTTCGGAGAGTTTTTTAAACATATGTCTGATGTCAAATCTCATGTCTAACAAGTCATTTGATATGCTTTTGTCATTTCGCCCAACCAATCACATCTGAAGCGGCAGCATACGGGTCATTTAGAAAGAAAGAAAGATAATACATTTATTCAGCGCAGACTAAAATGCACACGACAAAACATGTAAAGAAGCAACGAAGTGTGCTTCGCGGCTGCGCCAAGTAGGAAAAGTGCGTTCAGCAAAAATGAAAATTTGGTAGCAGTGAGATTTGCCTATTTAGTTCGAGTTTTATAAACCAGTATTTTACTGACTCGTTGATCCAGCGGTCCTCAGCACTACTGCTGAGCATGAGTTCCTGATTTAGATTCCCTGGTAAAGTGTTATTGCGTTTTATCCATTTAGAATTTCTCAGCAGCAGCCCGAGTCTGGATGTGTGCCTGGTGGATGGCAATGGGCTCGCCATACCCATTTACATGGGACTAGCGAAATGTGGGTGTACTAAAGGTGTACCTCTGCCTAACCCTTCGAGGATTTAGTGATGATGTAATGTTACGTAAACCAGTATTTATTATTCTGTTTCCTTCGCATCTTGGGTAAAGAACCCTGAAAAGGCGCTTAAGACACCAACTTATAAGATTATAAACACTCTTCGCTGCTCCCCGATTGGATTAGACACGCCATTTCTTTGATCCCTCCGTCTTTAGATCTCTGTGTTCGCGCGCCAAAAGAATTTAAAGAGCTCAGGAAAATTTCCAGCCGGCACTAAAGTTCTGTTTCCATTAATGTCGAATTATTATGAATGATGTTCAAAATAGCTATAAAGTAAAACGTTGGGTGCTTCTTCAGAAAACACGTTTTTGTTACAATATCCTATCATCATTATTTTTATTTATGGTACAATACGATAATATTTGGCAAAAAATGTTTGCGTAGCCTGAAAGATCTTAGAATAAAAATATTAGAGCAGAAACATATTCTTTTATCAAATAAATCATTATTATTAGAGTTACGGTGCCTGCGTAAAGAAAGTTTAGAAATAAATAACATCTACTTGGTAATTTGGTATTCTTGAAATCGCAATGAAAGTCAAATTACAACAGACTATTAAAATGAAAGCATAGAACGGATTGGCTAATACACATCGTAGGTACATAGAGCTACGACTCGATAATGAAAATCTTGACAAAAAATGTTACTCCACTTCTTTGCGTCACATCGCAGCATAATTGACAGTCATCCATAATAACATACCAAGAATATTAAAACATACAATTATTCGCGCACAGGTCTCTGGAGATAAATAGTAATTACACATAGTTATTATTATATACGTACAGTTGTCTAAGCGGTTTTAATTAAGTGTAATTACACGAGTTACTAAATTACCCTCTGTAAGTCTCACTAGGTTGTTTTACTTTGCATACGAACGGTTAGGTAGATATTTCTCTCAAGGCTTGTCTAGGCAGAGACGAAAATAGTCCAACCCAAAGCGGGCTTAAGCCTGAATTAAACGTTGAGATTTAAATGCCTGTGGCTTGTTTGAATTTAATTCTATGCAAAGGCAAGAAACTTGTATCGTGTAATAATGGGCTTTAATCCGAGAGGAATATATCTCTAATCTTCTTCTTCTTAGCGTGTCGATGACAATCTAAATGTACTCGGCCTAGAATTCGGCTACGTGTTTGGCGCCATCACTAGCGTCCATCAGTTCCTGCAACGTGAATACGGCAGGACACACAGGACACGAGATTAAGTGTCCCATCGTTTGTGGAACAGCACCACATTTACACTCCAAGGCGGAGTTATCTATGAATCCTCATCTGAGCAGGTTTCCTTGCTTCGGCCAACCTGGGTCCGGAGTCTGTTTAAAGCCTGCCAAGTTGACCAAGGCCAGTCGCACCCAGGAGGGAGACGTTGAGCAGATGGAACGAATGGAGTGGGTAAGGAAGCATCTCTAATTAATCAACTCAAATAGTATTGTCATCGTTTCAGCTGAATGACGTCCACAGCTGGACATAGGCTTCCCCCAAACGTCACCGATTGAAATCATAGATCTTACTTTAGCACATTTGCACTTAAGAACTGGTATAACCTACATATCACATTAAAAAAAAACCGAAAGGGTTTCCGCTACCCCGGAACATAAAGGGTTAAGGAAGAAACATGGATGGGTTTTAGTAAGTAAGAGTCTGATACTCCCTTCCGCTCCACCCAAAGCGCCATTTGATAATTTGTCACTTTAAAAAAAAGGCACAAAGCAGAAATAGAAAAGCGCAAAGATAAAGGAGATATCGCTTCTCATTATCAGTGAGGTAGACCAATCTAAAATGAACATCTGGCAATAAAAGAGAAAAAACATTGTCTAGTCCGCAGAGAAATTAAGATCTGAGAAGGGTGTGCGACTCCCAGTGGAAAGATTTGTTCGCGATAACTGAGAATCACGAAGACGTTTGGGTGTGTTATCAAGTCGACTGTACCCTTTCAAGATGGTTAAGTTTTCAGTGTACCGGACTCCTGAGAACTGTATTTAAGGTTAGAAACTTCAGCCTAAGTCATTAACTGCCACGCAGCAGACAATAGAAAAACTATTGTTCGCGGTCACCGGTGATCGCGTTGGCGCTCAACGTGCTAAACGCTGAAATTCCTACCAGGGCTTTGCTATGAAAGATGAAAATCTATATAGTCAAAATAAAGAATTCTTTAAACGTTTTTGCTACGGAGTTTAGAATCCTATATTGGGATTCAAACACCGATAAGTTGCAAAGCACATGTCTAGCATAAATTATCTTAATCATACTTGATATGGCGTAAATCTTGTCAAGTTATTACCCAGTTACTGGGTTGTGGAGGAAAGATAGGTAGTCGCTCCATGTAAAATACTGGTATTCAGCTGCATCCGGTTAGACTGGCAGCCGACCACAACATAGTTGGGAAAAGGCTAGGCAGATTTTGATTGACTTCATATGGCATATACTACCGGACATCTAAAGTCTTACAATCCACAACTATGATTGTTATTCCTGCAATCGTCTACTCGTGACAAAAGCAACAACGCAGTTAGACAATTTAGCTTCCGTGAACAAGGAAAAACGTAACTAAATACTTATGAAGTACACACAAGTTAATAATGCAATTTGATATTTACCTGTGAAACATCCTATGCCAACTAGACTGGGATGTAAAACAGATGTGATATGCAAATGGCCTCCAGAAAAAAAGTAATGGTGTTTAAAATAATGAGTAAATTGTTACTTTACTGCTACACCTGGCTTCTAAGTTTTTGTTTGGCCTTCATTTCGTATTGTGAAATATTTTGCTGACACAATCTACACACATCAAAAGTGTCTAGGGATCAACATATATTTTTGCAATAACTTTTCTCTTGATTGATATTAATTTAAATTTTCTTTAAGGATTCATCAAATAAAGTGTTTTCGTTTGACACAGTAACGATAAACCAAGTCACCTTTGCATTAATAAAGAAATTTGCCATTTTCCTAATAAAGGGATTTTTGACATTTGAACCACTAACATTAAAGTTCGAAAAAAAGACTGAAATAACAGTTTTCTTTAAAATTTTATTGGGTAACTTAAACAATTAATAATCCGTGTTTCTACCGCGAACACTAACAACACAAGAACATCGGTTTGGCATACTCAAAATGAGTTCATCCAAATCACGCTGTGGAATGGCCGCCCATGTTCGTTGCAACAACAAAAAAAGGTCTTCTTGCAACTGGATACCCTCCATATTCGGCAGAGCTCTTCTCTGTAGCATATCCCATGCATGCTCAATCGGGTTCAAGTCTGGCGACTGAGCAGGCCAGGGCAGGACATTGATGTTAGCTGCGGCGAGAGTCTGTCTTACAACTCTTGCGGTGTGCGGTCGTGCATTATATAATATATATAATATATAAATAATAATAATAAAATGTTTATTTGTACACATACAAGAACATAAATAAGCACACAAATGTTTGAGAAATACAGTACAGTGGAGTCATATTCAAGGGCGAACTGAGGCCTCCTAAACTAGGCCAAAAGCCTGTGTTTTAGGAGCCAAGGTTCCTCCAGATAAAGTGGCATACAAGTGGTATTACATATCGTGCAAGTACTTATAGTTACTAAACATAAATTTAACAAATAATGCCTTGATTTAAATAGGTACAGTAATTTAACTATTATGAGATAATTGCAATAAGATTCTCAGTTTCATCATACGATAACTTCTGCAACCAGTCAATAAGTTTCATTTTAACTTCATGTTTCGTCAGGGAGTAAATGGCCATAAGTTTATGAATACGATTATACAGTCGAGCGCTAGTTGCCGCATATTGTCGGCTGGCAAACTTGGAACGGCATTGGACTACATCGCACACGGGAGTGCCTTTGCGTCTTTTCAGCTTAGTAGGATCCAGATGTAGCGTAGAGTGATTCCGCAGCACAGCGCGGAGCACAAAAAGCTGTCTCACAGTCAACACTTTGGCTTCAGAGTAGAGTAGATTGGTAGAATAGTCTCTGCGTTTAAAGGTCATGACTTTCAAGACTGCCCTTTGAGCTCTTTCGACTTTGAGTAGAGAAGTTTTGTAAGTTCCGCCCCAAACTGGGATACAGTATAAAATAATCGATTGGCAGAGGCTCTGGTAAACCATCAAGGCTGTATCTGGATCAGCAGAGTGCCTTAGTTCCTTAAATATATATATTAATTTTCTGATCCTTGTACATAGGGCTTCGATATGGGGTTGCCAACTAAGTTTGTGATCAATAAGTACCCCTAAATATTTTATGTCTGAGACCAAGGACAGTAATGGGCAGCTGCAATTGGGTGCCTCATCTAAGCAAATGTGGGCTCTAATTTGACCTGATTCCGGTGGAGGAGCTAGGGTGTTAGGTAGTGAAAATCGAATGACCTTTGTTTTTGCTACGTTTAGGGTAAGTAAATTCTTTGAGAGCCACTCCATCACAAAACGCAGCGACTTCTCTGCCCTTTTAATTGCTCCATCCCAATCTGTATCGTATACTATCAACGCTGTGTCATCAGCGTATGTAAATATGTCGCAATTTGGAATTTGTGCATGACACAGGTCATTGATGTAGAGCAAAAAGAGAGGGGGCCCAAGGATGCTACCCTGTGGTACTCCGAAGCTGATAATTCTATCATCACTTGTTGTAGAGTCGATTTTGACTTGTTGAGCGCGATTTGAAAGATACTCTTTAAATATGTCCAAAGCAAGGCCACGAATCCCAACGCCTTCCATTTTCGACAGCAAGATTGGAACAGAAACCGTGTCGAATGCCTTCGATAGGTCAAGGAAGATACCATAACATTTCATGCCTTTATCCAGTTTGTTAACTAATGTTTTGGTAAGGTCAGCTACAGCGTCCTCCGTAGAGATTCCTGGTCTAAAACCGTACTGATTGTTGGCAATGATTTTGTGTTTAGAAAGATAGGCAATAAGAGAGTTGTTGAGTATCCTTTCGAGTATCTTGGATAGGGAGCTTAATACGGAGATTGGACGGTAGTTTGATTCATTGGCTCTGTCTCCACTCTTGAAAATAGGATGCACGACAGCTTTTTTGAGGACGTTGGGAAATTTTCCAGTATCAATGGCACGATTAAAGATATGCGTGATTGGTGATGATAGAATTGAACTCGATTGTATCAGCACTTTAGCTGATATGTTGTCGTATCCAGTGGCACAGTCAGAACGCAAGGTTCTGATCAGCCTTTCCACTTGTGTTTCATCAACTGGCAGGATGACGAGAGAATGACAAGGTGGAGGTAGTCTAGGGGTTCTAACATCGTGTGTAAATGTGGGGACGGGGCTTACTTGAGAGGCTAACTTACGACCAATATCAGTAAAAAAGCAATTAACACGGTTTGCTGAGGTTTTAGGATCATCAGTGAGTTGAAGAAGCTCCTTGGGAGATTGTGAATGAGAAGTAGAGTTGGTAATAGCTTTAATTGCTCTCCAAGTGGCTTTAGGGTTATTTCTGGCCTTTTGCAATTCGTTCTTATCATGGGCTCTCTTCAGTTTTTTTAATAAGGTGTTAAGGTAATTGCGATATCTTTTATAGGTAATTTGGAGGACTGTATTTCCAGGATCTTTTTTTAATTTATAATGCATCCTGTCACGGTTTCGTATACATCTAACCAGCCCTAGGGTCATCCATGGCTTTATAATACGAATCTTATTTTGGATACGTATAGAAAGGGTGTGACTAGAAATAACATTTTGAAGTATTTTTACAAACAATTCCGCGGCCAAATTGGGGTTCATCTCATTCAACACCGGACTGAAATCAGTACCTTCAAGGTCTTGTTGAATTGCTGGGAAATTGTAGCGGAAAGATGTAATTGAGTTATTTTTGCTGATAGATCTCTTACTTCTGAGGGACAGGATAATTGGTAGGTGGTCGGTAATGTGTGTCTGAACTATTAAAACACATGCTGTATTTTTAGTTCTCAAAAGAATATGATCTAAGCAGTTTTGTGATCTGGTAGGGCGAAGGTGTGCAGGGAGCAGCCCAAGAGTGGCTGTAACAGTAAGATAATGATCTGAGTTCCGGTCATGGTTACTAGGTTTAATATCTACGTTTAGATCTCCAATAAGAACCACATTCTGGTAGCGATCCATAGTGGACGCTAAACTGTTTAGGCTATTATAAAAGACATCCAAATTAGAATGTGAGGGGGGGCGATACAGACAGATAATAACTGTATTATTTGTGGAGCAGACAAGGCAGTTAGCGCCATGAAAGGTAGGTTCGTGCACAGTACATCTTAGGGACGTCTTGGTGAATACTACGACTCCGTCATTTTGTGATCCATTATTTAAAGTGGCATGGCAAGTATATCCCTGCATAAAAGGATTAGGACCAGATACTTTAAGCCAGCACTCAGTGAGAACAATGACATCGAAGACAATATTAGTCATGGACAACATAGTGGTGAATTGTTCGAAATTCTTTTTAATACTCCTTATATTAATATGTATAATCTTCAAGTTTTCGTTGGGATGTCTAATGAACTCCGAGCATCGGTCAGGGGAGCATTCATACGATGAAGCTATGGCAATATTGTCGAGTTCGTTGGATATAGAATCAATGTTAGCCATTGGGACTCGAGGCAGCAGTAAAATCAGTTACGTATAAAAAGAAGTATGAATAAAATATGAAACCCTCCTGAGGAAAGAGAAGTGATTGATGAATTCTAGCAGTATGTTTTGAAAAAATAACTATATTCGTTTTCAAAGGACGTGAAGATGGGTTGCAGTAGTTAATCTTATTACTAATATTAAAAACATTTCGTAGGTATACTGTACGAGCATAACCAGTAGTTAAACAATTTTCGTAATATTTTAGACACAAAATAGGGATTTTAGCCCTAAACATAAAAGAAAAGAGAACATGCATATAATAATTAAAAAAGTAGGAATACTTAACAAATAAAAAGGAAGATGTGCAATATAGTCATTGCTTCTTAACTAGAGAGAGCAAACATTTTTCAGACCTTATTTGGATTGGTTTCTCATTTGGATCATTAGGATCTTTCCTAAGGAGAATTCTGCCATACGAGTTCCAGCAAGAGAATTTGTTAGCTTTCGCAAAGACCCGTGTATCATAGAACAGCTTTTTCTTTGATGGCAAGAGGTGTTCATCAACGTATATTGGCTTCTTCTCTCCTACCAGCCCAATAGTGTGAGTGTTAAGTTTCTCGACCACAGGGCGCTCTTTATTGAAACTACGAACATTTGACAGGAAATCATTCCTTTTCGTAACCGAGTTGAACTCTGCTACGATTGGTCTGGGTGTTCCCGAAGTCCCCGGTAGGCGGTACAGGTCACGCAAGCTATCCTTTCGAACTTCCACATTTATTGCTTTACCCACCGCAGATACAACAAATAGAAGATCCTCTGAACTTTCCTTAGCTTTCTGTGGAATGTTTCTGAACTCAACTGTTGATGGACGTGACTGGAGTTGCAGATCTTGGATGTGTTTCTCAAGCTGGTCAATGCGTTCGATATTTTCTATTTTTTGCTTCTCCAGTACAGCCAATCCTGTTTTCATTTCTTCATAGCATTTATCAGAAAACGTTATACTTTTTTCCATTTCCGCGTGTGATTTTTGTATTTCTGCACACTGAATTTTCAAATCACTCATATCTCTGACCAGGGTTTTCAGGGCCGAGTCGTGATCCGCTTTCCAGGAAGAGAGTCGGTCGTCGTTGTCAGCTTTCCAAGAGGCAAGCATCTGCATGACTTCATTTTTGAATTCGTTAAATGTGCAGGTAAATTGGTTTGTTTCAGTGTTAGGGGAGTCCGCCGTGCGCGGGCGCTTACTTCTAACGGTTACATTATGGCCCACCACGTTCATGGTTCCTGGGGTGGAAGATAGATCGGGCTCAGATACCGATTGCCCTTGTTTAAGCGGAGGGTTCGTTGGTTTTGGTGGGGTACGTTGGGTATTCATAGCTTTAATATCAACCAATCACAGCAATAAATATTGTTACACTCAGTTCCCAGTTCGGTAAAAGGTTTTATTTACTTATTACTGGGTTTAAATTTGGCGCGAGTAAAAAAAAAAAAAAAAAAAAAAACAAAAAGATAAAATCAAGATTTTCCAAAAAGAGGTGTTCCACGGTTCGAACTCGGCACCTATGGTTTTGCAGTCTGCCTCGTTTCACACGAGACTAATTAGGTGTTTCTTGTCAAGGTGAAATAACGTTTCTGTAGATGCCGCGTCTCGTAGCAAATTAAGTGTGTGGGGTACTCTACTGAGCAGTCAAAATCACCGTAGCGCAACAAAAACACTTACACCCACTTTTTTTTAAAGTTATTTTCTATCTGGTTTTTATTTTGATTATTACAGAAGTATTAGACTTGTAAATAATAATTGTTTTACACAGATTTAACTATGAAACTCCACGCACAATTTGATATATTTCTTGCAGTAGTAGACGTATTGTTTACACCAATTAAGATTTTACAACACAGAGACGGCGCGATTACGTGTGACTTGCACGGACGCACGGAGGGGGATTATCATGCATTAACTGAAATAAGGGACCGATTTGCACTTGTAGAGGAACGATGACGTCAGATACAATCGTCTCAGCATAAATTTGAGCGTTGAGGTTGCCTCTGATCCAAATCAACTCAGTTCTTCCGCCGATCCAAATACCCGCCCATACCATGATGGTTCCACCACTATAAGGATGGACTTCCTGGCAGGATTTTAATCGCTGTTGGCGTCCAGGGGTTCTCCAGTGTCGTATACGTCTTGTATCCGGTCTCATACCAAAACGAGACTCATCAGAAAAGCACACGAAACGCCATTGTTCTTCTGCCCAATTTCTGTGTTCAAGAGCCCATTGATATCGAATCCTACGATTGTGCATTGCTATAGGTGGTACCCGTAGCGGTCTTCGGGAATGAAGGTTCACTTCATGCAAGCGGTTTCTGACTGTTTGGTCGCTAATTAAGTTCCCTGAAGAGTGATGAAGCCTCACGGCTAACATCATGGCGGTTATTGTTGGAGCTCTTCGAGTTAAGATTTGAATGTATCGGTCTTGTCTCCGTGTGGTGCAGCGATACCGTCCTTCATGGCGCTCAGCCACGGTACCAGTGCTTCGGTAACGTGTCCAAAGTCGACTGATAACACCTTTTTTTGTTGTTGCAACGAACATGGGCGGCCATTCCACAGCGTGATTTGGATGAACTCATTTTGAGTATGCCAAACCGATGTTCTTGTGTTGTTAGTGTTCGCGGTAGAAACACGGATTATTAATTGTTTAAGTTACCCAATAAAATTTTAAAGAAAACTGTTATTTCAGTCTTTTTTTCGAACTTTAATGTTAGTGGTTCAAATGTCAAAAATCCCTTTATTAGGAAAATGGCAAATTTCTTTATTAATGCAAAGGTGACTTGGTTTATCGTTACTGTGACAAACGAAAACACTTTATTTGATGAATCCTTAAAGAAAATTTAAATTAATATCAATCAAGAGAAAAGTTATTGCAAAAATATATGTTGATCCCTAGACACTTTTGATGTGTGTATTACAAAATTCCCTCCAAATACTATTACCTCTTACTACTAAAGCCTAGCGTAAATACTCGTTATATCACCGAAAGAAAACAAATATAAAAACTACCAAAAACCTATTACAAAAGAGCTTACTGAAGGGTGACATCCATCAGATTAAACAGCTGAAATAGGTTGGAACCCATCAATCAATTTCAAACGCCAGCCAAATCGTATTCCAGCTGCGTTTGGTAAAATACCGGTTAAGACTGAATATACATATAATAAAGGCGGAACTCGCCACTTGAAGTATTTGGCAATGTATTTGATTTTATTTCTTGAAACGATTTAAATCTACATTGCATTGAAAAGTACCTTATATCATTTCAGGTAAATATGGCTGTAATTATAATTATTGAGATACTTAACAATCATGTATAAATAAATTGGTAATTAAAATAATGCAATTGAGTTAAAAAAAATATATTTTCAAAAACAAAAGGCAAAAGAATTTGGCCAAAATGTAACTTTGAAAAAACAGAATTCCTACGTCAATATACGTCATAGTTAATATTCGAACAGAGGGAAAATTCGACTTAAAATTCAGTGCGTGTGCCATGAAACCATTTCAGGAATGAATTTTTCGTTATCGTACATGAAAGCAATAACGAATGTGTAGGAACTATTCGAGGGCGCATACATTAAAAATCCATACTGGAAAGTAAAATCAAACAAGCAGAAACTATGGTAGAAATTCTGTTATCACAATACCGCCCGTAATTTTGCTATGGATTTATGCGATACTTGCAAAGCTTTGGTTGTAGGTAGTCTTGAATGGTGGACAAAGAAGGCTGGAGTAGAAAATAAGCTGGTTCTATTGATTGATAGAATTTCATTGTATATAATTGTAAATTCATACAGGTAATTCAACAATGCAAAGAGTTTCATTATGAATGAAAACCAATTGATTGATTGTAGCTGCGATCAACAAACGGGTAGGTTCTGAAATATATAGATGGCGTAAATATTATTATTTCTCAACACTTGACGCCCTTGGAGCTTACGTGAGGATGAGCTATTTAAGGTGAACGTCCACTGGTCTGCACCAGCGGCAACGCACATTTGGCACGCAACGCATTGAACGGATTTGCCGACGGCTTGCGTCCACTGTCTCCGGATATCATCTATCCCTTGTAAATAAAATATTATCGATGTTTCAGGATATCTTTTTACTAATAGAAATAAAAGTGAGCAAACATTTTACAATGTTTTTCGCGCAATTATAAACAAAAGAACGTGCGGCATTGATCAATACACGCGGTGAACTAATCCATGTGACGGCACCGGCCGGTAACGCATTTTTTGTTCATATATCGCTTGGTGCGGGAGGTATCGATCGTGGATATATGAATTCATGCAGAGCAACCCGAAATCCGTTGCGTGTTGCGGCCGGTGCGAACCACTATACGTACACCTTTAAAATACAATTAAGCAAATATGGCGTAATTATAATTCTCGATAATGGTCGTCCGCCCTTGCTCTACGACCGGGCACCGGGGTTCGACATTGACCGTGACTTCACTCGGTCTGCAAACGGCCTAAATCGATATTTGTATAGGGTTGTCAAACATTGTGGATTTATGCTAAAAGGCTAGTACGTAAATCAACTAAACAACGAAGTTGAATAAAGTTTATCGCGGACAAGACGTAAAGGAACGTTAGTAGAACAATTCCTGTGAAAACTTCATTGAAATTGTTCTACCAGTAACATTGGTCGTATCTAGTGGCATATGAATGGTTTCGCCGCTATTATATTCTCAGACCGATGGGATTCCCCAATTTTGCGGAGATGATGCAGCTCCACGCTAAATTTAAATTGTATAATATACAATTAACCATTCAATAAATATAACCGTATAAAACGTTGAGATCTTGCCAACCATAAGCAAACTGCTTGTAAAAGGCGAACATCTAATAGGTTACCATATTATATGGTATATAGTGGCATATGAATATATATATAGGTTACCATATTATATGGTATATTTATTGTCGTTTCGAGAGTATTTTTTTAATGAACCTATGGGTTCCATACGACATTTGCGGTTTTTTTTTAATTCTTTTATTTTATATGAGGTTTTTATCCACAGTGGCAAGTCAGCCTATTTGAGGTGTTAATCTCTGTAACTACCTAACACCTAAGTTATATAAAATTGATCATAATCCTGTGGACTCCTGCCTGAAAAAAAGTGTTGTAAGTATTCTATTCTTTTAAATTGCTCACACGAGAAAGGGATCATGTGGATTGTCGAGTGCCCACGTTTCCCGTAATGCGTAAACTCGTGTCAATGCCAGATGCGTTGACCGACGAGTAGCAAACAAAGTACAATTCTAAATCAGAACTGTGCCAACATATCGCCTACGATAGTGAGACACTGTGAAACAAATGTATTTTCGTTTTTCTCAAATTAGAATATTTATAAATGTTACAAACGCTATTATTGGCCACGTGTACTTTGCACACTCGTGTATTTCTATATTTACTCGCTTGTGGTTTGTGACAACCCTATTTTTGCACTCGACTAAAAATGGGGGAGATACTGTAAAACTCCACGACATATGGCATAGTTTATAACTTTAATAAAAGTGCCGTAGCGGGGGACCTGAAGTTTTTTTATTAGGGTGATAGTCTTTTTTGTCCCAAATGGGTAGGTATTGTATCACCCTACACTTTAATTCCACTGCGAACGAACTCTACCATAAAGTTCAAAATCTACCAATATACAGATCAAATTCTGATGTTGTCCTGAAAGGTAGAAATGGTAGAAAACTACGTACTAGTCTCACTCAGCAGCTGTCAAATGCGGAGAGTTCCAATTTTCCAAGTTTTTAAGTTTTTAAGTGCACTCAGTCTACAGTAAGAAGGTATAGATAGACTTTTAAAGTATTATATAAGTAATTCAATTAGTGCAAAAAAGACTTAACTCCAACAAAAAGCAAATGGCTGTTGAAGTCGCAAATTTAAATTATTTTATCATTTGAATGATAAGTAGGTGTATAAATATGAAGGATTACAAAAAAAAAAAAAAATAAGGCAAAAAAAGTGTGAAGTTCATAACATTAGACGCAGACAATCAAAATAATTTTAACAACTTAAAAATAGTCACATACGGTATACATATAAATGTAGTCCTTTCTTTACAATTTATGGTGGAGGTGGAAGGCGGGAAGAAAAACAATCTTTACAAAATATACATATGTTTACACCTAGCAATAATCCGAAGCGATTTTGTCAAAAAATAACTATTTCAACTTTGTAATACTACAAGTTCGGTAAACCTATGGATTCTAAAATGCAATGTGTGAGACAACATACAATATTCGAAAACTAAGGAGAAAACCGCTTTTGAATTTATCTAACTTTGTACATATTTTTGCTCGTGACTGTACATGACAACTTTAATGTTCGTTGGTCATCATTGCTCGACAAAAAATGCTAAATCACCTAATTAATTACAGTTCTGGAACTAACTTCTTATGCAATTCGGCCTTCACGCATCTTTGACTTCGCTTTTATGTAATACATAATTGTTTTAATTACACATTAGTGAATATTTATGTTTATTATTTATCAACAAACTCTGCTGAATCTATTCGTTTCATAGTTCATAAATTTAATTTAACTTGGATTTTCTTTTCCAGAAGTATTCTAACATATGAACTGAGAGCAGTGCTGATACGTTCAGATCAATTATTCGAGATGTCCAAGCAATTTGACTTAATTGGACGTCTAGACATGAGAAGACAAACCTCAATCAATCGACCTAGCGTTTCCCTAACAATTTCAGAGTTGGCTTCTAGTCTAACCGGATGCAGCTGAACACTAGTATTTTGTAAGAAGCGACCGCCTATCTGACCCCCACAACGCAGTAACTGGGAAATATGATACCCCTTGGTATGACTGGCTAGACTTTCGGGTTTCTGAGCTGACGACCCGAAACGACTGTTAAAGATCCATGAATGACAGCCGGGGCCAAAAACTTGACGTGCTTTCTTGGGCACAAAGAAGTATCGGTATGTAAAGATGATCACCAAACACGGCAAGCGTAGCTTAACCTGATAGATTGACCCGTGCGGCAGTTATTACTTAGCCACGACCTCCTCTCGAGAAGACAAACCTTCACGACTTGATTGAAATCCTAAGTTTTTGGAAAAAAAACGAATAACAGAGCCTGGAGCCAAATCCAATTCCTTAAAACAATACAGCCGGAATCACAAAAACAGCCATATCTTTGCATTTGACACGGTCGGGCGACCTACAAAAACAAATTTTTGCCTAGCCATCGTAATTTAGTACACATCGAACGCTCTTATTTATGTAACGTAAGAGTTTTATCGTTCTGGATTCAATCTGGAAAGTTCTAGAAGTCTGAAACTTCTGGTTACGGCTTTACAGTTGGATAAAAACTGTTTGTTATCTCCGAGTTAGGATCGAAGTCAAAATCCATCTGAGATTGGGTGGATCAAGTTTATCGACAGCTCCGTTGAACATAACTATTATTTAGAACTAAGACAAGTGAAAAATATACACGGCCTTATACATAAACTAGCTTCCTGCCCGCGATTTCGTCCGCAAACCTTAATAAATTATACACCTAAACCCCTCTTGAATCACTCTATCTATTAAAACAAACGAAATCTTATCTTTATCTATCAAAATCCGTTGTGTAGATACTATCTGTAGATAGCAAGATCTAAGCATACATACAGACATTAGGACAGACGCGGGAAGTGACTTTGCTTTATACTATGTAGTGATTAAGCAGCAAAACTTCACAGAACTTTTCCTTGAGCCGTAGAGCCATGATGATCGAGTAAGGGAAGAAAAGACTATAATGAAACATGCATCATTTATTTATCAACACCCATTAAACAAAATACTTTACAACAAATGTATCCGCCTCAAAGTAAACAGGATAAGCAAGAAACACGTGACCATCACATAATACCTTCCTAAATATTTACTCATCACTACACTAAACTAGAAATCTAACTAACTTTATTTACACATACTCTTATGTACTTACATACGTAATATATTTCTTGTGGACACGAGGACAGAGTTGTGCGGAGATTTCATTTCCATCACGTTTGTGGTGATGGCGTATGCGCAAAGTCAATGTTATAATAATGATCTTGTATATTTCGATGACGCAGTTGAGACAAAAATGCCTTTTTTATAGTGAAGTGGGTTATAAAACTTATATGTAACTGCTTTAAATTAAATTTTGGTTTTGGTAGCCAACTAAGGAGCTTATAAAGGCCAAATTTCAATGGCGTTGAGCCAAATTGATGCCATGTTATACAGTCTAGTGACGAAAAGCAGGTCATGTAAACTTTTGCAATAACCAATATCGATTAGGGTGGGAACATCCTTATGGCGCGGTAATGTTTATTATACCCATGCTATTTTTTTTCTCTCACTCTGGGTGGAACGGAAGGGAGGACTCTTACTGACTAAAACCCATCCATGTTCCTTCTTTAGCCTAAAGGGCTTCCAAAAGGGGTTCCGGGGTAGCGCTAACCCTTTCGGACAATCCCACTGACCCGGTAGGCTTCAGCCCTAACGGACCAGTGATCCGTACTTATGGTATGGTTTATGCGCAAGTAAAACCCACGTTAAAATTTTATAAGTCCAACACTGTATTTATCAGACTGTGATCTAACAAGGAGTATTTTTCCAATGAGTAGCCACGAATTTAGAAGCAAGATACTTTATTAATTGATTCAACTACTGTCGTTTTTTGCAACCAAAGTTAACGCTTTATTGCCATCTTACATCATAGCATGAATCATTAACTACTGCTGAATTTGATTGCATTCTAGTTAAGACTTAGCCAAGTTATCACATGGTAATATAGTGGGAGGGAAATCATTTAAAACCAATGTCACGCGGCATTAACATTTTACGGCTACTAGTAGAATGTAAGGGCATACTTATTGTATAATGTAAGCACACCTGTTGAATCACCATTGTACGACTAACGTCAATTAAGTACTATTAATATACTTGTTTGACGCAAAAACTGCTGAATAATTCAGACCTTAAACGAGAGTATTACAACCAGTGCCGTTATCCATTATGTATTCTGTAACGCCATGTTTCGCCCTAAACCCATAACGTGGATGTAAGCAACAAGTCTACCAAAATGTTCCCTGAAAGCCAAAGCCAAGAGGAATTTAGTACTGCATGTCTGAGAAAAGCTTTCATACTCGTAAATATAACAAACCATAACATCACGCCTGTAATCGCCGAAGGTCTAAGCAGAGGTATACCTTAAGTACACCCACATTTAGCCAGTTAATTGAGTCCTATGTAATAGGAGGCGAGCCTATTTCCATCAACCAGGCAAAAACCCAGACTCCGGGCAGATGGAAACCCAATAACACTGCCCGACCCAGGGATCTTGGCTGGTGGCATTAAAATCAATTACTGAATGTTTCTAAAATAGATAAAAAGAAGTCACCCAGAACTATCACACTTATATTATAAAGGCAAAAGTTTGTGTGTTTGTATGTTTGTCCGTTCGTCACGCTCAAACGGCTGAACGGATCTGGATGATGAGGACACAGGGCTTTTTATCCCGGTAGTACGTTCCCTTGGGACAATTTCCGATATCCACGCGTACGAAACCACGGGCAAACCTAGTAACAAAATATAGGTGAGTCTTCTACCTTCCGGAGGACTTCTTCTTTTAAATCAAGTCGAAAGTACTGTATCAGTTTTGTTAGATTTCATTTTCAATAAAGCAATATGTCTAACAATAAAGACGTTTTTCATAAGTACTACTACAGTAATATCGGAACGTATATAGGCATCTCAATTACTTTAGCAGACGTGATGTGGAAATAAATATACAGGTAGCTAGGGACAAAAGTAAAATGTTGAACAAAAATATGTACCTACAATACTGATTTGAAAGTAGCTGAACAATGTAGAAACTTCAAAAGTCATCAAACGCAAGTCGATAACAATTTCATATTAGGTTTTATTAGTATTACGCCACATTAGATAGAAAAAGGTTCGCAGGCTATAGCACCCAATAACTATTTATTACTATTTACGATTTGGTTGGAAAAATAAGTCTGTTTTACACTCAAATGTATTTTTGATGAAAAAGGGTAGAGCACTGACCTAATTCTACAAATACGCTGAACTTCATAAAATCGATGTCAAAATTAAGACATTTTATTTTCGCTATTTTGGCGCTGATAGCAATGTAAGCGTCCATGAAACTAATATTAGACTTCATTTAAAATTGATTATTCGTCATTGGCAATAATGTGTCAATTTTAGTTCCCGAGACGCTCGAGCGGAGCGCTTTGAATCATGGTATATTAGAGGTCAGTGGTCAGTGTAAGGACACATATACACCCCATTCAGTCCCCCATGCATGATAATAGAACAACATCAAAATTCAAATAACAGCAACATTGATTGGTCTGATCAACAATCAGTCAGTCGAGAACAGGTTAAGTTAATTGATCTATGAACACGTGCCCGTCTGGTTCAAACTGCCTCCACCACACTACCGGACGAACACATTCAGATGCTACTTTGTTTCTGTGGAATATTCCAGAAAGTACAGAGGCCAGCATATAAAATTACCACAAATTCAAATTTCTATGATAGATTTTCAACTTTATTACAAAAGAATAAGGTTCATGTTCTATTAGGAATATTTGACAGTTTGTTATAACTTGATGATGTGCTGGCGACCGTACATCTACATAAAGTTGAAAGCAAAATGTATGTCGTTACATAAGTTATTCTGCTTCTGCTATCAAACTTTTAGTTATCAGTAATATTTCTAAGTAAAAGTTCGGAGTCTGGATGTGTGGCCGGTTGATGGCACCTCCGGCCTCCTCTATTAGATGAGACTAAACAGCTGACGAAAAGTGGGTCAACTAAGGGTTGCACCTATGGGGAAAACTACAAACATTTGTTAGGTTATGAGTAAAACTAACAACCTACTTAGCTTAAAGCACTGTCCCTTCTAGTTAAAAAATGTGTGTCATGGCTGTAGTTTCACTATACCCACCCACTTAAATCAGCGGCCTTTCATGCTCTTAACCCACTTGACATTAAAACTTTCGCACTTTGGGACAAGATGCTAAATCTTACACGTGTGTCTTTTTATGAATGGACTATATTCATGCAGTAAATTCATGAATAGCGACAAAAAGGTTTTAGGCAAGTGTCTTTTATTAAGTTTACGGTCGATAAGGGATGGAGGGTGGATAAGTATAAATCTTCGTATCTGTGACAATGAACGCCAGTGGTGACCAATGTAATCGCATCCCTTGGGAGTACTTAGTTTTGTTGGAGGCATAATTTAGACCATTAGACATTGTGACACATTTAAATTAAGAAACATTACCCTAGAAATTGTTTGGAGATAAATGAAAAATGCTAGGAAAATTCAAGCAAACCCAGAATTCCAGGCCTATCCGTAAAATTTAAAGAGATTTATTTCAGCGCAAAACTTTCAGCTGCAAACTTATAATACCCGAAGAGACGAGAGCAACTCGAAGTTTTAAACTTGTTTCACCAACTTGTCAACTCGAAGCAGTCACGATAAATATACAAGGTGATTGGAAGATGGGTGCAAAGCTTTAAGGCGAAGATAGTACAGAGAGTTTAGAATCATTTAAGCCATGGTTGTCTAAGACGAAGTCTTACCACTTTTTTTCCACCTAATTTTTAAGATTTTTTTCAAAAATTCCCCAATTTTTAACTAAACTGCTTATTTATGGCCAAATTGAATGATAAATAAATTCATTTTTATTTAATTTAATAAAAGTAATGTGTAAGCAATCTATCAAAACATGTTCTAGGCCTCTGTGTCGTTAGACATTTTTTTTACAGACATTTAAACTACATAAAATTTTTAAAAATGTATAAATGCCTTTTTTTAAACCTTATTTAAAAAAGAATGAAGGGTGCTTTTTTTGTTCAGACCTTTTAGGAAACATGCTTGATAATCGTTGTTTCTTTTGAGGTATCATTTACGCGGATATCTTACAAATTATTGAAATTAGGACCTACAAACCAATTTGAGGGAGAGAATTTTAATTTTAGGCAGACTAATTAAAACAAAATGTTTGCTTTAAAAATCACTTTATGTGTGCCCAAGATGGGTTTCACCGCGTGGAACCTGGAGTCAACCCAGACAGACACGGAACTGATGTCGAAGAAGACAATTTGGCAGCATTTCAAGCAGATCCCACAACCAGTACCAGAGCAGTAGCTCAAAATCTAAACATTTCACAATGGAAGGTGTGGCATACAATGCACCAAAATGACAAATATTCGTTCCATTGCAGCGGTGTGCAAGGTCTGGAAGAACAAGATCCCCAAAGAAGAATACAGTTCTGTCGTTTCCTCCTCAATAGAGACATCAAAGATGCGTGATTCCTGAAATCAATCTAGTGGGCGGATGAAAGCAAATTTTCTAGGGAGGGCATTACCAACTTTCATAACCTGCATGAATGGGCCGACAAAGACATCAATCCACATTTTAAGAAGCGGATGTTTTTTCAGAGGAAATTCTCTGTCAATGTATGGGCTGGAGTGATTGGCAGGACATTGATTGAGCCCCACTTCTTACCAGATAATTTGAATGGGGAAAATTATTTGCACTTTCTACAAGCAGATTTACCAGTGCTGATAGAGGAAACCGGTGTCCCGGTATTCGAAAGAGACCGAACAGTCATCTTTCAGCAAGACGGCTGTCCAGCTCATTGGACGTTAAATGTAAGGAAACACTTAAATAATTGCTTCCCTGACAGCTGGATCGGCAGAGATGGACCCATCCCTTAGCCCGCTCGCTCACCAGATCTCAACCCACTGGACTTTTTCGTGTGGGGCAGGGCCAAGGAACTGGTGTTGAAATAAACACGAGAGAAGAATTGATGGAAGAATTAATTCAGCGTTTGAAACAATGAAGATGGAGATGATGTTGAAAATAACAACAACCGAAGTGAGAAGACGGAGCCGGGCTTGTATTAGGAATCACGGCAGACATTTTGAACATGAAAAATAAATCATTTAAAAACAAATGTTGTTTTAATTAGTCCCCTTGAAATCTAAAATTTCTTTCTAAAATTGGTTTGTAGGTCTTCATTTCAATAATTTGTAAGATATCTGCGTAAATGATACCTCAAAAGATAAAGCGATTATCAAGCATGTTTTCAAAAAGTTCTGAACAAAAACAGCACTCTTAGTTTTTTTTTAAATTAAGGTTTACAAAAAATATTTACGAATTTTTTAAATTTTTATGAACTTTAAATGTCTGTAAAAAAAATGTCTGAAGACACAGAGGCCTAAAACATGTTTTGCTAGATTACTTACACAATACTTTAATTAAATAAAATAAAAATGAATTCATTTATCATTCAATTTGGCTAAAACTTAGCAGTTTAGTTAAAAATTTGGGAATTTTCGAAAAAATACATAAAAATTAGGTTAAAAAAAATGTTAAGACTTCGTCTTAGACAATCATGGCTCGAATGGTTCTAAATTGACTATACTATTTTCATCTTAAAGCTTTGCACCCATCTTCCAATCACCTTGTATTAGACCGAAACTCCTTTTAAAACTGCATGTTATTATTTTGGGAACAAAAGAAATTTTGATCTTTATTTCTATCTGACACAGATCTCATAATGTCAAAAGTGAATGCTATAACAATACCTAACCTAGATACGATATAGAAAGTACTAGGTTCTCAGCGGTTACAATGGATCGTGGTCGTTAAATTAATGCAGAATAGTTATAAGAATAGATTCGCTTGTTACTATATACTAGCTACATACTGTAAGTTAGATCTGGTCAATAGTTGAGTAAGAAAAAACATTCCTCTATGAGTAGTTGAGTAAGAAAAATATTCCTTTATTTATGTTTCTTTCATTCATGTATTGACTAATATTATTGTAACATATATTATGATCAATTTTATTTAACTCGGATACACAACTGGTTATTCGCATCGATGATAAAAACTGCAAGACGCGTATGGACGGCAAAACCCAGCATTTGTATCTTGACTGATTAAATTGTGTGGAAAATTCCGTCTTGCCTGTTCAATGCGTTGATCACAATACAATACAAAAGTTTTGTGAATATTAAAATAGGAAATGTTAACTGGGATATTATGAAAACAAAGCAATTGAAATTAACAAATTGCTCAGTAAAATAACATTAACAAAGGTCTCGAATACGTTTAACATCAAAATATTTCGAGGTCTTCTTAGTATGCATTGACATTTTTTTAGGAGTCGAGAAACTAGACTCTGTGCAATATTTTTTATTAATAGGTTGTCTTTACCTTTGTACTCATTTATCTATCGACCTGACACGATAAAAAAAAACAAAAAACAGAATTCCCTTTCCTAACAAATCTTCTTGATGTTATTAAAAAAATATAATAAATCATTAATAATCGTGACAGTCCTTTATTTATCTATAGTGATTGTCAAGTTTTTTAATCAAAATCAACCATCGAGATCAACCCTTTTAAATTGCCAATGGCATGCATCATTTTAGAGACTGAAAAATAACCAAAATTATTTTATGAATAACTAATAAAAATTGAGTTATTTTTAGAGAGTCCACTAAGATACCCTTTTTTGATAAACAAAACTTGAGTGCTTTATTCATTTATTAATGACCAAAGACACAACTGCGTATGCACACCTCTCGGTCAGCCACACGCAACCTTTTATTTAAAACGACTGATCCATACTATCTCAGAGTATTTAGAAACTGCAATCCAATGTTCCGCTGACGTCAATCGAAGATCATTGACGTCAGCTATACCTAAGACCGGTCTACGGAATGGTCCGTATCAATTAGTATGCAATCTTTCCGGTTTTAGGTTATTCTGGTGTCGTACTTTTTACCAAACCTTGAACTGTATGATGATTTTAAATTAATTCTCCATGTCAAGGACAAGGAAGGACAAAATAATATACTTATTTTATGTTGTGTGATGAAAAAAGCTTGATCGTTTTATCCCCCAAGACTATAGATAGAAGTATAAGGTGATCTTCACTCATATATCATCATCTACCGTCCTTTTCTCCAACTGTTAGGGTCGGCTTCCAGTCTAACCGGCTGCAGCTGAATGCCAGTACTTACATGGAGCCACTGCCTATTTGAACTCCACAACCTAGTGACTGGGGAACTCGATAAGTTGTTAAGACACGTTGTCTTCGGGCTTCTACCTCGTAACGACTGTCAAAGATCTACACTCATTCAACCATGTTTAATATTCTGCAACATGGTAGATGATTTTATATAATTATGTAAGTAGTAAATACAAGAACTTTTAAACGTCAAAAATAAATTATGCTTTAAAACAAGACGAGTTCGGTGTTTCCTATTCGATTACCGGAGACCGAAACAAACTTCAAGGTCCTATCGGGACCATCTAGTTGTCCTCTGGTGTCTGAAATGGTATTTTAATACATTACGGTAACTATATAAAACTTCCTTCAACAAATTACCTAATCATGATGTCGCTCGTGTTTACATTCGCACCATAAGAAAAAAGCGCTAAGTTAATTATTATCACAGTGTTTTACAATGTCGTCTATCTCATCGCCATTACATTCGTTATGGGCTCTAGTTCCGTGTTTGCGGTAAAATAAAGATATTTGTGGAAAAAAAATAACATCGCTAAAAACAATTACCACAGGACTGGTTAAATTAACACTTATTTAAGAGTAAACAAAACATTTTGTTGTTTACTTTTATGAGTTCCTGTAACGTCATTAATTTTATGACCAAAATCGCTGTTTACAAATGTTATGGGATCGGTGTATAAATTGTATAATACAGTTGACTGACGGCAAATAACATACGGCAGTAATGCCTTTTTAATTTGCAGATCAGTGATTACGGCCTTTGAATTTCGGGGGCTATCCTGGCATATTCACTTCAAGTATTCGGCGCCTACACTGACATACATTATAGTCACTTTAACCTCCAAAATGGTCCAAATTGACCGTGGACTGCGATGGTTGACCGCAGAATATGGTCAATGATCTTTTCAAGTCGTCGCGGTCAAGCGCGATAAACTATTAGCTGTTGTAAATATGTGGCTACTCTACCAAGAATCTTAGTCGAGGTAAACTAGTACGGGGGCTAGCAATAAACTCTATTTTAGGTAAACCAGCTGTTTTTTAAATTAATCAGCCTTGTCTATGGGTTTTTTTTCTAAACACATCGTAATAGCTGATAATAATATTATAAGTTCGTAACAAAGAAGTTATGAATTAAACAAGTTTCGTCTAGAAAATAGTTCTTTAAGTAATGTATTTTCACACTGAATTCAAAGGTCATACAAAATCCAGCACTTCTATAAGTAGGCACCAATACAAATATAGGAAGTTGATTTTCTGTTTAACATTTTCTCACATTACTACGCTCAAAAAAAAATTATTTAATTTTAATCTCCTCATTATGTAATTAACGAATTAATTATTAATTTAGTAACACGCTTTATATTAGCACATTTATCTTATATAATTATAATATACAATTCTTATATAATTAAAGCTGAAGACTTTGTTTAAACGCGTTAATCTCTGCAACTACCAGATCGACAAATATTTAAGCATTTGATAGCTCAGTTCTTAAGGGAGGTTACAGGCTATTTAGGTACCTTAGAAGCCCAGCAGAAAGAAAAAAAGCAAAATAACGCAAAGCGAAAACTAAGCAAACAGCGGGCGGTCGGGCGACGCGATGCGATGCGACGCGTCACGCGGTGGGTCGGTGCCGAGGTACTTATATACAAAATGTGGCTGTTATTTTGGTATGTTGTGTATGTTACGACTTCCTCACGGACGAGTTGCGGGCAGAAGCTAGTTTTGTATAAAACACGAATGTCTGGAATTAGAGACCTTGACCGTTTCATTTTCAGAAAAATCAAATAGACCAAATAGGACTATTTCTGTCTTGTGCTCGTGATTAACGTTGATCTATTTTTGTTTATTTTTTTTACCACTAGTTTATTATTATCTTTTTGTATGCACGTGCTTATGTGGCAATAAACCTATTTTATTTCTATAGTATACACTGAGTTTTAGTGGAATACGAAGCCAACGTTTATGCTAGTATACCACTAACTGTAACTAGTCCATAAATAGTACAGAGGACTCCAAAAATCTTTAAAATACATTAACGACCTTTTTGGAATTTGTATATCCATTAATCCTTATGTATACAAAACATTGTAAAACATATTAAAAGAATAACGGTGGAGTTTCTTGCCCATTCTTATCCACACGAAACTATCTTTTGGAAGGGGCAACTAGAATCAATTCTATTTCTTGTTCATTTTGCCGTTTAAAAGTGCTTTTCTTGTGCCTATTTGAAATAAATGATTTGTCTTTGACCATTTTGATTCAGATCCGTGCTGCTAATATGTGACGATGACTCAGATTTATGCCATGTTTGTGTCAAATGTTAAAGGAAAGTTGTGTGCCAAAGTGCTTAGCAAGACGCTAACTTGCGTAAAGTTCCATTAGCTGATGATGAGCGCTTCTCTATTTCCAGGAATATGACGTGATAAGGTCTGCTATAATCTGTTTTGGATCTGTGGTTTTAAATAAGTAACATGTTATTTCGTATGGGTTTTTTAAACCATCATATTCTTCTATTAATAGTTCATGGCAGATGCTTGGATTCCCATGGGTAATTCCATCGAAGCCGCAACTAAATGCTAACAAATTCAGCTGAATGCAGTTTTTTTTTGTTCCGATTAAAATGGATTGCAAGACTGAAGACAGCAAAGTGATATCAGTCTTTATATACATCTGTTAAATCAACAATTTTCTCTTCAAGAAACAAGAGAAATGTTCAACCATTTAATTGAAAGATCACATAGGGTTTCTGATCGTTCAATTGTACAAGATTCCAATCAATTAGAATTGCTTCGAGAGTTAATTTCGCTAACAGTTTGCGTACAAACCATAATGGACAATAAAGTCAATGTCTTAAGGACGCATTTTCAACGTCAAGTGAAATTAACAATCAGACAAGATCGACATTACGCATGTTATTGATGCAAATAAAAAATACGTTCATTGCTATTAATAGAATACAATAGGATATCATTTATTTCTGAGTATATGTATGGAACATTAAGATGTTAATATTAAACAGCTTCACTTATATTACAGTTGTCGGTGTAGAAATCTATATTACTTATTTAAAAACAAAAGGTCACTCATTCATTGACACACTGATTAACTCGCTAGACGTTCGTCTATTAGATGCCATTAGTTTATAAGACCTCAACGATTGTTACGGTTTTACTTATTGTCGTTTCGAGCGAATTTTTCTAATTCTAATTCTAAATTTCTAATAATAATAATAATTCATTTATTTAAAAGTAACAAAGACTCAATTTGTTAGTAACAATATTCCTTAACGACTATGTTAGTAACTTATTCTACACAACACAACAAGGTATGTGAACCCCTGCTACAAACCCAACACCGAGGTAGAAAGCTTGCAGCAGCGGTTCACACACAAACAATCCTATGAACCTAACTTTTAGGGTTCATAAGAAATTTGAGAGGTTAAATACGAAATCGCAAAAACTATTGGACCTAGGAAGATGAAGATAGATTATGAGTAGGTGACGTCACCTAGGAATTTAGGAAACTCCCCCTTTAAAGGCGTGAAATATGTGTGGAAGTTTGAATGAACAATTTAAACATTGTCGCGGGCACCTGATAGTATTAAAATAAAGATACATAGAAACGCAGTAAGATCGATTTCAAATAATAAGTCCAGTTGTCCGAAGCAATTACAGTGCAATTTAGATAGTTATCAATCGATGTTATTACCAGCTGATGTCGTTCCCATTTCAATTATTGTAACAAGTTTTGTGGCAGCAAATGTACGTGGATTAAAAAGTATTCTTATGATTCTTGACGTTATGACGCTAGTGTATACGGACAAATACACACATCAAAAGTGTCTAGGGATCAACATATATTTTTGCAATAACTTTTCTCTTGATTGATATTAATTTAAATTTTCTTTAAGGATTCATCAAATAAAGTGTTTTCGTTTGTCACAGTAACGATAAACCAAGTCACCTTTGCATTAATAAAGAAATTTGCCATTTTCCTAATAAAGGGATTTTTGACATTTGAACCACTAACATTAAAGTTCGAAAAAAAGACTGAAATAACAGTTTTCTTTAAAATTTTATTGGGTAACTTAAACAATTAATAATCCGTGTTTCTACCGCGAACACTAACAACACAAGAACATCGGTTTGGCATACTCAAAATGAGTTCATCCAAATCACGCTGTGGAATGGCCGCCCATGTTCGTTGCAACAACAAAAAAAGGTGTTATCAGTCGACTTTGGACACGTTACCGAAGCACTGGTACCGTGGCTGAGCGCCATGAAGGACGGTATCGCTGCACCACACGGAGACAAGACCGATACATTCAAATCTTAACTCGAAGAGCTCCAACAATAACCGCCATGATGTTAGCCGTGAGGCTTCATCACTCTTCAGGGAACTTAATTAGCGACCAAACAGTCAGAAACCGCTTGCATGAAGTGAACCTTCATTCCCGAAGACCGCTACGGGTACCACCTATAGCAATGCACAATCGTAGGATTCGATATCAATGGGCTCTTGAACACAGAAATTGGGCAGAAGAACAATGGCGTTTCGTGTGCTTTTCTGATGAGTCTCGTTTTGGTATGAGACCGGATACAAGACGTATACGACACTGGAGAACCCCTGGACGCCAACAGCGATTAAAATCCTGCCAGGAAGTCCATCCTTATAGTGGTGGAACCATCATGGTATGGGCGGGTATTTGGATCGGCGGAAGAACTGAGTTGATTTGGATCAGAGGCAACCTCAACGCTCAAATTTATGCTGAGACGATTGTATCTGACGTCATCGTTCCTCTACAAGTGCAAATCGGTCCCTTATTTCAGTTAATGCATGATAATGCACGACCGCACACCGCAAGAGTTGTAAGACAGACTCTCGCCGCAGCTAACATCAATGTCCTGCCCTGGCCTGCTCAGTCGCCAGACTTGAACCCGATTGAGCATGCATGGGATATGCTACAGAGAAGAGCTCTGCCGAATATGGAGGGTATCCAGTTGCAAGAAGACCTTTTTTTGTTGTTGCAACGAACATGGGCGGCCATTCCACAGCGTGATTTGGATGAACTCATTTTGAGTATGCCAAACCGATGTTCTTGTGTTGTTAGTGTTCGCGGTAGAAACACGGATTATTAATTGTTTAAGTTACCCAATAAAATTTTAAAGAAAACTGTTATTTCAGTCTTTTTTTCGAACTTTAATGTTAGTGGTTCAAATGTCAAAAATCCCTTTATTAGGAAAATGGCAAATTTCTTTATTAATGCAAAGGTGACTTGGTTTATCGTTACTGTGACAAACGAAAACACTTTATTTGATGAATCCTTAAAGAAAATTTAAATTAATATCAATCAAGAGAAAAGTTATTGCAAAAATATATGTTGATCCCTAGACACTTTTGATGTGTGTATTTTTGCACAACTGAAACACGTCTGTCAAGAATGATCACTGCACAGATTGACCTAAGTTTGCCATTAAACATATCTATATAAATAAATGAAACGGAAGTGTATTTGTAATGACAAGATAGCAGCATTTTACTCAAGGCATAAAGTAAGTACATACGGGATGTTTAATAAAAATCTGTTCTATTAAAAAAAAAAAATTATGTATGTCTATCTCTTTGTAGCAGCTAATCTCCCAAACAGCTGTACCGAGTTTGACGGGACTTTCACTGACCGATAGCTGAAGTTATACCGAGTAACTTAGGATACTTTAACTTAAATAAATAAAAAAGGGACCAGTTCACAATAATGTTAGTCAGAATCTACCAATAGATCTAATTCAATAGGTACACAATTTACCAAGAAAACTTTGTATAGCACACAAAGCTAAAGAAAAAAACGGAAAGCTTGCTACTCCTCACTCACTCAATAAAGTAGAAGTTTACTGTCAAAACCAGGTCATGTCTACGTAATACAGCAATGATACCGGTTACGCATCGAATGGCCGGGCCCGCCCTCTGAAGGTCCAAATCCCTTATCGTCGCAAATATTTGTAAGGTCAACATCTGTGGAGCCAATATTTGTTCAGATGTTTGTGTCGGCTTGGACTCGTATAAGGGTGCCGTTATGACTACAACGGGATTATAGGATCCGTCGAGTTATATAACTATATGACTAAAGATGCTTTGATCTCAATGGACTAGAACACTCAAGGATAGGAGAACACCAAAGGATAACGTTCTGCATCGTTCTCACATGTATACAGGGTGGAATTTTGTAATGCCCCCTGGAGGGAAAGTACTCTTAATACTGTAGATAGAAAATTTTACTCAAAGGAAACATTCCTTTATTTTTGAATAGAAAGAAAACTGCATTCAAAGATTTCCAAAAAATCGCTTGCCACACCCGGGAATCGAACTGACTAAAATCTGCAAAAAGTACACACTGTACTTTTATTGCCGCGATCGTTAGTATCAATTATAAGAATGAAATCTCTTGAACAAACTTGATAAATTAAATGATAGGAAAACTATGAAATCTTTAATTATTTACAAAAAATTGTGAACTAATTAATTAGTTGCTCGAAATGGGCTCCATTTTCTTGGATACACAAATGTGTTTTTCTAAATAAATACCTTTAATACCTGGATTGGTACAAACGGCACAATCAGAGGGCCTGCGAGATTACCAGTTCTCACCCCTTTCGATTTTTTTTTATGGGGATATGTTAAAAACCAAATTTACATTAAATCTTATGCGAATGTAAACGAGTTGAGAGTTGAAGTTCAGAATACGATTTATAATATTCACCACAACACGTTATTAAAGGTTACAAGAAATGAATTTGTTAGAAGAATACATTTGTGTATCCAAGAAAATGGAGCCCATTTCGAGCAACTAATTAATTAGTTTACAATTTTTTGTAAATAATTGAAGATTTTATGGTTTTCCTATCATTTAATTTATCAAGTTTATTCGAGAGATTTCATCCTTATAATTGATACTAACGATCGCGGCAATAAAAGTACAGTGTATACTTTTGCAGATTTTAGTCAGTTCGATTCCCGGGTGTGGCAAGCGATTTTTTGGAAATCTTTGAATATAGTTTTCTTTCTATTCAAAAATAAAGGAATGTTTCCTTTGAGTAAAATTTTCTATCTACAGTATTAAGAGTACTTTCCCTCCAGGGGGCATTACAAAATTCCACCCTGTATAGTAATAACTTGAATGATGTAACCAATATTTTGTAACCATATTTTGTTTATAAGAGTTTCCGTGGAGTTTCTTGCCCGTTCTTCTCCATAGGTACCTACTGATTTAGAATGAGAAACTAGTTTCATTTTTCTGACTGACCGAACCTTTGACAATACAAAAGTGCCTGTAATTAGTTTATTTGAAATAAATGCTTTGAGTTTGAGGGATTTGAATAGGTTTAAATTTGACAAAGCTATTGGAAAATGCACGAAATAATGAAGCATAGTAACAAATGTAACAATACATGCAGATGATAAGAATTAAATACACCTTTATATTCACCAATTGACCGAAACGCTCCTAGCAGACAGCTCATTATGCAAGTAGTAACATTATCAAAGAAGCAGTTATTGTTTACGTAAAGGATAATTGATATAACAACAACACAAACTTGTTTAATCTCTGTCGGGGTTATCGACAGCCTATCTTCATCGAATATCTTTGGATGAAGATAGCTTAGACGGCAGACAGTCTCGAGAGAACGTTGGTGTCAGCTGTTAAACCTTTTTGGTAATTTTCACTTGTTTTTCCCGCCTTATATCGTCAAGGTCGACCTAGGCATATCCGCAGTTGCCTTTGACTGTATCGGAATTAAGATCTCATTGAAGGCCCAAGCATTGGAAGAATGCCAAAAACATAAACGCTGAGGATGCAATAGCGGGCGAAATGAAAATTGTTGGATAACAGAATCTGGCAACAGACCGGGTGCAACTTAAGAAAAGACTTGATATAACAAAAGATTCTGATTCCGTGTTCGCTTTCTGCAAAGCGCACTCAAGTACCCTTGAGCAAGCGGAAGACACCTTTGCGCTCGCCACGTAGACACGTATGTATATGACAAGATACAACAGAAAAGCGGTGAACATTTTCACAGACATTGTTAATTCTTGAAAAGTTGACGTCATTCTGACTAATGCATAAGGTATAGACCAGGCATTGAGAACTTAATTCCTAGTACCAAAACCAGAGAGAACTGGAAGTAGAACTAGTCTACTACATATGAGCTTAGTAATTGAATTAAACCGTTCGAGCGTTTATAGGAATTATGAAAATCCTTGGATAAATACGTTTGGTCATAGCCATATTATTAACCCACTAGATGTTCGCCTATTAGAAGCCGTTTGCTTTTAAGAGCTCAATGATTTATTGTTGTTTCGAGTTCTTATGAACCTATGGGGTTCATACGACATTTGAAGAGTCAATGGTCCTCCTGGTCCCAATAAAATTCACTACGCATCAAACTGTAAGTTCTAGAACTAAAATTGTCACTACTTCCGTAATAATTAAACGATTATCTACCCTCATAAGTTCTGCCGCATTAAATCCACTATTGTTTCGCATAATTGCCATTAACTACGATTATTGTGTCTTTGTAGCAGTGTGTTTGAAAAACGAATGCTTTTTATACAATTCTACGGAAAAACGGAGATTCCCTTTGGTTTTTCCAATGTTATATAATTCCAAGTGTTAAGTTTTTCTCAAAGACTTATTTACACGGTCATTATTGATTTTGTTAGCAATGTTTTGGTTATACTGCAAATGTACTTGCATCATTTCGTTTTACCGATAACATTAATGTTTATGTTATTGCGTATTACTAGTATTACATCATTTCAAGTTATAAAGATTAGAAGCTAAACAATGTATTAGTTTAGTACGTTAGCATTTCGGTAGTAACACAGTTTTAAAGATAAGAGACCAGCTATACTGTTTCTGTTGTTACTGTTTGTGTTTATCCTTCTGTCACGAATAAAAAAACATAAACATGGCGTACTGAACAATCAGCCTAACTATTTTCCCAACTATGTTAAGGTCGGCTTCCACTCTAACCGGATGCAGCTGAATACCTGTATTTTACATGGAGCGACTGCCTATCTGAACTCCACAACAGTCAGTAACTGGAATGTGGATCTTTTGTTATAGCAACGTGGATGGGTGACCATCTTTACATATCGAGACTCACCCGTGCCTCGGAAAGCACGTATTATTATTTTTTTTGACCGTCGTTACGCGTAGTCAGAAGCCCGAAAGTGTGAGAGCCAGTCTTTTTACTGATACATATCCTAACAAGCAGAAGGGAAATGTAAAAGCCTAAACATAGTCTGCAAGACCAATCATTAAGATTTACCTTTCTAGCAACAGATAAATTAAAAGAAAATCCAAATATGCTTGAATGAAGAATTTCTGGCCAAAAGTATACAACCGGAGGATAATTTAAATCGACCCTAACCGACCTTGAATAACTTTCCCAGTTATCTAACAAGAAGGCCAAGGTCGAATTGTATATTAATTTCAATTTTAAGATGAAATCGGTGTAGCTTGATAATTGTGTATTATATATGAAGTTTGTATAATAGAAACATTATTATTTATGAATAGATAAACGGGTTTATTGTGTCACAGAAATTACTACGTAATCTGTGTTTTGCTTTACCATTTGTTTTATTTATGTTACAACTGTTATGGGTCATTTATATCAATTAAATAGTCAGTATTACGTTTAATAGACGTGTTATTATTTCCTTTATTTAATAAATATACATTTTTGAATAGATTTAAATAGGAAATAACAGCATCATTAAAACGGCGTTCTTTTTTTTAACAGTTACTTGGGTTGTGTGCTTTTAAGTCGGTGCTAAATCAATGTATTGTGTAAATGGCGTCTTGCAAAAAACGTATTCTTTTCTACTTTACCATCATACATAACTATATTTTAATGAATACATTCTTGCCTACTTTAATCATTGGCACAATTGCACACAACTACTATTGACGAAACCACCACGTGAACTTTCGCTTCGGACATCGCCAGAATAACATTAGACATGCGTAAGAGACGCGATTAGAATACAAACGTGAGGTTCTTACAGTAAAACGTACTGCTTTCCGAACGTGACGGTTTTCGCTGACGTAGCGTAGCGATAGAGATTCCCGATCGAGACGATAACACGCTTACGTACGCTCGTAGAAGTTATGTCAACAATGTCATAGGAACATTGATATTTTTCTATGAAGTAATAAATGTTTGATAAGCACATTTATACTATCGGAAATGGATGGAAAATACATTATGACGTAAGTGGATAGTCACGGTCACTCACTATTGATTTCGAATAAAAATGGAACGTAGCATCCTGCGTAGACTACCCTGTAGTAAAAAGCGTAGCAAATTCGTAGCCGCGTAGGCCGTCGTAGCTTAAGTTTCATAAGCCCTTTGTAACTTTCCGGAACCAATAGTTGTAAGTCGCTACCAAACTTACGGACGTTATAACTTATTCAATCCTCTTCTTTACTTTCTGTTTATAAGTTTAAAAACTAGGAGCCATTAATTTCTATCTTCTGTAGGTACCTAATTTATTTGGAATAACTTTATTTTTTTATACATTTCTCTTGACGAAATCGTGTTTAAAGGGTAGACCTTAAATCAGAAAAAGGCACGTACGTTCCCGTCCCATCATACTTTTTAACGACCACCGTCATAAGCCAGCGAGCGTAAAATGTATTCATAGTTATGTCCGTAATTAAAAAAAGGAGAATCTCAAATTCGTTATGGGTATTATTACCATGCTTTTACTTGGTTACGTAAAAAAATTGATAAGCCGTTTACGTGTCGTATGACTTTACTAATAACTGAATTGTTACGAAACAATATCACCAAAGGGCCCGGTACACCAAAAATACTTTCGGGGGCGAATTTCGGCACTCCCAAATTTTATTTTGTGATCGTTGAATTTTTTTTATAACTGGCTATCTAATTTAACTAGCCAGTATTGTCCCACTGCAGGGCAAAGGCCTCCCCTCCCTTTTTAGTAGGAGTCAAGTTCATCTCCTGCCATCTTTGTCTTGGTCTATCGCGGTGTCGTGGTGCTTTTAGACCCAATCAGAAAGTGTTAAAAGATACAAGAAAATATTACCCAAAGAAACCCTCCGAAGGCTGATTCAAAGTACATAATAATTATATCAGTTTCATCTAGTTCTTTCTTTTGTGTTAGATTGAAAACTGTACTATGCCACATTATTATGCAACCTGCATCATAGATTGTTACTACTTCATACTGTAACAGTTTAATGTTATTGTTATCTTATTGCTTATTTCAATATTATGTGTTGAAATGAAGTATTGTTTAGAATACTATTATAATATTTTATAAGAATATAAGTGTTTCACGCATTTTTTCGTTACAAAATAAGAATAATAATTGTACTTTATAACGAATTTCGTAGCTATTAATATTAGGTGTACATTTTCACCGCTTGAATTCAAATTTGGAACAACGACAATGACACCGAAATGATGGCCAGTATGTCAGCTCTAAAACTGCATAAAACCTTATTCTCTGACTTATGCCTATAACGACAAAATGCACGGTGGCTCGGTTTAGGAGATAGAGAATGTATTATAGCCGTCTTAAAAAAAAGGAATATAAATTATCCGACCAACAGAAACCAGATGATACCATGACAAAAAATACTTTAGAAGCAAAAGAATCCAATGCAGACCTCAACCTTTTTTGTTCGTGGGCCGACAAACACAGAACACCACATTTGCAGACGGTCGTAACGCTGGTTATAGGCACTAGTTCCACCCAAATAGCCGGCTTGTCAGACAGGCAGTCTAGACAAGTCACCTTATTCGAAATGTAGTTTGGATGACGTCGTTTGTGACTGGTCTATACTCGACCTCCTTGGCGGTGTTCTATCTTCATGACCTTATTTCAGTTGCCAATAAATCTTGTTGTAATCCTTGGTAATCAACAGGGTACAAAAGAAGTCTGGGAATGAGGCTGGGAATCAGCAGTTTTGGAAGGTCAAAACTCTCACAAAAACCCACACCCCTTATTACTTCCTATTGTAAGGCTGCAGTTCCACCTAAGGTGTGGGAAGTACTTAGGCGGTGTGCGAGGGAAAAAACCACCAATAGGATTACTTAATTTTCACAACATGAGCTTTTTTTTTTTTTTTAAGGCTGGGAAATCATCCAATGACTGCTCCCGCTCTGGGTGGAGCGGAAGGGAGTGTCAGACTCTTACTGACTAAAACCCATCCATGTTCCTTCCGTAGCCCTTTATGTTCCGGGGTAGCGGTAACCCTTTCGGACAATCCCGCTTACCCGGCAGGCTTGGCCCTGAGGGGCCCCTTCATATGCTGACATCTCTTTGAGGCGCGCGTGGAACATATACGCGCCGTACGGCACGGGTCTGGTGCTGATCGGACGGTGAGTCACCCATTACTCACCGTCCGCAGGCCCGCGCCTACGGTGGCCGGGAGTCGTCACGTGGCTCCCGACGCCCGGAGCGTCTCCCGCGGCGGCTGGGACGGGAGGACCTTTCTCTCTCCCATCCCGCCACCTCCTTCGCGAGCATAACTTTTTCGCAGAAGGAGGTGACTGCCTCCCACTCCCTCTCGCCCCGGACCATGGCTTGCACCAGGGCCGGGCGCGAGAGGTCGCCGCCGCCGATCGCCTCTACGAGGACACGGCGGTGCTCTGCCCATGCGGGGCAGGTTTGCACCGTGTGCTCTACCGTGTCCTCTGGGCGATCCTCGCAGTGGTGACACCCGGGCGTTTCCTCCCGCCTGATGATGTGCAGGAACCTCCCGAAACATCCATGTCCGGTGAGGACCTGCGTCAGGCGGAAGGTGAGGGCGCCGTGACGCCTCTCTAGCCACTCCTCAAAGAGGGGCCTTACCGCCACTATCGTGGCGTGCCCTCACAACTTGAGCTAAGCTAGAGTTAAGCTAGTTTAAGCGTTTTAGCTGAGCTAGTTTAAGCGCCAGCCTCTAAGCTCCTCGCAAATCTCTGGTGCCCTAAAATCTGAGAACAAAAATTAATACATCGTCCCCGTAAAAAATCCAATCCTCAGTGAAGACTGGCTATCTTATTAAGCGTATCTTAATTTTTCTTGCTTGCGTATTCGTTTTGTTGGGGCAACAATGATCGATATTAAATCTGCCTAACCTTTTCCCGACTATGTTGGGGTCGGCTTTCAGTCTAACCAGATGTAGCTGAATACCAGTATTTTACATACAGCGACTGCCTCCACAACCCAGTAACTGGGTAATACGATACACCTCGGTAAGACTGGCTGTTTTTCGGGCTTCTGACGACCCGTACCGACTGTCAAAAATGCAAAAATGAAAGCCGGAACTAACGGATTAACGTGCTTTCCGAGGCACGGAGGAGTCTCGGTATGTCAAAATGGTCACCCATCCACGGAACAACCCCTGCAAGCGGAGCTTTACCTGAAGGATCGACCCGTGCGGTTGTTATTACGAGCCCCTCCTTGTTCCTCCTCCATCAATGATCGATATTTCTGGGTTATAAATTCGATGACATAGAGAAAAAAATATGTTTTATACATAAACATGTATTTCGACATTATCTTACATATCGTAAGTATCTGTATAAACACGTCTATGTTTAAACTGTCACATACATTGTTGACATAGTCCCGAGACTGGAGTTAAACTTAGAAATGAAACTACTTTTACGGAATGTTGTTGTGAATAACTTTATTACCAGAAGTTTTAACCACTGGAATGCTTAAACTGTGTAGTTGAGTTGATTATTTTAGTAATAAAAAACCAGCCCAGGAAATGAGTCCGTGACTGTGTGAATGTAGCCCACGAAGGTTAGATAGAATATGAAATATAGCGAGAAACTGAAGACACAATATACACAGAACTAAACAGAACGGAACATGACTGATTGTTAGATGTCAATCATAAAATCTTAAAACTGTATAGAGAAGAAACTCAAGCTCTATTAAACTAAAGGCGACCAGAACTGACAGCGTATAGTTTTGGTCCATTCAATTGATAATCGAATCGGTGATGATCCTCACGGCCATCGCAGGCGTAAAAATAATATTATACTTTCTGTCAGGTGTAAAGCTATATTCAGAAATAATCATACAATCAATAATTAAAAACTTACCTTGGCACACAAATAGAGTGATAGATCCCGTAGTTCCGTAACACATGAATGAACTCCGGGAGCGTCCGACATGCCCCCATGATACTAAACGCTGCTAGTGAACAATTCCATATCATTAACGTTCGCCGTAACTCGAATCTGTGGACAAGAGAACATGAAATCAATTAAAATTGCAGTAGGAATCGAAGAGCTGGCATAAGAAGGCTAGCTGAAGTCGATTTGGAGGTTCATATAAAGTACTAGCTGCTCCCGGTTCTTCTGCTGCGGTTTCACCCGCTGCTCGGCTCCTATTGGTCGTAGCGTGATGTTACAGTTAGCCTATAGCCTTCCTCGATAAATGGACTATTCAACACAAAAAGAATTTTTCAATTCGGACCAGTAGTTCCAGAGATTAGCGCGTTCAAACAAACAAACTCTTCAGCTTTATAATGTTAAGTATAGATTAACTAAAGGTCGTCAGGATTGTAAGAAGGACTTGATGAAGACAAAATCAATCATACTAATATTATAAAGGCGAAAGTTTGTGAGTGATTGCGTGTGTGTGTTTTTGTATGTTTGTCACATCTTCACGCTTGAACGGATCTGGATGAAACTTGTTACAGAGGTAGTTTATGACCTGGATTAACACATTGGATACTTTTTATCCCGGTAGTACTTTGCCTTGGGATAGTTTCCATCATCTAGCAGCAGCTAGTGTTGCATTAAAACTTCCCCTATTAACAAATGAATACTACTTAGCCATATGCCTATAGTACCCGAAGTGCTATCTATACTACACCACTATTTCACCAGTTATGTTTGAGACCTATATAATAGAGGGCGAGCCTATTGCCACCAACCGGGCATCAATCCAGACTCCGGCTGCTAATACGATATCCCAGATGAAAAACCTAATACCTAACACTTTGTCCGACCCAGTAAGTAGTAGTTTATAATGAGCTGAATTTTCATTAAAAAGTAAAGCTAAGTAAAGCTAAGCAGCTAAGTAAGCTTAGTAAAGTAAGTACTATAAGTGAAGCTTTTGATTTCAGATAATGTTGTATAATTCACATTTGTTAGATGTGTACCTACCTATACAAAATGTTATGGTTTTATACTATTTACTAGCTGACCCGACAGACGTTGTCCTGTCTTAACTATGATACCTACCTTACCTACCTACCTATGCAAAAATGTGCAATAAAAATATTTTTCTCATACAAACTTTGCCACCCCTTGTAACCCTTTTAGGGGTTGAATTTCCAAAAAATAATATGCCTATGTCTTTCTCATGAATGCAAACTATCTACATACCAAATTTCAGCAAAATCGGTTGGGTGGTTTAGGCGTGAAAAGGTAACAGACAGACAGACAGAGTTACTTTCGCATTTATAATATTAAGTGTGGATTCTTGTAAATAAAATTCAATACTTCTGACATTATTCTTATAAAAGGATTATTCTTTCAACAGATAAACTAGGTACGTATCTAATTCTTATACCATCGGTATACTTTAATATTCGTAAAATAGCATAAGGACTCGGTTACATAAAACACAACATAACACGTCATACTGATAATCGAAAGCTGCAAAGGATTAGACACACGTGGTCATAAATATGAGTAATATTTGATAATACCTGATAATAAATATTAGGCTTATCAAACACCCGGACGTTAAGAGGGTTCATAGTATCGCGTTTTATAATTTAAATAACTGAATAATTTAGTGAGTAATCAAGCAATTATAAAAATACAGAAGATATTCAACTTTATGTTTGCCTCAATGCTTTTAAAAAAAGTTGACAATCTCGGTTTTTTTTTAGTTCTTTACTTTTGTAACTAAAAAAATGGTCTTACCAATGTTGCTGTTGTATCTTTCTTTTTGTACAATTTTAATACTAAAATAACCAAACCAATGTTGAAGATTTGAAATGAAATAATTAAAACTCCACTAATTAATTAAATGTAGGTAATGTTAATTTCTGTAAGTAGATTGTTTAAGACATTTTTATACATTAACAAAATTTTATAATTTACAAGCGAGCGTCTGGAGGCACATCCTATATTAATTAAAAGTAGTCATAAAGGACACTGCCCACTGTAACAGACAGGACTTAATTGTGAGAATTCAGTCTTAGCGCTTTTGTTGACGACATCCTACAAAGGAGCCTCGGAAACACTGCAGACATAATAATATAATAACGATGGCTTTTGTCGACCTAACAATGAACGAACCTAATTTAATTTTACAGGACAGCCAGTAGACATGGTTGTAGACTGAAGGTTTTATGATTATTATACACGGCATTAGTGAAATATGGCGTTTCTTTTTCAAATGTACATGCTGTACATGGTGTTTTGAATTTTCTTCCTATTTTTAAATACGTACTTACATTTTACCTTTTTACATTTAGGTAAAAATGTGAGTATGTATTATATTTTTTACGTATAAACTAAAACAAGTACACAATAAGTTACTTTAATGAATGTAAATGTACAGAATATTCATTTTTTTTTACTTCTGTATAATCAATCAATATGAGGTTTGTAATGTAAATGAACTTAGCAAAAGGTAACAAAACCCCTCATTTAATCAATCTAAAAAAACCCGGACACCAACTTAAAACCTTTAGAAAGTATAAAATTATTGGACCTTTAAGTTTAACATAAGTACTGGGTAATATTTTGTCTCCAATGTGACGGCGAATGAAGATAGGAATGTAACAGAAGCTACCCTTTTTACAATAGCATACAGTCATTATAACTGGGTATAAACCTCGTGGGTTTTTTCTCGATCAAGTCTCCTTTCAGACGAAACAAAAACCTGATTCGGCTCATCTGTTCAGAAACTATGTCACAGACATACAAGAACACTAATACACACTAGGTTTAAAAATAATAACGGCGCCTATATTCATGAAAGCAGTACCTCACTAAACTTATTATAATTTTAAATGAATCACGAAACTGCACACAACTGGCTCGATTCGATAACGTCGATAATGAACTTTATTTATAATTGCAGCTCCAGCATTCCTAATGCATCTATCGCTTTCAGCGTAAACGTCCGTGAATAAACTATGGCCACTGAAGTCAGTTTCTATTTTAGGTTACTTGTAGCAGTCTAGTCTAGATTATTTTATGAGTTCTGAACAATGGTGTCGTTTTGAGAAGTAACCGACGAGGCAAAGCAAGTATACCTTCTAATAGGCACTTGCATCCTTTCATACATTTAGCATTGTCCTTTTTACAGGATAGATTTAATGAATTAAAGATGACAAGTGTTTACCTCATCGTCACAAAAAAATACAGAAATATTAATTTATCAGTCGATTTTAATGAGCATTGTAACCTTGCCAATGGTATTTCAGATTCATTACGTCCTTCCCTGAAAAATAATACATACGCACGCTTTTTTTTCTCTCAAACTGATTGTCAGGCCAGGGATAGACTGTAACATTTATTCACAAAACCGACTCCAATATATATCTCATTGTATATTTTTTATAGTCGTTATCGATACTTTATCAACGTGGCTTGCTATTGTATTCGCAGTCTGCCTCGGCCATGCAAAATATGTTAAAATGTGACAATGGATTTTCTATTGTTTTTAGTTCTAGATAAGACTTTTTATACAACGTGTTCTTTTATATCCCACAACTCTAGGGTTATGTTCTCATAATACAAGAAGTCCTGAAATAATATGTAGTTCATAAACGCATACTTTCGAAGATAGGACACACATCGAGATAAATTAATTATCTCAGTTTCATTGATAAATACGAGTCATTCATTTTCATTCAAACGAATCATTATTATTTAAAGCTAAGAAAATGCGACGTCGTCATATTTCACGTAAGGGCGTTTTACATTAATAATCGTGACAAAGTCGAATTATTTTGTATGAAAAATAAAAACAAAAAATAATAATTCATATCCAGTTGATTCTTTGATAATTATGGTCTTATTCATACCCTAGAGGTATGGGATATCAAAAAAAACACTTTGAATATATTATTATTTTGTGATAATAAATGTTGATGTAAAATACTACTTAGTTAGTACTTAGAATACGAAAGTAGCTACATATGAAACGAACTTCGAAACCAAGAATCAAATACTGTCTTGCGACAAATTGATAAACAACTTTTTCTTTCTTTCTTCAAAATGAATAGAAAATGACTATAATTTTCTTTAATTTAATATCTAATATGTGTTGTTATGTATGGAAGACACATTGTTATGGTAATAGCTAGGTGACGCATGTCTCTGCATAACTAGGGACTTTAATGAGACAACACATTTGTGTTCAACGAGTCAGCAGCTTTAAGAAAATGGCAGGTCCGATCATTATCAGTGACATAACTGTAATTAAATAACACTGCCGTTAAATATTGACATTTTGAATGCATAAAACAATAGTATAGTAACAATAATAAAAACCGTTTTTTTTTTCAATGGATTAGATCGAAAATAAGAAAAAATACAATTACGAGGGTCAAAATTCAATCAAAGAAGTATAAAAAATTGGTATAGCACAAGTCGACTCGGCGACATTCAGTAAAAAAAACACTGGTATATATGTATCCAGGATATTTTCCACACAGAACATTATCAACTTACAACATATATTAAATATTATAATGATGCCGGTTCGTCAGGAAAAAGGTAATGTTAACGCTGTTTTTGTGATGAAGAGGCAATGACTTCCGATGATCGCGGTGACGTTAATGATGATTAGATTGTTTTGAAGGTGCCTGCCCAAAAAAAATGCTAATAATAGACTTGTTTTGTGATCAACTTTGCTCAAGGACGGAATCCATCCCAATAATTTATTCACTAGCAAGTTCACTGCTTCCTCAACCAAGTATAGTTTAGAACTAACAATATAGAAAAACTTGTTGCCACCTTTTGTGTCTGCTACTGAATGCGAATGAATGAAGCAGTAAACTAAGTTAAACTTTAAATAACGGTCTACTAGATATTTCGCTTGGATCGAAAACACAATGACCTGTTCACCCGAATCTCAGTACCAGCCGAACGTAAGAATCTCACCGTGAATACTTTGGTGAAATGAGCTTGAAATTAAAGTGAGATGTCAATAGTGACAAGCCCTAACCATCAGATGAAGTGCCAGCTCAATTCACGCAGGTTTTTACTGCGGTATGTTAAAGATAACACCGGAAGACCTACTACACAGCATCGAAGATGAAGACAGAACTGATGAATCCCTACATAGTATTTAAGCAAAGTCGCTTCTCGTCAGCTGTTCTTCTGTATGATATCTTTTAAATATGAAACGGACTTCAATGTGGTTTTATCAATAAGTTATTCAAGAGGAAGGAGAAAGTTTATATGTATAGTTTAACTAGCCTTACGTGTCTATATTTCAACCGTGCGAAGCCGGGGCGTATCGTTGGTGTTTAAACACAACGTTTCCGATAAAAAATCAAATAGTACAAACAAATAAATCATGATAAGCCACGCTATTACAATAAAAGTAATTAAAAATGGCGTCAAGCGACTAACTAATTAATCAAATCTAATGTCAATATGTCAGAATGTATTTGACATATTGACGTATTAAGTTCGACAGCACATAATTCCCTAGTATGCTTATCAAGTAGTACATAATTACAATAATTAATTGTAGGAGCGATTAGTACTGGCGCTAAACTGTCTCTATGATTGATAGCTTGACCGATGACAATAAAAATGTTGGAGTCATCGTTTTTTAGATCACAAACGTTAGTAAAATTACAATATTTTTACATAATAAAACGTTTACGGTACATTGAAATAGTCTTTACGATTTGCGATATTGTATGTCCGTCGCATCCTGGGTAGTCCCCTTTGCCGTCATCTTAGTGATTGGCTTGTAATCGTGCTGATACAAGATCAGAAAAATACAGATTACAGGACAATAATCTTCCTCAAATGCCAATTGGGATCAATACTACGTTCCTAACCCAACTCTGTCTTCATTGACAAGTCTTCCTTCTGTGTGTACGGTTGGCAGCGCATCAACTTTTAACTGTCAAGTTTCTGCAATTGATTTTAAACCTAAACAGGTCGATTATTGAGTTAAAAAAATTACAGAATTTGGACTGCCCAGTTCGAATTACGGTAATGGTGAATGTTGTTCTTATTAACTATTTAAATTAACACAAAATCAGTTGTATGCTGAATTCAATTATTGTTTTCATAAACAAAAACAACTGGTTTTTGACGCTAAGTAGTAATTGTTGATTGATACTAATAACAATGCTGAAGAATATATTTTGTGGTTGTTTCTTTGAACGCTAACTTATCGGGAACTACTTGATATGAAAAAATATCAAAGTCTAGCGAAAACAAAGACGATTCGGTGCAGCGAGTCCACGGAGTAGGAAGTTTAACGCGAATGAAATCGCATTTAAAATTTTAACGTAAACAAACTAAACTGTAGTTGCAACGAAAGTTATATTGATTGATGTCGTCCGCCCTTTCACAGATTTGGAAAATCTTTGCCGGTTAATTTCATGTTTCAAAATAGGCTTGTAGAATTATCTAGTTCTTACTGCTGCATGACATTCATTGTCAAATGCTTGATCTTACAGCCTCTCAAATAAAAAATAAGCCATTTTCCAAGTAAAACTGCAAATCATTAATACCATAAATAATGACTTTAACATAATTATCTTGATTGAGCATAAAACTGATATGCTTTGGTTCCTTTTACACGCGGAACTGGAAATAATTAATTAAAATTTTTCCGTGCCTAACTTTAGATAATGTCTCGTGTAATCTTTTAACTTTTACTATAAATTGTGAAAACTAGTCATTCAAATGGAAAGAATAAACTACGGTAAATGTTTGTCAAATGAGGTCAACCTACCAACAATCGACAATTCACAAAAAAAGAAAGAAAATTGAAAACGTTCCTATTTCGAATAAGTAACTACTTCAAAACATTTTTTGCTCTAGTTAAATTCGCACGATAATTCGCATTCGGCGAAAAAAGTGCAACAATGTAAAACGAACGAGAATTGTGGTTACTTTCACATTTCCATGCGGAATCGTGCAATGTCAGTTTAAAACTTGAGAGAACCTAGCCTGGATGATCTTACTTATTAATCTAATTTATAACGGCGTAGATTTAACGTTGGATAGCCAGGATAAACGATAATAATTACACGTATGTAGATAGGTGCTAGTATATTATGTATTCAACCAATATTTTTCCATACTTTTATTTGCACGTAATATCGTAAATATTACTTTATTTATTAAACATGTTAGTGTGAAAATGGCTTGAAATAATAAACGGACAAAATGAGGAAAAGCCATTTAATTATGTCCATGCTCTTTACCTTCAAGCGTCGTCACCGAAAGCCATGAACTTTCCGACAGCTATAAATGTAATTATTTATGCGTACCGCTAGCAAAACAAGGTAAAAACAATAAACGAATTCAGTAATTTAAAGAAAGTATAGTAAAGTCGTATCTGTAAATTATACATTGATGACTAATTCAAAAACGAACAAACAAATGCGCAAGGGCCGCGACCTTTGTAGGATTTTAAACATGTGTAGGTATTTTATGTTTTAGCTAGGTAGCTAATAATTATGTAGATACGTACGTAGGTATTTTATAATGTCTTTATATTCTTATGTACACATGAGTACAAAATATGTAAATACATAAGTACTTTGCTTGTGAGACTGGCAAATGATTCAGTAACTACCTGAGTTCGTACACAAATATTCTTTAAAACACATCTATTTAACGATGACCATACTTAATAATCACTTGTTAAGTATTAGCAGGCCCTCAGTAGACGCGAGTCATAAGGTCAGCGAAGCTATTGTACATGAACTTGCTAGTATTCTATTTGTTATCAATAACAAAACATGTCAGGAACGTAGATAGTAGCAGTTCCCGATTTATTGATAACTGTTGAGCGATGACACATAGAATAATACGACAGTTAGGTTAGTATGATGAATCGATGTTAGGTAAGTACAGAGGCCAGCTCATCAAGTTACCACTATCTGTCAAATTTCTTTGATAGTATTTCAACTTTATTGCAAAGACATAAGGTTCATTTATAATTGAGAAAATTTGACAATTAGGGATAGCTTGATGTGCTGGCGTCTGTACATGCAAAACTTGTTATCTTCGAGCAAAAACTCAGTAAAAATATTATAAATTTATAAAATAAAGACATTTTAATTTATTGTTATTCAGATTGGCTATGAACTAATTTATTAAAAAGTAGTGACCTAAATGCTTTACATAATTTATTTGTTATTTATTTATTAAAAGTAAGTTGTAAGTACTTAATTTTGTTTTTATATTGGTATGATAGTCGTATTTTGTTATCAAGTAGTCGGTGGCTGTTTTTATAGATTGAACCTGAATGTCTATTTTATGATTTTTTTTGGACTTGCGGTGTTTTAGACAATGACAATCCGACATTACAACTTAATTTATTCACACGAAAATCAGTGAGGGACGTCATTGACAATCACAAAAACAAAATCGCATCAAGAAGCAGTTGCGCCAAAAATATTTAAAAAATATATAATATTATTAATTTTAAAATTCACGACAGGTCATCGACATGAAACAGGCATTTATTCCAACAAACTTTCAAGGATCTAGTTTAACAAGGCTCACAACCGGTGCTACTCCCTGATCTTCTGACAAGGTTTCCTTGTAGTAGGAAAACTTCAAAATTATTGCTCATAGTAAGTACATAATCATTTTAAGGAAAATTCTAGTTGAATGTATGTAATGAATAATATTATATAACAGACTGTTAATTGCGTTTTTTCATATAGCAAGTCACGCATGTTTATAATATTTTTAAATAGAGTACATTGTACAATTAATTAGTACCCATATTTACATAATAGGCTGATTCTACATTTTTCTTTAAAACACTACAGTGGGTCGGTATCAGATACTTTTACTTCAATAACAAAACACATAGGTACTCCCATGGTGGAAACATTCAAACTTGCAGTGGGGGATCTTTAGATGGACTTGGAGCCGAGATTTAAATGACAAAATAATGCTTATGAATGCGTACCAAACAACGTTTTCCAACACGAGAAGCAAGGACAAAATAAATAACATTTCTTAGTTGCTCTTATTATCTAGATTGCGTGTGTGTATTTGCTATGGAATAAGTATGAGTATTCAAAAATAAAATTGAGATAGTTATTAGGTGTGCCGCCTCGAGCAATCTTGAGCTAGCGCATTGTTAGGATAGCGTTACAATAATAACAGATAAAATAATAAAATGGCTGACATTCCAGGATACTTTAAAAACATACTTCAATATTTTGCTGGTTTTTCTTCATATATTAAGTTTATCTTTGGTGAGTACCGATTAGATGTTATTTGGCCGCATATTTTTATCTAATTATTAGACATGTCACATGAATCATGCATGATTCATGTCTGATATGGAAATGATTAATAGACCAGCATTTGCAGTATCGTCACCATTGCAGACAGGTGGTTGCAATCTTGCCCATTAGCGAAAGATGTCCACAACTGGACATAGGCCAGCAGATTCCAGCGGCTTCCTTGAGGTCCCATGGTCACAAACTATTGCATAATGTGCATGTGCAATGTGTAATCGGTGAAGGAAATATTGTGAAGATACCAGCATGCCTGAGAGATATTTTTCAACAGCATGTGAAGCTAAGTCAGAGGCCCATGAGCAGTATAAAAACTCTGACACCACGTTAGTCACTAACCACACGAAGAAAAAGAAGACGTGCATTTTAAACGTATTACTGATGGCTATTGGATCAGACGTGATCCTGAGTGGAGACCGCGAATCGGTAAACTTACATAACATAGGACGCCCTTGTGCATCATGTGGCCGACAGGTAGAGCTACGATCTTCGCTAAGATGAAAATGTCCAACGATCGAAGTCCATGGAGGTAATTGCGTAACTCAATTACAATAGCTATGCATCACATCGTGACCTGCGTGTCCTTTCGCCTGCACGTTACGGGAACTGATGGACGCTACTGATGGCGCCAAACACGTAGCCGATTTCAGGGCCGAGTCCATTTAGATTGCCATCGACAAGCTGAAACGAAGAATGTCAATGCAGTTGAACAACATGTTGACAGTTCAACAACATTCTTTGCCTTATTTACGTTGTCCAGCCGTCAATTTTTTTAAAACAAATGAAGAAGTGGATTTGGAATTTCCTTCGATATCCTTCGGATTGCGATAGTTCATAGTTCTGCATAGAATCAGCATAGCGGTTACATCACTCAAGTAAAAAGCGCCGACCTCCGTTATCACAAAGATAGGCATTATCAACGCATGATGCCAAGTGGTACGATACTGATAATGGCAATGTGCCATTACATTCTGCGGGACGTGGATGCAATAAACGTTTATCTGGTTTTAGTTCTTATTTTATCGATTTTACATATTATTACTTAATGATGGCTTAGCTGGTGGTTCCGGTTTTGTAACGATAGCGAACGCCGGTTCTGTTCGGTATTTTCTTTTTTATTACGTTTCCGTTTGTGTGATTATGTTTCAGTGACAATTCATACGGATTTTTATCTAATATGAACTTATAAATATAAGACAAAAATATTCTTCCTATACTGTAAATATTTTTGAATGCGAACCCTATTTATTTTTAGGGTTCCGTACCTCAAAAGGAAAAAACGGAACCCTTATAAGATCACTTTGTTGTCCGTCCGTCCGTCTGTCAAGACCGTTTTTCTCAGGAACGCGTGGAGGTATCAATCTGAAATTTATATCTAATACTCAGGTCTACTGTCCCTTGGAGCTGTGAAAAAATCAAACTTCTAAGCCAAAGCAATCAAAAGATACAGCTGTTTATGCCGCAAATTTTCGAAATACGCACGGGAATCAAAACCTACAGGGTACTTCCCGTGAACTTAGAATCTTGAAATTTGGTACAAAGTAACGTCTTACAGTGCAGATAAAGGAAAAATTGCGAAAACCGTAAATTTTTGTTACATCATTATAATAAAAAAAAAAAGTTTTTTTTTTCAAAATATAAAAATACCATAACTATCACTCGATTCTCGTGATGGGTGAACTTTTACTTATATACCTACAGGTTTGTACGGAACCCTCGGTGTGCGAGTCCGACTCGCACTTGGCCGGTTTTTTTCTACATTATGCCACTGAAGGCATATCTGTAAAAATAAAAGCAAATTTCCCCCAAAAAACTAAGGCGCGCTTTTTTCGCTTAGTTTTTATGAGCTTCTTCTGCTCTTGGCGGCAATAACTTTCATAAAAACTTTTTTACCTTCGCTATATTCTACTAGGAGTCGCAACCGACAAAAAAACAAAGCAGTAAGTTCGATGTTCCCTTGGGTTTCCTTGTAAAAATATAATGTTGCAAGAACTTCCTAATAGGGATGATAACGGGGTAAAAAAGTTAATTGTATTAAGTACGTCAGTCAGATAATAAAAAAATATTAGACACGTATTTTTTGCTTTAATCATATCAATAAAAAATACTTACGATATAACGCGTTAAAATTTGGGAAGTCTGGGCGTACTACGTCACAACTCAGTATCTACAAATTTTAACAAGTGACGTCAGGGCCACATATTAAACCAATGTAAAAAATAAAAAATACGTGTTCAATATTTTTATTTTTATATTTTATCTAACTGACGGATAAATAAAAACATTTTAGTTATCATCCCTATAATTATATAACTAAATGCTATACACAATTTAAAGTTTTACACACAAGGATTAACCTTTTTGCGATAGCTGTAGAAAAGATTTTCCGTATGTCGTAAAGATTGCATATATCTTTAGTTACTATCTTATCTTATCACTTTTGATAAATAAACATGATACTTTTAAATAAATGGTTAAGTAATACAATTTTCATAAGGAAACTGACAGAAAAATTATGCTCACTCAACAAAAAATATGTAATTTAATATAATGATATTATTTTGTCATTTTTGTGTGGTTTGATCTCGGTGAATCTGTAAAAAGGCTGTATAAATATCATTGAACTTCAGCACCATTAGCGATACCGTTGAACTCTAAAACAAATATTATCTAAAACACCTGCGTAAAAACTTGAGAAAAAACGCACGTTTTCGTCCAAGCTATGTACCAGTAGCAAAAAACTATGAATCCTGAATCGCTCTTTGTAGCAACTACCGGGAGAACATACATTACAGTTAATAATAAATTAGTTTCAAAATCTGATCAGCCTGTATAATGTCAAATTAAATATGTAACAGCCTCTATCTTCGCGCACGTTGCATGTTATAAGATCTAAATTGTTCAGATATAGGTCATTCCATTTCTCGAAAGCTGGCCAACACTACTACACTGCACTATTGAAATATTTAATTAGACTTATCCTCTCGTACAAAAAAGGAAGGTAAGTAGATGTTAAAAACTCTAGATTACTTGAAACTTTTTCCTTTCACTTCCTTGTATCTGTCAACAGTGTGATGAAATGTGAAGTTTATCGCTGCAATGTGAGGGTTCACATTTGTTTACAAACAAGACCCACGCATGATGTGGCGTGTTCACCCCGCATCAGTCGTCAATCAGGTTTGAGGCATTATGTAAACAGTTACTTGAGTTATCTGAGGATGTCATTATTTGTAAGATAAATTTGAATCACTAGGTAATAAATTGTTTCTAGACTCAAAGGAGATTCAAAAGGCATACAAAACTGAAGTGGAGCCACAAGCATCACTTAACCGATTTTAAGAGGTATTTTTTTCAGTCACGTTTTCAACGTCTTGCGTTTTTATTGGTGTAGCCTTGGGCAGTTGCGCCTGAACATAATAAATCATAGTCTGTTTCAAAAGTATCCGATGAAAATGTAAACAAGTGGATTGGAATTCGAGCTTTGATTTGATTATTTAAAAACTTAAACCTTGAAATTCTAATTTTAAATCATTTTTTTTTTTCGTTTGGCAATTGGGTTGATTTCTGAAGCACAATTATTGTCGACGATGATCACTTAGCAATACTTGCTGAAAAGTGGTGAGATACGTAGATTTGTGTGGTCAACAACAACTGTGATGTTTGGAACAGACCACGGTCCAACAGCGTAACATTTCCTTTTCCTAATGGCAGAAGCGCAATCAGCTAGTTAACAAATCATTGAAATTATATCAGTTTTTCTTCTCAATCTATTGATATTTAATTTACGGGCTAGCCATAGGACGATCTGTAAACATTCTTGAATATTTACTGGTTACCTTTCTATAATTTTATAATTACCATCCAAACCGTAAACTTTGCCAACATCTCATCACGCAATAACTAAGGCGGCTGTATCACTGACATTCGAGGATCAAAGTCCACTGAGTTGGACTATGGTCAGCGAAATCACGAGTCTTGGAGAAATTCTTGGACTTGGCCGTTGAATGACAAAATTCTACAAGTCAATTTCGTTTTACATGTTAATTTGTTTATTGATTGCGAGTTATCTACTGGTTTAAGAATATTCTTTATAGTCATAAATACAGATTACAAGAACTATATTACGTACTATAAAATAGGTAAATTGGCAGATAAACACTAAGTACCTACACTGTCATATAATTTTATGCAGCTAACTGGCCACATAGCCAACATATTGGCCTCGCAGCTATTTATTTTCGATGACATGAACAATTTATTCTATGTATATGTACAATTTATAGCCAGTCTTTATTATTAGCAGTCTATGGGTATTCCCCACTTTTGTTATCTCGTTTTATAGGAACTGAGTTAAAGGAAAAAATTATAAACAAAATATTAATTTTGTGAATTTAATTGGCAATGAAAACTGGCCGTAATTTCCTAATCAGACGAAGGTTTTCTCCTATTTGGATAGCTATATAGATACCTTTTACCTTTTTAATTATTTTTTGTATAAAACACCGAATATGCAAACTGTTATCTCCAACTGTAGTTATATAATTATTATTTTAACGGCACATACATTACTTATCTGTATTTTACGACATACCGGATTATATTTTTTTTATTAAACAATGTGATAATATAAGTTCCGAGCCGTAGGCATTAACATGTTTGGTGTGTTCAGTGTTTTTAGGAAGCAGTCGTCCAAATAATATATGTATAAATACGATGAAAATAGCTCCACAGGAAACGTTAGAAATAGTGATGTACAATCTGATACTTACATTATACATTATAAAATACTCCAATGTTTTGGATCAATACAAAGGTACCGGTATCGATGTTTTAGATCGATACTTAAACACCGGTATCGGAATTAATGGATCGTAACGTAGCACATTGCCGTAAATGCATGATCAGTTGACAAATAGTTATTACTAGCTTCTGCTAGCAGTTTCGCCCGGGTGGATGACGGAAATTGTCCCAAGAGAACCGTAAATTTGTGTCATGTGCTATTCCAGACTAAAATCTATCTCTGTGCCGAATTTCATCTAGATGGTACATTGAATACAAAAAATGGCTGGATATATTTAGAGGGATAAGTACGATACGATAAGGTTCGATACTTGGGAGTATCGGATAAAAACCATACGATATGAGCCTAGAATCGCGATCGATTGTGATCCGCATCGATACAAAAGAAAGTATTGTGCATCCCTAGTCAGAACCGATGAACGTAAGTATTCACATATCATACAGATAAAACTGCCTATAAATCACTGACGAAATCGTATCCCCTAAGGAGACAACCCTTTTTTTTTTAAGGCTGGGAAATCATCCAATGACTGCTCCCGCTCTGGGTGGAGCGGAAGGGAGTGTCAGACTCTTACTGACAAAAACCCATCCATGTTCCTTCCGTAGCCCTTTATGTTCCGGGGTAGCGGTAACCCTTTCGGACAATCCCGCTTATGACTCAAATATCGCATCCCTATCCTACATGAGCGATTACCGAAAAAATTCAGCGAGAGCAATTTAAATGCGAAATTTTTCCTCCAAAATTTCGCATATGACGCAAATGCAATCAGTTTCGGCTAAGGTCTGCAAATTGCTTTAAAGTGAAAATGCTGTGAAATACGGCGGTGACATTTCGTTCATAATACCTAGGTACGGAAATTACAAAGCTACTCGCCTTGATTTAACGGGTCTCGCCTTCGGGGTCGACGGCCGAAAATTAAACGTTGCGGAAAAAGTCCAACAACGCATACAGAGTAGTATTTAACGCAATGTTCAAAGTTTCGAACGAACAACCCTATGTAAAAGAGTATTTTAGATATTTTTATTTAATACTAACACGCTAAGGCTGATCGTGACTTTGGTAGCAACGCACTTTTTACACGAAGTCAGTGGGGAGACCATTGTTTGTATTAATATTATATTATAATAGTAGCGAGCACTGGTAGCTCAGTGGTATAATAGCCGCGACTTACGAATTTGTAGTTCATAGGTTCGAACACACACAGCTTTACTTTGTGTAAATTATTACATTTCATTACCACTGCTGTCAAAAGGGTGAAGGCAAACATCGTGAGGTAACCGACATAGAATAATAAAAATCCAAGACATGTGGCATCTATCAACACCAATACTTCTCACATTGGGGGCTTGTGTCCCAGCAGTGGAGAACATTATAGGCTGATTATTAACCGACTTCAAAAAAAGGAGGAGGTTCTCAATTCGGTTGTATTTTTTTATTTTTTTTTATGTTTGTTACCTCAGAACTCCGTTGTTTATGGATGGATTTGCAAATTTTTTTTTAAACTTTAAAGGATATGCTTCCAGATTGGTCCCATTTTCAAAATCCAGTTCTGATGATGGGATCCATGAGGAATCGAGGGAACTCCTCAAATATTATAGGCAACTATATAGTAATTTTAATATTTTCATCGAGAAATCAAGCGTTTACAGTCAAAAAGTAACATTTGATGAAGTGGAACTGGTGAAGAAGATCAGATATGGCTAACGGAACTTGAAACTCGCATAGATATCACAATCAAGATAGTTAAGCAACTATGACAATACAAATAAACATACAATCCTGAATGTTGAAAATTTTATCATTGAACTTATCTGGTGATGATGATGGAGCCGGAAGACAGGCACCGGAACTCCGTAATTAATCAATGTATTCTAGCCGTGTTTGGGCTTATTAGAATTGTCATGAAATGCACTTTGGCTATAAGGTACTATCGAACTGATCTGATGATGGAGCCGGAAGGTGCAAGGTTGGCATGAGAACTTCAAAATAAAACAATGTATCCTAGCAGTATTTGGGTTTATTAGAACTGTCATAAGATACATTCTGAATGAAAGGTGCCATTGAAAATTTAGTTCTGATGTTATCATCAATGTGTCCACAAAACAACTTCTGAAATATTAAAGGCATTTTTACATACCAGGTAGTGGTATTTAAATTTTGGGGGGGAGAGGGGGGGGGTTGCATAGGTACCACAACTAAAAAGTGAAAAATAAAAACTTTTTTACAAAAAATAAAACCGACTTCCAAAAAAAACACTACAAAGTGAAAAATAATTTTGATTTCGGAAGTCGGTGGCAAAAAATGAAAATACAAAACCGAAGACACCGACTTCCGAAATCAAAATTATTTTTCACTTTGTAGTGTTTTTTTTGGAAGTCGGTTTTATTTTTTGTAAAAAAGTTTTTTACTGTAACAAATTGTAGACAGTCACTGCCTAAATATAACCTTCCCTCCCTGACACAGTTTCAAAAAACAAAAAGGAGAAAGGAGGATCCTATATCGAAAACCTCAAGGGGTGCTGCCCGACTGACCTACATTACCCAGTACTGTATATATATAAATAAAAATGAAATGCTGTTCGTTGGTAAGCTCAGGCCCTTGAAATTTAAACGTAGTAGTCCGAATTACATTTTTATGGAAAGAAATGTCTCCCGGAAAATATACAAATTTGGGAAAAACTGAATGTCATTTTTGACAAGTGATTTTCGTATCAGTTAATATTGAAAACTGGACAAGACTACTTCTATCAGCTAATTTTTTAATAAACAACGTGTTAATAGTCACTATCTACAAAATATGAGGGTTCTCAACCAAGGATCTCAAACCGCCAATATTCAGTACGAAAACAAGTATTATAAACTCGAAAAAATCAATAACAACACCCCACAACAGCTTAACAATTTCAGAGTCAGCATTATTCGCAATTTCAGCTGTATAATAAACTTTTGGAAACTGTTCAACGATCCTCCATTCCAGTCGAAATAAACACAAAAGCGGGTAGCCAGAAAATGGTTGCGGTTTCCCTCCCTCGACCTTGACGGTGTTTATCTCGATGTTCACAGCATCTGGAGTTTATTTCGATACAATGAGCATCTTTATAGGAAGAGGATTTTTAGATTTCCGAATAAAATCGTCCCAAAACCGGATTTAGAATACAATCTGACAAGGAGAGACTTTTGCAAACAGAATCCTGAATATGACCCATTTCATACGAAATCTGATATATAATATGAAATATTACGTAAAGTTTCTAGCAAAAAGTATTTCAAGGCTAAAAGTCGAGCGAAATAAAAATATCTGAAAGAATAATAAAACAAGGATATAAACCAGCTTCACATTCAAATTATCCTCACAAAACGAATGGACAAGACATGGTCAAGTTTTCCTTTTTTAATATGCACACAATAACTGGTAAACTTGGTAATTTCTAGAACTGTTATAGGCATATCTATCAATCATTGTCCGAAAGGGTTACCGCTACCCCGGAACATAAAGGGCTACGGAAGGAACATGGATGGGTTTTAGTCAGTAAGAGTCTGACACTCCCTTCCGCTCCACCCAGAGCGGGAGCAGTCATTGGATGATTTCCCAGCCTTAAAAAAAAAAAAAAAGGCATATCTATATATAAAAATCAATTGCTGTTCGTTAGTCTCGCTAAAACTCGAGAACGGTTGGGCCGATTTAGCTGATTTTGGTGTTGAAATGTTTGTCGTAGTTGTAGTAGAGAAAAGATAGGTGGGTAGGTAGGGTAGGTAGGTAGGGTAGGTTGGTAGGTAGGGTAGGTAGGTAGGGTAGGTAGGTAGGGAAGGGTAGGTAGGGTAGGTAGGTAGGGAAGGGTAGGTAGGGTAGGTATCATCGTTAAGACAGGACAATGTCTGTTGGGTCAACTAGTAATAAATATAAATCGAATATTGACAATGCTCATTACCTCATTACGATGTTTATTCATGTCCCTGAATGAAAAACAAATATGGGTCAAGTAAGAATGAAGATTAATATTTGCATCTATCTCTTTCCATCGCATAAGAGGAAGCAGGACTGTACCTTTTAATATACCTAGTTAATTGATGTAATAGTCGTTAACAGAAAGGTGCGGAAAGGTTTTGAATGTCAATATTGTTGGACAAAATGGCCCTCGGTCGGGGTTACTGACCTCATTGACTAAGTAATCCGAGGTTCTAAGCTGTTTAGCCGATTAATATCAAGTGTTTGTGCTTACAGACTAAAGTAAAAGTCAATTACAGACTTCTGTTTTTGAGTTACTGTCTTAAATAGTTCAGAGACTTGTGACCAAGTTCCCTTATATCACTCTCGTTATACTTTAGCTAACTTCGCGAATGAGAGCTAGACCGAAAAAAGTATATTTACACGATCACGACTTTCTTTCTTATTTCTATGGTCACGACATTTTTTTTTCATTATCTTACTGTCGTTGTTTTTACATATATTTGTGCCTGTTATTTAATACTTAATACACAATGAAAGCAACTTCGTTCCAACCGGGTATTCCACGACAAAATATGTCGATTTCCTCAAATCCTCAAATCGAATTGAAATAAAAATGATGTCTCTTTTCGTAATGACAAAATAACAGCTTTTTACTAAAAGCATAGGAAATTATAATTATACGGTAGGTACTTATAACAAAAAATCTATTTTATAATGTTTGTCTAGCGGCTGTCCCGATTTTAACATTGTAACGGGACTTTCACTGACGACAGCTTTATAATAAGTGAACTAAGGCAACTTTTATTTTTGAAAAAGAATTAGGGACCGGCCGTAGCTAGATATTTCCTGATAGGTACTGAATGTCAAATCTACATACGTAAATGTATTACGTTGTACAATCAGGGCACTATAAATAATTTTATTACTGAAGCCATTTACGATTATTTTACTTCGCAAAACTGCAAGTAAAAAAATAGCACGTGTAAATTATTTGTACTGCTCGAATGATTATTGAGTTGAGTCAAGTTCAAAGATCACTTATCTTAAACATAATGCCAATAATTGGCTAGTTTATAAATTAACATAATATTTTTACCTATATTTTCAGCGTCAATGATAGCTCACATTTATTTCAATTACTGTACAACATTAAGTACATATTTTCCATTTTCTAAAAACTATTCAAAGCCTGTGAATTATGTAAACAATTTACATAAGACGCAAATGATTCGGCTAAAATTCTTTGCCTATTACAATAATGGGCAGTTCTCCAAAAAAACTACCCAGTTAACGATATGAATAAAACATTTCGGGTTGTTAAAAACGAATCACTTAATATCACTTCTAAGTTTTTATTTGAACGTATCAATTAAAATACTTGGATTCTTAAAAATATTAATAATATTTATAAATCAAAATAAATTATAAAAATACGAAGTTAGCCATCATTTAAAAACGACACAAACGTAGCATATCAACGAAAAATACAGACTGTCTAATAAACGACCATAATATTCTTCTTAAATAAAACAATTTTAACATATTGACATCTTTGACAAGACGTGAAAGGCCGTTTTAGCACGTTCACAATATAAAAGATCCTCTTGACTCCAGTTTCAAGCATAAAAATCCGTGCGCATTGTTTACTTCCAAAAGCATTTTATACACAAGATCGGGAGAGCCTAAGTACCATAATAAAGTATTCGAAGCATTATCTAAATAGGAGTAAATGGTACCGGCGTCGAAGCAATAAAAGCGTTGTTTACATTGAACTAGGAATGGCGAGAAGACAGCCGGGACAATTGCTCCCGATCTGAAGCTATCGCTAGATCCACATAACGAAAACATCGGTGCGAGACAGACACTCTTGTACAATGATCAAAGTTTTCCAACTTCCAAAGATAGATGTATGCAATTACAAAGTGGATTTACAAGAGCAATTATCGTAACTCAACCGAATCATCAAATTAAAGCCCAATGAGGCTCACTTTCGTCAGATTACGTCACCATTAAACTGGAGTAGCTCGTAAAGTTAGCGTAATCTGCGTAATTTAACATTGAACGCAACCAGTTATGCGACCGAAGCCTCAGGATTATACTGAAATAGACGACTTACGCCTTGACCTACATGTTACATTGTTTTATAGTTATATCATAGAATCATAGGTGATAGTAATGACGATGCAAAATAAACGGTTACACTGACACTCATATCGATCTATTGTCGAACGTGAGTCTTGCACGAAGTCTATAAAAATAAAATATATCTGGAATACTTTAGTGGACAGAACGTTATTCAATATTCTCGCCGTCATAGTAACAGCCTCGGACCATATGATGATGTCATACAGTGTAAGTGAGACCAGTATTCACTGTGTTAAACTTTCACTTAATTTCTGTCGAAGTAACAAACGAAAGCGATACTTTAAAAGAATGGAGCAAAAATGAATACGACGTTGTATAAAATCATGAAAATGGGCAATATGAATGAGTCGAAAATGCAGTGTGGCTGTGAAAACGGTTTTATTCATGAAAGCGTGCCAAACTGAGTTACGTAACGTTGCAGATCAGATGCGGAGTTTCATTCATGAGATTCACCCCCTCGGGTCCGCCACCCATCCCACCGGAGCCGTCGAACCGGCACGTCCCGGTCACCCACGCTCAACATAATATCGCGTTTGTAAACATATATGGAATTAGATAATCAAATTTGCTTATTACGAAAACGAATATTTTATTTTACGTAATTCCCGAAGCACGCTGCCAATCTCGTCTAGATATTGCAGCTTTATGAAAGTTTAGTCAAAGAGAACGTTTTAGTCATTCTAGTTTTTGAAATGCAACGTCATAAATAATGTGGATTTGTAAATGTATTTCTCATTTAAAAACCGGCTAAGTGCGTGTCGGACGACGCACAATGAAGCGTTCCGTAGTTGGGATGAATTTTTCCAAGAAAAAACTTAACATTACAGTTGGAAAAGTGTTCTCCCGTAAATAGTAACTGAAAATTTGTATATTAAAGCTTTGTTACTGATCCCTTAATTGTTCACAGATCCGTTTTTATAAGACCACTCCACACCATGGGGTTGACGAGAAAAAAAACATCGTAAAAAAAGTTTTTTCTTTAAACATATTATTTTACCATATTGTCGGCATGACTATATTCATGCCAAATCACAGTTTCCTAGTACGCACGGCTACACATCAAGCTATACATTTCCAGTTTAAGCTGATCTCGCATTGTATAGGATTTCCGTACGATGCGAGACCAGCGTAAACTGGTTTTGTATAGCTTGATGTGTAGCCGTGTGTACATACTAAGAGTCTCCGAGCTACGCTGCGGACAGACGGACATGGCAAAAGTTTTTAGTTGACTACGGAACCCTGAATACAGCATGTTCTACTACGACTTCTTACGGAGGGTGACACATAACAGCCAGCAGTAGATTTCCACTGCTAAATATGGGCTTTCCCATAATTACACACTACTTGGCTTGGTGGACCGGTTGATCGTTCTATTATGAGGATTCCATGTAGATCGTCATTAACCTGATCCATTAGTCTCTTGCTAAGCCGTATGAATTTGGTTTTTGCAACAAAGACAATTTTATGAATATTTAGGCAAGCATACGCGACGTGGTCGCTACCCATCGGTCATTAGAGAAAGTTTTAAAAATATAAGTACCTTTGAATGAAATCGGAGTTGTACGTCAATCGATTCATCAATTATGATATAAGTAAGTAGTTTTGCAAGTTAGTATTTGTTTCAAACCATCTTGAGGTCAGTTTTATTAAACACTGTATTGACGTATTGAGTATGCATACAGTATTCAGTATCTGCCATTAAAATGTATGTGCAAATAAAATTATGTTTGCATTTTAAATACTGAAATGTTTGTAGACATATAATTGATTCTTGTTTGCATATAGTACTGGTTAATCGACTGAGTTTGTCTTATTAAGAAAATGAAGGTGAGGTGCCAATTATCTTGTTGATGCTGACTGTTAAGTCCGAGATCCGAAGGTAAGATCCCTTAATTCAATTTTCTGACGCAAGTCTGAGAGGAGACCGACTTACTTAAGTAAGAGGTGCTTTGGGATTCTCATGTCATTTGAATGTAGGTAAACCAAAAAAGTTGTGATGACTGTGACTTTATTAACTTAGCTAAGGCTTTTGTTTGACACAGTCTCCATCACAGTACTATTAAAAACTGCAACATCTCGTTGAGAACCCTGCTTAGCTTGAACTAATATAGAGATTACTTCATAACTGTTGGCAACATGACTACTCTATTTCTCTTCCGGGTTTGGTAGATAAATAAACTAGTCATGATCTTCCTATTGCGTATGGGGTACCACAAGGCAACATGCTTGGTCCGCTGTTATTTTTAACTTACATAGTATAAACTTTGTGAAGAGAGAAATTGCCAAGGTTGGCCCTTAATTTTTCACCTGTTTCAATGAAACTACGGAAGAAATAGCACCAACTATGAAGGCTTATTTCTACTTATCAATCATCCTTGAGCACGTAACCTTTATCGGAGAAAGGTTACAGATAGTAATTGACATAACAATTAACATTATGACCTTCCCGACTTTTTATTTATATCTATCTCGCATGATGTCAATGGGTCAACTGTAGATAATAAAATATGATAATTAGTTGCACATTATCTATGTGTGGTACTCAACAGATGGATGAGAGACGATTTAAAGGTTAAACCTGGATATCAGTAATTAAAACAACTAGTTGCCGAGCCAGTACATTCACTTGATTACTGTTTTCACGTGATGGAAAGAATATTTGCGTTTTAGAAAAATATAGATACTTATTTATGTAGGAGCCAGTAAACAATGAACATGTTCAGTGGATACCTTCATCACTTAAAATTCTATTATGTAAATAACGTATTGTTGAAATGCCTGTCAAAAAAAATGATACGTTGTTATTTTGGTCAGTTAGAGTTATCATTATCATGACTTTGACAGCAGAACTGATCACGCTTTCAAAACTATTTATCTATCCCTATCTTTTTCTCGTGGAATACAGTTCAGTATCATGAAAAACGTGACTACAGAGAAATGCTTAATCGTATGCACGAGCATTTTTTTCTCGCGGCAATATTTTGCGCACACTGGATTTTCATCGCTCTGCTTAGCGCAAAGAGTTGAAATACCAACAGTGTTTTTATTTGATGTGCTGGTAGGCACTTGGATTTACAACGGTCCAGTACAAAAATGCCGCCGCGATATTGTTACGTCCATGCGAACGTGTGTATTCGAATATTTAGAGAGGCAATTTTTTTAATTCTAAATCTCAAAAGCATTTACTTATTATAATTGAACCATTTACAGGGACCTATGAATTGTCGACGAGTCAGGAAATTGAAGCTAGTTCCAAACATAGATCTCCATGAAGAAGAACGGACAAGACGAGACTACACGTCCAAACGCGAATTTTGCGTTTGGATGTGTGCTAATGCAAAGAACACACTTTCATTAAATTAAGAAATTACTACAAAATCTTAGAATCATTATGCTTGCTGGATGCAATTTTGTCACGCCCACAGATGCTTCTATGTATGTGAGAATTGTATCAAATAAAAATATAAAAATTAAAGATATATTTTAAAATGTATATTTTTAAGATAGGTTTATTTAGATATACAAGCTAATTGGTAATTAGTATTATCACTCATGATTATTTGCTGAAGGATTTAAAAGAAGCCAGGTGCAGACATAAGGTTCATTGTAACATTTGATTTCTTGTTAAGATTTCAATATCATGATTACAACTGTCAGCAGGTGTTTTCTTAATGACTCATGTTAATTGTTAGGATGACCAATTGACTGCTTATTAGTACCTACTTACTAGATTGTATTGTAGTTTCTAGTATTAAAATAAACAATGCTTTTGTTGAATGGTTTCTATTGATCATAGTTTATGACTAAACTCAGAAGGTAGTCCCACTTGTTTGTAGGATAATAATTCAAGCAATTACCTATACTGTATTGTTATTGTTACTACAAAGAGAAAAACAAATGTATTGAATACATCTGATTAGCAAGGAAAACTTGTATCAATATTAAAATAGACAATAATTTTTATTTTATTATTTTATTTCAAATTTTTGTTTCAGTTAGGTAAAATGTTTGTAACTCTGGAGCTTACTTTTAAAGATAGAAGATAGTCTAAAAAACAACTTGTTTCAAGCGGCATTTAATAAAAAAACAACTTGTTTCAAGTGGCATTTAATAAATGTACAAAATGTTCGTAATGATATCTTAAACTTATCACAACTTTAACTAGGATTGTCATCACTGTGTGTAATATTACGTGAGAGAATTATCTCTCACATAACATTACTCACATGTGGATTATTACATCCACACTTATAATCATATTAAATGAGAGTCCATCTGTAATCTTTTGTTAACTTGAGTCAAGTTCTTCCAACTAAACAGACAGCTGTGCTGCTGGGGAGTTTTTTGCGCCACTTCTTCCCAGCTAAAGCTCTAGGAAGTGGTGAAGGGTAGGCGTTTTTGGGGGACTGTCTTATGTAACTTTGACCTTCAAAAAGTGCTGATTTTGAGCCTAATTTGAATAAATGACTTTTGATTTTGTTGCAAACTCAAACTCAAATTATTTATTTCAAATAAACCAATTACAGGCACTTTTGAATTGTCAAGGTGTCGGTCAGTCAGAGAGATGAAGCTAGTTGCCCATTCCAAAGCAGTAGGTACCTATGGAGAAGAACGGGCAAGAAACTCCATGGACACTCTTTTAAACAAAATATGGTTACAAAATGTTGGTTACATAGATCATATTATTATTATTATACATGTGAGAACGATGCAGAACGGTGAAAGCATCCGATATAAAACATGTAAAAAAAGAAGTTCAAAAATTAAATTAAAACAAGCCATGGCCGCTAAGAGATGACCAGTCTCTACCGACAGCGCCCGTTCACGAACATGACGCATGGATTAGCACCATTCAGCTCAACCATTTTGAAGGGAGCTAAATGATCCAACACACACGCCACCATCAGCGAGACATTAAAGTGAGCATGACATACTCTCAGCCGCCAAAGCACATTCAAGTCAATGAAAGACGTACCCAGTAAATGGTCGCTAGTACTCACATATGTGCTAAGCAATTATACAATATTAAGAAATTGAATTTATACAATGCAAATATAGTTTTTATTGTTGTTGATCTTCCGCAGCTCCAACAGTTTTTTAAGAAGTCTAATGAATTAGGTGATACGCCCTTGTGGAGCGGGAATAGCATTGACCCAAGCGTTTTTATCAGCGATGTAATCTCCCAATTTATAATATGCTTGGCTGCATAGTGTGCGTTTTATACAGGATTTAAATTTTGTTTCATTAAGTTCAAGAATGTTGGGAGGTATTTTATTGTAACATTTTAAACAGTACCCCATGAAAGATGAATCTACTTTAGCCAGCCTGAAACCTGGTTGAACTAATTGGTCCCTATTTCTAGTGAAATAATTGTGTCTTTCACCTCTTTTACTAAAAAGATGTAGATTTTTCCTTGCATACATGATGTTTTCATAGATATATTGACAAGGTACAGTCATGATGTTAATAAGCTTAAACCGTTCCCTTAGAGAATCGCGTCTACGAAGATTATAAATGGCTCTGATAGCTCTTTTCTGCAGAATAAAAATAGACTCGATGTCTGCAGCACGTCCCCAAAGTAAAATACCGTAAGACATAATACTATGAAAATAGCTAAAATAGACCAGCCTCGCGGTATCTACATCAGTATATTGACGGATCTTTCTGACAGCATATGCTGCAGAACTTAGCCATCCTGCAAGAGATGTTAAATGAGGACCCCATTGTAGCCTTGAGTCGAGCGTGATCCCTAGGAAAACAGTTTTATCGACAAATTCTAGTTTCTCTTGATTCAATACTATCTCACAATCACTACTTTTTACATTTGGTAAAGAAAATCTTATGCACTTAGTTTTTTTTCCATTTAATACTAAATTATTTGCAGTGAACCAATTTTGGACCTGCAGTAGGGCGTTATTTACGTCGTCAACATTTTTGGCACGTCTATCTATCTTAAAAATTAAAGAAGTGTCGTCAGCAAATAACACCATTTGTGGTTGATTTTTTAATAAATGGAGAAGATCATTAATATATACTAAAAAGAGGAAAGGACCCAATATTGAACCTTATGGCACACCCATTTTTACTTTTAAACCGAGTGAATTGACACCTTTTATTTGAACTTGCTGTTGTCTATCATTTAAATAAGATTTTACCAAACTAAGCGCAAGTTTTCCAAGTCCGTAATGCTCTAGCTTCAACAGCAAGGTTTCGTGATCAACGCAATCAAATGCTTTGGAGAGGTCACAAAAGATTCCTATGGCGTCTTGAGCCTCTTCCCACGCATTGAAAATGTGTTTTAATAAGGTCACACCGGCGTCAGTTGTACAACGTCCTTTGGTGAAACCATACTGTTGATCGTTAAGGATTTTATTAGTGTAAAAGTGATTAAGCATTTGGTTAAGCATTATCTTTTCAAAGATCTTGCTGAAAACCGGCAGCACGGATACGGGTCTATAATTATTGGTATCTTTATTGTCCCCGGATTTGAAAAGTGGTATTACCTTGCTGTATTTCATTAAATCCGGGAAGATGCCTTGATCCACACATAAATTAAATATTAAGGCTAAGTAAGGTGCTATTGTCTCAATGATCGAGGTGCAGATTTTAGTGGACATTCCCCAAAGATCTTCGGTTAATTTTATTTTGATTTGTTTAAAAGTTTTGATTACTGTTATGGGGTTAATATGCTTAAAGTTGAATTCAATCAAGCAGGCTGAAACGTTTGCCTTTACTAAATCAAGAGAGAGGGAAGGCGATGAATTTAAGGTTTCAGTAGTTTTTAGTGGAATACTGGTAAAGAAATTTACAAATTCTTGAGCAACTTCTTTGCTATCACAAATGGGACCACATGACGTCTCCAGAATGTAATCAGAGCTATGCCTTTTGTTTCTGTTCGTTTCATTATTGATAATTTTCCAAACCGTCTTTATTTTATTTTCAGCTGATTTTACCTTGTTGCTAATGTATTTGGCTTTAGCTGCTTTACAAGTGTTCTTAAAAATTTTTGAGTAGGTAGCAACATACTTATTAAAACATTCTGTGTTAATAAAAGGCTTAAGGCCATAAAGCTCGAACAGTCTTTCCCTACTTTTCCTGAGTCCTTTAGGGCCTATGCACACCACGTTTTTTGAACGCGCCGTCGACGCGCGTTTTGGGAACGCGCGTCGCCGGCGCGTTTTTATCCTGCAGAGCAGTTTGTCGTCGTTTGTATCGATACAAACGCGCGGCACCGGTGCGTGTGTATCGATACAAACGCGCGGCACCGGCGCGTCTGTATCGATACAAACGCGCGGCACCGGCGCGTCTGTATCGATTCAAACGCGCGACACCGATACGAGCGCTAACGCGCGCGCCTTCCCTTTCCCCCGCAACAAGGAAAAGGGAAGTGTGAATCTACGCTAGTAGCAATCGAGCGCGTCTGTATCGCGTCTGTATCGCTACACACGCGCGTCTGTATCGCTACACACGCGCGTTTGCATCGCGTCTGTATCGCTACACACGCGCGTTTGCATCGCGTCTGTATCGCTACACAAGCGCGTCAGGTGTGCAAAGGTCTACAGGCTGCGTCTGACTTGCGTGCGTATCGCGTCTGTATCGCTACAAACGCGCGTCGACGGCGCGTTTAAAAAACGTGGTGTGCATAGGCCCTTAGTGGCCCAGTCACTAAATAAAAATTTAGGGTTGATAGTTTTAGTGGTCTTCTTAAAACAATTATTAAACTCGTTTTGCACTACCGTAAAGAATTCCTTATACAAAATATTACTATTTTTTAAAGAAAGTGCTTGAGCACTTAACTTACAATTTAATGCAATATTAAATTTATTTAAATTAACAGATGTTATTGGTCTGGATTGTATTTGGATTTTTTGTATTGGTGTGTTGGACTCAAAAGTTACAGTTTGACCACTGTGATCGGAAGGGAGATAATTAACGATGGCTTTATCTAAATAGTCGCAGCAACAAAAAACATTATCAATGCAAGTAGCAGTAGACATAGTTATTCGGGTGGGTTCTACAAACACATTTGACAAATTAAATGATTTAAACAAATTTAATAATCTACTTGTGTTTGAATTATTTTCTAAAATATTAATGTTAAAGTCACCACAGATAACTACTGATTTATTACTGGAAGCAAGTTTTGCCAAAACATCTTCCATTACTGCCTCAAATATTGAGTAGTTCTGATAATTAGGGGGTCTGTAAACGCACACTATAACATGCTTATCCAGCTCAACACAAGACAATTCAATGCTATGCTCAACTGATAGTTCAACTATGTCCTCACGAGTTTTTGATTTAATACAATTTTTAATTAGGATTAGTGAACCACCACGCAGCATTGATTTACGGTTAAAGCAACTGGCCAAACTATAATTCTCGTAGCTAATCAACATTTCATAATCTTTTAACCAGTGCTCAGTAAAACAAATAATATCATACATTGTTTTTTCTAAAAACAATTCAATCTCCAATTGTTTGGAAGAAAAACCTTGAATATTTTGATGAAATTATGTCAAGGATTTCTGCTTAGCCCCTTTTTTACAGTTGAATTTGTTGCTAGAAAATACCTTTTTGTTATTAAGCGAAACTATACTGTTAGTGGTATCTTCTGTTGTCTTACAAACTAGTTTAAAGATTCTGAGCAAACCACATTAACATTAGTACTATTACTAATTGTGGTGCTAATTAAATATGACTTCGACATATTACTTATGTCTGGGTTAATATTAAAAGCTAATAGCCTAGCTATTTGACGTCTAAAACTAATGGGCAGATACACAGTATCCCTAGTCGACCTTAATTTCTCAACAAAAATGTTGGTGTCAAAAAATATAAACTTGTCACTATGGTGACTCACTAAAAAGTGCATGTAATTATTTAACTTGTGAATGTTGTTGTTCTGCCTGTTAGACAAGTGCTCAAAGTAGGGAAAAGCACACAGAATAATTTTCTTACAATTTAATTTTAATTGCATTATCATCTGTATGGATTTGGATGAGATTTGGCACACAGATATACCCATAACCTAGTAAGTATTTAAGTATCTAATGTCCTACTGGATATTAGATACTTTTTATCCCGGTAGAATGTATTTCCCAATACCTTGCGCCTGCATACGCTGGTTGATTAAAAAAATCTGACTCATCATTTATTGTAATTTGGTAGGCAAAGTAGCTCATAGTTTATTTATAAAATTGTTGGCTGCATGACATTGTCTAGCTCCATGATTCATGCATGAAAACTATGGAATGTCAGTCTTAAATTAAAAAGGTTACTATCATGAATTTATTGACTTTTGACCAGTGATACAAAAAAAGTAATTTATTTAAATTTTAAGGAACAATTTGTTTTAAGATTATATAATTAAGTTGCTTTTTCAACGCTTTCTGGTTTTAATGAAAATTTAAAACAAAACAAAAGTTCTCGCTTAAATGTGACTTCATATGTGATATTTAGTATGTATTAATTACCCATATTATTATAGTAACTGTCCATTTTGTAAGCTTTTCTCATTTTTCTGGCAGGACAAATTCTGATGAAATTTGGCACACATATGGACTATGATCTGTGTGAGGACATAGAATAATTTTTATTCTAATAATATTTTCTGCTGAAATAATTTCAGACCTCCTCATAGGTAAAGCCGCAGAAAGAGCTAGTACCTACTGAATAAGTCAATGAAAGTAAAAATAACATACATCTACACCTTGTTGGCCCGAAGGGTTACGCTAAGATATACCCATCATAGATACACCTAAATTTTGCTAGTTATATATTTAGAGAAATCATGAATTTTAATTTTATATAGGTAAAAATATAAAATGTTATTGCAATGTTTACATAAAAACAGTAAGTACCTATTTGGAGGAAATGTAACAGAAAGACTTATTTATAGTTTAACTTAATATTTTAACTTGGATTTTATAGTAATACCCGAGATAAAACTTATAAAAGAGTACTCATAAACATTATTATTTATAGAAATAAACTTCTCAATGAATTAGATATGTACTTATATTATCTCATATTTGATATATGTAAAAGCAAGAATGTTTTGAAATTCATAGTTTATTGGCTGACTAAACTATCAAAACGTAAGTGTGTATGTTTACAAAATTATTTAGAAGTACTAGTATGTCCCTACTCTGATTGAATAAATTTTCAGGAATAACTGTAAAGGTCATTAACAAGTAAATGAGAGATAAATTACAACAACTATAGAAACAACCTATAAGCTGAAAAGTTTTTAAGTTTTTTCCGTGTATACTGATAATTTCTATGTAATATTTTTAACTGTGTGTCAGCCTTGGGCATGAATCATAACATCATTTTTAATCACTGTGTAGTCCCATACGAATTTAAATATTTCATAAAAATAATAATAATAATATGAGGAACTAAAGATTATTTTAATTGAAATTTATGACCTAAACAAAAGTTTGTAACTCATTAAAATTTGAACTACAGCATATTATTAAGATTTTTCATAGCATTCATAACATTCTAATTACGAAAGTTAAAGAAAATAGGAAATATAATTTAAATAGCAGGCAGTAGAACAACTACACAAGAGTGAAGTTCTCTTGTAACAGATTACGTTAGTTCCTGTATTACGTCAATTACTTATATTAGTGGGCCACTAGAACAGTGAACTTGGGATACATCATTACATACCTGGGTCGGTTCTGCATGTAGTATTGACCGCCGAAAATGAACGCCATGTACACCCCAACGTAGTAAAAAGCCACAGTCCAATTTTCGGTCATCCATTTCCGATAGTCGGAATGAATAAATTCGTTTTCGAATTCGAAAATGTATGAGTAATTCGGGGTTACATCGAACGCGTATGCCATCACCGGGGACTCCATTTTTCTAATAGTTCTGCCCGAATACCGGTCACGAGACGCGGACGCGCACAGTCCTTAAACTTTTACAATGTTGCACTGATCATCACACGAGACTTTTAACCTAAAATTGAATAACAGGATACCGCTGTATCGTTATATCACAGATGACTAAAAATGTCAATATTTCGAAGGGGCGGCAAGGCGTGCTGCCTTTATGACACTAATTTCGATAATGGTCACGAAACGTCCTCGGTTATACTATTTATTCGCAGTGACGAGGCGTCGGCTCGAGCCCGAACTTCTTTGACTCGTCACAGCGGCAAGAGGAAAAGATGAATGAACTCGTTTCACGCCACGCCGTTTGCTGTCGCCTTCATTTTCTATTTGACAGACGAACCCGCCCGCCGCGCCGCGCAATGTTACCAGGTAATAATTATGATAACGTACCAACGATAATTTAATTGTGTCAAGTAGATCAAATAAGTTATTTTAGTACGTAGCGTTTTTTTTCGTTTTACAAAATGTGCTTATCGAAGAATATATTTTTTGCTTTGTCTGTCTGTGAAAACAGAAATTTTTGCTAAAAAGTTTTTTTTTTATATTTTCAATAAAAGTGATAAATGTGTAGATAAGTAACTAAGTAGATAAGGTCAGCGTATTTTATCTGACTACTCTGAGCAGAAAGGCCGAAACAAACTAATACTATCACAAAGGTCACAATCTCTTTTTAAGTCGAGACATAATCTTGGCTAGATCAGATGGAAGATCATGTAGATTGGTGTCTGAAATTTTGAGGAGCCACACAGATTGAGGGACCGTTTGCACGTACTGTACCGAAGAAAAGACATTTGGGTAGGCTGCCTTAATTGATTGACCTGACTTGGGAATCGAACCCAGGGTCAATCGTGCCCTAGAAGTTGCTCTTGCAACCACTAGACCAACGTGGTAGTTTATTATTACGCAACATTAAACCAATGAGCTATTTCATCTTGTCATTGTAATCAGACCCTAATAATGCAAGGATAAATTATGTTAACCTATCTGTACTTAATTTTTTGTTATAATACAATAGAGATGACAAAATAGTAAGTAGACCTTTTTTTTCACACATTTTATTATTTTTCGCACAATTTCAGATTAATTCAATCATTTTTATTTAAATGACTTAGGTAAACAAAATAGTACATTTTCATATATAAAAGCTTATGTATTATTTGAAACACTGAATTGCTGCAATAATATATGCATTAATACAAATAGAGCCGCATGTATGTCCGCAAAACCAAACAGCTATAACAGTAAAAAAACGTTTTATGTTTAATAAACATTTTGAGAAATATTATTAGATACCTAGGAATTTATGTAGGTAGATGAGGACTTTTCGTTTCTGATAAAGCATTTACAAGTACATGACACTATCCCAAGGAAAGGAAATAAACAATAAGCTAAAGCTGGCAACACAGTTTATCCCGCTTTTATTCAAAAGTTTAGGCTAACAACGTTAGCTACAAAAAAAATCAAAATGCCCAATGTAATTATTAGTTATGTTTTACGAACTACATTGTGAAAATTTAAACATATGAAATATGTTGCTGACCACCAGATCGCCAAACATGATTATGTTCGTAAACCTTTTAAACAGTTCACTAAACACAGGTAATTTAGTATTAGACACGTTATCATTTTTCAAATTCACTGCGGTCTTATTAAAAAAGGTGTACATATAGAAGGCAGGGTCTTCTCCGATGTTTAGTACTTTGTGGAACATTCCTGGGGTGACCTGGACCTGGTATCCTTTCATCATCTTGAAGGATTGTCCTATTCTCTGTTTCGTCACTTCCGGTTCGAAGACGACAATTCCCTCTAGGATAGTTAGCGAGACATTTTGCAGTTCAACTGGGATATACTTTTCTTGGTCGTAGCCTGCGAACAAAGGAGTCGTTAGTTGAAATGGATAAAGGGTGCAATTGATATTTATAGGCGAGAATGAGTCAGACGGGACTATTAAAGACTAACTAGAGCACTGTGCAAGTTTATTCTTGATCTGATTTTGTGACACGATGCTTAAATGTCGTTATTTATTTAATGCAGTGTAGGTATCGAATTTCTTATTCTATGGTATCGCGCCGTGTGACCTTGGAATATGTAGGTACATAAAGCCAGATATACCGACGTTTAAAAGGTTATAGGAAGAATTCCATGAATGATACATCTATTCTTATTAGGTATACATACTTACCTAAGTCTCGTAATCACAATATGTATAATCGGACAAATGTAACTATGCTATAGTTTAATCGCCAGTACATACCTACATCAATTTACCACAAACTGTCAAATTTTCTCAATCGATTTTAAACTTAACAGACAACATTAAAAAGTTTGGAAAATCGTTTGGAATTCGACAGTTTGATATAAGTAGGTAACTTTTTTTTTTTAAGACTGGGATATCATCCAATGACTTTCTCCCGCTCTGGGTGGAGCGGAAGGGAGTGTCAGACTCTTACTGACTAAAACCCATCCATGTTCCTTCCTTAGCCCTTTATGTTCCGGGGTAGCGGTAACTAAAGCGGCAAATACTAACTAGCGGTAAATATGTCCAATAGGGGACTTCAATTTATGTACCTATGAAAAATCAAAATGAAGGGTTCTGTAATTTTTATGGGAATTCACAGTGATGGCAGGAGACAGTGATAGGAGGCCCGCCAAGCGCCCAATTGGTGGGCCTACTACCATAGCATTCACATCTCGTATGTTACAATGTAAGTTGTTAAAATTATACTCCACATAGTTTAATTTTACATGGTCAAATTAAATTAGCTTTACTCCGCAGACGTAAAAGGCAATGATAGGTAAAGTCGCTAACGGCTTCACTCATAAAATACGAACCTGGAAAATCAGCAAAAAACACAACATCGCTGTGCTCACTCCAAGAATGTACTTCGCTCCTTATTTCATCCAAATTCGTCCTCCAATGAATAGCCTCATCTAACAGAGGCATCAGATAGGGAACCTTACAAAATGGTGACCATGACGCCTTGAGCATGTCCACCTTTGGATCAAACATTCTTTGGACGAACCTTCCATTCATCGAACACCAGATATCGACATAAACGGAGATATTACTGGAAAAAACCTTCGATGGATTATTCCCTATTGCTTCCATCGATTTGTCCAGATTGTTTTTTAGACACTGCGCGTATTGAAGTACCATGTCACCATGTCTGGACCATCTATCGTTAAGCGTATACATTTCTGGGTCGATGTACATCTCTTCGTTCCTCTCGTTGTCCACTACTTTGACGATTACGGAGCTGATGTCCCACGTGTGGACCATCATGTCCCATGAGTAGCCGTAGAGGCCATTTGTCCAATTGTTGTAACCCTGGAATTAATCGCTTTAGGATTACCTGAACCACCTGAGAGGCTGAGAGCCTTTACAATTGACGGGTTAAAGTATTTCACCAATCGTTAAAGCGGAGAAACCTAGCTAAGGCATTGATCAAACTCGGATTGTGGTAAGCGGGATTGTCCGAAAGGGTTACCGCTACTCCGGAACATAAAGGGCTAAGAAAGAAACATGAATAGGTTTTAGTCAGTATGAGTCTGACACTCTCTTCCGCTCCACCCAGAGCGTGAGAAGTCTTTTGACGATTTCCCACCCTCAAAAAACAAAAAAAAGGTGGAATTTTCAAACTATGAATTAGTCATAGATACCTTAGTGGCAATTTGATATAATCCCTCACGGAATATTCAATTCCCTCTTAAGTCAAACTAATATAGTACCTGGTATAATATTACAGTTCCAGATTGCAGAACGAAGTTTAATAAACGGCCGACTGGCGATTCTAGGCCAAATATGAAAGGCTTTTTAATTTTTCAAGAGGTCGCTCACGTTCTCCGCCTACGGATTATAGCTCTATGCAACTGAAATGCCTTCCCTCATTTTCTATTCCTTTTAACTCTTATGCCTTAATACGATTTCATTTTAAAATTCTAGCTTTGACACTACCATTAGTAATGTAAGTGAATTTATAAAATTTATTAAAACGCAATTAAGTATTTCCAATTATGAAATCAATTCTTGTTTTAAAAGATTTTAACTATAATTAGATTATGTGCTATTGCGGATTTTATTACGAATATTTATTAAACTATGTACTATCTACCTAGACCTATTCAAACATCGTTATTCAATTTACCTTTGTTATAAAATGTGAATACGGCAGAAATGCTTGAATAAAAACGTAAAACATTATTAGATACATTGTTACTCTCTTTCTATTGGAATCTTCAATTAAATGATCTTCAATAATTTCAGGAGTTTCTGTTTCATTGTTTTGTTGTTCGTCTTTTTCATCAATTATGTCCTTATCCTGATCAACTTCATCGTCTGTTTTAGCTATTTGGTTGCAAAATTCAGTTTTTTCGTCAAGGTTACTATTTTCTTCCGACTCTTTAATCGTTTCTTTGTTAATAATGGTCTGTTCTTCCTCACTTACGGCTACATTTTCATCAGATTTGTCGAAATTATCTTCAAAATTATTTGATTGGCATTCGCAAACAGATTCCTTTTTATAATCTTTAATTTTATTACAGAAACTTTGCTTTAATTTGGCAAAATATTGTTCAGAGTACGATGCCAGAGTTTTGGGCCAGTCAAAAGGGTAGAATAAAGGCATTGTTGCCAGACACACCCAAGGAAACATCCCTGAAAGAAAACCTAAGTTACAATAGGTACAACGAGAGACGATAAAATATATTTACGAGTACTACGTGGTAATCGGTGTTTTCATATTATTTTGTTGGTATTTCACGGCATTTCAAGATATGCATAAACAAAATGACTTCCGTTACTGCTCGGGTAGTTTGACAGTCTAGATAATATTTCCAGACCTAAATTGCTAGATTTTCAATTTTCACAGTCAATTAACTCACCAATCCGGAACAGCCTGCTGTTCATGAGATGGAACATGGCGCAGAACAGCATGGCTACATGTCTGGTGGTGGTCAACATCATCCATACGGCCACAGTCAGGTCAAAGAGAAACACAAACCAGTGCACCACCAGGTAGTCGGTTTGAGGGACCGTCAGGAAGTACCTGTGGGTTTAAACTTTCACTGTTCATATCTTACTTTACAGATAAACTGTAAAATGTTATAAAAGTTAAATCGAACGATGATACAAACATGGTGTTTAAGTAGCACCATGTCGACATTTGTAGATCATTGGATTTTCTAGTAGAGCACTTAATCTCTCGTGTCGGCATGAGCTTAAATTACGAAAATATTTCATGTAAGTAGTGTTGAAAGCTGGATCCAGTTAGACTGCTTACCGACCACAACATAGTTGGAAAAAGGCTACGCAAATTGATTGATTGAAGTAGTGTTAAAAAGGCTTCCGGCAATGTCATTACCTGATCGAAAAAAAAAACTAAAATCGGTGAAGGAAAACATCGTGAGGAAATCAGCAAGACTGTCAGAGGCCCATGGGCAGCATAAAAACTCTGACTCCAGGTTAGTGACTAACCACAAGAAAAGAAGAAGGTTACCAGTTATAAAAATAAAAATAAAAATGTAGGTTGCCAACTTGGGGAACCTCCCGTAAACTTACTTAAAAGGGTCGAACACCCAATGCTCGCTAAGGTTCTGCACTGAATACCCGGTCAGCCACTCCGCAGTGCCCTTCTTCATGCCAGCCATGAAGTAAAGGATAAAGAATTGGTATTTCAGTATGAAGTAGTTCCAGTACGGCACGGTCGACTTCTTCTTGTTAGGGTCGAGGTAAGTGTCCAGTGACCTAAGAATAGAAGCAGGTGATTCTTCTTAAATATTATCATAGATTAAACAAAATTTCACGGTCACTTGACCAGCCCTTAGGTATGGAGCTCTAAGAATATTTTTGTCCACTTGTTTTAAGTGATCATGGTCATTTATTATAATAACTTCTCAGTTCCCTGAATGTCACATTATTTGCAAAATTAGGTACATTATGATTGCAAAATAATCATGAATTACCACGTCGTTTATTTAAATAAGTATACAGTGTGCTAGGTTAAACGAGGGACTTACTTTCAGATTGTATAGTACTCATGAAAATCAACAACTTTGTCCATGGGACCAACTCGTGAAATATGAAAAAAAAAACAGCTGTTCCATAAATTTTGACGAATTGCGAACACAAATTAACAACAATTTTTTTTTCGTGATTTCAGGTATAGTTCCATAGTCAACGTTTTTCATTTTCATGAATATAGAAACCTCTGAAAGTATGTCCCTCGTTTAACCTAACACACTGTATATCTTATTCTATAATATAAGTATTTATCTTCGAAAAAACGATGATGATCTGCGAATTTTTCAGAAGGAAAAAATCGTAAATCATGATTTTTCATGAAAAACTTTTCGAAAGAAAAAATATCCTAAGGCCATTTAAACAACGACTGGTAGTCATTCAACTGCCATTATCCCATTATACGTACTCACCAATAACAATTAGCTTGTGTACAGCTGAGCAGCAGAGCGACGAGTCCAAACAGATAGCTATGGTTGTTCCAGAAACTCTTCTCAATCAGGAACAGGTACCAGTAGCAGACAGTGAACACTGGTGCTGCTATCCGAAACTTGTAGCCTAGCATTATGCACAGCGCTCCTGTCATGCAGATAAAGTTATGGTATATTGTATTGTATACCGGTTTTGGTCTATGGTATTACCAACGCAAAAATATGTTTTGACTCCTAATTATCAATTCCTCATTTCCTATTCGAAACATTCTTGCCATCGATCGAAATTAGCCAATTTTTTTTTTACTATCACACTGATATTATTAATGCGCAATTTCGTGAGTGTGTGTGTGTTTGTTTATTTGTTACTTCTTGACGCTCAAACGGCAGAACGGGTCTGGATGAAATTTGGCACATAGGAACTTTTTATCGCGGTGGTATGTTCTTGTAGGATAATGACTGACATCCACGCGTAATATAATTGGCTGGTAAAGAAAATCCCCATGGAACAAGATTGTAGAAGAAGACAGTCACATTAAGTGAAGTGCAGTTTAAAGTAGTTTAAACGAACTACAAATTGTGTTACGTAGAAGATCTAGTCACTTACCAATCCACAATGCAGCATACACAAGCGCCATGTAGGGCATGCCGACAGACGTCAGTACCGGGATCAGCGGAAAGTGACAGGTCCTGGGGTCTCCCCATCGCTGCACCATGGAGGCACCACCGCGCTCGTCTGGTATATCAAACAGCATCGCCAGACCTGAGTGAATGTAGGGACAAAGAGTCATTGGTTGAGGACTCAACTTGTGGTATTTTTGTGAAAACTTTTAAAAGTAAGCAAGAGCTGAGTTCTAACTAGAGAACGTTTCTGGGGCCTCTTAATAATGCATGGGCTTTAGAACAGGGTAACCAGCCAAGCAACCGCCTTGAAAAAAAGGATATAAGTACCAGGTGTGTAGGTTTGGTAAACGGGATTGTCCGAAAGGGTTACCGCTAGACCGCTACCCCGGAACATAAAGGGCTAAGGAAGGAACATGGATAGGTTTTAGTCAGTAAAAGTCTGACACTCCCGTCCGCTCCACCAAAAGCGGCAGAATTGTCATTGGATGGTTTCCGACCCTCAAAAAAAAATGTGTGTATTGGTTTAAAATCTTGAATCTTCTCGAAAATCCCGTTCAAGTGACTTACCAAACAAAATTCTTGTGACAGCCAAGCTTGACGAATCCTTAGGTGCATACATGTAGTCCACTACTTTATTGAAAGTTACATCTTCGATCTTGAACCCAAATTGCTGACTAAACTTGTTATCCATCTTTTGATACACCGCGTGGATGGTCTCCTTTGTTTTCATATTTAATTTTGATTGTGTCTGTAACGTACGCGAACATTAAATACTCTTCTTCTTCTATCCAATTTAACTCTGTCTGTCCGTCTGTTACCTTTCACGCCTTAACTACTGAAATGTTTTGAAATTCAACACAAAGGTAGCCTGAAATCTGGAGGACATACTGTTCATCCGAAACTGGACTGTACTATTCTGTTAAAAATTTTGAATTAAAAATACAAGAAAATGATGACACGGTAATTTGAATAGCAGGAGTTGCAGTCAAATTATAAGTTAACACGTTAAGTGCGAAACGAGGCCTAAATCACCTCTCATGCAACTTCCTTGTGGTGCGGCAAAGAAAAACGTGAACATCTCTGTCGTGCGAAGTGCATAGCTTTGGTTTGGTCCAGTATAGAAAAGAGATAAATGTATATTTGAGACGCGCTAATGGTCCCGGACTCGGTGGTATACCTACCTTGGTACCGGATGTCTTAGGCCTCGTACCGCACTGAATTAATATAATTTTAATGCAGTGCGGAACGAGGCTAAAACGTCCCATATCCCCCGGACCTCGTACCGCAACCAACGCGAGCTTCCCGCGACTAGTGTTGTGCATCACGTCGATTGGAGAGCACGTCCTTTTACATCGCCAAACATGTCTAAACGATGTCGGAAGAAGTTAATTTAAAAAAAACTCAGAAACAGAACGATTGCGATTTTTTATAAAAAAGTATATTGTTACTGATTTTTTTATGTTAATTCAAGTTCTAATAAGTGTATTTTTAAAGCCCGAGGCAGAATACATAGGATAGTTTCCTTTCTACTTCTGGTTTTCTTTTTTTTCTATTCTGTGAACCGCATTAAGATTTTCACACAAAAATAGATAAACGTCGTTGCGTCGATATTAATTTTCCCATCACTAATCTTAGCGAAAATTTACCCTATTTCAGTGCGTTACGAGGTGTATAAGATCCCATATTTTGTTTTGCCAATAATTTCTAAACTATTTATCAGATCCCGGGGCGACGGTAGATTAGGGTTCATCAATTCACTGTCTATATCGATAAGGACCAAAATTTTTCATTACCTTTGATTTCGCGCGAGAAAATGGATTTTAGTCTGTTAAAGGAGGTGGGGTCTAATAGACCGCGTGTCGCCCTAACGTCTGGTCACGGTGCGGGCCGATAATACCTCGTGCCGCAGGATCGGAAAGTTTGCAAAAATTGGTGCCGCAGCTAACGTGTTAATCGGTTAGTGTCATGGAGTCAACAATAAACCCTTAAAGAAAACTTGGAATGACGGCTCGCTTCACGCTTACTTCTGCTACGTTTTCACGATATTTATAGAATCGACTGGTTATAGAGCAGCGTCATGAATTTTGTGTCCGCCAATATGAATGTTATTTCGCAGTTTTATTTATTTAAAAAAATTACACCCTTGAGTGAAAATACTTAGAAATAAAAAAAAAACATTTTTACTTATTTCAATAGGAAATTTATAGAATAAGTAAAATAATATGTTAGGGTCGGCTGTCTACCTAACCGGATGCAGCTGAGTACGCTAGAAGCTAAATCATTCTATAAAATATCTTTGTATGATTATTTTATTTGTACACTTGAGTAAATAATGTATTATTATTATTTAATTATGTAGTAATACGGCTCTGCAAAATACGAGAGAGATCGAAGCGGGGCTCGTTACTGTACAAATATTTATCTATAAAATATATGGCTAACTGTTTGACGATAAGTGGCAGTTTTACAGTGTCCCTGTTTGGGCGCCGGCTTCTGAATTATCTTTCTTCATGAATTTTGAAAAGAACATTATCATTATTTCTCCTACCTTGCTCATTCATAATAATTAATTATGTTATGTATACCTAACCATATCGACGTAAAGTAAAACTGAAAGATAAGCACATAAATGAATAAAATGTTGAAGTTAAACAGAACTTGAATCATCTGCATCGTGACCGCACCGTGACTTATTGCAAATGAATAATAATATTGACATTATGTTTTTGGCACTTCACTATGAATGACGCATTACCGAACTGCGTACTTCAGTATGTTTAATTTTGCACATAAATGCTAAACTGTTGAATTGATTTTGGATATTTATGGATGAGTATAGTTATATTTAGGTTCGTTATCTGTCTTCAAGAATAAACTCAGTGGCATCATAAATATCTAAGCCTTTCCCAAATGGATGTTGAGAGTGGCTTCCAGTCTAAGTAAGCTGCTACTGCTATTCAGCTATACATAGCAGTTGATATAATTTAACCCATTAGATGTTTGCCTATTTGAAGCCGTTTGCTTATAAGAGCTCAACGATTTATACAGTTATATTTATTGTAGTTTCAAAAAAAAAATTCGTATGAACCCGGGTTCATACGTTATTTGAGGGGTTATCATGGTGCATTTTTGGGGGGGAAATCTGGCGTTAGAACTACAACTTAGGTAGGTACTGGGTGACATGATAACGATGCCCCTTATTTATTAGGTAGTAGCCTCAGAGTTCTGACTACCCGATTGGCAAAGACCATAGAAGGGATCACCGCCATAAGAACAGTGTCGCTATTCTGTAATAATCTCACCCTGAAAACTAGGTGAAGTGAGTTTATGGTGGACTGGCAACTGTGTCATTCCCTAGCGTTAGGTATGTGTAACGACAACTCACTTCACGTTCACTTCACTTAAGTTTTCACGGTAAGCTTTTTGAAGAATCCACCGACTGAGATTAAGTAAAATAAGATTGCCAGTGATTTACGGCAGAACACATACTACGCCGATTAATAAAATTGTCACTTACCAGTTTTCTTAGGATTTAAATAGAAACACTGCGGAGAAAGCTTTCGCAACGAAATCAAAGTCCCGAATGAACATAAACAGTGGATCACAAAATAAGTAGGTACTTTACTGAACAATGTTCTGAACACATGCTCCACTTATTTAATGAATTATGTCAAATTAATTATGAGCAGAAACGAGTTAAATGATGTGTGGACATGTGTGGGTTCGATTATGTTAATATTCCCTAAAAAGGTATTGTATAGAAATTTAACTTACAGGCGTGGTGTTATATCAAACCATTTAACATTTATATGTATGCATCGACATTGCATTTCGTCAATTATGATAAAGCTAAAACAATTACGTAATATTGTATACAACCTAAAACTAAAAAAAAATATCCATTATGTACAAGTGGTAAATAGGGGAAGAGCTCATAAGGCATCAAAAAATTCATCCCCATCGCTGTCAGTGAGAAATATGCCCAAAAGGCTGGCAGCGTTGCCACGTTGGATGGCAATGCTGATTTCAATTCTATTCACTTACATGTGAATAGCTTTGAAAGGCGGTGGTAGCGAGTCGAAAACCTTATTTTTATTGTGGAGTGCCGAAACTAGCTAGATTTTTGATAATAAAACAAAGCCCTATACTTTGTTTTATGATTCTGATTCCCGCGTACAGCAAAAAACCTAAAAGCCATTTTTTGTGCAGGTTTTTATTTTAATTATTTTGACTGTTAATTTATTATGATTTGCTACTGAAGAAGGAATAACTGCAACAACATTACTTTATGTCATGATTTCCTTATTTTAATTAAAATGATTTTAAATACAAATTAAAAAATAAAAGTAAGTAGGTAGGTATGTGATTTGCCTCCAACGATTTTTGTACCATTGTTGTCGCATGAAGTAGGTATTAAAGTACTAGACAGTACCGTTAAAGTATGTACGTACTGAATTATTTTAACAGAACAAAGAATAAACATGACGTTTGGATCGGTGACCTACGAATACCTAGACCAAGAATTGTAAAAGTCCTTAATTTGGTTGTATTGCCCATTTTAACTGAAATATATATTTTTTGTCGATATTAAATGGCTGTCATCAAAAATGATCATACTATACACGTGCCCTATAGTTGTGAAGAGTTTTAACTTGTCAAATGTCGTATGAACCCCATAGGTTGATAAGAAAAATTCTCTCGAAACAAAAATGAATATGACCTTAAAAATCGTTGAGCTCTTATAAGAAAACGGCTTCTAAGAGGACATGTAATGGGTTAATAGTTATTTGTCATGCAAGGCTGCACAGTAGATTTTTGGCGCGAGTATTTGTATTATTGTTTCAAAGGTACGAGACGCACAAAAGCTTTGCTGCCGAGCAGTGAACAGAACAAAGAATGTGTGTGTGAAAGAATTTTTTAAATCGGTTCAGTAGGTACTTTCGGAGCCTATTCATTTCAAACAAAAAATCAAATCTTTCCCCTCTATAATATTAGTATAGACATAGAATGACTCCAAAATTAAATACACTGTATTTTTTTCTATATTCTACTTGTCCTCTAAGGAGAATGAAGGAAAAAAACTAATTGAATACAAATAACAAACTAATTTAATTTAATACATATTTATTTTTGCCAAGCAAAGGGTTAAATAACTTATTATATTAGTATTTATTTTATTTGAATAAAATATACTGCAGTTACTACACAATTGGGTATTTGACAGGGTATATCATTTTCATGGATTATTCAAATGTGACGTCACAGATTTTTCTAATCAAATGGAATACTTATTAACATTAATTCCAATTTTACAATGACATCCTCGCAAAATATTTAATTTCTGTATTGTGATGGCAGTTTTTAAGGTGAGCGGTATTATTTAATATTCTATTTTAGACCTTGTCTTGCATTTTCAGTGGACTGGCAGTATAGAAAATTATTAAATAGAAAGGTTCGAATTTTATAAACTCTTTCCACGCTAGAGAGCAAAAAGCGCTTTTGGGCTCAGATTTCGAATGACAAACAGACTCTTTCCGAGCCTGTGAGGTGAAAAATAAATTGTACCTACATTTGTACGGAATCTGTTGGACTTTGTCGTAGCTTTTTTTTGCTGGATAGAGGGCCCCGAAGATAGTTACTGTCAAATCAAGAGGTAGGCTGAAACCCGAAAATTGTTTACGTAAATATTTAAGCATAATCAGCCTATGATGTTCTCATTGCTGGGGCATGGCAGCCTCATGAGCTTGTCAATCGGCCTAGCCTTTTCCCAACTACGTCGGGATCGGCTTCCAGTCTAACCAGATGCAGCTGAATATCAGTATTTTAAATGGATCCGACTACCTATCATATCTAATTAATCATTCAGTAATTTTCCCTCGCCTGGCCGTAGCGAGGAAGCGCCTCATAGTACCGCAGAGGTCGCCACATGTCTGCCTCATGCCGCTACTGATAAGCGAACTTATTAATTAGGGTTTTCGTAATGTTTTTTTTGTCAAACACTTATGTTATTACTGAAAAGATGGCTTCCATAAGATAACCTCCCTCGTTGTTTGTTATTTTGTTAAAACAAAAGATATTTAAATGTAATTTTATGTAAATTGTCAGACTTATATTATTATTTTGGCTAAACTTATATAAGGAGCCCTGCTCCCAGCAAGGCCATGGGAGTTTCGTAAAACTAAAATTTGATTGATATTTATACCTATTACACGTGCAGCCTGTGGACCAAGTATACCCAGCGGTCACGTGACGACTCCCAGCCACCCTAGGCGCGGGCCTGCAGACGGTGAGCAATGGGTAGCTCACCGTCTGATCAGGACCAGGCCCGTGCCGGAAGGCACGTACGTGTTCCTCGCGCGCCTCAAAGAGATGTCAGCATTTGAAGGGGCCCGTTAGGACCGAGCCTGCCGGGTAAGCTAGATTGTCCGAAAGAGTTACCGTTACCCCGGAACATAAATGGCTAAGGAAGGAACATGGATGGGTTTTAGTCAGTAAGAGTCTAACACTCCCTTCCGCTCCACCCAGAGCGCGAGAAGTCATGGATGATTTCCCACATTAAAAAAAAGTATACCCAGCGGGCATACAGCGACCTGCGAGTACAGTACAACAACGCATTCAGGGTGCTTTTGGGGTTGCCGTGGCGATGTGGCGCGTCAGGGATGTTCGCGGAAGCCTGCGTCGACGGGTTCGCCGCGATCATGCGAAAGCCATGATGGCGCGCTTGCGCTTCTCCTCCAATGGCATCCTGAATGTATTTGCAGACCGGTGGGACTTTCCCCTCTTACGAAGGTGGGTAAGTGTTCAGACATTTATCCAAATAAACTAGTGTACCTACTATTGAACAGTTCAATGGTACACTAGTTGTTTATTATTGTTAATTTAATTTATACTAATATTAAGCTAAGTTATTGGTACTACTACTTACAAAATATGGATGTAAGTCTGAAATAAAATATTTGAATTTGGAAAATTAGGTACCTACTAGCTTTTATTGCTTATGTTAAATATGAGACAAAGTGTGACTTTTACTACTAAATTTATTTTATTATTTAGGAGTAATACGGTTTATTTGCTATGGTGGCTTTCCATGACCACCCTCATCCACCATAGTAGGTAAAGCTCAGACCTGCTGCGAATTATAAAAAAAAAAAATATTTTTGGTAAAAGAAAAGTAAGAAAGAACGTTTATTCTGCACAGACAAACAAAACGCACTTTTCTAAAAACAAAATTGCTTAGTAACAATACACCCGTGGAAACCGGCTAAAAAACCTCGTATTCGGCTAAAATACCTGGTAGAAACGGATTTTGATTACATTCTCATTGAAATGTCTTTAGGATAAGGTTTTTGTTTCTAAACGATCAGAATGTCATCGAACCACAAAAATATGTAAGGACGGCAGGAAAAAAAGGCGGGCAGCGCAAGTTGGACCGGTCGTGGTAGATGCTAGGTGAAGCCCCACATCCAACAAGAGTTTACATCCAGTGTGTGGTTATCCCTCTAGAACTCCACTGCATCATCGGCCTGCATATAAATAACAAGCTCAGCCGACGAAAAATAAAACGGCCGACGCACGATTATGGCTCGATGGAAAATAAACTTCAAAAAAAAAAGCCCGAAAGTCTGACAGCCAGTCTTATCAAGGGGTATCGTATTACCCAGGTACCTACTGGGTTGTGGAGGTCAGATAGGCAGTCGCTCCATGTAAAATACTGGTATTCAGCTGCATCCGGTTAGACTGGAACCTAACCCGAACTTAGTTGGGAAAAGGCTAGGCAGATGATGGAAGAGGACACTTCGAATAAAACAACTAATTATAATTTACTGATATATTTATCTTCTTCATTACAATATTCGTTACAGGCTGCAGTTCATAATCGACATTCATTATTGTCATTCATAATATTTATTACATCCATATTCCATAATTTTCAACAAACAACTAATTTCTAGAACTAATTTCTTCGTCAACATTATCTTCATAGGACATAAGTTATCAAAAGAGTGAGGAAGCCAGTTTTTGAGTATTTTCGGGCGAAACGAAGTAATTGACGCGAGTGTGATACCTAAGCTGGAAAAATTTTACTAATACATAATTATGATAAAGCTGAAAGTTTGTTTATCAATACAACAAAGCTTGTGTGTTATACGCTTTTTATCTATAGAACTTAAAGTTAGATTTGAAAATCTCTTGTTTGTATTTTTGATATCCCCAATTTATCTAACATCACGTTACGACCCTTAGGAGCCGAGCAAAAGGAAACTCACAAAGAACGCTACGCGAAAACGATGTAGAAGGGCAGAACCAGACACATACTTTCGTAATATATCTATGAGCATAGCTATAGGATATTATTTAATGTTAAAATGAGAGATATTCGAGAAAAGTTCCTTTTGATTGACGTCAATCCCGCGTCTCAAAATGTGCTAACCAATTAACAGCATTCATATAATCGTTAGATATACGTACCTATAAAATATGTCCGGTACGTTGCTTCCCTATGATTGTCACATAGTGATGTAAATGTAAGAGCTGGAATTATACAGTGTGTTAGGTTAAACGAGGGTCTTATTTTCAGGGGGTACTATACTTACTCATGAAAATAAACAACTTTTACCATGGAACTATACCTGAAATCAGAAAAAAAAAATCAGCTTCATCACATTTATGTTCGCATAATTTGTCAAAATGTATAGAACAGCTGATATTTTTTTTCATATTTCAGAGTTGGTCCCATCGACAAAGTTTTTGTTTTCCATGAATACTATACAACTTGAAAGTATGTCTCTCGTTTCTCTCGTCCCTCGTTTAACCTAACACATTGTATACATGGAAAAGAACGCATAGGTAATTTGTCCTTAAAAATTAAGAGAGGACATGGTAGAATAATGATAGGCAAGGTAATATCAAACCAACAATACGAAATAGATTCTTATCACAAACAGCTACGAGTTATTTTAAATCTACATATCTTCATGGTAATTAACTCTGCGTGAACAATATAGGCGGTAAAACAAAATAAAAAAAGATAAAATTAAAATAAAATGTTTATTCCAAATAAAATCAAATTAACAAAGGAACATTAAATAATAATATTTTAAATAATTTTGTGAAACTTAAATGACTTGATGAGAATTTTAGACTTTACACTATTTATACATTAAATTGGTTAAACACATAAATTAATGACACTTAAGCTTATTGCTAACAACACGTCCTTTACAATGTGAATCATAAAATATACATGAATGTCTCTTCAGTTGGACAGAATTGTGATATTTAGGTACAAGTGTAAAAGGTGCTAATATAAATGGTGAGTGCGTATTTTGTGATCATAAACAAAAATCTATCAAAAAGGTGACAACGGCAAAAACGCTTGCGATACTAAATAATTTGCATGTTTTATTTTTCAGCAGTTTTAAAGTATATAAATATGTACAGAGGCCAGCACATCATGTTACCACAATAATGTCAAATTTCTTTCATAGTATTTCAACTTTATTGCAAAGGCATAAGGTTCATTTTTAATTGAGAAAATTTGACAGTTAGGGATAGCTTGATGTGCTGGCGTCTGTACGTGTTCAGTGAACTAGGAACTAAATTCATAACCCTGAAGAGACTTTTAAACTTATATCATTATGTAGGAACTTCTACACATATCAATAAACATCTCGTTCGTAATTTCGTATATAAAATTAATCTCATCACTGTAACATACATCACAGTTCGAACTAAAGTATATTTTAACAATAACACACGTATTTTATGTATAGACACCTATGCATTTAGCTGAATGTAGTAGGTATTTTAATCTCACAAAGCGGGGCGCGCTTTACTTGTGATAAAGCAGTGCACAAACGCGCTGTGAATGTGTCCGTCACGACATAAACCGCACATATCTACAAACACATGTACAAGCACACACTTAGGACTTCGTTATCGTATCGAAGGAAGTCGAAAGTGACAGCGCCTGCGCTAACACACACATTCACATCGTGTTTGTATACTTGGTTACCACAATTAAAGCGCGCGTCGGTTCGTGAAACAAAAATACGAAACCAGTTTGATTTGTAAGTAGCGTATGCAATTTGTTGTTCAATAAATGCTCTAGATTTTAACTAGTGCCGAACTTTAATTATTGTATAGTTCTGAAGAATAGGTCTGAGGAATAGTGTTTTGTTGCGTATTTCAATACAATATTATCCATTCATGTATGAGTGAATGAGTGAGTAACTAGAACAAGTGGTATAGGAAAAATTAACTGTTATTTAGACCGTTCGTTACTCTTACAAGGTTCTATAATAATAATAATATTTTATATAGAATACTGACTACACGCCGCATACAATCTAAAACAATAACAATAAAACAGATAAAATTTATTGAACAATGTATCGAAGTTCATATGACACGAGAGATCACTATCCGTTCACATTGATTTTATTTTTTAAATAATTTTATAATGACATCACATGTTTCACAATATGACGATGAACATAATTCTATTGCGCACCATCTATTTAAATATTGCTATCCTCCACTAGTAGATAGAATAAGAAAGAGATGGAAGAACATTCGATCTGTCAAACTAGGTTTCAATCAAGTTTAGACAGAATAAGAAAATGCTGCCATTTGGAGTTTTCGTATAAATGATTGAGTTTACTTTAGTTGGTGCCTACTTTTATGTTCAGATGTCATATTGCAAGTTAATGAAAAGCTATGCGTTACCAAATAATATTTGGCCTGAGATATGTATATAATTAATGAAAATCTCCTCTAAAACGTAATAACGACCAAAAAGTCTAAAAAACGGAATGTGATTACAATAAAACGATTATATCAAACAGTATAATGATGTCTTAAAGTAAAATTAAGATCTAAAATAGTATTCGACATTCTAATGTACGTCATAATATATACGTAGGATTCACACGAGTAACAATTCTTTTGTTCACTCGGCTTTGTTGCTTGTGGATAATAACATATAGATAATAAATGAAAATGTTAATAAAAAAACTCTCAACATTTTTATATTATTTTAAAAACAATTTGTTAATAGCCAACTACAATGCAGCTTAAATATTATTGTCGCTCTTCTAGGTATCAGAAATAAATAAGTTAATGTTTAATGTTAAATAGTCGTCATATTACACATTAAATGACAATACATTGATAGAACTTGATGATAATAACATTGATATCGTAATTTAAACTTTACAACGTTATAAATAAGATCTAGTTTTGTTAACGTTGGCAACGAACCGTCTATACAGCGGCCCTAGTCTTGCCCTAATGTTCTACAAACGCTATTATTTTGTTTGTATTCCTTGGCGACTGCGGAATCGAGACTTGACATCGGCGCAGCCCTAAAAGTCATCAAGAGGATTTCGTTCAAAGTAAAAACCAAGCCAGTTGATTTATTTTGTTTTTGATTGAAAGATTTATTAATTAAAAAAAAACAATTAAAGTTATTTTCGGTTTCCCCAACAGCCGCCGAATCATCACAAAACCGGACGCGAATACATAGTGACATATCACTGTCACAAATAGTTGTGCTAACCTAAATAAATACTGTACACAATGTCCCATAGCATCACCAAAAAACCCATCATTTATACAATCACATTTTATCACCAGCTATTTCCGTCCATTGTCGATGGGCCATTGTGTACAGCAGCAGTAATACATGGGCGCCACTGTGTGCGGCGTGGTGTTCAGTTTTCGTAGATGACGCCACCGGCTCCCGGGAGAGTGGACCCGCCTGATAGGTAGATGTCTACTGCTCTGGCTGCCTGGCGGCCTTCTGATATCGCCCATACTACAAGGGATTGCCCGCGGCGACAATCTATGTGACGAAAGTAGTTGAATTGATTAATTTATTTTACCTTAATTGTTTGTATTTTTCTACAGCAGACACGGACGAACACACTCCTTAGACTTTAACCTTTTGAACGCCATTGTTATATATACGTGACAAGCAAGCGCATGCCCTGTATGCCAACGACACAGATATGTGACTATAGCAACAATACGAAATAAACAATGAAATCATTACTTTTGTGAGTGTTTATAGATAGATATCTCTAAAAATTTAAGCTCTCGTACGTATTTCATGACATGAAACAAGTTAAAAGACATTATGATCACATGAAGAAATATATTTTTAGCTTGGCGTGGCGCGTGCCTTTATGCTCTGGCGTTCAAAAGGTTAATGGATGTCATCGTGAAATGCAACAACTATAAAATGCAACAACTATAAAATGCAACAACTATAAAATGCAACAACTATAAAATGCAACAACTATAAAATGCAACAACTATAAAATGCAACAACTATAAAATGCAACAACTATAAAATGCAACAACTATAAAATGCAACAACTATAAAATGCAACAACTATAAAATGCAACAACTATAAAATGCAAAGCAGATTAGTCTGGCACGGATGGCATTTTGAGGAAGGAACCACACTTTTTGAGTGGAACTATACTCGGTTAAATTTTAGTCGTTTTAATCCCCTTAAGGGGTCATTGTACACATTATAACGAGCAACTTTTACTATGGGACCGAACCTGAAATCGCAAAAAAATAATCAGATTTTCAGTACATTTATGTTATCCTAACTCGTCAAAATGTACTGCACAGCTGATTTTTTTTTCGCGATTTCAGGTTCGTTCCCATAGTAAAAGTTGCTCGTTATAATGTGTACAATGACCCCTTAAGGGGATTAAAACGACTAAAATTTAACCGAGTATAATATCGTATTGGTGATTTCACGAATCACGTAAGTTATTGTAAACTTTTAAATAATTTTACTATGGTTATATAAGCTACTTTTATTTAATTTGTACATACCTCCAGCAGCGAAGACATTGCTCACGGGGGTTTTGTAAATGTCCTTTTTCTCGGTTTCAACGTTGCTCCGAGCGTCCAAGGGGAGATCTGAACAAAATACAAGTTATGACATTGTTCCTGTGAGTTAAATCTATACTTAATATTATAAAGCTGAAGAGTTTGTTTGTTTGAACGCGCTAATCTCTGGAACTACTGGTCAGAATTGAAAAATTCTGTGTTGGGTAGTCCATTTATCGAGGAAGGTAACATCACGCTACGACCAATAAGAGCCGAGCAGCGAGTGAAACCGCGCGGGAGCAGCCAGTTAGTTGCAAGCTCGAATAATTCGGATTTAGGCGATTTTTTTATGGTCAAAGAAAAAAATCTTCCGTTTTTTATTGAATGTTTTTCTTGTATGTGTGTGACGTACCCAGCTGGTTAGCTACATATCTCTCGGGTCCCAAGAAGCCCATAGCCAGCAGCACCAGCTCTGCTTTGAACACCTTGCTGGTGCCGGGTACTTCCTTCATGTCCCAGCGGCCGCCCGCGCCGCGTGTCCATTCTACTTCTACGGCTGATACGCCGCACACGTTGCCTTCACCTGTGAGGATACATTATTTGTTTGTTAGATAGAACTCGTTTAATAAATCGACTAGCAATATCTACCATATTGGTACTTTTGCGTTCGACTCGAAAAGAAAAAGTTAGGGAATAGAACTAGACGCCCATTTAAAAAGAGATACAATCTTGTTTTTTTCGACTCCGAAGTGTTGTCGAAAATGGACGCAATTTGTATTTATTTAAATTTTCGCAAAAAATAATTCTCTACCAGCCACCCGAGACTGGTGATTAGAGTAGTAGAATAGTGCTTTGATTGAGAGGAGCAATGGTAGAAAAAAATGAATAATGAGTAAAATAGGTACACAAGTACATACACTAGCTACCGCAATATGTAAAATTTCTTTGACAGATTTTCAACTTTACCACCTAAAGAATAACGCTTATGTTTAAATATTTGACAGTTTGGGGTAGCTTGTTGTGCTGGCGGCTGTACATAATTAGGTTATAAACATCAATATAATTTATTTCAGATATGGAATCAAGACTTGAATTAATCATAAGTCTGCCTAGCCTTTTCTCAACTATGTTGTGGTCGGCTCCAGTCTTACCGGATGCACCTGAATACCAGTATTTTACATGGAGCGACTGCCTATCTGACCTCCACAACCAAATAACTGAGTAATTCGGTAGCCCGAATTGTAAGACTTGCTGGCAGAATTTCGGGCTCCTGACGACCCGTAACGACTGTCAAAGAATGAATCATAGGCATGATTCGGAATTGACTTACCATCATCCAAGAATTCCTTAGTAAGCGTGGAGAACTTCCTCGGGTCGCTTCCGAATTTAACTTTCACCTCCTCGTGTCCGTAATCCACCCTGCGAAAAGTATAACATATTAAATATTTATGGCAATTTGTAATATAAAATACTAATAATACAGATGCATCACGTGATATACATATACATGATGTTTTTTAACCCCCCCCCCCCCCCCCCTCCTTGGTGATACTTGGTGAGGTTAAAGACCACGTTTAAGACCCTCCCCACCCAAATCACGTGTATTTTTTATAAAAATACATAATGCGCGCGGGGCTTCATTCGTTGCCTGGCAACGGCGAGTCAAGGTCACACTATACGCTGCTTTTCGGTTTCGAAATCTCAAGTTTGACAAAAAAATACACGTGATACCTTACTACAGTCCCTCCCCCCTTTCAAGCCTCACGTGATTAATAACCGGCCCCATAGAATAATATTAGCATATTATCTTCCCACTGCTGCGACACAGGGGCTGTAATCCACCACGCGCGTCTAGTGTGTTTTAATAGATATCACATGTTGTTCTAGGATATGCCAATGTCCGCATGATGTTTTCCGTCACCATTTTAACAGCAGTGATGGTGATATTATTTACACAAAGTAAAGCGCCTGCCTGGATCCGAACCCACACCTCGTAAGTAACCAGGCCAGGACTGCTCACAGTATTTGCTACTAACCTGAATACTCTAGGCCACTGCGGCCAGGGGTTGTCCTGTCCCCTGGTAGGCTTGGGTTCGGGCAGGATCTCGAAGGTCGTGATACTCTTAGCGCCTTGACGCAGCGATGTGGCTATGCAGTCGCAACTGGAGACAAAACCGTTGATTATTAACATGTTCAGAATCGCAAGTAAATAGGAATAGTAATCAAGAACGGTACAATTTAGCGTTAACATTTGAACTCTTTTGACAATTATAAATGAATGAAAATACTTTGATTTGGCCTATTTATATCCTACTAGTTAAATAAATTACATCAATTTTGCAAGCAGCACAAAAAAATGTTGCTGCATCAATGTTACACCACTTTTGTTTGCTACGAATTCAAGACTATACATTCAGAATTAAGGTGGAGGTGATAAGATATATTTAAGCAGTCCTTTACCTACATGCCTGCTTCAATATCAATCTGCTTGCCTTTTCATAACTACGTTGGGGTCGGCTTCCAGTCTAACCGGACGCAGCTGAATACCAGTATTTTACATGGAGCGGCTGCCTATCTGACTTCCACAACCGTAACACCACACAGTCACTGGGTAATACGATACCCCTTGGTAAGACTGGCTGTCAGACTTTCGGGCTCCTGACTACCCGTAACGACTGTCAAAGATCCACGAATGACAGCCGGGACCAACGTCTTAACGTGCTTTCCGAGGCACGGAGGAGTCTCGGTATGTAAAGATGGTTACCTATCCACGGACCAACCCCGACAAGAGAAGCTTAACCTGATCTCTGCGGCTGCTATTACTTAGCCACCTGCTGCAATAGATTTATTTAATTCATTGATACATACCCAGTATCTCCTCCACCAATAACCAGCACATTCTTGTCCTTAGCCATCAGCTCAGGATTATCTTTGGCCTGGTGATGATGCGTGGCTCCCATCTGCTTCTTCTGCCAGTTCTCAAGGAACTCCATGGCGTAGTGGATGCCGTTCAGCTGACGGCCCTTGAGGGGTAAGTCGCGAGGCCAGGTCGCGCCCATGCAGAGGACTAGTGCGTTGTATCTGAGGGTGAAAGATGAATATGAGAATTGGCAGATAATCAGAGAAGTTCTTCTTCTTCTTCTCCTGTTCGTGTGGTTAGTGACTAACCTGGTGTCAAAGTTTTTATGCTGCACAATGGCCTCTGACTGAGCTTCACAAGAAATATTACTCAGACATGTTGTCTTACTCAGTATGTTTTCATTCACCGATTTTAAGCAAGTGAATTATGCTGGCTATGAATTATACACTACGCACATGAATTCTTTTCGAGAATCACATGAACCCATGAAGTACTTCTTGTATTTATGTTTTACGTGTAAAAATAAAGGATTAAAAAAAGTTAAGCGATGGCGTTGATTTATGTGAATTTATTCAGAAAATTGAATACTTTTGAGATAATCGGCTAGACAGATTTAAAAGAACAAACAAAAGACTGCTGGACACCTAAACTTGTTACTTCACCAGCTACAATATTTTGTGCTAAAAAGTAATACCTTCTAAGCTCTGCAGTCATTACAACCAGCATGCCCACTAACTAGCTGAGAAAAACGATCGACGATAAGGCAGGATTTCATTGATTAAACTACTCATGCGCATATGGCCGTTTTGCACGGATGTGACGCATATTTTCCTCCAACTTGTTTTTTTTGTTGTATGTTTTTTCATTGCGTCAATTTTGCCGCAACTAAACGTATTTTTTTTCTTTCTTTCTGTTTAGAATTTCGGTTCGGAACCAACCACATATTTCCATAAATAAACTTACTCATTAGCCAGATCGCTGGCAGATATGTCTCGTCCGACGTCCACGTTGCACTTGAAGGAGATGCCCTCAGCCGTCATCAGCTTGATGCGGCGTGCTACCACTTCTTTGCTGAGCTTCATTGTGGGGATGCCGTACTGCAGGAGGCCGCCTGGGCGGTCGTTACGCTCAAATACTGTCACTGTGTAGCCGGCCTGAAATATGGAAAGGTTTTTTTATTGACGGTCTTTAGCAATCATTGAGGAGCTCATGGCTAATTGAGGAGGTCGAGGCTAAGTACAAACTGCCGCACAGGTCGATCCATCAGGTTAAGCCACGCTTGCCAGGGTTCGCCGTGGATGGGTGACCATCTTTACAGACCGAGACTCCTCCGTCTCTCGGAAAGCACGTTATGCCGTTGGTCCCGGCTGTCATTTGTACATCTTTGACAGTCGTTACGGGTCGTCAGAAGCACGAAAATCTGACAGCCAGTCTTACCAAGTATATTATTATTATCGTATTGCCTAGTTATTGGGTTGTGGAGGTCAGATAGGCAGTCGCTCCATCAAAATACCGGTATTCTGCATCCGGTGAGATTGGAAGCCGACCCCAACATAGTTGGGAAAAGGCTAGGCAGATGATATGCTTTTTAGCAATCATTAAGTTTCTACAAGTATCATAATTAGCCTATATTTATTCCCAGTGCTGGGACATAGGCTTCTCTGAGAGGGAGTGGGCAGTAATTCACCAAGCGAGCCCAGTGCGGGTTGGTAGATGTCACACGTCTTCGAATTTTTCTTTTTAGGACCTATCGGTTTCCTAACGATGTTTCCCTTTCCCACAAGTATCACTTTCTTATAACCCATATACCGCCATGAAAACGGTACGTGTGTTGAAGGCACTTGAGCTTAAAATAGCACAAAAAATAGTGGCAGCGTTTTTTATAAATAAAAATTAATATTCTTCTCTTCTTTCTTTGTTTTTGGTGTGCTTAGTGACTAACCTGGTGTCAGAGTTAAAAATAAGAGAGTGAGGGGGTTAGTATTAATATGTTGTGTACCTTATTCAGTTGATGTGCGCACGCTAAGCCTGCTGGTCCGGAACCCACAACAGCGACTGTCTTACCGTTCCTGTGTGAAGGAATCTATAAACAAACAAACAAATAATGTTAAATTATAGCCCAACTGTCGTGTATTTTTCCATTTCAGAAATATTTTGATAGATTCCGCGCGATAAAAGAGTTCAAAGCCAATCGCCAATTTTACACGGGTCCGACAAGAATCGTCGATCTTTGCAAGTTAGCTTGTAGCAGATTGATGTAGTGGAGGAATATTGAGTCATCGATGATGATAATATGATTGGCGGGCTGCCGAAATGTACTACTGGTATTTTGCTTAACCATTCAGGGAAACCAGTAGTGCTATTCTGTATAAATCCTACCGTGACAATTCAGGTGAAGTGAATTATCAATAGTGTCAATCCCTAGTATTATGTGAAACGCTTAGCTACGACAGCTCACTATATCTAAGTTTTCAAGGTCAGGTTTATACAATATTGACCAGCAGGTTATGATGTCATAATATGATTGTATACGTACGTCAGGTGTGATCCATCCGCTCTCAAACGCGTGGTCGATGATGGCGCACTCGATGTTCTTGATGGTTACAGGCGGCTCCGAGATACCCAGCACGCACGCGCCCTCGCACGGAGCAGGACACACGCGGCCAGTGAACTCTGTAGTATACAAAGAAGTTGTTAATATGGGTAATACGAGCTGGTGTCAGAATGTATGGTAACATACCATAGAAAAATAGTTAAAGAAAGTATATTACAAATTTTATTTTCTATTTTTTAGTTCGGTTTTCTATAAAAAGTGTGTTTTTTTTTAACTATTATTTGCTTTGTTGGATTACAAAATTCTCTTTGGTATTAGAAAATTACCTAATATTAGATAAATCGCCTAATGATAGTGGTTGGAATTTAAAATTAACATCAATACCTGCGTTTTCGATTATAGATGAAAAATGTATATAAATTATAAAGAAAACTTTTTTTGCAAATTGAAAAATGGAATAATTTGATCAAATTAATGTATGTCATCGGTCCTCGATATATCTACTTCAAAATCATCTACGTCAAAATCGCGCCCAAAGGAGTTGGTTACAAACATACAGGTGAAGCTAATATTTGTAAAGCGTGTAAAGGTTCAAATCGAAAAAAAACAACAATTTCTATTCTGGGAAAGGTGTGAGAAGTTTCTGAAACTAGAGCTGGTCATACAATAAAAAAATATGGATAATTTTATATGTTAAAAATGATCACTGGTTTTGTAAATACTCCAGAACTAGTGGCAAGTTTACAGTTCGAAACAGATGAAATTTTTAGTCACCGTTGGAAAATTATTGTCTTCTTCTTTGCGTATGGTTAGTGACTAACCTGGTGTAAGTTTTTAAGATGAAAAAATAAAAAAATATTGAACAGTTTTACCTGGGAAGTTATTAGTCTGCAGCAGCTGGTTGAGCGCCTGGCGCCAGTCGCCCTTGAAGATGAGGTCGTTCCACTTGGGGATGATGTTCCCGAGCGGGCAGCCGTGCGCGCCCTGGCAGAAGGGCACGCCGCACTCCATGCAGCGCGCCGCCTGCACGCGCACGCCGCGCCGCACGTGCACGCGGCTGTAGATCTCGTCCCAGTCGCGCAGGCGCTTCTCGGCCGGACGGTACACCGCCGTCTCGCGCGGGTACTTTATGAAGCCCCTGCGGAGTTGAGCAGGTACATCAAGTTATGTTCATATCTTTATTTGCATTCCATGTGTGAAGATCTTTCAATAGGCTTAAAGCTAAGGTACAATTACAGACCCTGTAGGGCACAGCAAAAAGTATAAAATTTAAATATGTATTTGAAATAAAATTAATACATAAAAAACATGTTTTTAATTTTAATTAACTTAGTTATATGATATGAAGTTTTATTTTTTAACTGGTTAGGCCAAAGTAAGATCTTAGAAAAGTTAAAGTTAAGTTTTTTTCGTTTCGACTGCCGGAAACGCCGATCAACGCAGGATACAATGGCTTTTTAATTGTTTCCGTAATTAAGACATACAAAAAGATTTTTTATACTAAATTTTTTTTTTACATTATTTAAATAATTAAATAGTCCTGGTAAAGACTGCTAAAGCAATCAGGATGACTAAAATTAGTAATACATAGAAGTCGAACAAAATCACAAGACCCCTGCTTATCTACTCATATTTTAATTTACCATCAAAATCAGTGAAGGAAACCATTGTGAAGAAACCTGCATGTCTGAGAGATATTTCTCAACAGCATGTGAAGCTAAGTCAGAGGCCCACGGGCAGCATAAAAACTCTGACACCAGGTTAGTCACTAACCACACGATAAAAGAAGACTCCAATCAAGAGGTAAGTAATACTCAAATATACACAACAACCAACCTAGTCTTATCCAGAATCTTCTCCAAATTCTTAGTTTCCAACTCCACATCCCGTATGGTCTCCTCTATATCCAGTACTCCATTCTCTGCTTTTCCATTCGTCTCCAACTTGGGCTGGCTTGGCTGTTTCACTGCCATAGACTTCAGAGCGCGTTGGTATTCGTATGGGAATACTTTGATGAACTTCTTAGCGGGCTCGGGCCAGGTCTTCAGGAACTCTTCGGCGATTATTGAGCTGGAAGCATATATTTTTATTTGAAAATGGACTACTATAGTGAAATTTTACGGTTAGTAGAATACATAATTATACATATAAAAATAAATCCCTATTTCCCTTGGTCACGCCATCACGCGTGAACGGCTGAACCGATTTCACTAATTCTTTTTTTGTTGTGATTGTTATTGTCAGGAGAGGGTTCTTACATTAAAAAAAAAAGTAAGTATGTAGGATAGGGTACCTACCCTATCCTACATACTTACTTTTTTTTTTAATGTAGGTAATGTAGGTAGGTAGGTAAGGTAAGTAGGATAGGTAAGGTAGGTAGGCTAGGCAGGGCAGGTAGGGTAGCTAGGTAAGGTTATCATAATTAAGACGGGACACCGTCTGTCGGGTCAGCTAGTAAGTCAATAAAAAGGGCAATGTGTAAATTAGACAAACTTGTTTCAATTAGTAAGTAGACTATAGATCACCTGCTTTCACGTCGAATTTGAAGATTTTTTTTGTGTTACGTATAGATAAACTACAACAGCATACCCCGCCTCTCACAATTCAAAATGTTTAAAAGTATTTGTGAACGTAATTAAGCGCCACCAAGACTAACAAAGCATGTTGCTGCCGGCCTGCTACTGAAGACGAATACTTACAGCTACATACAAACTCCTTCGTAAGGATGTGACTACAAACATTGAAACAGTAATTTGGAGGGGCACGCCATGTTATCGTAGTTTATCTACACGTGCGTTTTTCGGCAGCTTTTTTTTAATCTAAGTTATATCAATTAATATTAATAAACTTAGCTCAACTAACCCAGTGTACTGGTAGAACTCTTCCAGCAGCTGCTGCACATAGTCCAGGTCTTCTTGTAGCTCCAAAGGCAACAGTTCCACCATCTCATGGTTACACTTGCCGGAGAACGAGCCGTCGATATCGTACACGTATGCGATACCGCCTACGAATAGCAATGGATTTTTGTTTTATTTGGAACAACAAAAAATTGGTATAAGGTGACAATTCACTTGAGACACTCCCTGACACTGGCAACACTTGTTTCTGACACTTTTGCCATTCTCATAATATGTCACTCGAGACACTCTCGCCTGAGATTGGGACCGAGAAATACAACAGGTAATAGAATTAGTCTTTGTATGCATGAATGAGTGAAGCAAGCTAATAAAAATGCTAGCAACCCGCAACAGATCGGTTAGTTTTTCTTTGGACAACTCAAACCGAAAAAGGAGTTTTTGTCGATTGTCAACAGTGATCTTTATTTTCGTTACATCAAGGTTGCTATTGGGTTGCTGCTGTCTGACAATCTGATGATATTCTGACAGCCAGTCTTACCAAGGGGTATCGTATTACCCAGTTACTGGGTTGTGGTCAGATAGGCAGTCGCTCCATGCAAAATACTGGTACTCAGCTGCATCCGGATAGACTGGAAGCCGACCACAACATAGTTGGGAAAAGGCTAGGCAGATTAATTTTTGGTTAGTTTTTCTTTAGACCATTGAAATAGAAGTTTTTCAACAGTGGTCTTTATTTTCGTTACATTAAGGTTGCTGTTGGGTTGCTGGTATCAAAGTTTAAATAAGTGTGAAGGGAGTGTTCTGTGATGTTGTCAGGAAAGTTTTGAGTATGAATGTGGATGGCTATACAAGTAAAGGGAGACCAAAGAAACGATGGATGGATTGTGTGAAAGATGATATGGCTAGAAAGGGAGTGACTACCAAGATGATGACTAATAGAGAAGTATGGAATAAAAAAAAACTTGAGAGGTGTCAAGGGCCACCCGGATGGAACGAAGTTCCTTTCGATTAATTAGTGAAGGAATTGTAATAAAATTTTATTTCTTTTAAGCAAAAAAAACCAGATCTAAAATGAACCAATCAAAAAATATTGATTAAAAAGACATCATATTTTACTCCAATAAAAGTGTCGTTACAACTTCCGGTCTTAATTTCCGTCTAGCCTTTTGCAACGCGCGATAAGGAACTTCGTTCCAAAAAGACATGTTGCGCCGACCGCAAATAAATTGGGCTAAGGGTAGGAGAATGATGATGGAGTGTTCTGTGAGTTCATAAACAAGGTCGGGTACCGCTCATGCCGGCCGCGAAGTTCCTGCCGGTGAGGCCGAGGATCAGCGCGGTGCCGGCCGTCATGTACTCGCAGCCGTGGTCGCCGACGCCCTCCACGACGGCCACGCAGCCGCTGTTGCGCACGCAGAAGCGCTCCGACGCGATGCCTCTGTGGGGATACAGGACCATTAGGTATTTGAAAGGGTAGTCAATAACTTTACTTTTTATCAACTGTCTAAACGCGGAATTTGTATGAAATATAACAATGTGTCGTCACAGATTTTTAGAATCAAATGGAATGCTTATGAGTGTTAAATGCAATTTTACAATTATATCTTTGCATAATATTTCAAATTCAAAATCATTTATTTGCTAATATGGGTAAATTACATTAGGTTGTTAGCAGAAGAGTACAGTTCCGACCATATTACGCCTCGAGGCATGCAAATTACAAAATGGCGGCAAACTACCAACACAATTTTGGAATATCAATAAAAAATAATAATAATGTAATGGATTAAAAAAAAAGAAATAATAATAATAATGTCACTAAGTCAATTAAAAAATTAAATGTCAAAAAAGAAACGTATTGACAATTAAATATCATGATTAAATGAAAATGTCTAAATAATTTAATAATGTCAGAGTAATAATTAATATTGATAATTAAATTAGTGCATTGGCCAAATGTCCTATTAACAGTAAGTCCTTACATCTTCCATTAAATAATCTTGAACACTATAATAGCATTTTTCTATCAAGAATCTTTTCAGTTTCTTTTTAAATTCTTCTATGGATGAAGTTTCCAGTATAGACTTTGGTAAATGATTGTAAACCCGCGTTAATATTTAATTTCTGTATGGTGATGCGAGCGGTCTTTTTTGTACTTATGTGGTTTTATATTTTACTAGCACTTTGCCCGCGGCTTCGCTCCCGTGGTCTTTCCCGTGGGACCCGTTATTTTTCCCGGGATAAAAAGTAGCCTATGTTACTCCTAGAAAACTAAGCTTTCCAACGGTGAAAGAATTTTTAAAATCGGTCCAGTAGTTTTTGAGCCTATTCATTACAACCAAACAAACAAACAAAGTTTTCCTCTTTATAATATTAGCATAGATTTCTGACCGTTTCAAATGGTAAATTACAAATTGTAAAAGAAAAGCGTGCTTCTAAATGTGTAATTTTTTTAAAACTTTTAAGCTCTTCTCTTCTTCTCTTTTTAGCTGTTTGGCTCCTTGTTCAGATAGAAATCTGAACAAGGAGCCTAGACAAAGTCACATTTTCATCAACTATAAAGAAATTAGATAAATCCGAAATGTATGGCATTGGCAAAAGCTTTCGAAATCACACGTGAACAATAGTTTTCGATCGCTAAGAGCTAGACAATGTCAAATTGTGTAACGAAACTCGATCAATATACCCATACACGTTGACAAGTGACGTTCTTGACAAATCACTGTGATAGTGAATTGTTCGATAAATAATTTTGGAAATCGAATCGACACGGAGCGATTTAGACTTATCGAGCCCCCAGACATAATAATAATAATAATATCCTTGGACATTTCACACAACGCCATATAGTCCCAAGCTAAGCAACCTAATGCTTGTGTTATGGTAACGAGATGGCTGATAAACTACTTATATACATTTTTTTTTGTAAATACATACATATTATAGATAGAAAAACACCCAGACCCGTAACAAATACTTGTAGGTCGTACAAATATTTGTTCCGTGCGGGAATCGAACCCGCGACATAGTGCGCAGCAGTCAATTGCTCAACCACTGCGCCAACCGTGTCACATGATAATTAATTGTGTTTCATACACATAGATAGGTAAGTTTTCAGCAATTTTTGTTGCTTATTTTGTTTTTTATAGGTTTTCAATCATCAAGACCTATACAAATTTAAATTGTACCTGAAATAAGCGCGTCCAGATGTGGCTCCATACAAGCACACATTGCCTACAATAACGTTCAGGTGCGACTCGAATGGTGAAGCCTTTGGTGGGTAGATGATGACTTTGCCACCTGATAAGCCCTTGCCTGTAATAAAAAAAAAACATCATCTCAGTATATAAGCAAAAAATATGCTACTGGTTTCTGCGAGCAGCTTCGCTATTGTGGATGTCGGAAATTATCCAACCGGAATAGTACTATCGGGTACATAAAAAGTATCCTATGTGTTATTATCCACGTTATAAACTGTCTTTTGGCCAAATTTCTTCCAGATAAGTACACCTGTTATGGCGTTATGGAATAACAAACAACCATACAAACTTTGACACTTATAATATTAGCTGGATTTCGATATTAGTATTATTGGCTTAAGCTATTTGTAAATGTTCTAAGATTATTGTGTGATGACATCAATAGTTCTTCGCAGAGATTTACTGCAGTTATGGAGTAGCATGGAAGAGTTTTTGCCCCACTAATGGCTACTACAACATCCGTAAGTTCGGTCTCTGAGACGGGCACTATTGTTATGTTATCTTTAGGGAATAACCTTAGGAATTTCGATAGCCGAAGGGGCCCACAGTGCGTATTTGTACATCTATAATCATATTAAAAAGAGGAAAGATTTGTATGTATGTTTGTAACGAATAAACTCAAAAACTACTTAACGTATCTGGATCAAACTTGGCACAAAAATAGATTATAGTCTGGTATAGCATATAAGCTTTTTATCCCGGAATAATATACGATTCCCGTGGGATAATTTCCTACACACACGCGGGCAAAGCCGCTGGCAAAAGCTAGTGTTTAATAAAGAGACCTGAATCACCACCTGTTATCTTATATATAAAAATGAATCGCAAAATGTGTACTAAGCGCATAACTCAACAACGCCTGGACCAATTTGGCCAATTCTTTTTTTGTTGTGTTTGTTATTGTCATGAGAAGGTTCTTACATACAAAAATAATAGGTAGGTAGGTAGGTAGGGTAGGGTAGGTAGGGTAGGGTAGGTAGGGTAGGTAAGGTATGTAGGTAAGTTGGTAGGTAGAGTAGGTAGGTAGGGTGGGTAGGTAGGGTGGGTAGGGTGGGTAGGTAGGGTAGGTAAGGTAGGTATCATAGTTAAGACAGGACAACGTCTGTCGGGTCAGCAGGTAGCAGTATAATTGCAATATTACTTCACTGTGAGAAAGAGATGGGAGCTATGAAGCCCTATCTCTTTCCACCGTGAATAGTACTGCTTCAAGAGTCTGTGATGGCCGGCCCTCTGGTCTTGATACATTTATTCAAAGTTTACTAACCAACATAATCGTTAGCGTCTCCCTCCAACGTGACCGTGATGCCCTTCGACAGGAACGCACAGAAGCTCTGTCCGGCTGATCCAGTTAGTGAAATGTTCACGGTCTTGCCGTCTGGGAGGCCGTCGTCACCGTATTTCCTGTTTGTATTCAATAAAATTTTATTATTTTGTTAACAATGAGTGAAGCATTGACACAAATGATTTAGTTCTAGGTTTTTTGGTGCTGCATGGCAAGTTGTTATCTGATTAAAAGTTTCGGAGTCATATATTAAATCGAATTGGAATAAGTATTTCAATTCATTTGATATTAGCTAAACAACCCATGTCCTAGCGAGGGCCCGCTGTAGGTTCTTTAAGTGTAAAAGTAAAAAATCTTTTCATATTAAGTACAATATTTATGGATATAGCTTTGGTTCCAAACAGCTTGTACCTAATACATAATTAATTTTAAAATTTCCAAATATAGCCCGCGAAATTCAAATTTTCCTGCGTTTTTTGCCATTTGTAGGTCAGTATCAGGTTGTATATTTATAAAAATAACTATTATTCACGACCGTAACAAAATATGTACCTATTTCTACATTTATAACCATAAGAATCATTAATGCATCTCTCTAAGTGAGAATTAGAGTCAAATGCAATGATTGTATAAAATCTTTTGCACATCCACCTTGAATAATAATATAATAAAACATTTGGGAAGGTACACTTGCAACCGTGGGCATGTTTTTACAGAGAGAGTGTTTTTCATTGCAAAAGTAGCAAATGTATTTTACTTACATAGCGATGTGATAAGATAGTGTGGATGTGAAGGCTCTGTCCTCGTTGGTGATCCTCATATTGATGTCAACATGTTGCTCAGATCCGTCCCAGATGCTGCTGCATTGTGCGATCAACTGGTTGTCCAGACGCTTCTCTAGTTGGAAGTCCTGAAAACACATTTTTTTTTATGCTGGTTTTAGTCAGTAAGAGTCTGACACTCCCTTGCACTCTACCCAGAGCCGGTGGAGTCATTTGAGGATATCTCACCCTCGCAAAAAAAGGGGTCAGTCAGTCAAAAAGATGAAGGTACCTATTCCGTAGTAGTGGAGAAGAACGGTCAAGAAACAGCATATCGTACCTGTGACTTGGAGCCTCCAATGATATTGACGCCGGGTCTCATATGCAGTGCGTTCTTCAGTATGAGGCTGAGGTTCAACATCCTCGCCTTGGGGTTCTCGTTGTTCTCTCGCACTTTAAGCAAGTCTGTGCGACCGATCAGGTCTTGGAAGCGACGGACACCGACCTCGGCCATGTGTGTGCGGACCTAGGAGGGAGACGTGTCTTGTCAATCAATAGAGAAGGGGTAGATGACAGATGATTGGATGATGGCAGATGTATTACTCAATCACACCATCATAATAACCGTAATACTAAATTATGATTGCAGGAGTAAGCTAAATGAAATGATTCTACAAGATAAACTTCAAAAGAAGATGGTCTAAATACCATACAAAAAATACCCAGGTCTGGTGAAATAAGAAGTTTTGTATCTCAGATATAAGACATAAAAAAAACGATACTATCATTGTATCACCAAACTCATTTCCTAAAATTTGATGTAGTTATACAGGAGGTATAGTTCCATCTCTTTCCCATCTTCTTCTTCTTTTCGTATGGTTAGTGACTAACCTGGTGTCAGAGTTTTTATGCTGCCCATGGCCCTCTGACATAGCTTCACATGCTGTTGAGAAATATCTCTCAGACTTGCTAGTTTCCTCACGATGTTTTCCCATTGTAAAACAATGTTATAATAATACTTCTATAGGAGTTGGTGACACCGCTACCTACTAGGGTGAATACCTAGAAGTTTTGTAGTACCTAAACAACACTCACCTCTTCAGCCAACATGAACAGGTAGTTGATAACATGTTCTGGCTTGCCGGCGAACTTCTTACGGAGTACCGGGTCCTGAGTAGCTATGCCAACCGGACATGTGTTCAAGTGGCATTTCCTCATCATTGTGCAACCTGAGGAAGATAAGCATGAGTTATAGTTGGTTTTTCCCCCCACTTCTTCTTTTGTGCGTTTTTTAGCCGTAAATACACGTATTTTCTTTCTTGGCGATGTCAGAAGTTAAGAAATAAATGATGGCCATTACTAAACCAGACTTGAGAAGTACAAGAGAGGATTAGGTTTTTTTGTACTGATAAGCAATCAAAGATTCCAAGTTAACTAACTTCGTCTTAATTAACTTACCAAGAGCAATAAGCGGTGCTGTACTGAATCCGAATTCATCAGCACCAAGTAGGGCAGCTACCATCACGTCGAAACCAGTCCTGATCTGACCGTCAGCTTGTACTACCACTCTAAAATGTACATAATACAGACATTAAGTTTACTTCTTATACAGGGTGTAACCGAAAGGGTATATACATACAAAAGCATATGCTACAGACCACCAAACTGAACAACTTTTACTATGGGACCAACCCGAAATCGCAAAAAAAATCAGGTGCTCTATACATTTTTGGTCACGTGACTCGTCGAAATGTAGGGAACAGCTGATTGTTTTTTCACGATTTCGTAGTTGGTTCCATAGTAAAAGTTGTTCAGTTTAATGGTCTGTAGCATATGCTTTTGTATGTACAGTGAAACCTGGTTAAGTAAGACATCAAGGGACCTGCAAATTTGTCTCACTTATAGAGGTATACCACTTACCCAGTGTCTCAGATATCCAGGTATAAATAAATATCTGTCTCATTTAGAGGTCAGAATACAGGTTATTTCAGTTATAGAGGTGCGAGTATTAAATAAAATAAAGTATTATGTAAATATTATACATATTTTTTTATCTTTATTATTTAGAGGTTAAATGCATATAAAATTAACTCGCAGTCGGTAACTATGACGATAAAATGGAAGGAACAAATCCCAGATATAGAGGTTTGCTTCGTCTCACTAACAGAGGCAATTCAGTGCCAAAGTGTTGGGACCTCAGCATGAGTTCCAGTTATGGAGGTTTCTCACTTATCCAGGTCCCACTTAACCAAGTTTCACTGTATATACCCTTTCGGTTACACCCAGTATAGTTTTACAGCTGCAGACAATTTTTTGTTTATGGGCCTATCTGTTAGTATTGATCTGAGTTGCCGTTGCAACAAAGTTACCGCAGGAGGACACTTTCTCATACGGCGCTTCAAAGACAGTTGTCAAGATGTAACAGTCTCTGCCACGCCCAGCTCCTACAACAGGCCGGAGCTCTTGATGGTCCACAAGCTGTACCCACCTAGAGCGCAGGTCGTTGAGCACCAGCACCTGGTGCGTCTCGGCCACGCCCAGCTCCCACGGCAGGCCGGCGCTCTTGATGCCGGTCCACGAGCTGGCTCCCGTGCCGCCGTCGTGGCCTGAGATCACGATGTGTTCCGCTTTGCCCTTCAAACGAAATATTTAATGAAACTTTTGCTTCAACAACATCTGAAGTATATCCGAAACTTTCAGAACAGCGAACAGCTAGTTTTGTTAGAAAGAAAGAATTTCCACTAAATATTTGCTGTTCTTAACGCACACAGCTATGTCGGCACTATACAGTATAATATAGAGAAGCGAGCCGAGTACCGATCCCCTAAAAACTCCCCTTGTTACAAGATGCTTTGCCGAACTAATGTGTATTTGCCAGTACGACGAATTCATATTAAGATTGACATATTGGCCCTTTTAGAAAAATATTAGTAATTAAAAAATCCTCAAAAAAAGTATCCTCAAAATATATATTAATATACTAAAATATGTATCAATATGCCAACACATACTGAGATATAATATGTCGACATATTTTTGTGATGTCAGAAATATATAAATTATGTCTGCGTGTGCGGTCTCTCGAAAATGTATATGGAAAATATGTCGTAATATAATAATAATAAATAATAATATCCTTGGACATTTCACACAACGCCATATAGTCCCAAGCTAAGCAACCTAATGCTTGTGTTATGGTAACGAGATGGCTGATAAACTACTTATATACATTTTTTTTTGTAAATACATACATATTATATTTAGAAAAACACCCAGACCCGTAACAAATACTTGCAGGTCGTACAAATATTTGTTCCGTGCGGGAATCGAACCCGCGACATACTGCGCAGCAGTCAATCGCTCAACCACTTGCGCCAACCGTGTCGTCGTATATATGCCTTGCTATGATTCATAATAATATATATTATAGCTACGTCTGTGACGGGCTTAAAGCATTTAAACATATGGGAGTAGTTCTTCCTAATTCATGACACATCTAGTAACATTTTTATAAACGTACCTTAGCCACACCCGAAGCGACAACTCCCACACCAACTTCCGACACAAGTTTAACAGAGATCCTGGCTTTAGGATTAGCAGCTTTCAAGTCATAGATGAGTTCAGCCAAGTCTTCAATAGAGTAGATGTCGTGGTGAGGCGGCGGCGAGATCAAGCCCACGCCAGCCACGGAACAACGCGTCTTGGCTATGTCTTCCGTTACTTTGTAACCTGTAATAGAAACATATTGTATTCGAATTTATGTTGCTTGTTACTTTTGCGTTTGATAATGAAAGGTTTTTTTGTGGTTTTTTTATGAAGAAATGTAAACTAAAAAAGGTTAATTTAAGGTTAATCTAAAGTTAGGCTGATGCATTATAAAGTTGATCTTCTCCTTCTTTTCGTGTGGTTAGTAAACTAAAAAAAGTTGATGATTGCCTAACACAGTTTGGTCACGGGTCGCGGCAATTAAGGGTGCTATCAACTAGCTATCAAATAATTTTAGTTTTGATCTAGTTATGTCATGGTTTCGTTAGAAGCTAGCGTGTGGAGATACTGATACTGTACTTAGGTAGATAGGTAAGCACCTCTATATGTAAAAGCACATTTTTTTGAATATCCTTTTCACCTGTCAATAAATTTCTTGCATAGAACAACTTTGAGAGGAACAAGAGAAGAACTTTGCGTAAACGATTAGTGAAAGCAATCAGCCAATTATTACGATGACATACCAGGCAACTCCCCGCCCTCTCCCGGCTTGGCCCCCTGCGCCATCTTGATCTGCAGATCGTCAGCGTGTGCGAGGTAGGAGGCTGTGACTCCGAACCGACCCGACGCCACCTGCTTGATGGCTGAGCGACGGTTGAACTCGGGGTCCTGTAGGGATATAACGAAGTCATATCATAGTTGAAGTGATGTTTGACAGTAAAAAAGGATGTCATTTGAATTATCTATTTCCCAAAAAGGAATAACTTAAACTTTATAATATAAACGGGTATAAAAATACGCTACAGTGTTTTAATCCAGATGATAAACGATCTGTGCCAAATTTCATCCAAAACCATTCAGCCGTTATTGCGGTAATCCGGAACACACACATGGACAAACAGACAAAAATTCTTCGTTCCTGTTTTAGTATTTTTATTTTTATAGATTGATACTCAAAACCAATATTTAACATGCGATGTCTTTACCAACGTATAAAGGGTATTAATCAGTTACCTGGTTCAGATATCTGTCAGCATTTTCTCCGCCCTCTCCAGTGTTAGACTTGCCGCCGATGCGGTTCATTGCGATAGCGAGTGTTGTATGAGCTTCCAGAGATATGGAACCGAAGGACATGGCACCTGAAACAAAGTACATTGGGTTAAGTAAAACAAATGTCCACCTCTTCGTAACTGTGTCTTAGCACCTTTAGATTAAGCGAGATTGTCCGAAAGGGTTACCGCTACCCCGGAGCATAAAGGGCTACGGAAGGAACATGGATGGGTTCTAGTCAGTAAGAGTCTGACACTCCCTTCCGCTCCGCCCAGAGCGGGAGAAGTCATTGGATGATTTCCCAGCCTCAAAAAAAAAGAACCTTTAGATACAATTTGACAGATGATTATGTCTAGCAAAGAGCTTTAACACAAACTCGGCCACTATTTTTGTGCTTTTCTAAGCTCTGTGCCTTCAACACACATACGTGTTCGTGGCAGCGTATGGGTTAAGAACAATAATACAAGAATTCATAAAATACAAATTGACATGAATTCATTCGTACTTTTTTTTAAATCAGGTTGTACAGACGTCAGCACATTAAGCTTCCCTAATCTGTCAAACTTGTTTAATAGATTTTCAACTTTATTACAACAGCATAAGGTTCATTTTTAATTGAAACGACTACGATTTTACCTTATGTGACAGACTGGATTAGTTATTAATGAAACACACACCTGTAGCGAATCGCTTGACGATTTCAGCAGCAGGCTCTACTTCACTGAGGGGGATAGGTTCATCCAGTTTCACAAGCTCCAACTGACCCCGCAGCGTACACGCCCTGACTGACTCCAAAGCACTCTCCCTGTTCAATAAATGGGTTTGTATTATTATGCGGTTAGTTTTCGAAATCAACCGTTGCAGACAGAAAGATTTTATCTTAGAAATCCATTTGAAGAATTAAAAAAACTAAAAGTTTTAGTCATGCACAGAAATAGGAATAATTTATTTGGTGACAGATAAGATGTAGTTTTTATAAATTAGTCCCGATAGATTACTATTACCTGACAGTATGCAGAATGTTAAAACAATCGAATTAATATAAATTTTAAATTGAATTAAATAAAAAAATTGAGTGGTTTCATCATTCTGTTGACCATATTATTATGCCAATTTATTTGGGATCAGCGTATCATGTCTTTTTCTTTTACATTTCCATAAAACTATAACTTGAATGGACATTTTCATAACTCCATCTTCAATTCAACCGAGTGTTCGTGAGTTGTTTATTACCTGTATTTATCGTAGGCGGATGAGCTCTTATTGACAGCGGCTTCTTGCAGGTTCGCGATGGACATCGGATCGTTGATGTGCTTCTCACCGCCCGCACGCCAATGGTAGTTGCCGGGATTTCTTAAAAAAATATATCAATCATTAACCTTTAGAACTCCAGAGCATAAAAGCACACGCGTACCCTCCACGCCAAGCTACAAATTTATTTCTCCTTTTTATCATGAACTTCACATTATCCATGGAGTGTTTTAATTAGTTTCTTGTCACTAAATACATATGAAAGCTTCAATTTTTAAGATATCTAATTAAACACTCACAAAAGTAATGATTTAATTGTGTATTTCATGTTATATTGTTGTTGTCATTGTCACATATTTGTGTCGTTGGCGTACAGGGCGGGCATGCGCTTGCTTGTCACGTATATGTGACAATGGCGTTCAAAAGGTTAAAGTATGTTAACAGCAGTGATAGCCTAGTCACGGTGCAAACCTGCCCCGCATGGGCGGAGCACCGCCGTGTCCTCGTAGAGGCGATCGGCGGCGGCGACCTCTCGCGCCCGGCCCTGGTGCAAGCCATGGTCCGGGGCGAGAGGGAGTGGGAGGCAGTCACCTCCTTCTGCGAAAAAGTCATGCTCGCGAAGGAGGTGGCGGGATGGGAGAGAGAAAGGTCCTCCCGTCCCAGCCGCCGCGGGAGACGCTCCGGGCGTCGGGAGCCACGTGACGACTCCCGGCCACCGTAGGCGCGGGCCTGCGGACGGTGAGTAATGGGTGACTCACCGTCCGATCAGCACCAGACCCGTGCCGTACGGCGCGTATATGTTCCACGCGCGCCTCAAAGAGATGTCAGCATATGAAGGGGCCCCTCAGGGCCAAGCCTGCCGGGTAAGCGGGATTGTCCGAAAGGGTTACCGCTACCCCGGAACATAAAGGGCTACGGAAGGAACATGGATGGGTTTTAGTCAGTAAGAGTCTGACACTCCCTTCCGCTCCACCCAGAGCGGGAGCAGTCATTGGATGATTTCCCAGGCTTAAAAAAAAAAAAAAATTGATAGCCTAGTGGTGTTACCGTCGGACTGCCAAGTCTTAGGTCTCGAGTTCGAACCCAAGTCACGCACGTCTGACTTTTTGAAATCAAGAGCGTATTTTATAATTATCACTTGTTTATAACAACGGTGGAAGGAAAACATCGTGATGCCGGTTGCCTCACGATGTTTTCCTTCATCGATTTTTGCCTGAGAGATATTTCTCAATAGCATGGGCAACTAAGTCAGAGGCCCATGGGCACCATAAAAACTCTGACACCAGGTTAGTTAGTAACCACAAGAAAAATAAAGAATTAGATTATTATATTTTAGAATACGCCGAACTTGTTTCTGTTTGTTTGTATTTATTTACCTCAAAACCAATGCGTCCTTGACGTCTCCGTAAGTTAACGCATGCCTGTCAAATATTTCCTTTGAAAGAATCTCAAAGTTTACACCACCTGAAAATAAAATAAATGATTTTTATGTAAATGAAAGTGAAGTAGGTTTGAAGAATAACTTTCGCTAACTTAGTGGACTAAGGGCTGATTTCTCAATCGCCATTTTTATTCTTCAGATAAAAGTTATCGAGCGATTGAAAATGGGTCCTAAGTTTAAATTGAAGTTCAAATTCGTCAAAAATATCTAATGCGAGTGGGAATTGGCAGAAGTCGGAGGCTTTATTCTAAGGCCAACATTAATTTTGTAGGCGAATACGGTCTTATACCAAAAAAACATCCTACCACATCAGTTCGTACCTTTAATGCATTTATACATAACTTTAACACACTTATCGAGAATTGAAACCCACCCATCTGAGCCAGAACTATAGGCTGACTAGGCTCTCTATAGCACCGTGGTACGCCTCGGTGATATAATTATGAAATAAACAAGTATAAAACTCACCAATTCTCGACTGCGTGCCTCTAAAACACTTATCAATAACTTCTTCACATAAGCCAACTGCCTCAAAGATCTGAGCGCTCTTGTAGGACTGCAGGGTACTGATGCCCATCTTAGCCATGACCTTAGCGAGGCCAGTCTCTATGGCACCTTGGTACGCCTTGTATATGTCTTCGTCAGTGAGGTTCGGGTCGAGGATGTTGTCCGTGCGAAGGGAGAATGCGAGCTCGAAGGCCAGGTAGGGACAGATTGCGTCGGCGCCGTAACCTGCGAGAAAAGAATACGATTTGTTTGTAACACGTAACATAACATGATGCCTGTATTGCTATTGGGTTTGACAGGTGTTGTAGGTACCCTAGTACAGCCACATTTCATCATGTAATTAGCCTTTTAAACGCCAGAGTATAAACGCACGCGCGTGCCCTCACGCCAAGCTACAAACTTATTTCAAACTCAAACTCAAAGCGTTTATTTCAAATAAACCAATTACAGGCACTTTTGAATTGTCAAGGGGTCGGTCAGTCAGAAAGATGAAGCTAGTTGCCCATTCCAAAGCAGTAGGTACCTATGGAGAAGAACAGGCAAGAAACTCCATAATATACTCCTTTCTTCTCATTATCATGAATATATATTATTATATTTTAGCTATATACAGGCCGCCAAATACAAACAAACGTGGTTTTGTTGAGGAAGTACATAGGCTGTTATCCAGGATTCCCGTAGGCTGTGAAGTGATTATGATTGGTGATACAAACATAGATTTATTGTGTAAAACCGGTTTAAGCAGCGTTATCAATAACTACACAAATAATATGAGCGAGTTGGGCATGGAATGTGCTATCAGTGACGTAACGCGAGAGGAAGTATACGGCGACACAGTGACGCGGTCGTGCATCGACCATGTGTGGGTTCGAACTCAACGTGCATTATCTGCGTATGTGTTGACTGTAAAGATATCAGATCATTATGTTGTAGGTGTGTGCCTCGCTAGTAAGTCGATCTTGGAGGATGTTCCGAGTGCATTGAAAACTTATAGGACTATTATTTGTGATAAAAAGGTATTAAAAACACTTGAAAAGGTTTCATGGAATGAGCTGTTAAATTGTGAATGTCCAATAGACCTATATAACAGAATATGTCTAACTTTTTCTGATGCTTATAATGAAGCTAAAATCCAAGTCTTAGTGCACAATAAAAGGAAAAGTAAACCCTGAATCACACAAAAACTTAAGGAAATGATAGGTATTAGGGATAGGTTGTTTAGAAATTGTAAAAATAAGCCAGAGGATATGAATTTGCGTAGACAATATAACAGATTTAGAAATAGATTAAATAAATGTATAAATAAAGCGAAAAATAAATACCGACAAGAACAAATAAAAAAATGTAAAAAGAATATTAGAAAGATTTGGACTAAAATTAACTCATGGATAGGGAATGAAAAAAGAAGTGTAGATTCTGTTATTTTAAAATACTTAGGAAAATTAGAATCTTCGGTTGAGGGTATATGTAATAAATTCTCATTAACTTTTACTAAAGAAATATTAGATATAAAACATGCCTGTAGTCATAGGTTTTTAGATAGATCTAGCTATGTTGATTCTGGAAAAGTATCACTACGATTTCAGAAAGCTTACCCAATAGATATAGATAAAATAATAAATTTGCTATGTTGTGATAAGTCTGAAGGAGTAGATAGAATTAGAGTTAAAGAAATTAAATTATTAAAAACTAAGTTGAGCCCTGTTATTGCTTTATTTATCAACTTGTGTGTTGAAAAGGGGATATACCCCGAGAAACTAAAAACAGCATTAATTAGACCTATTTTTAAACAAGGTGCACATAGTAATTACGCAAACTATAGGCCTATAGCGTTATTGTCAGTTATAAATAAAATTGTAGAAAAGTTTATTGTGAATCAGGTAAGTGTTTTCTTGGAAAAACACAATATTCTGACAAATGCACAACACGGTTTCCGACGTGGACGGAGCACGGCGACGGCCTTGGCGCGATTCGCGGACGACGTCAATGAGTGCTTGGGTCAGCGGAAGCAGGTGGTGGTGGTCTACATTGATTTCAAAAAAGCATTTGACACATTGGAGCACCACCAACTGCTTCAAGCCATGGAGGAGTGCGGGGTCGCGGGACCACTGAACAGGTGGTTCCGTGCCTACCTCACAGACCGGACACTGCGAACGGTTATTGGCGGCGTCGTCGGAGAGCCCAGACACGTCACGTGTGGTGTGCCGACCGGATCCGTGTTTGGTCCCGTCGGATACATCATGCATGTCAACAGCATGTGTAATGTTATTCATAAATGTCGCATTTATATGTATGCTGATGATACTTGTCTAGTTTATGCAGATAAAGATTTAAATTTAATTGAAAGTAACATTCAAGAGGATTTTACTAATATCATCAAATGGGCACACGACAATGGCATCATAATCAATATAAATAAAACCAAATGTATGTGTATACGTTCGCCTTATCTTAAAAAGATCGAACGTCTGCCGCGCATAGTGGGGCATAGCTATGAGTGTCTGCATCGTGGTGGACTGACGTTGTGTGAGTGTGCAAATATTGAGGTGGTGGAGGAATACAGGTACTTGGGCTTAGTCATAGACAACAGCTTCTCGTGGAAAACACACATTATACACTTATGTGACAAGCTCAGGTATGTACTTGTGAAATTCCACCACCTTAGTTTTGTGCTGGATAGGGCAACATTGTACATGGTCTACTATGCGCTGGTGGACTCACTACTTTCTTATGGGCTGGCGTGCTATGGCAACACTTTTAAAACATATTTAAATAAAATAAAATAACTGCAAATCAGATTCATGAAACTATTAGTAGACAAAAACACAAAAAACCGTTGTAAAAGTAGTGATTACGAAGAACTATTTTTGGAATGTAAAATGCTGCCAGTTCATGAGAGGGTAGTGTTGTCAGTAGCTTTAGAACAGTATTGTAGCAATGAATTTAAAAGCAATATTATACGCACAAGATCTCAAAGGAACAATAATATGACAAGATTTGTTGTGCCCACTTGTAATAATAATTATTATGGTCGAAGGTGTAGAAGTTTTTTAGTCCCAACTATTTTTAATAACCTTCCAGTCGATATAAACAGTTGTACCACAAAAACTGCCTTTAAAAATAAAATACATAAGTACCTCTTTAATATTTTTTGTCAAAGCCTCACTGATGAGAGTATCTAAAATAAAATTGTATGCCTGTTTGTTTTTAAATTTAAGAAATGAAGGATAGTTTACCTTATGTGAAAAAGTGTCAATAAAGATAAAAATATTGTTATGTATAAATCAAAAAGGAGCTACGTCTGCCAACAAACTGCTTTGCAGTTTGGCAGAGGTAATATGTCTTTAAAAAAATATTTCTGTGAATAAACACTTTTTCATTTTTTTTTTTTTTTTCATATAATTCTAATATCCATCGTGTATTTTAATTTGTTTCATATAATTAAATACGTATGAGAGCTTACATTTTTAACATATCCATAAAAACACACACAAAAGTAATGATTTAATTGTTTATTTCTTGTTATTAGTGCACCGCATTGTCACATATTTGTGTCGTTGGCGTACAGGGCATCCACTTGCTTGTCACGTATATGTGACAATGGCGTTCAAAAGGTTAAGGGAGTGATCCTAATGTCAACAAACAGGCACATATCCAGACTCCTGCTGCTGAGAAATTCCTGAAGGAAAACTCCAAAAACACTTTGTCCGTCCTGGGAAAAGAACCCGGGCTTGATGCTCAGCAGTACCACTTGCGACCGTAATACCCGCGCTTTAATAATAAGTATGTAACAAAATATCTGGAAAATTTTCTTCCTTACCTAACAGCACGCACATGTGGTGAACTTCTCTCGCTTCAGCGGTCTCCAGAATGAGGCCGACCTTCATGCGCTGACGAGTCTCAATCAAGTGATGGTGGACGGCTCCTGGAAGTCATTATCATGATCATTAATATAACATAATTATTACAGAATCGGTTTGTAACAGTTCCACTGCTGAAATACATGCCTAGCAATGCCAAACCGCCGTTGGTCCCACCGTTATTCTTGGATCTTTGACATTCGTTACGGGTCGTCAAAAGCCCGAATGTCTGACAACCAGTCGTACCAAGGGGTATCATATTACCCAGTTACTGAGTTGTAGAGGTCAGATAGGCAGTCATTCCGTGTACGTTCCATGTGCTTATTTTGTAAATTATATGATATATCATTGCGTGTATTTTATTTGTGAAGGCTCGTAATTAGCAACATAGTTATACATAATTGACTATTTGAATCAGTCAAAAATAAAATATGAAATCACATGGAAAAAAGACCGCTTGTCATAAAAACTTCCATCACCGTACAGAAATTAAATATAATGCGAAGATATAATTGTTAAATTGCATTTAGTGCTAATAAGTATTCCATTTGATTCAAAAAATCTGTGACGTCACAATGTTATATTTCATAGAAATCACGTACAAAGTCCGCGTTTTGACAGTTCATAAAAAGTAACGTTATTGACTACCCTTTCAAATACCCAATTGTGATTAGCTTGTTATTAGTCTGTAAGCCTTCCGAAAATAAATAAATAAAATACTGGTATTCAGCCGGTTAGACTGGAAGCCAGTTCCAATGCTGAAATACATGCCTAGCAATGCCAAACAATCTAAACATACCAAATAATCAAGTTTGACAATTGTCTAACAAGGTCTAATTTGAAAACTTGGAACTTTTTCTTTTATTCGAAATTTCTGTTAGCTCACATAGACTGTTTTACACGCCCACAGACCAAATTGGACCTCTCTGACACACACGGAGAGAGAGAGAAAATAGCATAGAGTGGGGCGGGCGTAAACGATCAACGCTAACGCTTTTTCATAACGTCTCGATTTCTACCAAACATCCCTGAACTTAGTTCCAAAAGAGCTATGGTGACAACGTAGTAGTCTTATTTAAAACTGCACACCCCTCCACTGTTTAATGCATACACACTTCAAATGTTTGTTAGTATACAAATTTTGGTGGAGGCGAGTGCAGTTTTAAATTAGTCAAAGTCAAATTATTTATTTTAAACAGGTACAAGAAAGACACTTTTGAACGTCAAAATGAACAAGAAATAGAATTGATTCTAGTCGCTCCTTCCAAAAGGTAGTTTCGTATGTTTGAAGACGATGCACCCAGAATAATAATACTATACTACAAAAGGTGGAATAAAAATACTTAAATAAAACTATGGCAGGTAAAATTAATTATGTCATAAATACTACTAAAATATTTACAAACATTCTAAATTAGACGATTCTATTAGATGATCTCTACCAAACTTTTTTAAGTAAAATTGATATACGTTTATTTAGTTTTAAAAATCCAGCTTACCCAATGCAAGCAGTGTGCTGACAGGCACCCTGTTAGGTCCGGACGCCCTGTCGCTCAGTACAATGAGCTGGTACCCGCTGGAAGCGGCCGCGTGGGCTTCTCCCGAGATGCGACCTAATGCTGGCTCCATGCCCGAGGGTCCTTCGAGGTAGTCGAATGAGCAGTCGATCACCTTTGTCTGGGGAGAAAAGGAAAATATGAGTATGTTCATTAGTCATTACATACATAAATAAACTGACGCCTATTTAACAATGAGTGTAGGCAGAAACTACAGAACGGCCCTGCTACGATCCTTACATACTACTTTTGCTTTCTTAACCTTTTAACCACCCCGGTCGGATTAACACAACAAATGTATTCGTGCCCGTGCCGCCTGCGTCGTGTTTATACGACTGAGAATCTATGTTCGGTTTCCGTTTTTTAGGGTTCCGTACCTCAAAAGGTAAAAACGGAACCCTTATAGGATCACTTTGTTGTCCGTCTGTCTGTCTGTCTGTCTGTCTGTCAAGACCAAAAAACCGGCCAAGTGCGAGTCAGACTCGCGCACCGAGGGTTCCGTACAAACCTGTAGGTATATAAGTAAAAGTTATGGTATTTTTATTGCTAAATGAAATCCATAACATAACAATGTGGAAAGCTGACGGTACCTTGTCAATACATATATGAAAACATTATGTATGTTCGGAAAAATCTTCATCTCTTTAAGAAGAGAAGTGATAGACATAATTTTAATACTAGAAATAGGCACAATTTGGATCAATCTCGGTTTAGATTGGCTAAGGTACGAAATTCTTTTATGGGGAATTGTGTAAAATTTTATAATAAAATACCACTGCGGATTCTACAACTGAACGAGACAAAATTTAAAACATGCATAAAACGCACACTATGTAGACAAGCATATTATAAATTAGAGGATCTCCGAAATGGCTGAACCAATTTGCATGAAATTTTGTGTGCATATCGGGTAGGTCTGAGAATCGGCCAAAATCTATTTTTTTATTTTTTTTTGTTAATCGCATAACAACGTTTGCTGGGTCAGCAAGTCTAATATATAAAATTCTCGTGTTGCGGTGTTTGTTTCCAAACTCCTCCGAAACGGCTGAACCGATTTGCATGAAATTTTGTGTGCATATCGGGTAGGTCTGAGAATCGGCCAACATCTGTTTTTTTTTTTTAATCGCTGAACAACGTTTGCTGGGTCAGCTAGTAAGTTTATGATTATTAAAAAAATATACTATGTGATGTAACTAAAAATTTAAGATTTTCGGAATTTTTCCTATATGTGTACTTTATAACGTTGCTTCATGCCAAATTTCAAGATTCCAGGTCGTCTGGAAGTATCCTTTAGGTTTTGATTCCCTTGCGAGTAGTTGCGAGTTTCAAAATATGCGGCTTTAATTGCTGTATCTTTTGATTGCGTTGACGTAGAAGTTTGATTTTGTTACAGCTTAAAGATATTATAGACTTGAGTATTTGTTAAGAATTTCAATATAATACCACTACGCGTTCATGAGTAAAGGGGTAATAAGTTTAAAATTATTAAAAATATTTTTATTATATGATGTAACTAAAAATGTATGCTTTTCGCAATTTTTCCTTTATCTGTGTTATAAGACGTTGCTTCGTACCAAATTTCAAGATTCTGAGTTCACGGGAAGTACCCTGTAGGTTTTGATTCCCTTGCGAGTGTCGAAAATTTGCGGCATAAACGGGAGTATCTTTTGATCGCGTTGACTTAGAAGTTTGATTTTTTCACAGCTCCAAGAGACCATAGACTTGAGTATTTGATATGAATTTCAGCTTGATACCTCCACGCGTTCCTTATGTAATTGCAAGTCCCTATTCGTCTGAAACAGTTTTATTTTATGATTTGGGCGCTGGGGGCACGCAATTGATATAAAACCAAGCAGGTAATAGGTTGAATACACGCACGCCGGTTACGAGTACTACGCACCAAACTTTCTGAAGGATATCATTAGGTCAATGTACGTCTTTCTAGGCTGTCGCTCTTTCTTATTACTCTATTTTTTTTCCATTGAATACAGAATTAGGTGTCTCGTAGCAAGTCCTTACATTGCATAATCATAAGCAGCCCATAATGCTCCTACTGCTGGGACACAAGCTGGGCCGTAATCCATCGGTATAATCGGTATAATAATTTCAATTCATCATCCAGTGATGATGAAATTATTTACTCAAAATAAAGCGCCTGTTTGGGTTTGAACCCACGACCTACTACTACTCGTAAATCAGGGCAGTTACGACTGGGCCACCACTACTCTCATTACATAAATATTGCACATATTACACAATAATTATTTTGTAGCTAAAAGCTGCGTAACTTCACAGGCGGTAGCAGTATAGCTTTAGAGATTTCATTTAAATTGTGTCTATTTATAAGCTTACCTTCCATCCCCGATGAGTGGTGTGCTTCAGAGCATGTAGATCAGGCAGGGACAGAATGGGCTGCGGTAGGAACAGACGGTGAACGAACTCCGCGCTAGGCTGCAGAATGTTGGGTGCGGGACCAATCGGGCAGAGCAGCGACATAACGATCTTCTCCCTATAGTGAAACATTTCTTAATTTAGTAGATCCATTTCGAATATCGGTAACATTTAATGAATTTATTGTTTAGAGTTCTGGCTAGGTGACTTGGATACTATACTATATGTCAAACTCAAACTCAAACTCAAACTCAAAATCATCGTTTATCAATCTATCCTATGCAGTTGCTGTGTAACAGTTTCCCCAAATACTTTCAATCTTTCTTTCGCTATTTTAATTCAGAGTTTATAACTTTGTGTACATATTGTTGCAGCATTGAAAAGTCATAATATTTTTTACAATTGTTATTCAACAGTAACTGAGAAAATTGTTTTAATACTTTACATTATAATGGTAATGCAAAACAGACAGTTTGGTACGTTTTTTAAAACAGATTTTGACGATTTATCCATCTGTTACTAATATGTATAATATGACTTGGGTAAGAGTGAAAAATAAACGATCTGATTAATATCTTACCTGAATGGATCAATAGGTGGGTTGGTGACCTGAGCGAACAGTTGTTTGAAGTATTCGTATGGCATCGGCTGGAACTGCGAGAGGCACGCCAGTGGCGCGTCGTTACCCATGCTGCCTAGAGCTTCTTTTCTGTAATAATAATAAGTCATTAAGTAAGTGTTGGATAATTTGACGAAGGCTCGAAGGGGTATCGTATCGCAGTTACTGGGTTTTGGAGTCGCTCGCTCTAGTAGCTCTCAGCTGCTTTATTGGGTATTTGGAAGGGTAGTCAATAAAGTTACTTTTTATAATTGTCAAAACAGGGAATTTGTTCGTGATTTGTATGAAGTATAACAATGTGACGTCACAGATTTTTAGAATCATATAGAATACTTTTTAGTGAAATGCAATTTTACAATTAAATCCTCGCATAATATTTAATTTCTGTACGGTGATGGAAGTTTTTAAGACGAGCGGTCTTTTATCTATGTGATTTCATATTTTATTTTTGACCGTTTCAAATAGTCAAGTCCATGTTGAGTTTGTTCTTCAGTTAACATACATAGCCTCTTACTTGTTCTGAATCATAGGCAGTAGAAGCATGTGGATAGACTCGATGGTGTATCCGAACAGCGGCAGGCGCCGGTCGGCGAGGCCGGTGATGATGCCGCCGTTGCTGCCGTTGGTGCCGTTTGAGACCACGGCATCCGAGCCGTTCTCTGTAGCTACCGACTTGTGGATGTCTTCCATTGTTATCTAGAATTGTTAGTTTAATTATTGAGTTAGATAAGTGAAAGTTAAAGTCTTTGCAATGTCAACCGCAGGCTATGAAAACTTTATTTCTTTTCTTGTTTTTTGCAAATACAATTTACTTTCAAGGGTTACGCAGAGGTGCACGTATAGCAGTTACACCCTAATTTCGCCAGTTTGGTAGCGAGCCTTACTTTTTTATGACATTCATTGTTGAGAAAAAAAGTACAAAAGCTACCATCTAATTTGAGGTGCAAAATAGTTCATTATATCTAAACTGCCATTGACATTAAGTCCGTATTAGGTAGTGCCCAAGAAATGCTTAGACGAGTTATTACAATGGTGATATTATTTTGCTTACAAACACATCTCTTTTACAATCCATACACGTTGTTTACAGTTTTCATAGTCTGCAGTGGAAGTTAACAACAGTTAATTATACCTAAAAAGCTTAAACAATTATTTTTCTGAAAACGTCTAAGTGTTCTTATACACGAGCGGCACGCGTCATCGCGGCTGAATCCGCTCCAGCCCGTCTCTCGCTGCCCCCCAGCGCCGCCCTAAGCCGAGGTCCGTACCCCACAAGGGGTGCCCTTAGCATTTAGTCGCTTAGTTTGTAAGTTTTTAAACCCCTAGCTGGAGGGCTTTATTTTATTAAGGCATCCACAGTTAAGCTCGGTTAGGCATACACTGCCACTATTTTTTGTCAGGTACTATTCTAAGCTCAGTGCCTCCAACACGCATACGTGTCGTCAAAATCCCTACTGAGTGCCTTCAACACGCATTGCGTATGGACAATAAACACACATTTGTGTTGAAGGCACTGGCTTAGAATCTATATATATAAAAGAAAGTCGGGTTTGTTCCCTCCATTATAACTCGAGATCTGCTGGACCAATTTTCATGGTTTTTCGTTGGATTTGTCTCCGCCCTGAATAGCAGAATACATTTTTTTTTATTTATTTTTAGGTAGGGTAGGTAGGTAGGTAGGTAGGTAGGTAGGGTAGGGTAGGTAGGTAGGTAGTAGGTAGGGTGGGTAAGTAGGTAGGGTAGGTAGGTAGGGTAAGTAGGTAGGTAGGGTGGGTAGGTAGGGTAGGTAGCTAGGTAGGTAGGGTAGGTAGGCAGGTAGGTAGGTAGGTAGGGTAGGTATCACAGTTAAGACAGGACAACGTCTGTCGGGTCAGCTAGTAGATCATAATGTATTGTATATGTGTGTGCAGGGCACTGTGAGATAGAACAGAACACATAGCTGTGTTCATGGCAGTGTTTGCGTTAAGGAGTAGACAACCTAAGCGGGATTGCCCGAAAGGGCTACCGCTACCCCGGAACATAAAAGGCTAAGGAAGGAACATGGATGGGTTTTAGTCAGTAAGAGTCTGACACTCCCTTCCACTCCACCCAGAGCGGGGGAAGTCATTGACTTCCTACCCTCGGAGAAAAAAAAGGAGTACACAATCTCCTTGGAAGAACTTCGAGATGCCATTTAAAAAAAAACAACGCGACAGTTGTCTCTGCCGTTGCCGGGTGCCGCTCGCGTATATGAACACTGAAGCTGTAAACACGACGCCTGTAAATGGTCCTCCGAGTCGTGGAGATTAACACTACATTATTGCTTTACAAAAATACGAAAAACAGTAACTCGGTATGTTAGAAGAAGCGGCCCCTTGATAAGTTAGGAACATGCATGTCGTTGTTGCAGGACTAAAGATGTGATTCACTCGCACGTATTATAAATAAGTAAAAGAATTATTTGGCAGAGTGCGATCCAAAATGGAATTTAAAACCAACATTTTACGAAGCCCTACATGTTTTTTTTTATATATCATAACTGTAGGATTATATTCTTTAAGTAAAAATCATAGACAAGAAGATAATATCATCAAAAATAATTAATTTAAGGTCAAAAATGTAAGTATTTACGTCTCCTTGATAAATACAAGTAATTCATTTTAAATTCAATCTAATCATTCATATCGAATCGAATTATTTTGTATGACAAATAAAGCAGAAAAAAATTGTTGAAAAATTATTCATATTGGCAGTTTGATTTCTTGATATGGTGTCAATCATGCCCTAGAGATTGATATATAAAAAAACACCTTGTATAACTTTTTTGTTGCCATTTCGTTTTAATTGGAAATATACGATAAAGAACCACACGTAACAGACAAAATATCGTGCGAACAAATCAACATCAGTCTATCCATCCCGCTCAGTTTGTGCGGTGAGTATAAAGATAGGGCGCGTCACCCTGTCCCTGTACAGTTCTCAACAGCAATTTCGAAATTCGTCACTCCCCATGCGTCGAACCAAACTCACCATCTGATTAAATGTATAAATGTATTTCCCACGTACGGTAATGCATAGAAAAGAGAAACAAATGTTAAGAATGTGTGTGTTGTTGAATGTATTTTATATGGTAGGTACAGTCGCTAGCACAAGTTACTGCAAACTGTCAGATTTTCTCAATCGATTTTGAACTTAACAAACAATTGTTTAAGGTTTAAAATCATTTGCAGAAAGACAGTTTGATATAACTTTATGCACTGGTGACTACACATACATAAATAAACATATGAAGTATATATACGATTGGACATACATAATATGAAATAGGTATAACCTTTTGTCATTAATGTCGGGATATGAAACAATTGAATATATATGTTATTAAAAAAAAGAAACCTTAAAAATTACTTTCTCCTACCTTATCTTGCAGCCACTCAGAGTGAGGTCGGCTGCGAGCGATTTCTATCTTGAGTTCAGCATCTTGAACCATCTTCTTTTCCAAAGTATCAACCAACAGCATACGACCGGGTTTTAGTCGGCTCTGGAACACGGAGAAAGGATCATTAGGATCTAGTGTACAGAGCCCAGCACATCAAGTTACCACAATCTGTCAAATTTCTTTGATAATATTTCAACTTTATTGCAAAGACATAAGGTTCATTTTTAATTGAGAAAATTTGACAGTTAGGGATAGCTTGATGTGCTGGTGTCTGTACTACGGCTAGTTAGTCTAATTATTTGCAATTATATTTTAGACAAAAGTGTCACAATTTCGACTGATCCAACCTGACTTGAGCATCATCACGAGCTATTATAGCCCAGCGAATTCATCCGTAAGCAGGTAATTACAATAAATCGAAGTTGGACATAATTCAAAAAGAGTTATTTTTGAGTACGATTATTTAAATGTCGAAAAGCGATGAGAGTGCGATGGGCATATAGTCACAACTGTAGCTCCCTCAATTTTAGATTTGGGACGGATTTTTCAATATACAGATAACTTTTATCAGAAGAATAAATTTATATAGAAAGAAAGAAAGAAAGAAAAGAAAGAAAAAACGTTTATTCTGCACAGACAAACAAAACGCACTTTTCTAAAAACAAAATTGCTTAGTAACTAAATATACCCGTACAAACCGGCTAAAAAACCTCGTATTCAGAGCCACGATTGACAATCTGTATCTCGGCCATAGACAATGGATGGACCACTGCACTGACAATTTATTAGTGTCTGTTTACAAACATAATGAACTTATCAACAAAAACTAGAATAACAAAACTAAAAAGTTATTTTTAAAATACAAACATAAAAAAGGCACGAGAAACTAAACTGCCGATTGCAAAGTGATAACTAATATTTATTCTTACAAACTAAACTAACACAATGAAGCCGTGCGTCGCATCTGCGCAAGAACAGGTCGTTGCTCAGCAAAATGCTGTGACCTCAGACGAACCTATCGTCAACAGCGCTGATTTTCAGCAACTACCCCTCGAATGACGTAATGACGTCCCCCTGTGTGACTGAATTATTCGGGTAAGTGTCATATTATTCTTGATTTCCACAGAAACAAATGTGATTCTATCTGCACGTAGTATCTATAAACAAATAATTAATTATAATATTATATTATATATTGATAGTTATCTTGTGTACCTACTTTAATAAAATGCCTATTATCTAACACATCAATTTGTTTTTATATATATTATGGTAATTGTGAATAAGTCAATTTAAAATGCATCATACTATCTAACCACAGTTGGTAAGTACCTATATGTCATGCACCATGGCAATCGCGATGGCGGCCATTTGCATACGCGATGCACTGGGGCATGGGGCTGGCTGACGAATGCCATGCTTTTCTGCCCAAACTTACAAAATTTGCTACTTGGTACAGCCTGACAGTGATTCTCTATTGCATCTACTAACGTTATTATCATTTTAGTGGCCGAAAGGAAAAACAAAAATGGATCTTTAAATGTACGAAGGCGGAAGGTTTAGCGGCGTAGTTCCCAAACAATTCAGTAGCCAAGTCTCTCAGTGTGTCGTCTTAGGGCACACCCGAATACCCACAGAATACTACAAATCCTCTTGTAAGAGTGACTGGACCCCAAAACAGGATGAATCAGAAACAGGTCACACACTGTTGGAAGCCATATTATTATCTATTGCCCGTAGGCCGTGACCCGCGAGGTAAGTTCATAAAAGAGCAGCTATTATTACTTATTATTATACATACATGTGGTTTGTTGTATCTGCATGAAATATTTCTTTAACATATTTAAAAAATGCCTTTTTGTTCTCAGGCCTCTTACTGGTGGAGGAATATTATTCCAACAGTGTGTGGCGGCATACCTAAAACTACCCCTGAATGCTGCGGTCCTATGCTGTAATGTACAAAGAGGATTTGTAAAAAAACGCGGTTCGTATTTGCTCTGCCTCCAACTCAACTTCTCAAACAAATAGTGTGGCTTTTGTGTATTGACTACTCCAAAAAGTAAACCAGCCAGATGTAGCTTTCTCCTAGCTTCCATTTTCAAGATATTATTTTCATTTATGAAAGGAGTGACATGACTTCTACGAGGTATCTTTACACAGAACCGTGTACACGCATTTTGGATACGTTGTATCAGCTTCCCTGTTCTTACTAGCAGGCAAGGGCCATACACTGTATCGCAGTAGTTTAGCCTTGATAAAATTAAGCTATCCACCAATTGCTTACGTAGATCAACACTCTATATGACAGTTTGACATATTTTCCATACTAAAGCTGTCAAACCGCAATATTTATTCTTTAAATCAAAGTTATTCGACTATTGAAAAATCAGCCCTTAGAGTAGCAAACGATAGACGTTTAAAAAAATAATAAAATTTGCCACATTAACATTAACATTGGATACTAAACTCCAAATTGCAGATTTTTTTGTTATGTCACTCTTCTTGCCAAAGAGCATAATTAAGTAAAGAAAGTATTTTATCTCTTACCTTGAGTATGACCTTATCGGGGTCCACATCATAGACACCGACCTCAGATGCCATTACAAGTATATTCTCGCTGGTCACGTAGAAACGAGAGGGTCGCAGGCCGTTCCTGTCCAAAATGGCACCTGGAAACATTAAGTTTAGTATGTGAAAAAAAAGACAACGGAAAAAGAAGTGTGTTATAAGTTGTGTATCTGTCTGGGGCATCATAGCCCATAGCTCTTGAACGGATGAACCTAATTAGTTTTTTTATCTTTTGTTTGTGTCATGGTGACGTCATTCTACCATGCTATATGAAACATAGTCATCTACGTTTTTTTCACTTTTTAGTTGTGTAGGCACCACAACTAAAAAGTGAAAAATAATTTTGATTTCGGAAGTCGGTGGCAAAAAATGAAAATACAAAACCGAAGACACCGACTTCCGAAATCAAATTTCACTTTGTAGTGTTTTTTTTTGGAAGTCGGTTTTATTTTTTCTAAAAAAGTTTTTTATTTTGTTGAAGGTGGCTATCACATGACTCCTCCCGCTCTAGGTGGAGCGAAAGGGAGTGTCAGACTTTTACTGACTATCTCATCCATGTTCCTTCCTTAGCCCTTTATGTGCCGGGGTAGCGGTAACCCTTGCGGACAATCCCGCTTACGACGGCTTCAGGCTATAAAAATGTTCTAGAAAGTTCTGTATCACTTACCAATGTACCGTCCATCAGTAAAGGAGACCAAGGCAGGTCCGTCCCACGGCTCCATGCATGAGGAAGCCCACTGGTAGTAGTCTCTCTTCTCTTTAGGCATGGTGACGTCATTCTGCCACGCTTCGGGCACCATAGTCATTACTGCCTCGGGCAACGAACGCTGACCAGCGTGTACCAGGAATTCTAGCACGCAATCGGCCGAACCGGAGTCGGAGAGGTTCGGCTCCACGACTGGGTAGAGTTTCTTTAGATCTGGAGACAAGTGTTTGGTTTTAGACAGTTTCTTATCACGTTAGACGTCATCGTGGCCGTGTGACCGCGAATAATAGTTTTCTATTGTCTGCTGCGTGCATGGAATGAATTTGTAGGTCTCAGTATTTGTCTAACTGATGACCGTTTCTTGTTCTTTAGCTGATACCGAAGTGTTTTTGATTCAAGAGCAAGCACTTTTTAGAATACCAATCTCGCTAAAAGTATGTAACAGAAAAAGACGAAGAGAGTAGGATATTATTCTTCTTCTTAGCGTGTCAATAGCAAGAATTAGTTTGGTCCATAATTTGCAATACCGGTCGCTGTCGCAGACATTAGGTCCTCTAAGGAGCTTTCCGGAGGAGGGGTGCATGTAAGGATCCTCCCAAGTGACGTACCCCCGACCTTTTGTTACGTCTGGCGCACCCTGGGCAATCCATCGCTGTCGGCTGGCTACTCTCTTCACCACTATAGCAAATATAAGGTGTTATAAAATTAACTCTAAGAATTTCGTGGGAGCATTGTACTCATCGTAAAGAACAACTTTTACTATGAACCCTGAATTCGCGAAAAAATATGAGCTGTTCCATACATATTGTTGAGTTACGTGTGCATAAATGTATGGAACAGCTCATATTTTTAAGTATAAGGATATTATTAACTCACCTTCTCCGAACAGTTCGCTCTTCATGACACCCTCGCGAGCTTTCATAAGGTTGACATTACCTCGCAGCGTATTGATCTCGCCATTGTGAGCGAGGACTCTGGAAAACAATTCATAAAGGAGATTAATAAGTTTATCCTTCCGATCCGTTATTAGGTCCAGCAGTGATAGCCTAGTGGTGTGACCGTCGAACTGCTAAGTCATAGGTCTCGAGTTCGAACCCAAGACACGCACCTCTGATTTTACGGATTCATGTGCGTATTGTATAATTATCACTCGCTTAAAAATCGGTGAATGAAAACATTGTGAGGAAACCAGCATGTCTGGGAGATGTTTCTCAACAGCATGTGAAGCTAAGTCAGAGGCCCATGGGCAGCGCAAAACTCTGACACCAGGTTAGTCACTAACCACACGAAAAGAAAGATTAAGTCCAGGCGGTCGATTCTGTATATAAAATCTCACCATGATAACGTAGATGAAGTGAACTGACGTTCCACCTAATGCTAGGGATTGATACTATTGACAGCTCACTTTACTCGCTCAGCAAACAGTTGTGTTGTTCTATACGATTTTTACTGAATAGTACTGCTGGTTCAAAATTTCCAAACAGCAAAAAGAGGTGGTATTAGTCAAAATATTTCATCTTCTTCCGTTTCATAGAGGCCTATGTGTCCAGCAGTAGAGGTCTTTCGGCTGATAAGGTGCTAATGACGTCATCAAAATACAAACCTCAGAGGATGTGCCCTTTCCCAGCTGGGGAAAGTGTTGGTGGAGAATCTGGTATGTACCAGCGCCAAATACGTGGTGAAGGCTGGGTTGGTCAGATCCTTGAAGTACTCCTGCACAGAACATGATATAATTAATATCGAATAAACTCTCTAACCCATTTAGCGATTGGTTGTATACCAATTGTCAGCTAATAAATGGACAAATAATTATCTACGTCGAATTTTAGGTCCTCTAGCATAATAAAATTTTTTGGTTGCCACGCTTTTGGGCAATCAATGTCCATTTTCCCCCATCTCACCCATTTTTAATGAAGGCATAATGCCGTACTGTCATCTTTGCCCTGGCGGCCGAACGTTCAAGTTTACGTATGTTTTTGCTCTTTGCTAAAATACTAAAATAATTCAAATCTGGACTTATTTCGCAAACAAAAGTGTACAAAGTAATTGACTATTCTACTTACAAGTGCAAAAGTTGTAATAAGTGCTAATTTGGAACGATTTTTTGGTGTGAACCAGTGTGAACCGTTTAAAATTTTAAATCTGGACTTGTCAAACGGTGAGTGAGTGACGAGACATTTTACGCACAGTGCATGCGACCGTCGCGGTTACGCGGACCGCATAAGTGTCATATCTGCGCGCGGCTACGCCGAGTGACGTATGCGAGCGCTCGCACCAAAGACTAAGTAACGCAGACGGCGCATTACTTCCTACCTAATTCACTCTGCCTCTGAGAGGACGACTCACGCGTGACTTGGATATGCCTAAGTTGAAACGTACACCGCCTACATCCCCGAAAATGGGGGGACCAGGACAATCACAATCTGTTCCTGACATAGCATCAGCTTCTAGTTGCAAGGAGCCTGATGATAATGTTACATTCAGGGGCAAGCGGCCACGCATCGACGACTCGCCTAACAACCCCGCTATCCACAACTCATGTGCATGTCGTGAATTGAAGAGTGAAATATTGGAAATGTTGGCTTCCTGGAAGGCCGACTTCGATCTTAAGTTGTTGGCATGGAAAACTGAGCAGGACAAAATGCTATCCGCCCTGTTTAAGGATGTCTCTGAAACTAAAAACCAATGTGTGATAATCCGAAAAAACACAACGGAGCTCGGGGCTAAAACTAGCATAGCTACTCCCCAAGTGAAAACGAGTGGGAAAGATACGGTTAAGCATGGGCAACCAAAATATCCCCGCTCGTACACCGAAGTTACTCAACGTCGTGCGGCTGGAACACCAAAAGTAGGCGGAAAGGTCACCGATCCCTTGGAGATCGCGTCTAAAGGGGTGGAAGATGTTGATCGGGAAAATCCCGAGGCAAGTCTGCGGGATTGTTCAGAACCCCGAGTCGTCGTGCCGGTGGCAGCCGCTGTTGTTGACATCTCGATGGGCGACACAGAAAAAGATGGTTGGACGGAAGTTCGAAACAGACGTTCTCAACGTTCACTCAGTAATGTGTTGCGTGGAACAGCAGCGCCCGGTACCACCAAACTAGAAGCCTCTGAGAGATGGAGATACCTGCACCTTTTCTACGTAAAGCAGGGCACATCTGATACCCAGGTACGTGATCACCTAACTACCATTTGTGGAACAGATGCCTGCACGGTAGAAGTCCTCAAATCCCGTGGTAAATACGCATCCTTCAAGCTGGGTGTGCCCTCAAAATTGGCTGATCAAGTTGTGGCTCCTGAAAATTGGGCAGAGGATATTTGCGTCAAACCATGGCACCGTAATTTTCGTTCCCGAAGCGGTGAGACCCAATAAGCCCTATGGCGTACTCGCCGCCCCCGCCTCTCGTGGTTGTACGGATCGCAACGTCTATCTACGCTTACTGTACCAAAATGTGCGTGGGCTCAAAACCAAACTACCCATATGGAGGTCAAGCTTATTACTGTCTGAGCATGATTTGATAGCCGTTACTGAGACAAACCTGGATGATTCAGTGGAAGACTCAGAAATATCGGTTGGGGATTGGCGTACTCTTCGACGAGACAGAGTGACCACGGGTGGTGGTGTACTGCTGGCAGCGCGGCCTGGGTTCACCTTGAATAGGCTACATGAACTTGAGACGGCCTGCGGCGAAGATTTGTGGGCTAAGATCTCAATTTATGGCCTAAATATATATGTGTGTGTTGTTTACATCAAACCTAGTGCAACTGATGAGGATTACCTGGCGTGGTTTTGCAAGGTCGAGGACATTATTCACAGTTTGAAGGGCACTATTATTATTTTAGGCGACCTTAATCTAAAAAGTGCGTCAGTAAATGTTAATAATTACTACTGTTATTTTCTGAGCTTTTGTAGACTGGTAGAGATGAATGAGGTGATGAATATGCGTGGCAGTAAGTTAGATGTAGTGTTGGCTCAGGAGGGCGCTGCTGTAAACTGTGAGTATCTCGAGGGTACGGAACTGGTTCCAATTGACCTGTATCACCCTCCGTTGGATATTGCTGTTACCATCCCAAGGCGTAAGGTACATGAAAAACTTGACCCTAGCAATATTGACCGTAGTAAGGATTGGAACTTTTGTAAGGGTGACTACACATTATTGTTCGATCTTGTTCGCTCTGCTCCATGGCAAGACGTTTTTCGCTGCAATGACGCGTCTACCGCTGCTTGTAAGTTTTATAATGTAATGTACGATATATTTGATTCCTCTATTCCAAAGAAAACGAGAAGGACCTCTGGTAATAAGCGGTACCCAGTCTGGTTTACTAGAGATATCGTACGCGACACTCGACGTAAATCACAACTCCATAATAAATGGAAACAATCCCGATGTGATGCAGCATATGCTCGGTTTAGCGCACTGCGGTCGAAATTAAAAGTGAGAACTGAGGAGGCATATAGATTGCATTGCTCTAATGTGGAAAACAGCCTGTGCAAGAATCCAAAACTGTTCTGGCAGCACATTTCAAGCCTGCGATCTAAGGGTGGGTTTGAGCCGGACGTTGTGCTTGATGGCAGGGTCTATTCAGGTGTCGAAGCTGCTGAGGCATTTGCTGAGTATTTTTCCAGCGTATTTCTGCCGGACACACCAGAATTGGACCCGAAGTCAAACACGGTGAATAGTGAGGGAGGTAATTTTCCCCTACCTGTTTTAGTCCCTCCGGACGTGGTTAGGGGTATTTCCAAACTCAAACCCTGCAGCTCGGTCGGCCCGGATAACATCCCTGCATATATTGTTAAAGGATGTAGCAATATATTAGCAGCCCCTTTATGTCATGTTTTTAATCTAGCTCTTCAGTCGGGCGTGTATCCGGAGATATGGAAGACTTCACGTGTTACTCCCATCCCTAAAACCAGTGACAAGACATCTGTCGAGGAGCACAGACCCATCGCTATTTTATCAACCATTGCAAAGGTCTTTGAACATATACTTCACACTGTTATCTTTAAACAAACAAATATGTATCTTTCTGATGCCCAACATGGTTTTCGACCTGGTCGCTCCGTGAACTCAAATCTGCTGGTTCATACTGACTTCATATCCAGTAGCCTGGAATCCGGTAGGCAGGTCGACACTCTGTATTTTGATTTCCGGAAGGCGTTCGATAAAGTGGACAACGATGTGCTTTTGGCAAAGCTAGGGGCTACGGGCTTCTCATCCGGCCTTCTTAACTTCTTCGCCGACTACCTACGGGATCGCAAACAGTTCGTCCGGCATGGCTGTTTTGAGTCGAAGGCTTACTACACTCGCTCGGGTGTGAGTCAGGGATCCGTATTGGGGCCGCCTCTGTTTCTGATCATGATCGATGACCTAATTTGCAAGATTCGATTCGCAAAATGCCTACTATATGCCGACGATTTAAAGCTAGCTGCACAAATCAGAACAGAGGTGGATTGCGAACTCCTACAAAAGGACATCGATACCGTCTATGGGTGGAGCATTGCGAACAAATTATTGTTTAATATAAGTAAGTGCAGCGTTATGACTTATGGTCGAGGGTTGAGACCAATAGAATACAATTATGGTATGGGGGGTATAACGATCACTCGTGTCACCAGCGTTAAGGACTTAGGAGTGACTTTCGACCGGCGTCTGACATTTAGAGACCACGTTTCTGCCCTTGCTAAGGAATCCTACAGGCGTCTGGGATTTGTCTTGAGGAACGCTCGTGACTTTCGCAATCCCAGTACTATTAAACTTCTTTACACCACTTTGGTTCGGAGTAAACTCGAGTCCAGCGCCTGTGTCTGGCATCCACATACTGCGTCACTGACGCTGATGCTTGAGAAAGTTCAGAAAACCTTCCTGAGATTTTTGTATCGGAGGCTGTACCATTACTTTCCATTTATGTACCCAACGAACTATCTTCTAGGGGTGTTGGGCTTCAATTCGTTGGAGGTAAGAAGGGGCTTTGATCAACTCACGATTGCCTGTAAAATCCTAAGCGGTCGTATTGACTGCCCTGAGCTTCACGGACTTTTCTGCTGCCTATTTGTGCCCGACAAATACCTTGGGCACCGTCAAAGCCGCCGTCACAACCTGTTCGCACAACCGCTATCTAGATCGGTTGCTAGAGCGGAATCCCCGGTATGTCGAACCCTAAGGATGCTAAACGCCCTCCTGACTGCCGACCCTGAATGTGATGTGTTTGCTGATGAATGGAAGAAAATAATGCGTGCCTGTCTGGTGTTTTGTGAGAGACAATATGCGAGGGTGTCCACTGTTATATGATATTTTATGTTAGTTTATTATGTTTTTAATTTATTTAACTATTTACTCAAATAATTATTAATAATCTTATCCACACCATTGTATATCTTTGAATTTGAATCTAATTTTTGTATGGTATGTTGTTTCAATGCTTATTTTATTTTAATCTTAATAATTCTAATCCTATGTTAATTAATGTAATTGGACCTGTGCCGTTTTAATTAACTATAAATAAAAATAAAAAAATAAATAAAAAAAAATCTCATGTGTGATGGCTTCCATCTTTCTGATAACACGTGTAGATATCTCGTGTATTTGTCAATGTTAATAAAAAGCAGTCAGTTCCAACTCACCCATAGCTGCTGCGAAGTCAACAATCCCTTGTAGACGACAGTCTTCAACGCAAGACTGCAGATATAGAACCTGGCGCCTGGCACCACCAGCTCATGAGACGCGCGCTTGCGCAGCACGAATATCTGAAAACACGCGCACACACTCCAAATACGGAAAATACAGCATACGGTGGGATGCCTGTATGGAAAAGATGGTTCAGAGTGTACACAGGTTACTTTATTTCAATGAATTTAACCTATTGAAGTATCTACAAATAAGTATCAAAGACACATCCTGTGTTGTGCTAATTAACAAACAAATTGATACTATAAGACATATTGTTTCAGTATATTTTCCTAGTTTATTTTCAGTTTTTACACCTACGTGTACGACCAACTTTTAAACACAAGCATCCCGTAGGGATTATGAAAGGGTATGTAAAATTTACGTTTGACACGAAGTGGTCGCGTCCGGCCGGCCTGTGCGCACGCAACGATCTGAAAAAACACCTATAAGAGTTCCTTACGTTCTAGTTCCGCGCTAACTACCACTTATTTCAAGAGGATGAATTTGCAACGGGCGTTGTTGCAAGTTCATACTCCCCATACCCTCTCTCGCTCCTGTGCGTAGCTCCGTCTCGTTCTTACCTGTCTGGCTAGTTGTTCGTCGTCGGTATCTCCGGTAACAAACACTTGACGCATATATGGCTCCGAATTACGAGCCACCTGACCTGAAAGCGAGCCAAAACAGCCCATTACTAACTTCACCAAGGGTGTCAAGTTTATACTAGCAGATTTATTATCCAATATAAAGTAAATTTTCTAGAACACTTTAATGGCAGAGAAATCGAATGGTATCTAGAAATGCCATAAATGTTTAATGCATTTGATACTGCATGTAATTTTTAACTGAACAGGTGGCTACATTTATGACAACTTGAATGATGGTAGACATGACAACATTACCATTTAAGCGTTATTTAATGACGTGGCTGCGTTTGTTTAGACTTATTGAGATATATTTAACTCAAGATTCAATAAAAAGTGAATGATGCAAGCTATAATTTTAAACAAATAACACATATATTGTCTATGAAGAATGTTTGTCTAGTGAATCTTAAGTTAAAGTTACAAATAATTCTATTCGTTATTTTTTTTAATCAAAATCTTTTTAGTACGGTCAAAACATCAAAATCATAGTATTTTTTTTTAACTTTCCATAGAAAATTCCATTGATTTATTTACTTTATATGCTTCGATGCTTGTGACAGTACGTATAATCATTATTTGCAATAATTTTCCAAGCGTATCCACATATTTGCAATGCAAATCATAACATTGTATTCATGCAACATCATAGGCTTTAATGAAAATATTCTAAAAGCGAACGTAGTGGATACGGTATGGAAAACATTATAAGAACCTACTATGCGTAATAGAATCACTCAAAACCTGTAAAAAAGTAGTAATACAATGCTGTAACATACATTGTCTGTGCCTCTAGGAAAGCCATTTTTACTACCGCCTTTAGTGATTCTAAAACGCATAGTACCGAATCTGATGTCAAATCGCACAAACCGTTTGGTCAAGCATCGCATGACCGCATTCAGCCGCGTTTTAACGACCCGACATTACTACGACCTGCAATGATAGTCGCAAAAAAAAAATCGCAACGTCGAAACTGGCCTTATATCGAGCGAAAAACATCGGTGGACAAGTAACAGGAGAATATAAATGATAATGTCTCTTTAGACTATGACAGGTTTAGTGAGAATCTGAGAGCCTTTTTATCATATTTTGATAACGGAAGCAAGTGCTTCTTTTTAATTAATGTTTGGCATTATTTTAAGGGGTCATTGTACTCATCATTATGAACAACTTTCACTATGGAAAAGAATCTGAAATCGCGAAAAAAAAACAACTTTTCTATTCATTATGCTCACATAACTTGTCAAAATGTAGGGAACAGATGTTTTTTTTCGCGATTTAAGATTTGTTGCCATTGTGAAAGTTGTTCATAATGATGAGTACAGTGACCCATTTAAATAATTCCCATGAATTCAATTTTACCCTGTATATGGTAAACAGAGCTAAATAAAAATACTTTCTGAGTAAATATTCCGTCTAAATATCAGCTCAAAACGATCAATACGAACCGTTGCGTCGCCTTCCAGCCTCGTCTAATATGTTTTGAACTTTTAAATTAAAACACTTATTCAACTCAACTAGTCAACCACTCCCATTGGCTGTGATTACTGCGGCGCCATATTTATTTACTAGGTGGGTCTTGACACTGTGATCTATTAAACGAACTATGTGATTTGTGAGCTAATAAAAAAAGACTCTCAGTTTCGCATTCAATATGTTACTGGTCTCTGTTGTAAGATCTAACTATGCAGAATATACAGCGCATTATGCACTTAGGTATTGGTTTATTAAAGTCCGATTTAGCAAATGTTCAGGGTATTGACTGAATTGCATAAAGATCCGAGGTATAGAATGTCATAAACTTTCAGAAAAAATGGTACAGTAATAAGGTTACTGATTTGCTTACTTAACTTTTATAACAAGTCAAGGCAATTAAAAGTTGAGCACAGTACAAATCTGATTAATTAAAACTTCGTTATAAAACTTTAGCACATGTAGAGGCATTATTTTTAAGCGTTAACATTGGTTAAATGTGGACTTACTGAAATAAACTTTTTAGGGATTTTTAAAAACTTTTAATTTCTTGTCTATAGCTCTTGAGAGTTTACCTTTAGAACAATCATGGTAGAAGATCAAGTACCTACATATCTTTTGTTGTTCAAAAAAAATTGGACATCAAATACCATATAATAAGCATGCAGGAAGATATCACAGAATCCCTCAGTCAAAGATTTTTACCTTTCCAAACCCATGCATAAATTATCCCATTTTGATTATGAAAAATGGTTTCTATTAATGTTAAAACATTGAACATACGACTGACAATGAGCTGCCTGATTTGAAATGGTTTCTTTTGAATAATCCTACAACATATAATATGAGCCCTACCAAATTATACATGTAGCTGTCCAGTATCTTACCGATGGTGGAATTATTGGTAGGTACAGTGCGCCAGCACAGGACAGTCAGACCAAGGCTCACAGCAAGTTCTCCGAACTTCTTCTCGATATCCTGATGGTGTAGCTTGTCGAGGAAGAAGATGCCGGTGGCATATCTGCCGAACGGAGGCAAGTCGATCTGGTGCGTGTCTCTGAGGATAAAAGAAAAGGTGTATTGTAGGTGTGTCACGTTCACGTGCACTACATTAATTATATACTAATATTATAAAGAGGTAAAATTTGTAAGTTTGTATGTAGGGGGTAATCTCTGGAACTAATGATCCAATTTCAAATTTCAAAAAATTCACTGATAGAAAGCTACATTATTCCTGAGTGTATAAATTATATTTATATCATATATATTAGCCGAGCTATCGCAATTTTCGTCTAGCAAGTCGGAAAGAAATACCTCCGAAAACAGAATTATTTGCATGTGCTGCCATAACAGTTACAGTATATCGCAATTTTCCGCGGACGAAGTCGCGGGCAGAAATATGTATTGGGGTCATCTGTAAGGATAGTGGGTGTAAGATCAATGCATTCAAAACTCAACTCAGTCAGTATATAATTGTGGAACGATGATTCTTGGAGGAATAAATGCATTGAATGGCAGTATGTAGTTTGAAACGGAAGACGATGAACTTTGTGGAATGTTATGTATGTTTAAGTATTGTTCTCAAGTAAGTGACATGTCTTTATTGAGAACTAGCTGCTTCCGCGCGGTTTTACCGCTGCTCGGCTCCTTTTGGTCGTAGCTTGATGTTACATAGCCTATAACCTTCCTCGATAAATGGACTATCCAACACAAACATATTTTTTCAATTCGGACAAGAAGTTCCAGATTAGCGCGGTCAAATAAACAAACTCTTCAGCTTTATAATATTAAGCATAGATAAAGTTTCTTTAAACCTAATTTTAAATACTTAAATAAAAATATATAAATAAATCTATAAATGTCATAAAACTAGCAACCCGCCCGGCTTCGCACAGAGAGCAGAGCATAATAATATGCGTTGCGTGCAGCCTGTTGCGTCGAGTAGGAGTTATTTTTACAAGATAAATGATTAACACACTTGTTCGTAAATTGAATATTATTGTATTCGGTTGTGGTATGTGCTCCACTGTACCTACCTAGGGTGGAAATCAGAATATCGATTGAAACAGATTCATTAATCCACGCCTAGCTCAGGGTGGAATCACGGAATAATACGTTTTCGAGTATCCACCCTAGGGTGGATAGACCGAAGGGTTATGTAGGGGTTGCAAAATGGAAATGCTGAAAAATTCGTCGTCGAATACAATATAACGCAATTCACGAGCAAGTCTGTTAATCATTAAATCTTGTAAAAATTACTTCTTATGCAATTATGGTGCAAGATTTAAAGGTTTATTTAGTTTTTAATATCAGCAATATTTATTCCGACAACTTATGGTGTAGTTAAAGTAAACAAGATACATTTGGGGTCAAAGTTTATATTTTATCGTACAACCATAATAATAACGAATTATATTTTTATGTCAAAATGCGTCCTTAATATTATCGTGCGGTGACGCCGATAGCAAGTGCGCAAAATGTTCTGTAAACTTCTATGTGATATTGTATGTTTTGTTATGTGTTTATTGGTATAAATCTACTAATGAAAAACTGTGAAAAACAGTATCTTCTGCATGAATCTAGATTCCGTTAGCAAATTGTAAAGGTAACGAAGAAGAAGAGGCTAACATGATAGTTTTCGAGACAGCATCATATAGATAACAGACAACAATATAGTTAATTCAACTAGATAAAACACCCTTTTTATTTTTTGAGGGTGGGATATCATCTAATGACTTCCTGCTCTGGGTGGAGCGGAAGAGAGTGTCAGACTTTTACTGACTAAATCCCATCCATGTTCCTGCCTTAGCCCTTTATGTTCCGAGGTAGCGGTAACCCTTTCGAATAACCCCGCTTAAAACAGAACACCAAAATTTTCCATAATCAAAAATCTGATCAATAACCAACTGAACACAATTTCGGCAACACAATATCGCCTAACAACTACCACCTAGATAACTCATGATAAGCACATGATTAGACCACTATGGAAGCTGCTACCACATGCTGTAATACCCGTTATCAAGTAAAGGTCACAGGGACGAGTGCGCGCGCACCTACGTCACGATCAGACCGCAATATTGACCAACAAGCCGGCAGCCGGCTGCGCGATATTAATAGAGAAATTGCATCTGCGTCATAATTATGTACAATAATTGTTTACTTATCGATAGTCTTTGGGTGTGTCATGTCAATTGAGATTTCATTGATATTGATTTATTTTCATACTACGCAGATTTGTGGTTAAAGTCGACTGATTTGGTACAAACGCCGCCGCCGCGCCGTGTGTTTGTAGACTGGCTATGTTGGTTTTGTTACGTAGCTATAAGTAGAGTATTGCCAGTAAAGATGAAGCTGCATCATCTTGGTTAGTATGTCTAATCGAATCATTATCCTGAACTATTAGTTCTTTAAGAATTGATTCCTAGGCATTATTTCAAACTAGCTGCTAGAGGCTTCGCGAGAAGAAAGAAAAGAATTTGGATTTCAAATTATTTTACTAAAATAATGGTAGCTTGAGTAGTAACTTAAGCTAAGCTAAGTTACAAGGAGTACCTTAAAATTATCTGCTAGTGAAAGTCCCGTCAAAATCGGAGCTAACCGACAGACAGACAAAAATGTTAACAATTATTCTATTGCCGTAAGTATAAATTTACTTAGTAAGTAAAAACTGTTATTTTGTTTTTACAAACAAGACACATCAATTTGTATGTATAGATTCTTAATACAATGAGTAGTCTGTTTAATAAGCATCTAGTATATTACACATTCCAATGCGCTTTCAATAATATACTACCTAAGTAAGAATGGTAAAAAAATCTATTTGACCGGGAAACTAAAAGTAAGTATGGATGTTTATAATTAGTGCTAATGAATAGTTACTTATAATTTTTGCAAGAAAACGTTGACATTGTTTCCGCCGGAATTTCCAACAATGTTGAGAAGACTAGCCAACGAGCATCATAAAAAGAAAAAGTTACTCAATACAATACTCAATATATTTATTGCTTCTACACGTGAACTTAGATGGTGGTGGTGGTTTTAATCAATCGACTCAGCCTATCGCAGTTCTCTGCTGGAATTAGGCCTCCCTTTAGAAAATACTAATTTGCCAGTTAAGGTGAAAGCGTCCTGGTAGCCCGCGTCTTGTGTCAGGTGTATAGGTTGATCGAAATATCCCTGATACTACCCCCTAAATTCCTACGGAATGGCTATTTCATGGAACCATGACATGCGAGAGCAATTCTCACTTAATGAGCTGTACCTACTGATGATTCCTAATATTATAATTATATAAATCCGAACTTGTTGCGGCCGCGATTCATATTTCGACCAACATACACCTGACACTGACGAGCAAAATGCAAAAATCTAATGAAAAATTGATTTTCGCAATATTTCCCTTAGCTCTTAATTCATCTTCTTATCATCCAAACAGCATCATTTAGCGGTCAGTAAACATTTTCTCATCACCAATTATTTAGTTCACCAGTGGAATCAATCGGTAATCAAACTTGCCTTTTACAATATGAAAGGCTTTCATTATAATATCATTAAAATCAAGAATTTGTAAGGAAGCATGAAAACCAAACCTATTGTATTTTGTTATCAATGCGAGAAACTTTCTTTTTCACAGTCTATCAATCACTTCAATTTAAAGTAATTTATCGTAATTAATATTGATCGCTTTTAAAAGAGCCATTAATAATAATAATAGCTAGGAGTGCAACGGCTTTTACAATGTGTTAGGTTAAACGAGGGACATACTTTCATGGGTTACTATACTCATGCAAATGAAAAATTTTGACTTATGGAACTATACCTGAAATCACGAAAAAAAATCAGCTGTTTAGTACTCATGTTCGCATAATTCGCCAAAATGTATGAAACAGCAATTTTTTTTTTATATTTCAGAGTTGGTTCCATGGACAAAGTTGTTGATTTTCATGAGTAGTATACAACCTGAAAGTATGTCCCTCGTTAATTTAACACACTGTATAGTTGTAGTAATAACAGACTTCAATCAACAAGAAGAGTCATTTGTAGAGGCATTGCTAGTGAGGCACTATAAAATAAATTTTACAAAGTTCATAATATTCATTATTCAGATAAGAATAGTGTTGACAGTTATGATACGAAATCTGAGAATCTGAGGATTGAATTTAATTGCGAATCAAGGGCATCTATTGATTCAGCTAATAGAATGAAAGAAACTGCATCGCAGATTTAATTGATTTAAAGAAGCGTACACAGGGTCAATGATTCATTAATTTCATGAAACGATTTTGTTGTTTGAAATACTCGTAGCATAATTTATGTGACGTGCAGTAATTAAAAAAACTTTCAGATCTAAAACCGTTGTTATGATAACTAAAAACCCACGCGATACCAATGGCTCCTCACAAAATGCATTAGATTTTTATCGGAAAGTCACCACGCCCGGAATAACCGTGACATTCGGCGAATCGAGAGTATAACCACAACACCTATTCGATACAGGTAAACGGTTCTGTAAATACAAGCAAGTCCATGTACTTATGAGCATAATAAACATAACTGATGGCGAATAAACCACAAGCATGAAGGTATCAAAATGCGGTTTTTCTACTATGTTACAATGCTTCGAGGATTCAAGTACTTATTATATAACCTACCTACTAGGCCTACCGACTAGGGCCCGTATTACAGAACCTCAGACTAGACCCAAGCAATACTTAAAACTAATTTTAATCAATCAAATGGCTTTAATCGATACCTAATCAAGCAATGCTTGAGTATCGAGTGAGGTTCTGTAATTGGTGTGGACTGTGAATGAGGTTTTGAAAAAATAGAATGCAGGCGTTCGCAATCCTATGATAAACTAGATACCCACGAATTTGGTCTTGGTACATTTAACGACGTGGCGATGTCATAATTATATTATTGTAACGAGATTTATCTTTCTCATCTTCCAAAGTTTTTGATCTTTGCTTAGGCTGGCACAAACTGTCCGCAATTATTCAGTCTGTTACGGATCTTAGTTTTTTAATTATTAACTCATCTATTTAGCTAGACAGCCAGCAGGGGATAGTAATCGGAAACCAACCTACAGGCCCTATCCTAATTATAAACTTTAGTATTCTAACTTTCCACAAAAAGAATGAATGCCTGAAGTTCTTAATAAATCTTCAAAGTACTTATAAAAGTCATAAATTCACTGACTACGCACAGACTAAACAGCTGGGTTCACAACGAACGTGAGCACTAAGGAATGATTTTTGAAAATTCATGCCCTGAACGGGTTAAGTTTCGGATCAAAAATGGTATGGCAGTTAGTAATTTTTGTCGATGGATAATTCCGTAGTGTATGTGACTAAAGTTTAAATATTTTACACGTTTAGAATTTTCAAGTAGGTAAGTTATGCGTATTTCATGACCCAGTTCGCCGGCTGAACACTGAGCAGTCTGTATTTGTGACACGCCAAGAATTCCGGCCGAAGTTCGTTGAATTGTTTCGGGAGCTGCTCTCTGGCGACCGAAAGCGATATAGCCTAGGTCTTGCAAATTATGTGTCTGGTCTCTGACCGGAATGTAGGGCATTCTGTATCCACTAAGAATCGACCCAAACAGGCTATACATAGTTTTCTTGACGTGCGATGGGACAACTGCAAGACACTAAAATGCTAATTTATCTACTGCTACTTTAATCGGCAGATCTATGTTTTAATCTAGCTGCAATTTCACTATCTCCACGAACAAGAAAATCCTCCTTTATGGAAATCGGTTGAAAAGGAGACCATTATTATGCTAGAACAGCTAAACAAAATAATTGTCAACAAGAAATCACTACATAGTATAAAACAAAGTCGCTTTCTCTGTCCCTATCTATGCTTAAATCTTTAAAACTACGCAACGGATTTGATGCGGTTTTTTTTTAATAGATGGAGTAATTGAAGAGGAAGGTTTATGTGTATAATTTGTCGACATATTATGCGGGCGAAGCCGCGGGCGGAAGCTAGTAATGTAAATAAAATGCAACCTACCCAACCAATTCTTTCTATTGCTAGTTTATCAGCTATTGCACAATAATGTCCCTTATCTGCGTTAATTTTACCATTATTGTGTACAAAACATGATCTATAGACTAGTTATGCATTCTAGCATGCCAACAGGAATACCGTGGCTAGTATAAGAAAACATTAGAATAGAACATTATCCCTGACAACTTTTCCTCCCTTAAGTGCCCTAAGGACAGACGCGCCCATTCGCCCCAACGCTTATCTAAATGGACGCTCATATTGCAAAGCCCGACGATGTAGTCGAGTTGAACCTTTTTTAGAAAGCTAGAAAAAAACTAGACAAAGATAGGTTACTAACTTCATTTGAAAAAAGAGAAAGAAAAATTGGATTGTTGTCACAGAAACAGGCGCTTATAATAGACAATTAGCTAGATCCGTTTTAAAAAATACTTTCTTAGTGCAACTCATCTAATTGGTTTGGCTGTGTGGTGTGTATTCAGTGTATATTAGTCGACAGACGCGGAAATGTTGATTTCCTTACCTGTTTTTGTATATTAGTAACATCTATCTAAGTAGACAAACAAATATCGTATTTGAAACAATGTAAATGACTAAATGTCACAATTATATGTGCAGCTAGATAACCAAGTTGATGCGTACGATTCGGCGACAAACGCCAACATCCGTTAGATAATAATAATGCACGCGTGGATGAGAATAGATGACACGACATGATAAGGACGGAACTATGCTTTCTCGGTTCTATTTGAGGCGTAGGTTAGGGAAAATGGCGTATTCTTCAAAAAAGAAAGAATTTGAAATGGAGATAAGTGGGCAGCAACAAAGTTTGCTTTAAAAGAATGAGTCAAGCTTAGGTTGCCAAGGGCACGCCACGATAGTGGCGGTAAGGCCCCTCTTTGAGGAGTGGCTAGAGAGGCGTCACGGCGCCCTCACCTACCGCCTGACGCAGGTCCTCACCGGACATGGATGTTTCGGGAGGTTCCTGCACATCATCAGGCGGGAGGAAACGCCCGGGTGTCACCATTCCTAGGATCGCCCAGAGGACACGGTAGAGCACACGGTGCAAACCTGCCCCGCATGGGCGGAGCACCGCCGTGTCCTCGTAGAGGCGATCGGCGGCGGCGACCTCTCGCGCCCGGCCCTGGTGCAAGCCATGGTCCGGGGCGAGAGGGAGTGGGAGGCAGTCACCTCCTTCTGCGAAAAAGTTATGCTCGCGACGGAGGTGGCGGGATGGGAGAGAGAAAGGTCCTCCCGTCCCAGCCGCCGCCGGAGACGCTCCGGGCGTCGGGAGCCACGTGACGACTCTCGGCCACCATAGGCGCGGGCCTGCGGACGGTGAGTAATGGGTGACTCACCGTCCGATCAGCACCAGACCCGTGCCGTACGGCGCGTACCTATATGTTCCACGCGCGCCTCAAAGAGATGTCAGCATATGAAGGGGCCTCTCAGGGTCAAGCCTGCCGGGTAAGCGGGATTGTCCGAAAGGGTTACCGCTACCCCGAAACATAAAGGGCTACGGAAGGAACATGGATGGGTTTTAGTCAGTAAGAGTCTGACACTCCCTTCCGCTCCACCCAGAGCGGGAGCAGTCATTGGATGATTTCCCAGCCCTAAAAAAAAAAAAAAGCTTAGGCTGCCAAAGATATTTTGTTCTATAATGAGAACACTACTTTACCAGTCTTAAAATTTTAATTTTGACAGTAGGGACATACTCAGCTGGTCATAAAGATCACGAACTAAGCATTAGAATCATTCAACAGGAATCAATATCTCAAGCGTTCAAAGAAACATACAAAACAGTATAGGTAGGTGTCGTGAACAAATTGCATCACGTTACTACACAAACAACATTAAATCAACATCATGAGATACGGAATCCAACCACGTGACTACGCACATGGCGTGATCGATGTCCGCCATAGAAGACGCCGCAGGAAAGGTTGGAAAAGTGCCAAAATGGCGGCCAAATCGGGATATTTACAATAGTACTTAGTGTCGCCGCGGACGCTGAACTTAGCCTGTGCAGTGATTGTGTGATTAATATTAGTGTGGCAAAATTCGCCGGTTACATCATGATTATGTAAGGGACAGATGTAAGATTTGCAATGAACAAGGAAATATGCGTGTAGAAGATGCATTGAGGAAACAATAAGCGCAGTCACAAATTGTTTGCGGACAACTGAGCGATTTGTATATTCGTGGTCATATGAATGCGAAAAACAATTGAATTAGTAACCATTACGATTGTCCTTGTTTTATATTGTAGCAATGCAACGGAAGACCAACAGAAATTATTATTATTATGTACGTAGCGTAAAATAATTTCCTCGTGAATTTATGAGATGGATGAACCTTGCTCAATAGTAATAAAAGTCACCCAAATCACTAAAAATTTATGAGTTGTACTAGTCTACAATAGAGTCGGGGATAAACGATAATATAATCGTTTATGATGTTTTATTTGAACAACTGCACGAACAAGAAATAATACGTCAGTCACATAATTTGTTTTCATGAACATTGTTTGCGGCCATAGACTATATTATTATTTCTATATTTGCAGCATGCCGTTGATAACCTTCAAAGCCGGTCTTTTTAAAATGTTACGGATAGTGGTAAAAACTTCAGTAAATAAAAAGGAAGAAATAACAAAACAAGAGATTGATGATTTTATTGCATTGTTGCATGCAATAACGACTAACGATTACCTGCTAAAATTCTTATATTGGAGCCGTTATCAAATCTGATGCCAGATATGCAATTCTGAAGTGTCTTTAATTTGGATACGGTCCTCATCTCACCCAGAATCACCAGTGCATCCATCTACTATCGATAAAAGCTCCAACTCCAGCTGTTTATGCAAAGATAACAACAACAGAGTGACTTTCAGTGACGCAACTGAAGTTCATGCGAGTCAATGAAATCGATACAACATCGTGTACAGGTTATCGCAGTCCGAGAAGCGTGAATGACCGACAGCTGACCCAGATTGGACCCGTTCCATAATCAATATAAGAAATTATTTTATAATAAGCGTAATCGCATGAGAAAGGAAAAGTGAACTGCATTGAAAAATGCTGCCAAAAACGTGCAGTGTTAAGGACATTGAAAAGAAAGGGTTTACGAAATCCAAAAGCAACCTTGAACCTTGGAATATAATTATGCACTTTGAATACCACCATTACTTGTGTTGGATATTTTCTTCTTCATTCAAAAGCTAATTCAACCAACGAAAAGCAAAGATAAATGAAGATTAGCAAGCTTTGTGAAGATAATCTTTTTGATTACACAAAGTGTTGTGTGTACAGGCCACTGAAGCAAGCACAAAAAGCAGATGCTCATTACAACTTGTCCGAGCGTAAAATTACAAGCAAACGCTGAAAGCAGCGAAGCAAATCCCACTTAATTGCTAAGCACTTTATTAAATGTCACGGGGGATAATATAGGATCGCGTTCCAGGGCGGTAAAGGTCAAAGTTGAATTGAAACGTGCCAAGATTGCGTGTGGAAAATTTTAGGAATATGACGAGAGGGCTATATCGAATTCAAGATGTATAATGTATTTTTTACAGGATATCAAAACATTATAATTTAGATAATGTAGTTGTCACTAGGGATATTGTTGAATATGAAAAGATGGACGTCAGCCGGTCGATTCTGTAAAAATCTCACCGTGAATACTTGCGTGGCGTGAGCTGTCAGTGTCATTCAACTGATGCTAGAGATTGACCAAGCATTAACATCACAATCAAAATCGAGATTTTAATGAATATGAAAGGAGGCGAGAAAAATGTTCTTATGAAAGATAAGTGAAAATTACTGGAAATAAGATAAAGATCAAAGGATTGGCAAATACGACGTTGAAATTCCGCTGAAAATGTGACGCAGCCTATGCAGTTAGCGAGACAAATCTAAATTTAACATGTTGTCTAGGTTTTTTATTAGATGAAACACTGCACAGATCCGCCACCTACGTGCAAACGGAAAATAGATGCCACATTTTCTACCATTTTCAAAAAGCTTCGAAGAATATGAACTAAATAACTGATTATTAGCTTATAATTGTACAAGAATAACTCAGAAAAATAGAAGTGGCTCTCACACAATCGTTGCTACGTGATGAATCTAAGAGCGTTATTGATCGTCCTATAAATAGTTCATATTAATATCAAATGTAAGAAGAATTTGGGACGAACATCAATTATTAGATGTCACATGAGAAGTCCGCTTTTATAACCTGTCTTTACAGTAGGTATTTGGAAAGATTCATGCTTTTTTGTGTTTATGATGAGTGTATCTCGTTATACATAAACTTTGGCCGAAAGCTAATTAATTTGCAATGTAATTTATTTGAATTTAGGTCAGAATTTAGATGTACAATCAATTTCTCAGTAGATTCGAGCAAGTTGAGCATTCATCATACTTATTAGATTTTTGAAATTATTTTTTGACAAAAATAGGCATTGAAGAAAAACTAAATATCAATAAAGAAGTTTCTTGAACGTGCTCCTTTGATCAGCTTTAAATTTCAAGACAGAAATTGCTTTCATAACCGACAAGCGAGGAGAATTAATGTTTGAAGTCTTTTTATAGAGCGTGGAAGAATTTAATAAAAGCGTCGTTTCTAGTGCTTCAGACTTCGCTAGTTATGTAAGGTAGTAAACTTGGGATAAAAGTCCTAACAAGTAATTTGCACAGCATACTGTCGGCAATCTAGTGTATCAATTTGTGCAGGCGTTGTGTTTCTAGCGTCTCGAACTGTCATCATGAATTAAGGAACATACAATGGCGCGGCTTTTGCCAAATACTCGTTTGTGATTCATTTAGTCGACATTCAATACACCTGCTGTTACTATCATGGTATAATATGTAGCACGGGATCTTAAACATAATAATTTTATTGACAGTTTTAAATGCTTGCTGGCAAGCTTCCAAAACCACTGAAATTTCATAGACATGATTATAACTACTGATAAAGTTAACTAAATAGAATTTATAAAACTATTAAACAACGTTAGTCAGACATTCATTTGTCATTGTAGCTACTGCATTTCCTTATCACAGACAAATCGTGCCACAACGCCCACAACTAACGCCAAGATGGATGACGGAAAATATTTTGCAGTGAATTTTTCGTATACGATATTTATCTTCTTATGCAAATTCTTTCATTTCATTCAAGTATTTCACGACATTCACCGACCAGAGTTCTCGAATGAAATTGCTATTATTTTACTAACACTAGTTTTGCTTGCCAACACCTCATGTTACTAAAGAGTTGTCATCCAAAACAGATGCATAACAATAACACTCATTGACTATCTCCTCGTGTCTCTCATGAATGGAACAAAATCAAAGCTTTATCTATTGCATAATTAATAATTTATTAAGTTACCTCCAACTGAAATTATTATTTTTCTTTCTGATAATATATTTTGGACTTCGTCTTCTTCGGTTTATCAGATACATTCTTTAATTTAAATAACTATCTCCTTATTATTAATTACTTTCTTTATCTTGTATTTCGTCTACGTATTTTATTTGTCCCGCGTCTGTGTTTTTAGTAAAAGGATGATGTCAGTCAATACAATAATAGCAACAATATAAAAAGCTATTGCGTAGTGATTTTTTATCAACGGATCATTATTTTTAGTCGTGTTCTTCTTTTTAACGTAAACAAAACAGGAATCGGTTTTTTCCTTTGTGTTATTTTTTACCACAATATCACCACTAGAGAAATGACCTTAACATGTCAAAGTCAAAGTCTATTTATTTGCCAGAATGTAGGTTTACAAAGTATGGTCTTACAACTATAATGGCCCCTTTACATTCTACCATTACATATGGTGTGCAAATGCATGATATAATAGTACATTACTGCTGCGGTCTTAATGCCTTTGGGCTAAAACTCACCAGCAATTAAATTCCATACAGCTTTACTGGTGCTATTCAAGTAGCGCGGCAAGGACAAGGTTCAAAATAATGATGACATTTTGAGCATTTTTGAGTAAAAGCATATTAAAATAATATTGTATAGCTACCTTGCTTACGTGATACGATTTTCAACGCGTTTGGATTAGGAAACATTTACAGGAGTGGGTTTCAGTTAATTCAGACTATCCCGTTGACTGTCTTGCAAGCTTGTATTAAAATATTCAATGATCTCAGCAGTATTCTGACAGCTCATGTTCGAGCCAGCGACATTAAAGTGCAATATCGATTACCTACACGATTGTTTTGAATGGCAATCATTCGTGACATACACGATCCAGTGATCATTGAATCGATAACGATACGTTATCTTATCTTATCACCCAGAACGTTTGTTTCCTACACAACTACTTGTAATTCCATCATAATGCAATATACAATATTGATAATCACGATAATCCGACAATCGAGATTATAATCTTTTAATAATGTTGATTTGCTCTCATAGTAACTAAAAGACAAAGACAGATACCATCCATAATAAAGTAAGTAACAGAAATGTAAAGCAGGAAGTGATATATCAATATGGAACGAATAGAATGGTGATGGCGATATAAATTATTATTAATTATGGACAGACTAGATCGATAGACTTAATCAGCAACAAACAGAAACAGTAGCTAATTATAAAACTATCGAAGCTAATCGTAGATGCAGACCACAGGCAGCCACAGATAAGGAAGGGAAATAAAAACAAATAAAGATAGCGGAATTCCATGCCCCACGCGACCACCACGTGGTGACAGAGTGCAAACATAGTGATCTACACCTATAAAAAAAAAAATTCTTTCATAGATACTATAATCCAACTGTGTAATCAATATCAGCTGTAAATATGTGGGAAAAATTGATATGATGGACTAAGCATTACAAACTGCAAGTGGTGAAAGATCTTCATTTGGATATTATGCTTTAAATGAATACACTAGACAAGCTAAACCATGGTGGAACTATTATATAAATGTATCGTTTGGGTACACCAAATGTAGTAAGAAGTATCGTTTGGTGTACTTAGTTAATAAGTAATGACTGACTCACGGGGCTACTCCTGCAGAACTTGTAATTGACGAATCACTTACAATAGTACAAGAGTCAATACAATTAATCATAAAATGTAAAAACAGTACCAAACCTCATGAAGGTCGCAGCTTGCATCAAGGAGAAAATGAAGATAAAGAAATAAATACAAAGGTATTTCTAGGGCTATAAATTATAAACGCAACTACCACAATTTAAGTCTAATATATTTACCATGAAAACAACATAAGCATAAAACAGTTCACGAAGCGACTGTTATCGAAAACTTTGCTGTGACTAATGTTAATTCTACCATGTTTAAGGTTAGTGACTTTAAGCCTTATCTAACGCCTACATTAAGACCTAATTTAAGTCTAGCTGTATGTGCTAATCAGGTAGGTAACCTTAGCCACGCAGGTAGTTCGTGATCCGAGGCACCGTGGCGTCGCCGCCGCCGTGGCGGTGGTAATCTTTTATCAAGGCTTCGGTAATATAATCTTTATTGCGTATAAAGATCCTTAAAGAGCATGAAAATAACTAAATAATTCGAGACATGCGTAATGTTCTTTGATGTGGAAATCAAAGGCAAATAGGATCAATTTTGGATGAAGAAAATATTATTTACTCAAACTCAAAGCATTTATTTTAAATAAACCAATTACAGGCACATTTGCATTTCCAAGCGGTCGGTCAGTCAGAAAGATGAAGCTAGTTGCCCATTCCAAAGCAGCAGGTACTATGGGAAAGAACGGACAAGAAAATGCAAGGACACACTTTTAAATCAAAATATGGTTACAAAACCTGGGTTACATCATTCATATTGACATAAACATGTGAGAACGATGCAAAACTTCAAAAAAATATACAATACTTAAAACATAAAACTGCAAAATGCATCACGAAAGGTATTCTTTTGAAATTACAGATCTTAAAATTCTCATGTAAATTCAATTTCGTGTGCAGCTTCTGTGGCGTATCTATTTGTGAATAAATTCGACACGGCACTCCTTGTATCGATCTCATAAGTCTGACGTAAGGCTAGACAGAATCCCAGACGTGACGTAAGAGATTTTGGAGAGTTCTCGAAAAATGTACGGAGGGAAAACATAGGACTGTTGATAATTTGTTACAAATTACATAGATTCGTGTGTATACCCAGCTTCATAGAAGTCGTTGTTAGGATTATTATTATAGCTCGAGTATAGAGATAGGTATGTAGTTCTGATATCACATTTAGCCTTCTAGTACAAATAATAATGAAATTCCAAGCAAGCAGAGATTCATTGGACAATGGACAATATGGCTTGTTTAGAGTGAGCATTGTAGCCATAAATTTATGGTAACATAGTCACGCATGATATCTATATATCTTACTATTGTTGGCAGTCGCTCCATGTAAAATACTGGTATTCAGCTCCGGTTAGCCTGGAAGCCGACCCAGCATAGTTGGGAAAAGGCTAGGCAGATTGATTCAGTTAAGATATTCATACTTGAAAAAGCAGGTAGCCTAAAAAAATATGTAATATGTATATAATCGCCGACACAGTTGAATGATTTGAATACTTTTAGAATGGAATTAGGAATTATAATATTCCAGTAAGTGCAATTACATCGGACATTGTATCATGACAATCATAAAGTTTATATTAATTGCAATAAAGTTTACAATTCTGTGTAGATTACAGTTGCATGCTCTTACATTCGTAAGGTATAATTATAACAATAAAGATAAAAATGTCCACTTGTTAGAGACCACTGTTTTTTCACGTGATCTTTATGTACTACTTTATATACTAACTACTAACACAATATAGAATTCAAAAGATGATGTTAATAAAATACATGATCAATACCTTGTAACTGTAGAAGAAAACAATGAACTTGCTATGTGAAAAACTATTTTGTAAAACAATAAGTTAGTTAGCGCTTATACTTTAATTTGCAATGTACAAATTGTAAAGTAACAGTATACTCATTGTTGAAGAGCCTAATAATAAATTAATTAAGATCAAGGGCGATTCAGAATACAGTACGACACCGCTCACATCATGCTAAGGTTTTTATTCTCTGCTGCCCTTAGCTTGGACCCTGCTCCCGAAACCGGCGGACCACTATTTTAAAACATTTTATATCACTTTTCAAAAATATTTTTAAGGGTAAACAGAAAATAAAAAGAATAAACGAATTAATCAAATAAAATCGTATCATCTAAAAACATTGACAAGATATGACTAAACACGCCAACAAGTCACACAGTCAACAGATAATAAAAGAATACAGCTTACAACATTTCATCATTTGATTACTTTGTCGCATGTATTTTTCCAGGGATACCTCAAGGAAGTGGTTTTATTGCATGAACCGTTAACAATTTGTTTCGCAGCAACTACAACTGTTCAGAGAATAGGTAGGTTTCCGTAAACATTTTTATCTTCAGAACGTCTCATTATTGTCTCTGGGAGGTATATATTGTTGACATTCTGATCCCCTGTGAACTCTGAATTACGCTTATTGAACAATGAATGCGACCGACAAACAACTTCAGTTGTGTTGTGTGAGGTAATTCCTAGAACTCCCGCTATATTTGAATCCTTGCAGTTATATCTATTTTTGTCGTCAGTTTTTTTACGAACGCTAGGGTATATGATCTTCATTATCATATTTGGCATCATTTGCGTAGATTGATTACGTGTCTCGTACCGATATGGCAACTCTGGTAAGGTTAAAGGGGATATCGGAACAGAAAAGTAGATCCTGAGGGTGTAGAATACTTTATTAATTTTTTAGAAGGTGGGAAATCATCCAATGACTTCTCCCGCTCTGGGTGGAGCGGTAGGGAGTGTCAGACTTTTACTGACTAAAACCCATCCATGTTCCTTCCTTAGCCTTTTATGTTGCGGGGTACCGGTAACCCTTTCGGAGAATCCTGCTTAGGTGTAGTATACCTGAGACGCCCATCTCACTAGTAACCGAGAGATTATCTTTTGTCGTCGCTTGTATAAAACGTGCCATTTTTGTTTACAGAAATGTTTATTGGCTTCTCCTAGGTCCGTGAAGTTTAGTGTCAAATTTATCAAAATGATCTGATGATCCAGAATCCAAAGCGATGTTTATAATCATAAGCAATATCACAGTATCGTGCACTAGTCTTAGTTACAAGATCGTATCCGTCGTCTACGTGATTAAATATTTATGTTTCTTACTTAGTACTACAATAACCAGTTTCCTTCAGTTTATTTTTGTAATGGTCAGTAGTCAATCTTTGTTTTTCTACTCTGGTCTAGGTTATAGCGGACGAAATATTAACTTTGGACTCAAGGAGTTAATTCTCTCTGTAATATATTCTATAACATACCTACTCAAAATATTCTAAATATACTTAGAAGAAAAAAAAAACTTCAAGAGCATGCCATTGCGCAGTTGTTGAAATGTTCTGTTAATAACATATTATGACTAGCCAAAGCTGTCTATGGTAACTACTACACAAAGGCTCCCGTAAACAGGCGCGACGCGACTGAAATTTTTATGAAAACTTCATGGAAATTGTTCTACCGGAGTCGCATCGGGACTGTCTGCGGGGCAAGCATTAATGGGAGTGGTTCAAATACTTATTTCTAAAGCAACTTCTCCCCTATAAGATGAAGTTGTCAATCATATCAATTACCTTCTTTAGTACAATACAATCTAAGATAATGAAATGGACATGGTAGCAGTGTGAAATTATCTATTATAGACACACAATAGAAACAAGTCCGACCTTGTCATTACTACGCAGTAACACTATGCAATGTACTCATACATGAACTGTTCTAATAGGCACTAATTCTTTGACTACAGGTAACATGCGACTCACGTTACTTTCAGATGTAAATGAGAAACAAATACATGAAAGAAGAAACTGATCCTTTCGATGGAGATTTGTTTTTGTTTAAGTCTGGGAAATCATCCAATGACTGCTCTCGCTCTGGGTGGAGCGGAAGGGAGAGTCAGACTCTTACTGACTAAAACCACAGAACAGTTAAAGAGACCTCTTTATCTGTTCTGTGACTAAAACCCATGCATGTTCCTTCCGTAGCCCTTTATGTTCCGAGGTAGCGGTAACCCTTTTAGACAATCCTGCTTATTTCGATGGAGATGAATCAAGATGTAGTGCAGCAATAGCAGCAGACAATCCTGCTTATTTCGATGGAGATGAATCAAGATGTAGTGCAGCAATAGCAGCAGACAATCCTGCTTATTTCGATGGAGATGAATCAAGATGTAGTGCAGCAATAGCAGTTAAAGTGACAGCAGTCGAACATGAAATCAAATCGTGATTAAAGAACTAGGGTTAATACTGACCAGAAAATTGCAAAATCGTAGATAATTTTGATTTTCGCGGGTTTTAACCTTTTTTTTTGAAGATTGGAAATCATCAAATGCCTCCTTCCGTTTAGGTGGAGCGGAAGGGAGTGTCAAACTATTACTGACTAAAATCCATCCATGTTCCTTCCTTAGCTCTTAATGTTCCAGGGTATCGGTAACCGTTTCGAACAATGCCGCTGAGGGCTTTCGCCGTAAAGTAAGATTCTACGTTGCAATTTCGTTTACAGTGACTCATATAAGATAATATCTGGCACTGTCTAGTAGATTTCGATTTAGATAGTAAATAAAGAATCAAAAGTATTGATAGGTATGACGGATACAATGACGATTAAATAATGTCATTCCGTTTTCAACGTATTTATTGCGTTAAAGATGTTGTCCGTTTGTAGTGACCGATTTGACATTACTTTACGATGATTGTAACTTTATTTGAACAGGTAAAATAGTATGAAGATATGTTGGTTTTTCATTCCAAAATATACTTAGTAAATAGTTACGATATAATCACGTCATAAGTATGTGATATGACAACTGCCTCTGTGGTCTAGTTGGTCGCAAGCAGTTTTGCTGAACATGAGTTCTTGGGTTCAATTCCAGAGACAAGCAAGTGATATTGGATTTATTTATCTAGAGTTTCTCAGAAGAGCTCGGAATCTGGATTTGTGCCCGGTTCATGGCAATAGGTCACCTTCTTATACAAAGGAACTAAAGATAACTGGCGAAATGTGGGTGTACAATAGGTACTCCTCTGCTAAGCCCTTTAGGAAATACAAGCGTGATGCTATGTTAACTATGTGATTTAATAAGCATCAAATATTTAATGTCTACAATTTGTAATATTTATAAATGTCACGAAAAAGAGCGTGGAGGACCTTCGAAAGCGTTAATCAATGTTGTTAACATGGATACCTGCCATTATATTTTTAAGCTAGCGTAAGAATATAATAAGTGTAGCTATACAAATACCAGATCATTTTGGTTCCAGCCAAACAGAACTACGAAAGCATTACGTAATTGTAATTCTTGCATGCTTGCCTATCTAATCTAAATTTATTAGTGTCTAAGTGCGAATTTCACCAATGAAACTAAACGCAATCCGCACATCTTCCAGTGCTGTCAATGTCAATATTTCACAGAAAATAATGACACTGACTGCTTTTAAACGTAGTTTATGCGCTGATCGCGTTCTGTTTAAAAATTCTCAATGGTGAAATCCGCCCTAAATAGCTCATTTTAAATCGACAGCCAATGTCTAACGTGCGTATTTCAGAAACCAATCAGAAGCCATCTTCTGATTGGTTTCTGAAATGTATATTGGTTTTCCATTAGTTACATTGTTTGTTGTTTCTACTCTATTCCTCATAAAAATGTGGTTTTCAATAATAAGCAAGCCACAAAACACAATACCGAGACCTTGGTGAGTGGTACCGCGTGGAATTCGAAATAATTCTAGATATATATATTAATTAGTAGATAAAACAAAATTAGGGAAGTGAATGGCTTTGAAACACAAACAAATGATAGGAGAACTCCACTCCACACCACTTGAAGATAAGCTTATAGCGCCGTGTGACAAGTTTCAAGATTATATTTATTATTCCCATTATCCATGTTTGCACACGAACATAATTATTATTATTATAATTTTCTGGTGTTTGATACTTACATCTAAACTAATATTATAAAGAGGAAAGATTTGAATTTTTGTGTGTATGTTTGTAATGAATAAACACAAAAACTACTGTGCCGATTTCAAAAATTCTTTCACCATTAGAAAGCTTAGTTTCCAGGGAGTAACATAGACTACTTTATCCCGTTAATAATAAGTCCAAAATGGCTGATTTTTCGTTTTTGTATCACTTAAACTTAGCTTTCTTTGTATGTTTCAGTAACAGTTTGATCATCAAACGTCACTCTTCCGATGTGTTACGTTCGCAACGCAACTGCATTATTTTAAGTTTGAAATAGTGTCAAATCAGTTGTTATAAAGAGTACCTATTACAGGTATTATGAAAATAAAATTTATTTGTAAGTTTGTATTTATTAGGTAATCTTCGGAACTACTTTTAATTCCTTATATACACGGCTACGAACACGTATGTGTGTTGAGGGCACTGAGCTTAGCTTAGTGGCAGTGTTTGTGTTAATCTTCCTCTTTTCGTGTGGTTAGTGACTAACCTGTAACTTTCCTTAATTATTTCACTTATAGAAAGCTGCACTATAACCTGCTATATGAAAAAGAAATCCACGCGGATGGAATCGCGAGCGAACTGCTAGTTATGCATAAGTCAGACACAATAATTATGTTTACGACGTTATCCAGTATCATCTAGAGTTCGGATGTTTTAGGGATAATGTTATCTAAAGTAAATATTTTGGCATCAGGCGCTGAGCGCATGTTTGGAGTATTTTGTGATTCGACGGCAAATAATTAAGTACGTGCAAAAATTGCGATTGAATTTGATATGACCTTCAATATGAAGTCAACGGTTTAGGTAAAATTGATTAATTATAAATTGGATTCGTTTTATAAAGAACTAGTGTACCGTTCCTACTTCGCTTGGTTTTTATGAGTTGATATAACATTGAGGTTACTTGATCGTGTTGATGACGTATAACAATTCCGGAATAAATCTCTTAATGTTGGTAAAAATCGAATCAAAACGCATTGCGTATGCACACAGACGGACACGACAGTTTTCCGTTTGGCACCTTTCGGAAACCCCAATAAAGGAATCGACGACCAAACTTCACCATCATCATCATCTGCCTAGCCTTTTCCCAACTATGTTGCGGTCGGCTTCCAATCCAACCGGATGTTCATACCAGTATTTTACATGGAGCGACTACCTATCTGACTTCCACAACCCAGTAACTGGACAATACGATACCCCTTGGTAAGACTGACGACCCAACATCACCATCGACCATTATAAAGAAAGTCATCCAAATCACTGACCGTATTTCACGAAATCGCATGCGATAATGGAAATACGTCTACATAAATACGTATCATGTTCAAAAAGCGAAGCAGCAAACGTCATGACGACACGAAATTCTTTCATTTCCCTTCCCACATCGAGACTAGGTTTTCCAACTGTCGACTGAGCTATATAAAGAGACACGAGAGTCGGTCGCACGGAAACACAGAGACAACTGTGTCACAATTTAGAAGTCCGAAAGCGTCCTTGAATCTGCCGTTCTATGGAGATATGGGCTGAATAGCTTCATAATGTGATGGTAGAACAGTCGCGTAATTTTATAGCGTGTTACTCGTTAAATTACTGCCTCTTTTTCAGAAGCCAAGGTCGATTTATCAGGGTAAGAAATGTAGTCAGTCGCGTGATTATGTAACGTTGCGGAAAACAACTTTATACTCCTAAGCACAGAATTTTTATGTTTTGAGGTTAAAACATATCTTTGTAGGCTTCCTTAGGTTACTAGAAAACTTTCCCAAACAGGGTAGTTTAGATATGAGAAGACTGTAAACCATTTCATGGATAATTATGTTCAGGCTATTTCAAAGAAGGGTCTAACGTTCGCCCTTCCAGGTATCAAAGCAGAGATGGCTTCTTTTGTCCAAAACTATGAAACATTACCTAATAATGTTGCAAGAATTGAAGAGATATACTAAGTTCCCACGCCCTATCGCGACCATAAATTTAATATTTAGAAAGTATTTAGGAGGAAGAAAACAAATGTAAACATGATCAAGCTCTTTCCTGAGATAACACTCAAAGTCTTGGAACAAGGCTGTCCTATATTAGAACACAAATATTGATATCAATGGTGAAGAGAACTATCGACGTGGAACAGAGTTATTCATTCAAGAATACGATCATTTATAACTGGAATTTAAATGCAAAGTTGAATGTCAAGATTACTAGAGTACAAGAATACTAAGCCTTTAAAATAATAAACATTTTCTTCCTGTTAGATTGCATTTGAGATTCTGAATAATTCCATAATGCTCCGTAATTTATTCTGCGAAGACAGTTAAGCTATTGACTTATGTTTACGCCCGAAGTGTTTACTTTTTGATTAATGCATTACATTAGTAGGAATGTAAGCGTTATTAAGAAGGCCCCGATTACAATCACATGCATCTGGAATCACGCATACGGGTTATTTATACACGCAAATGAGGTACAAGAAATTAAGGAATATATAGACGGATGAAGAAACAACTTACGACAACATAGGTAAAGATTAAAATAAACAGCTCAATGATTATTGTTCTCATATCAGCAGACACAGTCACCAGAGATGTTCTAGACAGTGGATTCCCTTTAGCAGTAGTTTACTCGTTGATATACTATGTTATGGCATAAAATCACAACAAAAAGTATCCCACGGCGCGTTATCGATAAACTCCTAGCCAGCACTACTGCATAGATAATTCAAACAACTGCGCAGCTCCGCCTCAGAACGGCAGCCATTATCTATTTGTTGGCGAATAGGTGACTGGGTCAGACAAATTGACTGTTGATATAACGGGCACAAGATCGGGAGGGATCTATTATATTTCGTGCGAGGACTATTATGTAATTGATGGACTTGAACTGCCTTGCGCAGGGGCAATGGCAAATGGCGTACTGGTTATAAAATTGGCAGCGAATATTTGGACGCATTTTTGGAGAATCGGCCAAAAGTTGAAAGATGGCCGGAGAAAAATGACTAGAAAGCTTGCCTCTTTTTGTAAAAGGAATACTCTCCTTTTCATAGTGTTTTAATGTCAAATCTGCATTGCATATATTTCTTTCTCATCATTTTCTCCTCTCTTTCTCTGAAATCGGAATTCATCATTCACTGAAGTATCAAAGCTTTTTTCTAGCAGTTTGCACGACGTTATTCAATATTGGTCAAGAGTTCTTGACCTCCCCGACAAAAGCTATAAGATTTTATATTTCTACGAAAGCCACAATTTTGCGTTAGGCTGTCTCGAGAGTCATCATTTTACATTATTTAAGAAGTCATCTTTGACGGTAATTGGTCCGTGAATATCTCAGTATCACCGGTAGTCTAGCACTCTCCGTGAGGTCTATGAGGTAGAACCTCTTTGAGTGTAAGGAATGATGTTACTATACCGCAAACCTCAAAGGGTACTGTCACATGGCTTGATCGTACATGTAACGTTATACATAATCGTGTTAACCTTGTCGTTTGAGTATGGTTAATTAAGTCCTTCGTACCTTACAGTAATTATGTTCATAGAGCCATAGGATTTCATTAAGATATCCGACTAAGGTTTATGGTTTTGGGAATAGTTTGACTGCGATGTTATAGGCAAGCAATATGTATTATTTCAGAATTATAACAAGCCTGGTCATTTTCTTAGCAGCTGTACGAGTATCGCCGCATGACATGTACTTATTGTTTTAATTTTTACTTTAACAAGCATTTGCTTATTCGCTGATTACTTGTTCACATTCGCTGAATAGGCTATCGCGTCCACCACAACCTTCTTTATGTATAAGTTTAATGTTTGTCTACGCATAACCATCATGAGCGAGCGCCCTACTACTACGGACAGGAGAGGGGAAGAGTACGGGGTGTGGTACCGAATTGCTCCACGCGCGGCGCGGTCGTCGCACAATCTATCGCCTGACATACACGCATACGCCGAACGTTGCTAATATTGTAAACCCAAAAATAATTCAATATACGCCTAATTACTATCGAAGAAGATTTTCATTCATCTCCAAAACATATTTGGACCTTCATCGCCGGATACAGCAGAAGAAATCGTCGCGACCAGCATTAATCGGACGCACGAGGCCATCAGCGAAATCATCCACGGTACCAGCATAAAACGGTCAGGTCAATCATCATTCCTTATTCTTATTCCTTTTCTATATTCTGTGCTTCATTTGTGTTAATTTTGTGTGAAATCCTAGTGTTTTATTCCCGTTAAATAGTTAAAAACGCGTAAAGAATTTTGTTTTACCACTACCCTCAACTTCGTTTAAAAATCTTTTGCAAATCTTTACAAAATATAAGTATTTTCCATTGTCTTCCACAAACTCCAAAATGACTAGAACTCCTTCAAAGGAGGGTCGTAGTGGTGAGGATATATTTAGAGATTTAAATAAAAGAAGAGGTGTTGTTCGCGGTAAATTTCGACTATTCATGAAGTATGTAGACTCTGTAGAAGTAATACCTGTTACTGAAACCATTAAAATAGAATTACAAACGCGTTTACAAAAGGCAGATTTATTATTGCAGCAGTTTTCAGAAATTCAAGATGAAATAGAATTTAAAATATCTGATAGTCAAATAGAAAAAGAATTATCTGAGAGGGAAACTTTTGAAACCAACTATTATGCCTATGTGACTAAAGCTAAGTGTATTATTAACGTAGATAACGCTCAAAATTCTTCTAAAGTTTCTAGTAAAATTCAATTACCCACAATTTCACTTCCTTCCTTTGATGGCTCTTATGATCATTGGTTGGAGTACCGCGATACTTACCTATCTCTCATCCATAATTCTAACGAAATAGATAATGTGCAAAAATTCCATTATTTACGGTCTTCTCTTACTGGCAGTGCATTGTCAGTGATTAAGTCATTAGAGTTCTCCTCTGATAATTACAATATAGCATGGGAGTTAATGGAAAACAGATTCAATAATAACCGTTTACTTGTGCAAAACCATGTTAAGGCTTTGTTTTCGATTACGTCACTCAATAAGGAATCATCCAATCAAATTCGTAAACTTATAGATACCGTTCTCAAAAATCTACGTTCCCTCAAAAACCTCGGCGAACCGACTGAGTCTTGGGACACTTTGATTATCTACTTAATTACATCTAAACTTGACTCAGTCACAGAAAGAGAATGGGAGACTCATAAAAGTTCAATTATAAATAGTCAGTCAAATTCATGTTTATCTCTTGATTATATGATTACTTTTCTTAAAAATAGGGCTGACGTACTAGAAACTATTCATTTGGCTCATGGTAAATCTACCACGGACAATAACGTAAAGAAACCATCACATTCACAACAACCAAACAAATCACATAGTTACACATCAACACAGAATAAACAATCAAATAATAAAAATTCTAAACGTTCTCGTATTTGCAGTATGTGTCAAGCTAACCATCCGCTTTATTCTTGCGACTCATTCTTAAAATTATCTGTAAGCGATAAAATTAAATTCATTAATGAAAAGAAGTTATGTCACAATTGTTTACGCGCTAGTCATTCGGTAGATGAGTGCTGGTTCGGTCCTTGTAAGCAGTGCAATAAGAAACATAACAATTTAATTCATGATAAATGTGACGACAATGCGAGTGTATCCACATCGTCAGCTGTTAATTTGAATTCACAAGCATCGCCGCAGGATACGACTAGTGCTAATTCTTTAAACACTACCACACTACATTCTGCATCTCACACAACACATCAAAGTACTACTCATTCATTATTAGAGACGGTACTGCTGTCTACAGCTTTAGTTGAGGTTGCAGATAAAAACAATAATTTCCACACTACCCGCGCTTTATTAGATAACGGTAGTCAGCATTGCTTTATTGCAGAATCTTTATGCAAACGACTAAAACTTAATTTAATACAGTCCACTGTACAAGTCTCCGGGGTAGGTAACTCGGTGACTAATTCCACGCAATCATGCGAAATTAACTTGAGATCTAAAACTACACAATATAGTACACGCTTTAAATGTTTAGTTTTAAATCAAATCACAGCTCAGTTGCCATCTTTAGGTACAAATTCACACATAAATATCCCTGAACATATACAGTTAGCAGATCCCAAATTTTATTCACCATCAGGTATTGAAATATTAATTGGGGCAGATAAGTTCTGGGAACTTTTAAATGACGGGCTAATTCGACTAAGTAGTGGTCCATATCTTCAAAATACTAAGTTGGGATGGGTAATATCGGGTTCGTTGTTGAATAATAAATCGTCACGCAACAATCGAATTCAATGCAATTACTCACAATCATTAGATACTCAACTTAAAAAATTCTGGGAGTTAGAAGAAATAGTTCCGCAAAATAAATTAACTAAAGATGAGTCTATATGTGAAAACTTGTTTGTGCAAACTACTTACCGCGATAACACGGGTCGGTTTTTTGTGCGCATTCCATTAGCCGAGTCTAGTGACACACTAGGAGATACGTATACACTCGCACTAAATCGTTTTCACGCACTTGAACGTAAATTAGATAAATCTACACCTGAATATAAAAAATTATATTGTGATTTCATGAATGAATATTTAAGTTTAGGACACATGAGTCGAGTCAATCACTATCCATCACCAAATTATTTTCTACCGCATCACGGTGTTTTAAGAGTTCAAAGTAGTACAACCAAACTTAGGGTGGTTTTTGATGGTAGTGCAAAATCATCATCGGGCAAATCGCTTAACGACATTCAGTATATTGGCCCTAGTTTACATAATGACGTTTTCTCAATTTTATTACGTTTTCGACAATTTAGATTTGTAGCATGCGCTGACGTAGAAAAAATGTATCGACAAATTAACATTCAACCGGATCAAAGAAATTTCCAGTTAATTCTTTGGCGTGAAAATAAATCGGACGAACTCGGTGTATATCAGCTTAATACCGTGACATACGGTACCGCGTCCGCTCCTTATCTCAGTATCCGATGCATCAAACAGCTGGCGTGTGAGTGCGAGGATGACGTCATAAAGCAAGTTATAGACGAAGATCTGTTTGTAGATGACTTAATTACTGGTCATGATAATAAACAATGTTTATTAGACATTTGTACTAAGGTAAATGATGTTTTAAAATCTGGTTGCTTCCATTTACGTAAATGGTTGTTTAATTTGGAGACTTCTACAACAGATCAAACAAAGGAATTAGCTTTAGGCGAAAATTGTTTAACTAAAACTCTCGGTCTTGGTTGGTTGAATTATTTAGATTTATTATATTTTACTACAAAGATTGATCAAACCTCCACTCATGTGACTAAGCGCGTTATCTTGTCGGTTGTCTCGCAGGTGTACGACCCATTAGGCTTGTTATCACCCTCAATCATAATTGCAAAAATTATTTTACAAAAGCTATGGCTTTGTAAGTTAAGTTGGGACGATCCAGTACCTAACAATATTCTACTTATGTGGAAAAACTTTATCGACACTCTTCAACATCTACAAAACATAAAAATTCCTCGTCATGTTAGACAAGTGAATACAAACTACACAGATTTACATATTTTCACGGACGCATCACAAGATGCATATGGTGCATGTGCATACATAAGTACATATAACGACAATTTACCAGTCACTGTTAGGTTACTTTGTGCTAAGAGCAAAGTCGCACCAATTAAACCAGTTACAATACCGCGACTTGAACTGTGCGGAGCATTAGTTGGTGCTAAGCTATATCAAAAAATAATTCAGTCATGGAGATTAACTTTTGACAACGTATATTTTTGGTCTGACTCCACGATTGTCATAAATTGGATTAAAATTTCACCTAACTTGTTAAAACCATTTGTTCAAAACAGAGTAGTGCAAATCAATGAGTTGACTGGTGAGTTGCCGTGGTTACATGTTGCTGGAAAAACCAACCCGGCTGATCTTTTATCTCGCGGGCTCACGCTCGACGCGCTTCAAAATTCAGATATTTGGTGGCACGGGCCAGCATTTTTAACCGAAATTAACACTCATTTTAAACAAAATAATCACGATGAAATTATTGAACTACATGATTTACCAGAAATTAAATCAAATGTTAATTCTTTATTTACACAATCAACTTTTACTAGTATTTTTACCTTTGAACGTTTTTCAAATTTTAATCGCATGAGACGTGCAGCCGCTTACTTGTTACGATTCATTCATAATGCACGCATCAAGGTCAAAACAGAACGTAGCACGGGCCCGCTTACGTCTAATGAATTAAGTAAATCCACTTTAGTTTTGGTACGCTTAGCACAACAAACGTCATTTCCAGTAATTTTTAATGCATTAATAAATAACTTACCTGTTAAGTCGAAAAATATATCTAGTCTTGATGTGTTCCTAGATTCTGATTGTATTATTAGAGTGGGAGGCAGATTAGGAAATTCTCACACCTTCTCCTATAGTAAAAAACATCCCATATTGTTGTGTTCCAAACATATTTTCACGCAACTTCTTTTCCGATTTGAACATAAACGTCTACTCCATGCTGGGCCACAATTACTTTTGGCTACAATTAGAGAAAGTTGGTGGCCACTCAAGGGTCGTGATTTAGCCAAGCAGACAGTGCATAAGTGCATTACATGTACCCGCCAGAAAGGGAAGGCACTATCAGTAAAAATGGGTAACTTACCACCTGAAAGGTTAGAACCAGGGTATCCTTTCTTGCTCTGCGGTGTAGATTATGCGGGACCTATGTTCATATTGAATCGCAAGGGAAGGGGTTCAAAACTAGAAAAATGTTATGTTTGCCTATTCATATGCTTCGCTACTCGTGCGATACACCTAGAATTGGTCACTAGTTTAACTTCTGAGGCATACTTATTGGCCTTAAGAAGGTTCTTATCTCGTCGTGGAAAACCCGCGAAAATATTTTCCGACAACGGAAAGACGTTTGTGGGCGCACTAAAAGAATTTTCTCAATTTCTAACTACTAATGAAACTGATATTTTAAATTTTGCTGCAGGTGAAAATATTGAGTTTAGCTTTATTCCTCCCTACTCACCACATTTTGGAGGTTTGTGGGAGGCAGGGGTTAAATCATTTAAACATCATCTCCGTCGTGTAGGAAACGTAAACCTCACTTATGAGGAATTTACCACTTTATTAACACAAATAGAAGCCCTCCTAAACTCCAGACCTATGTATCCCATGTCTTCAGACCCAAACGACCTACTCCCCCTTACACCAGCCCATTTTCTGATTGGCCGGCCGCTCGTTGCTCCTACCTACGAAGACCTCACAGCTGCAAACACTTCACGCTTGGTCCGCTACGAGCGCATCGAACAGATGAGGCAGAACTTCTGGAAGCGGTGGTCGCAGGAGTACGTTTCGGAGCTGCAGACGAGGAGTAAATGGCAGTCCAACACCGACACAATAGCACCTAATACTTTAGTGCTCATTAAAGACGACAATCTGCCACCCTTGAAATGGCATCTCGGACGAGTCATCAGCACTTCACCTGGAAAGGATGGACTGGCACGTGTAGCAGACATAAAGACAGCTACCGGAGTGATAAGAAGATCATACCCCAGATTGTGTCCGCTGCTAAAGGAGGATGAACCCTAACTTCTCTCCACATCTACCTGCTTCTCTTCTCTTCGTTGGAGGTTGTCACTCCAAGGCGGGCGGCATGTCTACGCATAACCATCATGAGCGAGCGCCCTACTACTACGGACAGGAGAGGGGAAGAGTACGGGGTGTGGTACCGAATTGCTCCACGCGCGGCGCGGTCGTCGCACAATCTATCGCCTGACATACACGCATACGCCGAACGTTGCTAATATTGTAAACCCAAAAATAATTCAATATACGCCTAATTACTATCGAAGAAGATTTTCATTCATCTCCAAAACATGTTTTTTTAAATAAATCAGTCAATCAGTAACTGCCACAAAATAGCGATTGTATTTCCTGTAAACATACCGTGTGATTCGTACCCAACAACAATCTACGTACTAGATCTTCGTGTTGCGTGTATGGACAAATGGTCCTTCGAGCCGGATCAGATTAGCATTAGTCCTAAGTATTCGGCAGCAGAACCGATCCTATGTTAATATATGATATTCTTCGACAAACGTACAGAGGTTGAGGTAGGATCTTACTGATTGATACTATGTGGTAATGGGTCATTGTAACGCGGAACAAGGGGGCAATAAACTTGCTATGATTGAATTGTTTTTCCCTGGTATTTTTTATTCTAATTTCGATTGTATAATAATCATTTATTTACTCAAACATTTTATAATCAAATTCTAATATTTGTGAAATTTCCGAGCTCTTCTCGGTCTCTAGAATAATTTTACATTAAATTGATTCCTTGTTTATCTAACGGTAGTTGAAATAACATACAAGTGTGGAGTGAAATGCATTATTCAAACTACCGAATGAAAATAGCTTGTATTTTTAAACGCGTAAGAACATGGAAAATGTTCTAACAAGATTGTTAGAACATTTTCCATAAAAAAAGAACCCGATAAATATTGTACTTTATATGTGCAGTTTCACACAATATATTTTCTTTTACTCGTGTTTTAGTTACGTGAACGATCGTGACCTTTAAAACCGTTAAAAATATTGAACTTAAACGTTTTGAGAGCACTTAAACTGCTTCTATTTTATACTTACGTAATGTTACGGCATTATTAATTACAGACTTAGTAAGATTTTCTTGTTTAACAGGCGATATCCATCATTATTGTCATTAGTTCGTAAAGCGTCAAGAACACTTAGTAAAAAGATTTATGTTTTGCTTACATTTTGATTTTATTGCATTGGGTATTTTACTACAGTACAAGAAGAGGTCATTGGCGTAATTAAAAGAGAGTCATGCTTTATGTAGGTCCTTAGATACCTACTTGATACTTTATGAAATATGCTTATCAGAAGCAATTTTGTATTCATGATTTTCTCAGTACCTATCATTCATTACTATTGTCTTTACAGGTCGTCAGAAGCTCGAAAGTCTAACATCCAGTCTTACCAAGGGGTATCGTATTACCCAGTTACTGGGTTGTGGATGTCAGATAGGTAGTAGCTCCATGTAAAATACTGGAATTCAGCTGCATCTGATTAGACTGAAAGCCAACCCCTTTATGGGAAAAGGCGAGGCAGATTTATTTGGTGCTTGCTGTATGTTTTCATGATTTAATTCAGCTAGCTGGAGAATATTGCCGATTTTATTCTCCACAAAATCTTTCAAGACTTTCTACGCTTGGAGGACTGTCGAATTCTTTGAAGTCAACTTCAAAGATTGCGTAAACATAATCTTGAAGCATTTTCCCAGTACATTTCCTACTCTGGAGAGCGTTTGCTCCAGTTTGTCATGTCGTATCGATTTTCCGACCAGCTGGCTAAACGCCAAGGGTAAGGCTGTAAGCACGATTGTTCTCATACCGTCTGGCAACTTGCCAAATGCCACAAAGTTGGAGTTTTAATCAATTAAAACTATGCTGAAGTCGCGTGTTGTTTTTGTTTCGTTGTCGTTATAGGAAACAATTTTTTTTTTGTAGGTAACGAAAAGTTTTTTTTTTGTATTAACACACAAGTACGTTGCACCTTGTGACAATTCTTTGCTTATACAAATATTAAGTTAAATTATTCTGGATGTGGTTGCCATGAATGTATTTGTATTATCTAGTAGTGTTGATTCTAATATAAACTTTCATTATGAAACTAAATGATGGCGCTTCAGGTTATGTACCAAAACACATGTTTCTTTGATCACCGTTACGTAAACACACCTCATTTTACAGAGAACATTATTCTGATTTTAGTTACGACCGATAGTTATCATTCGTCTCAGTACTTACTAAACTAGTACATTAATGACGCATTGTTTTGACCACGTGAAGATTTAGGTTTTCATGTAAAATAACTCCAAGAATTTTAGCTGCCAGCACGTTCATATTTAGTTTTTCTTCCTTCTTATTTTAAAAATCGTTCACCTACTTACTGGTTTGGAAAAATTTGCAATTTATATTTATGTCGGATTATTGCAGTGATCGACTTAAATAAATACGTGTTACACCGTCAATTGTGAAGTGCCCTCTGTACAATGCTGCGCATACGTCGAATATTTGCCACATGTTGTAGATCCAGTCACGGTACCTAATAGAGATACTGGATGAGTTACGAATGCGTATATTTTTACTTCTCTTACCTGAGCTGAGCGCAGTAGAACTGATGCGGGATAGCAGTTAGCACTCCCGCGCCGTCTCCGGTGTCGTTGTCGCAGGCGCACGCACCTCGGTGCTCCATGCGTTTTGCGAGCGTCTCTGCATCTCGGACGATCTGCGCAAACATTTTCATTTTTAGTATCGTTAATTAAGGCTCTTGCAAACAAAAATGACTAAATAGGTTAGGCGTTTGCAAACAAAAATGACTAAATAGGTTAAATCGTCATTTTGTCTCTGTCATCTTCAAATGATGGACAGAAAGAGAACGATACGAAAGTATTTGCAAATTAAATTTTTCGTAGACGGGGAAAACCACATCGGTAGTAGTTGTCCATATTTATACAGTGGTAGTACGGAGTTTCAGACTAAAGACTGTCAAATAGTCTTCTCATTTATTCTTAGTTCGGGGCCCGAAATGGTCTTATTAATGTCAGTAAGCGATAAGGAGTACGAAACGCCCGAATCTACGGACGAAGATAAAATGCGTATATTAAAAAAAAAAGCAACTAAGAGAGTTGGGCGATGGCGATAGTTGCTGGACGAAATTGAAGTAAATTGACAGACAATTAAGCGCAAATACTGTTTAAACTCTAAAGTCAAGCGTCAGAGTTCAAACTCATTTGTAAAGTTTAACAGATACGGGCGAATACGTCATCATATTCGGGAATTACCTAAATAATGATACATACGTCTTGATTATTTGGTCTACTCTTCTGAATGGTAGTATTAGCAAAATGGTCGTCTTCTCTTAAAATAGATATGGAAGCAGCACCAGTAAGCTTTCATTTGATTTCATTAGTTTAACTAGATTAATTGTATTTAAATTCTCCAAGAGACAAATGACTTTCAAATAAAAATTGGATCGAACCTGTCTACACAACTAAATTGGGTAGGTACCTTTTTAATTACTTTGGTAATGGCTACTTACAATCAGATTTGGGCAGCCTAATCAGTCAGTACAGGCCATAAGCTATACCGATAGTACCTACTATTTGTTATTCTGTGGCTATACCCAAAAAGGAAATTTGTTGAATAAATTTAAACCATAATTAAATACGGTAATGGTAATTGATTAGGTATTGATTTTATACTTTCTAATTTGGACCTAAACGTTTGGCCTTCATCATTGTGATTTGTAATGCGTAGCTTCCAAATCGTTACGAATAATATGCTCTGTAAATTGGAAGAGTGGCTGCCAAGAAAAACTCCACAACCACGCAGTATGCCTTTGAATAGTGTCCAAATACCATGTAGTTAGAATTGCCATTTTCTCCATAAAAAAATGGCGTCGCATTTTGACATGGCTTGCCAAATGCAGTTCACAAAATATGATTCTGCTTATGAAGGATTCTTTCTGGGATACTTAAACAAGAACTGGATTTTTAAACTAGTACACATTAGTTATCTTTTGGATGTAGCTTCAATCTATATTATTCTCATGATACTTGTCACTTTTAATCGACTAGCTTCTGCCCGCGGCTTCGACTACGTGGATGTCGAGAATGTAGTACCGGGATAAAAGGTTTCCTATGTACTAATCCAGGTTTCGAACTATTTGTGCCAAATTTCATCCAGATACATTCAGTAGTTTTTGCGTGAAAAAGGTACAAACATACAAACACTGTGAGTGTTTGTATGTTTGTTACTACACACTCACAAACTTTCTTTTTTATAATATTAGTGTGATATTTCGTTTTTGGATGCATATCAGGTACACTTGAGAAAATTCCCTACAGTTATTTGACGATGATCACTTCACAGAACATTTCCAACAACCTATGGCTTATCTACCCCATTTGGTTGTAAGCAGATCAATTACCATCATGTAGCTTCAAAGGGTCTGTGAATATTGTTGATATATAGATTCACTGGACAATGGCGAGCGTAGACAGCTCTCATCGCAAATTAATTAACGTGACTAGGCAACAAGAGATAGGGGTGCTCCCTAGTTGAGATCAAATTTCAGCTTAGGGCGTTGCTAGGGATTATGAGCCGGTCTGGCGTTTGGACGCCAGTAGTATTGACAGTGAGGATATTGTTGGCTATACAAACATGGAACAATGTGAGCGTCATAGAGCTTTTAAACAAAGTTCAAAAACTTTAAAACCCATTAACTGCCGGAACGAAGATCTACACGAGACACAATGCCGTTTTAATTGTGTACGACATAGCAAAAGGTTAAATTCAACGTGACTTCGCCTTTCCTACAAATAAGGAATTGAAAAGGAAACGTTTCGAAACTGAATTGTAAAACAGGAAAGGTTGCTCAAGATATTTCTGTAGTGCTTTTTTGGCTTCGATGTTATTGGGGGAAAATTTCTAAAGAAAAACGGTGAAGTTTTGTTCAACAAGGGGCTGCTTGTGAAGACATTTCTGGAGTTGAAAAAAAATTGAAAGGTTTCAATGGTTTTATAAGAAACGTACTTGTTAATGTTAAAAGAGCCGTGTTTTCTGAAAGAAACGTTGGATGAACATTTTTTTTTCCGAAATTGCAGCGTTCAAAATCTAAAGGTTGGTATGGTTGTGCAAGCGAGGTTCTTACTTTATGGGTACGTTTTCCGTCGATAGCAACTACAAATCCAACTCCACAGGCCTCGTGCTCGTTTTGAGGGTCGTACAAGCCTTGCTTGGGCGGCCCTTCCCACTCCATACCTGGAACAAAGTATTGGACATTAGAAATATTATTAGATAATAAATTAGGTATTCCATGGTTTGTTGGTGTTTGCCATTGCATTTAGATAGAACTAAAATAATATATTATTTTTATATATATTTCATTCATGGTGGGGAAGGAATATTTGAACAGGATAATTTATTTTCATTCAACGATGCATTTCCTATTCATTGAATAACATCTGAAACAAAGTTCTGTTGACGTTACCTACATATATTTCTATTGAATTTGTTTTTTTTTTTATATTCTGGAAAAACAATCTCTCAGAAATGTCTGTTTCCGTGGGCGCCTAATTAAGTATCTACCAAAGAGGTCTCGAAAATAGAAATAACCTCTCAAACTAATGTCTGTATGTCGTAAAATTAAATGTATTTATTCTTCAGAAATTGAGATTTTTTGGTATCAAAGTTATAATTCTTTTCACATAGAAATATACCTACAACTAGAAATTGCATTAGCCGTAGTGCAATTCATTCATAGAACGAACAAGCTAATTAGGTATGGCGTGTAAGCACGTGCAATGGTCATGTTCAGTGTTTTACAAGGCTTTAACAAAAACCATTTCGCCTTGTCCTAGAAACATCAGGTTCATTGACATTTCAACTATAAACAATATCGTTGAGAATAGCTGACTAGCACATAAGCCGGTTTGACTAGCGTGTTTATGACCGTCTAGTTTTCTTTGCGATAAAACTAGATCACCTACATCTAGCACGTTAAAAATAAAAATTCTGGAATGCCAGCTTTTGATGCGAATGTTTGTAGTTGTAAGTAAATATTCATTCTTCTTAGTAGCGTGTCGATGGCAATCTAGCGCATACACTTCCATTATTTTTTGTCAGGTGCTATTCTAAGCTCAGTGCCTCCAACACGCATACGTGTCGCCAAAATCCCTACTGAGTACCTTCAACACGCATTGCAATGTATGGAGAATAAACACGTTGAAGCCTCTGGCTTAGAATGGATCAAAATGTATTGAGCACGTGTGTGTGCAGGGCACTGCGGGATAGAACAGAAAACACACAGCTGTGTTACTGGCAGTGTATGAGCTAGATAAAGTCGGCCCAGAATTTTGCCACGAACCGGCCTTAGCGTCCATCAGTTCCTGCAACGTGCCAAACACCAACATTTACGCTCCGGGTCGGAGTTATCTGAGCAGGTTTGTTCATTCAAAGCGGTCGAAATAATAGATTTGAGTAGATTGATGATAGAAGAATCGAGATTTATGCTTGAGCAGGTTTCTTGCTATTTTGGACTATTGAATAAAAAACCGACCTCCGTCAAATCAAACCCTTTTCAACAACGCCTGCACATGAATAATTCTCATTTTTAGGGTTCCGGTCTTAAAGGATGCGTAAAGGGAACCCTATTACAAGCCCCCGCTGACCGTCTGTCTGTCAGTCGAGATCTCGGTTAAGTAGAAAGTTGAAATTTGTATTTCTATTGCTGCTATAAAAAAAAGTTCAAAATGAAGAATCCGCATAGAAGAAATGTTTTTATATAACTGTTGCACTTATGTTTAAAAAATGTGTAGTATTAAATACCATTGCACGATGGTACGGAACCCTACGTGTGCGAGTTCGACTTGCAGTTGGCCATTTTTTGTAAACAAAATATAAGAAATTCACCTAATTCTATTTCGACAAGGGCAAATACCTACAAATGTCGAATAACATAGTGGGTGCCTATGTAATATGGTTATTCCATTGTTTATTTATAAGTTGTTCGTATGACGTCCTGTTTTGAATGGTCAACAAAACATGACTGCAGTATCAGTCTATTTGTATTTACAGAAACCGAAACGTACTTGGAACATTTACAAAATCTTTTATTTAATTTGCCTTGGCTATACTATGTAGGTATGTAGTAGTCGAAGTAGCTACAGTATGACGGGTTGCGGACTAGATCGGAACACTGCCCGTCCAAATTAAGAACATTCCTTATTCGGATTTAATTCGGATTCGGGTCGGGTGTAGTGCGGAACCGCTCAGCATGCTATATATTTATGGTAAATCTAGTCGAGTCCGAGCGAAGGTTCGGTTTCGGTTTCAGCCCTGTTTCAGCCAAAAAGTGGCCGAATCTTCGGCTCGATCGTTACTGGTGTTCTTGTTTTGATAGCCCGTTATCAATTAATTTTTTACAAATTTAAAAACTACAATTTGATTTCAGAACCATAGCGCAGTCACGGTAATATTATCTATACAGTATTGTAACTCGGCCGCATCTTTGAAATAAATGCCTACAGCCGCGCGGTACGTAAACATGCGATAGGGCTGCCCTCGAGCATTTTAATTACATGCCTACTTTGTGTTTCCATTTAGTTTTGTGATTGTAAATATACTTTTTTATATAAACAAATAAAATACTTAGTGAATTGAATAGGAAGTGTTCAATAAAAATGCGTGTTGTTTTTTGATTGGTAGATTTAATTAAAAAACCATGGTTATGTTTGAATAACAAATCGGTCTCATAAATTTAATTTGCGGCCGAAAAAAATTTGCGCCTCGACTGAGACGTCTAATAAAAAACATAAAAAATCCGCATTTTAATATAAAGCTTAATTAAAAATTGATATGGGAAACATGCAACCAAAAACAGCACAATATATCCTACTCGTCATATTAAATATGTACTTGAACTCATTTTTTGTGAAAAAATCGCGTGGTTATTGTTAAAAAAACAACACACCGTCTGATCGTCACTGCGGCACAGTCGCGACTGTCCGCATGCCCAGCGCATGCCGCGTTCGAGGCGCGTAGGTATAGCTCGCGTTTCGTCCGTTTGTATGAAGTTGGAATACTGTATAGATAATATTACCGTGGCTCAGTGTAAGCTATCCAATTAAGGCGACCCGTAGACAAACAAAGTCAAGGTAGCACTCTAAACACAATACTTGCACTGACGACACCAGACGACATTGACGGATTGAGGTATTGCTCAGGTACAGTCACGAGCATAAATACCTTACCATTACCAAGATTCAAAAGCGGTTTAGACTTCAAAACAGGAGGAGGTTCTCAATTCAACTGTATTTCTTTTTTTTATGTTTGTTACCTTAGAACTTTCGACTAGGCGAACCGATTTTGATTTTTCTTTTATTATTTGAAAGCTTAGGTTTCCCGCGTGGGGTGTTATCTATTATATTAATTTTGTTTGAACAGTTTTAGAATTAGTTTCAATAAAACGTATTTAATCAACTTACTCTTTTTATCTTGATGACATACCTATTAGTACTTCAGGTCACTGTTCAACCGACTTCCGAAATTGTAAGTGATTTTTTTCAAGCCGGTTGTTTTTTTTTGTAAAAGAGTGTTATTTCCAAAAGTATTGATAGGAACATAGTCGTTTTCAAAATCACTGTAATTAAAAAGGTCTTTTCTCAAAATCAGTATTTATTCCATGAGGAAAGTTTTTGAATATTGCAATCAATGTAAGATATTTATGTTCGTGACTGTACCTAGTTATCTAATAATAATAACATGATGGAAAAATATTTCCTTGCATTGATAACATAATAAGAGGTAATGTCCATGTTGTCATGTCATGAATTAAAGAAGACACTATGGAGACCCGATGGTTGAATTAAATAATAAAATCTTTATTGTGCATGTTCTCTCCAAAATGGTAGGTAGGGGTCGTGATATTTCATCAGTTTTTTTTTAAATATTATGTAACAGGGGGTCAGTCCATTGCCATCAAACCATAGGAAGCATACGCCATACGCTGCCATGAACATGTATGTGTGTTGAAGGCACTGAGCTTCGAATAGCAGAAAAAATTGTGGCAGTGTTTGTGTTAATATTATATGTTTTTTTAAGTTTTTCTATGATGAATGTGATAAATTCGAAAACCGGTTTAATTTTACAATTTATTTAAACTTTTATATATTACTAAACTCATATCAACTTTGAACATGACCAAACTCAATTATCAAGTGATTTCATCTAATCAATGCGAATTGAATAACAGACAATGTGAAATGAGCGGAAATTTCCTTCAATTCTGCAAATTGATGTTATGTAACACCCATTTACAACAGTCGATCAACATAAAAATTAAATAGATTAAGTGAAAACGTTTTGATTGGGACTCTTATAGGCAGATCACAAATTAAAAACACAATTTTAATATATATCAAATGAAATAGCAATTTTTTTTTAAAGTCCTGTACTAGATCAAGAGGCAGCATGATACATGATAATATTAAAGAATATTCTTTCAATTGTGCGACAGTGATTAGTTGAACAAAATAACAAATGAATCTGCCTAGCCTTCCCAATTTTGTTGGGATCGGCTCCCAGTTTAACGGGACAGAGCGGAAAACCAGTATTTTACATAGCGCCTGCCTGTCTACCACAACCCAATAAAATACTCAAAATAACAATGAGCATGAGATACGAAAACTGCTTAGTTTAAAATACTGGTTTTCAGCTCTGTCTCGTTAAACTGGGAAGGCTAATTGTTATTTTGAGTATTTTCTTTCATAAAATGGGTGTGTGTCCATTGATTGTTCTTACAAAATCTTAGATTTATAATATCATGTTACTGCACTTATCAAACATTGACATGTTCTCACTATCTTAGTTAATTAGTACCAAGGGCATAAATTATAATCATTACGACAAGTAAACAAACAGTAATTTTATAATTATTGCCCAATTTGATGTGCAAATGAAAGCCAGATGATAAGTGACAATTTTAAGTACCTACTTTGACTTTAAATAAAGATTGGATTATAATCTGTCAGTAAAGATGGGTTCTGGATAATTGAGATTTAATGTTGTTATATGACTCTGTATGGTTTTTATCTTAATTACTGAGATTGTACCATAAAAAGGCATCACAAGATTTCGGGTTAAGGACTCATTGTAGAGGTTGAATTTGGAATTACTTTTCTAATTACTCATAATTAAAATTTTTTTTCATTCAAGATAAAATGTCAATTGGAACACAACATATTGTCAAAAAATCTCTAGTCTATGGTAGAATTAGAATTAAATTTTGTGTAGATACTGGCCATCACAAAGCATGAATGTGGATGTAAATAGGCGTCATACCTAGTTTCAATTAGCACTGGTATATTCTTCCGCTGTCTGAAATATAGATAGGTATTCTATATCTATTTCAAACAGAAATGTTTAAGATCTGATCTTAGGTAGAATAAAGTGTATTTTAAATAGTATATTGCCATATTATTTAAATGTTTGTATATTTTAGTACAAATGAATTATTCTTATTCTTCACACTCAAATGCAGTATGAAAGACAACAAAAATTATATTAATTGGTGCTTTTAAATGAAAATTTATAATAATTGTATTTATCCAGTGTTTTTCCTACTTCAATGACTAGTCAATGAAGTAGGAAAAATGCAGAGGGTTACTAATATAATTTAATTGCATAAAATTATGAACATAATACAAAATTATTAATATCATTAAGGTAATGCAAATAAATGAGAATATTATATACCTACATATTACAAGAATGAAAACAGTACTGTCTATACCTTGTCGGGACCAAAAATTCATACGATTTTTTTTTTAATTTAAAATCGGAATGTTAAGCAGCTGACAGATCAATGACCGCCAAATCTCAGGTCATTGATGGCGCTAAAAAAACCGGTTGTTGCGAAACAGAAAAATAGGTATTTCATTTGATGACATTGAAAATCGAACATAGTAACGGGATAACGATTACCGCAGAGTCTCAGATGCTAAAATGTTATTTTTATGGTACGCACGACGTAATTATAAGTAAATAGATAGACAAATGATTTCGGGCTATTTACGTACTGAGATTTTTATATATATTTACTATATTTTTATCAGTAAACGCAGCCGATTTATCTTGCATAGTTAGTATCTTCTTGCACAGTAGTTATATATGAACTACATAATGTGCAGCCGGCTAACAGGAAAATAGAAACATGAATTATATTCAAAAACCTCTGGTGTTAAAAAACTATGGAAAAGCGTAGTGCATAAAACACTGACTGAACTGTGATTAACCGGTAGCACAGATTTGTCACCACGTATGCATTGCATTACACGTGGAGAACGAAGTGCTTGCGAAAGACGTGCCGGACCAGACATAGCCCGTGAAAAAATCTAAAGAAACCTAAAAAAAAAATCCCTTACCTCAAAGTACTTTCGGTAAATTAAATGAACTTTTCTCGCCTCCAACACAACTTTAAGTTCTCACTTTCACACACAAATGTTATTAAATAACAACAGATGTGCTGGATGGAGAATTAGATCAATTAGGACACTGAAAAATACCGGCAAGCGCGTAGTGACCGCTCTACAGACGACTACGATAACCGGCAGAACGCGAATAACTGAAAGAGCGATTGAATGTGAACTGTGAAGTGTGAACTATTTCTGGCCCTCGATTTGGATTGGATTGGCTGGCGGTCGAGATTGAATGAACATAATAAAATGAAGAATCGTCTTGATTGGTCAATGGGTAAAATCAGTGTTGCCACAGAAATGTTTGCTTTTCTTACAAGACAAATGGTTATTTAAAATATTAGGTACGTTTTTGTCGTGACATGAAGTGAATGACATGAATAGTGATATTATATATTCTTACAAGGTTTAATTTAGTTACTGAACAAAAAATATATAATAAGTATTTTCAGGACACATCCGCCACAAGAGGCGGCCATAAGAATATTAACATTAACATTATACACACGTATAAAACCTAACTTATACTATACATAAATTCTTTTACACAATATAAAATAGAGAAACGAAAACAAATAACGTTTATCAGTGCATTACTTAAATGTAAAATTACATGTTTCATTGTATAGACGTAGATAAAGTCATAATTCTTATTAAATCACTTAAATAAATTAGAAATTTACGAAATAACTACACACCTATTTTTTTTAGATTATTCGTAAAAAATATTGTGTTAAGTTTCATTATACACTGTGGTATCACTGATCCGTCAAAATGTACAGCGATCGATTCCAAAGTTCTGAATGAAGTAGCTCCTTCACACGACACACAGTGGCCCAGTCAAAGATTACTTTAATATACTGGCAAGGCCCAATGGCCGTACTGACTGTACATTAGGTGGCTGATATAAGTGCCCTTCAAAAGCTCCAACCAAGATAAAAAGATAGCAATAAACATACAGTCATGTCCCAGACATAATGTCTGATGACCCTTCAAATGACTGCATTCGAATTTTCCTGCAATTAATTTTAATTTTTGCTTTCTTCTTGCAAGGGAAGAAGTGGCTCCGATTTCTTTTCTCTTAATAGTCCAGGACTTCAGGTTTACAAATAGTGTAGGTAAAACGATTAATAGGTACATTATTATGTTCCATCTGTTACAAAATGGTATGTGGCTCCCTAGACTCCCCGCACGAATGACTGAAGGCTCGGCTCAAATGAGCTACCAAGTCGGTAGCGCGTTTGTGCCGTGTATTGGAATTTAAAATATTTATCTAAATGTGAATGTGGTTCTTTTTTCATAACGCCTAGAGAAAGAAAATAGCAATGTTGTAAATTAGCGTTTAGCCTTACTTTTTCTGTGAGTAGGTACCAAATGAAACGACTTTCTTCCAGTAAACTAGTAGGTAGGTAAAGGTACTTTTTTTTTGAGGGTGGGAAATCATCAAATGACCCCTCCTGCTCTAGGTGGAGTGGAAGGGAGTGTCATGTTCCTTCCTTAGCCCTTTATGTTCCGGGGTAGCGGTAACCCTTTGGGACAATCCCACTGACCCAGCAGGCTTCGGCTTAAACAGGTCCCTTCCCAAATTACATCACCTAAGACTTTCTTCCGATAAACGAGTACCTACCAAAAACCATTCCCGGAAACAGTGGTGTCTATTATTTCAGATTCTTTCCTAATACCTAAACCCACGGTAGGTTATTGCTGGCCCAACAACCCCGGGGCATTGACATATGTACGATGCAACATAACGGTAACCAGTAGTCAGCCTACCTAATGCACTTAGTAACCTGGTAGCTACCTCCTGGCCAGGGTAACCCCGTTGTATCTGCTGTGGTTATTTGCAAGTCTTGCAACGAGAATTTCGCAATGCAAGGTATGATGTTTACCTGTAGAGAGAATCAATGCGTCTTTGATAAACTGTATGATTCGCATGGAAAACACCGACACATTACGTATTCCGCAAAGCATGGGTACACTGCAGGGTGTCGTTTCATACCACTGCGAGGATCGCCCAGAGGACACGGTAGAACATACGGTACAAACCTGCCCCGCTTGGGCGGAGCACCGCCGTGTCCTCGTAGAGGCGATCGGCGGCGACCTCTCGCGCCCGGCCCCGGTGCAAGCCATGGTCCGGGGCGTGAGGGAGTGGGAGGCAGTCACCTCCTTCTGCGAAAACGTCATGCTCGCGAAGGAGGTGGCGGGATGGGAGAGAGAAAGGTCCTCCCGTCCCAGCCACCGCAGGAGACGCCCCGGGCGTCGGGAGCCACGTGACGACTCCCGGCCACCGTAGGCGCGGGCCTGCGGACGGTGAGTAATGGGTGACTCACCGTCCGATCAGCACCAGACCCGTGCCGGACGGCGCGTATATGTTCCACGCGCGCCTCAAAGAGATGTCAGCATATGAAGGGGCCCCTCAGGGCCAAGCCTGCCGGGTAAGCGGGATTGTCCGAAAGGGTTACCGCTACCCCGGAACATAAAGGGCTACGGAAGGAACATGGACGGGTTTTAGTCAGTAAGAGTCTGACACTCCCTTCCGCTCCACCCAGAGCGGGAGCGGTCATTGGATGATTTCCCAGCCCTAAAAAAAAAAAGGGTGTCGTTTTTTTAATTAATAACCTAGGTTTATCATCATACTAAAATATTCCGTTTTTACCGTCACTATATATAATTAAGATTTCATTATTGGGAGGTTCTATCAAATGACGAACGTTAACTTGTTAGGGACTATGTGTTATGTTATGATGCTGGATTATCCGAATGATTCTATATTGTAGCAGTCAGAAAATACGATGAGAATAAAAATATGAAAACGTCATTCCGCGATAAGCGAATCCGACGCCAGTTCATAGACTTCATTCACCATTCGGTCAGTCAACCGATCACGCGCGAAAGTTGCGCACGTTCGTAATTCGTCGTTTAAATTATTATTGACGAAATAAAATCTATTTTGCGCAACACTTGCCTAAGAAACAAAAAACTCGCCTACAAAGTTTTACCCGAGGGTTTCTTATTGATTTTATTGGGTTAGACGGCCAGTTGAGATCCGTTGTAATGCACAAATTCTGTCCAAACAACGTGATTTTGTTCTAGTCTAGTGTTTGTTGTACAAATAATTACTTTCGCGCTTTCGAAATTCGAATTGCGTAGTCTTTGGTATTCCTGGGACTGTGCAGTTTGCAGTTTGTTAGGAAAATGAGTCTGAGCCGATTGTGTCGTGTCGTGAAGTGCGATTTAGTGAAAGTGCAGTCATCTAGTGCGTTGGTTTCTAAACTTTGGGGACCTTGTACTAGGGAAGTGAATACATGCAGCACGCAGCGAGCTAGTGTTGCACAACATAACTCAAAGCCAGACTGGAACCGAGCAGTGAGTGAGGCGGAGAAAATTGTGGGATATCCGACCTCTTTCCTGAGTCTTCGATGGGTATTGAGCGACGAGATTGCGAACGTAGCGCTCCACCTACGCAAGCTGGTCGGGAGCAACCATCCCTTGCTGAAAACAGCTAAGTACGTGACTCATACTCGTATCATTGTTAAACGAAACTTATAAAATATTCAAATGAACCACATATGTAATTATAATAAATCAATAACCTGGCTAAGGGCTGATTTTTCAACCGTTAGATAAGTTTTATTGGAGGAATAAATATGACAGTTTGACGGCTTTTGCATAGAAAATATATCAAACTGCAATTTTTAGGGTTCCGTCTCTCAAAAGAAAAAAACAGAACCCTTATAGGATGGCTAAGTTGTCCGTCCTTCCAATACCTTTTAAGTAGCTGTGACAAAATCAAACTTCTAAGTCAGCGCAATCAAAAGTAGTGAATTTGTGTGAACTTGTACTTAAGTATATACCTACAGGTTTGTACGGAACCCTCGGTGCGCGAGTCCGACTCGCACCGACCATAAAAGACGCACTGCTAATATACGTAATAGTTTTCTTCCGTATTGTGCGTGTTTTCCAATATAATTTTCTTTCGTTTACACGCACCATGCAGAAACCGAAACGCGACCCGAAACGCGGAATGTTAATGGTTTTCACACTGCCACTAGAGCGCCTTTCAAGATGGTCATATAACATTTTATTTCAATGCTTTATTATTTCGAAGTAGCAATAACCAGGAACATTGTAGAATAAAATTTGCATAGACACACTATAAATTGCCATATTGCTTTTACTTTATAAGGTGTATAATTAAACCTTACACATTCGTTTTATGACTGCTTTACCAAAACATAATAAGAACAGAACAAAGATGCATCTACATGCAAATTCCAATAAAGTCCCACCATGCTTCCTCACTTTCCGCAATTTTTGGTCCTCTTTGGGGCAGAGTTTTAGGAGTAGGAGTATTGACTCCCGGCCACCGGGGTGAGTAATGGGTAGGTCACCGTCCGGTCAGGACCAGGCCCGTAACGGACGGCGCGTAACTATGTGTTCCACGCGCGTCTCAAAGAGATGTCAGCATTAGAGAAGGGGCCCGTCAGGGCCAAAGTCTGCCGGGTTAGCGGGATTGTCCGAAAGGATTAGCGCTACCCCGTAACTTATAGGGTTTTTTTTTTTTTAAGGCTGGGAAATCATCCAATGACTGCTCCCGCTCTGGGTGGAGCGGAAGGGAGTGTCAGACTCTTACTGACTAAAACTTATAGGGCTAAGGTAGACTCAATAATGCTTGAGTATTGAGTGAGTTTCTGTAATATGAGTGACGAGGGCATAAGAGCTACCACTCCCTCAAAAAAAAGGGCACTATGAGCAGCAAAGAAAACTATTTTTAGATTCTATTTTACTTTGCCATGAATTCAACACCCGAAAATTTAAAACGGCAGCCTTTTGTGATTACCATTATGACAGCTCTGGTACAGACAGTCTTAGACAAATGGCGTAGACTGGGTAACGGGGGTAAAAAAAAGAATCATAGATTAACAGAAGAACTAATTACAGAGCTACGACGTAAACACTAAAAACAAATGGCCATCATAAAATTCATTATAGTCATTTGTTTTTAGTGAACAGCCCGACTTTCAACTATACTGAAGCTAAATAGAAAGTTTGTATATACCGAAATTGACTATTTACTCAATCATTTGTACACATGCACGCATGTCTAACACATCCCCACACGTCTTGTGTAACTTAAACCATGCGTATGACTGTCACACTTCATTCACATGAAAATATCGAAAAATCTTATTTAACCTTTCATATGCCGTAATTGACTATTTGAAACGGTAAAAAATAAAATACGAAATCACATAGAAAAAAAACCGCTCGCCTTAAAAACTTCCATCACTGTACAGAAATTAAATATTATGCGAAGATATAATTGTAAAATTGCATTTAATGCTAATAAGTATTCCATTTGATTCTAACAATCTGTGACGTCATATTGTTATATTTCATACAAATCACGTAAAAATGCCGCGTTTTGACAGTTCATAAAATGTAACGTTATTGACTACCCTTTCAAATACCCGATTACAGACACAATTAAAAAAGCCATTGTGTCTCGCGTAGATCTGCGTTCCGGCAGTCAATGGGTTAATAATATTTTTTTATACAACGCACAGACAGCCTAACTGGGTCTAAAATAATTAATAATTGCACAAGAGTTCCCTTTGTAACGAAGAACAGCAATATGGAAGATATTTTGAAAAATTAATCCCCTAAAGGGGTTAAATAGGTAATTAAAGTTTGAGAATAAAATTCGAGGTTTTGTCAGTGGGAAAACTCATCGGGCGCACTGTTTGTTAGATCATAATTATTGAATCCAAGATTTTATAAAACTGGAGTGACTTGAATTTGGTGTCATCTGCCAGCTTTTCTGCTTGCAGCTTCGCCCGCATGGTCGGCAATTATCTCACGAGATAATTACTTCCGGGATAAAAAAGTATCAGGTTATAAAGTTTCTTTCTGCCAAACGTCCAGATGGAAGGGTTACTGCTACCCGGAACATAAAGGGCTAAGGAAGGAACATAGGGTAGGGTAGGGTATAGTCAGTAAGAGTTTGACACTCCCTTCCGCTCCACCCAGGGCGGGAGAAGTCATTGGATGATATCCCACACTCAAAAAACAAAAACCTCCAGATCCGTTCGACTCTAGCGTGTTTGAGTAACAAACATCCAATCAAACCACCATATTCTCCATCTTCAAGTATTGCCCGTGTTCAGTATTTATTCATAACTGATAAACTCTTCTTACTTACTTACTTAAGTAGTGGTCTTTCCTGTGATTATATCCAAGCTATCATCATCATCCTTCTGCTCTTATCCCAATTTATTTAGCGCATCTTCTTCATCATACATTTGAACCAGACCTTAACTATATCATCTTTCAAAAAATCTATTAATCGTTTCTGAGGTCTCATTTTACCCTTTTCGTTAAAGCTTTATTTGTATTTCTGTTCACACAAACAAAGACTCATTATCTGCTTTTCTGTTGTTGTTTCCTGACGAGCAATATTGTTGTAAAAAATCACAGCAAAACTTTTTATTCGTAATACACATACCATAATTTAAGTTTTACGAATCTTGCATGTAATTTGTAAATGATAACGATCTCAATGTGCATTTACTGCACAAGAATGCCACTAATGTAAATTGCAGTATTGTTCTCTACTTCAATATGGTATCGTATTGCCCAGTACCGGAGTTGTGGAGCTGTGGAGGTCAGATAGGCTGTTGCTTCATGTAAAAATACTGGTATTCAGCTGCATCCTATACTAAAAGCCGATCCCAATGGCCAACATAGTTACTTTGGGAGAAGTATAGGTATATTTAATTACGATAATAATGATGTTCTCTACTTCAGCAAGAATAATTACCCATAATGCAAGTCTTGTCTATGCTTTTTTTACTCCGGGGTGGAAAATCCCTATGGATGTCCTCCGTCCAGGGGGACTCTGTCAAACTCTTTGTGCCACAAAGGCTGAAAAGCCGAAACAGTTTTTTAAAGTGTGTCGTTCCACTTACTGTCGAACCAAATAAAGAAAGACTGAAGCTGTGGCGAGACGGTGCTTCTTTGCCCACTCCATTCATTCCACCTGCTGAACGTCTCCCTCCTGGGTGCGACTTGCCTTGGTCAACCTGGAAGACTTTAAACAGACTCCGGACCCAGGTTGGCCGAAGCAAGGAGTGTAAATGTGGTGCTGTTCCACAAACGATGGGACACTTAATCTCGTGTCCTGCGTGTCCTGCCGTATGCACGTTACAGGAACTGATGAACGCTAATGATGCCGCCAAACACGTAGCCGAATTCTGGGCCGAGTACATTTAGATTGCCATCGACACGCTAAGAAGAAGAAGACTGACTAAAAACCACCCGGGGTGTTCCTTCTCACACCAGGGGGTCTACTTCCTAAGCACGAAGTCCGTAGTTTCGGCCTTCGTAACGAGCGTTTCCTACTCCCTAGCAGCTTCGGACGGATGATTCGTCCGGGGCCCGAACGAAGAATGAACTACAACATGATTTGACATTTGTACCTACTCCCGACGTGAACCGAACCGGGTGTCACGGGAACGCATGGTACTTCCACAGCCCCCGGAAATTTTGTTTCTTTTGTTATATTTGAGAATGCTCATGTTCACGATTTCTCAAAAATTCTGCTTCTACTGAACCGATAAAAAAACTTCAGAGAAATGCTATGGTAGCATTTGGATCTGATGTGCACTAAGTGGTGCACAGTGTACAGTGTTATCTAAGGGCGTCGTCAGATGTGCTTTGACAAGGGCATGTAATTTTTCTTCGACACAGATCTCGATATCTTCACCAAATTCTTTCAAAGTTATTCTTTAGTTTGTAAGAGCATCAGCTTGCTAGTACAATTATGTAGTCTTCACAAACTGAATCGTTGTTTTTTGTTCTAACTTAGTAGTATATGAAAATACAAGTTACCTTTGTCTATCATACGTAACACATCGCGTGCAGAGGTTACTACCGATTGGCGATCAATTCGCATTCCTCATTGCAACACTGCACATCATCGCTCAGTTAATCGTTTATGCTACATTGGTATTAATATTCCTTCTACATCCTTTACTTTAATATCACGCACATTTACGTCATAAGCTTTTTAGTTACCCATTTTTTTTTTTTAAGGCTGGAAAATCATCCAATGACTTCTTCCGCTCTGGGTGGAACGGAAAGGAGTGTCAGACTCTTACTGACTAAAACCCATCCATGTTCCTTCCTTAACCCTTTATGTTCCGGGGAAGCAGTAACCCTTTCGGACAAGCCCGCTTACCCGGCAGGCTTGGCCCTAAGGGGCCCCTTCATATGCTAACATCTCTTTGAGGCGCGCGTGGAACATATACGCGCCGTCCGGCACTGGCCTGTCGGGCGGTGAGTCACCCATTATTCACCGTCCGCAGGCCCGCGCCTACGGTGGCCGGGAGTCGTCACGTTGCTCCCGACGCCCGGGGCGTCTCCCGCGGTTTAGTTACCCTTTCCCTATATGTATATATAGACATTTTCTTCAGAAGATACCTTCTGAAGAAAATGGTCCCCTCTTCGTCTTCTCTTGGCTCTCCAACTTCTTCTTCTTTTCGTGTGGTTAGTGACCAACCTGGTGACAGAGTTTTTAAGCTGCCCATGGGCCTCTGACATAGCATCACATGCTGTTGAGAAATATCTCTCAGACATGTTGGTTGCCTCACCATGTTTTTCTTCGCCGATTTTTAAGCAAGTGATAATTATACAATACGCACCTGAATCGGTAAAATCAGAGGTGCGTGCCTTGGGTTCGTACTCGAGACCTACACTTGGCAGTCCAACGGTCACACCACTAGGCTATCACTGCCGCATCTCCAACTAACATGTAATCATAACGCCTTTTCTGAATTAATTAAGTTCTACAATTTAATGCAAAACAGATAGTCTTGATATCTAGCAAGGCGTTGCAAAATTTTCTTGTGAAACATTAAAATGACCGTGCGAGCATCTGTCAATACGCGTGCAATCTTTAAATTCGACCTAGATTTACGTGAGAGAAGTTTATTGTATCCTCCAGCTATATTGGTGGTTTCGTAACTTGTAAACACACATGTGAATCGTACATGTCCTAAGAAGGACGCAGCATCAATGGGGTCTTTAGGTGATATCGTGCATCCTAAAAATGCTTAAAACGGTATAAAATTTCCTGAATAGGGAGGTACCTAAGACATGGATTAAAACAATATTCATGAAAGTGGTTACGCTGATCAATTAACGTGGGCATGCGGTTGACCAAGAGAAACCGGAGCAGAGCTAAGAAGACTCTCCTCACAAATAGAAAGAAGAAAGAAAGAGAAAATGTTTATTTTTTTATAATAAAACTAGCTTCTGCCCGCGACTTCGTCCGCGGAAAATTTCTTGTTTTAACATAAGAAGTAAGTCGAAAAAATACTTTTTTAAAACATAAAACGAAATATAAAAGTTAAAATACAAAAGATAGGAATATGGTGTCGCGGACTTTTTTGTAGAAATAATTAAGGCAATGTATGGCGAAAATTGAAAGCAATGTATGGCAACCCGGTTCGGGTTGCCATACATTGCTTTCAATTTTAAACAACTGTTTAGGCAGCGCATGCAAATAATTCTGTTTTCACAGGTATTTCTTTCCGACTTGCTAGACTAAAATTGCGATAGCTCGGCTAATATGTATGATATAAATATAATTTATAGCCTATAGCACTCAGGAATAATGTAGCTTTTTATTGGTGAAAAAATTTTTGAAATCGGGTCATTGGTTCCGGAGATTACCCCCTACATACAAACTTACAAACTTACAAATTTTACCTCTTTATAATATTATTAAGTATAGAAGTATAGATTATCTAAATCTATAATTCCTTGTGCAGAAACCTCATCTACAATGGCAAGAACAACATGCAAGCATGGGGGCTCATCGTGCTGCTGGTATCGAAGGCAGCCGGCCACAGTCCTGAGATACCCGACATGGAACAGGATAAGGCAGCTGGAGTTCTGCACAGGTGAGCTAAACATACAATAAATACTAAGAATGATTTTATAGTATGCTGAAATAGGAAACCTAAAGACATATTTTGTAGTCCTAAATAATAAGCTGTATGAGAGATCATTCACAAGTTAACCCAGCTATTAGTTATTAATTTATCATGCTGATAGGCAATTATTTTGCTATGACACGTTTGAAGAAAATATTGTAATCAGTTCAATTTTAACCAGGCAATTTATAAGAATACGTCATATTAATATCTATTTAACACACTAAAAATGAAAAAAAAAACCAGCCAAATAGGAGTCTCTATAAAAACGGCAAAAAATCAGGTTTGTTGTTTGGGAGCCACTTAATAATTATTTAATTCTGTTTCAATAGCGGCAACAGAAATACATCATCTGAAAATTTCAACTGTCTAACTATCACGTTTCATGAGATACAGCAGTTTGAGGGTAGGAATTTAAATCCAAATATTAAACCGATCATTCTAAATATCAGTTTCATCACCAGCAGATACATTTTCAAGCCTTTAAGTAGAAAACGCGGTTACTTTCCATTCAATATTTTACGAATCATTCAATTATATGTTTTTAAACGACCTCTATGGAGAGACATTTAAGCGTGCAATTTGCTGTGCGCCAACAAATTATTAAAAGGGCACTGGCCAGTCGAAGGTTCATAAGTGAAAATTCTACTTCCTTATTTATGACTAGCAATAAAACTTCCTGATGATACAACGGACATGACTGGTGTATTCAGTGATTAATTGTTAAGATATGTATTTATAAGGCATAGTGATATTCACGCTCTTGATGCTGATGTATGACTCTGAGATAATTCGCGGTGACATTATCGTGAGTTTAATAGTTTCGAGTTCTGACTGCAATAACTTTGCAATCCGGCCTTTTCATCTTAGCTCTACTACTAGGGAGATGGGTGATGACGCAGAAGAAAATTAGTAACATACCTGGAATACAAATATGTAGTTTATTTGTAAAAAAATAAATATTTTTTAGATAATTAATGTACGATCAGCTAATTATCACTTGTCCTAATAATCCATTGTTTGCTAAATGTAATTACCTTTTTCTAGTTTGTTAACAGGTTTAAAACCAGGGCTTATGCTGACGCTTAAACCTTTTGTTTATTATAGTTTTGTGTATTCACCACTACTACTAGCTGTAATACTTTTCTATTAGTTTATTCCATTCTATTCTTTATTTCTCTTTAATAAGCTTTTTACTACATCGCTAGTGATAGAAGTATGCTTATAAGCAAATAAATGTTTGCACTATAAAGGGAGGTACATAAAAAATCTACATATATAAAGACTGCGATTTTCTTTCTCTAGTCGCTACACAACCTATGTGCTTCATCAGTAGGTATATGCCTAAAGTGATAGGCCTTTTGATCATGTAAGCATTCGATTCGTATAAACTATTTATCTATGCACATGTAGACATGGAATCGGGACACGAATGCCGTTAACTTAACTTTCTATGTGACCAGTAACGCACAATGCAGTTTGACGTTTGTTATTCTACCTCTGTAGAAAAACACGGTAATGCTAAATGTTAGAATTTACGATCCCAAGCCATGCACCTGCTTCGAGTAAGCATTTTAAAGCTATGCTATTTAGGAGATGTGAAAGAAAAAAAATAATATTCAAGAATAGTTTTCACAGTTCTATCTTAGGATCATGCTAGCTTTTTCCACGGGTTCGGTCATGTGGAGAAAATTATACCACGGAAACGTCCTGCCGTGATCACAATCGTCCCATATATCCTAAGTCAGATCCATATGCCATCGAAATCCGTTCAGCCGTTAACGAACTCACTTCCACATTTATAATATTAATTAGGAAGGTAGGAAGTTCGCATAAGGATTAGTTAGAATAACTTACTGCCTGTCTATTCTGTAATAATCTCACGGTGAAAACTTAGATGAAGTGAGTTCTCATTCCACCTGGTGCTAGGGGCTGAAACTATTGACAGACCACTTGAAGCTCATCTCACTTAAGTTTTCCGGGAGATTGTTATAGAACACATCGGCTGTTATTGATAAGGATTAGTTGATCGCGATTTCACTGCGAGCAATTTCGCGTGCGAGCAGCAAGCAATCAGTAATAAGTCTCTTTCTCTCCCACCAGCCAACGAGCCCTCGCCGAAGTGACAGAGATGATCCGGACCTCCCACTTGGTGCACAAAGGCCTGGTCAACATGAACTCCCGGCAGCCCATAGCTGCTGAGCCTGACGACATGATGTTCGGGAACAAGATAGCTCTGCTGAGTGGAGACTACTTGCTGGCTAACTCTTGTTCGGAGCTGGCTAATTTGAGGTGAGTGAGCTGATTGGTGTGGCTATGTTGTCGGTATTGATATTCGTTGCTTCAAGGTAAACTTTTGAATGCCAGAGCATAAACGCGTTCAGGGTGCTATTGAGGCTGCCTCGCTACTGCAGCGCATCAGGGATGTTTGCGGACGCACATGTGGATTTTTACTTTGCCACTATGCGTAAGCTCTGTGTGTCTCTGGTGCGTGGTGTGTGGGGTGGCAACAACAGTATCCTGTCTCATATTTCGAGTAGGTTGGACTGTCCGTACATCGTACGTGAATCGCTGTTGCGCAATTTCCCATGGAATGGTGCAGCCGCGGTGAAATGTCGGACAGTACTGCCGCTGTGTTTTTATATACATTGTTAATAATATTATTATAATTACTAACATAGGATAAGTTTACTTACAATTGAGTCATGGTTACTTTAAAAATAAATTGAATTGAATAAACGCACGCGCGTGCCCTCCACGCCAAGCTACAAATTTATTACTGCTTGTTATCACGAATTTTCCAATATCCATGGTGCTTTGTAATTGGTTTCATGTCATTAAATACGTGCGAGAGCTTAAATTTTTAAGATATCTTTATAAACACTCACAAAAGTAATGATTTAATTGTTTATTTCGTGTAGTGTTGTTGCCATTGTCATGTTTGTGACGTTGGCGTCCAGGGCATGCACTAGCCTGTCACGTATATGTGACAATGTCGTTCATAAGGTTAAGTTAAGATCAGTGATGGCCTGGATGGAGTTGTGGGTTCGCCCAGACAGGCGCTTTAGTTTGTGTCAACACGGTAATAGAAAACATCGTGAGGAAACCGGCATGTCTTAGGACCAACAATTCGAAGGGACATCTACCAATCCGTAGTGAGCTAGCGTGGTGGGTTACGACCTTCTCCCTCTTACTGAGAGGAGGCCTTTGTCCCAGTACTGGAAACATTATGCATTGTTAAGATTAATGTCTGCGTAATCTTATTTCTTTTTATGTTTAAATGTCTTTTAACTTTAAGCACCGTTTATAAATAATCTCTTTATTTTAAGGGATTTATGATCCTGAATTTTTCATTGAATATTCAACCATGTCATCCTCAGTAGGATGACATGGTTGCATGTCGACTTGCAATAAGGTCCCTACCTATAAGGTTATTGCAAGTTGTTTGGAGTCGGCACTGTAGGAATATTTTCTTCCATGGATCTATTACTAGTACTGCTAGCTATCATGTGAGCCGTTAGTTGTTCCTTTTTAGCCTTAATCATGCAACCTGCTTGTAGTTTGTGTTGGCTTTCGTAGCTGGAATAAGTACGAATGTGAACAGACATGTTCCGGGGTAGCGTTAACCCTTTCGGACAATCCCGCTGACCTGTAGTCATATTTAGTTAACAGCAAAAGTAATACCTTACAGATGTTCCCATTCTCCAAATCTCGACTATCGGACAGTGAGAGAATGGGAGTAGCTTCGTAATCAACAAATTTTTTTTGCTTGTGTAAAATCGAATCGGCATCCAAATGTGTTGTTACACGACACGTATGTAAATGAGGCAGATTATCTAGGTAAGAGGTCGCATAAATCTTTATTTCGATAGATTACGAAGCGGGGAGCTAGCCGTGTTGAAAATGTATGATAATTGAGTAGAGGCAGAGGGGCGACAACAACTCAAGCGAAGATGTATATAATATAATCGTATAGGTGTTACACAATATATCTTGAAGTAAGCGGCGATATATGAGACTCGGTATAAACGGAGAATATCATAATACTGTTGCCTTTTTTATGTGGGTGGGAAATCATCAAATGACCCCTCCCGCTCTGGGTGGAGCGGAAGGAATTGTCAGACTCTTACTGACTAAAACCCATCCATGATCCTACATTAGACCTTTATGTTCTAGGGTAGTGGTAACCCTTTCGGACAATCCCGCTGAAATACTGCTGCCTCGGAAGAAAACGACACTTAAGATCCTTAATTGATTTTTCTTTTAGTCATGATAGGTATTTAGTCGGTCTCCTTTGAAGCTATGAAACCACTGGCCAATTGCGTATCGGACCAATGACAGGTTATACATTTGAGTTTGTTTATCCGAAGAAACGAAATTAACGTTGTAGTTTGAAAAACATTTCCTCCCATACATCGTTTAACGCTCATCGTTATACAAAATTCTGGTAAAATAATTGCCGCTTATTAAAATCTTTTGGTCATAGGCCTATTGCCCTGACGACCATGGCACATGCATAGATTTCATATCGAGAGAAAACTTGGAAAGTTTCTCTCGAAAGGTTACATTGTAAATGGAAATGATTGGATTGTCCCATTGTGATGGGAAAGACATGGCATGAAAGTTATGATGCGAAAGTTTTGAAAGAGTTTTATACATGGTGACTTGTAATTTGACGTATTCCTTTCAGGATAGTGTGACCCATTTGCATCAATAAAACACCCCCAGTAAAGGTTTAGTTATATCTCACAAAGACACCGTGGTGGCACCACCATGATGGCGCTGCCGGCAAAAATCTACGCAGCTTTATGGTGGGTCTTCTTCTTCTTATCGTGTGGTTAGTGACTAACCTGTCAGAGTTTTTAAGCTGCCCATGGGCCTCTGAATTAGCTTCACATGCTGTTGAGAAATATCTCTCAGGCATGCCGGTTTCCTCACGATGTTTTCCTTTACCGATTTTTAAGCAAGTGATAATTATACAATACGCACATGAATCCGTAAAATCGGAGGATATGGTGGGTATCTCACCGGGAGACCAATTGGTTGCGCAACCAGCCATACATTTATTGGCAGTGCGACCATGGTTGCGCAGTTACTGGTGGCCTACTGGTGAGTGACCTTCCTGAGAAAGCAACCTTGACCAGGGAGTAGAACATGAATCATGTACAAACCACAAAAACCGCTTCTTGGCATGACGACCTGGGTTTTTTTTTTTAAGGCTGTGAAATCATCCAATGACTTCTCGCGCTCTGGGTGGAGCGGAAGGGAGTGTCAGACTCTTACTGACTAAAACCCATCCATGTTCCTTCCTTAGCCCTTTATGTTCCGGGGTAGCGGTAACCCTTTCGGACAATCCCGCTTACCCGGCAGGCTACATCTACATCTTAGGCGCGCGTGGAACATATACGCGCCGTCCGGCACGGGCCTGGGGCTGATCGGACGGTTTCTTTAATCCTGGGAGGCTAGGAAGTAGTGGGATAGTAGCATCAACCACTTAAATAATTTGTTTTATCACTACATAGTATAAAACAAAGTCGGCTTCTCTGTCCCTAATCCCTATGTACGCTTAAATCTTTAAAACTACGCAACGGATTTTGATGCGGTTTTTTTAATAGATAGAGTGATTCAAGAGGATGGTTTATGTGTATAATTTGTCGACATATTTGGCGGGCGAAGCCGCGGGCGGAAGCTAGTTATTACATAATTTGTAAATCTTTCAACCTTTTCCAAATTCGATTTTCGCCAGCATTATATACAGTTTCATCGGCACCTATAAATATTTTCTTACAGACGGCAGCTAGCGACTTTGTTTTATACGATGTAGAGATTTAAAATCACTGCAAATCTTGTTAGTATTTGGAAATGATGAGTGTTGACACATTGTTAAACCCTGTACACAATCCAGCCGAGACGTAACGCAAGATGTTACGTTTAACTTCAACATTATGCAACGTAAAGCGATGATGCTTAACTTTGACGGCTATAACAGTGAAAGTTAACACGACGTTTATAACTATTAGTATCCATGTGCTATATGCTTTTAATGGGACAGTGACTTGCAGGTTTATGTTAAACTAGCACGTCATCCGCGTGGATTTTTTACCCGACTGCTGCGAAGCCCAAATGTAGAGTCATGTGTTTGACCTGTATGTTTGCTCGTAACCACATAACGGCTCTACCGATTTTGATAAATGATACATCGTTAGATTTGTATTAATTGTGCGAGTGTCACTGGGTACTTACATAAAATTCTTTAAAACATGGCGGATGCGCGCTAGTATGTTCTTCTGAAAATTTTGGAATCAGAAGAGTAGTTCCAAAGATTACTCCCACATACAAACCTACAAACAAATTTTACCTCTGTATAGACAGCTGTTGGTTATACTAGCGCTAGCTGCAGCATACAATCTAGTCTCATTAACTTTCAAATTCCTAGGCGTAGGGCTACCTGCGTCTGAGCATAACTAAAGTACCCGTCACGAGAAGCTATAAATTTTGTAAACAAGTGTTCAGGAGTTCACAACATTTGGACCAACAAAAAAAATGAATTTGTTTAAGATTTAATAAATTATTAAGTAGCAAATATTAATTAACATATAGGTATTATTTAAGAATAATTATTCGTCAGATTCCGATGTTTGAAATGATCCATTTCTGTGTGAAACAAACTCGTACGCATTCGAAACTCGAATGACGCGTTTATTTCAAAATGGCGTCCCGATAGTTTACAATCCCTGCGACGGACGCGTTCTGGTACCAAGAAACACAAACGATAGCGCTTTGCGTCGTTAAAATATGATCCGACTAAATTGAATAGGTTGTTACTTTCATATAACCCGTCTATATTTCATGTCGATTGAATATGGTCAATTTATTATTATCTCGCAGTATAAAATGTTTACTTAGTAAAAGATGTTTGTTTACATAATTTATAGCTTCTCGTGACTCGTACTTTAGTTCATGTGAGTTAGATTTATGAGCAGTGTGGTGGCCCAGTGGCGGGTCGGTCTTACGAGTTGTAGGTCGTGAGATCGAACAAAGACAAGCACTTTACTTTGTGAATTTAATTTCATCACCATTGCTCTGAAAACGGTGAAGGAAAACGTCGTGAGAAAACCGACAAGTCCTAGAACCAACAATTCGAAGACATATGACATCCACCAACCCGCACTGGATCCAGGTTGTGGATTATGGCCCACGGCCTGTCTTAGAGAGGAGGCTTGAGTCCCAGCAGCGGGAACATTATAGGCTTCGGAAGATTATAGGCTGATTATGATAAGAGTTATATGTACAGACGCCAGCACATCAAGCTATCCCTAACTGTCCAATTTTCTCAATTAAAAATGAACCTTATGTCCTTGCATTAAAGTTGAAATACTATCAAAGAATTTTGACAGATTGTGGTAACTTGATGTGCTGGCCTCTGTACCTAATATTGATAAGTTTCGTACAAATAAGGTCGGTAATTTTTGAGAGCAAAAAAATGGCCATTCAACTTTATTCCATAGGACTTTTAGTTTTGCCGGCAATCGAGATAAACAGTTTTTTTACCCCTAAAAATTCACCCCCAGCCATTTCCTGACCTCAGATCGCCCGTAAATTACTTTTCCTTTAATGTTTATTTTATTTTCTTCCTTTTCCAATGGGTTTCATCCCATCATTTATGCCATTTTCTAAGGATTCAGTCCTGGTCTATAAAATGACTTGACCTAACAAAATCAATGTAACGTAATAAAAAAAAATCATAACTGTTATTATGATAATTTTTATTTTAAATTCACTTAAGTACGTCAACTTAGTATATAATTTTATTTGATGAAAAATCGTCATGATATAACCAACGTTGTACCTATGTATAATTTTAAACTTAAAACGTTGTAACAGACATCTTAAGTAATACATAATGTTAACAAATGACGAACTTATTTTTACCCATATAAAATGTTTTTTTTTTTAAAGAATGTATTGTTGTTTTTTAAAGTAATCTTCATGTAATCTTGTCCATAAACATTAACCGCACGTTATAGTAATAATAATAATAAATTGTGTTAAACAATACAAGTTTTGCCACGCTCTACATATTTTGCTTCTTTTGTTTACTTCAATATTCTTTAAAAATAAAATTTTATTGTGATTTTCTGATCACTTAGACAATAGCCCAAGATGTCTATATTTAGGCTAGTAGTATCTTCCTTAATCTGGAAGACGGAATGATTAAACTGTATTATTTCTTATTGGGTTTCTTATTCTTGCCAATGAGGCTCATTAAGGCTACCTTTTGCGATTATCAATCAGGGTCCTTTTAATAAAACGGGCAATACAAAACTACTTTTCGACATAAATATTATTTATTAATTGATTTAAACATTTATGTACACACATAAAACAAACAAGAAGAAAGGAACAGACACACTCCACTTGCACAATTTTCTTAAATCGGATTTTCGCCTGTTAGTTATAACAAATAAAACACAGGAGATTGCGGAAACATCATCATCATCATCATTCTCCTGCCCTTATCCCAATTTATTTGGGGTCGGCGCAACATGTCCGTTTTTCTCTCCCATACTTCTCTATTTGTCGTCATCTCAGTGGTCACTCCAGTAATTTTAAACATTTACTTTTAAGTAAAAATGGTAGCTAAATAAATATGATACAACTCCATCGTACTAACCACAGAACAGTTATCTGTTCTGTGGTACTAACCACCATGTGGGTCTCAGAAAACGTCTGTCGACATCGAAGTAGATCCAGGAGAAGATGGCGAGACGACCTTGACGTTTATAGACGGGATTAGGCCACACTAGCTCAAGATAGAGAGAAGTGGAAAGGAGAAAGAGACATCTTTGCCCTGCAGTGGAACAACACAGGCTAAAACTTACTAAATACGTATTCATTTTCTTTCTAAAATCACTTATTATTCATAATAAATGTTAATAGCTATTGCGAAATAATAGCCAATGCCAATAAACCGCGGTTGTAATATGGCAGACGACCATAGGTTACAGTGACCCAATGACCCAGCTACGCCACATCTCTTCACCTGAGAGAACTTGTCAATTCGCCCATTGTTAGATGCTGATGGTGTTAACACGCAATGCGTTCTTTATGGCCTTTTAATAGCAATCATTTTGCTTTTAAAGAGCGTTATGAGATTCATTTATCTTTTTAATTGTGTTCATTTCAAGATTTGAATGCCCATGCCATTTAAATCGACTCGCCTCGTCTCGGGATAAAGGGACAGATAAAACGATCGCTTTTCGATATTTAGAATTTAGCTGAGACCAAAAAACTATAAAAGTACAGTTTAGAATGGTTGGTTAGCTCACAATATGGTACGGGGATTGATCTGCTGAGACTGCACATAATTCTATATAATTATTTTACTCGTTTCACTCCTAATATCTAAGTCAAACTCAAACTCAAAGTATATATTTCCAATAAACCAATTACAGGCATTTTTGAATTGTCTTAGGGTCCGTCAGTCAGAAAAATGAAGCTAGATGCCCATTCCAAATCAGTAGGTACCTGTGGAGAAGAACGGGCAAAAAACTGTCGAAACCATTGGCTATAAGTTTACAAAACAGTGTTATTACTGAGATTTGAACTTCTTCAATCAACAGAAATCAGGAGCTGGTAGAACTCATGTCGTCGGCAGTACGGGATCTGGCAGAAGCTGAGTTCCTCGGTGAAAGGGACGAGCAAAACAACCCATTACCTTCACGCCCCCTGCCCAAGGAAGAAATACAGTCTGCATCAGGTAAATTCATTTTACATTAGATACCAAATTAAAAAAAATGGCTCAGCGCTATACCATGACGAAGAAAAAGTTAAAAAGGAAATAATTTAATAGTTATTCGAAAATGGTATTGCCATAGAAGAAATCTATCTCATGATATGAAATATTTTGTGGTTAAGATTTTTTTGAGTAATATATAAAATAAAATAATTCAATCAATACATAAATTTTCAATTCAACGAGCCTAAGTACTTCATTGGTAATGAGTACGAGTATAACTCGTTTTTGCTTCGAGGATGTGGGTTAACTAATTACCTCTACTTCAAATTTACTTAAGCGAGAACAAATTTAGGCGTAGCTACATTATTTGCATGCATGCTAACTATGTAGACGATCACATTGTAGGTTGAGGTTGCGTGTTTAAGAATGGTGAGGTTACCAATTTGTAGGTTTGGACTACGATTGTTGCGGATGTAGAGATTTTCACATCCACGGAGGCGGATGTGAAAATGTTTGGTGGCTCACTAGGTATGTCTCAAGTATTTTTTTAAGGGATCTATCAAAACGGCAAGGTGGAAATCAAAATTTCTGACGACTTTTTGCAAATTGCAGCGCTATTTCGTTGTAAATTAATCACAATTCAATTAGCGTCAATTATAATAAAATACGAATAATCAGTTAAAAAGCAATGTAGCTCTCGAAATGTTATGAATAAGACAATTTCGTGAATATGTGTACCTATATTATGCTTTAAATTACTGTAATTTCCCCAAAACCTGTATCCGCATAAGCTCCACATTGATTATTATGGATGCGGATGTGGAGGTTTATAAATGCGGAAGCTCCACAATGGTAGGCTGGTTTGGACTTATGCTTAATTATATGGATCGATAATCAACAGATCGATATCGAACGTGATCATTTGCCCTTTTGATTTAGTTCTTGCAACCCCTTGAAGTCCTTTGTTACCCTCGACAGCGTTCTACTGACGTAATCATTCTTCAAACTCTTCCAACAAAACATAGCCTAACAATATGGCACCATAAATATAATCAGGCTCACAATACATTGGAAATCAACACATTCCGATCTATAAGTGGTACAGTATAGTAGTACATGTAGAGTACATTAGTATTCTCGGCGTGGCGTACCGCAAGGAACTATGCTGCGCCCTCCATTGGTACGTGACTGAGTCAAACAATGGGAACAAATGTGACTCTTTGACCAATTTGTGTTTGTATAGTTCTAGTGCGACTTTCGGTTTCCATGGGCTGGTTCCGTGTAGCAGTTGACGTCATTTTATAGTTTGGGAAGACTGTGTTCTTTTTTTATTTGCCTGAATGAATGGTGCGATCTTAATGTTGAAATGCCGTGCACGGATGAAAGCTCCTATTGTGTTCTTTTATGGTTGTTATAAGGATAAAAAATGATTCTCTTTTAAAAATTGAGCTTCGCTTTGTCATCTTTGTATTCAGGAAAAAAACGAACAATGGCTTCTTATAACTTGCAATAGCAAAAAAAACTATACTAATATTATAAAGAGGAAACATTTGTATGTATGTTTGTAACGAATAAACTTAAAAACTACTTAACGGATCTGGATGAAACTTGGCACAAAGATAGATTATAGTCTGGAATAGCATATAAGCTACTTTTTATCCCGGATAAATGTACGGTTCCCGTGGGATAATTTCCTACATACACGCGGGCGAAGCCGCTGGCGATAGCGAGTTACTTATAAAATGCACATTCCTTCTCTGTATCGCGAGCATGTAAGGAATCGGTTTCGCTGGGCGTTTTCTCTGTCTCAAATGTCAGGCGGGGTCTAGTTACCTTGAAGGAAAGGTTAGGTTTCCGCGCAGCAGTGAACTTTCATATTTAGAACATATCAATTTTCCATATCGTGCACGCGCTTTTGTGGCATCAAGGATACTCCTTTGTGTTACCCAAGAATTCTTGTATTCGTTTAGTGACCCGACCTTCGAATATGTATGTACTGTCTGTAAAGAGTCTTTGTATTTGTGTCGCGTTCGTGCAGATTAAGAACATCCTGCATCCTTGCTTTACTTATTATATTGTTAGTGAATTGTTGCTCTCTAAGATTGCTTGGGAATTCCTCCGAAGGAACCGTGCATATACGTGAGAAAAAATAAACCTTAATCATTCTAAAAAATGTGTTTCATCAACATCATTTTAATAATCAGATAATGCTTTCAGAAATTACCTTTTCCCAACATTGTTACTAACAAACAATGTCGATAAGACGACTTGATCTATATAATTATTTTTCTTCTACTCTGTTTCAGAGTGGGAGATCCTCACGGACCCTCTACCAATGGGTGGTGTGATCGGATGCGCGGGTCGAGAGTGGTCAGCCCGCCATGTGTTGGCCGCCGGAGCGTTGTTAGGCAAGAGCTGTTCAGCTGCTCTGAAGTTGGCAGGACATCAACCGCAGCTACAGTCACAGGTGATGCATGGTTTTATTACTCAGCAGGTAGATTTGTCATCTAACAGAACCAGATGGAGGGAAATCTTGAGGCGGGAATACACTTCATCTGCGTTTCTTCTTCTTCGTGTGGTCACTAAACTGGTGTCAGAGTCAATATGCTGCCCATACGCCTCTGACTTAGCTTCGATAGTGATTGGTCACAGGTCATCGTGACCACGGCCGCTCTGTCAAGAGCGAACGAAGAAGAAGAAGTGATTCGTGACAGAAACAGATAGGTTTGTACCAAAATCATTTTGTTTTGTCAAGAAGGAGGTCGTATGCTTAGGTATCTGACTGACGACAGGCGATGGGTATCAAGGTGGTACTTACACACAACAATTTTGTAAAATAGAAGGTGAGAAAACTGGGTAACAGGATATCCAGTTATTGGGCATCGTGTTACCCTGTAACTGGTTTGTCAGATAGACAGTCGCTCCATGTAAAATATTGGTATTCAGCTGTATCCGGTCAAACTGGAAGCCGACCTCATTATAGTTGGGCAAAGACACATGATAGGAAGGGAAGAAAGCATATAAATATGCTTATTCCGATCGGATCCCACAACCCAACTCCACTTTGTGGGATTCGTAAGGAATATGGATGAGTATAATATTTTGTTGTGATCCTTAAATTAATTCAGATGTCAAAGATAAATCGAAGTAAAAAAATATAAAGCGGTCTGTTCGAATCACATGACACAACAATAAAAGAAAAGAAGTACGACTTAACCTTATACAGACAATCGATACAGTCGAACCATGGTAGTCTGGCTTCCACTATTACATGAACAAAGTTATTGAAAAACAGCTATGTATATAAAATCTTTCAATTTCAGGGCTACCTCTTCGGCTGTCATCTGGCCCTAGCCTGGCAAGCGTTCCTGGACCTGGAAACCTTCACAGGCCCTGAACCTGCGAGCTTCTCCCTTGTGGGGGCGCCACTGGCCTTCACGTTAGAAGCTCGTCCTGAACTGTACGAGTACATCGAGGCTGGCAAGAAGAGCGTGAAGGACGTTGATTATCATGCTGTAAGTGATGCTGCGTAGTTATTAAGGTCTAATTTTGTCTGTTTCATTGCGTAGTATCTTTGCCTCAGCAGACTCCATCTGCTATTTACTTTAGTAGTAGAACTGACATGACGCATTTAGGTAGGATCTTGGATTGTCGCTCTTATGGACGTGAAGAAAATGTAAGGGAAACTCCCGAAAATTTTGTTCACGCTTTCCCAAGAAAATGTCATGTATGTAGGTTTTAAGTCCATTGCCATTTAAGTTATTAGTAGGTATCCCTTGTTGTCTCTCGTTAAAACTATCAGGTACAAAAATAGCAGTAGCATTTGTACGCGAAGTCATGTACAGTCACCAGCACATCAAATGACCACAAACTGTCAATTTTTCTCAATCGATTTTGAACTTAACAATCGTTTTAAAGTTTCAAATAAATGTGACAGTTTGATTTATCTTGATGCATTAATGACCGTACAATTGAATGCGATAGGCTAAGTTGATTGTGAACGAGGTTTCTTAAAAATAAGCTGCCAGCCGTTGTCCCAAATCAATTGCGATCGATCGGGCGCAAGATTCCATTCGTGTAAGCTATCACATTATGATGAGGGTTTCTAACAATACTCCTTTGTAGCTTATTCTTCAGAACAGTTCTTATTAACCCCTTAGCTTCCACTAATAAAGTTACATTTTCCAGCTATACAAAGCAGTGCTAGAAGGCGACGGCATTGAACAAACGAAGCGTCTCCAGCGCTCACACATCGCGCGCGCTGTCGACGTGTTGGACAGTTTCCCCAACTGTGACGCGCGCACCGCACTCGCCAACATCATCGTAGCTATGCACCATGAGCATCTTTGAAGCAGTCAAGTGGCTTAAGTTACTGTGTATCCATATATTATGTACCTATTTGTGTCAATATCATTCAACAGTGTCCCAAGCACTTCTGAGTACTGGCCTGCCTTTTGATCCAAACTTCGCTGGTCTGTCAGAGTCGCCCACTTATTCTTTTGTTTTTGTTTCTGTTCTGTCGTTGGCTGTTGCAACACTTCTACCAACATTCAGTACGGCGTTACTACTTCACATCATTATTCTGCTGTATTCCAATCTCTTTGGGGTTGGCACAGCAACCTGTTTCTATCATATGCTGTTGGCCATAATCTCAATATTCGTCTCCACCAAATATAAGAGCATCTTTGAGCCCCTGGTATATTGGGACCGTCTATGGGCCATCTAGTTTGTTTATGAACATTAATTATTGTAAAAAAATGTGTGACCTATGTATCTAGGCTACGTGTAAGTTAATAAGTGGATATACCAACGAATATAGTATTTTGTCGATTTTTATGAGTGTTGAAAAACTTTGCCATTTTATTACAAGTCCGTCCTCTTTCTTGAATGTAGTACCGGATTTTTGCGTTAAATAAATTACGTTCCGGAAACTACTTTTTGTAATTGGTTTTGGTAACAACGGCATGAAAACATGACATCATTAATGTAGACCATTGGCATCAACTTATGTCTAGAAAATTTTGTAAAATAAAATCAATCTGCCTAGCCTTTTCTTAACTATGTAGGGGTCGGCTTCCAGTCTAACCGGATGCAGCTGAATAACAGTATTTTACATGGACCAACTGCCGATCTGACCTCCACAACCCAGTCAGTAACTGGGTAATACGATACCCCTTGGAAAGACTGGCTGTCTTGAAAACTTTGAAAAATCAGCCTATAATATTTCCTCTGTTGATACATAGCCTCTCTTCTGGCTGTATTTTACCACGTGGACCCAGTGCAGGTTGGTAGATGTCACATGTCTTAGAATGTTTAGTTCTAGGGCATGTCGGTTTACTCACGATGTTTTGCGTCATCGTTTTCAGAGCAGTGGTGATAGAATGATTGATATAAAGCTTTATACACCTGCCCGAGTTCGAACCCACGATCTACAACTTGTAAGTCTGAGCCGTTACCACTGGCCTTTTTTTTTTTCTGGGAAATCATCCAATGACTGCTCCCGCTCTGGGTGGAGCGGAAGGGAGTGTCAGACTCTTAGCGACTAAAACCCATCCATGTTCCTTCCGTAGCCCTTTATGTTCCGGGGTAGCGGTAACCCTTTCGGATAATCCCGCTTAGTTACCACTGGCCTACCACTGCTGTCTCGAGGAGGCTTTTTTTTATTAAAATTACGTTCTCATCTATTGTTTCAGGATTTTTTTACTGTATTTCAAGTAAAAGTTTATCGTACCTACTTTTTCCAATTATTCCTAGGTACTCGAATCCTGGAGTTATTTAATGTGAATTATACATAGTTACCATTTTATAAATTCGACAACTCAAAGTATACAAAGGAAATACAAGTTAAATTACTAGTAAATAAGTAGTTACTTAAGAAAAATATTATGACATGCACTTAATGCTCAAAATGTGTATAATTTAGAAAATAAGTCATTTTTGAATTTTTATATTAAGTATAATTATATTTTGAATACTTTATCTAAAATATATTTAATATTTTGATTATAGTAAGTTCGAATTTATATGGTGAATAAATAAAGTTATAATAAGTATAACTGATATTGTTATAGTATGTAAATGACTTGACAAACCATATATTGTTCAATACGAACCAGGGTATGTATTTGTAATTTTTTACCACAAATAAATATACAATTTCACAAATTAATAGATTTTTTTTCACCTAATCCAAGTTACCCAGTACAGCGCCATCTATGATATTTGAGAGGAGATTTCAGACAGCGCGTTTGCCATGTTGTTGTTATCGCAAGCTAAGAGATGGCGCTGCTTTACTTAGACAAGAATATATTTGAACTATAAAAGAATATATATTATCTGTGTTGTCTTATGAAAATCTGTGGAACAGTTTTTCAGTGCCTACCCGCATAAACGCAACAACTGATGTAGGTAACTAGGTTTTTCTCTAAGATACGCATTCAGGCCCGTATTACAGAACTGCACATACTCAAGCATTGCTCGAGTCTCGATTAAAGCCATTTGATTGGTTAAAACTAGTTTTAAGTAATGCTTGGGTCTGGAGTGAGGTTCTGTAATACGGCCCTCAAAGTACCTAATTATAATGTGTAGTCGCGCAAATGTGAAATAAGAAGTAAAATAAATGTGGCCTAGAGACTTTCAGTGTATTGTGATAGAATAAGTGAGAAGATACCCGGAGACCGGAGGAAAGCAGTCGAAGCAGACATTGTACATCTCATTGGTAGGTAAGCGAATTGCGATATATTTTCAAGGAATTCCTTTAGCAGTTTAGCGCACGCCGCGTTTATACTTCAATATTGTATCGAGCTGCACTACCTACTGCTCGTTCAAAACTGGTAAGTTAATCGTACTAGTGAGTTACATTCAGTTTTATTCCCACTAACCCCTCAAATGTCTAAACCCTACGGGGTTCATAACACAAATTCTCTCGAAATGACAATAAATATGACCGTATAAATCGTTGAGCTCTTATAAGCAAACGGCTTCTAATAGGCGAACATTCTAATGGGTTTTAAGTTCGGTCAGCCGCTAGATGGCGGGATGTAGCCCGTTTCTGAGCTTAGGTAGGTATTTTATTGTGTGTTGGTACAGTGGGTATGCAGTTTATGTGTTACTAGCTTCCGCCCGCGGCTTCGCCCGCAAAATATGTCGACAAATTATACACATAAACCTTCCTCTTGAATCACTCTATCTATTAAAAAAAAACCGCATCAAAATCCGTTGCGTAGTTTTAAAGATTTAAGCATACAATAGGGATATAGGGACAGAGAAAGCGACTTTGTTTTATACTATGTAGTGATGCGATGCAGATACTGAAAAGGTAAAAGGTGGTGCAACAAATAAAACATGACTTTTTTTTTAAATTAATTGTATTAATAAATAATGGTAGTTCTATTTACATGACACATTCGATTACTCTTTTGTTTTGGCAGAAGACAATAAAAATATTGTTACACAATAAGTTCGCCTAACTCAAACAGCGGGCGCGAGGCCCACAACCTAACATCCTTATAACGACATTGGTAATAAACCCATTCCACATCATAAGAATAACATAAAAAAAAACACATTTTTGGTTACAATCTGACAATACTGGTCGTTTTGATTTTGAAAAGTTTTCACGTTCCGCAACAACTTTGCTCAAACTCCATGTCAATCACACTGAAGAAAGACATACATACAGCATCCACTCGAGAGTTAATGTATATCACAGGTTTCTAATGTGACCTAAATGATACAATTACTTACAAATGAGGTTGCTGCCACAATTTACAATTTAACGTATTTGGTGTCAAAAGTTCGCCACTGCAATTATGTATAAAGTTTTACAAATATCCCAACTGTACTGTTTTATTTAATATGTGTATAATATGATTTAAAAATACTGTGATTGCTTTTGATATGTCTTGTCACACAATGCATTGAAAATTGAAGAGTTTCTACGATTGGCAACTATTTAATGGCAAGAATTACAGGGCAATTTACCAATGCTATACACAAATAATATCCGAATACATTTTTAGGCATATTTCGGTATGTTACCAAACGTCAAGCGTTACCATAAGACCGTCGACAATATCGCACCATTCGTTAATTTTAATATTCTTCACTCCTACGTTACAATGTACATAGACCCCATGTCTATTATTGCTTAGTTTTTATAAGTTTTGTTGTATCCAAAACTTGTTACCTATAAATAATTTTCACGTTCGTCCCAATAAATTTACCATTCAATAAATACGTACACGTAAAAAATATAAACTATATCAATAGTTTAATCTTTAAAACAAACTTTCCTTACTCTAATTATATATTAATAACTATTCATCAGAATGGTTTCATTCATTTTCAATAATATGCCTACTTTATAATCTTTCCAAGCGCCTGAAAATTGATTTTTTAACCTTGCATATTCTATCTTATATAAATGTAATTTATTATTCATCTTTTATATTGTATGGTACCTAATTTTATAAAATTTTATCGTCACTAAGTTAAAAGAATGTTCGTATAATGCAATCGCAATTCTTAAACAATAAGGTCACAATTCTTAATATACTCGATAAATCAGATTCATTATAATATCAATTATATTTATAGCCAAACACACAGGCACTCGATTTGACAAATAAAGAAGGCGATCTTGAAACATGCATAAAACAACCTGAAATAATTTAATGATCGAGCCGTAAAGCAAATATATTAAATATTAATGTCTACAGTAACACTAAAATTATTACAAAGAAAATGATACGATAATGGTTCACGTAATACAATATAAATAAGTTAAATATTCTAAAAAGTTAAAAATACACACGACTTAACCTAATAGAAAAGCACTCGTATCTTTGTGGTAAAATACTAGCGGCGGGCCGCTTGATTTATTTAATTAAATCGATTTAAATTATAAGCCAAAACAAACGCTCAGAATGACAGGAATGGTAATAAACATTACAAATTAAATAAAACAACTAATTGACAGACAAAGGTACAAAATAATGAATAACACGACCGCCGAGTGTGTCCGCAGCGCGGGTCTACAACCGCTCTCAAAGTAGTGTTTTGTACTTTTGTTCTGATAAACGTTACATAAATGTAGGGTTAGTAGTTTATGAGATCATTGTGTCGCACAAAACTTTCGATTATGCGCTTAATTAGAAAAAAAAACATCGACAAAATATGCAGACAAAACATACATTTACGACACTATTTTATACAGCAATAGTCTGTTAAATAAAACTAACCGCTCAGTGGCCGGCTCAACGATCGTCAACTTAAAATAAGACAAGAATATACAAAAAATTCTACACAATTACGGTCACTTTGACAAAATACACAATCGATACTAACGTAACGTAAGACTAGCTGAAATGCGATAAACACTATTTAAAATTAAACCTTAAAGTTACATCTTTGATTAAAACTCACTCGGTATACGTTTTAAAAAATATTTCAGTTACAAACGGTACTCAATTCCAATATTTAAATGCATCAAAGGAATCGCTGGATTTTCAACATGGCAGCACACCGGACCAGTGCCGCGCCTCACTAAATACTTATGATAAGTCGAGGAACTACAAAATATCGGAAAGCACAACGGCTCTAATCGACAATTAGCGAAGTTCTAAAATCGAAAGGCAACACAGAGCTTACATGGCTAAGGAAGGGACGTCTGTGCGTCGGGTAGTGGTCGCGCGGCTGGGCGCGAGCTTGCGTCAGGTGCTGGACTCCTGGTAGGGGCCCGTGACCGTGCACGGGTGCATGGGGAACAGCGTGGTCCACGACGTGGTGGTGGCCGTGCTGGCGCGCATGCGCACCTGCCCCGCGCGCCGCGCCGCCGCCGTGGCCTCCACCAGCGCCGACAGCGACGCGAACCCGCCCGGCAGCGCGTCCTCGCCGCCCTTCCACTTGTCCGGCCCGGGAGTCTGCCGCTCGGGCCCGGGCGTGGTCGCCGGAGACGCAGAGTTGGAGTTCGGCCCCGGCGTTCCGGGTGTCGGTGGATTTAGTCCCAGTTTCTTTAACCTCATCTTTTCCTCCCATTCTTCAAGACCGTGTTTGGGGCGATTTAGATTCCTGTGCTGGTAAAATACGAGAGATATCCTTGTGGGATTGACTCTGTTCGGGCTTTTGACCGCAGTTGTAGAGTGCATTTCATGCTTGGCGCATTCGAATAGTACGCTTCCGTGCCCCAGTGCTATAGCCACGCCACCCATTTGACCGTCTTTGAAACAATCTAAGTTCTCAGTAAATTCTGTAACTTCGCCAATAGGCTCAGCTTTGGGTGGTTCAGGCGGGTAAGGGATAGTAAACGGTGGTGGATATATGCACCAGTTCGGTGAAGACTGACACCAGTTTGGACTCGGATTTTGGTAGAAGTTAGGGGCAAAGTTTGGATTGTATTGGTACCCATATGAATTGTAACAATGTGGGTTTCTAAGCAGCTCTTCCCTTTTGTATTTCTCAGCGTTGTAATATGCCAGGCTATTGTAATCGTTATACGTGTTCTCATAGGGATTGAAGTGGCCGTAAGGATTCGGCGGGAAGGAATAAGCATTTGCTACTTGTGAGTAGTTGCCGTAACTTTGTATCTGCGCCTGATTCCCATACGTGTTCTGGTTGACAGGGTGGAAGTTGTTCCCAGCAAACTCAGGAATTGGTTTACTAGCCGCCGCCTGCATGTTCTGCTCATCGTGATTGATCGTGAAGTTGTTTTGAGCAGTTGACGTCTGCTGAGGCGTGGTGTTATTCAATCTACTGTCGTAAGGACTCCTGTGCTCATAACCCTGGCTTAAATGAGGTCTGTCTGAAGGCGGATACGGTTTTAGGAACGTGGAATTCTCAACAGCTTCAGGCGGATTCGTATGTTGAGACCGTGATGGTGGTCTTGCTTTCGGTACTCTAAATAAGGAATTCTCGTTCTCAGGTGTTGACTGTTCTTTTAGTTTTGGGTCCCAATTCTTTGATTCAGGCGACTTCCACACACTGTGACCGGCATCCGATTTCATCATTTCGTTGTTCGGTGACTTCAGTTCTGGGATTTGTGATGGAGCAGGCGATGCGGGCGTGCTCTGAGAGTTTTGTGATATCTCAGTTAACCGCGGTGAACTCGGCATATCGAATTCAGGAATTTTGTTTGTGATGTCAGCGATCAAATTCTGTTTCTCTGGCTCTGGCGTTACTTTTGGCAGCAGTGGATCTGAATTCGTTTCACTCCTACTGGAGTCTGGACTGTAGTTATTTGGAGGGACGTTCAAATGTGCTGTTGTGGAGTCAGGGTCCTCCTTAACGACATTGTTAAACAGCTCCGTGTTAGCAAAGTCTGGCCACTGATTTTGAGGGGCCATTTGATTCGGGAACTGTGGCTCTCTCTTTTGCAACCCAGCTGCGAAACTTGGCAACTGATTTGGGTTCGGATTCGGATTATGATTTGGATGATTTTGTATTTGAGTACCTTCAACTATCGGCGACACATGGTTTTGATTATAAAGCGCGTTCTGATGATGCAAGTTATAACTCTGATCATAAGGATTGTAAGGCGAGTCTAGAACAGTGCTTGAGATCTGATTGCTTTGTAACTGAGCGTCCGTGAAGTTATCTATCATGGTCGCCATGTCTAATAGGGCAGGGTTGCCTAAATTAGGGTTGATAAGTCCTGGATTCTGGTGTTGCATATTAGGGTTAACGAAAGCGGAATTATAATGGGGGTTGTTGGTGAATGCTGAGGGATTTGATTGGTTTAAGGCGGGAGTTATAGCCCTGGGTGACGCACTGCTTTGGCTTCGAGGACTAGCGTTGTTTCTCGCATCAGCCGGCTGTGGAGTTCTTGGCGCTGGTGACTGTTGAGCCTTCTTCTGGTTGTTGCCAGGACTCTGTGAGTTATTGCTGTTTGCTGATGTGTTTGATTCTGAATTCTCGTCGTCTTTTCGTTTCTTCCCGTGACGACGGCAAGGCTGTAGTGGCACCGATCTGACGCGCACCTCCATTGGGTATCTGGAAATAATATAGTATAATGAGAAACATGTTTAACGAAAAAATAAAGCTGTTTTTCAATACGTTGATTAGATCTAGCCACAACATATAAAAAGATAACTGTCATTGCGTGAAATTCTTTCTCAAAGTTTTTAAGTAACTATTCCTAAAAAGTAATCAGTTTAGCGAATTCCATTTATCAACTTAACAATTTGAACAATAATAAAACTTGTACATCACCACTCACTTATCGAGTATTTCAAGCGCTCCGCTCTTGACCTTCTCGTCCTGTCCATCCTTGGAACCGAACTCATCAGTAGTGTCCAGGACATACAGCGGGAGTACATGGAGCTGTTCATCAGGAGGCCTGGTTAGAGACCTGTGCTTGGCCAGGGTCACTACGGCAGTACAGCCGTTGTTCATGTTGTGGAGGTCGCGGTGAGCGTGCGCGCAGAAGTCTATGCATGCTGTTACACCTGAAATAATAAGATGTACAATATGATGAGATATTGAAAGTGATATGAAGAAGAATTCTACAATTTTAACTGGAGATTAAAACATAGATGTGTGATGTGTAAATAAAATCTCATCCTTGACCAAATACAAACCTGAAAACGGTCGTCCCGGCTTAAACCCGAGCCTGCAATCCGACGCTTCTTTCTCAAACTGGATCTGATTCTCAAACGCCTTCGGAGCCAGGTTCATATACAACGGGCTGAGCAGTGTTGCCAGCACATGGATGCGTTCTTCTATCTCGCTTTCCTCCGTCTTCACTGACAGGCGGAACTTGCGAACTGTTTTTGAACGGGCGTATTTGCATCCATTGTAGTACATCGACCATGAGCAACCGAAGCTGTAGGAGGCACCACAGGTTTCGGGGTCTAAGCCTGGAAAAAGAATTTTGATGAGAATTGGTCTCATAGCAATACAACGTAAACTAATGTTCTTTGGCGAATATATTTTGGTTCACATTCTATCTACAAACATATATCAAATATAAGGAGTTTTTTAATGTGACATAGAAGTTATGCAGATCTATTTCAATCATGTGTGAAATCTGAAATTCGAATTCGGATAATATTCAAATCTATATAATCATTTTGTAGAATAAGTTATAGTCTAGAAGGTCACCTTTGGACATCTGGCTAGCAACACAACTCCTTGTACTCGAAATATGAATAGTTAAGTATATGTGACGAAAATACTTACCTTGACAAGCGCAGGTTCTATTCTCATTGGTCGCACACCTCCTTGTCGTTGGAAGACCGTATCTATTGAGTTTGTGTGACAACAGTGTATAGTCTATGTCTGCTTCAGACTGCGGGATCCCTTCCCAGGCGACCAGGCACACGACAATCCAGGACGTCGCACATTTGTGTCCGTTGCGGAATTTTACAACTACTAGCACCTTTTCTGTATAATTTGCACGTCTTATTACCTGAAAGAATGAAATTGGGGATTTAGAAAATTATTCTATTAATAGCTTGTTGATTGAATAAAAGTATTAGTTCTGTTTAGTATCGATAGTGTGCTTTACTTTACCAGTGATAAGATATGACGTCTGACGTTCGGTGATAAATACTTGATAGGAGCTTTAAGTGTTCGTGGGTTAGTATTATGAGTTTTGGGATCCATACACTCACCCACTTAGCCATCGGGCAGCCCTGTGCTGACTTCCCTTCCTTCCCAGTATAACAGATCTTTTCTATCCTCAACTCCTTCCCAGACAAACCAGTTCGAGCTTCCAATTCCTTTCTTAGTTCTGCTAAAGTTGATGCTGCTCCTGAATGAAGAAAGTACAAGAAATATTATATTGAAGATTCTTAGCTTCATAGGTAAGAAACAAAATTTGAGATTCCAACTTACCTAAATGTGTGTAATAACTGCCTGGCTCTGGAGGATTCTTATCAGCCGGAAAACAATTGCAATCCGGAACTTCTGTTCTAGAATTATTTCGTAACTTCTCTAAATTATCGAGGTACTCTTTGGAGTAGTTGAATTGGTTCTCTTTAGGTTTTGCTAAGTCTGGAACTGGAGTGCTAGGCTTAGACTGAGCTTTGGAGTCACCTTTTTCAGCAGTTTCAGGATCATCTTCTAATACTTCATCTTTGGTTTGAAGGCCAGGGCATGCACCGTCTCTTAAATGCTCTGGTGGAGGTTTCTTAGTGGAACCTTGGCGACAGCACGAGTATCCAACCTCGTTCTTTATAATAGCCGGGCCACCATCGCCCGGGAAAAGATATGGATCATTCCGCGGAGGTTGGTGGTAAGGCATGTTTTTATAAATCTTGTGGCCCGGTGGAGAATGCTCAGACTTAATCTGCTCTATATAATAAGGCGGTTTTGGATCGACCGGAGTATTCCTATTAATAACCTTTTCTGGTTCTTTTTGCTTGACATCAGTGAAGTTCCGGTGATATTTCTGGAAGCCCATGTTCTCCTGCACTCGTGGTATTTGTGCGTAGGCTTCAGCCGGCTCTAGTCGCCTCATGGGCTCCCCGTAAGGAAAATTTTGGAAATTTTGATAAGGCTGTGGTTTTTGTCCAAAATTCTCCTGCTTTATTGTCGATATCGGTGGTAGAACAGTGTTTTGTTGCGGTCTTACTGCACCGTTTGGATACTCTCTAAATGCGTTATTGACAGGCATTTCAGTCGGCTTAAGATATGAAGGCGGATTCATTAGCCTCTGCGGCTCAGTTTTCAAAGACCCATCTTTGTGGTATTGGTAGGTGTCAGGTATCTCCAATTTCGGAATTATAGGTGCCGACGGATGTCTAAATTTTGCGTCATATGCTTCCCTACTCTCATAAGCTCTTCTTAGTGCGTTTGTGTCCCTTGGTGGGTTACAGATTTGTTGGTTCATCTCTGATACTGGTCCAATGAGCATTTTTGATTGAAAATCCTTACTATCTTGTTGAGTATAACTTAAACTATCGTTACTATAAACTTCTGCATACTTTTGCGCTTCATAAGGTACGTTCGAGTATGTACCGTATTGTCCTCTCATATCCGCATAAGACGGCAACTTTTGAGGAGTTTTAGTTGCGTTCTTGGTAGAAGCGTTTTTATCAAAAGTTCTCGGGACCTCCGTCCCCCCCTCCCATACGTGGTGGCCACCACCTCCGAACTCGCCCGCGCTATAAGCTTGGGCGTTTTGTGAATAATTACCAGCGACAGGGTATGCCTGTTCGCCTAAGCGGTAATTATCTCGGAGATGGTGGCTATACGATAAAAAATGACCGGTAGTATTTCTATCGTCATTGACGCTGACGGCTCCGGTCTTCCTATCGTCAATCACCCGAGGCGGCCCCTCTCCTGGGTCCCCTTTGTCTGGCGGCGTGTTGGTGCCATCCCGGGTATGGTTTTGCTTGTTTAATATCATCGTTTTCAGTCTCGAGTTCAAGTTAACCCTGTCAGATTGCGAGAACATCTGATTCTGTTCCTCCTCCTGCCTCTGCATCTGTTGATTCTGCAATTGCTGGTTCTGTTGCAGTTGATTCTGTAACTGCTGATTGTGCAGTTGCTGCTGTTGATTTTGCAGTTGCTGATTCTGTATCTGTTGTTGCTGGTTTTGTATTTGCTGCTGTTGGTTCTGTAATCTTTGGTTATGCTGCCACTGGTGTTGCTGCCACTCGTTCTGGTTTTGTGGCTGGCCATTCTCCCTATATTGCCCGCTATTATAGCCGCCCGAATACCCGCTACAATCGAGTGAAGCTCGCGGACCGTTGCTCCCCTGCAGGTATCCAGGCTCGGCGTTTCCCGAATGTTGTCCATTAGGCGTATTTTGTTCTTGTCTGTCGCCTTCGTTGCTGGTATCTCCCGACCCATTTTCAGGGTTAGAATATTCCTCTTGATGGTCTTGAGAGTATTCTGTGCGATCATAACTTTGCTGGCTGACATTGTAGCCACTTGCCGCTGTTGTTGGTACGGAGTTTTGGTATGATGCGGCTGAAGCTGGTCGAGAATCGTTGCCAGATGTTGCACTGGGCGTTGCCGCTTGGGCGTACTGTTGTTGATATTCTGTAGCGTAATGAGGTGCTCTGGGCGATGGTACCGGGGTGTAAGCTCCACGGTTAGAGGGCGGTCGCTGAGCCGGTACAGACTGGATACCAGCCTGATAGTAAGTGTTGTTACTGGCGTCAAATGCGGTGGCGACGTTCTGGACGGTGTACGTGGTGTTGGCTTGATAGTGGGGCGATGTAGCGTACGCTGTGTGGTTGCCCTGGTAGTCCAGCGTGGTCTGTCCAGTCTGTGTGGGGAGCTGTTGGATGAACTGGTTCTGCCAACCTGGAAAGATAAACATTTTTCGTACATCCACCTCAACTACATATCCTGCATCGTTACCCAGAAAATTTGGTTGAAACTACAGGTAAAACGATATCTGCAAAAGAGCTAAATTTCAAATACTACCAAACACAATATGCAGTAGTAAGTTCTTAATGAGCTCTCCAGAATGTAATAGTGCGCTTTATCCCCACCTGATGAATTGTTAGACATTGCAGACCATGTTTCAATTTGATCATTACAGAGCATATTTCTTTCAGGTATTCATCGTAGATGGACCTTTCTTCCTTTCTTGTGTGACGTTTTATTAATAGGATTGAAGAGTATCTTACCTTGAGATGGATCTGTCTGCCACGCCGTCGGGAAGCGGTTCGGATCTCCGGCGTAGAACGGCATTGGTGCCTGCAACAATACAAAATACTGTTGAAATTATTATTCAAAACCAGTACAGTTCTTTCTTGTAACAAAACCTTTCCCACGTAATTTAAACAAATGAAACAGTGGACGTAAGTAAAGCGTTTGGACCATGGAAATGGTGTATTGGAGAATGGTGACCATTTCCTTGGGAATGCTGAGTTTAATGGAATTACTATTAGTTAAAATTTTAATCGTAATTATCTCCTTCCTCGTTTGTTAGTTTTTTCCCTCTTATTTCTTCCGTTGTTTTCAGGCCTTCTCTTACACCGAATAACAATCCTATTCTGTTCAATGTCCTCGCATTTTTTTCTACAATAGTCGTACCATTTAGATAATTAGCAGCCACGTCATTTAATATTGTGTTATGTGTGTCGAGGCTGCCTCGGACACTGTTTACTACATTATGTATCGTGTGAACTGCCCCAACGTAATCATACGATGACCGAGGCCGCGATGATTCTGTTTATACAAGCGTCATGCTGAATTACAAGCGTTTGGCAGACATGTTTGATGGATTTATTACTTAAACGATGAGCGAAATAGTGTCTTAATGTGTGCGTCTTTCCATTTTGCCTTGGATTATGGAGATGGAGATATTGGATAGTCTTTGTTAATATTGCGTGCCTCTAATAATATTCAAATTAAGCTTATTCAAAGCATGTCTGTCTGAATTTTAGTCTGTCATAAACTAATTTGCTCTTAATTGTTAAAGAAACAACATTGTAATTAAAAAAATAAGTTTCAAAGCCGATTGTTGTTCGTTTTTCTAATGAAGCCACGTAACTGAAGGGGAATTATGAAATTGCAAAAGTTAACCATGCTAAGCGTTGGCAGGCCAAAGTAAATATGTTACGTAACAAATTATAATGCTCCTTCGAAACTCGTTCAAGTTTCTAAGATTTTAATTTCTGCGCGAAGGGGATGCCTTTTACCAAGTTAGGTAATATTTTATTAACATGGCCGACGTACGTACGTCGTTTGTAATTAAAACTTTGTTATGTCGTCGTAATGAGATCCTATAACGAGATTATTCTTGTTTATTACTAGGCGCGTGCTGTTTACTCGCTTTCTGACTAATTACTTACAGGTACCCTTCTTTCTGGTACAGAGGCCAGCACATTAAGTTACCACAATCTGTCAAATTTCTTTGATAGTATTTCAACTTTATTGCATTATAAAGCTTGCTTATAAAGACATAAGGTTCATTTTTAATTGAGAAAATTTGACAGGGATAGCTTGATGTGCTGGCGTCTGTACCTTCAGGTGAATTGTATTACAGTTAAATTGTAGTTCTTTTTTTAAAAAAAATACAGAAAATAGGTTAAATAACTTTATGTAAGTAACTTTAAAAAACTTGACTTTCGAATTGACGTGAAATGCTCTACATTAAATGTTGATAGCAACAAATATTTACCACAGACAACATACAAAGAGAATAAATAACAAGACAAATACAAAAAGCATTTTGTCTTCTTATTACAACAACTAAATTAATCATCCAGGGAAGCCATGTAGCGACCAGATACATTATAATCGAGTAGCGGCGACAACACAGTGCACCTCTATTTATTACTATTTATTACCCAATTACATTGTAACCGTTAATTACAATTGTATGCATAATTGCGTTCAGAACATAATTGAACGCAATTATAGGCCATCCCTCCCTGTACGATGGAGAATTTATGAGCAAGAAGTAAGAACATAAAATTTAAAAATTATGGGACGATGATTGTTATTTGGGATACCCCATCGTTATTCTTGAGGTAATAAAGCTACTTGAAGTCATAAGTATGGTCTACTTATGGATGCAACAATGTAAATATGTCAAATAATTATTCCTTTATGAATCCTAGTTACCGACAGAAAAATAAACAATTTCTTTATATCATGTAAATAGTTTATTAAGTTGAATATAAACTTTATTTGAACACTTTTTAGATGTGGTACTTACTCCACACACATTCGAATACCACTACCTGCTATTAAACTATCACTGTCAGGAATTAATTCTATCAACATCCATATAGACTAAATGAATTCATTCAAAAACAATTGTCGCGACGAGACGTATCGTAATAATATTTTATTTCACGTGCAAAATAATACGTTTTTCTGTCTAAATTTTCCTTTTATTCCAAATAAATACTCCACAAATTATTGTCGCAACAACAGTAGCAAACAATTTATCGGGTTTGTTGTTATTAATGAAATATTTCAGTGAACAATGCCAGGGCTGCTAACTATGGCGATTATAGCCAATTTCTACTGTGAATGGGCATTCCGATTCATTGTCACAATGAAAATTAATTTATTAATGGCTTATGTACCTACTTGTTATGAGTATTAACTTAGGTATTTATAATTTTACCCTGTTTTGTATAAGTAAGAAATAAAACATAAAAAAATAGAAATTTTAAATTATGAACCTTATTAACTCAATGTGTTTTTCTCAAACAGCCAATCGGTATTCGCGATTGCTTAAGAAAAATAATAAAGAAGGAAGAAGTCGGCAAACTCCAACTTTACCACAGGTATGTGTGAATTAAAGTTAAACAACATTCACTTAAAGAAAAGTCTGGCTGAAAGGAAGTTATATAAAACCTTCTTGCAAATACTTTTAAAAAGGTGTCGGAATTTAAATTGTTTCTTTTAATATTAACAAACTTTTTGGTTCATTACGCAAAGTCGACAGTCTTATTGCCGCATAGCTGGCCGGTTTAAAATAAAATAGAAAAGCTTTGTACGAACATAAATTCGGTCGCACTGCACTGAAATTGCCAAAGTTTGGGTCCGCGGGCGCAAATTAAAAATTTCCCATTTTGACATCTTGTTATGTATAACTAGTTATTTGAACTAGGCGTGGTGTTGTTAGAGTTCAGTTGGGACTTGCAAGTTCAGTATGAAAGTCTTGAAAATATCTGAAGGCGAGAAATAATATGTGAAGTTGAGGAGTTTTGCGGAAGTTGTCTTATTTTAGAATTTGTGGTAAGTTTTTTAGATTTGAAGCTTTTATACTTCTAATAGTATTGAGAACAATAATACTAAAATATAAATGAAACTGTGACTGACTGATTGACTGATCTATTATTAACCTATAGATCAAACCACTAAACGGATTAGGCTGATATTTGAAAAAAATAATAATGTAGATGTAGATTTTACAACAAAAGAAATCGCGCGCTGAAGCTAAGTCCAAAAATAAAATTGTATTTCGACGTAGGTACAATTCCACCCATTCTTAAACCCTTCCATTTCAAAAAGCAATTGTGAAAAACAAACTCAATTATAATTTTATCAAAACAGTCACAAAGACGTTTTTGTCAAATGCAAACGAAAGAGGAATAAACAAATTGAATAAGTTTGTTGAGCGTGGTTACCTACGAATATTTAACAATTCAATTTGCTTTTTGAGACTTTTTCTGTCATATTTTTTTTTGGGACTGCACGGATATTCTCTGTAGCTTTTTAGGCACAACCGCCTTTTTTTCTTTTTAATTGAAGCCTTAAGGACTCTTGTATCGAGGAATTTGAAAAATAGGTATTTGAAGAAACTATTGTTGTCGCTGCGACGCATCTCTCCCAGAAACTCAAACTCAAACTCAAAGTATTTATTTCAAACTAGCACTTTGCCCGCGGCTTCGCTCCCGTGGTCTTTCCCGTGGGACCCGTTATTTTTCCCGGGATAAAAAGTAGCCTATGTTACTCCTAGAAAACTAAGCTTTCCAACGGTGAAAGAATTTTTAAAATCGGTCCAGTAGTTTTTGAGCCTATTCATTACAACCAAACAAACAAACAAACAAAGTTTTCCTCTTTATAATATTAGTGTAGATAAACCAATTACAGGCACCATTGAATTGTCAAGGTGTCGGTCAGTCAGAGAGATGAAGCTAGTTGCCCATTCCAAAGCAGTAGGTACCTATGGAGAAGAACGGGCAAGAAACTCCATGGACACTCTTTTAAACAATATATGGTTACAAAATATTGGTTACATAGTTCATATTAATATTATACATGTGAGAACGATGCAGAACGTTAAAAGCATCCGATATAAAATATGTAAAAACTATCCAAAAAATAAATTAAAACAAGCCTTAGCCGCCAGTAAAGTGCGAAAGAGACCTCTGCAGCTCAGGCTGATTTTACCTACAAAAACCTTGACGAAAAAACGTTTTGTACTCCGCTGTTTTCTTCTTAAAAACAGGACTGATCTAAAAAAAACTTATTTCAAAAGTTAGAGGAAAAATATATCTATGCTTCTATTATTTTCTTTGTCTGATAGTTTGGATTTGGATTGTCATAATTCCTTTAGTGATCATGTTTTGGAAAAAAATAAATGATAGGGCACCCACTAATTAGACCTAGATTTTTTGGAAAAAATCCTTGGAAGAAAACAGCGGATTTAGTTTGTATTGGAGCAAGACCCAATAGAGTTAATCTTAAGTCCGGCTTAGTATTATATCATTAAAATAAACCATCCCATAGCCTTAATTAAAATAGCTCAGTTATCCACAAATTAGGAATTACCATAATTTACTAAGCCAAGCGTTGCGGAAGAGATAGCGGTACCAGAAATTATGGTGTAGGCACCGTTTGCCCCTTGAGTTATGCCCCCGATCGGCTTCGAGTACTCATACGCCCCTTAGGAATTTAGATGGTCTCGTTCGCCCCCGATTGCTATTAAATTAAAAGTACAGTCAGAAACAACGATCTTTGAAAAGTTGTGATTATTCTATTTATTTTCTAACAGGGAGTGGTTTAGAGTTGTTTTTATCAAAGCAATGTCTATCATGTGATGGGAAGAGATAAATGAAACTGCTTTTTAAATAAAAGATCTATTTTGAAAACAAAAAGTGCAAATATTTGTAAGGAAAGTCAAAAAACTATTTGTTAAACTTAAATGACTCAAATCAACACATTAAATAACATATTAATAATAAAAAATAAAACAATAAAATCACAGATTATGATCTGACAAAGTCATAGACCATCATTATTATATCCTACACACTATAAAATAAATGTAAAATTTTCATAGACTACTTGAGTTATTACTCATATAACTAAGTAAAACAAGCCTTAACAACTAACGAAATCACAGATCAGCAATAATAAAACTTACATTAACCATAAAATATGTAAAATTAAACAAATCACAGATTGGATGAATTATCACTTAAATATCTACGAGTAGGTAAAATGAGCCTTAAAAACTAACAAAATCAAATAAAACTTACACCTATAAAAAAAAGAAAAATCACAGATTAGTTATTACAAGTATAACATTTAGTGAATAATACCTGTCAGTCTAATTTTTTCACTTACATAATTATAATCATTTGTATAAGAATAACAATATAAAATCAATGTACGGTAGATTAACACTTCAAATCAATGTACGGTTATATATATGCGCACAGTTTCTCTAAACATAGATTTAGTCCGATTTCCCCATTTAATAATTTTGCCATAATGTAGTTTATCCGTTCGTCTCTTTCAATAAACTCTTTTTTTCTATTTTTTATTTTTACTCCACTCTTCACATTTTCGATTCTTTGTTCCACGAGTTTGCTTTCTTTTAATAAAATCTCGCAAAACTTTAAAATGTTAGGAGACGTTTTTCCGCTAAGATTTCTGTTTAAACGGGAATGCCAGCCTTCAACTTTATTGTTGGTGCGATTTTGTTGCCCATAGAAGTTACACATTCCCTTGACTGATTTATTTTCAAGCCACTGCTCTACAAAATAATTGTTAAATTTTAATGTTTCGCTATCACTTGGACTGTCCTCCATAATGTAAAGCCATCCATCGTCTTTCATTTCTTGTGGAATTAGACTCAATGTCTTGCATAAATCCACGTGTCTTTTAGTGTACCTCCTTTTCAAGAGGTTCAGCTCTTTAGCTTTTTTTTTCAGGGCTTGGGCAAAATGAAAAAAGCAACCCAATATAGTTGTACTTGGAAAGATTTCTGAAATGGCATTAATTATTGCCATCTCAAAATCTAGATGAAATTGATCGGGTTGCCAATCTGGAAGACGACATTTCATCATGTCAAAGAGACGTTTGTAGGTTTTTCCTTTTTTGTCTGGTAATAAAGCGTATGCTAGTGGTACGATATTGTTGCTGTGTATATCGCTTCCCAGATCACCGTGAATAGAAAATAGTTGCAGAAATGGTTGGACCACAAATTTAAAAGTACCATCAACGTACACATTTTTGCATTTTTCTAGTTGCCGACTGCATTCCTTTGTGGCAAAAACAATTATGCGTCCAGATCCATCATTAAAATCACAAAAAAGAAAATTTTCAAATTTCTTTGGTATTTCTAGATCGGTACTTTTGCGATTTCTAATCTTTTTAACTCCATAAGCCTTTTTTCTTGAATTATAAAGACCGCGCCGTACGTTTTTATATTCTGGAAACTTTTTAATAAGTTGTAATCCTGTATCTTTGTAATTTATAACTTCATTTTCATATATTTCATGAACTGATTTAATTGCTTCTGTTGCTGCTTTATTTTTACATATGTCTAGCACTGTTTTAATTTCATTGTTTTCAAAATCTGGAGCACACTCATGATGAGATTCTTTTACAATTGCGTCACCATTAATTGTAAGAGTTCCTTTGCAAGCAGGTCTATTTACACAGTGCCAGTTAGAGCCACCATTCTTATAAGTTCGTTTTTTGTGGTAGCTATGACCAGCTCTCAGCAAAACGAGGCCTCCCTTTCGTGACGAAATGTATTTAATACCACTTATCTCACGTCTCGAACAGCTTGCACCGTCTGACATGGTTCTACAATAATAATAAAAAACTAAATTAGAAAAAAGTTCTTTAAACTTAACTTTTAGGTCTTTGCTATTCATTAAACAAACTGATTCGTATATTATACTAGTATATACGTTATATTAAGCCTAAATCTGTATAGGGAGCTATCGATCAAAGCTATAAAAAATAAGCTAAAAGCTCATACCTAGATACAGAATTTAAGACATAAAAATCAAGTATTACATATTTTTATTACGTACATACTAAATTTTTGCAATAATATTAATTTGAAACTTACCCAATAAAAATATTTACACATACACACACAATTAAACACTAAATTCAATAAACGTTAATAATTTCACTTAGCAGAAAATATTATGTGTATGTATCGCACTCAAAGATAAGATGTCGACTAATTAGCACTTAACACATATTGCACCCCTACATACCTCATTAATAAGTTAGAAAGAGATAGCATACAATTCTTATGATAAACCAACCCTTTTTTGCCTATTGTTTATAAAACTTGTTTCGCCCAGTGAGTCAGGTAGCAAGGTAGCAAAAGCAGATACATGTGATGGGATTACGAATATAGTAATTTAAATAGGTTATCAATCAAATCGTGTTCTCATAAACACAATTTGATAACTTTTTCAAATCACTTAGAGAGAAAAGTAAAGCACAGTGTGTTATACTTTTTTGTCTAACGGTACTTTGTATAACTACTTTTAAATGATATGAGGCAAGGGGCGAACGGACACACCAAAATAATTAAAAATTAATAAAATATTATACGCCCCGTCACAAGGGTCAAACGGAACCTTCGAAACGGGGCGTATGGAACATTTTCCTCCAAGGGGCATAACCGAAGGGGCGTACGGGGCTTACACCGAAATTATAGTTATAAAAGCGAATAAGTAATTGAGTTTACTATACGTAAATTAAAATATCTATCAGCCAAATTAAAAAGAGGTCTATCCAATTAAAAAGTTGTGTTTGACGTAGAACGTAAATTAACTTTTGCATTTATTTTTGGTTATTTGAAACAGGGTAAAAAAGAATCACGGCTGTATTCTTAAAAGGATAAGGCAGAGGACAACAGAAAAATAAGCTTGAAAAGCATAAAATATTAATATTAATCGCGTCTAGTGTTCATAATGTCATTAATAATAAACCAGACATATTATAAACACAATTACCATGTCGGAACCCCATAATAACTTATAAAGCAATCATGCAGCTTGTTAAAACCGACCATTAAATGACAGCGATTATGGTAATGGCTCGTTATGATACACTTATGCAAATCCCTCACTTTACTGTTATATAACCATAATCATGTGTTATTCCGCTTGTAATAATGTTGCCTCTGTTCCACGGTCCCATTTCGCGGGTGATTTTATTTCGGAAATGTTAATTCCGTGGATAAAGGCGAGTGTATGTGTCATTAATATTACGTCGACAAGTCAATATGGTCAGTAAACATTACTATTAACTTAATTATTATGTACTGTTGCGTTATTGAAGTAATAAATATAACTTTTGGACGGAATAACTCGTTGATGTCGGCCATTCACAATAATTGTAGTTGTATTCAAACAAACTACGAAAACAGATACATTTTTATGAGATTGTTAAATGATAAATAATGTTTTACGAGTGTAGCGAGGTTGTAATGCAAATAAAAATACCGAGTACATAGTAAACATTAAGGTTAATATAAATCAATTGGAGCAATATTGAAGTATTGTCAATAAAAAATACTACTAAGACAGCTTTCTGTGTTCATAGTGATCGAAGACAAAACTAGCTGTGTATTTTAAATTGCATAATTATATTTGAGTGCAACGGAAACCACAAACGCATATCCTAGGTCTTAATTTAAACGCAAAACCTAATCAAGTCCTAGATGAAGATTGACTTGAATCCGCTAAATTGGTTCCATCATTGCTTCTAAGTAAAATGGACGGAAGAAATGCAATGAATCTGCATAACGTTACTTTGAACGAAGAAGTTTCTATTCATTTATGCGCCATTATTGGATTAGGAGGCTTTTACTGTATCATTCGGTTTATCTAAACAGCAAATTGGGTTTACCTCGATGGGCGATCGATAATGAAGAAGACGGAGTCTTTGGATTTCTGAGTCAAGACAAAAACAGCTTTGTTAAGTATCTTTTGTTTAGAATGTTCAGTTCAAATCTCATCACATCTTTTACCTACTGGATTTAGGAGTGGACGTTCTACTTAAGATATTTCATCAAACAGCCCTCCATTTCTCTAAATGATAATGGTTAGTCATTTTATTTCTGTAAGTGGGTTTGTACAAACACTAATACATCTATCTTATTTTAAAAACTTGATGAGGCTTTATCACGGTAATAGATAGTATTACCGTGGCTTTATGTTGTAAGGAACAATTAACGGGTTACGTCTTGAGTAAAGGAACAAACATCTCACATCAGGGCATACCACTTGGTTCGCTAAGCGTCGGTGACCATAAATGATGACGAGGACAACATTTTCGGCACGTTCGCTGAAGGAAATCTCAATAAATCCTTACCATGGGCTGGCTAGGATGTTCCTGCTTCATAGCTGGCGTGGTGGCGGGTGCCGGGCTCGGCGCTGCCGGTGCCTGAGGAGCGGGACTGGGCGACGCTGCGGCTGCCACGCCGGGCACTCCTGCGCCAGCCACTCCCGCTGTGCCGCCGAGGGGCTTGCGACCGCGGTAGCTCTGGAAAGTGACAAGAAATGAGCAAGGGAGAAGATTTGGAAGTACAGGATGAGTGAAATGAGAAGAGAGTTTAAGATGACTAGTCAGCAAGCTTAGACTTCGGGATTGGGATACTGAAGAGCTGTTTAAAAGGAGCTTCTATTTTTGAAGGGTAGTGAGCGTGCGACTTAATGATGACGAGATGAGATGAAGCATCATCTGCTTCAATGCAGGATTGCAAGATGCAGAATGCGGCTTTGATGACCTCAAGAGTAGCTGGAGTAATAAGATAAACGGGACTTGGGTTTATGAAGATGCCACATGAAGATGTTACTGGCAATGAGAGAAGGGGTTAATGGGGTAACAATACGTACGGAGGATTTATGCTAAAAAGAAAATAGTTTGACATTGGTGACTAATGATTTGTACAAGAACGATTAGCATTAGATTATTTAAAAAAAAATACGATAAAAAAGAAAACAGTTTAAAAATAAAAAACGCTTCTAGAATCAGTGTTCTTTCGAAAATAGAATAACTAAGTTCTGTTATCCAGCTCTGTGGTTTGCCCGGAATGAGATGGCAACTAAATGGTACTTATATAGAATTGAATGAAATTGGAACTCCTACATTACCCGGCATTCTTTTCCAGTAGGTAAAAGAAAACTTAGGATTAGGTACAATCTTTAGATATTGTAAAGAGGTTTATTGTTAGTTAGTTAACCACGAGTCTGGTAGAAACTACCAACTTTATAAATATTAAGGAAATCCTATTGCACTTGTAACAACAAACGAAAATTTTAAAATGCTTTGCCGGGATTACACAAGAATAGTATAATAGAAGATATGAAACGTTATAATAACAAGCGAGTAGATATTTCAATACCCACTTTCACAAACCATAACCAATATTATTCCTTATAAAGGTTTCTTTAATAAACCAGCGCAAACCGGCTAACATTAACGGTAATGTGGCCCATCTATCTTAACAGCATCTTCCTTTTTCAAACCCAGCGCTACGATTGGTCAATTCAAACCGACGTTAACCGAACTGTACCCGATTGCGCTTCGTAATTTTAAAATTGGAAGTAGAAAATTCAAAATTACACGTTAGGTGCTGTTATTAGTTATTACATGGGGTAATCAGGGTCATTTACAGTGAATCGATGTGTTTGTAATATAAATAGCGGTTTACCGGTTGAATTTCGCCGTTAATTCGTGCTCTACAACGTTGTACAGGTATACTTTGCTTGCAACGATTGAGTAAGATTGTTTTTCTAGCTGGCAATAACCATTGAAATGTTACCATGTAATGATACTTTATGTTGTGTAAGCAAAGAATAGATGTTCAAGTCAAGAAAACACGAGAACATCTCCCAAAATTTTCTCACAATTTGCAGCACCCGCAATTTAGTTGCCAGTTAAAAAAAAACGACAAAGGTAGTAGAAAATCAAATGCATGTCCAGACAAAAAAAAAATTAGAAGAAAAAACTATCAATTTAGAACTAACAAAACGTGAAACCGTGTTACAAATATGAATGTATGGCTGAAATGATGCGAATATGTTTAGTTCCGTGGCCACAGCGGCGTGCGATCGGCGGCAACACACGCTCGGATGCACCCTGTATATCGCACACAATATATTAACATAACCTACTTTTACTATAAATGAATTGTGAAATTATCTGGATATTCTTTTGCTATCCGTGCCTCTTAGTTACCTATTCCTGAAAGAACTAATATTGGCCTTACAGTCAAAGTATATAACGCCGCTAAGCGGGATTGTCCGAAAGGGTTACCGCTACCCCGGATCATAAAGGGCGGAACATAAGTTTCGGGAAGGAACATGGATGGGTTTTAGTCAGTAAGAGTCTGACTCTCCCTTCCGCTCCACCCAAAGCGGGAGAATTCATTGGATGATTTCCCAGCCTTAAAAAAGGGATAGCTTTTACCAGAAGTGGTCATCGTAATAGTGGTTCAGCAGATTCAATGTCATCAGGATTTTGCTGAAATATATTAGTTCGTCGTAGAACGGTACGACATAGGCTATCCTTACATTATCTTCTGTCATCAGAATACAGCCACCATCAATGGAAAGCTTTGCTACAGTAATTCTCGCCAGCCAGTACCGTGGCCAGTGTCAATCTTAACCGACCTTTTTAGTGATTCCAGTAACTTCGTAATAAAACTAGATGGCACCACTTGCTGCGTCATCCAATACATAGGATATTCCATTTTAAAACGGTGATTCGTAAAAAAATTAACATCTTATATTGTACACAAGAAATCAATCAGCAAGGTAAGATTGTGCATTATCGTATCGATTAGCTACTGCTTTAATATTAATTACTTTTTACATTCAAACTTATTGGATGCGCTGCTTTGGTAGATTTATAATCCCCTTAAACGTTACAGGTAATGCAATAGGATCATGTATGTTATTATTATCTGTATAGGGTATGATTCCCTCCTTTTTATATACTTGTACGTATAATTATTAATATTTTAAGACTGCTAGCTTTTATATTATGTTAATATTATCTGTATAAATAAAAAGACGTGTTGAAAAAAAAAGAGAGCCGAACTGCACTGTAACTTGCACTTCCATATCCAATCCAATAACGTCTTACAAAAACACAATGTGTTCTCTTTTTCGAAATCTATTATTAGATAATATAATATTGTTTGCATTGATAAATTTATGGAATGCATTTCATATTAATATTTCGGAAGGCAGCTGGGACGTCAAAATGCATTTTTCACGGGTCTATGCGTTTCAAGAGTATGAAATATAATATCCTACTACTATTATAAAGGCGAAAGTTTGTAAGTATGGATGTATGGATGTTTGTTACTCTTTCACGTAAAAACTACTGTATAGATTTGGATGAAATTTGACACAGAGATGGTTTATATCCTGGATTAACACATAGGATATTTTTTATCCCGGTAGAACATTCCTGTGGGATAATTTCCGACCTCCACGCGAGCGAAGCCGCGGGCAGAAGCTAGTTTTATATAATTGCACTCTATTATTGTGTTGTTATACGCAATATTTATTTGGATCTTTTTAATGGGAATAAAATGATTGATCTATTCATAGAATTTGACGTACGGAAGTAGGTAACAGGAGTTTTTGTAATGGAAGAATTAGATACTTGTAGGTGGGTAATGTCTATGATAGAAATAATATTCGTTTCATCATCGAAACACGGTGCACTTAAACACACTGACGATATCAGCCGATCTATTCGTCAGCATTAAAAAAAAGTCAACGGGAAAGCTTAGGTGATGTGAGCTGCCATTCCAGCGAATGACACTAATGACAGAGCTGTAATTAGTCTGAAAAGCACAGTGAGCTTTTTATAGAGTACACCGCTTGAAATAGTCTCAGCGATATCGACAAATTGGGAACCCACCATAATAATTTTGGGCTAAAAACTGGTCTTTCAAAATGTATTTTCTTAACAAAACGTTCAAGGATCTGTACGCGTCGTAAGTACCAATTTATAACAACTTATACAACGGACAAGTAGGCGTGAAGTGCTATTGAAAATGGGTATTGACCGATAAAAAGGGCACAACGGGAAAAATATTGCTTTATTAAGGGATTTTATGTGTAAAAATTGCGCAATTGTTGAAATTAATCATTTTAACCACTGAGGAATTTCAATTGCACACAAAAACATTGAGTTTGACTTGAAATAACGTGATTTTGCCAATTGATTCTTCATACTGTTTCTTCAAGCCTCTCTCATTAACATAATTATTATAAAGAGCGACATCGAAATGTGAACTTTTGAGCGGTATACACACCGTGACGTTGCTCCACGACAATAAGTCAAAATTTACCCGCAGTGACAAAGCACGCCGTACATTAGCCGCAAACAAAAGAGCCGACCGCAAGTTGCCCGGCCCGGGAACACCGCTTTTGTTCAACTTTGTGTAACTGGCTTTAGGCTTTATTTAATTGTCTTCGGGATCTAACACGGAGTGGGATCATAATCCTTTCGTAAAGCCCTAATGTCGGCGGCCACTTAACTGGTATTTATTGTCTACAATTGTTTATATAACACAGAGGAACTATAAGATTTCCTTGCAAAATTCTGGATTGTTCCGGATTTTAAGTCAAGTGTCCAATAATTTTGACAGCATGGCGCAGTGACTGAATTAGTGCCTGATGCTACGTCATGTCAATTCCCGCAAGGATCAAATATTGGGTGGATTTATCCTGACTACAAATAGGCATACAGGTGAAATACCTAGATACAAAATTTTTATAGCCCATAAAAATGTGACGTCTTCAATATCCGTAATATAATATACAGGGTGTACAGTATCGCGTCTATTTACCAGCGCATGCGTTCTCCAAGGTCGCTCCTTTGATCTTTTTGGCAAAACATCAAAACTCGTAACACATTTCTTGTGACCAGCCATTTATATCGTACTGTATTTACATTTTCGACAATTCATTGTTTGTTTTCAGAGCAATGATTTACGTCGGTTGTAATTCATGCGATACTATTTTACGTTGTTTAATTTCAAAATAAAGATGGCGGCTGTTATGGCAGTATAAATTTTATTTACGAGACGGCCGTCACGAGATGTTTGTTATAAATATCGCGAATTGTATAATTTTCAATTTATATACTGACGGGAAAACTAGTGAAATAGTTTATTATTTTCTTATATTTCTTTAGAACGCTGTAAAGTGCGAACGAAATAAAATAACATTGACCTTTCTTATACATTGAGACACGCTACCTGTCAAACTAACTCGGTTACTCGCGTTGGATATTTTTTATCTATACCAAAAGAAATATAGCGACTTGGCAAAAAATATTCCGTATTTTAATTGGCAACCCCTTGAATTATTAAGAAAACAATTTCATAATAATTTATTCCCTCTAAAAATAGGTTCCTATAAAGGTCAATGTAGTCAAGAAAATCTTATAGTTAGTTCATAAATCACTCATTCTGTCTAATTTTGCATTCTGTTATGAAGTAAGTTTATTTATTACACGTTTGAGAGAGAATTCGCAGGTGTGCCCCATGTTTTATGTTCTGCGTGACGTCAGCAGTGAAATGACGTTTATGACGAGATGCTGTTTTTAAAAATGGAACGAGAACAACGTCAAGAAAATTGTGTCTCGAAATTCTCTGTAGAGTTAGTTTACCACCAGTACCATAGTGTACCAAGTTTTTTTTTAATTTAATTAGCGCACTTCCGTATTCCTAACTTAATAATATACTTAGACGACAGCAAATCAATCTGCCTAGCCGGAAATCTGGAATCTGGAAGCCGACCCCAACATAGTTTTGAAAACCAACTATGCTGAGGTCGGTTTCCAGTCTAACCGGATGCAGCTGAGCAGTATTTTAAATGAAGCGACTGCCTATCTGACCTCCACAACTCAACCAAGTCTCTAACTTGGTAATACGATACCCCTTGGTAAAACTGGCTGTCAGACTTTCAGGCTTCTGAATACCAGTAACGACTGTCAAAGATCCACGAATGACAGCCGGGACCAACGGCTTAGCGTGCTTTCCGAGGAACCGAAGAGTCTCAATATGTTAAGATGGTCACCCATGCACCGATGGATCAATTTGTGCGGCTGTTATTACTTAGCCAAGAGCTCCGATACATATACGAAAGCATTGAAGAAAATTTTGATTTATAACAAATTGTTACCAGTTACGACGGAAATAAGAAATTGGTCAGACACAATTAATTCAATTCCAAAATAAAAAATCATTAAATCACCCAAGCGGAAGAGAACATTTCGAACGAAAGATATCACTATCAAAATAGGTTGTTTACCATGATCGATCAAACGGATTTCGTGTTGCCAGTTAAGGCGTAACCGCGACCTAAATAGATAACGTTATCACGCGGACAACGGTTCCACGTAATTAATGGTGCTAGGCTACCTTAACTAATAAGTTATTATGTTCGTATTACTGTGAAATGATATTTAGAACTATGTTTGTAAGAAAGGTAGGAGCGGCAGAAGGTAGGTGCCATCCTAGCAACAAAAAAAAACAAAAAGAAAAGGTAGAAGACCTACAGACTGTCGGATGTAAGGCTTAGATTAGACTAGCACAGACAGAGTTGCGTAACACACTATTAATCACAATCTGAATGATTTTGAAGAGACATTTCGATATTGCTATACTGAATTCCAAGCAAATAATAACAAAAATATAGACGAAAGTAACCGTCAAAGCTGTGCTATCTTTCATTGGACTTGGAACAACAGAACTTAGCACCCACCACGTCGAACATTCACATTATTCCAATTCATCATCAGTGTCACTTATTACCCAGCCTTTTCCCAACTATGTTGGGGTCGGCCTCCAGTCTAACCCGATGCAGTTGAATATTATTCAACATTTTCCACCCAACTTTCACTATTCTTCATCAAAAAAAAAATGGGAGACACCAACCCTATATCCATACCACAATAATAATCCTTATCATACAGGTTGGTAAGAACGTTCACGCACTAACTGTTACCATGGATTCAAAAAAGAATTCGCTGTTCCATTTTGAACGCGTCGGTATTGCACTCTATGGAACAACAGGTTTTTTTTTTTGGTAATCGACGAAACATTTCTACTACGCTAGAAGGCCGAAAATCATACTGTGCTGAATTTATGGTAACAGTTCGCGCATAGATTTCCCTGCCACCCTTTATACGGAACCCAATAAATACGCTACGAAGGTGAATGAATCACCGTTAGCGACAGAATGGTATTCTGTAGATGCTAATCGTTTTACATAGAATATTTTGTACTACGACAGTAAGTTCATAAATTATATTTGCAAGTCCCGCAACCCCTGATAGTATTCTGTGCCAAAGATTTTTGAATTTATGCACACATTCATTATTAGTTGGTTAGTGTTTAATTTACTGTGTTTAGTTCAGTATGTTGTTGTCCTTAGATACGGGATTATTGATTGCTTTTGTTCCATTGCAGCATTTATCTTTACCACTATTGTGGATGCGCAAATTTTATTTTTTTCTTGCATTTTTTTTGCATTTAAGGTTGTAAGCGGGATTGTACGAAAGGGTTACCTCTAGCCCTGATCATAAAGGGCTAAGGAAGGAACATGGATGGGTTTTAGTCAGTAAGAGTCTGACACTCCCTCCTGGTTCACCCAGAGCGGGAGTCATTTGATGACAAACCACCCTCAAAAAAAAAGCGTCGTGTTTTAACAAATGTTATTGAGCCAGCCTGAAATCTGGATTTGTGTCCGGTTGATGGCAATAGGTGAGTATTTATAGAATTTTATATTTATTTAGCTGCATCCGGTTGGAATGCCGACCCCAAGATAGTTGGGCAAAGGCTAGGCAGATCGAGTGTTCCTATTTAACATCTATCAGTTTCTTTCAAGCTTAAAACTGCTTTATTCTCTTCAATAAATGACAAAAGTACTGCGATTCTGAATATAATACTACGCTTGTATCATTTCCTACTTACTATTCATCGTAAATCTACTACGAGACACATTAAATATTCCACTACTAGTCTACCACTGTCAATGTCATTGAAGCCCCGATACGGGCGGTTTTATTCTCTCCGTTTTTACGATGAACGGTATAGGTCGATGATATTTTAGTTTTTTTGAGGGTGGGAAATCATCCAATGACTTCTCTCGCTCTGGGTGGAGTGGAAGGGAGTGTCAGACTCTTACTGACTAGAACCCATCCATGTTCCTTCCTTAGCTCTTTATGTTCCGGGGTAGCGGTAACTCTTTCGGACAATCCCGCTGAGAAGTAATATTAAAATAATACCGCTTAGGGTATGGTGGTTTAGGTCCTGTTTTTGTTTTGATATAGGGGGTGTTAGTATAACACATGAGAAACATATTTTAGGGTAGAATTATGTGGGCTGCAGGTGAATCAGGAAGTCTTTTTCATCGTTGGAGTTATAAGAAGCATAAAAATTACTATGAAAGCCAGGTGGATTCTCTTCATTGCAGGCTGATTAATGACATTATTCTGCATTAGTTTGAATTATAAACCTAAATTATATTTGAGTTGATCATCAATGAACATCATATCCTTATCAGCGTAAATCTTGAACGTTACAAAATCTGTTCTGAAGATCACAATATGTAAAGTACGTTTAAAGTACGAAGGCAAAGCTTATAAATATAATGAAAACCACAGCAAAACACATGGTATGAAACGTGGCAACTTCAAGGCCAGAAAAAGGTTAAAGAAAAGGTCAGCTTGAAAATCGATTAACGTTCAAAATAAACAGGTGCTTATTGCAAACTGCAGTTTATCTCCAAGACTTATATTTGTCCAGGAAAAGTGAACACATAAAGCCAGATAAAGGTTAAACAAAATGTCAGCCTAAAAATCGATAAAGGTTCAAGACCAAAAGGTGCTAAGTGCAGTTTTCTCCTATTGTCACAAGCGACATTAATTCCCAGGTCATGTGAACACATGTAGCTGTAGTAGATATGGATAACACAAGTGGCAGTCACTGTGGAACACGTGTACCACCACGTTGGCCGGCGGCTATTCTTGAGCGAGCTGGGTGTGAGGACGAGCGCGGTGCAAGGGATGAGGGACGCGGGGGTGGGCTTGCAGTACAGGGGCATATGTCACGGAATCAGAAGAATATGTTTGACGTTGTATGATGGAACAGGAGCACTAGCTGATAATATCACGCTTGTAACCACCAAAGATTTAGACCAAGGAGTACTTATAGTACAGCCACATTTCGTTTGTTATGTTTAAGTCCCACCTAATAGAAAATTTATAGCCATCATCAAATCCAGAGTATCGGATGCTAATGAGAAATTCCTGGTGGAAAACCCTTATAACTCTTTGTCGGAATTGGGAATCTGATGCTCAGCGGTAGCGCTTGTGACCAAACCAACGAGGCAGTCGATATATATTTTCTGGTTAGTTAGAAGAATGAGGAATAGGTAATAGCAATGCGTTGAAATTTGTGGTGGATTGAATATGAACTATGCAATTTAGAACTGAGGATATCCAATGACATGAATAACCAATAATTCCACTGCGAGAGACCCTAGTATAAAAAAAGCAGAGACAATAGATGAAGAGGTCAGAGTGAAAGACAACACTATAGCTTTTCTTGGACATTCTAGAACAGTAATCGACATTTCCTTGCACAAGTCTTTCAAAATACTCTCAAACAAAGTCACGGTAGGCTAAAATTATATTAAGAAAACGCTACCGCCAACATTTGGCACCAAACTTAACCTAACAAGTATATTTTAGTGGTTGCTCGTGAATGGTATATGTTTTCTCACCGTATTGCACGAGCAAGACATATTAATTTGTTCCTTTGCCTTATTGCATGGCACATGTTTGACTCCTTATTGTTTCAAGTGTAAACCATTAATAATTACAAATGGTTAGTAATTACAATATTTGTGTGCTGTTACTATTTACTTGTTAATCATTAAAACGCCATCTGCATGTGGTTTGTTGTTCCAAGTGATGAGTTAATTAATGTTAATAGGGAATAATATTACTTCCTCTGTTTGTTGATTAGATGGTTTCGTCTTTTAGATTACTAAGCCTAACGACCTCGCCTTTCACCATTTTCTATGTAAAAGCTCACGATTAATCTTTTTTGCCGATTTAGTTAGCTTGCATGGTTTCTATTCTCATCTTAATTGAAGTACTTTTCCAAGAGTAGGCTATTGGGATCAGAGCAGACGTATAGGAACTGATATTGGAATTGGGACTATTCTAAACCTACAGCTTTCATAGGATTGCAACGAGCTTTAAAAACATTTGTACCAGATACAAAGTCCTAAATAGCCGATATCCGCGAATTAACAGGTCCATTTTCCATCGTTATTTTCAACTAAACGGCCCATCGGTCGTAGAACGGTCGTTCGATATGGCGGTGGATCGCCCAACCACAGCCACTGCAAACGACCAACAACACGCCGCAGTTCGACGTAAACTGTGTTCAAGGTTTTGCGCATTTGCTCAGCAGCGGTTTAGCGGTCGGCCGCCTAAATGCGCGGCTTTACGCTGTCCGCAACGATTCTACCTTCTATAAAACGCGAAATTGTTACAGGTTGTTTTTTGTCTAAGGGCATTTAAGCACCATATTCTTCTCTTAATATTTCTGTTGCGGCTTCAGTTGTAAGGTCACCATTATTATTTTAATAGGCGTTTTCTAAAGGTTCTATTGAATGTGAATTTTCGGTGTTGCCCATTCTAGATTTATTCCGTGACCTTTAATGAAAACTTCGTTAGGCTTTATGAATTTTAATTAAGCTTCAAACTATTCGTTTTATTGCGTAAATATTATCTGCGCGTGTAAAGTACTATTTTAAGATTTCAATATAAGGAAACAGGAAAAAAATTCAAGGCGACCAAGTCAAAAAAGTTTTTTAGGCAGTCAGTCTGGACAGGTTTAGATATTTTTTTCGAATGTGAATTTAGAATTGAGATAAGCCATTTTTTTGGGTACCTGTTCTTATGATCCCATCCTTTGTAAATATTTGGAAAACTTTTGAGGCAAATTCTATATGAGGTTTTGACTGTTTGATGTATAGAAATGGTGTATGGGGAGGTCGACCATTTTTGGAAATAGGACAAGCTCTGTAAAAACTCTTCTATTTCAAATCCGACTAGAAAAATGAATGGTTGACAAGGCTGACACAATTACATAACATCACGGTTTTTTCCCTGAAGGGATGGGTAGAAGTGTACCCTACCTTTGGTACATAATATATGTAGACATTTCGCCAGTTATGTTAAGAGGCAAGCCTATAACCATCAACCTGGCACAAATCAAGACACCGCGCTGGTACTGAGAAAAAAACCCGAAATTGCTGTGGAAATACCCAATAATACTTTTGTCCGACCAGGGAATTGAGCCCCGGACCTCATGTTCAGCAGTAGCAACTGCGACGGAGGAGGAAATCAACAGGCAGAAGTGAATTCATCTCACTTAATCCTCGTCGTTTGAGGTCTAAAAGATTAAAGATGACACTTCCATTTCATACAACTAACTAAGTCCGTGATCATTTTAACTGAACTCGAAGGTTAGCAGCATTGTACTCCGATTGATCCTTAACCTTCCTACATTGAGTCTATTGTGGCTGGAATTGATTGCTTCCGGTGTTGCCCGATGTCTTTTTATTGTGTAAGTAACTAAACTGTTTGCTGGCCGACAAGTGGCAGAGCCGGTCGGGGATGTACGGGACAGTTGCAAAAAAGAATTTAGAAGCAAAGCGGAATTCATTTTGGAATTAGGTGTTGGAAAATATCGGCGTTCCATAAAAGAAAGTGATGAAATTGCACATGATTTGGAAAGATCAGAAAAGATGGCGTAGGAATTTCAATGTGTCTTTGGAAAGATGTTGAGGTTGAAATAATGACGATTTAAAAACAACTTGAACAACACTCCAACAGGAAAAGTGCAATCAAATAATATCGATGGCTTACAATGAAACATGTTTCCTTATTGAGAAACACTCGTTAGGAGAAATCCAAGAACATAAAGAACAACAATTGGAGGCAAAACAGTGAAACAAAAACAAAACACAATCTATACCAGTCAATTGAAAAACAACGGAATATTTGAAAGTATAAGCAGGTAGAGCGGTCACAAAAATCATGCAATTTGACCAAGGTAACAGTGATGATGAAGCCAAGGTTAATTCTACAGCACATAACATTGATGTAACTAATTGAATCCTCCTTGGAGATGCAATAGAGATGACACCGTTCCATTAAGTAGATTAAGGGCCAATTTGTCCAACACTCCAAGTGGCCAATAATTTCTGTATGAAAAACCCGTTTGTCATAACTGTGACAATTTGACGGAAAAGTTTAGGACTTGGAGTTTGTTTTGTAGATAATACTCTCAAGTCTCTGACGTGAGATGGGCGCAGAGAAGTGCTGCCTTCATGGTTGAAATTTTTGAAATTGTAATGGTTAGATGTGATTTTCGAAAAAGCAAACGAAATTTTTAAGAACTCTAGAATTTTAAAATTAAATCTATGGAACCGAACTCTATTACTCTATACAAAGATTATACAACACTAAGTTACAATTTAGGTCTTGAAATCGAATTATCTCTTATCGTGATACCAATTCCAATCAAATAACGATTTGCAAATTTGACCCATCAATTTTATGTTCCAATATTGTCTAAAACGTGCTCAAATACCCAATAT